>JAOPSE010000008.1:85296672-86529103 GCA_029449295.1 Zea luxurians | reverse complement strand
ATCCACGGTCGTCGTGGCCAGTACAAACCATAGGGTAATTAGTGAAATTGAGTTAGGTAAATTGATTAGGGAGGATCCAATTCAGTGACAACCGCTCGAGAGTGCCAGTAATGGTCCCAATCGGCCGGCGTAGATGCTCGCCGGAGCGTGGCGGTGCGCGAGCGCCGTCGGGGACGTGAAACACAAAATAGACAGAAACCAGAGGGCCTTTTTGTGAAGTGTCAGTGACTTAGAAAAACAGTAACCGCACCTATCTCCAGTTAGGCAAAACGCCGAGGGCCTCTGCGCAAGTTCGCCTCGCGGGCGCGGGCGCGCGCGCGATTTCGCGCGGATCTGGGCCGTCTGGGCTGGTTTCAGCCCGTTACTATTGAAACTTTTTCTTTTTCTTTTTCCGCGGAGCTTTAGAAATTTGTAGAAACTTATAGAAAAATCCTAAAATTATGAGACCAATTTTCCTAGATTCCCTATTTTCCCTAGTATTTAATAAAAATAAACTCATGATTTTTAGATCAAATAGGGAATTTTAGGGTATTTAAAATAGCCTAAACCATTGATTCTGGATTTTTAGAAAATAAATAATAAGTCCAAAATTTCCCAAACTTTTTATGTGAACTTAAACCAATATTTAGAAGCCTGGGGTAGAATTTGGGTTGATTTGGACCTTGTTTGATGACTAGAACCCAAAACCACCCCCCTGCTCCATGAACTCCTTTACTGACTCCGGAAACCCTAGGTTCTCGGAGTACCGTGAAGGAAAGTTGTACTCAAGACTTGATAATAAGTTTATATTATCTTTGCATCCTCATGAGCATCCCATGACATCCATTCTTATGCATGTATATGGTTATGTTAGAGCACGAAGAAGAAGAAGTCTCTGAAGAAGGGATACCACCAACCTCTGATCCTCAATCAGACAACTGCTTGTATTTCGATATTTGTGGATCCGAGCAGGACACACCTGATAACAAAGGCAAGCCCCGGTGCATGCAACCCTTTTCCTTGTGTTTTTAAATACTTTTCGCACACTTAAGTCTAGTGAAATGTGCATTAGGTTCATAGGAGTTACTTGAAACCCTTTGATGCATTGCTTTCCTTGATATCCATACCTTTATAGATACTTCTGTGAAGTATCAAAAGTATGATTTACAAAAATGCTTAGCCTTGCTTAGATCTTGTGGATAGAGGTTGTCCTCAATTTAACCCGGGAGAGGATGGCTTCTACCTGCAAGAATATTTTCATTTGGAGCAATGATGGGACCTTACTGCAAAGTTCCCTGTGATGCTCTTTCATCCTAAGGAACAGACACAATCCTAAGGATGGAAATATGTAAATTGAGACTTGGGGTAGGAACAGGTGATGTTCTACCCAGGTTGGTTAAGGATTAACGCGTATGTAGGCGTGCTGACCGAGGACCCTTTAACTGGTCACATGCCTCGTCATGGGTAAGCCTTGCCTCGGGCAGACTAAGGCCGGAATAAGATAACACGAAATGGGAGTGGAGCGGTGGCGAGAGTAGCGTGTACCCTCCGTGGCAAGAGGCTGGACAGTGGTGTATCTGTGCTCTCGGTTTGCGTGAACCTGATCCGGTCTTAAGAACCCCAGTGGCGGGTTGACATATGCAAGGGTTAAGTGCTACATATGTCGTGTGATTGGAGATCCTCAGCTGAGTATAATCTATTCGGATCGCCGTACCTTCGCGGTTATGAAGACTTGGTCACTTCCCTGCAACCTAAAGTCAGGACGTGAACACTATGGATAAAAATGATGTTGTCTTGATGTGATGTGAAATTAGACTAGATGCAAATAGAGTCTATTAATACCTAATATGGCGTTAAAAGATTGAAAGTAAGGACTCACTTTAGTAAGCTACTTCCGCAAAAGTATAAGTTGATCTTTGGTAAAGCCTCTCCTTGATTCCTAATTATCCAGCATACCCTTGAGAGTCTTTTCCTTAGTCGGGTAAGACTTGCTGAGTAATTCCATACTCAGGGTTTATCCCTTTGTTGTTTTTAGGTGGGGAAGTAGCAGACTTTTGCTGCTTCTGTGCCAAGGTGGTTCCCAACGAAGAAAAACAAGACTGAAGTGCGGGAGGACTCGGTCCTCCATCTAGGATCTTTGTTTTTTTTAGCTTCTCGGGAGAAGTTTGTGTCTCCCTTGGTTTGTATAATTATTACTTATATGCACTCACTTTTAGACTGGTCTGTAAATAAATAACTCGAGCTTGCTTTTGTAATAAATGTAAGTTTATGTAATTCGCTTCCGCATATCTTTATCTCCGATGGTCTGTAATGTCTGCAAGACGGGTGAAACGTTCCTGGTAAGGTCAGAAAAGATACCGAGCTTGTCAAGTGACTTAGGAACATCTACAGGGTGTCTGATGTCTGTTAGACAAGGACAACTGTAGGTGGACCTGATTACTTGGGAGGTTCCGTCACAGTATTCCATCCCGAATGGCTTGCCAACCCTGTGCTTGTGAGAAAGAAAGGGGGGAAATGGCGGATGTGTGTAGTCTACACTGGTCTAAACAAAGCATGTCCGAAGGTTCCCTACCATCTGCCTCGCATCGATCAGATCGTGGATTC
This sequence comes from Zea luxurians, assembly GCA_029449295.1. Lineage (NCBI taxonomy): Eukaryota > Viridiplantae > Streptophyta > Magnoliopsida > Poales > Poaceae > Zea > Zea luxurians. The sequence continues at coordinate 86,526,520 of JAOPSE010000008.1, read as the reverse complement.
CACTGCTGGGTGCGAAACCCTGTCTTTCCTCGATGCCTACTCAGGGTATCACCAGATCAGGATGAAGGAGTCCGACCAGCTCGCGACTTCATTCATCACACCTTTCGGCATGTACTGCTATGTTACAATGCCGTTTGGTTTGAGGAATGCGGGGGCAACGTACCAGCGATGCATGAACCATGTGTTTGGCGAACACATCGGCCGAACGGTCGAGGCCTACGTCGATGACATCGTAGTCAAGACGAGGAAGGCCTCTGACCTCCTTTCCGACCTTGAAGCGACGTTCCGATGTCTCAAGGCGAAAGGCGTGAAGCTTAATCCCGAAAAGTGTGTCTTCGGGGTCCCCCGAGGCATGCTCTTGGGGTTCATCGTCTTCGAGCGGGCATCGAAGCCAACCCGGAGAAGATTGCAGCCATCACCAGCATGGGGCCAATCAAGGACTTGAAAGGCGTACAGAGGGTCATGTGATGTCTCGCGGCTCTGAGCCGCTTCATCTCCCGCCTCGGCGAAAGAGGTCTGCCTCTGTACCTCCTCTTAAGGAAAGCTGAGTGCTTCACTTGGACTCCCGAGGCCGAGGAAGCCCTCGGGAACCTGAAGGCGCTCCTCACGAACACGCCCATATTGGTGCCCCCCGCTGCCGGAGAAGCCCTCTTGATCTACGTCGCCGCAACCACCTAGGTGGTTAGCGCCGCGATCGTGGTTGAGAGACGAGAAGAAGGGCATGCATTGCCCGTCCAGAGGCCGGTCTACTTCATCAGTGAGGTACTGTCCGAGACCAAGATCCGCTACCCGCAAATCCAGAAGCTGCTGTACGCGGTGATCCTGACACGGCGGAAGTTGCGACACTACTTCGAGTCTCATCCGGTGACTGTGGTGTCATCCTTTCCCCTAGGAGAGATCATTCAGTCCCGAGAGGCCTCGGGTAGGATTGCGAAGTGGGTGGTGGAGATCTTGGGCGAGACGATCTCATTCGCCCCTCGGAAGGTCATCAAGTCCCAGGTCCTGGCGGACTTCGTGGCTGAATGGGCCGACACCCAGCTCCCGACGGCTCCGATCCAACCGAAGCTCTGGACCATGTTTTTCGACGGGTCGCTGATGAAGACGGGGGCCGGCGCAGGCCTCCTCTTCGTCTCGCCCCTCGGGAAGCACCTACGCTACGTGCTACGCCTCCACTTCCTGGCGTCCAACAATGTGGCAGAGTACGAGGCTCTGGTAAATGGGTTGCGAATCGCCATCGAGCTAGGGGTCCGACGCCTCGACGCTCACGGTGACTCGCAGCTCGTCATCGACCAAGTCATGAAGAACTCCCATTGCCGCGACCCGAAGATGGAAGCCTACTGCGATGAGGTTCGGCGCTTGGAAGACAAGTTCTACGGGCTCGAGCTCAACCACATCGCCCGACGCTACAACGAGACTGCGGACGAGCTGGCTAAAATAGCCTCGGGACGAACAACAGTTCCCCCGGACGTATTCTCCCGAGACCTGCATCAACCCTCCATCAAGACCGAGGACACGCCCAAGCCCGAGGCACCTTCGGCTCCGCCCGAGGCACCCTCGGCTCAGTCCGAGGTACCCTCGGCTCAGTCCAAGGTACCCTTGACACGGTCCGAGGTACCCTCGGCTCAGCCCGAGGTACCCTCGGCCCCCGAGGGTGAGGCACTGCGCGTCGAGGGAGAACCAAGCGAGGTCACGCCTAATCAAAGCTGGCAGACCCCGTACCTGCAATATCTCCACCGAGGAGAGCTGCCCCTCGACCAAGCCGAAGCTCGGCGGTTGGCGCGGCGTGCCAAGTCTTTCGTCTTGCTGGGAGATGGGAAGGAGCTCTACCACCGCAGCCCCTCAGGCATCCTCAAGCGATGCATTTCCATCGCCGAAGGCCAGCGGCTCTTGCAAGAGATACACTCGGGGGCTTGCGGCCATCACACAGCACCTCGAACCCTCGTTGGAAACGCCTTCCGACAAGGATTCTACTGGCCGACGGCGGTGGCCGACGCTACTAGAATTGTCCGCACCTGCGAAGGGTGTCAGTTCTACGCGAGGCAGACCCACCTGCCCACTCAGGCTCTGCAGACCATACCCATCACCTGGCCGTTTGCTGTGTGGGGTCTGGACCTTGTTGGCCCCTTGCAGAAGGCACCCGGGGGCTACACGCACCTGTTGGTCGCCATCGACAAATTCTCCAAGTGGATCAAGGTCCGACCCCTAAACAGCATCAGGTCCGAACAGGCGGTGGCATTCTTCACCAACATCATCCATCGCTTTGGGGTCCCGAACTCCATCATCACCGACAACGGCACCCAGTTCACCGACAAAAAGTTCCTGGACTTCTGCGAGGATCACCACATCCGGGTGGACTGGGCTGCCGTGGCTCACCCCATGACGGATGGGCAAGTGGAGCGAGCTAACGACATGATCCTGCAAGGACTCAAGCCTCGGATCTACAACGACCTCAACAAGTTCGGCAAGCGGTGGATGAAGGAACTCCCCTCGGTGGTCTGGAGTCTGAGGACGACGCCGAGTTGAGCCACGGGCTTCACACCGTTCTTTCTAGTCTATGGGGCCGAGGCCATCTTGCCCACAGACCTAGAACACGGTTCCCCGAGGGCGAGGGCCTACACCGACCAAAGCAACCGAGGCAACCAAGAAGACTCACTGGACCAGCTGGAGGAGGCTCGGGACATGGCCTTACTACACTCGGCGCGGTACCAGTAGTCCCTGCGACGCTACCACGCCCGAGACCTCCAGGTGGACGACCTGGTGCTTCGGCTGCGACAAGACGCCCGAGGGCGGCACAAACTCACGCCTCCCTGGGAAGGGCCGTTCGTCATCGCCAAGGTCCTGAAGCCCGGAACGTACAAGCTGGCCAACAGCCAAGGCGAGGTCTACAGCAACGCTTGGAACATCCAACAGCTACGTCGCTTCTACCCTTAAGATGCTTTCAAGTTGCTCGTATACCTCGTTCACACACCAAGTCTGGTCATCAAGGAAGGGTCAGCCTTGCCTCGGCAAAGCCCGACCCTCCCTCGGGGGCTAGAAGGGGGCAACCCCTTCTGCGTCGAAATTTTCCTCAAAAAAAGAAAAAAATCTTTTCTGCCAGAATGCCTTTCGTGCTCTTCGACTACTTCAAAAGTGGATCCTGAAAACGACGGAGTACACGTAAGCAGCCAAGGCTGACCGAGCCGAGGGACTCCTACGCCTCCAGGATACGGATACCTCACTCATCACCTTCTGCGATAAGTAACTCGCGCTCGGATAAGTGACTCCGCGGACCGAACAAGTCTTCATGCTCGAGAGCTCCTCTGCTGAAATGATTTTTTGAGGCCTTCTCGACTGCGTCGGTAACAGAACCCTATGGACGAGTAAGAGCGCGTGTAAGCGGCAAGGCCGACCGAGCCAAGGGATTCCTACGCCTCCGGGATACGGATACCTCACTCATCACCTTCCGTGAAAAGCAACTCTCGCCCGCACAAACAATTCTGTTACCGACAAATGAGTCCGGATACTTGAAACAAGAGGAAAAGAAATGCAGCTTTACAACACGACGACGGTGTGTTCAGGCCTCGGCGGCCGCAGAAAACATACACACACTACAAGACAACCTGATCCTGCAGGCTCGGATGTCGACGGCTGAAGAGGGCAGCAGCACCCTCGGCATCAACTACACCTTCGGCGGGGTCTGACCTAGCCTCGGACGGCGACGCGGTCGGAGGGCCCCCACTCTGAAGGACGACATCAGCACCACACCCGGGCCATCGCCACCAGGGTCTTCTTCGAGAATTCGGCCCGAGCAGGCGGCTCGGCTGGCCACCCCGAGGCCTCGGCCAGCTGACCCCCAAAGACATCAGCTCGGCTTATGGCCTCGGTAGCTCAACTCCGGCGCCGGCTCCGCCAGTGGACGACCCGGCCAGGCTCTGGCCAACTACACCTCCTTTTCGAAGCCAACTCTGCCTCCGTCCGTGCTGACACCGCTACCTCCGACTTCGGCTCATCGAAGGGAGGCCGAGGGGTTCCTTTAACTAAGCAAGAGGGGCCTCGGACAGCAAGGCCGACAAAGCCGAGGGACTCCTACGCCTCCGGGATACGGATACCTCACTCGTCACCTTTGCACGAGGCAACTCACGCTCGGTGAAGCGGTTCAGATAATCGACAAGGCGAGTCTTAGTGCTCGAAACGAAGAAAAAACACGGCTCCATGCCGAAAGTACATACACGTTCAGGTCTCGACAGCCGCATTGAACAAGACACCGGCATTCAAGGTGCCAATACAAACGGAACTCTGGTTCCGTCCCCACGGCAGCAACGATGGCCCCAGGGTGGAAGCCGCTGCAACCTTGGCCTCGCCCGCGCCGACGCTCGAGGGGCGAGGACAAGTACAAAGAGCCGGAGGCCTGGAGCACAGATGGTGGCAGTGATCCCGTCGGCGACGGGGACTTCTCGGGGCGCATCCACCTCGGCACCTTCGAGTGGAGCATCAGCCCATCGGCAGATCCCCACTCGGATCCTCCCGGACGAGCGGAGCACTGACCTCCGCGCGGGGGCCCCGTACCGTTGCAAAGGCAGGACAGCCCTAGAACACGAACACCGCTCTAGCGGCGCGCGATGTCTTGGGCGGTCCACCCATGCGCACGGCGCGACAACCGCCCTCGCGGCAGGAGGGGGCACCGGGAGCCAAGCCGGCGAGCCCAACGCGCTGGAGCTGGCGACACCCACCGTCGACCGACCCCGCGTTGTCGAAGTCTGCCCCGCTCGCAGGGCTAGTGAGCGCCCTCTCCCTTGGATGCTGAAGGGGAGGCTGACCCACAAATCCGGGCGGGAGGTAGAGCTCCGGCTCAGCCTGGCCTCCGCCCCAGCAAGGATGACGAACATCCTTGAAGCTGAGGGCGGAACCAAGATCGCAGCCAGGCTTGCTTCTCCCCGTCCAGAAGCTGGGGGTCACCGTCTTGGGTGACCACCGACGAGGGGATGCAGCCGGGCTGCCTGATGAAAATCCTTGAAGCCGAACGATGGCTGAAAGGTACCAACTTCCGCGAAGTTGCGTTCCTCCGACGACAAGACGGAAGGATTCTGGGCGTCCCCCGCCCGGGGGCTCGGAAGGTGGGAAGACACGATGCATGAGGGGAGCACGAAGACATGATCCAAGGGGGTCGCCCCCCTTTTAAAGGCAACTCTCTCCACTTGCGCCCCCAACCGTTGCGGGTTGAGTCTTCTCCAACACGCTCCAAGATTCTCCCCCCCACGGCGCGGGGGCTGGGTCCCACACGTCACGCAAGCCGGTTCAGGGGAGAAGAAGCCAAACCGCCACGCGCGCGCGGTGCATGCAACCACCCGGTGGTTACAAGCGCTCCTCCACTTTCGCCCAGACCAGCGGGTGAAAGGGCGGACAGCCATGCAGGCGGCATGCAACCATGCCAAGTGGGCGTGCCCCTTCGACTCCAACGAGCCCAGCATGGAGGTCCAGGCCCACGCGTCATGCAATCGGCACGCCGGTTGCTACGTGTGAGCAACTACACCGCCACTCACGCCACTACCGCGCCTCCTCGACTGCGGAGTCAATACCGCGACTCGAGGCAACCCTGCAATGCCAGCCAAGCGCGACGGTCAAATGCGGTCAAAATTGGGCCGGCAGTAATGGCGGTGACAGGCGGGCAGAAGCAGCGGTCACGTCGTCGGCCAAGCTCACGTCCCATCCAGGGGCAGCGAGGGAGCCCTCTCCCACGGCGTGAAGACGGTGCGCCCGTGATCCGTTCCTCGAACGGCGCGCGCACGCGCAACGACCGCCTCACGAACCACTCGCCCCGTCGCATTAACTCCGCGGCAGGACAGGCGGCGTCTCTGGCAGGGGAAGCAAGCGACGCTTCGCCTTCGCCATAATGACCGCGTCAAAAAAGGTACGCCATGTCATTCGACTTCGTGTCCTTTTCCTTTTCCTCTTTCTCTCTCTTACAACAGGGACCGGGAAAGGGGGATACCCCGAAAGGACCCTTCTCCGTGAAGGAAACAGGCTCCGAGCCTCCCTACTGATCAGAGGTTCGAAGGCCGGCCCCTCGGAGGGGTTCAACGACTGCCTCAGATCGATTGGGTTCTGCGCCCACTACTGGTCAGAGGTTCGATGGCCGGCCCCTCGAAGGGTTCAACGGCCGCCTCACGCCACTCGGGCTCCGCGCCCACTACTGATCAGGGGTTCGTAGGCTGGCCCTCGAAGGGTTCACAGCCGCCTCAGACACAAAGCGAGGGATGACCATGGGTACGTTCGATACATAACCAAGGCTCAGGCTACGCTCCCGAGGTACCCTAGGACATTTCCGAGACCAGCGGGAACGATCTTGTAACGGAATCCCATCAGAGGGAGGCATCGAGCCCTCGGACCCCGTCGACAGGGGACCGGGTCCGGCAGATCACCCGCAGGTACTTTTGGGCGCGCCTCTAGGCCTCTAGCTGACTCCTAACAAATGGGGCACAGACGTCCGCTCGGATTACCCGCCAGCAGCTCACCGGAAACACCATGTTCGGCGCCCTCCAAGGGCAACATGGCGCTTCCCCCCTCCTCCTTGTGGAAAGGCGACGCAGGGGCGTATGTAAAAAAGATGAGTCTGTCCTTGACCGTCCTCTCGCCCTGTGCAGAGGCTCGGGGGCTGCTCTCGCAAACCCGGCTCCGGCCAAACCGTTGACAACGTCAACATACCGGCCCGAGAACTTGGGACCCGACCGTGCACCCGGGCTACGGCCAGCTCGCATGAGGGAACAACTAGACCAGCCGAAGTGTTGTGAAGCGCACTAAGACCTCGAAGGAGTAAAACTACTCCTCCGAGGCCTCGGGGGCTACACCCGGCGGGTGCGCTCGCGCGCACCCACCGGAACAGAATGCAACCAAAAAAGGCTGGTCCCCTTGCAAAAAAGTGCGGCAAAAGCCTCCAAGCGAGTATTAGTACTCCCTTGGAGGCTCGGGGGCTACTGTCGGGGACCATAATTAGGGGTACCCTCAAGACCCCTAAATCTCAGCTGGTAACCCCCATCAGCACAAAGCTGCAAAGGCCTGATGGGTGCGATTAAGTCAAGGATCGGTCCATTCAAGGGACATGATCGTGCCTCGCCCGAGCCTAGCCTCGGGCAAGGGAAGCCGACCCCAGAGAACCTACGTCTCGCCTGAGGACCCCCCTCCAGCAACGGGCACACTATCGGCTCGCCCGAGGCCCAGTCTTCACCGAGAAGCAACCTTGGCCACATCGCCACGCCGACCGACCAAATCGCAGGGGCATTTAATGCAAAGGTGGCCTGACACCTTTATCCTGACGCACGCTCACCAGTCGACAGAGCCGAAGTGACCACGGTCACTTCGCCGCTCTACTGACCGGTCTGACAAGAGGACAGCGCCGCCTGCGCCGCTCCGACTGCTGAGACGCCTGACAGAGTGAGGCTAACAGTAGCCGAGGCCGGCTTCGGGCGTCATAGGAAATTCCGCCTTGCCCGACCCCAGGGCTCGGACTCGGGCTCAGCCCCGAAAGACGGCGAACTCCGCTCCGCCCGACCCAGGGCTCAGACTCGGGTTCAGCCCCAGAAGACGGCGAACTCTGCTCCGCCCGACCCAGGGCTCGGACTCGGGCTCAGCCCCAGAAGACGGCGAACTCCGCTCCGCCTGACCCAGGGCTCGGACTCGGGCTCAGCCCCGGAAGACGGCGAACTCCGCTCCGCCCGACCCAGGGCTCGGACTCGGGCTCAGCCCCGGAAGACGGCGAACTCCGCCTCGCCCGACCCCAGGGCTCGGACATGGGCTCAACCGCAGAAGACAACAAACTCCGCTTCGCCCGACCCAGGGCTCGGACTCAGCCCTGGCCTCAGCCGACGGTCTCCGTCTCGCCCAACCCAGGGGCTCGGACTCGACCATGGCCACGGAAGACAGACTCGACCTCGACCTCGGAGGAGCCTCCACATCGCCCAACCTAGGGCGCGGACCGACCACGTCGACAGGAGGCGCCATCATTACCCTACCCCGAGCTAACTCAGGCTACGGGGAACAAGACCGGCGTCCCATCTGGCTTGCTCCACCAGATAGGCAATGATGGCGCCCTGCACGCTCTATGACGACGGCGGCTCTCGGCCCCCTTACGGAAGCAAGAGGACATCAGCAAGGACTCGACAGCCCCGACAGCTGTCCTTTCGCCAGGCTCCAGCGCTCCTCCGACGGCCACGACACCACACGAACCGGGTGCCAAAACCTCTTCGGCTGCCACAACGGCATGTACTTAGGGCGCTAGCTCTCCTCCTCTAGACACGTAGCACTCTGCTACACCCCCATTGTACACCTGGATCCTCTCCTTACGCCTATAAAAGGAAGGACCAGGGCCCTCTTACAGAAGGTTGGCCCGCGCGGACTTTGGCTACAATCTGAGCAAAGTCCCACTCCTATGTGACAATGAGAGTGCAATACACATGGAGGACAATCCTATTGAACACAGCCGCACAAAGCACATAGACATCCGACATCACTTTTTGAGAGACCACCAGCAAAAGGGAGATATCGAAGTGTTTTATGTTAGCACCGAGAACCAGCTAGCCGATATCTTTACCAAGCCTTTAGATGAGAAGACCTTTTGCAGGCTGCGTAGTAAGCTAAATGTCTTAGATTCGCGTAACTTGGATTGATATAGAGCATACATGTGTTTTATGCCTTTGATCACGTTCCTTTATGCATTTTATTGCTTATTTATGGTGCTCAAGTTGTGCAAGGGATCCCCAGACCTCACAAGTCCATGTGTGAATGATGCACATACTTAGGGGGAGAAATGCCACAACTTGACCCTTTGAGACTAACCGTGTGCTTGAGTTTTCTTAAATTAGTCTCAAAGGAGGATTGAAAGGGAAAAGGTGAACTTGGACCATGCAAGACTTCCACTGCACTCCGATGAGAGGGTAATTTACTCCAAGTTCATCTCCGTGCTCTTATTGCCTTTTTACTCTTAATTGAAGATTTTGGTGAGGCAATGAGGTTTAAGGGTCAATAATGATCCCGTTTTGGTGCTTAATGCCAAAGGGGAGAAATTAAGGCCAAAGCAAGAAATGGATCAGCTACCACTTGAGAATTTTGAAAATAGTAGAGTTAGAGCTTTTGTTTTGTCAAAATACTCTTATTGTCTCTTATTGTCAAAAGTTGGTCTCTTGTGGGGAGAATGGTTGATTACGGAAAAAGGGGGAGTTTTTGAATCTTTGATCAATTTCTCTTGGAATATCTCTCTCTATGCCTCAACAAGTGATTTTGACTTAGAGATAGGAAATTGAGTTTGATTTGTGAAAACAAACCAAGTGGTGGCAAAGAATGATCCAAATATGTCAAATTTGAATCAAAACAAATCTTTGTTCTCATTTACATTGATGTTGCACTTCTTTTAGTTGCTTTTTGTTGTGTTGGCATAAATCACCAAAAAGGGGGAGATTGAAAGGGAAATGTGCCCTTGGGCCATTTCTATAAGATTTTGGTGATTAAGTGCTCCACACAAATGCTTTGAGTTATATTTGTGCCAAAGACTCAAGAAGTGCAAATCAAGGTTAAAGGTATGTTTCTAGACTTAGTACATTGTTTTGAAGACTAATGTATTATGTCTAAGTGCTAGAAACAGGAAAAATGGCTTTTGGAGATAAGTTGGCTGTGTTCAGCCAAAGGCTGCTCGGTCTGGGTGCACCGGACAGTGTCTGGTGGTGCACCGGACAGTGTTCGGTGTGCCAGGACCAGTCCAGGTGAATAGCCTGCTCTCGGGTCTCGACGGCGGCGTACGGCTATAAATCACCGGACTGTCCGGTGGTGCACCGGATTGTCCGGTGAGTCGTCTGCGGCGAAGTCGCCGCTCTTGGGAAGAAGTCAACAAGCGTACGGCTAAAATTCACCGGACTGTCCGGTGGTGCACCGGACTGTCCGGTGAGCCAACGGTCGGGCGCGCCAACGGTCGGCCGCGCAATCCGCGCGTGACGCGTGGCCGAGCCAACGGTTGGATGGGGGCACCGGACTGTCCGGTGCGCCAACGGCTCCAAATCTTCAACGGTCGGCTGCGCCTATTTAGGAAAGCAATCTGCACCGGACTGTGAATAGGGTATGTCCAGTGGTGCACCGGACTGTCCGGCGCGCCACCCGACAGAAGGCAAGATTTGCCTTCCTGGATTGCTTCCAACGGCTCCTAGCTGCCTTGGGGCTATAAAAGGGACCCCTAGGCACATGGAGGAGTACACCAAGCATTCTTTAATCAACTCTAAGCACCAAGACTCCATTTCCGCGCATTTGATTCTTTGTGGTAGCAACAAGAGCTCCATTTGAGTAGAGAACTCTTCGAGTTGTGTTGCGAGCTCAAGTTGTGACTTGTGTGCATGTTTGTGCTCTGATTTTGTGTCTTGTGTGCGTTGCTCTCCCTCCCTTACTTCCATGTTTCTTTGTGATCATCATTTGTAAGGGCGAGAGACTCCAAGTTGTGGAGATTCCTCGCAAATGGGAGATAGTAAACGAAAGCAAAACACCGTGGTATTCAAGTTGATCATTGGATCACTTGAGAGGGGTTGAGTGCAACCCTCGTCCATTGGGACGCCACAACGTGGAGTAGGCAAGTGTTGGACTTGGCCGAACCACGGGATAAACCATTGTGCCTCTCTGTGTTGATCTGTTTGTGGTTATTGTGTTTCGCAAGAACTCCTCTCTAGCTACTTGGCTTTATTGCTCTAACACTTAATCAAGTTTGTGGCCTTAAGTTTTAAGTTTTTACAGGATCACCTATTCACCCCCCTCTAGGTGCTCTCACCAGCTCACCAATATCCTGCCTCCGATCTTTTTTCTAGCCTTCAAGTAATCGAGGAACCCTAGATGCCGCCGCTAGCGCCAGCTATCGCGCCCCCCATGATGCCCAACATGTAGGACGCCACGTCGCCTAGACGCCATGGACGCCGTGGACGCCAGGACGCCAGGACCCCGCTACCCTGTCTCTCTGGACCTTGGTGGCCAGCGCCCGCTGCCTCCGGCTGAGTACTGCCTAATCAGAATTCTTTGCCCTCTCACATGTTTTGTTGCTAGTGTCGTATGGATTATTACCAAATGGTTTTCATATTTTATCTATCAGTCGCTTTTGAACTTTGGATTCATCTGATCTAATCATCTGTTGAGATTTATGTTTTTTTGATTAGGTAATGACAAGTGGAAAGAAGTTAGATCCGATTCTTGAGCTCACTGGTATTTCATATTGTGAGCTGTAGAACAAAAACCTTCACATTATGCATGCATGCCTCGAATTATTGATCCTATATACCAGATGCTCCTGTAGGCGTTTGAGATTACTTTCAAAATTCTTAGGTCCGCTAGATTGTAGCATGACTTACTTTTTGTAGGGTCCTTTTTCCTATGCATGGATACATTTGTGCTATCTATTTTATCTTGCCATCCATAACATGATCAAGCTGAAATGGTTGAACAAGACATGCTTTGATGTTATTTTAGCTATTCAACATCACCATTTCTGTTCATGATGGGGTTATAACCTGAATAGTGAATGTGTGTCTGGCTGCATATATATTGCTCTAGTATACCTTCTTTAGACAGTTTTTTATATAATACCTAGGTCCACCCCTGCATCTGGTGGTTGTTGATCTCGTGACCTCCCCACGACCACTCCATTAGAAGACTAGGATGGCTCCAGGGAAGAGGTCCACATGGACCTCACGGAAACCTGAAGGTAATTTACTCTTTATGGCAATACCTTCTTAATTTATTTTGTTTCAGTATTGTATGCCTTTATTTTACTTTGTGTTAGATTAATAGAACCTGTGCCAACTGATTACGAGAAAATAAGGGCTATGAATATGATGAAGAACAATCAATTGTTTCAACGGCTAGGCCTTGGACAACTGAAATCACTGGTGACTGCTACAGCTGCAAACAACAAAGAAGACTGTCCTCAGCAATCAGAGAGTTTATATGATGGTGAAAACACTGACAATTCTAATGAAGAGGTCACTACAGTACTTATTAATTCTTAGTTTCTCAATTATCTATCTTTAGTTTTGGGTTCACAATGAATTTGATATGCATATCCTTATTGTATTCTACATATTTAGGAATCCCAATGTCGTAACGATGGTCGTGCCAACATATCCAATGATGGTGATCAGATCTCAACAAAAGTAACAAGAGGAAATAAAAGAATTGTGGCACCTGCGCAGGAGCGAACAATTAGAGTCACTAGGCAAAGAATTGCTGAAATAAACCAAGAAAATAGCCACAACCTGTCTGTTCATAAACAACTCATTTCATGTCCTGCTACAAACCATGATTCGATCGAAACTCTTGTTGTTCCTACACAACCTAATGCAAATACCACCATAGACAATAACCCAACACATAACATAGATAATGCTATAGAGCCTAATTCTCTGATACAGGAGGAGAGTGATAACCACAATGCAGTTGAAGGTAACTAAACATTTTCACTATTTAGACATTGAACTATCTTGAGCAAATAACTTTTATGTTTTCCAGCATTAGTTTAGGTAACTAGTATAACTTAAATTTGAACAAAATTACTCATATGTTTTAGTATGATTTATGGCAACTAATTCTTAGTTATATGCAGCATCACACATATCAACAATTTTTTGTGTCCTGACCAGGAACAATAGATATCATACCAAGGAAAAAAGTATGGGCAAACAACTTGAATCGTTAAGCAGAGGACTAGGAATGAAGATTCCAATCTAAATTACTGAAGGGAGCAAGAGGCCGGAGCCACCCATTCAAGCTGCTAAGTTTGCATCAGACGGGGGAATCACATTGAGGCAGCACATTCCAATATTTCACCACTGGAAGGAGTACAAGAGGAAAGAGAATGAACCTACAATAAAAAACTATATTGGAAAAGTTACTGTAAGTTACTTTTACTCATTTGTCAAGTTACAGTTCATTGACATTTTCAATTATTGTTGAAATTGTTTCTTCTTTACTAGGCTCAATTCACCATGGACAATGATAGCAAGGCAGTGGAAGATGCTTGTCTAGATATGCTAAAGGTTGGACAACGCCAAATGAGGTATAGACTAAAACAAAAGTATTTCAATGGGATACCTGCTAATCAAGTGAGGACTACATCGCCTATTTCAAGCATGTCTGATGAGGACTGGAGAAAGTTGGTGGAGAAGTGGTCTACCCCAAAACACAAGGTTTTTGCAATAAATCTCCACTGGCTTGCATTGTACTATCTTTATTGCTTGAAGTGAAATCATGGATATCCTTATGAATTTTACCTTTCCTGTTTTGACATTTCGTCCCAAATAATTTATGTCCACATTAAGTGTCTACCTTTTAGATAATGGAACATTGTTCTAGCTTTTGCACCATCCTTGGTGAATGCACCCAATAAACAGTATGTATAGTTCAGATTCTGCAACATAACTTAAAACATCAAATAAAGTAGCACCTAGAGCAAACCAATGCAATAATTAACTAATGTAGACTTTGAAAACTGCTATACTATTTCACACTACTTATTGTACATATTATTTCTAACATGTTGATTTAATGTACAGGATAGTTGTATGAAGAATAAACTTAATCGTGAAAAAGTACAGTATCAACAATGCACAGGATCCCAATCATATATTGCACAAGCTTATTTACTGGTAAGAAAATCATCATTGGTTACTGAGCTGCATAGTTGACAAATCTTTGATTGTTTATTGCTGCCAGTAAATTCAATTTTAACATCTCTATTTACTCATAAAGTTGTCCCCTAATTTATTAGTAAGAAAATGATCATTGGATGTCAGAGCAGTTTCCTAGGCCTTCAGAGAAGTTTGACTAGCTTTCAGTCAATATATCCACAATTCTATGTTGTAAATTATAGACCATTTTGATAACAGTAGAAAATATGTCTTCTAGTTTATTTATTGGAGTTTGCTTCCTCTTTTCATTGTGGCTGCATTGCAACTACTACTGCAGGGAAAGCAGCCCAATGCCAAGCTGTAGAGAAAGCAGCCTGCTGCCATCTCTGTCTTTTATCTTTTTAGATGATGAATTAGCACTGCTCATATCTACTAGAAATATTATTTCATTCAACCGATTTAGTACTGTCCATATTTAAAATGTATTGTAAATCTTTTAACAAAAGTTCAATCTTCAATATATGTCATATTGAAATTTATAAATCCGACTTGTACATTATGTGTCAAGGTCTCTATTCTCATCAGATTCATTTTCTCACTTTAGAAACAAGAGAAATATAAGGATGCTGAACCGAGTGCAATAGATCTTTTCAAGGACATGCATTGCAGCAAGAAGAAAGGTTTTTCTGAAAATGTAAAGAAAGCAATTGTGAGTACTCGTTTGCTTTTATGTTTATTCTGAAAAATTACAAGTACGACTATGTTATACTAACAAATAATATTTATAATAGGTTGACATGGAAGCAATGATGACAACACCAGTTGAGGATGGACAACAACAAAAATCTCCTATGGAATTTGTTTCTGAAGTGCTAGGGGGCTCCAGTTTATTTCTACATAATGTTGGTCCGCAAGATAACTCCAAGAAAAGCTCCACAACAACTGTTTCTGCAAAGTTTCAAGAACTTCATAATCAATTAGAGTCTGAGAGGCTAGAAAAAGATGGACTTTGGGAAGAAGTAGAAACCTTAAAGGCTCAGGCACAGGCCTCAAAGGAGACCATGGACAATATGAAGAGATCGATGGAAGAAAATAACAGTCTCCTCCATCAACTGTTGAGCTTCAATCGAAGCCAAGTGCCCCCATCTTAAGGCTGCTATAGTATCATCTTATATTAGTTCTGGATTCAGGTTTTATAAATTTGGAATATGTTTAAACTTTCATACTTTGAGTTGAAGTTATAGGATTTCCTTTGTATTTTAAGTTACATGATCTACAATCATATGATTTGAAGTTATAAAAGTATCTCTTGTATGAATTGTGTGAATGTTGAACTAAATAATTCAATGTTTTGGTTATTAGCATGTGATTTCATAATATTCCATGACGCTATGAATTCATCATGCCTTATGATGAAAAATCCGTCATAAATATATTGCAACGTCATCGTACTTTGTGATGAAAAAATTCGTCACACATATATTGCCACATCAGCTACCACCTCATTCATATTTATGACAAATATTTTTGTCACATAATTTTGCCACATCATCTGCCATGTGGCATGCCATGTCATAACATCTGTGACGAATGAAATCGTCACAACATTTTTGCCACATCACCTGCCACGTCAACTGCCATGTCATCTCGCCACGTAATCAGCCACGTGGAAAGGCACGACTACATGAATTGTGATGTATTTAGACATAATTAGTGATGAATTCGAGTGTCATAGAATTAGTGACATTTGTAGTTTGCGTCATAAACTATTATGACGTTTTTTTGTTATTTGTCATAGTACACCATTTAACACGCACCTTCTGTGACGATGTGATTTTCGTCACAATGACGTCACCAACATGTAAGGTATGACAAAAATACTATTGTTTGTGACGTAATGTTAATGTCACAGAAGGCATAGAAGGTTGTAGTGACATTACTCTTTTGTCTCTTCTATTGAGCCTTACAGGGTAGAGGATGCACTAAGAGATTCGGATTGGGTGGTGGCAATGAAAGAGAAGCTCAACAACTTCACGAGGAATGAGGTATGGCATTTGGTTCCATGTCCTAATTAAAATGTTGTAGGTACCAAGTGGGTATTCCGCAACAAGCAAGATGAGCATGGTGTGGTGATAGGGAACAAAGCCCGACTTGTGGCCAAGTGTTATTCACAAGTCGAAGGTTTGGATTTCGATGAAACTTATGCACCCGTAGCTAGGCTTGAGTCAATTCGTATATTACTTGCCTATGCTACTTACCATGGCATTAAGCTCTATCAAATGGACGTGAAAAGTGCCTTCCTCAATGGACCAATCAAGGAAGAGGTCTATGTTGAGAAACCTCCCGGCTTTAAAGATAGTGAGTACCCTAACCATGTCTATAAACTCTCAAAGGTGCTTTATGGGCTCAAGCAAGCCCCAAGAGCATGGTATGAATGCCTGCGAGATTTTCTTATCACTAATGGTTTCAAAGTTGGTAAAGCCGATCCTACACTCTTTACTAAAACTGTTGAAAAAGACTTGTTTATATGCCAAATTTATGTTGATGATATCATATTTGGGTCTACTAACAAGTCTACCTGTGAAGAGTTTAGTAGGATTATGGTTCAAAAATTCGAGATGTCTATGATGGGGGAGTTGAGATATTTCTTAGTATTTCAAATCAAGCAACTCCAAGAGGGCACCTTCATCAGCCAAACAAAGTACATTCAAGACATACTTGACAAGTTTGGAATGAAGGATTCCAAGCCCATTAAGACACCCATGGAAACCAATGGGCATCTCGACCTCGACACAGGAGGTAAATCTGTAGATCAAAAGGTATACTGGTCGATGATAGGATCTTTACTCTATTTATGTGCATCTCGACCGGATATTATGCTTTTTGTATGCATGTGTGCAAGGTTCCAAGATGATCCTAAGGAAGTTCACCTTAGGGCCGTGAAGAGAATCATGAGGTATTTAGTTTGGGAACGTATCTGGTGCAAACCAACCCCTCTGTGCAACCGTGCAAACTTCTAATCTGAACCACATGATGTTGATCCAAGGGACGCAGGGGCGTGGATAATTTTACACATAACCGCCCGCTGCTAATCACACTTTTCAAATCCCCCCTCCCACTCCTCCGCACGTCCCCTTGGATCAACATCATGTGGTTCAGATTAGACGTTTACACGGTTGCACGGAGGGGTTGGTTTGCACCAGATACGTTCCCATTTAGTTTACACTCCTAAGTTAGACCTTTGGCACCCCTGGGGATCCACCTTTGATTTAATAGGTTATTCCGATGCCGATTGGGCAGGGTGTAAAATTGATAGGAAGAGCACATCAGGGACTTGTCAGTTTCTGGGAAGATCCTTGGTGTCTTGGGCTTCAAAGAAACAAAACTTAGTAGCTTTTTCCACCGCCGAAGCCAAGTATATTGCCGCAGGACATTGTCGTGCGCAATTACTTTGGATGAGGCAAACCCTCAAGGACTATGGCTATAAATTGAGCAAAGTCCCTCTCCTATGTGAAATGAGAGTGCTATCCGCATGGCGGAGAATCCTGTTGAACACAGCCGCACTAAGCACATAGACATTCGGTATCACTTTCTGAGGGATCACCAACAAAGGGGGGATATCGAAATAGCCTATATTAACACCAAAGATCAATTAGCCGATATCTTCACCAAGCCATTAGATGAGAAAACCTTTTGCAAACTTAGGAATGAGCTAAATATACTTGATTCTCAGAATTTTGATTGAAACATTGCACACATAGCTCTTTTATACACCTTTGATCATATCTCTTTCATTTGGTACATTTACATATTTCTTATTCTTCTTGTACCAAAGCTAAGACTAATGTGTTTCCATGAGTATTTCTTGTGTTAGTCTTAGATTGAAAGGGAAAAGGAGTACTCGGCAAAGACATCGCTTCCACTCTACTCCATCTGTATTATTTACCCTTGCTGGTATTCCGCAAACACTCTCAAATTAGTATACTCTTTCACTCATATTTATTTGTACCAATGGTGGAGAAAATAAAAAAGGGATCCAACATTCTCAGTTTTTGGAGATTAATGCCAAAGGGGGAGAAAATATTAAGCCCAAAGCAAAAGGACCGCACCACTAACATTTCAAAATTTTCGAAATGAAAAGATTTTATTGGTACTCACAAATGTTTGATTTTCAAGTAGTACTCAAGATAAATTTCACATTAGTAAATTTCAAATTGGTATCTATGCTTATAAAATTAAGATTTCAAAATTGGTACCCATTTCAAAACCCTCTTGAAAGCTAAGAGGAGAATTTCATTCAGGGGGAGCTTTTGTTTAGTCAAAGGAAAAGCATTTGAAACAAGGGGAGAAATTTCAAATCTTGAAAATGCTTCTAACTACCTTTGACTATTTGCAAAAGAATTTTGAAAAGAACTTGAAAAAGATTTGCAAAAACAAAACATGTGGTGCAAATGTGGTCCAAAATATCAAATAAAAGAAAGCAATCCATTCATGCTTATTCATATGCAACAAGACTTTCATATTGGTTTAATTCTAAGTAACCTATGCACTCACCATATGCAAACTAGTTCATTTCTGCACTTTATATATTTGCTTTGGTTTGTGTTGGCATCAATCACCAAAAGGGGGAGATTGAAAGGGAAATAGGGTTAACCTTTTCCCACTATTAATTTTGGTGGTTGAATGCCCAGCACAAATAATGGACTAACTAGTTTGCTCTAGAATATATGTTCTGCAGGTGCATACGGGTTCAACACAAACCAACAAATATACAAGATAGGGTTCAAATACAAAGGAGCAAAGAAACCGAGTGTGCCCTGGTCTGGCGCACCGGACCGTCCGGTGTGCCACCGACAGTGTCTAGTGCACTAGGACCGTACAGGAACGAACTGGCCACTCTCGGGTTTCTACAGGGGCGCTCCGCTATAATTCACCGGACTGTCCGGTGTGCCACCGGACTGTCTGGTGCACCAGCGGAGCAACGACTCCTTCGCGCAACGGTCGACTTCAGAAGCTGAAGAATCAGATGAACAGTGAAGAACAGTGCACGCAGAGTCAGAGCCGCTCATCATAGGCACACCAAACAGTGAACAGTACCTGTCCGGTGCGACACCGGACTGTCCGGTGCCACTAAAGGACAAAGCCTCCAACGGTCAAATGCTCCAAAACCCTAACGGTTGGGTGACGTGGCTGGCGCACCGGACATTGTCCGCCCATCGACAGTAGCCACCCACAACGGTTGTTTGGTGGTTGAGGGCTATAAATACCCCCAGCCACCACCACTTCAACCATCCAAGCATTCAACACATTGCATTCAATACAAGAGCAATAGACTCCACTCCAAAGACACAATCCAAGTGATCGATCCGCTCAAAGTCCCCAATTCAACTCTAGCGCATTAGGACTTGTGAGAGGATCATTTGTGTTCCTTTGTTGCTCTTGTTTGCTTGACTTGGCTTTCTTTTCTTTCTCACTTCTTACTCGCAAGTGCTTTGTAAGCGAGGCAAGAGACACCAATTGTGTGGTGGTCCTTGCGGGGTCTAAGTGACCCGTGAGATTAAGGAAGAAGGCTCACTCGGTCTAAGTGACCGTTTGAGAGAGGAAAAGGGTTGAAAAGAGAACCAGTCTTTGTGACCACCTCAACGGGGACTAGGTTCTTTAGAACCGAACCTCGGTAAAACAAATCACTGTGTTCATCTGTTTTATTTCTTGGTTGATTTGTTTTCCCCCCTCTCTCCCGGACTCGGATTTAATTCTAACCCTAACCCTGGGTTGTAGTTTGTGTTTTAAGTTGTAAATTTCAGATTACGCCTATTCACCCCCTCTAGGCGACTTTCAGAGAGCACTTGGTTCTTGTGAGGACCAAGGGGGAGCGATACCCTTGCACAGGTGCTCCAACGAGGATTAGGGAAGAGTGCTGACTCTTCGATACTTCGGCAAAAAAAATTGGAGGAGTCTTCTTACCCTTGCTTTACATTCCACATTTACTTTGAGCACTTCACTTAGTTCAATTGCTTAGCAAGTATTTGAAGTAATGACTTAGGGTTGTTGTTTTTCTAGTAGTATTTATTTATTGCTAGTAGTTAGGTGAAGTTGGGCTCTTGCTTAGGGTTTAATATTTGTGGAATTTTAGAAAAACCCAATTTACCCCCCTCTTGGGCATCGTGATCCTTTCAATTGGTATCGGATCCTTGTTGCTCCTAGTTTAGCTTAACCGCTAGAGTAGCGATGTTCGACGGGGATGGACCTCCTCCCGTTTTTATGGTCATGATTTTCCTTATTGGAAAATTCATATGGAAGCTTATCTAGAGGCTATAGACATTGGTGTCTATAAAGCCGTCACTCAAGGGTTCCTTGAACCTAGAGATCCCACAAATCTTATAGGTGACGAGTATAATTATGAAAAATGGAATGCTAAGGCCAAAAACACTCTCTTTAGTGGCCTTTGCAAAGATGTTTTCAATAGAGTAAGAAATCACAAAAATGCTCATGATTTGTGGTTGGATATTTGTGCTCTACATGAAGGAACTAAAAGTGAGCGTGAGGAGAGATATCATATTGCAATGAAAAAAATAAATTCTTTTGAAATGCTTGCAAATGAGAATGCTAATGATATGTACTAACGACTTAACATTCTTGTAAAGGAAGTTAATGGTTTGGGGCTCACCCAAATTTCACAACCGGATGTTGTGAGGAAAATTCTCAGTGTCCTCCCAATTGACAAATATGGACACATTGTCACTATGCTACATCAAATGGATCTTTTTATTACTACACCAACTCAAATATTGGGAAAGATCAATGCTCAAGAAATGTATATGCACATAAATGATAAGGATGGATCTTCTTCCGAGATAAAAGATTTGGCTCTCAAAACTAGCCAAGAAAAGAAAGGGAAGGCCAAAATGCAAGTTGAGGAAGAATCCTCAAGTGATGATGATCTTGATGCAACATCGCCTTGATGGTGAGAAAGACCACAAAAATGTTGAAGAAACTCAATCGAGAAGGTATCAAGTTTGATTCAAGAAAGAAAAAGTTTTTCTCTAGCAAAAGAAAGCCCATCTCGAGATGGATTGCTATAATTGTAGAGAACTTGGTCATCTTGCTCATCAATGCAATAAACCCAAGAAAATAGGTTCAAGGGCAAGAAAGATAATGACAGTGATGATTAGAAGAAGGAAAAGAAATTCTTCAAGAGGAAGGAAGGCAAGCACAAGAGATTTCATAAAAAGAAAAACAGAAAAACATATATTGTTGGTGACTGGCTCACTGACATCGAATCCTCAAGCGGGTCTTCTTCAAGTGAAGAAGAAAATGATGAAAAGGTTGTCGCCATCGCTGGGGATTTCTCTTCACCACCACCATCACCTTCATCCACTTCACACCTATTCCTCATGGCCAAAGGTGAATGGAAGGTGAACTACAAGACCGGTGGGAGCCATTGGGTAATTGACAATGGATGCACTCAACATATGACTGGCAACCCACGGATGTTCACCTCACTAGATGAAGATGTTGTTGAACAAGATAAAATCACTTTTGGGGATAATTCAAAAGGAAAAGTTCAAGGGCTTGGCAAGGTGGCAATTTTAAATGATCTTTCAATTTCAAATGTTCTCTTGGTTGCACCATTAAGCTTCAACTTGCTATCAATGGGTCAGCTTTGTGACCTTGGCCTTTAGTGCTTATTCACTCCTATAGAAGTTGTTGTGTCTAAAATGGATGATGAGTCAGTGATATTCAAAAAATTTAGATACAACAACCTATACTTAGTGGATTTCTCTTCTGAAGATGCAAACCTAAGGACTTGCCTCTTTACCAAAGCATCTCTTGGATGAAGGTTTGCGCATGTTGGAATGAACAAACTCAAGAAGATTCTAAAGAAAGACATGGTTAGAGGATTGAAGGATGATGTATTTGAAAAGGACAAGCTTTGTAGTATATGTCAGGCTGGAAAGCAAGTTGCTAACACTCATCCTACAAAAACTTTTATGTCAACATCAAGGCCACTAGAGTTACTTCATATGGATCTATTTGGATCAACAACTTGTGCTAGTGCTGGTGGCAACCTCTATTGTCTGGTAATTGTTGATGATTTTTCAAGATATACTTAGGTGTTCTTTCTTCATGACAAGTTTGGGGATGCATCAATATTCAAGAAATTTGCCAAGAAGGCTCAAAATGAATTTGACTGCAAAATCAAGAAAATAAGGAGTGACAATGGAAAGGAATTTGACAACACCAATATTCATGGGTACTAGGATGAAATTGGGATTAAGCATGAAGTTTCTGCAACATATATGTCGCAGAACCTCCCAAGTTATCGGGCCCACATGCACCTGTCCGTGTCTCAAAGACCTCAGACAGCTATGCGTGTGCACCAAACAACTTAACAGGATCTGTCCGAGTGCCCCGAGGACCCCGGATAAACGACTTACCGCCAAGATCGCAGGATTAAGTAAACACAAATCACACACCAACATTTGCAGCGGAAATAAATTCTTTATTGCAAAAATGATTACATGTTACAATAAGTTTACATTATACAATTATCGGAGTGATTACAAAAGAAAGTGATTCAAAAGAATTACAATTTAAAATGTATAAAATATTTATAGGTTTTTAAAATACATGCTAGCTTAAGTGACAATCCTCAATAAAGAAGCTAAAGATGGGATACACCTATATAAGAAGGCCGAGCCCACCGGCACTTAGCAGCATCCACAACAGAATAAAATTATAACCTGAAAAACAACAGGGAATAAAACCCTGAGTACGCAATTACTCAGCAAGACTTACCCGACTAAAGAAAAGACTCTCAAGGGTATGCTGGTTTATTGGGAATCAAGGTAAAGCTTATCAAATTTCAAAGACTCATTTTGCAGAAGAGCTTACTAGTAGTGGATCCTTATGCCAAAATTTTACTTCACAGGTTAAGTACTTTACCTGAATCTAGATTTTCCTAATCTAGAGCATTCACTTGTCCTATACTAGCTTCATTTTAGGAGCTTTAGTTTCACTTGTTATCTACGATGCAGGGCAGTGATCCAGTCTTCATATCCGAGAAGTAACGGCGATCCGAATCGATTAATACCCAGCTGGGGATCTCCAACCACACGACATATGTAGCACTTAACCCTTGCATATGTCAACTCGCCACCGGGTTTCTCAAGACCAGAACGGGTTCACGCGACCCGAGAGCACAGCACTCCACCGTCCAGCCATTGGCCTGGTTGGTACACGTTACTCTCGCCATGGTGCCCGCCATGTTTTCGAGAGTACAGCACCCCACCTTCCAGCCGTTGGCCTGGTTGGTACACGTTACTCTCGCCATGGTGCCCGCCATGTTTCCGAGAGTACAGCACCCCACCTTCCAGTCTCTTGCCACGGAGGGTACAAGCTACTCTCGCCATCTCTCCACTCCCAGTGCGTGCGAGCTGTTCTGGTATTGGTCCGACCGAGGCTAAGCTTACCCATGATGAGGCATGTGGCCAGTTAAAGGGTCCTAGATCAGCAAGCCTACTTTCGGTACGGTCCTTAATCGACACAGACGGGCGACCTTTCCTGCTCAACGTCTGGTCTCATCTTATTATTTAACACCCAAACCATGTACCTGACAGAGGTACAATACTTGAATAATGAATTCATCATCGCGAGTGATGCCTTCATTACTGCAAGTTTCTTTTTCATAAAACCCATATCCAGTGTTACACAATATTCTTTTAAAAAGGAACAAGTTTTAATTTTCTAGGCAGGTCTAAGCCTCATTAGTTCTTTTTGTAAAAGAGGTATCAAGGAGGATAATCAAATTCCAAGGAATGGTAATGCATCAATTGTTTATTCACACAACTCCTATCACCTAATGCAGCAGGTAAGTGATAAAAGTTTTAAAACAACAAGGAGGTGGCAAATGCACCGGGGCTTGCCTGGGATAACACTAAGTTAGTGTTGTTAATTGACTACCACTTGGTGAGCATCTTCTATCCTGGCACTTGGTTGATTCATCCATTTTAGCTTCGTCCATCAGCATCACTTGGAGATCAATTCCACTCGTCTTCCATAGCACGTGATCAATTAACGTACCTAAATGATATGTATGATGCACATGAGCATGAGCACGAAGAGCATAAGATAGATAATCTATGTTAAAGAGGATAAATATTTAAAACAAGTCATCACAACACCTAGGAGCACACTAGATGTCAAGATATTACTAAGTATCACAAGTACATTTTTTTACATTTACATAGATCTAGATATGTATGTCTACTAAACCTTCTTCGCATTATTGAGTTCATTATAACCACACAAGGTCTAATTAGCTACTAGTTCCAATACATTCATCAAAGTATTAATTTCCAAACTAATAGGTTTAGAGCACACATTAAGAAATAAAAACTCAACTATGTGCAACAAAACATTTGGATAAACATTTCACATGTCATAAGTCTTCATCACTCAAGAATCAAAAACTGATTACTCCTACTTAGCCAAACAGGAATCAAACCAAATACCCCATTGCAGATTTTTTTGGACAGCATTCAGCAGTCAACGGTTTTGCTCATAACTCACAAGGTATTCATCCAAAAATAATGAACTAGGACTTTCTGGAAAGCATAAGAAGTCCTCTACAACTTTGGTATTTTCATCACAACGAAATTTGACACTTAGAAAGGTCAAACAGTACAAAACAATAATGCTGTCCAGATTTGGACAGAATTCGATTATTCACTTCAAAACTCCATAACTGGAGATTTAGGTATCCAAAACAGGTGATCCTAGACTTTTTAGAAAGCTAATACAATTGTCTACAATTCGTTTATAAACATTTCAGGTCGATTCAATGTGGATCAAAGTCAGTTAATACAAACAAACATTGCTGTCCAGACTGTTGACAGATTCAAACATCCCATTTAAAACAGCCATAACTTGACTTCTAGATCACCAAAAAAGGTGATCCAAAACTTGTTGGAAGGATTAAGCAAAGTACTACAATTATCCTATAATTACTAAGAGCTGATTCTCAGTTTAACTTGGGCAAACAAGGTCATTTTCGAAATCTGTACAGAATCTGGACAGATTCTGAAACTGAACTTAGGAGAAGCATAACTTTCAGATTATTGGGCCTATGGTCTTGAAATTTTAACACAAGCTAGATAAAGAAGTTAACTACAATCTTTATATATAACACTTTCACAGAAAACATGATTTGCTTCACTAAATTTGCTGCATAACTAAAACTATACTTGCAGCCCAACAGCAAGAATCCTAACTCAGTTTCTATTTAGCTTCTCCAATTATCATGTTCTTGACACTTATAATATTCTAACACCTTATCTTTGATTAGAGCTAAAACCACCTACTTAATCACATAAATAGATTGGTCTACTTCATAGTCATGCACACAATCACTTTGTATGAGTTCTCATCTTAAACCTAAAGGTCATATCGCAAATGAAGTACTCTAATGATACTATGCATATACATCCACCCAACATTACTCACATGCTTTGTATCTAAAATCTGAACTTTCAACACATGACACAATTACTTCATAAGCATGATCACAATCACATTCCCTACATCAATCACGAGTTTTAGTCCAAGCACTTTATCGGACATTTGGCGGACGCCACACTAAGACTTGTTCCCCTACTCATACCTTGAGAATTCCCCTCCACCAATCATACAAATATGCATACACATAACCACAACTAGTCCTTTGCTCATGCATAGCACAAACCAACACAAGGAAAAAGAGCTCACCATGGTCAATCCCCACTCGACACCATGAGATTGACGATGATTTTTGGTTCGGGCCTCCAATCGGATGCCTAGCAAGTGTCACCCAGACCTCGTTTGGCTTTCACCCAACATCCGGGATTTTCTCCCCTCCACCACAAATACATAAAGACACTTAATTAAACATCCAGGTATATGCACCAACGGGAATGAACAGAGCATAATCAACAAGTCTCACCGCGGTGAACATAACGACAACGAACTTCAGTTCAAGCATTTCATAGAACACCTAAGGAGCACCGCGCTGGTTTGCCTTCTTCACTGATGTGCTGCAGTCGTATCCGTGAGCTCCCGGGAGGGAGGGGACTGGCGTCCAGCATAGGAAGCAGGGGAGGGTGGCTGGACATAGGGCTGGGACGAGCTGCAGCAGGAAATGAGGGAGGGGGCGAGCTAACCAGGAAAGGGGGCGGCCATGGGCGAGCTCCAAACAGGGGCAGCACTAGGGTTGTGCACGGCCATGGGGATGGTGCCGGCTTAAGGGCGGCCATGGCGTGCTGGCTGCAGAGAGATGGGGAAGGGATGGCGTCGACCTTGCTGCCGGAAAGGGCGCCATGGCAGGGAGCAGCTGGAGGCCGGCCATGGAACCATGACAGGGAGCGACAAGGTGAAAGAGATGGGGGGGGGCGACCACCAGGGCACATTCGGCCACCAGGGAGAGGCGGCTGGTGCCCATGGCGCCATGGGAAGAGACGTTGGCGTGAGGAGGGAGGAAGAGAGCTCCCTGCTGGAAACACGCACATCGTGAGGGAGATTTGAGATGGGGATAAGGGAGAGAGAGTTAGGCGGTGGAGAGATGAGAGAAAAATCAGAATTTTCCTCTCCAAATTTCTTCAACAAAATAAGCCAGAAAATATTAAATCCAAAACTAGGGTCTGACCAGGGTATAATTGAATCGGATCACTACAAACGCGTTCGACAGTACATGAGATAAGGTTTAAAGGAGATGTCGATGGATCAAATCGAATGACATCAGGGTCGGTACATTAAGACCGTGCTTGATTTGATTTGATTCAAAACCAATAATTCATCCACAGTCTGAGCAGGGAAAACAGATTAATTATGAATACTGGGTCCCGACAGTAATTATCTCAACCCGATTAAATTTTGCAGCACTTCTTTCGTCGAGTTCTAATAATATTTACTTGGGCCAAAATCACAAGAGTGGGTCGGGATTCCAAATTCATGTTCTCTTAATCCATAAATTTTAAATAGACACAAGGCTCGACATTTCGCGAAATAAATACGCGAGATCGTTACAACATCGAAATTGTGATCCATTCGGAAGCGACGTCACGCAACGTTCACGTGGGCGAGAGGTTGTGCGCAGTCCAGACACCGGTTAGCACCTGCCACACGCCACAGAGACACGTGCAATGCAAGTGTGAAAGAATTTCAAACGAAGTTTAAGAAACCGGATTCAATTTTAAGGATTAGAGTTTGGGCAAGACGTCGATGGCTCAACCCAAACGATATTGGATTCGATGTTCCGAAAATTACTAAAGTCTGAATTTTTTTTTTGCAGAATAAATTAGGAACATGACAGATGGAGACAGGCACGATATCAAAATCATGATAAATGAGGATGATTAAAATTTAGTGACCTTTACATTCACAGCTATCTCGTGTTAACGTCCGCACTCGTGGTCGAGTAGACGATAAACACCTGGGGTGTTACAGCCTTCCCCCCTTAAAAGAATCTCGTCTCGAGATTCAGAACGAAAGACTTCTAAGAGTAGAGAGGCGTATAACCCTGTCCATAATAGTGATAGCATAAGCTAATTCCAAGCAAAGACGAGCATCTCAAAATGTTGCTTCTCTAGTGGGTATAGCACATACCACTTTAGTTTAACTAGAGACGTCAACAAACAAGCTATAACTGACAAAAGAACACATAAGGTTCCATGTGTGCAGTTTGCTTTTTCTGAGAACATTGTACTATCTGAGTCTGTTGAGAACGATGCACACATGGATTAAATAAGAGAGCGAATGAACAAACTCCTGCATCTCAACAACAGGGAAAATCAATCTCCATTTTGAAAGCTAATCAACTGTCTTTCAACACTAAAAAGCTTCAAGGCTTCACCTTTACACAAAGGACGTAAAGGGAACTTGTATGTGTAGTCACCACCAAAATCAAGAGAAAAGAGACCACACATGAAAGGTGTGAAACTTTTTAACACATGGTTAGACACAGATAGGTTTTGATTTTTTTTATGAAGACTTCGAAACTGGTAAGAACTTTACTTAAGGAATACATCAGAGTTATATACTCTTTTGATCCAACAGTGATGGCATATGTTGCTTGATTGTTGTAGAAAACAACACAAAAATCGCCTCAAGGGAGGAGTCCACGGAAGATCACACATCAGTGTAGTTCCACAATGAATCATGACCAAAAATCATTAATCGTGACACCATTACCGAACTCGCACCAATAATGAATCTCATAGGGTAAGAACTAGAGTATGCAAAGATGATATATCGATATAGTCTAATAATGGATTACAACTACTAACCGTGATACCAGCGCGTGCCGAGCAGCACAACCATGTGTGTACATTCACAGGAGGCCCTCGATCTCGTCGCGGCACCATCAGTTTTAGTCATAACACCATTGCCAGACGTAATCAATAAGAAATCTCACGTGGCACAAATATACTGGGCAAGAATGACAATATACAAAAAGAGACTCCACCTATAAGAACGATTACAAGTAGAGAGCCAAATAAATCATGGCTAGATGAAAGGAACACGAGATTGCCAAAACCTAAATTGGTTGATGAGGGAGTACGATGGGAGACTCTTAATTCAGCCCCAAGCATATTTCTATGCCCATCACCGAGATTACAAAGTCAAGGATTAGTGTCTGATTAGGTTCAGAGGGAAAATGATCAAAAGATTAAATTGGTATGCCTTCAAGAGATATGAGGAACCCAAAGACATCCAGTTCAAGAAAATGATTGGACATGGCTTTCCCGGGTTAGGTTGATAAAATAACGAGATGGTCCCCAAAAGATACAGAGTGGAATAGAAACATCAGCTTGCACCAAGCGAGTAAAGGCATGATTTTGGATGAAAAAAATGACTACAAAAGAGTCACGTTTTAAACAACGAGAACACGTACTCGAGATCCTTGTCTTAAGCTCAGGTGCATTTATTTTCTACAAGAAGATTACCTAAACACCAATTTAGATAAACTTGGTCCTAAAGTAACGATGGAAATTTAAACTCGTCCACTTTTGGAAACTGGGGAAAAACTTCGGGAAATTAACATCGATTTGGGTCATGGCTCCTAGATGAGGACATGGCCAAATTTTTAGCTTACACAAACATACCAGCAACATTCTACTAGCACAAACACACCAGAACAAACACAAGTTGGACTAGCGATCAAATTAAGAGGAACCACAAACTACATAAAGACATGTCTAAATGACATAACAAACAAAGCTAGAAATTGCTTATAGAACAGTAATACTTCATAAAGTTTCCAATTATTTATTATCGGAATAAAGATGAGAAAAGCATGTTCGTTCACAATCACCAATTATTAGAATAAAGGTGAGGGAAGCATTTTTGTGCGCAAACAACAAACACAATGCAACAATCAGGATACATGCTCGTCCTATTCGTCCTCACAAATTTCGCCAACATAATGTGGCAATAGCGTTCTATATCGGTGGCATATCTACGTCTCTCTCGGTATATTGCTAATCGTCAGCTACACATACGATTTCGAAGTTAGTGTACCTGCAGAAAATTCCATCACAGCCCAGTTCCCAATGATGCAATTCACACATGATAGTTTATCACAGTTTATACTCCATATATTTCTATATGGAGGCCAGCTCCTCATTAAGCGCCGAGCCACGCATAGGCGCCGCTGCCACACTTTAACCATAGGGCAGCTCATTATGGTAACTCACCTTCTTACCTGATCGTAGGTGCGTCGTTGCAAATACATTACACTTCTCAGTATTCCCATGTCTGTATACCCATACACATCCATGGGGTACTGAATCCCGAAAAAGTAATTACTCCACATCGCAGCCTTCATATATACATATGTAAAACATGTATATAATCAAGCGCTTTTTATGCTCTTCCCTAGACCGACGTTTGTTCGGTCATGCTCTCACATCTCACCTTACCTTGAGCGTCGATCCATTCCAAAACTGAATGGCTTCAAAAATAACATTACACATGTATGCATTACCCTTCCCAGGTTGTGGGTTAGTATTCTGAACTAAGCCACCTAGTAGTCCTTAACTTAGGGCTTAACAGAGGATGTCGCTAACATTATAGTTTTTCAAATCTGTTTTTCAAAACCAAACAATGTGTTTAGCTGAAAATAGATTTTCCAAAACCAAAATTTTGTTTTGAAAATACGTATGTGACCGTATCATACTTAATCAAGCTCCGATACCAGCTGTCGCAGAACCTCCCAAGTTATCGGGCCCACATGCACCTGTCCGTGTCTCAAAGACCTCAGACAGCTATGCGTGTGCACCAAACAACTTAACAGGATCTGTCCGAGTGCCCCGAGGACCCCGGATAAACGACTTACCGCCAAGATCGCAGGATTAAGTAAACACAAATCACACACCAACATTTGCAGCGGAAATAAATTCTTTATTGCAAAAATGATTACATGTTACAATAAGTTTACATTATACAATTATCGGAGTGATTACAAAAGAAAGTGATTCAAAAGAATTACAATTTAAAATGTATAAAATATTTATAGGTTTTTAAAATACATGCTAGCTTAAGTGACAATCCTCAATAAAGAAGCTAAAGATGGGATACACCTATATAAGAAGGCCGAGCCCACCGGCACTTAGCAGCATCCACAACAGAATAAAATTATAACCTGAAAAACAACAGGGAATAAAACCCTGAGTACGCAATTACTCAGCAAGACTTACCCGACTAAAGAAAAGACTCTCAAGGGTATGCTGGTTTATTGGGAATCAAGGTAAAGCTTATCAAATTTCAAAGACTCATTTTGCAGAAGAGCTTACTAGTAGTGGATCCTTATGCCAAAATTTTACTTCACAGGTTAAGTACTTTACCTGAATCTAGATTTTCCTAATCTAGAGCATTCACTTGTCCTATACTAGCTTCATTTTAGGAGCTTTAGTTTCACTTGTTATCTACGATGCAGGGCAGTGATCCAGTCTTCATACCCGAGAAGTAACGGCGATCCGAATCGATTAATACCCAGCTGGGGATCTCCAACCACACGACATATGTAGCACTTAACCCTTGCATATGTCAACTCGCCACCGGGTTTCTCAAGACCAGAACGGGTTCACGCGACCCGAGAGCACAGCACTCCACCGTCCAGCCATTGGCCTGGTTGGTACACGTTACTCTCGCCATGGTGCCCGCCATGTTTTCGAGAGTACAGCACCCCACCTTCCAGCCGTTGGCCTGGTTGGTACACGTTACTCTCGCCATGGTGCCCGCCATGTTTCCGAGAGTACAGCACCCCACCTTCCAGTCTCTTGCCACGGAGGGTACAAGCTACTCTCGCCATCTCTCCACTCCCAGTGCGTGCGAGCTGTTCTGGTATTGGTCCGACCGAGGCTAAGCTTACCCATGATGAGGCATGTGGCCAGTTAAAGGGTCCTAGATCAGCAAGCCTACTTTCGGTACGGTCCTTAATCGACACAGACGGGCGACCTTTCCTGCTCAACGTCTGGTCTCATCTTATTATTTAACACCCAAACCATGTACCTGACAGAGGTACAATACTTGAATAATGAATTCATCATCGCGAGTGATGCCTTCATTACTGCAAGTTTCTTTTTCATAAAACCCATATCCAGTGTTACACAATATTCTTTTAAAAAGGAACAAGTTTTAATTTTCTAGGCAGGTCTAAGCCTCATTAGTTCTTTTTGTAAAAGAGGTATCAAGGAGGATAATCAAATTCCAAGGAATGGTAATGCATCAATTGTTTATTCACACAACTCCTATCACCTAATGCAGCAGGTAAGTGATAAAAGTTTTAAAACAACAAGGAGGTGGCAAATGCACCGGGGCTTGCCTGGGATAACACTAAGTTAGTGTTGTTAATTGACTACCACTTGGTGAGCATCTTCTATCCTGGCACTTGGTTGATTCATCCATTTTAGCTTCGTCCATCAGCATCACTTGGAGATCAATTCCACTCGTCTTCCATAGCACGTGATCAATTAACGTACCTAAATGATATGTATGATGCACATGAGCATGAGCACGAAGAGCATAAGATAGATAATCTATGTTAAAGAGGATAAATATTTAAAACAAGTCATCACAACACCTAGGAGCACACTAGATGTCAAGATATTACTAAGTATCACAAGTACATTTTTTTACATTTACATAGATCTAGATATGTATGTCTACTAAACCTTCTTCGCATTATTGAGTTCATTATAACCACACAAGGTCTAATTAGCTACTAGTTCCAATACATTCATCAAAGTATTAATTTCCAAACTAATAGGTTTAGAGCACACATTAAGAAATAAAAACTCAACTATGTGCAACAAAACATTTGGATAAACATTTCACATGTCATAAGTCTTCATCACTCATGAATCAAAAACTGATTACTCCTACTTAGCCAAACAGGAATCAAACCAAATACCCCATTGCAGATTTTTTTGGACAGCATTCAGCAGTCAACGGTTTTGCTCATAACTCATAAGGTATTCATCCAAAAATAATGAACTAGGACTTTCTGGAAAGCATAAGAAGTCCTCTACAACTTTGGTATTTTCATCACAACGAAATTTGACACTTAGAAAGGTCAAACAGTACAAAACAATAATGCTGTCCAGATTTGGACAGAATTCGATTATTCACTTCAAAACTCCATAACTGGAGATTTAGGTATCCAAAACAGGTGATCCTAGACTTTTTAGAAAGCTAATACAATTGTCTACAATTCGTTTATAAACATTTCAAGTCGATTCAATGTGGATCAAAGTCAGTTAATACAAACAAACATTGCTGTCCAGACTGTTGACAGATTCAAACATCCCATTTAAAACAGCCATAACTTGACTTCTAGATCACCAAAAAAGGTGATCCAAAACTTGTTGGAAGGATTAAGCAAAGTACTACAATTATCCTATAATTACTAAGAGCTGATTCTCAGTTTAACTTGGGCAAACAAGGTCATTTTCGAAATCTGTACAGAATCTGGACAGATTCTGAAACTGAACTTAGGAGAAGCATAACTTTCAGATTATTGGGCCTATGGTCTTGAAATTTTAACACAAGCTAGATAAAGAAGTTAACTACAATCTTTATATATAACACTTTCACAGAAAACATGATTTGCTTCACTAAATTTGCTGCATAACTAAAACTATACTTGCAGCCCAACAGCAAGAATCCTAACTCAGTTTCTATTTAGCTTCTCCAATTATCATGTTCTTGACACTTATAATATTCTAACACCTTATCTTTGATTAGAGCTAAAACCACCTACTTAATCACATAAATAGATTGGTCTACTTCATAGTCATGCACACAATCACTTTGTATGAGTTCTCATCTTAAACCTAAAGGTCATATCGCAAATGAAGTACTCTAATGATACTATGCATATACATCCACCCAACATTACTCACATGCTTTGTATCTAAAATCTGAACTTTCAACACATGACACAATTACTTCATAAGCATGATCACAATCACATTCCCTACATCAATCACGAGTTTTAGTCCAAGCACTTTATCGGACATTTGGCGGACGCCACACTAAGACTTGTTCCCCTACTCATACCTTGAGAATTCCCCTCCACCAATCATACAAATATGCATACACATAACCACAACTAGTCCTTTGCTCATGCATAGCACAAACCAACACAAGGAAAAAGAGCTCACCATAGTCAATCCCCACTCGACACCATGAGATTGACGATGATTTTTGGTTCGGGCCTCCAATCGGATGCCTAGCAAGTGTCACCCAGACCTCGTTTGGCTTTCACCCAACATCCGGGATTTTCTCCCCTCCACCACAAATACATAAAGACACTTAATTAAACATCCAGGTATATGCACCAACGGGAATGAACAGAGCATAATCAACAAGTCTCACCGCGGTGAACATAACGACAACGAACTTCAGTTCAAGCATTTCATAGAACACCTAAGGAGCACCGCGCTGGTTTGCCTTCTTCACTGATGTGCTGCAGTCGTATCCGTGAGCTCCCGGGAGGGAGGGGACTGGCGTCCAGCATAGGAAGCAGGGGAGGGTGGCTGGACATAGGGCTGGGACGAGCTGCAGCAGGAAATGAGGGAGGGGGCGAGCTAACCAGGAAAGGGGGCGGCCATGGGCGAGCTCCAAACAGGGGCAGCACTAGGGTTGTGCACGGCCATGGGGATGGTGCCGGCTTAAGGGCGGCCATGGCGTGCTGGCTGCAGAGAGATGGGGAAGGGATGGCGTCGACCTTGCTGCCGGAAAGGGCGCCATGGCAGGGAGCAGCTGGAGGCCGGCCATGGAACCATGACAGGGAGCGACAAGGTGAAAGAGATTGGGGGGGCGACCACCAGGGCACATTCGGCCACCAGGGAGAGGCGGCTGGTGCCCATGGCGCCATGGGAAGAGACGTTGGCGTGAGGAGGGAGGAAGAGAGCTCCCTGCTGGAAACACGCACATCGTGAGGGAGATTTGAGATGGGGATAAGGGAGAGAGAGTTAGGCGGTGGAGAGATGAGAGAAAAAACAGAATTTTCCTCTCCAAATTTCTTCAACAAAATAAGCCAGAAAATATTAAATCCAAAACTAGGGTCTGACCAGGGTATAATTGAATCGGATCACTACAAACGCGTTCGACAGTACATGAGATAAGGTTTAAAGGAGATGTCGATGGATCAAATCGAATGACATCAGGGTCGGTACATTAAGACCGTGCTTGATTTGATTTGATTCAAAACCAATAATTCATCCACAGTCTGAGCAGGGAAAACAGATTAATTATGAATACTGGGTCCCGACAGTAATTATCTCAACCCGATTAAATTTTGCAGCACTTCTTTCGTCGAGTTCTAATAATATTTACTTGGGCCAAAATCACAAGAGTGGGTCGGGATTCCAAATTCATGTTCTCTTAATCCATAAATTTTAAATAGACACAAGGCTCGACATTTCGCGAAATAAATACGCGAGATCGTTACAACATCGAAATTGTGATCCATTCGGAAGCGACGTCACGCAACGTTCACGTGGGCGAGAGGTTGTGCGCAGTCCAGACACCGGTTAGCACCTGCCACACGCCACAGAGACACGTGCAATGCAAGTGTGAAAGAATTTCAAACGAAGTTTAAGAAACCGGATTCAATTTTAAGGATTAGAGTTTGGGCAAGACGTCGATGGCTCAACCCAAACGATATTGGATTCGATGTTCCGAAAATTACTAAAGTCTGAATTTTTTTTTGCAGAATAAATTAGGAACATGACAGATGGAGACAGGCACGATATCAAAATCATGATAAATGAGGATGATTAAAATTTAGTGACCTTTACATTCACAGCTATCTCGTGTTAACGTCCGCACTCGTGGTCGAGTAGACGATAAACACCTGGGGTGTTACAATATACACCTCAACAAAATGGAGTTGTTGAAAGAAAGAACTGTAAAGCCCAAAAATTGGTAGTAAAAAATAATAATGATGAAATAAATAAATGAATATATTTAAAGATAGTGTTTTAGGGATTTTTGAAACCTTTGGATAATATTGGGACTCTCATGCTTTTGAATGTCTAATGGATTAAAATTAAACTAACCAAATAACAAAAAAAGTAGATATAGATTTATGCACCTCATGATGGAGTTCTTGCATTATTACCTTTGTGCTCAAAAGTTTGAGACAAGTTTAAGTTTGAAAATAGAATTGAGAATAGAAAGAGAAATAAGAAAAGAGAATGAAATGGAAAGGAAAAAGAATATACAAGGAAAAATATATATGAGTACCTATAATTCTTCCTACTAGAACTTTATTTGAGAATTTGTTTTGATGTTTGAAACCTAGAGATTAAAACCAGAATTCGAATTTAGTTTGAATTTTTGATTTGGAAACAAAATAGGAAATAAAAAAAAAGAACAAAAGCACTTGGGCTGAAACCTCCCTGGTGGCCCACTCCCTTTCCTCCTTCAACCAGCCCAATCCGCGCATGTGTCACTGGCGGGGTGGGACCCAACGGTCGGCCTTGGGCTTGATTCCGCCCGTGCCCACGCTTCCTGTTGGCGCGGCTTGTCTCACCGCCTGGTGGGCCTGGTTGGCCGATCCACTCTCCAGCCGTTGTCTGGTGGGGCTAAGTGCCAGGGTCATCTCCTAGCTCGGATCGGGGCTGTTACGACGGAATCCATCGTCCTCGCGCGATTAGCTCTCTCGTCCTTCTCGCGTGCGTGGTCAGCTCTTCCATCTTCCCCCGCGCGCTTCGAGTGTGACACTGCCTGGTGGGTCCAGACCGGCAGCGCCCTCTTCAACCTCTTCTCCGAGATGGCCGCAACAGACCCCGCGCGGACTCCGGCGAAATCCTCGCGCTCGTGCAGCCAAACCGGAATCTGTTGAACTCGGACTCAGCCTTGGGTATAAAACTGTGCCCTCCTCTCGCACATCCGTACCTTGGGCACCCACACCTTCGATTGAGCCGCCAGGGACGAGCAAGGCTGGTCGCCAAACAAGAGATGGGGCGCCGCCACGGGTGAACTTCATCGCGCCTGCCACCGAGGCCCTGTCGTTGTGCCTTGGGGCTTCCCCAGGCTTGTGGTGGGTTGTCGAAGCCGCGCTGCTCGCAAATTTTGGACCGCGCCTTGGGAATTTCTTGCCAACGACGTTAATCCGCCGTGGATCCGCATACACCATGGGCAGCCAGCTCTGCTGCGCGAAGACCTAAGGAGCCACCCATTGTGTTCGTCATCTCTTCCTCTACGCGTAGCGCTCGATTGATTGAAGGGAAAGCATCAGGGTGCGGGACTAGCGGTCTCCCGGCGATGGCCTCCGCCGTGGCCCTGTGCAAACGCCGCCGCCTGATTGCGGCGTGGGGAAGAGAGGGCATGGAGCGTTGATCTTGTGATCAACGGCTCCGGTTGGACGATAGTGTGATGAGCCACAGACCGTTGATCTCAAGCTGACTGGTCTAGATTAAACCTATGTACCGCTTCGGGGTAGGGTTGCGGTGGCCGTTGATCTAACCATGGACGCCTCAGATTGGATCGCAGTCATTTAAAATCCATGCCCTTGATCGCTGATCCGGTGGTCCAGATCGCGTACCCCTTCATAGATTAAATCAAGCCGTTGATCTCTAATCCTACGATCAGTATTGCATACCGGTTGGATTCAAATGATTGATCTGATCTAGCGCATCCGTTCCTAATCGGACGGTTGTGGATTGCCCATACCCCTTCGCCGAGCCAGTTTCACAAATAAGCCCATGTCCGTTCAGGTATTCAACCCACGGTCCAGTCCTGAGTCTTGGAGCTATTTGCGTAATAGACATTGTGCTTCTCTGGAATTGTGGCCGCAGCCCAGGGATAGATTAAATCAAGTAATTAATATAGGAAATGATTTTTAGTTTAAAAATAAATCAAGAAAACTTGTTTAATTCGTATTAAATTTATTTTAGCTCCAAATTGATTCATTCCAGTGGCATTAATTTTGTTTAAATATTGTTTATTACCTAGTACCTTTGTCTAACTATAAAACTTGATTTAAAATTTTTCACATGAATAACTCTATTCTAGGTATTAAATAACTTCAGAAATTCCTAACTTAACAAACATAGCTCCGAATTTAGTGTTTCTTGTTCCTACGATCTCGTAGCAGCGTGTAGACTATTATTATGCAGTTTGTTCTTATGTTTGGTGTGATGTTTATTTTGCCTATACCATGTTTGTTTGTATTGCTATGATTAGCAGTGAGGTCACGAGGAGCTGAAGATCATCCTGGTACCTGGAATCTCAAGTGCCAGGCAAGTTGTGCCCTTGATCACTTCTTTTTACCCAGTCATGTTCTAATTAATCATAATGATCTGCATAGGTTAATTTTGATGGGACCCAATAGGTTACCCTAGTTTGACTATCTTTATACCTTGTTCACCACTGAATCTTTGGGTAGTACCTGCTATTGCTTTATGTGGTTTTGGGTATAGAGATACACATTTATTCATGATTATACTTTGTTATCAGTTTGTTAATTACTGTTCATGATAAGATCATTATGTTAATTGGAACATGGAGAACCACCCGGGAAAACAGTGCTACCACAATGGTTTAATGGGACGCCCTTGGCTGATTAATTAGGAAAGCTAGTGGATGACTACCTTACCCGAAAGGGGCAAGGGCAGTAGGGGAGTGGTCAGTGTAGGGAGGCCCTTGGGATGATTTTGCTGCGATGGCGGTCATGCGAGGGATTCCTGCATTGGAGCTTCCTATAAACTGTAGCGGGTTTTCTGAAGCTAGTGGAACTTTGTAAAGGCCTCGTAGTGTTACCCTGCCTCGCCTCCTCGGTAGAGGTGTATGGGATTGGCCGTCTCTTGGCAGATGGGTAACATGACTTGTGGGTAAAGATGCGCAACCTCTGCAGAGTGTAAAACTGGTATACTAGCCGTGCTCACGGTCATGAGCAGCTCGGACACTCACATGATTAATTTATGGAACTAAATTCAAATTGTCATATGCATTGCATCGCAGGTGATGTTGTTACTTTTGTTCTACTACTTAATTGGGTTGGTATTTACTTATACTTAGTAATTGCTAATAAAATTTTGAACAACTTAAAAAGCAATGCTCAGCTTCAACCATCTCCTTTGGTAAGCCTTACACTTCACGTGAGCTCCCACCTTTGGCGAGTTCATGCACATTATTCCCCACAACTTGTTGAGCTATGAACGTATGTGAGCTCACTCTTGCTGTCTCACACCCCCCACAGGTCAAGAACAGGTACCACAGGATGAGGCACTTTGAGGATGTTGCGATGTGTTCGTGAGAGATCTAGGCCGTCGTCTCCCAGTCAACTTTGGGTTGCTGGACCGTTGTCTCCTTATAATGTAATTATTTATTTTGTACAAAACTCTTAATATATAGTAAAGATGTGACATTCGATCCTGTGCCATGAGTCATCATATGTGTGAGACTTGGTCCCAGCACACCTGGTGATTATGTTCGCGCCCGGGTCTTGGTGCCCCGAAACCCGGGTGTGACAGAAGTGGTATCAGAGGAATGTTGACTGTAGGACGAAACCCAGATAGAACTGGACAACCAATACTTACTTACCTTTGCTATTCTTATTCTTTGTAAACTTTTCTTAATCTTTTCTCATCTATTTCCGCTTTACTCTGATTATTCTTACCCTTTGCCTTCTAAAGACAAATGTGGATTTCACACTTTGAAATCTTGTGCCTAAAATGACCTTTAGGAATATGAGACCTACTCTTAGGAACAAAATCAAAACTATTATTTTTTTTATCTGTATGCTCGAGTGTTTGTTCTTGTGATAACTGAGTGATTCGATTCTTTGATTGAGTGTGATGAATTGTGGAGTAATATCCACAATTACATCTACATGTGCATATAGGTATACAAAAAAATATGTAAAAAGAAGAAGAGCAAATAAAGTAAATAAATTGATCTATATTGTAGACCATCCTATCTTGAAAAGATTCTATCTTACCTCATCTTATCCTACACCCTGTACTTATCTCATCCTAGTGTAACAACCAGGATCTAATTAAAATTTATGAGATTCCATCTAGTCTAATCTAGTTATACCAATCTAACCTAAAATTAGTGCCCTAGACTAACTTGATCATATACAACTACCTAACCACATGCAACTACCTTACCCATCAGATAGTTGCATAACCCCTCCGTTTTAACCTAACAACAAAACAGATATTCTGACCTACCTACACCATGTAATCCATCCTACCCACATATATCTTAACAATATGTCCCTAACTTAGATGATCACGCCAAGACCGAAGG
The DNA here is from genome assembly GCA_029449295.1 of Zea luxurians. NCBI lineage: Eukaryota > Viridiplantae > Streptophyta > Magnoliopsida > Poales > Poaceae > Zea > Zea luxurians. The sequence continues at coordinate 86,487,101 of JAOPSE010000008.1, read as the reverse complement.
AAAGAAGAAGGTCAACCTCGACAACGAAGAATATGAGTAGAACCAGATCTTCATATGAATCAAGATTCACCATCTAAAATGGAGTCTTTCCTTACTCTAGCCTTTCTTACCCCAACCTATCCTCGCTATAACCACCCCCACCTTGCCTACTAAACGGCATGAGATAAAAGATGCTTATGCCTTCCTAATCACCTACTAATTAATATTAAAGGAAAAGGAACCTTTTGTTATTGGAACCAATTAGAAAAAAAAGACTAAAAAAAAGCTAACCAAACTTTCTACATTCCTCTTTCTACTAATCTCGAGGACGAGATTACTTTTAAGGGGGGTAGGATTTGTAAAGCCCAAAAATTGGTAGAAAAAAATAATAATGATGAAATAAATAAATGAATATATTTAAAGATAGTGTTTTAGGGATTTTTGAAACCTTTGGATAATATTGGGACTCTCATGCTTTTGAATGTCTAATGGAATAAAATTAAACTAACCAAATAACAAAAAAAGTAGATATAGATTTATGCACCTCATGATGGATTTCTTGCATTATTACCTTTGTGCTCAAAAGTTTGAGACAAGTTTAAGTTTGAAAATAGAATTGAGAATAGAAAGAGAAATAAGAAAAGAGAATGAAATGGAAAGGAAAAAGAATATACAAGGAAAAATATATATGAGTACCTATAATTCTTCCTACTAGAACTTTATTTGAGAATTTGTTTTGATGTTTGAAACCTAGAGATTAAAACCAGAATTCGAATTTAGTTTGAATTTTTGATTTGGAAACAAAACAGGAAATAAAAAAAGAACAAAAGCACTTGGGCTGAAACATCCCTGGCGGCCCACTCCCTTTCCTCCTTCAACCAGCCCAATCCGCGCGTGTGTCACTGGCGGGGTGGGACCCAACGGTCGGCCTTGGGCTTGATTCCGCCCGTGCCCACGCTTCCTGTTGGCGCGACTTGTCTCACCGCCTGGTGGGCCCGAATGGCCGATCCACTCTCCGGCCGCTGTCTGGTGGGGCTAAGTGCCAGGGTCATCTCCCAGCTCGGATTGGGGCTGTTACGACGGAATCCATCGTCCTCGCGCGATTAGCTCTCTCGTCCTTCTCGCGTGCGTGGTCAGCTCTTCCATCTTCCCCCGCGCGCTTCAAGTGTGACACTGCCTGGTGGGTCCAGACCGGCAGCGCCCTCTTCAACCTCTTCTCCGAGATGGCCGCAACAGACCCCACGCGAACTCCGGCGAAATCCTCGCGCTCGCGCAGCCAAACCGGAATCCGTTGAACTCGGACTCAGCCTTGGGTATAAAACCATGCCCTCCTCTCGCACATCCGTACCTTGGGCACCCACACCTTCGATTGAGCCGCCAGGGACGAGCAAGGCTGGTCGCCAAACAAGAGATGGGGCGCCGCCACGGGTGAACTTCATCGCGCCTGCCACCGAGGCCCTGTCGTTGTGCCTTGGGGCTTCCCCAGGCTTGTGGTGGGTTGTCGAAGCTGCGCCGCTCACAAATTTTGGACTGCACCTTGGGAATTTCTCGCCAACGAAGTTAATCCGTCGTGGATCCACAAACACCGTGGGTAGCTAGCTCTGCTGCGCGAAGACCGGTAAGGAGCCACCCATTGTGTTTGTCATCTCTTCCTCTGCGCGTAGCGCTCGATTGATTGAAGGGAAAGCATCGGGGTGCGGGACTAGCGGTCTCCCGGCGATGGCCTCCGCCGTGGCCCTGTGCAAACGCCGCCGCCTGGTTGCGGCGTGGGGAAGAGAGGGCATGGAGCGTTGATCTTGTGATCAACGGCTCCGGTTGGACGATAGTGTGATGAGCCACAGACCGTTGATCTCAAGCTGACTGGTCTAGATTAAACCTATGTACCGCTTCGGGGTAGGGTTGCGGTGGCCGTTGATCTAACCATGGATGCCTCAGATTGGATCGCGGTCATTTAAAATCCATGCCCTTGATCGCTGATCCGGTGGTCCAGATCGCGTACCCCTTCATAGATTAAATCAAGCCGTTGATCTCTAATCCTACGATCAGTATTGCATACCGGTTGGATTCAAATGATTGATCTGATCTGGCGCATCCGTTCCTAATCGGACGGTTGTGGATTGCCCATACCCCTTCGCCGAGCCAGTTTCACAAATAAGCCCGTGTCCGTTCAGGTATTCAACCCGCGGTCCAGTCCTGAGTCTTGGAGCTATTTGCGTAATAGACCTTGTGCTTCTCTGGAATTGTGGCCGCAGCCCAGGGATAGATTAAATCAAGTAATTAATATAGGAAATGATTTTTAGTTTAAAAATAAATCAAGAAAACTTGTTTAATTTGTATTAAATTCATTTTAGCTCCAAATTGATTCATTCTAGTGGCATTAATTTTGTTTAAATATTGTTTATTACCTAGTACCTTTGTCTAACTATAAAACTTGATTTAAAATTATTCACATGAATAACTCTATTCTAGGTATTAAATAACTTCAGAAATTCCTAACTTAACAACCGTAGCTCCGAATTTAGTGTTTCTTGTTCCTACGATCTCGTAGCAGCGCGTAGACTATTATTATGCAGTTTGTTCTTATGTTTGGTGTGATGTTTATTTTGCCTATACCATGTTTGTTTGTATTGCTACGATTAGCAGTGAGGTCACGAGGAGCTGAAGATCATCCTGGTACCTGGAATCTCAAGTGCCAGGCAAGTTGTGTCCTTGATCACTTCTTTTTACCCAGTCATGTTCTAATTAATCATAATGATCTGCATAGGTTAATTTTGATGGGACCCAATAGGTTACCCTAGTTTGACTATCTTTATACCTTGTTCACCACTGAATCTTTGGGTAGTACCTGCTATTGCTTTATGTGGTTTTGGGTATAGAGATACACATTTATTCATGATTATACTTTGTTATCAGTTTGTTAATTACTGTTCATGATAAGATCATTATGTTAATTGGAACATGGAGAACCACCCGGGAAAACAGTGCTACCACAACGGTTTAATGGGACGCCCTTGGCTGATTAATTAGGAAAGCTAGTGGATGACTACCTTACCCGAAAGGGGCAAGGGCAGTAGGGGAGTGGTCAGTGTAGGGAGGCCCTTGGGATAATTTTGCTGCGATGGCGGTCATGCGAGGGATTCCTGCATTGGAGCTTCCTATAAACTGTAGCGGGTTTTCTGAAGCTAGTGGAACTTTGTAAAGGCCTCGTAGTGTTACCCTGCCTCGCCTCCTCGGTAGAGGTGTATAGGATTGGCCGTCTCTTGGCAGATGGGTAACATGACTTGTGGGTAAAGATGCGCAACCTCTGCAGAGTGTAAAACTGGTATACTAGCCGTGCTCACGGTCATGAGCAGCTCGGACACTCACATGATTAATTTATGGAACTAAATTCAAATTGTCATATGCATTGCATCGCAGGTGATGTTGTTACTTTTGTTCTACTACTTAATTGGGTTGGTATTTACTTATACTTAGTAATTGCTAATAAAATTTTGAACAACTTTAAAAGCAATGCTCAGCTTCAACCATCTCCTTTGGTAAGCCTTACACTTCACGTGAGCTCCCACCTTTGGCGAGTTCATGCACATTATTCCCCACAACTTATTGAGCTATGAACGTATGTGAGCTCACTCTTGCTGTCTCACACCCCCCCCCACAGGTCAAGAACAGGTACCACAGGATGAGGCGCTTGGAGGATGTTGCGATGTGTTCGTGAGAGATCTAGGCCGTCGTCTCCCAGTCAACTTTGGGTTGCTGGACCGTTGTCTCCTTATAATGTAATTATTTATTTTGTACAAAACTCTTAATATATAGTAAAGATGTGACATTCGATCCTGTGCCATGAATCATCATATGTGTGAGACTTGGTCCCAGCACACCTGGTGATTATGTTCGTGCCCAGGTCTTGGTGCCCCAAAACCCGGGTGTGACAAGAACAGAACTTTCATCACTCTTGCAAGGACAATGATTGATGAGTATAACACACCAGAGAGGTTTTGGGCTAAAGCTGTCAACCTTGCATGCTATGCATCAAACATACTATTTCCTCACCGGTTACTTGAGAAGACTCCCTATGAACTGCTAAATGGGAAAAAGCCAGATGTCTTCCTATTCCGAGGGTCTGGATGCAAATGCTACATCTATAAGAAACACCATCACCTAGGGAAGTTTTAAAGACGTTGTGACATTGGTTTCTTACTTGGTTATTCATCAAAATCCAAAGCATATCGAGTATTCAATCATGCCACTGGCGTGGTGGAAGAAACATATGATGTGGAATTTGATGAGACTAATGGCTTCCAACGAGCACTTGAAAATCTTGATGATGTAGGTGATGAACCACTTAGGGAAGCTATGAAGAATATGCCAATTGGAGCCATCAAACCAAAATAAGATGAAGAAGAGGTGTAAGATATCAACATGCCTTCTTCATCAAATGTACCACATGATGATGAAAGAGATGAGAGACATGCAAATGAAGATACATTTGTCTCTCATCAACAAGCAAGGGTACAAGCCGAAGTTGTTGATGCTCCAAGATCTTCTTCCCAAGTGGTTGACAAGAGAAATTCATCACTACTACAAGCACATCCACAAGATCAAATCATTGCAAGTCCTTCACAAGGGGTTATTACTCATTCTCAAAGATATGCTTCATTTATTGAACATCACTCTTTTGTTTCTTATGTTGAGCCTACATGTATAGATGAGGCGCTACAGGGTCCGGACTGGGTGAATGCCATGCATGAAGAATTAAACAACCTCACCTGGAATCAAGTTTGGACCCTGTAGAAGCCTCCACAAGATGCAAGGGTCATTGGAACAAAATGGGTGTTCCGAAACAAAAAAGATGATCAAGGTATAATTGTGCGGAACAAGGCAAGGCTTATTGCAAAGGAGTTCTATCAAGTTGAAGATTTAGATTTTGGAGAGACCTTTGCACCGGTTGCTAAAAGTCGCCTAGAGGGGGGTGAATAGGCGAAACCTGATATTTATAAGCTTTAAACACACACTAAGATCGGGGGTTAGCGTTAGAATTAAATTCAAGTTCGAAGAGAGGGGAAACCATCAAACAAGAATCAAGGCGAGTGACACATGATGATTTGTTTTACCGAGGTTCGGTTCCAAAGAACCTAATCCCCGTTGAGGAGGTCACAAAGATCAGGTCTATTTCAACCCTTTCCCTCTCTCAAATGGTCACTTAGACCGAGTGAGCCTTTTCCTTAATCTCTTGGGTCACTTAGACCCCGCAAGGACCACCACACACTTAGGTGTCTCTTGCTTCGATTACAAATCACTTGAGAAGAGAAATGAGAAAGGAAGAAGGCAATCCAAACAATAAGAGCGCAAGTAAACACAAAATCTCTCACAAGTCACTAAGTGTTTGAGATGAATTTGGGACTTGGAGAGGATTTGATCTTTTGAATTGTGTCTTGGAGTGAATGCTAGAGCTCTTGTATTGAATGTGATCTTCAGAAAACTTGGATGCCAAAGGATTGGGGGTATTTGTAGCCCCAACCACTTTGTAGCCGTTGGCAAAGGCTGTTGGTGATGGGCGCACCGGACAGTCCGGTGCGCCACCGGACAGGCACTGTGCACTGTCCGGTGCATGCCACGTCAGCGTATCCGTTAGGGTTCTGAGCAGTTGACCATTGGAGCCGTCTGTTGTCTTGCTGCACCGGACAGTCTAGTGCCACACCGGACAGTCCGGTGCCCTCTGACTTCTGCGCTCTGACTTCTACCGCGGCACTGTAGCCACTGTAGCACTTTGTAGAGTCAACCGTTGGCGTAGGGAGCCGTTGCTCTGTTGGCTCACCGGACAGTCCGTGGCACACCAGATAGTCCATTGAATTATAGTGGAGGCTGCCCTGGAATTCCTGAGAGTGGCTGGTTCGGAGTTGTACGGCCTTGGTGCACCAGACACTGTCCGGTGGCACACTAGACAGTCTGGTGCGCCATTTTTCAGCACATTCAAGTTCTTTGCTCCATTTTTTATTGTGTCTCTAACTTGATTTCTTTTTTGGTTTGTGTTGAACCTTATGCACCTATAATAGATTATATCTAGACAAACTAGTTAGTCCATGTGTTTGTGTTGATTATCAACCACCAAAATTAATTATAGGAAATGGTTAACCCGATTTCCCTTTGAGTTGCTCGACTTGAAGCTATCTATATCCTTCTTGCGTATGCATCCTACTATGACATAAAACTTTATAAAATGGATGCAAAAAGTGCATTTTAAATGGCTTCATATATGAACTAGTATATGTTGAGCAACCACCCGAGTTTGAAGACCCTAGATATCCTAGTCATGCTTACAGGTTGTCCAAGGCGCTATATGGTCTAAAGCAAGCTCCAAGGGCTTGGTATGAACGTCTTCACAACTTCCTCACTGAGAAGGGATTCAAGATTGGGACCATTGACACAACTCTGTTCACAAAGAAACATAATGGTGATATTTTCATTTGTCAAGTTTATGTTGATGATATAATCTTTGGCTCAACAAATGATTGTCATTGCAAGGAATTTGGTGAGTTGATGTCGAAGGAGTTTGAGATGTCAATGATTGGTGAGCTAACATTCTTCATCGGCTTCTGAAAGTTGCCTAGAGGGGGGTGAATAGGCAGAATCTAAAATTTACAAACTTTAAGCACAACTAAAAGCCAGGGTTAGCGTTAGATTAAAATCCGAGTCCGCGAGAGAGGGTGCAAAACAAATCAAAGGCAAATGAAGCAGATGACATGGTGATTTGTTTTACCGAGGTTCGGTTCTTGCAAACCTACTCCACGTTGAGGTGGTCACAAAGACCGGGTCTCTTTCAACCTGTAATACTCCAAGTTGTATACCAAGAATAATAGAGAGTTATTTTCAATTTTGTATGTCTCATTTGCATCATGAAAAGAGCATACACAAAATTTAGAATTTAATTCCAACAAATGATAAAAAAAATTGCATCATGTTGGAGTTTTATTGTTTGTGCATTAAATAAAATAATAATAATAAAACAATGATTCTAAAGGTTGAATTGATCCCTAAATTAAAATTTAGGGGTTTGAAAATAAGAAGAATAGGAATGACATAGAAATACAAAAATATAAATATCCTTAGGCTTACTACTTTTAACTGTACAAACATAGTGTAAATGTGGCCACAAAGTTTGAATTTAAAACTTGAATCCAAATTGGATTAGAAAATGGAGAAAAAGAAAAGAAAACAGAAAATATAAAAAAAGAAAAGAATAAAAAGGATTCATGGGCCAACTTCACTCAATTCGGCCCATCTCTCTTTTTTTTCCTTCTTTCCACCGCAGCCCGACTCCACTCCACTTTCGCTGACACCACTGGTCCATTTGCCAGTCGCGTGGGCGGTGTAGCTGTCGCCGACGTGTGGCCCCCGCAGGTCAGTTCACTCTTCCCCTTTTCTCGCGGGCGTTCTGTTGCAACGGCTCCGCGCGGCGCGGCCGAGGAAGCTGGCGACGGAGCCTGCCGCGCCTTGGGGATAAAGCCGTGGCCCTCGGGTCTTCGCCCTGCGCCCGATGTCCCTCTTCCCCTCTTTATTCCCTACGCCGAGGACCCCAGACCAGTCGCATCCCTCCGTCGTCGCTGCCCGTGAGGAGAGTGAGTGCGCCGCCACCGGTGAACTTCCTCGGTGCGTGTGGTGTTGCTTTGGTGCGTGGCCAAGAGTGGCCGTAATCATCCAAGGAATTCGCCCGCGCCTGCAATTGGTGTCGTGTCTCGCTGTGGAGGGCGAATTGCTCGCCGTCGTGTCAACTGCGGGCGAATTTCTGCTTCGTGTCGTGGTTGGCCTCTCCGCCGTGGCCGTCTGCCGTAAGGTACCTTCCACATGATCGCCTCGTCCTCAATTTTGTTTTGCGCATGAAGTTAACCGCATCCAGAAGCCGGAACGGTAGAATTCGGGTGGCCGGCGAAGACCTCCGCCGTGCGGAGGTGTCTCTGCGTGGCTCCGACGGGAGGTTGATGACGCTGGGGCACCGTAGATTAGAACATGGACGGTCCGGATTGAACCTGTAGCTCAGTTTAGCTAGGGTTGTGCTCGACCGTTGGATCACGCACGAGCGATCGGGATTAGACCTGGGGATACCGATTCGGACGTGTTCGATCTGAGCCGTAGATTCGGAATCGTGGGGATCGGGTTAGATTTAGGTTGCTGTTGATCGCGGCCGTCGATCTGTGGATATGTGGTCGTGATCACGTACCGTATCGCGAGGTCACTGGTTTAATCAGGTGCGTCCATCTGTGATCGGACGGTTAGGATCCGAAGATACCCCTTCGGCCGCAAGATTTGCTAAAGAGTCCCTGGGCAATTTAATAATAAACCCGCCGTCCTGGTGGCATTGTTCACTGAGTCTGGGATAATTTACCAGTGAGCCCCTGCGCTTTACAAATTTTGACGCCTAGTCCAGGAATCAATAAAATCAGAGAAAATCCATTCTAAATTCATTTTTAATACAAAAATAATGGTAGGAACTTGTAAAATTCATATAAAATGCATATGAACTCCAAATTGGTCCATTCCAGTTCCTAAATTTTTGTAATAATATTGTCTAACCATTAGTGCCTCTGTTCTGACATGACAAACACATTAAAATTATTCTTTCACTTAATCTTCTATTAAGCACATAAAACATTAGAAAATCCATAACTTAAAATCTGTAACTCCAAAATTAATAATTCCAGTTCCTGTGCTCATATTTTAATGTTTAGTTTATTACTGTATATTGATGTGATGTTAATTTATGCTATGCCATGTATGTATTGTATTGATGCGAGTAGACGAGCAACCCACTGTGGAACCTGAGCTTCAACAAGTTGAAGTAGCTGAGCAGGAGCTCGTTGAAGGCAAGTTGTGCCCTTGATCACTTCTTTTACCCATTCATGTTCTTATTATTCATAATGATCTGCATAGGATAATTTTGCTGGGACCCAATAGGATGCCCTAGATTTTGACTATCTTTATACCTTGCTTCACCACTGGTTTTACTACTAAAGTTTTGGGTAGTACATGCTATTGCTTTATGTGGATTTGGGTATAGAGATATTCATCACTCATTGTTATACTATTTATTGTTATCTGTTTTATTCTTCCTTGTTCATGTTAAGATCATTATGTTAATGGGAACATGGAGAACCACCCGGGAAAACAGTGCTACCACAAGGGTTTAATGGGACGCCCTTGGCTGATTAACTAGGAAAGCTAGGGGAGGGCTACCTTACCCGAAAGGGGCAAGGGCAGTAGGGGAGTGGTCAGTGTAGGGAGGTCCCTGGTTGATTTTGCTGCGATGGCGGTCAGCCAGGAACCCTGCACTGGAGCTTCCTATAAACTGTAGCGGGTAGTCTGAAGCTAGTGGAACTTTGTAAAGGCCTCGTAGTGGTACCCTGCCTCGCTTCCTTGGTAGAGGTGTATGGAGTCTGATCAACTCTGTGGCAAATGGGTAACACGACTTGTGGGTAAAGATGCGCAACCTCTGCAGAGTGTAAAACTGGTATACTAGCCGTGCTCACGGTCATGAGCGGCTCGGACACTCACATGATTAAATTATGGAACCTAAACTTAACCTGTCATTTCATTGCATTTGGGTTTATTTTATTATTACTTTTACTTATTATTACTATGGTTTGGTATTTACTTACACTTAGTAACTGCTAATAAAATTTTGACCAACTTATAAAAGCAATGCTCAGCTTCAGCCTTTATTTCATTGATCAGCCTTACACTTCATGAACTCCCACCTTTGGTGAGTTCATGCCACATTATTCCCCACGACTTGTTGAGCTATGAACGTATGTGAGCTCACCCTTGCTGTCTCACACCCCCCCCCCCCACAGGAGAAGAGCAGGTGGTTCAGGAGGAGCCGCCTAACACTGAGGAGTTCGATCTGATCTAGGTGGCGTTTCTCAGTCGACATTGGCGCCGACGATCCTTAGTTCGTTTTATGGTTATACTTTTATTTTGTAATAAGTCTTCCGCTATGTAATAAGTACTCTGATGTTTTATGACATTTATCTCTATACACTCTGTTATTATATATGTTGTCTTCTTTGGCGCATGTATGAGATGCACCCGGCTTTGTCCTTTAAAACCGGGTGTGACACAACCCTTTCCCTCTCTCAAACGATCACCTAGACCGAGTGAGCTTTCTCCTTAATCAACGGGTCACTTAGACCCCGCAAGTACCACCACACACTTGGTGTCTCTTGCTTTGATTACAAGTCACTTGAGAATAAGAATGGGAAAAGAAGAAAGCACGATTGCAAAAATCCAAGCAACAAGAGCGACGATTAACACACGAATCACTCTCTCTCAAGTCACTAAACACTAATGATCACTTGTCTCAATTGTGGAACTTGGAGAGATTGGAAGCTTTGATTGTGTCTTGGAATGGATTGCTAGCACTTGTATTGAATGTATATGAGTGGGGTGCTTGGTTCAATTGAATGGAGGTGGTTGGGGTTGTATTTATAGCCCCCAACCACTTCTTAGCCGTTGCTCCTTTTCTGCCGACTGCGGATGGTCCACGCCCCTGGTCCGGACGGTCCGCCCCTGCACATCAACGGCTGAAAATGCAATGGTCAGCAGTAATGGCTATATCAACGGCTATTTTGCATTTAATGCGTCGTCAGATGTCAGATAAAGGCAGTCGCGGACGGTCGTGCACCCCGGACGGTCCGCGAGGACGCCATAATTCACTTTACCGAACCCGTCACCTTCAAGTTTTTTGGTTCTTCACCGACCGGACGTTCTGCGCCTGAGGCCGGACGGTCCGCGCATGGTATCAGACGGTGCTTGTTTTTCCATCGGACGGTCCATAGTGTAGACTTGTGTTTTTGCATTGGTTCTATCCGAGGCTCACCCTAGTGTCGCAGACGGTCCGCCGCAAGGGCTCGGACGGTCCAGGCTTAGTCTATTTTTCCAAAAAGCTTCTCCTGTCCGGAATAATCTACGGTATTCCAGACAGTCGATTTAGAATAGTTGTAGTTGAACTTATGCACCTGTGAAATGAACAACTAGGCAAACTGGTTAGTCCATATGGTTTGTGATGGTCGTCAAACACCAAAATCGATTATAGAAAATGTTGAGACTGTTTCCCTTTCAATCTCCCCCTTTTTGGTGATTGATGCCAACACAAACCAAAGCAAATATAAAGTGTAAAAATGTAACTAGTTTGCATTTTGACAGATGTGCATAAGTTATGAAAGCATTTCTAAGTATAAGTTTGATTTGATATTTAACATTTTGGACCACATTTGCACCACTAGTTTTGTTTTTGCAAATTCTTTTGGAAAATCTTTTCAAAGTTCTTTTGCAAATAGTCAAAGGTATATGAATAAGATTCTGAGAAGCATTTTCCAGATTTGAAATTTTCTCCCCTGTTTCAAATGCTTTTCCTTTGACTAAAATAAAACTCCCCCTAAATGAAATTCTCCTATTAGCTTTCAAGAGGGTTTTGGGATATACCAATTGAGATACTCTCATTAGAAAAATACCAATTTGAAAAATACCAGTAAAATTTTTTAAAATACAATTTGAAAATTAGGTGGTGGTGCAGTCCTTTTGCTTTGGGCTAATACTTTCTCCCCCTTTGGCATGAATCGCCAAAAACGGAGACTTTGTGAGCCCTTTTTACTTTCTCCCCATTGGTACTAGTAATAAGAGTGAAGATTATACCAAAGTGGAGAGCGGTGCGGAGTGACGGCGAAGGGTAAATAATACCGATAGAGTGGAGTGGAAGCCTTGTCTTCGTCGAGTACTCCATTTCCCTTTCAATCTACAACTTAGCATAAATACACTTGAAAACACATTAGTCATAGCAAATGAAAGAGATATGATCAAAGGTATATAAATGAGCAATATGTGCAAAGTGTCAATCAAAGTTCCGAGAATCAAGTATATTTAGCTCATTCCTAAGTTTGGTAAAGGTTTTCTCATCTAATGGTTTGGTAAAGATATTGGCTAATTGTTCTTTGGTGTTAATATAGGCTATCTCGATATCCCCCCTTTGTTGGTGATCTCTCAAAAAGTGATGTCGATTGCCTATGTGCTTAGTGCGGCTGTGTTCAACGGGGTTCTCTGCAATGCGGATAGCACTCTCATTGTCACATAGGAGAGGGACTTTGCTCAACTTGTAGCCATAGTCCCGGAGGGTTTGCCTCATCCAAAGCAATTGCGCGCAACAATGGCCTGCGGCAATATACTCGGCTTCAGCGGTAGAAAGAGCTACTAAATTTTGTTTCTTTGAAGCCCAAGACACCAGGGATCTCCCTAGAAATTGACAAGTCTCTGATGTGCTCTTCCTATCAATTTTGCACCCTGCCCAATCAGCATCTGAATATCCTATTAAATCAAAAGTGGATCCCTTGGGGTATCAAAGCCAAACTTAGGAGTATAAACTAAATATCTCATGATTCTTTTCATGGCACTAAGGTGAACTTCCTTAGGATCAGCTTGGAACCTTGCACACATGCATAAGGAAAGCATAATATCCGGTCGAGATGCACATAAATAGAGTAAAGATCCTATTATCGATCGGTATACCTTTTGATCTACGGATTTACCTCCCGTGTCGAGGTCGAGATGCCCATTAGTTCCCATGGGTGTCTTGATGGGCTTGGCATCCTTCATTCCAAACTTGTTAAGAATGTCTTGAATATACTTGGTTTGGCTGATGAAGGTGCCCTCTTGGAGTTGCTTCACTTGAAATCCTAGAAAATACTTCAACTCCCCCATCATAGACATCTCGAACTTTTGAATCATAATCCTACTAAACTCTTCACATGTAGATTTATTAGTAGACCCAAATATGATATCATCAACAAAAATTTGGCATACAAACAGATCATTTGCAATGGTTTTAGTAAAGAGTGTAGGATCGGCTTTGCCAACTTTGAAGCCATTAGTGATAAGGAAATCTCTTAGGCATTCATACCATGCTCTTGGGGCTTGCTTAAGCCCATAAAGCGCCTTAGAGAGTTTGTAAACATGATTAGGGTACTCACTATCTTCGAAGCCGGGAGGTTGATCAACATAGACCTCTTCCTTGATTGGTCCATTAAGGAAGGCACTCTTCACGTCCATTTGATATAGCTTGAAGCCATAGTAAGTAGCATAGGCAAGTAATATACGAATTGACTCAAGCCTAGCTACGGGTGCATAGGTTTCACCAAAATCCAAACCTTCGACTTGTGAATAGCCCTTAGCCATAAGTCGGGCTTTGTTCCTTGTCACCACACCATGCTCATCTTGCTTGTTGCGGAAATCCCACTTGGTTCCTACAACATTTTGGTTAGGACGTGGAACCAAATGCCATACCTCATTCCTTATGAAGTTGTTGAGTTCCTCTTGCATTGCCAACACCCAATCCGAATCTCTTAGTGCATCCTCCACCCTGTATGGCTCAATAGAGGAGACAAAAGAGTAATGTTCACAAAAATGAGCGACTCGAGATCGAGTGGTTACCCCCTTATGGATATCACCAAGAATGGAGTTCACGGAGTGATCTCTTTGAATCGCCTGGTGGACTCTTGGGTGTGGCGGTCTTTGACCCTGAATTCCTTGCTCATCTTCCTTGTCATTATCTTCATTATCTCCCCCTTGATCATTGCCCTCTTCTTGAGGTGGATCATCTTCTTGATCTTCTTCATCACCTTGAGCCTGTTCCTCATCTTGAGTTGGTGGAGATGCTTGATTGGAAGATGAAGGTTGATCTTGTGCTTGTGGAGGCTCTTCGGATCCTTAGGACACACATCCCCAATGGACATGTTCCTTAGCGCGACGCATGGAGCCTCTTCATCATCTAGCTCATCAAGATCAACTTGCTCCACTTGGGAGCCATTAGTCTCATCAAACACAATGTCACAAGAAACTTCAACTTGTCTAGTGGACTTGTTAAAGACTCTATATGCCCTTGTGTTTGAATCATAACCAAGTAAAAAGCCTTCTACAGCCTTAGGAGCAAATTTAGATTTTCTACCTCTCTTAACAAGAATAAAACATTTGCTCCCAAAGACTCTAAAATATGAAACATTGGGCTTTTTACCAGTGAGGAGTTCATATGATGTCTTCTTGAGGATTCGGTGAAGGTAGAGCTGGTTGATGGAGTAGCAGGCGGTGTTAATCGCTTTGGCCTAAAACCGGTCCGGAGTCTTGTACTCATCAAGCATGGTCCTCGCCATGTCAAGTAGAGTTCTATTCTTCCTCTCCACTACACCATTTTGTTGAGGTGTGTAGGGAGAAGAGAACTCATGCTTGATGCCCTCCTCCTCAAGGAAGCCTTCAATTTGTGAATTCTTGAACTCCGTCCCATTGTCGCTTCTTATCTTTTTGATCCTTAAGCCGAACTCATTTTGAGCCCGTCTCAAGAATCCCTTTAAGGTCTCTTGGGTTTGAGATTTTTCCTGCAAAAAGAATACCCAAGTGAAGCGAGAATAATCATCCACAATTACAAGACAATACTTACTCCAGCCGATGCTTATGTAAGCTATCGGGCCGAATAAATCCATGTGGAGTAGCTCAAGCGGCCTGTCGGTCGTCATGATGTTCTTGTGTGGATGATGGGCACCAACTTGCTTTCCTGCTTGGCATGCGCTACAAACCCTGTCTTTCTCAAAATGAACATTCGTCAGTCCTAAAATGTGTTCTCCCTTTAGAAGCTTGTGAAGATTCTTCATCCCAACATGGGCTAGTCGGCGATGCCAGAGCCAACCCATATTAGTCTTAGCAATTAAGCAAGTGTCGAGTTCAGCTCTTTTGAAATCAACTAAGTATAGCTGACCCTCTAACACTCCCTTAAAAGCTATTGAATCATCACTTCTTCTAAAGATAGTAACACCTACATCAGTAAATAGACAGTTGTAACCCATTTTGCATAATTGAGAAACTGAAAGCAAATTATAATCTAATGAATCTACAAGAAAAACATTGGAAATTGTAACACCCGGGCTTTAAGGAAAAAGTCGAGTGCATCTCATACATGCGCCAAAGAAGACAACATATATAATAACAGAGTGTATAGAGATAAATGTCACAATAAAATTAGAATACTTATTACATGGCGGAAGTCTTACAAAATAAAAGATGAATATAGCAGGAACTAAAATCTATCCTTGGCGCCAGAAAGCTGACTGGGAGACTCCACCTAGATCAAGTCAAAAGCCTCAGTGTTAGGCGGCTCCTCTTCGACCACCTGCTCTTCTCCTGTGGGGGGTGTGAGACAACAAGAGTGAGCTCACATACGTTCATAGCTCAACAAGTCATGGGGAATAATGTGGCATGAACTCACCAAAGGTGGGAGTTCATGAAGTGTAAGGTTGATCAATGAAATAAAGGTTGAAGCTGAGCATTGCTTTTATATGTTGGTCAGAATTTTATTAGCAGTTACTAAGTGTAAGTAAATACCAAACCATAGTAATAATAAGTAAAAGTAATAATAAAATAATCCCAGATGCATGAAATGACAAATTAAGTTTAAGTTCCATAAATTAATCATGTGAGTGTCCGAGCCGCTCATGACCGTGAGCATGGCTAGTATACCAGTTTTACACTCTGCAGAGGTTGCGCATCTTTACCCACAAGTCGTGTTACCCATTTGCCACGGAGTTGATCAGATCCCATACACCTCTACCAAGGAAGCGAGGCAAGGTACCACTACGAGGCCTTTACAAAGTTCCACTAGCTTCAGAAACCCCGCTACAGTTTATAGGAAGCTCCAGTGTAGGAATCCCTCGCCTGACCGCCATCGCAGCAAAATCAACCCAAGGACCTCCCTACACTTACCACTCCCCTACTGCCCTTGCCCCTTTTGGGTAAGGTAGTCATCCACTAGCTTTCCTAGTTAATCAGCCAAGGGCATCCCATTAAACCCTTGTGGTAGCACTGTTTTCCCAGGTGGTTCTCCATGTTCTCATTAACATAATGATCTTATCATGAACAATAAATAATGAACAGATAATAAAAAGTGTAATCTTGAGTAATAAATATCTCTATACCCAAAACCACATAGAGCAATAGCATGTACTACCCAAAAATTTTAGTAGTAAAACCAGTGGTGAAACAAGGTATAAAGATAGTCAAAATCTAGGGTAACCTATTCGGTCCCATCAAAATTAACCTATGTAGATCATAATGATTAATAAGAACATGAATGGAGAAAAGAAGTGATCAAGGGCACAACTTGCCTTCAACGAGCTCCTGCTCAGCAGTCTCTACCAGCTAAACCTCAGGATCCTCTGAAGCTTGCTCGTCTACTCGCATCAACACAATACATACATAGTATAGCAAAAATTAACATCACACCAAACATGTAAATAAAATACACAGTAATAATCTAGACATTAAAATAAGATCATAGGAACTGGAATCGTTAAATTTGGAGTTATAGATTTTAAGTTATGAATTTTTGATGTTATCAAGTACCTTGAATAGCATAACTCATGTGAATAGTTTTAGTTCAAGTTTCATATCTAAACAAGGTTACTAAGTGATAGAAAATATTAATATAAAATTATTGTAACTGGAATTAATTAAAAAGGATTCAAAATGGGTTTTCTATGAATTAAATGAGTTCTAGGCCTTATTTTAATACCAAAAACTCATTTATATAATTCTTTCATTCAGTTTACTGTTCCCTGGGCTGCGCGCAATAATTTAGAGAACTGCATGGGCTTCTGCGCAAGAATTCCTAAGACCCAAAGCACTGTTCCTATGAATCGCGGGTTAATTTTATAAAAACAGAGGGGTTCTTATGCTATTCAGCCCTAGCGAAGGGGTATTGTTGCTTTTCGGCCATCCGATCAATAATCTACGCGCCAGATTAGATCAGCGCGCATCACTCATTCCCACTCGCCACGACCGTCAGATCTGTTATCGATGGACGGCAAACATCCACGCCCTCCTTTAATCTAAACCCTTGATCATTGTCTCGACGACCCCGATTTAAAATCACGAACCGGTATGACATTTCTAATCTACGTCGCACGCTAGATATCCATCGGCTCAGGTGCACACATCCGCTCTTTAATCCCAACCGTCCAGCAACGAATGAACGGCACGCGACCCCCCTTCCTCCTCCGACTCGGCCACGGCAACGCACACCATTCCCACGGCGGTGCCATCACTGGGGAGCTCCAAACCCGCACTCAAGCACCTCAAACTTTGAACCCAACGGTGCTACACGTAGCGGAGAGGGAACCAAGGAGGATGGGGGTAGTTTTACCTCGAATCAGGGCGGTGACTTCTCTGCCCACGCGGTAATGCAGTTATGCGACGGAGGCTGAAGTGCGGCGAGAAATTGAGGCCGCCCTGAGGATCAATTTCACCAGATACTACCAGGGACGTCTTCCTGGTGACGTTACGAAGCTCCACGACCCTTCCCCAAGACCCCAACAGCGACGTAGCCGAGGGTAGGCTGTGGCGGCACTCTCCCCTCCCTTCTTGGTGCTACAGCGGCGACACGGTATTCAGCGAGGGCGAGTCTCCAAAAACAGGAGGAACGGGTCGGCCAGGGTTCTGGGGACCCCATATAGACGCGAGGTGGCCGAGGTGGGCAACGATCTCCCCGAATTCAACGGCGAGCGCCCACCATTGTCGGGCGGTCTATTGAAGGGTGACCGAGCCTACCCGGTCCCACCTGACAGTCTCAACGTAGAGGGGAAAATCCTGCTAAGCGGGCCCACGAGCAAGCGACTCTACGCGTAGAGGCCCAACTGATCGACCACGCAGACGCGTCTGACATGTGGGGCGCCCATGTCAGCACGCGCGCGGGCGCTGGGCCACAACGAAGACGTACTGCGCTGAGTTCCAGCAGGTTTGGGCCCATGCGCCATTTCTGATTTTCCTTTCCTTTTTCTTTTCTTTTCTGTTTTCTTTCCTTTTTCTTTTATTTCCAAATTCCATTTTCAATTCAGATTTGAATTCAAATCTTGTGCCAATTTATCCTCAAATTTGTAAGGCCCAAAATGTGCATGAGAAAAAAATAAAATAAATATATGAAGGAATAAAATAGTGAATCCAGATATCTCAAATTATATTTGAGAGTTGAAAATTGGGGACTGACTTTTGAAAACCAAGAAATATTTTAGAAAAGGAGTAATAGAAAATTTTTCTATTCAACTAAATGATTATGTGTTTCATTAACTGATGCACCATAAGCATTTATTTATACGAATATTAAACTTCGAAGCAACTTTTATTTAATATCCCACATTCAAAATCCTATTCTTTTTTTCTAAAAAAGAAAGGAACAATATCTGTGTGTCTCATATTTCAAACATTTATCAAACAAATGAGGTAAAAATGAAATATATGAATGGGAATATTTTTCTTCACACTAATATTTGAACTTGGTATATTTTGATCCATGGTGAGACTCATAACAAAATTTAAATTTAGGTTTGAAAACCAAGAGAATAAAAATAGGAAAGGAGGGAAGAAAGAATGATTATACAACACAAAATAATATTATTAAATAACTTCATCACCTGATGGTATGACCAAATTGCATAGTTAAATATGAGTTCAAATTTGCACTTAAGTTTGAATTCTAAATCTGGATTCAAAATAATTGAGAATAAAGGAAAACAGAAAATACAAAAGAAAAAAAGAAAAAACAAATAAAAAGGTGAAACCAGCGCCTGGGCCGACTTTTGATCAGTTCGGCCCACTAACCCCGCTCCATCCGCATGGCCCAGCGACCTCATTCTCCCTCTCGCTTCACTTACCGGTGGGACCCCCTCTGTCAGTCTCGCGCACGCAGCACTTGCGTTGGGGCTAACTGAACCGTGGAGTCGGTCTGGCAGTTCCTCGCGCGCCTTCCCTCTTTATGTGCTGACCCGCTGCCCGTGGGCCCTCTCACCTCACTAATTCATGGGCCCGGCCGTCCATGGAGGGTCACCCACGGGCGCTCGCACTGATTCTCCGTACGGGACATCGACTGGTGGGCCCCTTTTGTCATCCCGCCGCTCGTGCAACTGGCTCCGAGTCTATCGCCGTCCGCGGCAGAGTCGCGTGGTGGGCGCTGCGCTCGCATGATCCTCGCGACTACTGGGTACATGGGGGGATTACAGAGTGCTTCTCCCTCTCTCCCCTAGGCTATATCTATGGCTGGTCACCCCTCGTTCCCTATCGCCCTCCCGGAGGTCTCTCACGGAAAACGGTGAGGACGGTAGTGAGGAAGAAGTCCGTCGCGGCGTGCTGTAGTCAAATACCGGGTTTTGGATGGCACTCAGGGCAACGCTGATTGATCGTGGGAGTGCGTTCAAGACTCACAGCGCCTGGGGAGTCCTCTCGACGTCTGAATCGCTCGTCGGAGTTTGTTTCTTGCGACGGACCGCCTCGCCACGTAGCTGACATCGTCCACGACACAATCTGCTGGTAAGACATCTTCCAATCTAGTCGCCTTGATTCCTCGTACCTATAGCTGTCGTCGGGTTCGCTGGTAGCCGCGTCATAGGGCTGGGGGCGGTAGTTCGCCGCTGTCGGCGTCGTGGATACCGGGCGTGCCACCACCGCGGGTGAGCTGGAGGGGGCTGACATAGTGTGACCGCCTGGATGCGCCGTGGGGAAGAGAAGATGATGGGGCGTTGATCTTGTGATCAACGGCTCCGGATGGTTGATAGCGACATGTGCGCGTGGCCGTTGGATCCTGGCCGGGCGATGGGGATCTAGTTCCGTTTATTTAAATCGCGGCCGTCGATCGTCGATCCATTGGTCCGCATTTCATACCGCTTCAAAGGAACCTAAACCTAATCTGACCCTTGATCTCAGATCCTGTGGCCCTCGCTGCGTACCGTCCACCATCTAATCTTGATCGCTCAGATCTGATCGAGCGGCTCACAGTTAATCGTACACCTTCATCCGCTGTTTTGCAAATAAGTCCATGCATTTTTATGAAATAGAACCCGCCATCCCTCACGTCTGTGCTCAGAGTCTTGGAATTGTTACGAAGTTACCCCTACACTTTTCTATAATGGAGGCGCAATCCAGAGAGTTAGAAAAATCAGGAAAATGTTATAGAAGTTGAATTTTAGTGTAAAAATAAATACTAGAATGTGTTTAATTCATAGAAAATGCATACTTAGTCCAAATTGATTCATTCCAATTCCTATAATTTTATAATATTATTGTTTATCAAATAGTACCTCTATTTTGACATGAAAACAATAATAAAATTTATCTCCTAATTAATCTTATATCAAATACATAAAACCTTCGAAAATTCATAACTCACAATTCGTAACTCCGATTTGATCTGTTCGAGTCTCGTTAGTTTTTGTATAATTATTTACTAAGTATTATAAATATTGATTATATGATACCCCATACTTTTATATTAGGTAACTAACTTGACTAATCTTTGTTTTTCTAGATTAGCTTATTTTAATATTAATATAGTGTTATGATCTTATGGTTATACTTTGGTTAGATGATCTTTAATCAAATAATAACTTGGATTTGAGATAATTATTTATAGGATAACCTCTCCTATGATTTGTACCTACAAATTTATAATATAGTTTAATATTTTAAATCACATAAATCTTTTATAAATCACAACTCCTTAATAGTAGCTCCGATCTTAGTAGTTCTCATTTCCGCGATCTCGTAGCGACATGTAGATTATTATTATTCAGTTTGTTCTTATGTTTGGTGTGATGTTAATTTTATCTATACCATGTTTGTTTGTATTGCTACGACTAGCGCGAGGTTTCGAGGATCTAAAGAATCACCCTGGTAACTGGAATCTCAAGTGCCAGGCAAGTTGTGCCCTTAATCCACTTTTGTTACCCAATAATGTTCTTTATTATCACTTATTCAATGCATAGATTTAATTTTGATGGGACCCAATAGGTCACCCCAGTTTGTTTATCCTCATACCTTGTTTATCCCAAAATCAATTTGGGTAGTTATGCTATTGCTCTATATGGTATTGGGATTAATATTTCGTTATATCCATGTTCCAATTATTCTGTTATATTATTTATGTTCATGATAAGATCATTATGTTAATTGGAACATGGAGCGACCACCCTGGAAAACAGTGCTACCACAAGGGTTTAATGGGACGCCCTTGGCTGATTAATTAGGAAAGCTAGTGGATGACTACCTTACCCGAAAGGGGCAAGGGCAGTAGGGGAGTGGTCAATGTAGGGAGGTCCTTGGGTTGATTTTGCTGCGATGGCGGTCAGGCGAGGGATTCCTGCACTGGAGCTTCCTATAACTGTAGCGGGTTTTCTGAAGCTAGTGGAACTTTGTAAAGGCCTCGTAGTGTTACCCTGCCTCGCTTCCTTGGTAGAGGTGTATGAGATTCATGACCCCTTGGCAGATGGGTAACACGGCTTGTGGGTAAAGATGCGCAACCTCTGCAGAGTGTAAAACTGGTATACTAGCCGTGCTCACGGTCATGAGCGGCTCAGACCCTCACATGATTAATTTATGGAACCTAAATTCAATTTGTCATTTGCATTGCATGGGATTTATTATTAATTTTGTTCTATTATTTTTATTATGGTTTGGTATTTACTTACATTTAGTAATTGCTAATAAAATTTGACCAACTTATTAAAAGCAATGCTCAGCTTTAACCCCTATTGTTGATCAGCTTTACACATCACATGAACTCCCACCTTTGGTGAGTTCATACCACATTATTCCCCACAACTTGTTGAGCGATGAACATGTGTGAGCTCACCCTTGCTGTCTCACACCCCCCCACAGGTTAAAGACCCACTAGATGAGGCACATGGTGGATGTTGCATTGTGTTCGTGAGAGGTCTAGGTCGTCGTCTCCCAGTTGACTTTCTGGCGCCAAGGATGGATTTTAGATCCTGCTATATTTATATTTTATTTTGTAAGACTTCCGCTATGTAATAAGTACTCTGATTATTATGACATTTATCTCTATACACTCTGTGATTATATATGTTGTCTTCTTTGGCGCATGTATGAAATGCACCCGACTTTGTCCCTTCAAAGCCTGGGGTGTTACAGAAGTGGTATCAGAGGAATGTTGACTGTAGGGTGAAACCTAGATAGAAATGGACAAACCCTTACCTACTTACCTCACTCGGATTCTTTCCTAAACTTTTCTTAATCTTTTCTCATCTATTTCCCCTTTACTCTGATTACTCTTACTTTGTAATACCCACTTTGTAAGAAAATCTAAAAGGGAGAGATTACATTTCTTTATATAGTCGTCTCTATTTATCATTTAATGCGGACACCTCACTTAAACAAACAAATAATAAAAGACGTACCACAAATTTTGCATCATGCTGAGGTTTTTATTTTGTGTGCATTTTGTGACAATGTAAAAATAATTTAAAAATAAATATATTAAAAACCCAAATTTGGATATTCAGCCCTAATTTGCAAGTTGGAGGTTAGAAAAGAGAAAGAAAATGTGAGATAAAAATAAAGAAATAAGTACATAAAAAAAGTTGGGCCATCCAGATTATTATGTTCAATCTGTACATTTGAAATGAGTACAAGTTTACTACTTTGAGCAGATTCAAATTTGAATTTTGAATAAAAAAATAGAAAAGAAAAAGAATAGAACCAACCCAACTTAAACGAGCCAGTCAAACCGTTTCTGGCCCAACACCCGCTCAAGCCCACGCGCGCGAAGCAACCACATCTGCCCTGCACTGGATGTGTTGACTGGCACGCGGGGCCCGCCGCCCAGTCTCCCGTGCGCCTGATAGCGAATGCCCTAGGCACCGACAACAAGTCCCCACGCGTCAGCCACCATCCCCACCGTGACCCAGCCTTCCCTACCACCTGGGCCCGGACTTATCAGATCATAGTGCGCGCCATCCATCCCCTTACTCTGGCATGTGGGGCCCTTGACTACTATTCCTCTTCCCGGCTCTGGCGGCTTCGGCACGGGCCGTTGCATCCGCAACACGGCCGGGCAATGCGGGCAGGGCGTTTTAGGCGCTGGGATTAAAGCCTTGATGGCGAAGCCGCGACGCCACCTTCCGTTGTGATTAGGGCTTCTGCGCTACATATCCGCCGATAAGAGGGAGTGAGAGAAGAAGTCGTGCGCTGTCAAGGGATGGGCGAGGAACTCCACCATGCCACCGCAACAACGCGCTGCGCCGCCGCCATGGTGCTTCACGTGCGGGCTCGCTCGAGACAGTGGATCCAGCGCGGGATTCCGTTGGAGTTCGGTCGGTTTATCGCAGAGCATCGAAGGAGAGGGCATCGTCGCAATTCACCCCATGCCGTGGCCAAAGACCTCCGCGCCATTATTCCTGGGTAAGACCTCATAAATTAGCTCGAATTATTTCTCTGCGTCGCGCTACTGTGATCGACGGTAGGGGGTTTGTGTGCCGAGTCGGCCTCGGGCCGGGTGTTGGGGGTGCTCCTCCGGCGTGACGCCACCGTGCGCCCTGCTAGCTGCCACGGCTGGGCGTTCGACTGGGGAAGATGAGTATATGGCCGTTGATCTTCCGATGAACGCGCCGGATTATGTCTAGATAACGTTTTGCCAGCGACTGTTGGATCTAGATCGGGTGGTTGAGGTTAGTTAGGGCAGGATGAAATCTGCGCCGTTGGATCTTTATCCATCGGTGGTGGTTGCGTACCCGTCCAGTGGAGTTCTCGGTCTAATCTGGACCGCTGATAGGGAATCGTGTGGATCTGAGCGCATGGTACCCCTTCGTCGCGTCGCTTTTGCATATGAGGCCCTGAATTTTAGAGAAACAAACCCACTGTCCTGCGCTGGGTGAACTGAGTCATAGGAATTCTTGCGCAGAAGACCCTGTGCTTTCCTGTATTTGAGGCTCGGTCCATGAATTAAATAAAACAGGAAAAACAGATTTAGAAATTGATTTTGAGTATAAAAATAATTGTAAAACTTGTATAATTCATAGAAAATTCATATGAGCTCCAAATTACTTCATTCCAGTTCCTAAAATTTTGTAATTTTATTATCTAACACTTAGAGTCTCTGTTTTATCATGAAAACAATAAGAAAAATAATCTATCACTTAATCCTACTTTAAGCACATAAAACCTTCGAAAATTCATAACTCGAAATATATAACTCCAAATTGATTCATTCCAGTGGCATTTATTTTGTTTAAATATTGTTTACCACCTAGTACCTTTACCTAACCATGAAACTTGATTTAAAATTATTCACATGAATTACTCTATTCTAGGTACTTGATAACAACATAAAATCATAACTCCTCCGTTTTAACTCCGATTTAATCCATTCAAGTTCCGTTAGTCTCGTAGCAACGCGTAGATTATTTTGACGCAGTGTATTCTTATGTTTAGTGTGACGTTAATTTTGTCTATACCATGTTTGTTTGTATTGCTACGACTAGTAGCGAGGTTACGAGTTACTTGAAGAGCAAGTTGGTACCTGGAATCTCAAGTGCCAGGCAAGTTGTGCCCTTGATTCACTTTTGTTACCCAATAATGTTCTTTATAATCATTTACCATGCATAGGTTTAATTTTGATGGGACCCAATAGGTCACCCTAGTCTGTTTATCCATTTTACCTTGTTTACCCCTGAAGCATATTGTTGGGGTCGTGCTTCGGTGCGCCGAAGGTCTCACACGAAGAAGCAGCTTCGGCTGAAGTCGTCTCCAAGAGATAGCCGAAGGTTCCTTTTCATGGAGCTTCGGCGTTTTAAACCGACATAGAGATAGAATGACCTTTTTATTCATATAGGTCTGAGTCAATGTTGTAAACATTTGTAAGGGGCATAATTGTAATTTGTCACAGGCTGCGACCTGTGCCTATAAATAGATGAACAGTACCTCTGCACTGTTCACGCGAACCTGTCATTTGCCTTCACATCACACTTGTACTCCTGCCTTCCTCAAGACCGAAGGTACATCTGTCATTTATATTTATTCGTATTAATAGAAATGAAAATGATTCTATGTTAACATTTGAATGTCCATTTTATACCTCATGATTTATGTGAATGCTTCATCCTACGTTATTATGTTTACGAAGGTGCGTCCTTCGTAACCTTCGTCCGAAGTTCCTTATGTCCCGAAGGGATATAATGAAGTGGAGGACGAAGGACCTTAATATTTAACATTTTCTGTGTTGCCTTGTTCTTAACTCTTAGCATTTGAGAACAAGCCCCCAACATTGGCGCCCACCTCCGGTGAACTCACTTCCACTTTTCTGAGCTGATGGCTTCGTTCAACAACCAAGCTGGAGCTGCTTCGGCTTCGAAGCTGGTGCTCCCGATAACAGGCGGTTCTTGCTCAGAGCCGGCTAACAAGAAGCAGAAGAAGGAGGCTCAGAGAAGGGTGCAGCATGTTGGAGTGCAGGGACCCTTCATCAAGTCAAAATGGTCCCATATTCCAGTTACCTTCTCTCAGGAAGACCTTCAGCTTAAGGATTATCCCCACAATGATGCCATGGTTATCTCTTGCGTGATCAAAGGATTTCTGGTCCATAATGTCCTAGTTGACACAGGCAGTGCAGCTGACATTATATTTGCTAAAGCCTTCAGACAAATGCAAGAGCCCGAAGACAAGATTCATGATGCTACGCACCCTCTTTGTGGCTTCGGAGGGCGGCAGATTGTGGCACTTGGGAAGATTACCATGCCGGTAACCTTCGGGTTTGTTAACAACACAAGGACTGAGCAAATTGTGTTTGATATTGTTGACATGGAATATCCTTACAATGCTATCATTGGTCGCGGAACTCTTAATGCTTTCGAAGCAATTCTTCACCCAGCTTATCTCTGCATGAAGATACCTTCGGACCAAGGACCTATTGCTATTCATGGAAGCCAGGAAGCTGCTAGAAGGGCCGAAGGAAGCTGGACTGACTCTAAGGCAATCCATAACATAGATGGAGCTGAAGCTTGTGAACAGTACAAATTCAGGAGGGAGAAGGCAGCTTCAGCAGACCAGCCGAAGCCCATGTTATTGTGTGAAGACATAGCAGAACAGAAGGTGCTGTTGGGCTCGCAACTATCTGAAGACCAGGAGAAAACCTTGATAAGGTTTTTATTCAACAACAAAGATGTTTTTGCATGGTCAGCCAATGATCTTTGTGGAGTGAATCGGGATGTTATTGAACATTCGCTCAATGTTGACCCATCCTTCAGACCCCGAAAGCAGAGGCTTCAGAAAATGTCTGATGACAAGGCCGAAGGGGCTCGCAATGAAGTAAAAAGACTCCTCAGTGCAGGAGTTATCAGAGAAGTGAAGTATCCAGAGTGGTTAGCTAACACCGTTATGGTGAAGAAGGCCAATGGCAAGTGGAGAATGTGTATTGATTTCACAGATCTCAACAAGGCTTGTCCGAAGGATGAATTCCCGCTACCAAGGATAGACTCTTTAGTTGATGCAGCAGCTTCTTCGGAGCTCATGAGTCTCCTGGACTGCTACTCAGGCTATCATCAAATCTGGATGAAGAAGGAAGATGAGCCGAAGACTAGTTTCATCACCCCAAGTGGTACATATTGCTATCTTCGGATGCCTGAGGGGCTCAAGAATGCTGGAGGGAGTTTCAGCAGAATGACTGCAAAGGTTCTCCAATCTCAGATAGGCAGAAATGTGCTGACTTATGTCGATGACATCATTGTAAAAAGCACGAAGCAAGAAAATCATATTGCTGATCTGCAGGAGACCTTCGCCAGCTTCAGACAGGCTGGTCTGAAGCTGAATCCAGAAAAATGTGTCTTCGGAGTGAAGAAGGGCAAATTTCTTGGATGCTTGGTTTCAACAAAGGGAATCGAAGCTAATCCAAATAAAATCGAAGCTATACTTCGAATGGAGCCACCAACCACAAGAAAGGGGGCCCAAAGATTGACAGGAAGGCTGGCATCTCTCAACAGATTTATATCCAGATCAGCAGAAAGAAACTTACCATTCTTCGAGGTGCTGAAGTCAGCTGAAGTCTTTCAATGGGGCCCAAGTCAGCAAAAAGCCTTCGAAGAGCTGAAGCAATACTTAATAGATCTCACAACATTAACTCCACCAATGCCAGGGGCTCCTCTGTTGTTGTATGTGGCAGCTTCGCACTCAGCAGTAAGTGCGGCGCTTGTCCAGGAGAAGTTTGATGGACAAGTCAAGAAGCAGGTCCCGGTATATTTTGTGTCTGAGGTCCTCAGTGTCTCAAAGAAAAATTATACAGAGCTGGAGAAGGTGTTGTATGCCGTTTTAATGGCATCCAGGAAGCTTCGGCATTACTTTCAGGCATTCAACATTATTGTTCCTTCTTCGCAGCCGTTGAAGGACATCATGAGGAATAGAGAAGCTACCGGGCGTATTGGAAAATGGGCTGCGGAACTTAATGAATTTTACATTGATTATGTGCATAGATCCTCAATTCAGTCTCAAGCATTGGCAGATTTCATTGCCGACTGGACGCCAGGGGCTCAGGACGAAGAAGCGAATAAAGATGCCGAAGCATGGACAGTGTTTTGTGATGGCTCTTGGGGAACCTTCGGAGCAGCTGCAGCTGCTGTGTTGGTCTCTCCGTCCAAGGTTAAAACTTGCTATGCAGCAAGACTTGACTTCAGCTGCACAAATAATATCGCTGAGTACGAAGCCTTGCTCCTGGGTCTTCGGAAACTAAAGGCAATGGGGATCAGAAGGGCGATCCTTAAAACTGATTCTCAGGTTGTTTCGGGTCATATTGACAAAAGTTGCAAGGCTAAAGACCCGAAGCTTGAAAAATACCTAGACACGGTCCGAAGGATCGAAGCTTCCTTCGAAGGATTTTCTGTTAAGAATATCCCTCGAGGACAAAATGAGCATGCTGATTTGTTGGCCAAGTCTGCAGCACAGGGGCTGCCACTACCTTCGGATGTGTTCTTCGAAACAATAAAGGCACCTTCAGTGGAGCTACTTGAAAGAGCAGTCCTTAACATTTCTCCTGTGTACAGTGAAGATTGGAGAACTGAAATAATCTCTTACCTTCAGGGTAACTTCTTATCAGATGACGAAGCTTATAATAGAAGGATAGAGGCAAGAGCTCGTCCTTATGTCATGATAGAAGGGGAATTATACAAGCATGGAGTTTGTGCCCCGCTGCTCAAGTGCTTGTCTAGGGCCGAAGGTATAGAGTTGATGAAGGAGATACATGCAGGCCTGTGCGGATCCCACATCGGATCCAGGCCGTTACTTGGAAAAGTGTTCCGCCAAGGATTTTATTGGCCGAAGGCAGCTTCGGATGCAGCGGAGTTAGTTCAAAAGTGCGAAGGTTGTCAAAAATGTGCAAGAGATCAAAAGCAACCTTCGTCTTTGACACAGCTGATACAACCCATCTGGCCATTGCAAAGGTGGGGTCTCGATTTGCTGGGACCATTACCACCGGCTCAAGGCAATCTGAAATATGTTATAGTGGCTGTGGAGTATTTTTCCAAGTGGATTGAGGCGAAGCCATTAGCCACAATAACTTCGGCCACTGTCCAAAAATTTTTCTGGCAGAATATTGTCTGTCGCTTCGGAGTGCCGAAGGCCATCACTGTAGATAATGGAACACAGTTCGACTCCGAAGATTTCAGAAATTTCTGTGACCAAATTGGCACGAAGATCCACTTTGCATCAGTCAGGCATCCGGAGTCGAATGGGCTTGTTGAAAGGGCCAACGGCATCATAATGACAGGAATAATGAAGCTAATTTTTAATCAACCAAGGGGAAAATGGCCAGATCAGTTGACCAAAGTGGTGTGGAGCCACAATACAACAACATCAAGGTCTACAGGCTTTACCCCATTCAAGTTATTATTCGGTGACGAAGCAATAACTCCAGAAGAAGCTAAAGCTGGATCAATAAGAGTGGTAGCTTCGGCAGAATCAGGTGCCGAAGATACTTGTCTTGTGGAAAAAGATGCCTTAGAAGGGATCAGGCTTCAGGCCGTGGAAAATATCAACAAATACCAGGCTGAAACAATCAAATGGCGAGATAGAAAAGTCCGGCTAAAAAATATTGAGCCAGGACATTTGGTGCTTCGGAGAGTGGCCAACCCGGATACAGTGGGCAAGTTGCAACTGAAATGGGAAGGGCCTTTCTTAGTAGCATCTTCGTCAAGGCCTGGTTCGTACAGACTGAAGGACATGGATGGCAATGAAATTCCAAGATCTTGGAATGCGGATGAGCTTCGGCGGTTTTATGTATAACTTGATGTAATTTTGTCTTTTCTTTTCTTTTTTATGGCACCCTTTTCCTTTCTAAAGGGGGAGAAAGGTTTTTAATGGGGCCATCATATGTAATTTTCCTTTTTAGTTTTATAAGAGCAAAATCCCCCAAAGAATGTAAATGTAAAAGCTGAGAGCGCACCATCGAGTGCCGAAACTGAAAAAGAGAAAAAAGCTCCGAAGACGTCCCTAAGGGGATGCAGAGCTTACAGCGAAAAGTCAACGCTGATTCCACCGAAAGTAAAAGGCGAAGAAGCTCCAAAGACGTTCCCAAGGGAATGCAGAGCTTATACCGTCTAAGTAAAAGGCGAAGAAGCTCCAAAGACGTCCCTAAGGGGATGCAGAGCTTACAGCGAAAAGTCAACGCTGATACTGCCTAAGTAAAAGGCGAAGAGGCTCCAAAGTCGTTCCTAAGGGAATGCAGAGCTAATGTGTGGTTGTTTCTAAGTAATGGCTGACAATGTGTCTTCGGACATATGCTTCGGACATTCATTCGCGCATTACATTACATCATAACATTTGCATGCATAAGCATTCATTCATAGCATTTGTGTCCCCAAGTGGCTGCTTCGGCAAAAAGCTTCGGAGAAGAGGTTTTTTATGATTCGTTATGTAAAAGAAAAGCTTCGGAGAAGTGCCTTTTTATGATTTGTTATGCTATGTTGTGTACAAAAGAGAAAAGTTTCGTTGCTCGGCAAAAAGAAGAATTGTTTTTATGCTTCGTTGTGTACGAAAAGAAGGGAAGGTGTTTTTTCGCCTTCGGCTCAAAATACTGATTTCGTCCACATCAAAGCGCCTCAATCGAAGGGTAAGAATATATTACAAGGTATGTACAAAGTTCCTTGAAGAACAGTTTAATTCTATTTACAAGAGTTGTTACAAAAATATCCTGAATTTTTCTATAGCACACTTCTACTAATCTTCATTAAGCTTCAGCTTCGGCGACAGCTTCGGCGACATATTTTAGGCATCATCTTCACCTTCGTCATCCTACATGAATCAAGGAATCGTAAGTAAAAATCAAGCCCAAAGGAAAAGGTAAGTACGAAATATCATTTCTTACTGGTTCAAGATGACTTCGGGCTTCGTCTCCAGCCTTCTCCCGCCCGCCTTTTGTCCATATCATTTTTATAAATCTATTGGAGATACTTCGGGCGAGGTCAGGCATATCATCCAGGATTGATGGAGATAAGGTGAAGTTGGGCCTGTTGACAATTTTTCCATGTTCGCAGCCGGCCTTCAGAAATGCAGCAGCGGTACCCCGAGAAGCTACCCAGGCACAGAAGTCGCCGTGCCCGGCTATAACTTCGTCAAGCTCTTCGATTTCAGCTTCAATATGATCGAAGGCCTGGGATAAATTTTCCGCTGAAGGGTTAAATTTCCCGCTGCTGGCTCCAACAGAGTAAAATATCTTCTTTAATCGTCCAATGCAATTATTGCCAAAGTTCAAGCATTTGTCTTGAAGGCTTGTTAATGTTTTCTTCAACTCTGAGCTGGTCTGGACTTCGGCTTTAAGCTTCGAATTCAGTTCTAGCTTCTCCTGTTCGAATTGTTTTGATTGATTGATAAGCTTCGAATTCAACTCTGATAATTTAGCCTCAGTCTCAGCCAGCAAGCCTTCGGTCGATTGGAGCTCGAAGTCTTTCTTTTCAATGATGGCAGATTGCTCTTTTATTTTGCTTTCTAAGTTTTCAATTATAGCTTCGTGCTTTTTGTCCTCCAAGTCTTGTTGCATCTTCAGAGCTTTGCTCAGTAGCATGCTCTGTACAGAAACAACTTATGTTAGTAATATTTTCATTGTTAACAGCAATAAAAACCAGAGAAAAGGTTGTTTACCCTGAAGTTAGAATAAAATAAGCTGCCGACGATATGTTGTCGTCGGTAGCGGCTGATGTCTGTCTCTAGCTTCGGAAAACCGATACTCTTTGATAGAGTACCGATTACCTTAGCACCAGTCTGGTCTCGAATGCAGCCTAGTTTTTCATCGTCTACACCTCCAAATAGGAGGGCACCTGACTTGTAGCCGCAAGATTTGGCATAGTCTTTAAGTTCTTCTATTTCGTCCTTCGTCAGTTTTTGTCCAATTAAATTCTGAAAGGAGTAGGCTTCGTCATCCGAAGTATCTTCGGCTATTTCTTTTCCTTTTTCAGGCACTGTGGCCATGGATTTTTCAGTAGCAACACCAGCTTCTTCTGCATCTATGTCTTCCAAAATTTTGTTAATATCCTCAATGGTTGTTTCTAAATTAACATCTTCGGCTGTAGCGGCTTCGGTAGCCGCGACCTCCGAAGGTGTGACTTCGACGTTTTTGGTGCTTTCGGCAGCTGCTGTTTTCTGAACTGACGCCCTTGGCGGCGTCTTATCGATAACTTCAGTTACCGTAATGATTCTTTGCCGCTTGGGTTTGCTTATCTTCGTCTGATCCGGCTCGTCCACCTTTTGAAAAAGCTTCGTCAGTTGGAGCCCTAATGGACTTAGCTTCGCGGGCATGGGTTCAGTCATTACCTTTAAAATTTCTTCCACGTCGCTGGTAGAAGGTGGTGTGGGGGTCCCCTCTTCTTCGGATATTTTCCGTTTCGGAGTTGATATTTTCCTTTTCTTGGGAATCTTCTTCTCTGCTGCTGGTTGCTCTTCATCCTTGGTCAGACTTTCGGCCATTCTTTTTCTTTTGTGGCCCTCGGCACCCTTGTTCAACTGCTCATAGTCTGGGTACTCGAAGCCCAGGGCATCGAATACTCGGTTCAGCCTTCGCTTCGGTCGGGCGCCGAAGGCCGCTGTCATTAATTGATCCTCTTTTTTGGAGTAATTCCCCAAGATTTCATTGCACATTGTCTCAACTGTGTCTAACCACTCTTTGCAGGGTTTCTTAAAGTACTTCTTGAATTTAAAGTGATAGGGCAGACGGACCAGCTCCCCCTTCTTCTTTTCTCCCTTCAGCTTCGGCATTTCCCACTCTTTTAAAGTAGGGAAAACTCTGAATGCCAAAAATTCCTGAACTAGATCCCTGGTGCCAATATGTTTTGAAATGATTTCAAATTCACCCAGAGCAGCCCAGGTGGGACCTTTTAGATCGCCGATGCGGCATCGTGGCCTCGTCTCTCCGAAGATTAACTCCAAAGGGCTTTGTACCAATTTTTCTCTGTCTTCGTCAACTTTTACATAAAACCACTCAGATTTCCAGCCTGCTGGCCATTTGCTTCGGTAGCTGATGACAGGACATTTTGTTGTCTTCCGGTAGGCAAAATTATAGCAACCGAAATTATCATGTAGCCCATCTTTTCTGGCCTTTGTTTGGTAGTGTAATTCGTGAACTCGGCAGAAGCTGTCAGCAAACGGTTCCACGGCCTGGCTCCGAAGGGCCCAGATATAAACATTGAGCCTAACGATGGCGTTAGGAGTCAATTGATGAAAGTAGATACCAAACCTCCTCAATATCTCTGCAATAATATTGTGCAGAGGAAATCTCAGCCCAGCCTTTAAAAAGCTTTTGAAGATAACAATCTCATCCTTCCCTGGCTTCGGGGTGGTTTCTTCTCCCCCGAAGCGGAGTAGCTTCTTCTGATCTTCATTGAAATAACCTGCTTTCACCATCTTCGAAAGATCAGCTTTTGAAACAGTTGATTTCCCAAAATCCAGGTGACTGGGCTTGCTGGGCATGGCAATGTGGTAGTCATCTTCGGAGTCAGTCCCATCAATATTTTCTTCTTCTTCTTCGGCTGTTGTCGGGTTTGCTTCGGCAGCAGGCCTTTCTTCCGCAGTCACTAGACCGGAGCGCTGCATCGCTTCGGAGATGGGCACAGTGTCCGAACCTTCGGCTTCGTCTCCCTCACGTGCAACTTTGGCAGTAGATCGCACTCGTGCCATGTGATTCTGAGTTTAGGGAAGTCAGAAACTTTTTTCTTTTTTCCTTTTCTCCGAAGCTCTCCTTTCTGACGAAGCAAGCGTCGAGACGGACCTTCGTTCGATTCTGAGAGTCAAGCTTCGACTATGGTGGAAAATTTTGGCAGCAAAACAGTGCAAATAGCAATGAATGCTGTGGTAACTTCACACCTACCCGCTTGTTTATATAGTACTGCAGGTAAGAAGGCGAAGCGGCAAGATTTTTACACCAGACGGGCGGTCACTTGTACTCGCTGAGCAGTGGACCGCAAAGATCAAACAGTAACTCTGCAGGGTGGGCCTGGCACGTGCTCGGAAGCCGGATCGTTTCTCCGCAACGAGCTCAGGGAAGGTGTTTTTTGGACCTTCGGCTTCCCGAAGCTGAAGAGGCTCTTTTTTCACGGGTCAAGCTCGTTACGAAAAACGATCTAGCACCGCGAAAGGGGCTACTGTTGGGGTCGTGCTTCGGTGCGCCGAAGGTCTCACACGAAGAAGCAGCTTCGGCTGAAGTCGTCTCCAAGAGATAGCCGAAGGTTCCTTTTCATGGAGCTTCGGCGTTTTAAACCGACATAGAGATAGAATGACCTTTTTATTCATATAGGTCTGAGTCAATGTTGTAAACATTTGTAAGGGGCATAATTGTAATTTGTCACAGGCTGCGACCTGTGCCTATAAATAGATGAACAGTACCTCTGCACTGTTCACGCGAACCTGTCATTTGCCTTCACATCACACTTGTACTCCTGCCTTCCTCAAGACCGAAGGTACATCTGTCATTTATATTTATTCGTATTAATAGAAATGAAAATGATTCTATGTTAACATTTGAATGTCCATTTTATACCTCATGATTTATGTGAATGCTTCATCCTACGTTATTATGTTTACGAAGGTGCGTCCTTCGTAACCTTCGTCCGAAGTTCCTTATGTCCCGAAGGGATATAATGAAGTGGAGGACGAAGGACCTTAATATTTAACATTTTCTGTGTTGCCTTGTTCTTAACTCTTAGCATTTGAGAACAAGCCCCCAACACATATGGGTAGTTATGCTATTGCTTTACATGGTTTTGGGTTAATATTTTATTATTATCCATGTTCCAGTTATTTTATTTTATTTATGTTCATGTCAAGATCATTATATTATTGTTAATTGGAACATGGAGCTTAACTTGAGAAACACGTGCCACCACAAGGGAGGAATGGGACCCCTTGGCTGACTAATTAGGAAAGCTAGTGGAAGACTACCTTACCCGAAAGGGGCAAGGGCAGTAGGGGAGTGGTCAGTGTAGGGAGGTCCTTGGTTGATTTTGCTGCGATGGCGGTCAGACAAGAACCCTGCATTGGAACTTCCTATAAACTGTAGCGGGTTTTCGGAAGCTAGTGGAACTTTGTAAAGGCCTCGTAGTGGATCCCTAGCCATTCACCTTGGTAGTGTCTAAGGGCCTAGCTAACCCTGGCGACATGGGAAACACGACTTGTGGGTAAAGGGTACAACCTCTGCAGAGTGTAAAACTGGTATACTAGCCGAGCTCGCGGTCATGAGCAGCTCAGGACTCTCCGATGATTAAATTATGGAACCTAAACTCAATTTGTCATTTGCATTTGCATGGGATCTGTTATTAATTTTGTTCTATTATTTTATTATGGTTTGGTATTCACTTACACTTAGTAACTGCTAATAAAATTTGACCAACTACTTAAAAGCAATGCTCAGCTTTAACCTCTATTGTTGATCAGCCTTACACTTCATGATCTCCCACCTTTGGTGAGTTCATGTCACATTATTCCCCACAACTTGTTGAGCGATGAACATGTGTGAGCTCACCCTTGCTGTCTCACACCCCCCACAGGAGAAGAACAGGTGGTTTCAAGTGGAGTCAAGTACCGAGGCATCCGACTTGATCTAGGTGGCGTTTCTCAGTTGACATTGGCGCCAACGATCCTTAGTTCGTGTTATATTTATCTTTTATTTTTGTAAGTCTTCCGCTATGTAATAAATACTCTGATTATTGTGACATTTATCTCTATGCACTCTGTTATTATATATGTTATCTTCTTGGTGCATGTATGAGATGCACCTGGCTTTGTTCCTTAAAGCCGGGTGTGACAGAAGTGGTATCAGAGGAAATGTTGACTGTAGGACGAGACTTAGATAGAAATGGACAAACCCTTACCTACTTATCTTATTCTGATTCATTCTATACTTACCTTACTCTGATTCTTTCTATACTTATCTTGATCCTGTCTCACCTTCTACTGTTCTACTCTGATTACTCTTACCTTTTCTACTCTAAGACAAGATGGATTTCACACCTTGGAATCCTACAACGATGATCTTTCCAAGAGATAGGGAACCTAAGACAAAATTAAAATTGTTTTCTCTATTTTTTTAAAAAAAATATGGTTGATTGTTCTGATGATAAATGCTTGATTTGCTTCTTTGGTTGATTGAAACATTATAGTTGGGCATCCTAGCATGTACCACCATAAGGTAATGTATTAGCTTTAGTAAATAACACACTAATCTACTTAGCTAAAAATCCCCCGCAGTAACATTTCTCGAAATGACTCGCCTTGTCTACAATTCTTCCTTTCTCACCCTGTATTTCTAACCCAGATGGGCTACCCCTATAGTGTTAGAAGAGAGCACTATAGACGTGATCCTTGGTATGTCATGGCTAAGAAAGGCAAAGGCAGTATATACACGGTGCTAAGGGAACCATAGAACTCACCAGTTCCAAAGGAGAAAGATTCGAAGTTAAAATTGCAGTAACTACCACCATCAGATTAGCGGCATTCTTAGTAGATGAGAAGTTTGTGGGTGGCAACATCCGTGCAGTTAGGGATTTTCTGGATGTCTTTCCAGAGGAGTTACTAGGGATGCCACCAGATATGGAAGTTGAGTTCGTCATTAATCCCTTACCTAAGACTGCCCCTAATTCTAAACGGCCATACATGATGTCCGCAGAAGAGCTAAAGGAACTTAAGAAGCAATTAATGGAATTACAAGAGGCTGGGTACATTCGTTCGGATTCTTCACCTTGTGGAGCGCCGGTTCTATTTGTACAGAAGAAAGAAGGATCGCAAGGGATGTGTGTGGATTGTAGGACTCTTAATGATGTCACTATGAAGAACAAGTATCCATTACCCCGCATTGAGGATCTATTTGAATAGATGAGAGGTGCAAGGGTATTCTCGAAGATTGAACTCCGACTGGGTTATCACCCAATGAAGATTAGGTCATCGGATATTCCCAAGACGATTTTATCGACCCGATATGGTTTATATGAGTTCACCGTTATGTCATTTGGACTAACTAATGCACCAGCTACTTTATGGATCTGAAGAATAAGGTGTTCATGATCTGGACAGATTCGTCGTGGTTTTCATCGACGATACTCTTATTTATTCCAAGAGTGATAGTGATCACAAGAAATATCTGAGATTGGTGCTATAGAAGTGACGAGATAATCAACTCTACGCCAAGTACAGTAAATGCGAGTTCTGGATTAACGAGGTGTCATTCCTTGGATATATCATGGAGGAATATTAGTGGATCCTGCTAAAGTCAAGGAGATAGTGGTGTGAAGCATACCCACTACAGTTACTGAAGTCCGAAGATTCTTGGGACTTGCAGGATATTATCGGAAATTTATCGAAGGATTTTCTAAGATTGCTAAGCGTATGACCTCGCTTCTGGAGAAGGGAAGAGAGTTCAAGTGGGACGAGAAGTGCCAAGATAGCTTCGATCAATTAAAGGAGAGGTTACTGTCACCACCAGTGTTGGTTATGCCAGATATACAGAAGGGATTGACATTTATTGTGATGCATGTGGCCAAGGATTGGGACGTGTGCTCATGCAAGAAGGACATTTGATCGCCTACGCGTCTCGTCAGTTGCGGAAACAAGAATTGAACTACCCCACTCATGACTTAGAACTAGCAGCCGTTGTGCATGCGCTTAAGATTTGGAGATATTATATCATGGGAAACAAGTGTCAAGTATGCATGGGTCATAAGAGTTTGAAGTATATATTCACTCAGAAGGATCTCAACCTTAGGCAACGCCGTTGGTTGGAGCTTATTAAGAATTATGATTTGGAGATTTACTATCGCCCGGGCAAGGCAAATTTGGTTACAGATGCCTTGAGTCGAAAGGAGCATGTTCATTCAGCTATTGTTGCCAGCTACCTGATGAGATTGTTGAGGATTTTAGGAGACTTAACCTAGGGATAGTCGCTCACACTGAAGGAGTTACTATTGATGTGGAACCTACCTTGGAGCGAGAATTCCGCAGAGGACAAATTGGTGATGCTAAAATACAAGGGATTAAGAATCTGATTACTGAAGGTCGAGGTCCAGAATTCACGGAAGATGAGCAAGGCACCATATGGTTCAAGGACAGGATACATATTCCAGGTATTGAAAGCCTTCGTGAGACTATTTTAAAGAAGGCCCATGACTCGAATTATTCTATTCATCCTGGTAGTACTAAGATGTATCAGGATTTGAAGCGGAAGTATTGGTGGTATGGATTGAAGAGAGATGTGGCTATACATGTGGCTATGTGCGATGTGTGTCAAAGAGTTAAGGCTGAACACCAGAGGCCAGCTGGGTTATCGCAACCGCTTAAGATACCCGAGTGGAAGTGGGAAGAGATTGGTATGGATTTCATTACTGGATTGCCTCGCACCTCGAAAGGATATGGTTCTATATGAGTTATTGTGGATAGACCGACCAAAGTGGCTCATTTCATTCCGGTCAAGACGACTTATAAGGTATCTCAATTGGCAGAGTTATATATGGCTCGGATTGTGTCTCTACACGGTGTACCAAGAAGATCATTTTGGATAGAGGATCACATTTTACCTCTAGATTTTGGAAAAGTTTTCATGAGAATATGGTTATGAAGTTGAATTTTAGTTCGGCCTGCCATCGTTAGACTGATGGACAAACTGAAAGGACTAATCAAGTATTGGAGGACATGTTGAGAGCTTGTGCCCTTCAGCATGGTAGTAGTTGGGACAAGAGTCTACCTTGTGCTGAGTTCTCATATAATAATAGTTACCAGGCCAGTCTGAAGATGTCACTGTTTGAGACTCTGTATGGTAGGAAATGCATGACTCCTCTATATTGGATCAGACTAGAGGAAGACAGTTCTTTGGACCTGAACTTATTCAAGAGGCAGAAGAACAAGTCCGTATAATTTGGGAGAATTTGAGGGTAGCTCAAACCAGGCAAAAGAGCTACGCAGATAATAGAAGAAGACCACTGGAATTTGAGGAAGGGGATCTTGTGTACCTCAAGGTGTCACCACTTCGTGGAATGAGGAGATTCAAAGTTAAGGGCAATTGTCCCCTCGCTTTATTGGACCCTTTAGAGTTTTTTTTAGCAAGTTGGAGAGATGGACTATCAACTCGAGCTACCTGATAATCTATCTGATGTGCATAATGTATTCCATGTGTCTCGACTTAAGAAGTGCCTCCGTGTCCCCGAGGAACAGTTACCATTGGAAGAGCTCAGTGTTCAGGGTGATTTGACTTACACGGAGCGTTCCATCAAGATTCTGGATACATTGACTCGAATTACAAGAAATAAGGTGATAAAGATGTGCCAAGTGCTATAGAGCCATCATGGAGAAGATGAAGAAACTTGGGAAAGAGAAGAAGAGCTTCGCATAGATTTTTCACATCTTTTCTCTAGGCCTTCCTAAATCTCGAGGACGAGATTCTTTTTAAGGGGGGTAGGATTTGTAATACCCACTTTGTAAGAAAATCTAAAAGGGAGAGATTACATTTCTTTATATAGTTGTCTCTATTTATCATTTAATGCGGACACCTCACTTAAACAAACAAATAATAAAAGACGTACCACAAATTTTGCATCATGCTGAGGTTTTTATTTTGTGTGCATTTTGTGACAATGTAAAAATAATGTAAAAATAAATATATTAAAAACCCAAATTTGGATATTCAGCCCTAATTTGCAAGTTGGAGGTTAGAAAAGAGAAAGAAAATGTGAGATAAAAATAAAGAAATAAGTACATAAAAAAAAAGTTGGGCCATCCAGATTATTATGTTCAATCTGTACATTTGAAATGAGTACAAGTTTACTACTTTGAGCAGATTCAAATTTGAATTTTGAATAAAAAAATAGAAAAGAAAAAGAATAGAACCAACCCAACTTAAACGAGCCAGTCAAACCGTTTCTGGCCCAACACCCGCTCAAGCCCACACGCGCGAAGCAACCACATCTGCCCTGCACTGGATGTGTTGACTGGCACGCGGGGCCCGCCGCCCAGTCTCCTGTGCGCCTGATAGCGAATGCCCTAGGCACCGACAACAAGTCCCCACGCGTCAGCCACCATCCCCACCGTGACCCAGCCTTCCCTACCACCTGGGCCCAGACTTATCAGATCATAGCGCGCGCCATCCATCCCCTTACTCTGGCATGTGGGGCCCTTGACTACTATTCCTCTTCCCGGCTCTGGCGGCTTCGGCACGGGCCGTTGCATCCTCAACACGGCCGGGCAATGCGAGCAGGGCGTTTTAGGCGCTGGGATTAAAGCCTTGATGGCGAAGCCGCGACGCCACCTTCCGTTGTGATTAGGGCTTCTGCGCTACATATCCGCCGATAAGAGGGAGTGAGAGAAGAAGTCGTGCGCTGTCGAGGGATGGGCGAGGAACTCCACCACACCACCGCAACAACGCGCTGCGCCGCCGCCATGGTGCTTCACGTGCGGGCTCGCTCGAGACAGTGGATCCAGCGCGGGATTCCGTTGGAGTTCGGTCGGTTTATCGCAGAGCATCGAAGGATAGGGCATCGTCGCAATTCACCCCATGCCGTGGCCAAAGACCTCCACGCCATTATTCCTGGGTAAGACCTCATAAATTAGCTCGAATTATTTCTCTGCGTCGCGCTACTGTGATCGACGGTAGGGGGTTTGTGTGCCGAGTCGGCCTCGGGCCGGGTGTTGGGGGTGCTCCTCCGGCGTGACGCCACCGTGCGCCCTGCTAGCTGCCACGGCTGGGCGTTCGACTGGGGAAGATGAGTATATGGCCGTTGATCTTCCGATGAACGCGCCGGATTATGTCTAGATAACGTTTTGCCAGCGACTGTTGGATCTAGATCGGGTGGTTGAGGTTAGTTAGGGCAGGATGAAATCTGCGCCGTTGGATCTTTATCCATCGGTGGTGGTTGCGTACCCGTTCAGTGGAGTTCTCGGTCTAATCTGGACCGCTGATAGGGAATCGTGTGGATCTGAGCGCATGGTACCCCTTCGTTGCGTCGCTTTTGCATATGAGGCCCTGAGTTTTAGAGAAACAAACCCACCGTCCTGCGCTGGGTGAACTGAGTCATAGGAATTCTTGCGAAGAAGACCCTGTGCTTTCCTGTATTTGAGGCTCGGTCCATGAATTAAATAAAACAGGAAAAATAGATTTAGAAATTGATTTTGAGTATAAAAATAATTGTAAAACTTGTATAATTCATAGAAAATTCGTATGAGCTCCAAATTACTTCATTCCAGTTCCTAAAATTTTGTAATTTTATTATCTAACACTTAGAGTCTCTGTTTTATCATGAAAACAATAAGAAAAATAATCTATCACTTAATCCTACTTTAAGCACATAAAACCTTCGAAAATTCATAACTCGAAATATATAACTCCAAATTGATTCATTCCAGTGGCATTTATTTTGTTTAAATATTGTTTACCACCTAGTACCTTTACCTAACCATGAAACTTGATTTAAAATTATTCACATGAATTACTGTATTCTAGGTACTTGATAACAACATAAAATCATAACTCCTCCGTTTTAACTCCGATTTAATCCATTCAAGTTCTGTTAGTCTCATAGCAACGCGTAGATTATTTTGACGCAGTGTATTCTTATGTTTAGTGTGACGTTAATTTTGTCTATACCATGTTTGTTTGTATTGCTACGACTAGTAGCGAGGTTACGAGTTACTTGAAGAGCAAGTTGGTACCTGGAATCTCATGTGCCAGGCAAGTTGTGCCCTTGATTCACTTTTGTTACCCAATAATGTTCTTTATAATCATTTACCATGCATAGGTTTAATTTTGATGGGACCCAATAGGTCACCCTAGTCTGTTTATCCATTTTACCTTGTTTACCCCTGAAGCATATGGGTAGTTATGCTATTGCTTTACATGGTTTTGGGTTAATATTTTATTATTATCCATGTTCCAGTTATTTTATTTTATTTATGTTCATGTCAAGATCATTATATTATTGTTAATTGGAACATGGAGCTTAACTTGAGAAACACGTGCCACCACAAGGGAGGAATGGGACCCCTTGGCTGACTAATTAGGAAAGCTAGTGGAAGACTACCTTACCCGAAAGGGGCAAGGGCAGTAGGGGAGTGGTCAGTGTAGGGAGGTCCTTGGTTGATTTTGCTGCGATGGCGGTCAGACAAGAACCCTGCATTGGAACTTCCTATAAACTGTAGCGGGTTTTCGGAAGCTAGTGGAACTTTGTAAAGGCCTCGTAGTGGATCCCTAGCCATTCACCTTGGTAGTGTCTAAGGGCCTAGCTAACCCTGGCGACATGGGAAACACGACTTGTGGGTAAAGGGTACAACCTCTGCAGAGTGTAAAACTGGTATACTAGCCGAGCTCGCGGTCATGAGCAGCTCAGGACTCTCCGATGATTAAATTATGGAACCTAAACTCAATTTGTCATTTGCATTTGCATGGGATCTGTTATTAATTTTGTTCTATTATTTTATTATGGTTTGGTATTCACTTACACTTAGTAACTGCTAATAAAATTTGACCAACTACTTAAAAGCAATGCTCAGCTTTAACCTCTATTGTTGATCAGCCTTACACTTCATGATCTCCCACCTTTGGTGAGTTCATGTCACATTATTCCCCACAACTTGTTGAGCGATGAACATGTGTGAGCTCACCCTTGCTGTCTCACACCCCCCATAGGAGAAGAACAGGTGGTTTCAAGTGGAGTCAAGTACCGAGGCATCCGACTTGATCTAGGTGGCGTTTCTCAGTTGACATTGGCGCCAACGATCCTTAGTTCGTGTTATATTTATCTTTTATTTTTGTAAGTCTTCCGCTATGTAATAAATACTCTGATTATTGTGACATTTATCTCTATGCACTCTGTTATTATATATGTTGTCTTCTTGGCGCATGTATGAGATGCACCTGGCTTTGTTCCTTAATGCCGGGTGTGACATACTTTTTCCTTCTAAAAGACTATAAGTGCAATCAACCCCAAGTGAGGGTTTTGGAGATTTAATGACAAAACAAAAAAGGGTACTGACAGTTTTTGTTCTCGATGTATGATTAGAAAGAAACAGGAACTTAAGGAAGCACCAAGGACTTCATGCAATGGACGTATAAAATTTTATGTAAAATCTTGTGTTGCATGATGTTATTCTTCCTTATCTTTTCTGCACAGGTAAAGGTGTTTGCTATAGCTCAAGTCCCCAAATTCAAAAGCTATTTTTGAAAACCAAAAATCACTTTAACATTATTTGGTTGACCATGGTTAGGTTTGAGAAACCTAGAGTGTTCTTGCTGAAAAGCAGCTGAACTTCTTCAACTGTAGCTGAGCTTTCCAACTGAACTTAACTTCAGCTGAGTTGAGCTTCTTCAGCTGCAGCTGAGCTTTTCAGCTGAGCTAGACTTCAGCTGAGTTGAGCTTTCAACTCCAGCTGAACTTCGACTTCAGCTATGGTCCTCTTTGACCATACACCAGCTGAACTTGCCCCCGGGCAGCTGAGCTAGGGTTTTCTCTCCTAAACTCTCTGGTCTAGACCTGCTGAACTGGTCCTGGGGGCAGTTCAACTGGTCTCTGACCCCTCTGACTTCTGACCTGCAGTCTGCCAGTCAGACTGGCAGTCAGGTCAACAGGGTTGTCAGGGGGCGGTTCAACCGCACTAGGTGGCGGTTCAACCGGTCCTGTCATGTCTGACCAGCCTGCAGGTCAGTCTACCAGTCAGTCTGGCAGTCAGACTGGCAGACAGTCTGCTGACTTGTCAGGGGGCGGTTCAACCGGTTTTCTGCGGGATTCCTGGTCAAACGGCTAGTTTTTGAGCCGTGACTATAAATAGAACCCTATCCCCCCTTCTTCAAGGCGGTTGTACTGTGGGGGAT
The DNA here is from genome assembly GCA_029449295.1 of Zea luxurians. Lineage (NCBI taxonomy): Eukaryota > Viridiplantae > Streptophyta > Magnoliopsida > Poales > Poaceae > Zea > Zea luxurians. The sequence goes on along the minus strand of JAOPSE010000008.1, from coordinate 86,443,951 downwards.
AGATATCCCCCAGGTCCACTAGAAGGATAAAAGACCTTTCGAAAGGCCCAAAGGTCCAATGGATCGTAAGGTCATTCCTTCGTGGGCCTGGGGAAGAACGACCAGTGAAGCGAATCAACACAAGATTGGGTCGATACGAACTCAGACGGCCCAGTAACTTCAAGCAAGTAATCACAACAGAGACCCGACCTTCCCGCGCTGGAACCCCGTACGACGGAGCCAACCGAGGATGAGTCGGTAGAGCCATAAGAAGATAGATTCAATCGGTTCACTATTTCTTAGGTGCACGTGGTCATCATATCTGCATGTACCGCCCCACGGTCGAATATATAAGGCCTAGGGGGCACCCCTTCAAAGACAGAACCCACTACTCAGCCATCCACCTCAGCTTCCTACGCATTAGAGAATCACCTTGTAACTCACCATATACAGCACTCTCACCAGGACGTAGGGTATTACGCACTCCAAAGCGGCCCGAACCTGTAAACCATTGTCTACCGTCTCTTGTGCAACTAGCACGAACCATTGAGCTACAGTTGACAGCACCGTCCTACTCCAAAAAAGCACCTTGAGGGGCAACCCCGGGTGTGCGGTCGGACCCAAAACCCCGACAGCTCGCGTGCCAGGTAGGGGGTGTGTCATCGATCCAAGCTAGCTCAATGGCCGTCACTTTCCTGCACAAGATCGTCTTCCGCCTTGGATCCACATTCTGCTTTGGAACCATCTCGGCTGTAGCAGATGAGGAGGGAACTCTGCATCGCATTGCGGACCCGACGAAGAGAAGATCTTCCTCAAAGATTTCCGTGAAAATCGGGGAAAAGCAGGAAAAGGCGCAACCTCCGATGCTTCGAAAAAAGATCGCCTCCGGCAAGACGGAGGCCCGAGGCCCACCAACCCAGAAAACTCCATTGCCTACTTCTCCGACGGAAGAATGGACACAAATCGCAAGAAAGAAAGAGACAAATAAAATCGGGAGGAAGCAAGTTGTTCTTTCTGCGTCTCCGCCCTCAAAGGAGAACAGAAAGAAGATCGTCACAACAGCTGTACCATTCTACCCCGACATCCTCTTCATCGGGAGAGCAGAGTCGCCCCCATCTCCGACGACGAGCCGACGTACCCGGAGAGGAACCCCCTCAGCGGGAGTCCCGCCGACGAAGGAACCGACGCTGAAATATCCGGAGACATCACGAGGCTGGAGAGCGGGACCCGGCACAGCCTGTGTCGCAGGACGAGGCCTCAGAGATGGGAGAAACCCTAGAAGAGCGTGTCTTCCGGGAAAGAAGGAATTCCCGACGGCGCGATCGCCGGCGAGCTCAGGAACATGCCGAACAGGAAACTAAGCAACGTCGGGAAAATCCTCTCTTCGGGCGCAACCTGAACCCCGACTTCGCCCGGGCCTTGAACACGCCAAGTGAAGTCGGCGGAGTGCTGGCTCGGATAGCCAACGGTCTCCCTCGGACCCCCGACGCCGAGGGTTACTGGCGACTGTTCACTCGAGCGGCCAACCATCTTCTACCTCTCGCGCATCCACCGAATGATCTACGACATACCATCAACAGTCGACGGGACGCAAGGAGCTCCATCAACGCTTCACGCGAACGACGACACAAGAGTGAGATCCGTCGCCGGGAAGAATACGACAGGGATCACGGCATCCCAACCCGGATTCAGGCCACCAGGACCGAGTCGGCAACAGCTTCGACTGGCGGCACCACCTGGGGACGGTCGAAGCACCGCGACAACCATTCCCCTCCCCGGGACAGACATTATCCTCGACGACAGGAGGACACGTGTGGAGTGTCGGCACTTACTCCGCGCCTTAGAGCCATTCAATGGCCTCCTAACTTCAAGGTATCCAACGTTGACAAATATGAACCTAAGCAGGATCCGGGAGGCTGGCTGGCCGTCTACACTACCGCTACCCAAGCCGCCGGGGCAACCGAGGACGTAATGACCGCGTACTTGCCCATCGTCCTCGGGCAAGACGCACTGCAATGGCTGTGACACCTACCACGACACTGCATCGATGACTGGAGTGATTTCAGTCGACGCTTCATCGCCAACTTCCAGTCCCTCTCCGACAAGCCGGCACAACCGTGGGACCTAAAATCCATCAAGCGTCGGGGGGGGGACGAAACTCTCAGGTCATACCTCAAAAGGTTCTAGACCATGAGAAATCGTATCCCCGAGGTCGCGGAGGCAGCAGTAATCGAGGACTTCTACAGAGGCTCCGATGACACGGCCTTCGTCCGCGCCATATTACAGAAAGCACCGACTACCTTCGAACAGCTAATCAGGGAAGCCGACCTCTACATCACTGCCGACGAGCGAGCTCAGGACCTCATCGGAGGAGCGAAGCCAGCACCGACAGCACCACGACGCGACACAAACCAGCAACCCGACAAGCGCTGGGAGAAGAGGCCTCGCGAAGAAGTTCACGCCGCCGGACCACCCGCCTCTCGCGCCCGGGGAGGACCTCGTGGAGGTGAACGCACGCTGGACGACATCCTCGACACCCAGTGCCCGTACCACAAGGACATGTGCCATACCCTCCGGAACTACAGGGACTTCAAGCACTCCGTTGGGCACGGCCGACCTTTCCAGCCTCTACCTCCTCCTCCGCCGCGGGGAGGACCGGAACCGCGACAACCCCAGCAATAGGAGGAGGGAGGAGATAGAGCCTTCCCGCGCGTCGACAGAGAGGTCAACGTCATCTTCGGTGGACATGGGTCGCAGGAGAACAAGAGACAACAAAAGCTCAACGATCGCCAAATATTGGTGGCGACCACCGATCCTCCCGCTCTGTACCGATGGTCGAAGCACCCGATCACCTTCACTCAGGCAGATCAGTGGCTCAACTTCGACCATTCGGGCAAATACCCGCTCCTCGTCGATCCGGTGATCCGAGAGAGTCGGGTGAAGAAGGTACTAGTGGATGGGGGAGCAGCATCAACGTCACCTTCCCCCGGATGCTTCGAGGCTTGGGAGTTCACCTCAAAGAGCTCCACAAGTCTGATACTCCTTTCTTCGACATTGTGCCGACCGAAGGAGAATACCTGCTGGGCCACATCTACATGCCGGTCACCTTCGGAACTCCGGAAAACTACAGAACCGAGTTCCAGAGGTTCGAGGTGGCAAACTTCGACTGCGGATACAATGCCATCATCGGGAGGCCTGGATTAGCGAAATTCATGGCCATTCCACATTACACCTACATGATACTGAAGATGCCAGGGCCACAGGGGATCATAACTGTGCGCGCCGACTTTCAAGGCGCCACGGAATGCTTCCGAGTAGCTATCCAGGCGGCCCTCACCACCAAACCGCCGGCGACTTCTTCTATGCCGGCAAACTCTAAGCCTAAGGAAGACCTCGTGATACCAGCGAACGAGGCTCAAGCCGCGACCTCTATGTGACCGACTGAAGAAACTAAAAGGATCAACCTCGGGTTCGCTGATGAAAGCAAGACCGCCATCATCAGCTCCAGCCTGGATGACAAATAGGAAAGCGCGCTCGTCCGGTTCCTGCAAGATAACCGAGACATATTCGCATGGCAACCGGCGGATATGCTGGGAGTCCCGAGAGAGCTGGCCGAGCACAAACTGAAGGTCTACCCCCAGGCGAGGCCGATCCGGCAAAAATTACGTCGTTTCACGCCAGACAAGAGAGAAGTCATTCGTGCCGAGCTGGTTCGCTTGGTCACGGTCGGGTTTATTAGAGAAGTGTTACATCCTGAGTGGCTAGCTAACCATGTTCTTGTACTAAAAAAGAATAAGGTGGATTGGCGCATGTGCGTCGACTATACAGATCTCAACAAACACTGTCCAAAGGATCCCTTTGGGCTCCCTAGGATAGATCAGGTGGTAGATTCCACCGCTGGATGTTCTATGCTGTCCTTCCTGGACTGCTACTCTGAATATCACTAGATTAGCTTGGCGAAAGAAGACGAGGAAAAAACGGCGTTCATCACTCCATTCGGTGCTTTCTGCTATACCTCCATGTCGTTCGGCCTCAAGAACGCTAGAGCGACTTATCAGAGAGCAATTCAAACATGCTTAGCCGATCACTGGGGCAAGCGTGTAGAAGCTTATGTGGACGACGTGGTAATCAAAACAAAAAATTTGGAAAATTTCATCGAAGATTTACAGCTGGTTTTCAACAGCCTGCAGCGATATCGATGGAAGCTTAATCCCGAGAAATGTGTCTTCGGGGTACCAGCAGGGAAGTTACTCGGGTTCATTGTCAGCCACCAAGGGATCAAGGCTAACCCAGAAAAGATCGAGGCTATTATGAGGATGGAGGCACCACGGTCGTAGAAGAAAGTGCAAAGACTCACAGGGTGCATGGCAGCTTTGAGCAGATTCATATCGAGGTTGGGAGAAAAAAGGCTTACCGTTTTATAAGTTGCTCAAGAAGGTGGACAAGTTTCAATGGACTTCAGAGGCACAGGAGGCTCTGGAAGCACTGAAGAAATTCTTGACAACACCACCAGTGCTGAAACCGCCGCGTCGAGCCACGCTGACTCAACCAGCCGAAGATTTGCTGTTGTATATTTCTTGCACGACTCACGTGGTGAGCACCGCGTTAGTAGTCGAGCGAGCAGAAGAAGGACATGCTTATCCAGTGCAACACCCTGTTTATTTCATCAGCGAAGTTCTGGGTCCCTCGAAGAAAAAATACCCTCAAGTTCAAAAGCTATTATATGCAGTACTTCTAACTGCACGCAAGCTCCGTCACTACTTCGACGACCACAAAGTCGTAGTAGTCACTGGTTTTCCAATAGGGGACATTCTTCACAACAAAGAAGCCATCGGAAGAATAGCTAAATGGGCCTACGAGCTGGGATCTCACGACATTGAATTTCGACCTCGCACTGCCATCAAAACTCAAGCACTGGTTGACTTTGTGTCGGAGTGGACCGAACAACAAGTACCAGATAACCCAGAAACCGCAGAAGTATGGTGGATGTATTTTGATGGCTCATTAAAGCTGCAGGGAGCGGGCGCAGGGATTCTCTTTACTGCACCCGGAGGCGAACACCTCAGATATGCCCTACAGTTGTTATTTCCAGCCTATAACAACGCGACAGAATATGAAGCCCTGATTCATGGACTGAACATTGCTATATCATTGGGCATCAAGAGATTGATGGTATATGGGGATTCTATGGTAGTCATAAGTCAGATAAACAAAGAATGTGATTGCTCGAACGATTCCATGGGAAAATACTGCGCTGCCGTCTGGAAATTAGAAGATAAATTTGAAGGTCTAGAATTTCATCATGTGGAGAGAGATCGAAACACGACGGCTGACATGTTGTCTAAGCTGGGGTCCAGTCGGACTCAGGTCCCGCCCGGAGTCTTTGTCCAAGAAATATCGCGCCCAAGCATCTCACTGGATCAGGCAGAAGAATGTAATACCCTGAGCCAACCAGAGTCGGACTCTGACGACTGGAGGAGGCCGATCATCAGATTTATAAAAAATGAGGAAGAGCTAGACGACAAGAATGCAGCCGAGCGCATCGCAAGGCAATCAGCTCACTATACACTCGTTGGCGAAACACTATACAGACGGGGTGCGTCAGGAGTCCTCATGAAATGCATTCTCTCAACTACTGGAAAGCAACTTCTGGACGAGGTCCATGCAGGTCAGTGTGGAGTGCATGCAGCATCCAGAACCCTGGTTGGGAAGGTCTTCAGGTCAGGTTTCTATTGGCCAACGGCAAAGAGTGATGCGGCCGAGTTAGCCCAGAGGTGCGAGGCCTGCCAGTACCTGTCAAAGCAGCAGCATCTGCCAGCACAGCAACTGCAAACGATACCCATAACTTGGTCGTTCGCGTGCTGGGGACTAGACATGATTGGACCCTTCAAGAAAGCCCAAGGAGGATACACTCATGTGCTGGTGGCCATTGACAAGTTCACTAAGTGGATAGAATTCAAACCCATTGCTTCCTTAACTTTAGTCAAGGCAGTGGAGTTCATACAAGACATAATATTCAGATTTGGAATACCAAATAGTATCATAACTGACCTGGGGTCCAACTTCACAAGTTCAGAGTTCTTTGACTTCTGTGAGCAGAAAAGCATTCAGATCAAATACGCTTCGGTGGCACACCCAAGAGCCAACGGGCAGGTTGAAAGAGCTAACGGGATGATATTGGAGGCCCTCAGAAAAAAGTCTTCGATAAAAATGAAAAATTTGCAGGGAAATGGATAAGGGAGTTGCCCTACGTCGTTTGGAGCTTAAGAACTCAACCCAGTCGAGCTCTGCATGGAAATACCCCTTTCTTCATGGTCTATGGTTCAGAGGCTGTGCTACCTGCTGATCTCAAGTTTGGGGCGCCAAGGCTGATCTTCGAAAATATAGCAGAAGCTGAGGCTACTAGGCTGGAGGATGTTGATGTACTCGAAGAAGAACGACTGAACACGGTAATTCAATCAGCACGGTACCAGCAAACCCTGAGGCGCTATCACGATAAGACCATGAGACATCGATCCTTCGCAGTGGGAGATCTCGTCCTCCGCCGAATTCTAACGGGGGAAGGGCGGCACAAGTTGTCACCTCTATGGGAAGGACCATTCATAGTAGCAGAAGTCACTCGGCCGGGATCATATCGTCTCACTCAGATGGATGGCACAGAAATCGGGAACTCATGGAACATAGAACACCTCAGGAAGTTTTACCCCTAGCTGTATTCCATGTGCTATTGGGACGACAATGTACTCTATAAACTGGGAAACATATCATCAATAAGAAGACTTCGAGAGCGCTCAAATTGTTCATTGTCAATCTGCATTCTTACTTAACTCAGGGTGACCACTATGCCCTGCCAACGGAGCAATCGGCTTAAGTCGGCAACAACTTAAGACGGTGCAACATGCTCGTGCTTACTTAACTCAGGGTGACCACTATGCCCTGCTAACGGAGCAATCGGCTTAAGTCGGCAACAACTTAAGACGGTGCAACATGCTCGCGCTTACTTAACTCAGGGTGACCATTATGCCCTACTAACGGAGCAATCGACTTAAGTCGGCAACGACTTAAGGCGGTGCAACATGCTCGCGCTTACTTAACTCAGGGTGACCACTATGCCCTGCTAACGGAGCAATCAGCTTAAGTCGGCAACGACTTAAGGCGGTGCAACATGCTCGCGCTTACTTAACTCAGGGTGACCACTATGCCCTGCCAACGGAGCAATCGGCTTAAGTCGGCAACGACTTAAGGCGGTGCAACATGCTCGCGCTTACTTAACTCAGGGTGACCACTATGCCCTGCTAGCAGAGCAATCGGTTTAAGTCGACGATGACTTAAAAAGCGGTGCAACCTGTTCATGCTTGCTCAACTCAAGGTGGCCACTAAACCACACTAGCGGAGTGATTGGGTTGAGCTAATACTAAGTGGCGCAACGTACTCAGCGCGTACATGGTTACTCATCCAGGGGCGGCCTCTATGTCCCATAAAGAGGCCTCAAAACCATTACGCTACATTTTGCATCTACAAATGTAGATACTGTTGAATTCTAAAACAATAGGAGAACAATAGTAGCGTTCAGTACTAAAAGGTGTCCTCTAACAAAACATCCGAGCACATTAACCATGCGCTCGAAGCATGCGGTGTTTCTCTATTTTTCGGCATTTTTCTCAGGAGCAGTTGACGAAGAAGGGCGACTCGAGGAATCGGGAGCAGCATTCACATCCGCCGCTATGTCGTCAGGGACAACCACACCAGGTCTCCTCATCAGAATCCGCCCTGCGTGAATAGCTTTATCCATAGCTTTATCGCGCTGGGCCCTCAAAGTAGCGGAAGTCTCTTCAGCAACCTTGACAGCCAACTGGGCAGCCTCCAGCTCCTGGGTGACAGATTTCTTGGAAGCACGCAGATTCTTGATGACAACATCTTTGGCCGATATCAACTCCCTAAGGCGAATCGCATCATCCAGGGACTCCTGCAGCTTATAGCGAAGATTGTCTAACTCCTCCCTGGTAAAACGATAACTCCTCTCAAGGATGGTCAACGAGTTGCTAGAGTCACGATATAGCCTGTCAAGATTGTCACGAGAAGTGGCAAGGGCACGTTTTTCTTCCTGCAAGCAAGAATCAGCTTTTTCAAACGTCGAGCAGGCAACAAAAACACAGCAAAACAAAACCTAGATTCACAGGTTACCTTCTCAGAGTCAAGCTGAGTGCGGAGGGTAAAGTTCAGCGTGTTGGCGTCATTCAGAGAAGCGGAGACCTGGGTCAGTTCTGTCTGACTTTGGGAATACTTTTCCTCAAGATCAGAACACCGCCAGACCAGTTCAGCTCGGTCTTCAGAATGTTTTTCCTCAAGGAAAGAATACTGCCGAGTCATATCTAGCGAGAAGCAGTCAAGCAAAGGTGTTAAAATAAGAAGCAGTTTGATAAGGTAGCCAGAAGGAAGCACAAGGGCACTGACCAGCATTCGATGCCTCTAAGTCAGAAACACGCCGCTGAAGCAGCACTGGATTCCAACGCGCCAGAGACAAAGCTCCTTCCAGAACAGAAGCACCCTGCAACCTCAGCCGACTAGACATCTCATCGACCAACGCCTGGCATTAAAAAGCAGATGAGCATGAGGATAACCGCCTACTTGGGTAAAAGTCAGATCAGAAGAAACCAAAATACCTGGAAATTGGAGAAGAAGGAAGCGACTCCCAAGTCGTGAGAGATCAACTGATGGTTCGGCAAAGGATCACCACTCGGAGCAACTTGCAATGATCCAGCAGCAACCAATTCAGTGACATCGGCAGAACCCAAAACCTTGTCATCAGGCACGCTGGCCTCTAAAGCAACTCCCCGACCAAAGGTTTGGGTTGTTACCACGCAACCAGAGTGTGGAGGAGAGGACCCTACGTGAACATCCATGGAGGTGCAAGAGGGAGAACCCGCTCGGACACCCTCGGGGGCTGGATCATGGCTTGCACTACCCATCCGAGCCGGATCATCTCCGGCAACACCCTCGGGGGCTGGGTAGTAGCTGGCACTATCCATTTGAGCCGGATCATCTCCGACAGCTCCCTCGGGGGCTGGGCAAAGGCTGGCACTGTCATTGTGGGCCGAGTTGTCTGCAACAGCCACTTCTAAGGCTGAGGGTCCCTCGGTCACTTCCATGGGAGGAGGGAAATCCAAACTAGCCTCCTGACCCTCAAGACTGCGCTCCAAGGTCGATGAGGCGCGTGACGCTGCCCGGGAGGACCCCAACCCGGCGTCGAGCACATCAGCACAAACATCCTCGGCACCATCATCTACCGGCTCTGACAGCAAATCTTCTGGAATCATATCCCCAAGAGTCTGATCAAAGTTGGCCAGAGATAGTTCCTGCAGTCCAATGAGGGCAGACAAGGCTGGGGAGGGAACACCGCTACTTTCCCCACTGGCAGTGTAACGGCAGCTGTTTTTCCTAATCAGGGGGATTTCGTCTTCTTCTTCTTCACCGTTATCATCAGCAAGACAGACAGTACACCCATTGGGTTCAGCGTCAGACGGGCCACACCCATTGGGATCGGCTTCAGTGAATTCAGGCACTGGCACTTCCTTAACAACAGGAGCAGAAGTACCGGCACCTTGACCCAAGCTAGACACCTGACGAAGGCGTCTCTTCTTCTTTTTCTCCCCCTCAGCAGGAAGAGAGGCTTGGTCAACTTGGCGAGAACGCTTTGGACGAACATTGACAGGCTTCTGAGCGTCCAAGGCTTTATCAGCTTCAGGGATGGGAACCACCACCAATGTTTCAGTCAGAGCAGCATCAGAAGAATCCCCAGCCAACATATCCAGCATGGCACCTATCTCTGCATCACTAGGATCCAAAGGCACTTCAAAGTGGACCTGTCGTTCATTGTCAGGAATTTCTCCAAGCGAAGCAACCAAAGCACTAACTTCTTCAGTAGAGGGTCGCACTCTAAGGCCCAAACCGTTATCAGCAGAAGGAGGATTTGACACGAAATAAGTAAAGGCTTTGGAAGGAGGCAGGTTCTAGGCCGAGTACGCAACAGGGGCATCAATGTTTGATACCTTGCCTCTAAGTATCATTTCAAGCTGGTTCACCAAGTCCACAGCAGGAATTTTTCTGTTGGTGACCCGAGTTGAATCGGCTAGACCTCGATACAGATAGGCCGGGTATGCCCTGTCCTTCAACGGCTGAATATTCTTGAAGACAAAGTCAGCTACTACAGCCTCGGCAGTCAGACCCCTCCCCTTCAGCAATCCAACTTCAGCTAGCAAAGCCCCTGCTTCAGCCACTTCCTGGTCTGTGGGGGACTCAGTCCAACTCGGAGTACGAACATCCGGCTGTCTCCCTGACCGAGGCGGGAGGGAATTCCCATGATTTCCCACGATAAACCACTCCAAGCGCCATCCTTTGATGCTGTCTTTGAGCGGAATGTCAAGATAATCGGTTTTCCTCCCGCGGCGCATCTCCAAGCTCGCGCCCCCTACCAGTTGGTGCTGACCTTCGGCCATCCCAGGGCGATAGTGATACAAATATTTCCACAGGCCAAAATGCGGCAGAACGCCAAGAAAAGCCTCACATAAATGAACAAAGATGGAGATTTGCAGAATGGAATTGGGATTCAAATGGGTCAGATTCAAGCGATAGAAATCAAGTAAACCACGAAAAAAGGGAGAAATAGGAAGAGCAAGGCCGCGGAGGAGGAATGGAACATAAACAACAGATTCATGGGTGTCTTCTGTTGGAACAGTGACCCCACAGCAGATCCGCCAGGAACAGAGTTCTTTCGGAGGAAGAACTCCGATGGACACAAGATGGAGAAGGTTAGACTCAGAAACAACAGACATATGGTTACCTGCGAAAGGCAATTGACTGTTGGGATCGATGGGGGGAATGACAGCAGCAGACGAACTCAAAGCTTTCCGCTTAGGCGCCATCTCAATCTCGGTGGCGAGCAGAGTGGAAGCAGAATTGCAAATCGGCAGAGAGGTTCTGGAAGCAGGAAAGCAAGAACTAGGGCACGGAATGCGGAGACGCGGAACAATGCAGTACATATAGGGTTTTCCCAGGCCAGATGCCGTTTCTAAAAGGTGCCCAGTCAGCACCCAGCGGTTATTTCTAAAACCGCTGGCGTGCCACGTCTTCATCCAGCGGTTATTTCTAAAACCGCTGGCATGCCATGTCATCACTCGACCGCCGATTCCTAAACGGCCAACGCGGCCCAAATTGACTCAGCCATGGTTTCTAAAAATGCTGACTTCACTCGGCCGTTATTTCTAAAACGCCGACGTTGCCATCAGTCACTCGGCCGTTGCCTCCAAAACACCGATGCTGTCGTAAGTCGCTCGTCTGTTACTTCTAAAACGCCGACGGCGCCATCCTTCACTCGGCCGTTACTTCTAAAACGCCGACGTTGCCATCAGTCATTCGGCCGTTGCCTCCAAAACACCGATACTGTCATAGGTCGTTCGGCTGTTACTTCTAAAACGCCGATGACGCCATCATTCACCCGGCCATTGCCTCTAAAACGTCGACACTGCTGTCAGTCACTCGGTTTTTACTCCTATAACGCTGGTATCAACAGTGACCACTCGGCCGTTAATTCTAAAAACGCCAGCATGGCCCCACCATCAATCGGACACTATTTCAGAAGCGCCAATGCCATCTATAATAACTTGACCACTGTTTCTAAGACACCATCGTCGCGGGAAGCAAAGAAGTTAACACAGGGAAAGACCATGTCATTCCTCATGAGAGGGAAGTTACAAGGACTTGCAAATCAACTCGTTATGAGTTGATACTTCCCTACTACTACTACATTACCTTACACTATTCTATACTACTACTACTATGTTATTTCACTAATATTATTTCTACTACTAACCTATACTAATATCTAAAAACCAGTGGCATTTAGCCACTGGCCCGGTTGCTGCCCCTGCTGCTGCCCCTGCCACCGCCGTGGCCGCCCTTGCCGCCACTGTTGCCGTCTTCGCCGCTGTCGTCGCCGCCTTTGCCGCTGCCGTCGCCGCCGTTGCCGTCGCCTCCATCGACATCGCTGCCTCCGCCATCGCCGCTGCTGCCCTCCTCGGACGAGTCCGAGTAGTCCTCCTCGTCCGAGGAGTACTCCGACTCATCCGAGCCCTCGAGCCCGGCGCGCTCGACGGCCCGGATGTAGGTCCAGACCTCCGCGGCAATCCCCTGGGAGTCGTCTGAATCATCAGACAACGCCGGGGGAGAGGCGGGGGCCGGAGACCCTTCGGACTCGGAGGAGAACTCCTCCTCCGAGTACTCCGAATCACTGAAGTCCTTCGAGGGAGGAGTTGGCTCACGCTTGCGCTTATCACCGGAGCGTGGCGAGGAACTACTACCCTTCTTACTCTTGCCCATGATGGAAAGGAAGGAGGAAGAAGAAAGCAAGCAGCAAAGAGCAGTAAGAGATGTGAAAATGCCGGGGAAGCAAGAACACTATTTATAGAAGAAGGAGGCAACCGCTCACCTCCTACCACGGCTACTAAACAGTCGCAAAAATTCAATATGCAATTCAAACCATCTGAAGACACGTCAGGCGGCTGACGCCGTTTCACGCAGCACAACACCCATTGGGACTCCAGTCAACTGCGCGGGCGATATGATTACACCTGCGGTCACATCAAGTTACTACTCAGAGACAGTTTGCTAAAATACCCGGTGTACCAAGCCGTCCCTTGCCTACACCCATTGGGGGGACGCCCAGGAAATACCAGTATATTTTTCAAAACTGTCACATCTGCGCAGCGCATGCAATGAATACTTCAAGACAAAAGTGAGATATCAACAAGGATCAAAGGAAAGCCAAATATAGCCAACAAGGTACAAGTCTAATCGACAGAAGCATTGAAGCAAGAAGTAATAACAAAGACTAGCCAAGGGTCACCTGTCGAACGTCCAATCAGTCACAGATCAAATAAATAGCGCTGCTGTAACACCCCTGGTGTTACTATAACTAAAACTTGAGCATGACATCATAACATTGGCATTGCATATGTTTGATACACCTAGAGTGCATTCACTAGGCAAAAATTTCAAACAAGTTGTATTGTTTAAGTGTTTTTGCAAATAGCACCCTGGATAGGAAACTTAACCCTAAATAGGGATTAAAGGGGTAAAACTTAACCCAAGTGAGAAAACCTAAAGACTTTGGGGTAAGAGTCATAAAATATCCCCAAAAACAAAGTGGAGTCACATTTATACCCCTGGGATACCAGAAACCCTAATTGGAACCCTGGAAAACCCTGAAACCAAACCCTAGGGGCTTATGTGCAAAATTAGTCCACTTTTGGGCTAAAGTGCAAAAACCAAGCCAAATAAGTATCTTAAGTCATTTAGTTCACAAATATGTGGACTTGAAAGCTAAACCCTAAGTTTTGGACTCATTTGCAAAAAGGACCTTGATTTTGATTCCTATGCTAAGTCTGAAAACAGGGTTGTAGGCCCAACTTTGAGGCTGTGTAGCTTTCAAAATAGTGAGAATTCATGTTAGGTGACCACATCAAAGTTGAAGACCAATTATTGGAGAACAACTTTGTTTAAGGATTCAAGCCATGTTCTTATGAAAAATGTGGAGAAAATCTCAACTCAAGTTGGACTGTCAGTCTGGTTCTGTCTGAATATCAGACTAACAGATTCATGCCCTGAACTTCAAGCCCAATTTCAAACCAGATTCAGTGACTTTTTGTGACAACACCATGTAGCAAAGTTGTAGCTGGTATGTAGCACTACAACTTTGATGCAGAGACTTGGACCTGTTGTCACATGAAACTGGGAGAAAATGAAGCTCCAATGTGCTCTGTCAGTCGCTCTGAATTGGTGTTCACCATGGTACAGTGTTCAACTGAAACAGATAAGGACACCAGCAAACCCACCGCCGACGACCAATTCCGCCGTGATTTGTGCCGTTGCCGGCCCGACTTGTGCTCGAGATGGGTGGATAAGGGCACACGGTAAAAGATCTTCGCCGTCGGTGAGCTGGCGATCACTCCGGTGACCCCCGTGGCCCTCTCTCCCTCTTTGCGGCTGAGCAGATTAACTCGCCGGTGACCGCCGCTTCCCGGCTGTGCGCCGCGTGTCCAAGCTTTTCCACCTCGTCGCCATGACTCCCTATACCCGTCCCATCGTCGACGGGGAGGTTGCCATGGCGGTGGACACGAATTCACTGTACCCACGTTCCTCTCCAGCTCCGGCCGCCAACACGGCTCAGCCAAATTGAGCACCACCGCCCGCGGGCTCTATAAATTGCCCGTACCCCCAGCTCCGCCATGTATCCAAGCACCTACTACACCCACCGGCATCCCAAAACCCCCACCAGAGCACGTGAATTTGGGATTTCCCCAAAATCGTTGAAGAACACCGCGAAGAACACCTCGCCGTGGTCAGCCCGATTCAGGTCCAATCTCACCCTCGGTTTCCTTGTTTCAACATCCTTGCTTGCTCTTGATGCTCACCGACCCGTTAAATCGAATTAGACCGCCATGAATCGACGGGAACGCACTCATCGGTCCGCCTTGTCCACGGTCGCCGTGGCTAGACCAAACCTTGTGACCATTAGTGAAATTATGTTGGGGGAAATGCTTGGGGTAGTGCTAATTTTGTGTCCGCTGCTCGGAGAACCCTGCCGTTGCCCTAATCGGCCGGTGTTAGTGCTCGCCGGAGCACGGCTGTGCGCGAGCGCCGTCGTGGACTTCCAATCGTGAATAGGTTGAGGTGCAGGGGCCTTTTTGTAATCGGTCAGCGACACACAGGAACAGTGAAGAAGCTCGTTTTCAGTTAGTCAAAAACTCGGGGTCTCTTCTGCAAAGATGCCAGGACGCGGGCGCGTTTTGCCCTGGTCCTGGGCCGTTTGGGCCAGAACCGGCCCAGCTCTGTTTAATCCTTTTCTTTTTCTTTTTCAGCAAAGCTTTAGAAATATGTAGAAAAATGCTAAAATTGTGAAACTAATTTTCCTAGGCTTGTTATTTTCCCTAGAATTTAATAAAAATAGTTTTGTAATTTTTAGTGGAAATAAGAAATTTTAGGGTATTTAAAGTAGTTAAAATTATTAGTTATGGATTTTTATAAAATAATTGGTAAGTCCAATAATTCCCAAACTTTTTGTGGGAATTTAAAACAATATTTAGGAGCCTTGGGTAGAGTTTGAATTGTTTTGGACCTTGTTTGATCACCAAACCCCAAAACACCCCCCCTGCCCTATGAACTCCTTTACCAACTCCGGAAACCCTAGGTTCTCGGAGTACCGTGAAGGAAAGTTGTACTCAAGACTTAAATAATAAGTTTATATTATCTTTGCATCCTCATGAGCATCCCATGGCACTCATTCTTATGCATGTATATGGTTATGTTAGAACACGAAGAAGAAGAAGAAGTCACTGAAGAAGGGATACCACCATCAGGCAACTGCTTTTATTTCGATATTTGTGGATCCGAGCAGGACTCACCTGATAACAAAGGCAAGCCCCGGTGCATTTGCCACCTTCCTTGATGTTTTTAAAATCTTTCTCACTTGATTGCTGCATTAGGTGATAGGAGTTGATTGACTAAACAATTCCTGCATTACCTTCGTTGATTACCTGCCTTGAAACCCTGTTTTTACAAAAAGGTTTTACTATGCTTAGCATTGCTTTAGAACAAAACAAAATGTTTTGTTTTTACAAAATATGATGTGGCAAAAGTGGGTGGGATGTTTTCAAAAAAAAACTTGATGGTGAATCCATCACGGCCGTGATAGATTCAACATCGGAAAAGATGTACCTCTGTCAGGTACCAAGTTTTTGGGTTAAAAAGATTAAGCTGAGACCGGGCGGGTGACTTGCACGAGAAGAGAGTCTCGGTGTAGTGTCTCCGTCTGAGTCGATTAAGGACCGTCTCGATGTAGGCTTGATGATCGAGGACCTTTTAACTGGTCACATGCCTCGTCATGGGTAAGCCTTGCCTCGGGCCGACTAAGGCCGGAATAAGATAACATGAAATGGGCGTGGAGCAGTGGCGAGAGTAGCGTGTACCCTCCGTGGCAAGAGGCTGGACGGTGGTGTATCTGTGCTCTCGGTTTGCGTGAACCTGATCCGGTCTTAAGAACCCCGGTGGCGGGTTGACATATGCAAGGGTTAAGTGCTACATATGTCGTGTGATTGGCGATCCTCAGCTGAGTATAATCGATTCGGATCGCCGTACCTTCGCGGTTATGAAGACTTGGTCACTGCCCTACACGTAGCATTCCACTAAAGATGATGGGTTTTTGTCAAGAAACTGGCTAGTGCAGGACTAGTGATTGAACTAGGGTAGAAAGAACTCTAGTTGCAGGTAATTGAACCTAACTTGACAAATAAAATTGGATTTTTAAGGATCCACTTTAGTAAGCATTTCTGCAAAACAGAGTCTTTGATTATTGAAAAAGCCTTACCTTGACTCCCATATACCCAGCCTACCCTTGAGAGTCTTTTCTTTAGTCGGGTAAGTCTTGCTGAGTAATTCCATACTCAGGGTTTATCCCTTCGTTGTTTTTAGGTGAGGAAGTAGCAGATTTCTGCTGCTTCTGTGCCAAGGTGGTTCCCAAAGAAGAAACACAAGACTGAAGTGCGGGAGGACTTGGTCCTCCATATAGATCTTTTGCTTGTGACTCTTCGGGAGGAGTTTTTGCCTCCCTTGGTTTGTATAATATTATTACTCTGCACTCGTTTTTAGTTCTGGTCTGTAATAAAACAACTTGAGCTTGCTTTTAAAATAAATGTAAATTATGTAAAACGCTTCCGCATCTCTGATGTTCTGTAATGTCTGCAAGACGGGTGAAACGTTCCTGGTAAGGTAAGGAAAGATACCGAACTTGTCAAGTAATTCAGGGGCACCTATAGGGTTGTCTGAGGTCCGTTGGACAAGGACAACTGTAGGTGGGCCTAATTACTTGGGAGGTTCCGTCACAGCTGGTATCGGAGCGTAGCCTTTCTTTGCAGACATTATGAGGCATCTTCAAAAGGATTTTTGAAAGTCTTACCTAAAAATTCTTTTCTCTTCTTACCTAAGTATTCTGAAGAGTCTATCTTAAAGACCAGATAGGAAGAGTGCAATGTATAGAAGGTTGAATCGACTAAGGTTGATTCTGTACTTATTCATGCATCATGCTAAGAATTATGCTAATAAATTTTCCCCCTTAGAAAGATGCCGCCACGCACAAGGCTAACGGCACGTAAGTCAACGGGACCAATTGGAGTACCCCGGCATCAACTAGCCCCTCGACATGAAAGCAGCAGCAGCGGAAGTAATGACCCCATAGGAGACCTTGAAGCCCAAGTGAGTCGACTTCAAGCAACGCTGCAACACAGGACCAATGCTTGGATCGCAGACGGAGATAGAATCAATGAACTAAGAAGGGACATCCGTCACCTGCAGGATCAGCTTGCTGATCGAGACTTAGCACTTGACTGGGCAGTACAGTCTCATATGCTGGCATGTGCTAAGGAAGCAAGGGCTCAGGCCCGAATTAAAGAACTTAGCTCAGCTGTCGACAACCTGCAGGTCTACTGCAATACGTTGCATGAGGAAGTCCATATACTATACTCACAATTACACCCTAGTGTGCCTGCACACTCTGCTGAGGCGGAAGCCGGACCCTCTCACGTTGCGGGACGCGCGCTGGGTGGGGAGTTAGACCTCTTTGAACCCCCTCCTTCTTTGAGGTTGGTTGATGTCTGGACTCCCACACCTGACGATGAGGCCGCCAAAAGTAACGGAAAGCAGGACTAATGGTGTAATAGAAGTAGAGTAGTGTATTGTAGAATGTACGGTTGTATAATAGGTTGAACTTTTGTATAATGGGTAATGTATCCTGTTATGTAATATCGAGTCTGTATCATTACTTTTTATAGTAATGTAAAATGGAAGGTCTCTTTGGCATATTATGTTTATTCAAATGTTTTTGCCTCAGATGCCGACCAGGACTCGCGGACAGGACGCAGCCGGAACTTCTGGGGGTCGGGATGTCACCCCAAATCCACCTCCAGTTCCACCCACGCTAGCCGAGGCGATTGCCGCCTTGGTGAATGCCACCGCAGACAATACCCGCTTCCTTAGGGAAATGGCGGGTCAGCAGCAGTTCCAGCAGCAGGCAGGAAGGGGTTTTCAGCAAGGCCCCCGCGAAACTACTTACTTGGATTTCTCGGAAACTCGTCCACCTCTATTCACCAAGGCAGAAGACCCACTGGAAGCTGACGAATGGATACGGGTCATTGAACAGAAGTTTGGTCTTCTTCGTTGTTCTGAAACGCAGAAGCCATTGTTTGCGGCACAGCAACTACGAGGCCCTGCCAGTACTTGGTGGGGAAACTTTGTGGCTATCCAACCTGACAACCATCAAATCACTTGGGAAGAATTTAAAGCAGCCTTCCGTGAGCACTACATACCGGAAGGGGTGCTGCATATGAAACAAGAGGAATTCATGAAGCTGAAACAAGGAGGAGACACCATCAATCAGTATCTTAACAAGTTTAATCACCTGTCGCAGTATGCCATCGACCAGGTGAATACTGATTTGAAGAAAAAGAACTGTTTTATGAGAGGTCTAAATGACCGGTTGCAGCGAAAGATGGCCACATGTATTGATCTCACATATGGAAAGGCTGTCAGTACAGCCTTATCTGTGGAAGCAAAATACGCAAGTTCTGGGAAGAATAAGGGATTCAGTGGTGAGAGGCCTAATCAGGGCCAGGCGAAGAGGCAACGGTTCGTCATCCGGCCTTCTAGCCAAAACCGTACTTTTTCCCGTCCACCAGCATTCCCTTTCAAATAGCCCATTATTATCCGCCCCAACAATACCTCCACTTCCCCAAATCAGCCGGGTGCCCCAGGCACTCGATTCCCTGCCTTGCCCAGCTCTTCAACTGGGTGTTTCAAATGCGGCAAGTCGGGACATTTTATCAAAGACTGCCCATACCCCAAGCAAAATCAATCCAATGCTCAGCAAGGAACTGGGAAGTCCACTCAGCCCAAGGGAAATGCTGTGGGGAGGAATACCAAGAAGACGGGGCGTGTATATTACACCCAAGTGGCCACTACACCGGAAGGAGAGCCGGTGATGATGGGTACGTTTCCCGTGGCCAGTCATCCTGCAATTATTCTTTTTGATTCTGGTGCTTCGCATACCTTCATTAGCAAGAAATTTGTGGAGCAACATCACATTACATGTCATGAATCAAAAGAGGGATTTAAAATTCATTCACCTGGGGGATATATTTTTACTAGAGAAGTGGCCTATGAAGTGCCAGTAACAATGGCCGGACGGAACTTTCCTGCTAACATGATTGTTCTAAGAGGCCAGGATATAGATGTAATTTTGGGTATGAATTGGTTAACCCAACACAAGGCAATTCTCAACACTGAACTCAGAACCGTCAGGTTGAGCTATAATCAAGAAGAAATTCTTTTGTCTCTCCCTGTGACCAATCCAGCCAAAGCTTCTGGTAGAATATGTGAAGCCATTGTACCGGAGATCAAGAACATTCCGGTAGTATGTGAGTTTCCAGATGTATTTCCGGAAGATTTGCCTGGACTGCCCCCTGAAAGAGATGTAGAATTCGTAATTGAGCTAAAGCCCGGTACGGCTCCTATCTCCCGAAGATCGTACCGTATGCCCCCTAATGAGTTGGCGGAATTGAAGATTCAATTACAAGATCTACTGAATAAGGGATTCATCCGGCCAAGCTCGTCCCCATGGGGTTGCCCGCCATTTTTGTTAAGAAGAAGGATCAAACCTTGCGCATGTGCGTGGATTATCGGCCCCTGAATGAGGTCACCATCAAGAATAAGTACCCTCTTCCAAGGATCGACATCTTATTTGATCAACTGACTGGGGCGAGGGTATTTTCTAAAATTGATCTCAGGTCGGGCTATCATCAAATCCGTATTCGGCCCGAGGATATACCGAAGACCACATTTACTACGCGGTATGGATTGTTTGAATACTTGGTAATGTCTTTCGGGCTCACTAATGCTCCTGCCCACTTCACCTATTTGATGAACTCGGTATTCATGCCCGAGTTGGACAAGTTCGTGGTGGTCTTCATCGACGATATTTTGATATACTCTAAAAATGAAGAGGAGCATGCTCAGCATCTACGGATTATATTGACGCGCCTGAGGGAACATCAGTTGTATGCCAAGTTCAGCAAGTGCGCGTTCTGGCTGGAGGAAATTCAATTTTTGGGGCACGTGTTATCAGCTAAAGGAATTGTGGTAGATCCTAGCAAGGTCAAAGATATTCTGGAGTGGAAACCCCCAACCACTGTTCATCAAGTCCGGATTTTTCTTGGACTAGCTGGATATTATCACAGATTCATACCTGATTTTTCTAAGCTTGTGAAGCCAATCACAAGTTTATTGAAGAATGACATTAAGTTCAATTGGTCTTCTAAGTGTAATGAAGCCTTTGAGCAATTGAAGACATTATTAACCACTGCTCCGGTATTGGCTCAACCGGACATCACTAAGCCTTTTGATGTATATTGTGATGCATCTGGCAGTGGGCTCGGCTGTGTACTGATGCAAGAGGGCCGAGTAATTGCGTATGCTTCAAGGCAGTTGCGCCGACATGAGGAGCATTATCCAACTCATGATCTGGAGCTAGCTGCTGTGGTTCATGCCCTGAAAATATGGCGTCATTATCTGCTGGGAAATATCTGCCACATATATACAGATCATAAAAGTTTGAAGTACATCTTCACCCAGTCAGAATTAAATATGAGGCAAAGACGATGGCTTGAGCTCATTAAGGACTATGAACTAGAGATCCATTATCACCCAGGCAAGGCCAATGTGGTGGCAGATGCATTGAGTCGTAAGACTTCCTGCCACTGTCTTATGGCGAAGACCTCCGAGAACACCTTATGCCAAGAAATGGAGAAGCTAAACCTAGGGATAATCCAACAAGGGACTTCGAATCAGCTAAAGCTTGAGTCAACCATTTGGCAAAGGATAATTGATGCTCAAAAGGATAATCTGGGTATGAAGCACATACGAGAGAAGATAAGGGCTGGAACAGCCAAATGTTTCAAGGAAGATGATCAAGGTGTGTTATGGTTTAACAACCTCATAGTAGTACCAAAGAATGAAGAACTCCGCCAGCAAATCTTAGATGAAGCGCATCTTATTCGCTATTCTATTCATCCGGGAAGCACTAAGATGTACCATGATCTAAAGCAGTACTACTGGTGGACGAAGATGAAAATTGAAATTGCACGCTATGTGGCTAAGTGTGACACTTGCAGATGTGTCAAGGCCATACACATGAAAACTGCTGGTCCATTGCAGTCATTACCAATACCAACATGGAAATGGGAAGACATAAGCATGGACTTCATTGTGGGATTGCCCAGAACCGCAAAAGGATATGACTCTATTTGGGTTATCATTGATCGACTTACCAAGATCGCCCACTTCCTCCCTGTCAAAGTAAAATATCCCGTCATTACCTATGCGGAATTGTACATCGCTCGTATTCTCAGTTTGCATGGTGTTCCAAAGACCATAGTGTCGGATCGTGGACCACAATTTGTATCTAAATTCTGGGAAGAACTTCATAAATTCCTGGGTACTAAACTGCTCCACAGTTCGGCCTATCATCCTCAAACCAGTGGACAAACTGAGAGAGTGAATCAGATACTTGAAGATATGCTGCGGGCATGTGTCCTGGATTTCTCACAGAAATGGGATGAATGTTTACCTTTGGCGGAGTTTTCATATAATAATAGCTATCAAGACAGTATCCAGATGGCACCCTTTGAAGCTTTATATGGACGACGGTGTCGGACTCCGCTAAACTGGTCTGAACCCGGTGAGAGGTGCTTCTTTAGACCTGATCTGGTGAAAGAAGCCGAGGATAAGGTTCAGAAAATTATTCATAATCTAAAAAAAGCACAAGCTCGTCAGAAGAGTTATGCAGACAAACGGCGAATGCCCTTATACTTATTAGAAGGAGACTACGTCTACTTAAAGGTTTCACCAATGAAGGGAGTATCGCGTTTCGGGGTAAAGGGAAAACTTGCACCCAGGTACATTGGTCCATTTCCTATTCTTCAAAGATATGGGCCAGTGGCGTATCGACTTCAACTTCCCGAAACATTGTCTGCTGTACATAATGTGTTCCATGTATCGCAATTGAAGAAGTGTCTACGGGTTCCCGATCGAACCATGGAAGTGACAGATGTTGTCCTGGAACCAGACTTAACATACTCGGAACATCCTATTCGAGTTCTGGACCAAAAGGACAGGGTTACCCGGAGAAAGACTCTTAAGTTCTACAAGGTACAATGGAACCAACATTCTGAGGAAGAGGCTACGTGGGAAACTCAAGACTTCTAGAATAAGAATTTCCCAGGCTTTCTAGCCTCATGTAATTTGTAAAGTGTATATAGTTATTGCAATAAAGGAGTGAATCCCACACCACCCTGCCTTGTACCAGAAATGAGGAAATAAAAACATGACACATTTCCTTTTCCATTACTCACCCTAGGACTTTAAATCTCGGGACGAGATTCTTTTATGGGGGGAAGGATGTAACACCCCTGGTGTTACTATAACTAAAACTTGAGCATGACATCATAACATTGGCATTGCATATGTTTGATACACCTAGAGTGCATTCACTAGGCAAAAATTTCAAACAAGTTGTATTGTTTAAGTGTTTTTGCAAATAGCACCCTGGATAGGAAACTTAACCCTAAATAGGGATTAAAGGGGTAAAACTTAACCCAAGTGAGAAAACCTAAAGACTTTGGGGTAAGAGTCATAAAATATCCCCAAAAACAAAGTGGAGTCACATTTATACCCCTGGGATACCAGAAACCCTAATTGGAACCCTGGAAAACCCTGAAACCAAACCCTAGGGGCTTATGTGCAAAATTAGTCCACTTTTGGGCTAAAGTGCAAAAACCAAGCCAAATAAGTATCTTAAGTCATTTAGTTCACAAATATGTGGACTTGAAAGCTAAACCCTAAGTTTTGGACTCATTTGCAAAAAGGACCTTGATTTTGATTCCTATGCTAAGTCTGAAAACAGGGTTGTAGGCCCAACTTTGAGGCTGTGTAGCTTTCAAAATAGTGAGAATTCATGTTAGGTGACCACATCAAAGTTGAAGACCAATTATTGGAGAACAACTTTGTTTAAGGATTCAAGCCATGTTCTTATGAAAAATGTGGAGAAAATCTCAACTCAAGTTGGACTGTCAGTCTGGTTCTGTCTGAATATCAGACTAACAGATTCATGCCCTGAAGTTCAAGCCCAATTTCAAACCAGATTCAGTGACTTTTTGTGACAACACCATGTAGCAAAGTTGTAGCTGGTATGTAGCACTACAACTTTGATGCAGAGACTTGGACCTGTTGTCACATGAAACTGGGAGAAAATGAAGCTCCAATGTGCTCTGTCAGTCGCTCTGAATTGGTGTTCACCATGGTACAGTGTTCAACTGAAACAGATAAGGACGCCAGCAAACCCACCGCCGACGACCAATTCCGCCGTGATTTGTGCCGTTGCCGGCCCGACTTGTGCTCGGGATGGGCGGATAAGGGCACACGGTAAAAGATCTTCGCCGTCGGTGAGCTGGCGATCACTCCGGTGACCCCCGTGGCCCTCTCTCCCTCTTTGCGGCTGAGCAGATTAACTCGCCGGTGACCGCCGCTTCCCGGCTGTGCGCCGCGTGTCCAAGCTTTTCCACCGCGTCGCCATGACTCCCTATACCCGTCCCATCGTCGACGGGGAGGTTGCCACGGCGGTGGACACGAATTCACCGTACCCACGTTCCTCTCCAGCTCCGGCCGCCAACACGGCTCAGCCAAATTGAGCACCACCGCCCGCGGGCTCTATAAATTGCCCGTACCCCCAGCTCCGCCATGTATCCAAGCACCTACTACACCCACCGGCATCCCGAAACCCCCACCAGAGCACGTGAATTTGGGATTTCCCCAAAATCGTTGAAGAACACCGCGAAGAACACCTCGCCGTGGTCAGCCCGATTCAGGTCCAATCTCACCCTCGGTTTCCTTGTTTCAACATCCTTGCTTGCTCTTGATGCTCACCGACCCGTTAAATCGAATTAGACCGCCATGAATCGACGGGAACGCACTCATCGGTCCGCCTTGTCCACGGTCGCCGTGGCTAGACCAAACCTTATGACCATTAGTGAAATTATGTTGGGGGAAATGCTCGGGGTAGTGCTAATTTTGTGTCCGCTGCTCGGAGAACCCTGCCGTTGCCCTAATCGGCCGGTGTTAGTGCTCGCCGGAGCACGGCTGTGCGCGAGCGCCGTCGTGGACTTCCAATCGTGAATAGGTTGAGGTGCAGGGGCCTTTTTGTAATCGGTCAGCGACACACAGGAACAGTGAAGAAGCTCGTTTTCAGTTAGTCAAAAACTCGGGGTCTCTTCTGCAAAGATGCCAGGACGCGGGCGCGCGCGGGCGCGTTTTGCCCTGGTCCTGGGCCGTTTGGGCCAGAACCGGCCCAGCTCTGTTTAATCCTTTTCTTTTTCTTTTTCAGCAAAGCTTTAGAAATATGTAGAAAAATGTAGAAAAATGCTAAAATTGTGAAACTAATTTTCCTAGGCTTGTTATTTTCCCTAGAATTTAATAAAAATAGTTTTGTAATTTTTAGTGGAAATAAGAAATTTTAGGGTATTTAAAGTAGTTAAAAGTATTAGTTATGGATTTTTAGAAAATAATTGGTAAGTCCAATAATTCCCAAGCTTTTTGTGGGAATTTAAAACAATATTTAGGAGGCTTGGGTAGAGTTTGAATTGTTTTGGACCTTGTTTGATCACCAAACCCCAAAACACCCCCCCTGCCCTATGAACTCCTTTACCGACTCCGGAAACCCTAGGTTCTCGGAGTACCGTGAAGGAAAGTTGTACTCAAGACTTAAATAATAAGTTTATATTATATTTGCATCCTCATGAGCATCCCATGGCACTCATTCTTATGCATGTATATGGTTATGTTAGAACACGAAGAAGAAGAAGAAGTCACTGAAGAAGGGATACCACCATCAGGCAACTGCTTTTATTTCGATATTTGTGGATCCGAGCAGGACTCACCTGATAACAAAGGCAAGCCCCGGTGCATTTGCCACCTTCCTTGATGTTTTTAAAATCTTTCTCACTTGATTGCTGCATTAGGTGATAGGAGTTGATTGACTAAACAATTCCTGCATTACCTTCGTTGATTACCTGCCTTGAAACCCTGTTTTTACAAAAAGGTTTTACTATGCTTAGCATTGCTTTAGAACAAAACAAAATGTTTTGTTTTTACAAAATATGATGTGGCAAAAGTGGGTGGGATGTTTTCAAAAAAAAACTTGATGGTGAATCCATCACGGCCGTGATAGATTCAACATCGGAAAAGATGTACCTCTGTCAGGTACCAAGTTTTTGGGTTAAAAAGATTAAGCTGAGACCGGGCGGGTGACTTGCACGAGAAGAGAGTCTCGGTGTAGTGTCTCCGTCTGAGTCGATTAAGGACCGTCTCGATGTAGGCTTGATGATCGAGGACCTTTTAACTGGTCACATGCCTCATCATGGGTAAGCCTTGCCTCGGGCCGACTAAGGCCGGAATAAGATAACACGAAATGGGCGTGGAGCGGTGGCGAGAGTAGCGTGTACCCTCCGTGGCAAGAGGCTGGACGATGGTGTATCTGTGCTCTCGGTTTGCGTGAACCTGATCCGGTCTTAAGAACCCCGGTGGCGGGTTGACATATGCAAGGGTTAAGTGCTACATATGTCGTGTGATTGGAGATCCTCAGCTGAGTATAATCGATTCGGATCGCCGTACCTTCGCGGTTATGAAGACTTGGTCACTGCCCTACACGTAGCATTCCACTAAAGATGATGGGTTTTTGTCAAGAAACTGGCTAGTGCAGGACCAGTGATTGAACTAGGGTAGAAAGAACTCTAGTTGCAGGTAATTGAACCTAACTTGACAAATAAAATTGGATTTTTAAGGATTCACTTTAGTAAGCATTTCTGCAAAACAGAGTCTTTGATTATTGAAAAAGCCTTACCTTGACTCCCATATACCCAGCATACCCTTGAGAGTCTTTTCTTTAGTCGGGTAAGTCTTGCTGAGTAATTCCATACTCAGGGTTTATCCCTTCGTTGTTTTAGGTGAGGAAGTAGCAGATTTCTGCTGCTTCTGTGCCAAGGTGGTTCCCAAAGAAGAAACACAAGACTGAAGTGCGGGAGGACTTGGTCCTCCATATAGATCTTTTGCTTGTGACTCTTCGGGAGGAGTTTTTGCCTCCCTTGGTTTGTATAATATTATTACTCTGCACTCGTTTTTAGTTCTGGTCTGTAATAAAACAACTTGAGCTTGCTTTTAAAATAAATGTAAATTATGTAAAACGCTTCCGCATCTCCGATGTTCTGTAATGTCTGCAAGACGGGTGAAACGTTCCTGGTAAGGTAAGGAAAGATACCGAACTTGTCAAGTAATTCAGGGGCACCTATAGGGTTGTCTGAGGTCCGTTGGACAAGGACAACTGTAGGTGGGCCTAATTACTTGGGAGGTTCCGTCACAGCTGCCTAGCAAGATATGAGCAGATCACGAACTCGATCTCAAAGACAAAATATATGCTGACCTCTAAAGCATAATATCAACAACATAGTGCTGACCTCCAAAGCATTCGGCAAGAAGGGAAGAGGATTACTGAAAGAAGGCATAAAATGAGGACCTTCGAGTGGATTATTTTCAAAAATCCACTCGAAGCTCGGGGGCTACACCCATTGGGTGCACCTTCGGCGCACCCAATGAATCATCGTCTCAGACCAAGACAATGCTGATCTCTAAAGCATAGGGTAAGACCAATACAAGGCTGACCTCCGATAAAATACAAATGGAAGGTGAAGGTGACTTCTGATAATACTCAAAATGAAGACCTTCGAGTGGATTATTTTCAAAAATCCACTCGAAGCTCGGGGGCTACACCCAATGAAGTACAAAGTCCTGCAAGATGAAGTGCTGACCTCTGAAGCAAAAGTCTAAGACAGAACACCAATTTTCGAGTGATGAAAGCAGAAGGAGATAGTAAGAAATCATTTTTACCAGATTACCCAGAAAGAACTTCCTGTTACAAACAAAGATCGCAAGCTGGACTTAGGATCTCTGGGCCGATTATTTCAAAATCAACCCAAAGATCGGGGGCTTGTGGGGGGTAGATATCCCCCGGGTCCACTAGAAGGATAAAAGACCTTTCGAAAGGCCCAAAGGTCCAATGGATCGTAAGGTCATTCCTTCGTGGGCCTAGGGAAGAACGACCAGTGAAGCGAATCAACACAAGATTGGGTCGATACGAACTCAGACGGCCCAGTAACTTCAAGCAAGTAATCACAACAGAGACCCGACCTTCCTGCGCTGGAACCCCATACGACGGAGCCAACCGAGGATGAGTTGGCAGAGCCATAGGAAGATAGATTCAATCGGTTCACTATTTCTTAGGTACACGTGGTCATCATATCTGCATGTACCGCCCCACGGTCGAATATATAAGGCCTAGGGGGCACCCCTTCAAAGATAGAACCCACTACTCAGCCATCCACCTCAGCTTCCTACGCATTAGAGAATCACCTTGTAACTCACCATATACAGCACTCTCACTAGGACGTAGGGTATTACGCACTCCAAAGTGGCCCGAACCTGTAAACCATTGTCTACCGTCTCTCGTGCAACTAGAACGAACCATTGAGCTACAGTTGACAGCACCGTCCTACTCCAAAAAAGCACCTTGAGGGGCAACCCCGGGTGTGCGGTCGGACCCAAAACCCCGACATGTACACTTACACATTTATTGCTCACCTAACTTGAGACAAAGCACTCCTTTCTCCCATCTCTCTCACACTTAAATCTTCCTCAAGATTCAACCTTGTTGGAGGAGCTCTTAGGTGTGAGGTTTGTGCTTATGCTCACGATTTGGCTTTCCTCTCCCATCTCTTTTTAAAAGACTTGAGCTTGTGCAAACCCCTCTTGTGCTTTCTTGGTGTTCTTGAAACCCTAGGTTTCAAGATCTTTTGAGGTTGCTTGGGAGTCTCCAAATTTGTGGATGACCCTAAGAAGTTTGTATCACCCGCTCATTGAGCTGAGATAAGAAGAGATTGCCTTGACCTTTGTGGTCGGCTTTTGGAGGATTAGGGTTGAAAAAGACCCGGCCCTTTGTGGGCTCCTCAACGGGGAGTAGGGCACCTTTGTGGTGTGGCCGAACCTCGGATTAAATCTTGTGTCTTGTGTTCTTGCTTGTCTTTAACTTAAGATATTTTTACTTGCAAGATTGACATATAGATTTTTCCGTAGAGTATATCTAGAAGTGAAATAGCCTTTACATATTCATCTTCTCATTCTAACTTAGTTATACCTTACTTCTCAAAAGAACTCGTGAAATACTTTTTCGAGTAGATTATAGTCTAAAGTTTATAAAACAGTTGGATTGGTTCAGAGTGGTTCAACTTGCGCACGTAGCTGTTGAACCGGCCTGCACCAGTCGAACTGTGTATTTAACAATCTTTCGAAGTTTGTTGTGAAAATTTTTAGATTAGCCTATTCACCCCCCCCCCTCTAGGCTACTTTCAAAGACAAATGTGGATTTCACACTTTGGAATCCTATGCCTAAAGTGACCTTTAGGAATAGGAGACCTACTCTTAGGAACAAAAACAAAACTATTTTTATAGATATCTATATGCTCAAGTGTTTGCTCTTATGATACTTGTTTGATTTGGATCTTTGATTGAGTGTGATTAGTTGTGGAGTAATGTCCACAATTACATCTGCATGCGCGTATAGGTATAAATATAAATAAATAGAAATTCACGAGATAACTAAACAACCTAGATTATCCTCCATTAAAATGTATCTATTTCGTAGAGATCCCTCTTATCTTAAAAGACTTTCTCTTATCTTAAAATGATCCATCCTATCTTAAAAGATACTCTCTTACTTTATTAGACTCATCTCTTCTTGAAAGGATTCTCATCTTATCCCAATAGATCTAACTAATCTCAAAAGATTCTATCTTATTCTTAGAGACTCATCTTGTCTTAATAAGCATACTTATCCCCACCACTTTGCTTATCTCATAATAGTGTAACAAACATGATCTATTCTAAAATAAATTAAGTAGATCTTATTTGACTACACTAATTTAATTCTGATCCCATCTAATTGGATCAGATCTAACCCAATGGACAAACATGTTAGATAGTACTGGTAAAATAAGATTGGATCCTACTCTTATGTTTTAATCCAAGTTGGACTAAGATTCCAATTTAGACTAGACCACACACAACAACCTGGCCATATGCAACTACCTTAACCATCCGATAGTTGCATAATCCCCCTGTTCAACCTAACAGAGATTCTAATCTACCTACCCATGTCATCCATCCTATCCTAAAAGATTCTAACATGTCATAATAATATTTACTCTGGTAGATCTATCTAACTTTAAACCAAGTTCAATCTAGTTATATCCAATCTAATCTAGACCCTACCTAATCTAATATGGTCTAATTTATGTTACAAGTATTAACTAAACCATATTCATATAAATGGGTTTTAAAACCTAAATTGGTGTCTTAGACCAACTCGTCCGAGAAACCACGACCTCACCTATGTTATAGGTTGCCCAACCCATTTATCTTACAAGCAAAGTAAAACTCTGTTCAATCTACCTACCCTATGTAACTGCAATTGTTATCTCAAGTCAGATAAAGGCATCCAACAACACAATTCATGGTTATTAAATCAAATCCAAGAAGAAGGTTAACCTCGACAATGAAAAATACAAGTAGAAACAGATCTTCGGATGAATCAAGATCCACCATCGGGAATAAAAGTCTCCCTTACCTAACTTTCTTTTACCTCCGAATTATCTCTACACCCACCTAATGGCCAAAATTTGAAGTACCCTTGATTTCTATGCCACACCTGCTAATGCATGAAGAATTTCAAGTGTATAAAAAATACTAATTGGAAGTTCCACTTAAAAAATATATGTGTATATATATATATATATACTGGAATTTCATAAAAATAAAGTTAGCTTGATATGCTCATCTAAATGGTATTCTTAAATAGAATCTAATGAGAGTCATTTAACAAGTGAGCACTAGTGAAATAAACTAGATCCTACTCCTATAAACCTTGTTCTCCTCTCATGCACCTAAATCTAAATTAGTGCATTAAACCAACTCAACCATGAATAGAAGATCTAACTCAACCAGTAGAGTCATGATGGATTGCATAATCTATCTATCCCCACCTAACATCAAACAAACTCTTGATCTACATCATGTAGTCTATATCACCGTATCTATCTCATTATGATAGATTCTATCATACCTTTGGACATTCACCTTATACGACTAGTTATCCCAATCTTGATATAAAACAAAGATTAAGCCCTACTAAAGAATTTTCAGATCATAACCAGCTACTAGCTTATTCATTCCGCCTATCGAATAATTTCCCTTGCAAAACTATTTTGCCATATGCTTCTACCTCTCATGGTCAATACCAGGAAGGGAAGATTATCAGACAACACCAAACAGAAATGAATCCTCCAAATCCTCCACCTGTTGGAATCGATCAAGTGGTTGCCACCCAAATGCTGGTAATACAACTGATGGCAGACATGGTTACCGAAATACAAAATTAGATAAGACAAGAACGCGAGGAAATACGCCAGGACCGGCTGGAGATACGTCGAGATATAAGGCAGGTACGGTTGGAAGGAAAACAACAACAACGTCCACTACCTCCACCACCACCAGCAGCTTCACCAAGCTACCTAAACATATATATACGTTACTATTATTTGTAAGATCTAAATGTTACTTTAGTTAGTAGTCGGTATGATACTATTTTAGGAACAATAATAAGGTCTAATCGACCCCATGTGTCGCTAATAAAGTATGCATCATGTTGAGATTTTTGTGTGTGCATATGTTCTGAGATGACATAGTTATATATCCTTTCCTTACAAATCTCAAGGACGAGATTTCTGTTAAGGGGGTAGGATTTGTAAGGCCCAAAATGTGCATAAGAAAAAAATAAAATAAATATATGAAGGAATAAAATAGTGAATCCAGATATCTCAAATTATATTTGAGAGTTGAAAATTGGGGACTGACTTTTGAAAACCAAGAAATATTTTAGAAAAGGAGTAATAGAAAATTTTTCTATTCAACTAAATGATTATGTGTTTCATTAACTGATGCACCATAAGCATTTATTTATACGAATATTAAACTTCGAAGCAACTTTTATTTCTTATCCCACATTCAAAATACTATTCTTTTTTTCTAAAAAAGAAAGGAACAATATGTGTGTGTCTCATATTTCAAACATTAACAAATGAGGTAAAAATGAAATATATGAATGGGAATATATTTCTTTACACTAATATTTGAACTTGGTATATTTTGATCCATGGTGAGACTCATAACAAAATTTAAATTTAGGTTTGAAAACCAAGAGAATAAAAATAGAAAAGGAGGGAAGAAAGAATGATTATACAACACAAAATAATATTATTAAATAACTTCATCACCTGATGGTATGACCAAATTGCATAGTTAAATATGAGTTTAAATTTGCACTTAAGTTTGAATTCTAAATCTGGATTCAAAATAATTGAGAATAAAATAAAACAGAAAATACAAAAGAAAAAAAAGAGAAAAAACAAATAAAAAGGTGAAACCAGCGCCTGGGCTGACTTCTGATCAGTTCGGCCCACTAACCCCGCTCCCTCCGCACGGCCCAGTGACCTCATTCTCCCTCACGCTTCACTTACCGGTGGGACCCCCTCTGTCGGTCTCGCGCATGCAGCACTTGCGTTGGGGCTGACTAAACCGTGGGGTCGGTCTGGCAGTTCCTCGCGCGCCTTCCCTCTTTATGTGCTGATTCGCTGCCCGTGGGTCCTCTCACCTCACTGATTCATGGGCCCGGCCGTCCATGGAGGGTCACCCGCGGGCGCTCACACTTATTCTCCGTTCAGGACACCGACTGGTGGGCCCCTTTTGTCATCCCACCGCTCGTGCAACTGGCCCCGAGTCTATCACCGTCCGCGGCGGAGTCGCGTGGTGGGCGCTGCGCTCGCGTGATCCTCGCGAGTAATGGGTACGTGGGGGGATTATCGAGTGCTTCTCCCTCTCTCCCCTAGGCTATATCTGTGGTTGGTCAACCCTCGTTCCCTATTGCCCTCCCGGAGGTCTCTCACGGAAACCGATGAGGATGGTAGTGAGGAAGAAGTCCGCCACGGCGTGCTGTAGTCAAATACCGGGTTTGGGATGGCGCTCAGTCAACGCTGATTGACCGTGGGAGTGTGTTCAAGACTCACAGCGCCTAGGGCATCCTCTCGACGTCTGAATCGCTCATCGGAGTTTGTTTATTATGGCGGACCGCCTCACCGCGTAGCTGACCTCGTCCACGACACAATCTGCTGGTAAGACGTCTTCCAATCTAGTCGCCTTGATTCCTCTTACCTATAGCTGTCGTCGGGTTCGCTGGTAGCCGCGTCATAGGGCTGGGGGCGGTAGTTCGCCGCCGTCCCCGTCGTGGATACCGGGCGCGCCACCACCGCGGGTGAGCTGGAGGGGGCTGACACAGTGTGACCGTCTGGA
Source organism: Zea luxurians (assembly GCA_029449295.1). NCBI lineage: Eukaryota > Viridiplantae > Streptophyta > Magnoliopsida > Poales > Poaceae > Zea > Zea luxurians. The sequence continues at coordinate 86,411,311 of JAOPSE010000008.1, read as the reverse complement.
TGCGCCGTGGGGAAGAGAAGACGCTAGGGCGTTGATCTTATGATCAATGGCTCCGGATGGTTGATAGCGACATGTGCACGTGGCCGTTGGATCCCGGCCGGGCGATGGGGATCTAGTTCCGTTTATTTAAATCGTGGTCGTCGATCGTCGATCCACTGGTCCGCATTTCATACCGCTTCAAAGGAACCTAAACCTAATCTGACCCTTGATCTCAGATCCTGTGGCCCTCGCTGCGTACCATCCACCATCTAATCTTGATCGCTCAGATCTGATCGGGCAGCTCACAGTTAACCGTACCCCTTCATCCGCTGTTTTGCAAATAAGTCCATGCATTTTTATGAAATAGAACCCGCCATCCCTCGCGTCTGTGCTCAGAGTCTTGAGATTGTTACGAAGTCACCCCTGCACTTCTCTATAATGGAGGCGCAGTCTAGAGAGTTAGAAAAATCAGGAAAATGTTATAGAAGTTGAATTTTAGTGTAAAAATAAATAATAGAATGTGTTTAATTCATAGAAAATGCATACTTAGTCCAAATTGATTCATTCCAATTCCTATAATTTTATAATATTATTGTTTATTAAATAGTACCTCTGTTTTGACATGAAAATAATAATAAATTTTATCTCCTAATTAATCTTATATCAAATTCATAAAACCTTCGAAAATTCATAACTCACAATCCGTAACTCTGATTTGATCTGTTCGAGTCGCGTTAGTTTTCGTATAATTATTTACTAAGTAGTATAAATATTGATTATATGATACCCCATACTTTTATATTAGGTAACTAACTTGACTAATCTATGTTTTTTGGTTAGATGATCTTTAATTAAATAATAACTTGGATTTGAGATAATTATTTATAGGATAACCTCTCCTATGATTTGTACTTACAAATTTATAATATAGTTTAATATTTTAAATCACATAAATCTTTTATAAATCACAACTCCTTAATAGTAGCTCCGATCTTAGTAGTTCTCGTTTCCGCGATCTCGTAGCGACGTGTAGATTATTATTATTCAGTTTGTTCTTATGTTTGGTGTGATGTTAATTTTATCTATACCATGTTTGTATTGCTATGACTAGCGCGAGGTTTCGAGGATCTGAAGAATCACCCTGGTAACTGGAATCTCAAGTGCCAGGCAAGTTGTGCCCTTGATCCACTTTTGTTACCCAATAATGTTCTTTATTATAACTTATTCAATGCATAGGTTTAATTTTGATGGGACCCAATAGGTCACCCCAGTTTGTTTATCCTTATACCTTGATTATCCCTAAATCAATTTGGGTAGTTATGCTATTGCTCTATATGGTATTGGGATTAATATTTCATTATGTCCATGTTCCAATTATTCTGTTATATTATTTATGTTCATGATAAGATCATTATGTTAATTGGAACATGGAGCGACCACCCGGGAAAACAGTGCTACCACAAGGGTTTAATGGGACGCCCTTGGCTGATTAATTATTAAAGCTAGTGGATGACTACCTTACCCGAAAGAGGCAAGGGCAGTAGGGGAGTGGTCAGTGTAGGGAGGTCCTTGGGTTGGTTTTGCTGCGATGGCGGTCAGGCGAGGGATTCCTGCACTGGAGCTTCCTATAAACTATAGCGGGTTTTCTGAAGCTAGTGGAACTTTGTAAAGGCCTCGTAGTGTTACCCTGCCTCGCTTCCTTGGTAGAGGTATATGGGATTCATGACCCCTTGGCAGATGGGTAACACGGCTTGTGGGTAAAGATGCACAACCTCTACAGAGTGTAAAACTGGTATACTAGCCGTGCTCACGGTCATGAGCGGCTCGGACCCTCACATGATTAATTTATGGAACCTAAATTCAATTTGTCATTTGCATTGCATGGGATTTATTATTAATTTTGTTCTATTATTTTTATTATGGTTTGGTATTTACTTACATTTAGTAATTGCTAATAAAATTTGACCAACTTATTAAAAGCAGTGCTCAGCTTTAACCCCTATTGTTGATCAACTTTACACATCACATGAACTCCCACCTTTGGTGAGTTCATACCACATTATTCCCCACAACTTGTTGAGCGATGAACATATGTGAGCTCACCCTTGCTGTCTCACACCCCCCCACAGGTCAAAGACCCACTGGATGAGGCGCATGGTGGATGTTGCGCTGTGTTCGTGAGAGGTCTAGGTCGTCGTCTCCCAGTTGACTTTCTGGCGCCAAGGATGGATTTTAGATCCTGCTATATTTATCTTTTATTTTGTAAGACTTCCACTATGTAATAGTACTCTGATTATTGTGACATTTATCTCTATACACTCTGTGATTATATATATTGTCTTCTTTGGGGCATGTATGAGATGCACCCGGCTTTGTCCCTTTAAAGCCCGGGGTGTTACAAAATTATATTGTGAGATTAGAAGTACCAATTTTAGAAATATAATTATGCATATATTATTTATATTTTCATATCCTTTCTTTTCTTCTCCTTTTTCCTCAATTCCTCTTCTTATTATTATTTTTTATTCATATTATTATTGTTTTAAATGCACAAACAAAAATCCAATATTATGCAATGGTTTATTTGTGTCTTAGTGGAGTTTTACCCATTTTTAAACATGATCAGGCACATGTGATGATAAATAGGGATACTGAAAGGGAAATGTGCCCTTGGGCAATTTCTAAGTGTTTTGGTGATTTAGTGTCCAACACAAGTGCCTAAGTGTAAAGAGGTGGACAAAGTACAAATCAAGGATAAAGGTATGTTTCTCAGACTTAGTACATTGTTTTATGGACTAATGTATTGTGTCTAAGTGCTGGAAACAGGAAAAATCCAATTGGAAATGTCTTGGCTCGAGCAGCCAAGAATCTGCTAAGTCTGGGAGCACCGGACTGTCCGGTGGTGCACCGGACAGTGTCCGGTGCGCCAGGCTGGTTCGAGCGAACTGGCCGCTCTCGGGAATTCACCAGCGACGTATGGCTATAATTCACCGGACTGTCCGGTGTGCACCGGACTGTCCGGTGAGCCAACGGTCGGCCGGGCCAACGGTCGGCCGCGCAATCTGCGCGGGACACGTGGTCGAGCCAACGGCTAGAAGATGGCACCGGACTGTCCGGTGTACACCGGACATGTCCGGTGCGCCAACGGCTCCAGGTCTGCCAACGGTCGGCTTCGCCATTTAAGGAAAGAAATCTGGCACCGGACAGTGTCCGGTGTGCACCGGACTGTCCGGTGCGCCAGACGACAGAAGGCAAGAATTGCCTTCCCTGATTGCTCTCAACGGCTCCTAGCTGCCTTGGGGCTATAAAAGGGACCCCTAGGCGCATGGAGGAGGACACCAAGCATTCCTACAACATTCTTAAGCACCAAGACATCGATTCCACGCATTCGTTTCATTGTGATAGCATATAGAGCTCTAGTGGAGTTGTGAACTCATTGAGTTGTGTTGCGAGCTCTTGTTGCGACTTGTGTGCGTATTGACATTCTGATTCGTGTGTCTTGTGTGCGTTGCTAATCCCTCCCTTGCTCAGTGTTCTTTGTGAATTTCAAGTGTAAGGGCGAGAGGCTCCAAGTTGTGGAGATTCCTCGCAAACGGGATTGAGATAAAGCAAGCAAAACACCGTGGTATTCAAGTGGGTCTTTGGACCGCTTGAGAGGGGTTGATTGCAACCCTCGTCCGTTGGGACGCCACAACGTGGAGTAGGCAAGCGTTGGTCTTGGCCGAACCACGGGATAACCACCGTGCCATCTCTGTGATTGATCTTTGTTGGTTATTGTGTTTTGTTGAGGATTCCTCTTTAAGCCACTTGGCAATTATTGTGCAAACACTTAACCAAGTTTTGTGGCTTAAGTTTTTGAAGTTTTACAGGATCACCTATTCACCCCCCCCCCCCTCTAGGTGCTCTCAATTGGTATCAGAGCCGTTCTCTTCAAGAAAGGGACTAATCGCCCGAAGAGATGGATCCTCAGGGCAAAGGGATGGTGATCAACGACAAGGAGAAGGAGTCCTTCGTCAACGAGCCGTAACCCCTTGCTCTCAAGGCAACAAGAAGCAAGGAGGCGCTACCTAGCAAGGTGGCACAGATTGAGGCGGCCGGACTTAATGATGAGGAGATGGCCCTCATCATTAAGCGCTTCAAGACAGCGCTTAAAGGACGCAAGGGACAGCCAAGCAAGACCAAAGCCAAGGGGAAGCGCTCATGCTTCAAATGCGGTAAGCTTGGTCATTTTATTGCTAACTGTCCCGACAATGATAGTGATCAGGAACAAGGGAACAAGAGGGAGAAAAAGAAGAACTATAAGAAGGCAAAGGGCGAGGCTCATCTTGGCAAGGAGTGGGATTCGGACTGCTCCTCGTCCGACTCCGACAATGAAGGACTCGCCGCCACTGCCTTCAACAAGTCATCCCTCTTCCCCAATGAGCGTCTGTAATACCCAATTTTCAATCTGTTAGAAATAATATAAACGGAGAAACAATTTCTCTTTGTGTGAGTTTGACCTTTATGTACCATCACATGTGAACACTATATTTAAAAAAACAATAAATAATAAAAGATAAGTCACTAAATTATGCATCATGCTGGACTTTATTTTGTGTGCATTTTGTGGCAATACAAAAATAAAATAAAGAGAAACATATTAATACCCAAATGGGAATTTAAAAATCTAAAAGAAATTCTAGGATTTGGAAGGAAAGAAAGAAAGACTATGCAATACAAAATGATCTCATTAAATAACTTCATCACATGAGGATATGACCAAATTGCGGAGTTAATATGAGTTTAAATTTGCACTTAATTTTGAATTCTAACTTTGATTTCAAAATAGTTGAGAATAAAGGAAAAATAAAATAATAATAAAAAGAAAAAGATAAAACTGCCGCATGGGCTTATCTAGACCAATTCGGCCCAATAGACTTTTCTCCCAGGCGCTGGCCCATCTGGTGCCTTGCACGGTCTGCGCGCCACTGACAACGTGGGCCCTCTGGCCAGGACACCCGACGGCGCATGCATTGGACACGTTGGATCACTGGTGGGTGGACCCTAGAAGTCAGGCCAAGCCTTCTTCTTTCCCCACCCAATTACCGCCATCCGCGCGCTGGTGGTCAGGATCCGCTCGGCGGCGCGAGCAACAGAATCGCGCCAGGATCGGACTTCAGAAAAAAAAAAGGCACCGGAGACCCTCGCTCACGCGACCACCGGACGGATGGGGCCCGCCTGTCATCCCTGATTCTCCCTCACAACGGCTTTCCGTGAACTCGGGCGAGCTCGGCCGGGGATTGCGGCAACCATCGTGAGCTTCGAAACAAACTCCGACCCCCCCACTCGGTGATCCTCTCCGGCCGGATTCCACCGCGACGCTATAAAGCACGGGGATTACGACTCCCCAACCAGCTGAAGCTGTGTGCCATTGCAGAACCATGGAAGAGATGAGGGAGATTCGGAAATCGCCGCCGCCGCTCAGGAAACGCGCTCGCGTCGTCGTTCGGTGCACATGGTCGGGCAAGGGAGCTTCGCCAGAGAACGTGGAGGGTTTTCAAAGGATATGCGCGTGCGGTGTGCGTCGGAGTTGCAGGGAATTCCTCACCGCAGTTAACTCGCCGCCGCAAGTTCGCCTGGTGTCGTGGACCTCTCTTTGGTCGCTGTCTCTGCCTTCGGTGAGTCCCTTTTTTGTTTTGCCGTCGTCCGAATTGTGCGTGGGACCTACGATTGATGTCGTGGGAGCCCAGAATGGCCGTGCCGCGCGGCTCCGGCGGGTGGTCGGCCGCGGTAGGGGCGGCGCCGCCGACTGCGTGGGCAGGGTGTTGGTGATGGATTCGCGACCGTCGGATCCTATTTGGACGACCGGGATTAGAGTTGGGCAGCTATTGAATCGGGACCGTCCGTTGTGAACCGACGATTGGATCCGGCCCCGCGCCCAAACCCGCGTATCGGTCGTGGGCCGTTGGATGCAGATCTGAGGGCGACTGTGAGATACCGGTTTGTTCTGGGTAGAAGTCTAATCTCGCGCGTCCGTGCTTGATCGAATGGTCCTCGGATCACGATACCCCTTCGGCCGAAGCCTTTTGCATAAGAAACCCTGTAGTTTATAGAAATCAACCCGCCGTCCTATTTCCACTGTTCTCTGTGTCTGGGACGACTTGCACCGAGCCCCCTGCACTTCGCAGTTATTGAGGCCCAGACCAGAGATCTTTTAAATTAAATAAATGAAATAGAAAATGGATTTTTAATAGGAAAATATATGCTAGAACTTTGATAATTCATAGAAAATTCATTTTAGCTCCAAATTGAACCATTCCAGTTTCTAAAATTTTGTAATAATATTCTTTGTCATTTGGTGCCTCTGTTTTAGCATGAAAGGCTCATTTAAATTTATCTAATACTTAATCTTGTATTAAATACATAAAAGCTACAGAAATTCATAACTTGAAATATATAACTCCAAATTGAGTCATTCCAGTTGCAATAATTTTATTTTAATATTGTATATCAACTAGTAACACTGTTTAGCCATGAAACTTGAAGCAAAATTGTTCATTTGAATTAATCCGTTCTAGGTGCTTAATAACTTCAGAAATTCATAACTTAAAATCTATAACTCCGAAATTAATAATTCTTGTTCCTGTGATCTTATTTTAATATGTAGATTATTAATATATATTTGTACTTATGTTTGGTGTAATGTTAATTTTGCCTATACAATGTTTGTTTGTATTGCTACGACTAGAGCGAGGTCACGAGTCACCCGAAGATCATCCTGGTACCTGGAATCTCAAGGCCCAGGCAAGTTGTGCCCTTGATCACTTCTTTTTACCCAGCCATGTTCTAATTAATCATAATGATCTGCATAGGTTAATTTTGATGGGACCCAATAGGTTACCCTAGTTTGTCTATCTTTATACCTTGTTTACCACTGAACTTTTTGGGTAGTACTTGCTAGTGCTTTATGTGGTTTTGGGTATGAAGGTACATTATTCATGATCACATTTTTATTATATGTTTATTATTACTGTTCATGATAAGATCATTATGTTAATTGGAACATGGAGCGACCACCCGGGAAAACAGTGCTACCACAAGGGAGGAATGGGACCCCTTGGCTGATTAATTAGGAAAGCTAGTGGAAGACTACCTTACCCGAAAGGGGCAAGGGCAGTAGGGGAGTGGTCAGTGTAGGGAGGCCCTCGGGAGGATTTTGCTGCGATGGCGGTCCTGCAAGGGATTCCTGCATTGGAACTTCCTATAAACTGTAGCGGGTTTTCGGAAGCTAGTGGAACTTTGTAAAGGCCTCGTAGTGGATCCCTAGCCATTCACCTCGGTAGTGTCTAAGGGCCTTGCAAACCCTGGTGACATGGGATACACGACTTGTGGGTAAAGATGCGCAACCTCTGCAGAGTGTAAAACTAGTATACTAGCTGTGCTCACGGTCATGAGCAGCTCGGACCCTCACATGATTAATTTATGGAACTAAATTCAATATGTCATATGCATTGCATCGCAGGTGATGATGTTACTTTTGTTCTACTATTTAACTGGGATGGTATTTACTTATACTTAGTAACTGCTAATAAAATTTTGACCAACTTTAAAAGCAATGCTCAGCTCTAACCATCTTCTTTGGTAAGCCTTACACTTCACGTGAGCTCCCACCTTTGGCGAGTTCATGCACATTATTCCCCACAACTTGTTGAGCGATGAACGTATGTGAGCTCACTCTTGCTGTCTCACACACACCACAGGTCAAGAACAGGTGCCGCAGGATGAAGCGCTTGGAGGATGCTGTGATGAGTTCGTGAGTGGTCTAGGTCGTCGTCTCCCAGTCAACTTTGGGTTGCTGGACCGTTGTCTCCTTATTATGTAATTATTTATTTTGTATAGAACTCCTGTTATATATAAAGATGTGACATTCGATCCTGTGCCATGATTCATCATATGTGTGAGACTTGGTCCCAGCACACCTGGTGATTATGTTAGCGCCCGGGTTTTGGACCCCTAAAATCCGGGTGTTACAGAAGTGGTATCAGAGGAATGTTGACTGTAGGACGAAACCTAGATAGAACTGGACAACCAATACTTACTTACCTTACTCTGATTCTTTTCTAAACTTTTCTTAATCTTTTCTCATCTAATTCCGCTTACTCTGATTATTCTTACCTTTTTCCTTCTAAAGATAAATGTGGATTTCACACTTTGAAATCCAGTGCCTAAAGTGACTTTAGGAATAGGAGACCTAATCCTAGGAACAAAAAAAACTATTTTTATAAGTGTCTATGTATTTGAATGTTTGTTCTTATGATATCTGTCTGATTTGGATCTTTGTTTGAGTGTGATGGGTTGTGGAGTAATGTCCACAATTACATCTGCATATACGTATAGGCATAAATAGAATTCATAATATAACTAAACAACTTAGATTATCTTCCACTAAAAGGTATCTATTTCGTAGAAGTTCTTCTTATCTTAAAAGACACTCTCTTATCTTAATAGATCCATCTTATCTTACAAGATACTCTCTTGCCTTAATAAATTCATCTTATCTTGAAAAGATTTTGTTATCCTAATAAATCTAATTTACCTCAAAAGATTATACCTTATCCTTATGAATTCATCCTACCCTAATTAGCATATTTATCCTAGTCTAAAATATCAACCATGATCTAATTCAAAGTAATTAGAAATTGTCCAGACTAATCCGGTGATACCAATCTAGATCCCATCTAATCTAATATGATCCAATCTAAAGTGAGTTATTTAATAAATTAGTTAGTACTAGTGAAATGGATTAGACCTCACTCCTAAAAAAATGATTTAAGCTAAATTGATGCCCTAGATTAACTTGACCATATACATATGCAACTACCTTACCCATCCAATAGTTGCATAATCCCTCGGTGTTAACCTAATAAAGCTTCTGACCTACCTACACCATATACCCCATCCTATCCCAAAAGATTCTAACATGTATCCTACCCTAGTAGATCTATCTAACCTAAACTAGTCTAACCTAGTCATATCCAACCTAATCTAGATTTTATCTAATCTATTATGATCTAATCTAGAGTAAGTTACTTAATGCTGGTACCCAAGATAAGGCCATACTCCTAAATCACTTAAGCCTAATTTGGAGACTTATATCAACTTGGCCATACACAACAACTCGACCTATATAACAAGTTACATAACTTACCCAATCAATAGAGTCTTAATGGATTGCATAATCTATCAACCACCACCTGACATCAAACCAAATTTTGACCTACATCATGTAGTCTATCTCATCCATACCTATATTAACCATATTCCCCAGCCCAATAATATACACTAACTCCTAATCAATGAGACAAGACCGAAGAATATGATCAACTTCATCAAGTAAGGATGGGCACCAACTCAAGTCTTCAAGGATCAAGTGAGGTCACCAAGATGAGTCAAGATCCACAATCTTGGATGGAGTCTTTTCTTACCCTACACTTTTTTTTAAACCAAACCTATATATGCTCTAAAAGACATCTTCTATCCTACCTAATAAAGTGGGCATACATATATTACCCATGCTCTCCTAATCACTTACTAATAATAAAAAGAGAGACTCTTGATTTGAAACTAATTAGAAACTAAAAGCTAAAATTCAAATCACCCTTCCTATATCCTCTTTTTTTACAAATCTCGAGGACGAGATTATTTTTAAGGGGGGTAGGATTTGTAATACCCAATTTTCAATCTGTTAGAAATAATATAAACGGAGAAACAATTTCTCTTTGTGTGAGTTTGACCTTTATGTACCATCACATGTGAACACTATATTTAAAAAAAACAATAAATAATAAAAGATAAGTCACTAAATTGTGCATCATGCTGGACTTTATTTTGTGTGCATTTTGTGGCAATACAAAAATAAAATAAAGAGAAACATATTAATACCCAAATGGGAATTTAAAAATCTAAAAGAAATTCTAGGATTTGGAAGGAAAGAAAGAAAGACTATGCAATACAAAATGATCTCATTAAATAACTTCATCACATGAGGATATGACCAAATTGCGGAGTTAATATGAGTTTAAATTTGCACTTAATTTTGAATTCTAACTTTGATTTCAAAATAGTTGAGAATAAAGGAAAAATAAAATAATAATAAAAAGAAAAAGATAAAACTGCCGCATGGGCTTATCTAGACCAATTCGGCCCAATAGACTTTTCTCCCAGGCGCTGGCCCATCTGGTGCCCTGCACGGTCTGCGCGCCACTGACAACGTGGGCCCTCTGGCCAGGACACCCGACGGCGCATGCATTGGACACGTTGGATCACTGGTGGGTGGACCCTAGAAGTCAGGCCAAGCCTTCTTCTTTCCCCACCCAATTACCGCCATCCGCGCGCTGGTGGTCAGGATCCGCTCGGCGGCGCGAGCAACGGAATCGCGCCAGGATCGGACTTCAGAAAAAAAAAAGGCACCGGAGACCCTCGCTCACGCGACCACCGGACGGATGGGGCCCGCCTGTCATCCCTGATTCTCCCTCACAACGGCTTTCCGTGAACTCGGGCAAGCTCGGCCGGGGATTGCGGCAACCATCGTGAGCTTCGAAACAAACTCCGACCCCCCCCCACTCGGTGATCCTCTCCGGCCGGATTCCACCGCGACGCTATAAAGCACGGGGATTACGACTCCCCAACCAGCTGAAGCCGTGTGCCATTGCAGAACCATGGAAGGGATGAGGGAGATTCAGAAATCGCCGCCGCCGCTCAGGAAACGCGCTCGCGTCGTCGTTCAGTGCACATGGTCGGGCAAGGGAGCTTCGCCAGAGAACGTGGAGGGTTTTCAAAGGATATGCGCGTGCGGTGTGCGTCGGAGTTGCAGGGAATTCCTCATCGCAGTTAACTCGCCGCCGCAAGTTCGCCTGGTGCCGTGGACCTCTCTTTGGTCGCTGTCTCTGCCTTCGGTGAGTCCCTTTTTTGTTTTGCCGTCGTCCGAATTGTGCGTGGGACCTACGATTGATGTCGTGGGAGCCCAGAATGGCCGTGCCGCGCGGCTCCGGCGGGTGGTCGGCCGCGGTAGGGGCGGCGCCGCCGACTGCGTGGGCAGGGTGTTGGTGATGGATTCGCGACCGTCGGATCCTATTTGGACGACCGGGATTAGAGTTGGGCAGCTATTGAATCGGGACCGTCCGTTGTGAACCGACGATTGGATCCGGCCCCGCGCCCAAACCCGGGTATCGGTCGTGGGCCGTTGGATGCAGATCTGAGGGCGACTGTGAGATACCGGTTTGTTCTGGGTAGAAGTCTAATCTCGCGCGTCCGTGCTTGATCGAACGGTCCTCGGATCACGATACCCCTTCGGCCGAAGCCTTTTGCATAAGAAACCCTGTAGTTTATAGAAATCAACCCGCCGTCCTATTTCCACTGTTCTCTGTGTCTGGGACGACTTGCACCGAGCCCCCTGCACTTCGCAGTTATTGAGGCCCAGACCAGAGATCTTTTAAATTAAATAAATGAAATAGAAAATGGATTTTTAATAGGAAAATATATGCTAGAACTTTGATAATTCATAGAAAATTCATTTTAGCTCCAAATTGAACCATTCCAGTTTCTAAAATTTTGTAATAATATTCTTTGTCATTTGGTGCCTCTGTTTTAGCATGAAAGGCTCATTTAAATTTATCTAATACTTAATCTTGTATTAAATACATAAAAGCTACAGAAATTCATAACTTGAAATATATAACTCCAAATTGAGTCATTCCAGTTGCAATAATTTTATTTTAATATTGTATATCAACTAGTAACACTGTTTAGCCATGAAACTTGAAGCAAAATTGTTCATTTGAATTAATCCGTTCTAGGTGCTTAATAACTTCAGAAATTCATAACTTAAAATCTATAACTCCGAAATTAATAATTCTTGTTCCTGTGATCTTATTTTAATATGTAGATTATTAATATATATTTGTACTTATGTTTGGTGTAATGTTAATTTTGCCTATACAATGTTTGTTTGTATTGCTACGACTAGAGCGAGGTCACGAGTCACCCGAAGATCATCCTGGTACCTGGAATCTCAAGGCCCAGGCAAGTTGTGCCCTTGATCACTTCTTTTTACCCAGCCATGTTCTAATTAATCATAATGATCTGCATAGGTTAATTTTGATGGGACCCAATAGGTTACCCTAGTTTGTCTATCTTTATACCTTGTTTACCACTGAACTTTTTGGGTAGTACTTGCTAGTGCTTTATGTGGTTTTGGGTATGAAGGTACATTATTCATGATCACATTTTTATTATATGTTTATTATTACTGTTCATGATAAGATCATTATGTTAATTGGAACATGGAGCGACCACCCGGGAAAACAGTGCTACCACAAGGGAGGAATGGGACCCCTTGGCTGATTAATTAGGAAAGCTAGTGGAAGACTACCTTACCTGAAAGGGGCAAGGGCAGTAGGGGAGTGGTCAGTGTAGGGAGGCCCTCGGGAGGATTTTGCTGCGATGGCGGTCCTGCAAGGGATTCCTGCATTGGAACTTCCTATAAACTGTAGCGGGTTTTCGGAAGCTAGTGGAACTTTGTAAAGGCCTCGTAGTGGATCCCTAGCCATTCACCTCGGTAGTGTCTAAGGGCCTTGCAAACCCTGGTGACATGGGATACACGACTTGTGGGTAAAGATGCGCAACCTCTGCAGAGTGTAAAACTAGTATACTAGCCGTGCTCACGGTCATGAGCAGCTCGGACCCTCACATGATTAATTTATGGAACTAAATTCAATATGTCATATGCATTGCATCGCAGGTGATGATGTTACTTTTGTTCTACTATTTAACTGGGATGGTATTTACTTATACTTAGTAACTGCTAATAAAATTTTGACCAACTTTAAAAGCAATGCTTAGCTCTAACCATCTTCTTTGGTAAGCCTTACACTTCACGTGAGCTCCCACCTTTGGCGAGTTCATGCACATTATTCCCCACAACTTGTTGAGCGATGAACGTATGTGAGCTCACTCTTGCTGTCTCACACACACCACAGGTCAAGAACAGGTGCCGCAGGATGAAGCGCTTGGAGGATGCTGTGATGAGTTCGTGAGTGGTCTAGGTCGTCGTCTCCCAGTCAACTTTGGGTTGCTGGACCGTTGTCTCCTTATTATGTAATTATTTATTTTGTATAGAACTCCTGTTATATATAAAGATGTGACATTCGATCCTGTGCCATGATTCATCATATGTGTGAGACTTGGTCCCAGCACACCTGGTGATTATGTTAGCGCCCGGGTTTTGGACCCCTAAAATCCGGGTGTTACAGCGTCACACTTGCCTCATGGCAAGGGAGAAGAAAGTAAGCACTCATAATACTAGTACTTATGCTTCTTCAAGTGAGGATGAGTCTAGTGATGATGATGAGATAGATTACTCATGCTTATTCAAGGGATTAGATAGAACCAAGGTAGACAAAATTAATGAATTGATTGATGCCTTGAATGATAAGAATATGCTTTTAGAAAAGCAAGAGGATTTGTTGTATGAAGAGCATGATAAATTTGTAGAAGCACAGAAATCTCTTGCTCTAGAAATTAAGAGGAATGAAATGCTCTCTAGTGAATTATCTTCTTGTCATGAAACTATTGCTAAGTTAAAAAGTTTTAATGATGATTTAAATGCTAAACTAGAAGTAGCTAGTAAATCTGATTCTTGTGTAGAAATTGTTGAAACTTGTAATAGGTGTAAGGATTTTGACATTGATGCTTGTAGTGATCATTTAGTCTCAATTTCCAAATTAAATGAGGAATTAGCTAGTCTTAATGCCCAACTTAAGACTAGCAAGAATGAATTTGACAAGCTAAAATTTGCAAGGGATGCCTACACGATTGGTAGACACCCCTCAATTAAGGATGGACTTGGCTACAAGAGGGAAGCCAAGAACTTGACAAGCCATAAGGCTCCCATCTCCGCCAAGGAGAAAGGGAAGGCCCCTATGACTAGTAGTGTGCAAAAGAACCATGCCTTTATGTACCATGATAGGAGAGAATCTAGAAATGCTTATAGGAATTGTAATGCATATAATGCCTTTGATTCTCATGCCATGTTTGCTTCTAGTTCTTCTTATGTGCATGATAGAAATGTTGGTAGGAGAAATGTTGTTCATAATATGCCTAGGAGAAATGTTGTTAATGTTCCTAGGAAAGTAAATGAACCTTCTACAATATATCATGCTTTAAATGCTTCTTTTGCTATTTGTAGAAAGGATAGGAAGATAGTTGCTAGAAAATTAGGGGCAAGATGCAAGGGAGACAAAACTTGCATTTGGGTCCCTAAGGATATTTGTGCTAACCTTACAGGACCCAACATGAGTTGGGTACCTAAGACCCAAGCCTAAATTTGCCTTGCAGGTTTATGCATCCGGGGGTTCAAGCTGGATTATTGACAGCGGATGCACAAACCATATGACGGGGGAGAAGAAGATATTCACCTCCTACGTCAAGAATAAAGATTCCCAAGATTCAATAATATTCGGTGATGGGAATCAAGGCAAGGTAAAAGGGTTAGGTAAAATTGCAATCTCAAATGAGCACTCTATCTCTAATGTGTTTTTAGTAGAGTCTCTTGGATATAATTTGCTATCTGTTAGTCAATTATGCAATATGGGATATAACTGTCTATTTACAAATGTAGATGTGTCTGTCTTTAGAAGATGTGATGGTTCACTAGCTTTTAAGGGTGTACTAGACGGCAAACTTTACTTAGTTGATTTTGCAAAAGAAGAGGCCGGTCTAGATGCATGCTTAATGGCTAAGACTTGCATGGGCTGGTTGTGGCATCGCCGCTTAGCACATGTGGGGATGAAGAACCTCCACAAGCTCCTAAAGGGAGAACACGTGATAGGTCTAACCAATGTACATTTCGAAAAAGATAGACCTTGTGCAGCTTGTCAAGCAGGGAAACAGGTGGGAGGCTCTCATCACATCAAGAATGTGATGACAACATCAAGACCCCTGGAGCTGCTACATATGGACCTCTTCGGACCCGTCGCCTATCTGAGCATAGGAGGAAGTAAGTATGGTCTAGTTATTGTTGATGACTTTTCCCGCTTCACTTGGGTGTTCTTTTTGCAGGATAAGTCTGAAACCCAAGGGACCCTCAAGCGCTTCCTCAGGAGAGCTCAAAATGAGTTTGAGCTCAAGGTGAAGAAGATAAGGAGCGACAACGGGTCCGAATTCAAGAATCTTCAAGTGGAGGAATTTCTTGAGGAGGAGGGGATCAAGCACGAGTTCTCCGCTCCCTACACACCTCAGCAAAACGGTGTGGTAGAGAGGAAGAACAGGACACTCATAGATATGGCGAGGACTATGCTTGGAGAGTTCAAGACCCCCGAGTGCTTTTGGTCGGAAGCCGTGAACACGGCTTGCCACGCCATCAACAGGGTCTACCTTCACCGCCTCCTCAAGAAGACTTCATATGAGCTGCTGACTGGTAACAAACCCAATGTATCGTATTTTCGTGTATTTGGGAGTAAATGTTACATTCTAGTGAAGAAGGGTAGGAATTCCAAATTTGCTCCCAAAGCCGTAGAAGGGTTTTTATTAGGTTATGATTCAAATACAAAGGCGTATAGGGTCTTCAACAAATCATCGGGTTTGGTTGAAGTCTCTAGCGATGTTGTATTTGATGAGACTAATGGCTCTCCAAGAGAGCAAGTTGTTGATCTTGATGATGTAGATGAAGAAGACGTTCCAACGGCCGCGATACGCACCATGGCGATTGGAGATGTACGGCCTCAGGAACATTTGGAGCAAGATCAACCGTCTTCCTCAACTATGGTGCATCCCCCAACCCAGGATGACGAACAGGTACCTCAAGTGGAGGCGCATGATCAAGGGGGAGCACAGGATGTTCAAATTGAAGAGGAAGAAGCACCTCAGGCACCTCCAACCCAAGTTTGAGTGACGATCCAAAGGGATCATCCCGTCGACCAAATTTTGGGTGATATTAGCAAGGGAGTAACTACTCGTTCAAGATTAGTTAATTTTTGTGAGCATTACTCTTTTGTCTCTTCTATTGAGCCTTTCAGGGTAGAAGAGGCCTTGCTAGATCCGGACTGGGTGTTGGCCATGCAGGAGGAACTCAACAATTTCAAGCGCAATGAAGTTTGGACACTGGTGCCTCGCCCCAAGCAAAATGTTGTGGGAACCAAGTGGGTGTTCCGCAACAAACAGGACGAGCACGGGGTGGTGACAAGGAACAAGGCTCGGCTTGTGGCAAAAGGTTATGCCCAAGTCGCAGGTTTGGACTTTGAGGAGACTTTTGCTCCCGTGGCTAGGCTAGAATCAATTCGTATCTTGCTAGCATATGTCGCTCACCATTCCTTCAGGTTGTACCAAATGGATGTGAAGAGCGCTTTCCTCAACGGGCCGATCAAGGAGGAGGTGTACGTGGAGCAACCCCCTGGCTTTGAGGATGAACGGTACCCTGACCATGTGTGTAAGCTCTCTAAGGCGCTCTATGGACTTAAGCAAGCCCCAAGAGCATGGTATGAATGCCTTAGAGACTTTTTAATTGCTAATGCTTTCAAGGTCGGGAAAGCCGATCCAACTCTTTTTACTAAGACTTGCGATGGTGATCTTTTTGTGTGCCAAATTTATGTCGATGACATAATATTTGGCTCTACTAACCAAAAGTCTTGTGAAGAGTTTAGCAGGGTGATGACGTTTCAAGTGAAGCAACTCAAGGACGGCACTTTCATCTCCCAAACGAAGTACACGCAAGACTTGCTAAAGCGGTTTGGGATGAAGGACGCCAAGCCCGCAAAGACGCCGATGGGAACTGACGGACACACCGACCTCAACAAAGGTGGTAAGTCCGTTGATCAAAAAGCATACCGGTCCATGATAGGTTCTTTGCTTTATTTATGTGCTAGTAGACCGGATATTATGCTTAGCGTATGCATGTGTGCTAGATTTCAATCTGATCCTAAGGAGTGTCACTTAGTGGCTGTGAAGCGAATTATTAGATATTTAGTCGCTACGCCTTGCTTCGGGATCTGGTATCCAAAGGGGTCTAACTTTGACTTGATTGGGTACTCAGATTCCGACTATGCTGGATGTAAGGTCGATAGGAAGAGTACATCGGGGACGTGCCAATTCTTAGGAAGGTCCCTGGTGTCATGGAACTCTAAGAAACAAACCTCCGTTGCCCTATCCACCGCTGAGGCTGAGTACGTTGCCGCAGGACAGTGTTGCGCGCAACTGCTTTGGATGAGGCAAACCCTCCGGGACTTTGGCTACAATCTGAGCAAAGTCCCACTCCTATGTGACAATGAGAGTGCTATCCGAATAGCGGAAAATCCTGTTGAGCACAGCCGCACAAAGTACATTGACATCCAGCATCACTTTTTGAGAGACCACCAGCAAAAGGGAGATATCGAAGTGTTTCATGTTAGCACCGAGAACCAGCTAGCCAATATCTTTACCAAGCCTCTAGATGAGAAGACCTTTTGTAGGCTGCGTAGTGAGCTCAATATCTTAGATTCGCGGAACTTGGATTGAATTGTAGCATATATGTGTTTATGCCTTTGATCATGTTCATTCTGCATTCTGTTGCTTATTGTGGTGCTCAAGTTGTACAAACACTCCCTGGACCTCACAAGTCCTTTTTGCAAGTGATGCACGTATTAAGGGGGAGCTGTGCTACAACTTGACCCTTTGAGACTAACCATGTACTTGAGTTTGGTTGTTTTAGTCTCCAAGGAGAATTGAAAGGGAAAAGGTGGACTTGGACCATGCAAGACTTCCACTGCACTCCGATGAGAAAGAGTAACTTTTCCAAGTTCATCTTTATACTCCTATTGTCTTTGTGTTCTTATTTGAAAATTTTGGTGAGGCAATGGGGTTAAAGGGCCAAGATTGATCCCGTTTTGGTGCTTGATGCCAAAGGGGGAGAAAATAAAGGCCAAAGCAATAAATGGATCAGCTACCACTTGAGAAATTTTGAAAATAGTAGATTAGAGCTTTTGGTTTGTCAAAACTCTTTTATTGTCTCTTATGTCAAAAGTTGGCCTCTTGTGGGGAGAAGTGTTGATTATGGGAAAAAGGGGGAGTTTTTGAAATCCTTGATCAAATTTCTTTGGAAAACCTCTCTTTATGTCTCTACAAGTGGTTTTGACTTAGAGATAGGAATTTGAGTTTGATTTGCAAAAACAAACCAAGTGGTGGCATAGAGTGATCCATATATGTCAAATTGAATCAAAACAATTTTGAGTTCTAATTTGAACTGTTTTTGTACTTGTTCTACTTGCTTTATGTTGTGTTGGCATAAATCACCAAAAAGGGGGAGATTGAAAGGGAAATGTGCCCTTGGGCAATTTCTAAGTGTTTTGGTGATTTAGTGTCCAACACAAGTGCCTAAGTGTAAAGAGGTGGACAAAGTACAAATCAAGGATAAAGGTATGTTTCTCAGACTTAGTACATTGTTTTATGGACTAATGTATTGTGTCTAAGTGCTGGAAACAGGAAAAATCCAATTGGAAATGTCTTGGCTCGAGCAGCCAAGAATCTGCTGAGTCTGGGAGCACCGGAGTGTCCGGTGGTGCACCGGATAGTGTCCGGTGCGCCAGGCTGGTTCGAGCGAACTGGCCGCTCTCGGGAATTCACCGGCGACGTACGGCTATAATTCACCGGACTGTCCGGTGTGCACCGGACTGTCCGGTGAGCCAACGGTCGGCCGGGCCAACGGTCGGCCGCGCAATCTGCGCGGGACACGTGGCCGAGCCAACGGCTAGAAGATGGCACCGGACTGTCCGGTGTACACCGGACATGTCCGGTGCGCCAACGGCTCCAGGTCTGCCAACGGTCGGCTTCGCCATTTAAGGAAAGAAATCTGGCACCAGACAGTGTCCGGTGTGCACCGGACTGTCCGGTGCGCCAGATGACAGAAGGCAAGAATTGCCTTCCCTGATTGCTCTCAACGGCTCCTAGCTGCCTTGGGGCTATAAAAGGGACCCCTAGGCGCATGGAAGAGGACACCAAGCATTCCTACAACATTCTTAAGCAGCAAGACATCGATTCCACGCATTCGTTTCATTATGATAGCATATAGAGCTCTAGTGGAGTTGTGAACTCATTGAGTTGTGTTGCGAGCTCTTGTTGCGACTTGTGTGCGTATTGACATTCTGATTCGTGTGTCTTGTGTGCGTTGCTAATCCCTCCCTTGCTCAGTGTTCTTTGTGAATTTCAAGTGTAAGGGCGAGAGGCTCCAAGTTGTGGAGATTCCTCGCAAACGGGATTGAGATAAAGCAAGCAAAACACCGTGGTATTCAAGTGGGTCTTTGGACCGCTTGAGAGGGGTTGATTGCAACCCTCGTCCGTTGGGACGCCACAACGTGGAGTAGGCAAGCGTTGGTCTTGGCCGAACCACGGGATAACCACCGTGCCATCTCTGTGATTGATCTTTGTTGGTTATTGTGTTTTGTTGAGGATTCCTCTTTAAGCCACTTGGCAATTATTGTGCTAACACTTAACCAAGTTTTGTGGCTTAAGTTTTTGAAGTTTTACAGGATCACCTATTCACCCCCCCCTCTAGGTGCTCTCAGATACACACACATATATAAAGGAATGTAATTTCTTCTTTTAGATTTTATTACAAAGTGGGTATTACAAATCCTACCCCCTTAACAAGAATCTCGTCCTCGAGATTTAGGAAGGACTATGGAAAAGATGGGGAAAATCTATGCAAAGCTCTTCTTCTCTATCCCAAGTAGCTTCATCATCTCCGTGGTGACTCCATTGTACTTTGCACATCTTTATCACCTTATTTCTTGTAACTCAAGTCAAACTGTCTAGAATCTTGATAGGGTACTCAGCATAGGTCAGGTCATCTTGCACACTGAGGTCCTTCATTGGTAGTTGCTCCTCAGGTACCCTGAGGCACTTCTTTAGTTGTGACACGTTAAAGACATCATGTACATCTGACAGGTGATCGGGTAGTTCTAGTTGATATGCAACTTCTCCCACTCGCTTTAAGATCAAGAAGGGTCCAATGAAGCGAGGGGACAGCTTTCCTTTAACTTTAAACCTCCTCATACCCCGGATCGGTGACACCTTCAGATACACATGATCACCCTCCTTAAACTTCAGTAGTCTTCTCCGGGTATCAGCATAGCTCTTCTGCCTTGATTGTGCAATTCTCAAATTCTCCCTTATGATTTGCACTTGTTCCTCTGTCTCTTGAATGAGTTCAGGCCCAAAGAACTGCCTTTCACCAGTTTAATCCCAATACAGTGGAGTCCTGCACTTTCTGCCATACAAAGCCTCAAATGGTGACATCTTCAAACTGGCATGGTAGCTATTATTATAAGAGAACTCTGCATATGGTAAGCTCTTATCCCAACTTCCACCATGTTTAAGAGCACAAGCTCTTAACATATCCTCCAGCACTTGATTAGTCCTCTCTGTCTGTCCATCAGTTTGAGGATGGTAGGCTGAACTAAAATTCAACTATGTATCCAAGCTCTCATGCAACTTCTTCCAAAACCGAGAAGTAAACTGTGATCCTCGATCAGACACGATCTTCTTAGGCACTCCATGTAGACAAACTATCCGAGTCATATACAATTTTGCTAGCTTGGCTCCCGTGTAATTAGTCCTCACAGGTATGAAATGAGCCACTTTTGTCAATCTGTCCACAATCACCCAAATAGAGTCATATCCTACTGGAGTGCGGGGTAGTCCAACAATGAAATCCATACCAATTTCTTCCCATTTCCACTCGGGAATCTTAAGCGGGTGCAATAGTCCAGCTGGTCTTTGATGTTCGGCCTTGACTCTTTGACATACATCACACTTAGCCACATGTGCAGCAACATCTCTTTTCAGTCCATACCACCAATACTTCTGCTTCAAATCCTGATACATCTTAGTGCTACCAGGATGGATAGAATAATAAGAATCATGAGCTTCTTTCAATATAGTCTCACGAAGGCTATCAATCTCCAGAACACATATCCGATCCTTGAACCATATAGTACCTTGCTCATCCACCATGAATTCTGGCACTCTACCTTCCGTAATCAGATCCTTAATCTCTTGAATTTTAGCATCACCCACTTGGCCTTTACAAATTTCTTGCTCCAAGGTAGGTTCCAATTCAATGGTAACTCCTTCCGTATGAGTAACAATTCCCAGGTTGAGTCTCTCAAAATCTTTTGCTAATTCATCAGGTAGCTGGACAACAATAGCGGAGTGAACGTGCTCCTTCCGACTCAAGGCATCAGCAACCAAATTCGCCTTGCATGGGTGGTAGTGAATCTCCTTCCTTAATGAGCTCCAACCAACGGCGTTGCCTAAGGTTGAGATCCTTCTGAGTGAATATATACTTCAAACTCTTATGATCCGTGTATACTTGGCACTTAGTTCCCATAATGTAATGTCTCCATATCTTAAGTGCGTGCACAACCGCTGCCAGTTCTAAATCATGAGTGGGGTAGTTCAATTCGTGTTTCCGCAACTGACGAGACGTATAGGCGATCATATGTCCTTCTTGCATAAGCACACATCCTAATCCTTAGCCACATGCATCACAATAAATGTCAAATCCCTTCTGTAGATCTGGCATAACCAACACTGGTGGTGACATCAACCTCTTCTTTAATTGATCAAAGCTTTCTTGGCACTTCTCATCCCACTTAAATTATCTTCCTTTCTCTAGAAGTGAGGTCATAGGCTTGGCAATCTTAGAGAATCCTTCAATAAATCTTCGATAATATCCTGCAAGTCCCAAGAAACTCCGAATCTCAGTGACAGTAGTGGGCACGCTCCATTCCATTATCTCCTTCACTTTAGCAGGATCCACTGTTATTCCTCCATTAGAAATAATATATCCTAGGAATGGCACCTTGTCAATCCAAAACTCACACTTGCTAAACTTGGCGTAGAGTTGATTATCTCGTAGCTTCTGTAGCACCAACCTTAGATGTTCTTCATGATCACTTTCACTCTTAGAATAGATAAGAATATCATCGATGAACACCACGACGAATTTGTCCAAATACTCCATAAACACCTTATTCATCAAATTCATAAAATAAGTCGATGCATTGGTTAATCCAAACGACATCACAGTGAACTCATATAATCCATATCGGGTTGAGAAAGCCGTCTTAGGAATATCTGATGGTCTAATCTTCATTTGATGGTATCCCGATCGGAGATCAATCTTCGAGAATACCCTGGCACCTCTCATCTGATCAAATAAATCCTCAATGTGGGGTAATGGATACTTGTTCTTTACAGTAACATCATTAAGTGATCTATAATCCACACACATCCGTTGTGAACCATCCTTCTTCTGTACAAACAGAACCGGCGCTCCCTAAGGTGAGGAACTGGGACGAATGTACCCTGCCTCTTGTAACTCCGTTAAATGCTTCTTCAGCTCCTTTAACTCTTCTACAGACATCCTGTATGGCCGTTTAGAAATAGGGGCAGTTCCAAGTAGAAGATCAATTACAAACTCAACTTCCCTATCTGGTGGCATCCCTGGTAACTCCTCTGGAAAGGCATCCGGAAAATCTCTAACCACACGGATGTTATCACCAACAAACTCCTCAGGTATAAACTATATCGCCCGTTTGGAAGAGGTGGTTACTGCAATTTGGACTTGAAATCTTTCTCCTTTAGGGCTGGTGAGTTCTACAGTACCCCTACCACATGCTATAATGGCCTTTGCCTTTCTTAACCATGACATACCAAGGATTAGATCTATACTGGTTGCCTCTAATATTATAGTAGTGGCTCCAAATTCTCTTCCCATAATTGTTAATGTCAATCTATGTGTCATTTGATTTGCCTCGATAGGCCCTTTAGGTGTGATTACTATCATTGGTTTTCTCATATTTAGCAATGGTATCTCATTTGTGTTTGGCATATCGAGCAGACATGAAAGAATGTGTAGCACCAGAATCAAATAATATGGTTGCAGGAATGGCATTAATGTAAAACATACCAAGTACGATGTCAGCACCATCAGGAGTAGCATCAACGCTGACTTGATTAACCCTGGCTATAGAATATCCCTTGCCAGGAGTCTGTTGCTTGTTCTTAGCTGGTGTACCAGAATTCCCCATCGGACAAGCATTAGCATAGTGCCCAATCTGACTGCACTTGAAGCATGTAGGGCCGGTCTTCTGTCCTGCAGACCTCGTCGGGGTGCCAGTGGGAGTAGCCTAACGAGTAGGAGGTGTCCGTGGAGACCCCTGTGGAGCATACTGAGCTGGGCGTGGTCCTCCTCCTGGACGAGTAGGTGTACCTTGTGGCAAAACGTAGCGGGGACAAACACTGCTGCTACCCTGCCCCTGTGAGATAGCCTTCCTCTTCAAGTCTCCTAGTTGAACACGCTTGTGTTCAATAGCAAGAGCCTTATCCAGCAGCCTCTGAAATGATGGAAATGTGTGTGCAACCAGTGCATACTGTAGGGGTCCATTAAGTCCTTCAATAAAGTGCTCATGCTTTCTCTCATCCTTAGCAACCTCATTCGAAGCATATCTCGACAGCTGAATGAATTTATCTCTGTACTCACTAACAGACATGTTGCCTTGCTTCAATTGCAGAAACTCCTTCTTCTTGATCTTCATCAATCCAGTTGGAATGTGGTAGTTTCTGAACTGTGCATTGAACTCTGCCCAGGTAATAGTATCAGCAGCATCATGGGTAGCAGTATAAGAATCCCACCAGTCAGCAGTAGGACCTGTCAGACGACTAGAGGCATAAAGAACTTTCTCCTAGTCTGAGCATTGGGCAATGTTGAGCATCTTCTCAATTGACTTCAACCAATCATCTGCATCAAGTGGATCTGGCAAATTGGCGAAGGTCAGTGGCTTATGGCTCATGAATTCCCGGTGCTTATCACGAGGTGGAACTGGTGGTGGTGGTGGAGGCAATGGTACTTGTTGTTGTTGCTGCTATTGCTGTTGTTGTTGAAATTGATGTTGTAGCAGTTGTTGCGCCCTTCTCTCCTGGCGTATCTCTTCTCGCTCCTAGCGTAATTCCTGGCGTATCTCTTCTCGTTCCTGGCGCATCTCCTGACGTTCTTACTGCATCTGAGCACGCATATCAGCCATAGTGTCCACCATTTGTTGCATCATCCTCATCTGAGCTGCAACCAGTGGGTCAACTCCGCCTGGTGGAGGATTAGGAGGATTCATCTCTGCTGGTTGTGGCTGGGGTTGTCTGAATATCCTTCGAGTGTGTCGTTTGGGAGGTAAATCAATTCCACCACCCCTCCTGGTATTGACCATCTGAGTTAGATACATATGGTAAGAGAGAATAGTAGACAAGGAAGCATGTTACTTTGGGGGATTTATTAGCTAAGCAGATTTGTGTTTTACATACTAAGCTAATTCATTACCTTATGGTGGTACATGCTAAGATGTCCATAAATAATATTTCAATCAATCAAAGAAGCAAATCAGGCATTTATCATCAGAACAATCAAACAACATTTTTAAATATAGAAAAATAGTTTTGATTTTGTCATAGACCTCCTATCTCCTAAGAAGGTCATAAATGTAGGATTCCAAGGTGTGAAATCCATCTTGTCTCAGAGTAGAAAAGGTAAGAATGATCAGAGTGGGACAGTAGAAGGTGAGACAGGATCAAGATAAGTATAGAAAGAATCAGAGTAAGGTAAGTATAGAATGAATCAGAGTAAGATAAGTAGGTAAGGGTTTGTCCATTTCTATCTAGGTTTCGTCCTACAGTCAACATTTCCTCTGATACCACTTCTGTAACACTCAGGCTTTAAGGAACAAAGCCGGGTGCATCTCATACATGCGCCAAAGAAGACAACATATATAATAACAAAGTGTATAGAGATAAATGTCACAATAAAATCAGAGTACTTATTACATGGCGGAAGTCTTACAAAATAAAAGATGAATATAGCAGGAACTAAAATCTATCCTTGACGCCAGAAAGTTGACTGGGAGATGCCACCCAAGTCGAAAGCCTTAGTGTTAGGCAGCTCCTCTTCGACCACCTGCTCTTCTCCTGTGGGCGGTGTGAGACAGCAAGAGTGAGCTCACATACGTTCATAGCTCAACAAGTCATGGGGAATAATGTGGCATGAACTCACCAAAGGTGGGAGTTCATGAAGTGTAAGGTTGATCAATGAAATATAGGTTGAAGCTGGGCATTGCTTTTGTATGTTGGTCAGAATTTTACTAGCAGTTACTAAGTGTAAGTAAATACCAAACCATAGTAATAATAAGTAAAAGTAATAATAAAATAATCCCAAATGCAATGAAATGACAAATTAAGTTTAAGTTCCATAAATTAATCATGTGAGTGTCCGAGCCGCTCATGACCGTGAGCACGGCTAGTATACCAGTTTTACACTGTGCAGAGGTTGTGCATCTTTACCCACAAGTCGTGTTACCTATTTGCCACGGAGTTGATCAGACCCCATACACCTCTACCAAGGAAGCGAGGCGGGGTACCACTATGAGGCCTTTACAAAGTTCCACTAGCTTCAGAAAACCCGCTACAGTTTATAGGAAGCTCCAGTGCAGGAATCCCTCGCCTGACCGCCATCACAGCAAAATCAACCCAAGGACCTCCCTACACTGACCACTCCCCTACTGCCCTTGCCCCTTTCGGGTAAGGTAGTCATCCACTAGCTTTCCTAGTTAATCAGCCAAGGGCGTCCCATTAAACCCTTGTGGTAGCACTGTTTTCCCGGGTGGTTCTCCATGTTCCCATTAACATAATAATCTTATCATGAACAATAAATAATGAACAGATAATAAAAAGTGTAATCATGAGTAATAAATATCTCTATACCCAAAACATAGAGCAATAGCATGTACTACCCAAAAATTTTAGTAGTAAAACCTGTGGTGAAACAAGGTATAAAGATAGACAAAATCTAGGGTAACCTATTGGGTCCCATCAAAATTAACCTATGCAGATCATTATGATTAATAAGAACATGAATGGGTAAAAGAAGTGATCAAGGGCACAACTTACCTTCAACGAGCTCCTACTCAGCAGTCTCTACCAGCTGAACCTCAGGATCCTCTGAAGCTTGCTCGTCTACTCGCATCAACACAATACATACATAGTATAGAGAAAATTAACATCACACCAAACATGTAAATAAAATACATAGTAATAATCTAGACATTAAAATAAGATCATAGGAACTGGAATCGTTAAATTTGGAGTTATAGATTTTAAGTTATGAATTTTTGAAGTTATCAAGTACCTCTGTTGGGGGCCTTCGGCTTCCGAAGGTCCTCAAAAACGAGATTTGACAATATTTCTAGAGTATAATACATGAACAGGTACCTTCAGACATGGACTCTTCGAACAATTGTTGTACGAAGAAACACAAAGAGAACGAAGGATGGAGTAGAGCCGAAGCTGTGCGCAAGGAAACTTCGGCATGATAGCGGAGAAGAGGAAACCGACTTAAAAAGGAAAAGACTACCTAGACCTCAATAGATTATTATAGAGTTGTTATCAAAAGCAAAGGACCTGGATGTAATTTTACATGGGCTGCGACCCGTGCCTATAAATAGGTGAACAGTACCCCCGTACTGTTCACGCTGACTTGGCATTCGCTTTTGCGTCACGCTTGTATTTTCTTTCAAGCCGAAGGTACAAATGTAACTCAATATTGTTCTTATCCATTCATGATTATATAATAAACAATATATGAACGATGTCATATGATTATTCGTGTTATTTCTCATGTTTCATATGCTTCGTCTTCCATTAATATACGCTGTTGTGATGAAGGTATGTCCTTCATGACCTTCGTCTGAAGATCGTTATATCCTTAGGGAAATAACGCTTCGAAGGACGAAGGGTGTTAACCATTAACCTAATTTTGTGTTGCCTTGTTCTTAACTTATAGCATTTGAGAACAAGTCCCCAACATTGGCGCCCACCTCCGGTGAACTCACTTCCACTTTTTGAGCTTTGACCACCTTCGGCAAGCGTCGACCTTCGTCATGCCGCCAAAGAAAGCTTCAGCGACAAGGGCTGGTGCTCTACAGCCACTGGACCTGAACCAAGATACCCTTTCTCTTCGAGAGGCCCGAAGCCAGAAGAGGAAGGCCACTAGTCCAACACCCCAAGAGGATGACTTGGACCAAGAAATCAGGAATATGGAAATGTTGCATCAACAGGTGCAAAGGAAGAAAGAAAAGATGGCCCGGCTAGCTGACCTACAAAGGCAGATAGACGAAACCTCTGAAGAGGTTCGTCATCTCACTCAAGATGAACAGCACCGAAGGCCCCAGCATAGAGAATTGCACCAAGAAGGCTTCTTCAACAAGGACGACTAGTATGAGGATTTTCATCATGGGAATTTTGCTTTCGATGATGCTTCTCCTCTGTCAGCAGAGCTGCAGGCTACACCTTGGCCCCCATCTTACAAGCCACCCCATCTCCCCATGTATGACGGACACTCAGATCCGAAGCAATTTCTGATGAGTTACGAAGCAACAATATCTTCGTATGGTGGCAATACTGCGGTCATGGCGAAATCCTTCGTCATGGCAGTCAAAAATGTTGCACAAACCTGGTACTTCTCTCTTCGGCCAGGAACAATCATGTCATGGCAGAAGTTGAAGGACATGCTAATTACCAGTTTCCAAGGATTTCAGACGAAGCCGGTCACTGCTCAGGCTTTGTTCCAATGCACGCAAGATCAAGAAGAATACCTCCAGGCGTATGTCCGAAGGTTCTTGCGATTGAGGGCACAAGCACCAACAGTGCCCAATGAAATTGTCATTGAGGCCATGATCAAGGGGCTTCGGCCAGGACCTTCGGCTCAATACTTCGCCAGGAAACCCCCTCAGACCCTAGAGAAACTGCTTCAGAAGATGGATGAGTACATCCGCGCTGACAATGACTTTTGGCAGAGAAGGGAGGAAGCCTACAGGTTCTCCGAGATGACCAGGGGCTTCGGAGGGAGAATTCACCCCAGACATGTCAGATCAATTCATTCTACTCAGAATGACGACAGGGGAACCCAGCAACAGAAGCCACAATATTCTTCTCAAGCTTCGGGGCAACAACAGAGTTACCCTCGGCCCCCAGCTCCAAGGGGCAGAGGCGCTAGGGGCTTCGGAGGAAGGTTTGGGGATCAGCCCAGGAAAATTTACTGCCTATTCTGCGGAGAAGACAAGGGCCACACCACCAGGATGTGCCATGTCACCATTCAGAAACAGAAAGAGATAGCAGAGGCTACAGCTCAACAGAGTCAGCCAAAGCAGGTCATGCATACTGCTTCGTACCACTCACCATACATTCCAGAATATGTGGGCAACCATCCTGCAGCTTCTGTTGCTTCGGCAAGCCAACCTCAGGCATCTTGGCAACAGCCCCCACCTCCACCACCAATCAACCCGCTTATCCCCAAGGCCAGCAGCCAGAAGGGAGCTAGCACAGTCACCAGCAGAGAGACTTTAGGGAGCAGTCCGAAGCTCGCACAGTCAATAGTATTGTGCCAGAATCAAAACACATCTACTAAGATATATCCTACCTCAGAAACAGCCTTTACATTTGTCATCATTTACCTTTTCAATAAAGAACAATCATCAAAAATTCAGTTCTTTTATTGTTTTCAATTTCTTGTAATAGCTTTGTCATTATCATAATGAATATATCCTCTTCAAATATTGACGAAGTTCTAAAGGTTTTGACGAAGGAATGCATTACAAGTTATCGTCGAAGCAACAAAAGTCGTTCTTAAGGGAACGCAGTGTAAGTTTTCTGCTCAAAAGTCGTTCTTAAGGGGACGCAGCGTAAGTTTTCTGCTCAAAAGTCGTTCCAAAGGGAATGCAGAGCATACAGCGAAAAATAAACGCTGATACCGCCGAAGTAAAAGGCGAAGAAGCTCCTAAGGGAGGCTTACAGCGAAAAATAAACGCTGATACCGCCGAAGTAAAAGGCGAAGAAGCTCCTAAGGGAGGCTTACAGCGAAAAGTCAGCGCTGATGAACTGAAAAATGACCAAAAGATTGACTGAGGAATGTGTGTAGGCCTTCGGCGCAAATATCACTTTGCATATCACTACATCATTACATCATGTGCATAGCATAGCATCATACATCATATTGCATCAATGGCACAAGAAGGGGGTGCAATATGAATCTACGGAAAGGCACACAATGTTGGCCTACATTACTGAGCTTCGGAGATCGGTTCGAAGATGTGTCAAGGCGCAAAATAAGTTTTCAAGAAATACAGCTCCGTCATTATGATATGAAAAGGAGATCTATTGTTCACAAGGCATAGATGTTTTTTCGGAAACCGTAATATTTTTACAGAATATGGATATTCTTTACGAAGCATGAAAAGAAGGGAAGGTGTTTTTTCGCCGAAGGCTCAAAAACGGTATGTACGTAAAATTCCATGCATCGTAAAGAGTTGAATCATAAACAGCTTATATATTATATTCAAAATTACAAAATATTTTACATATTGTCCAGCAAATGTTACACTCCAAATGGCTTTACAATAACAGCTAATCTTCTCGTAAAACTACTTCTGCAGCTTCGTTTAGCAGCTGATCAACAACTTTATCCATAATAGCTTCGGCCATTTTTCTAATCTCATCATCCCCCTTTGCTTTGGGGTCCGCCAATGGATCGGCGGGCTCTGGGGAGGAGCTTGTACGGCTGTGTTACAAAGTGTAAATAAGTCCGAAGTCATAAAATTACAACATAAAGTCAAAAGTTACTAGTCAATACCTATTTGCCTCTCGAGACCCGCACTTTTCTCAGCGGCCTCTACCACTTTTCTAGCATCGTGAATACCTTTTTCACTTCTCCTTATGATTTCCTGAGCCATCTCTCGACCGCCATTTTCCCAGATGTCAGTGAAAAATTTTCCACCAATCAAGCTTGCTTTGGCCGAGGGGTCTTTTATATCTTTAGTAGTTAAGGCGGCCTCGGTTTGCGCCAAAGATTTCACATGATCGTAGCCCCTTTTCTCCAAAATAGTAGCAATCCCCCTAGCACCCGAGAAGGCACATATGTCCCCACGGCCACTCAAAATTTCTTCAAAAGCTTCGGCCTCGCCATTGATCCAGTCAATTGGACCTTTGGGATCTCCCAGTACGAAGTTGCTTTCATTTGAAAATGCGCCGGCGCTGGTGAAACTACTCTTAATTGTTTCCACACATTTCATGGATTTTTCATAACATTTTTCTTTTGAAAGCTGAAGTGCTACAGCTGTCTTCTCCCAATGATTCTTCTAGTAGTCGCTGACTTTAAGGTTAGCTTCGGTAGTTGCACATTTTAGGTTCGCCTCAGCCAGCTGTTTCTGAAGATTTTCAATTTTGCACTTTTGGGCTTCAACTTGAGCCTTGGAAGCAGCTTCGTCCTCTTTTATTTTGTTAAGCAATGAATGTAAAATCTTGTCTTTCTCAAGACCTTCGTTCCTTAGTTCAATCACTTCGGAACGAAGGTTATTCAATGCCATCGTACATCCCTCGTCTTCAGCGCTTTTCTGCGCTCTGAGGGCATTGCTGAGAATAAGGCCCTGCAAAAAGAATGTGATGATAAGAAATAAACACACGAATTTCTAACCACGCAAAAGTTTATTTTCTCACCTTTAAGCTGTTATATGCTAAGCTGTCGGCTATTTCATCTTTTGACAAAACTGAAAGCCCATCTTCTAGAGTTGGGAATCCGAAGCTTCTTGCCATCTCCCGGCACACAGAGATCTCCTTGTTGTCTGGGAGACAATACAAGAAGTCTTCTTCTCCACTGCCATTGAATATCAACGCCCCTTTTGGATATTTTAATTTCTGGGCATAATGATGAGCTTCTCGTTTTTCTTCATCAGATAGTATTTTGCCCGAAGCATGTCGCACAATATAATCAGGCAATTTGAAAGATGCTTCGGGAGTGGAAGAAAGAGTTTTTTCAGACAGAATTTGCTTTAAAGTTTCCTTTTTATTTTCTCCTTTAGTCTCCAAGGATTTTTCTTTGGCGCACTCTGAAAGTCTAGTTTTGATTTCAGCCTGGTGCTTTGTAGCTTCACTTCCAGAAGTTTTTGTTTCAATTTGTGCTTTTTGAGCTTCGGCAACTTTTTTCGGCGTGGAGCTTGAAGACTTTATTGTCTCCAGTACATCCAAAACATTAACCATCCTTTTCCTTTTGGGGGTCACAGCTGGACCCTTCTGAGTCTGTGGCACTCCAACTTCTGCTGAAGGGCTTAAAATTTTTGATATTTTTGTCCCTTCAGTTTTCGACTCTTCAGCTCTTTCAGCCTTCGGTGTTGCAGTCAGCTCTTCAGCTTTCTGCGCAGATACAGATTTTTTGGCTTTGGTAGCCGAAGGAGCCTCGTCAACAAACTCGGGCAATGTGGCCGGCTCTATGTAGCGTGGCCGGTGCGTAAGAACCTTCACCTTTTTCTCTTCGGCGCCGGCTCACTAAGAGCGGCCGAAGCAACTTCCTTCACAGAAGTCGTACCTTTTCTTTTTTTCACCCCGTATCGGGTAACGGTAATCAGGATAGACGAATCCAATAGCATCAAAAACTCTATTCAGCCTCTTCTTTTTCCGACCATTGAAAGTCGCTGATAGCGCATTATCTTCCGTCTTGGAGTATGGCCCAAGCAGATCATCGCTTGTGGCTTCAATACATTTCAGCCAATCATCATCTGGCTCGATAAATTTATCATCATATCTGAAGGTGAATTTCATCCTAATCAGCCCACCTTCGTCAGGCTTGGTAATAGTTTCTTTTGGCATTTCCCACTTTTCTACGAGAGGCCATACTCTGAAAGCTACGTGCTCCTGGACCAAGTCTCTTGTCCCAACGAAGGAGCAAACCACGCTGAAGGCCCTCTAGCATTCTTCGGATGCTTCATCCATTTCCACCTTCAGTTTCCGGAGTCCGAAATGCTGCCAGATAGGGCGCATGACGATATCTTTAATGTCTTCTCGTGCCTCCAAATCGTTTTTCACATAGAACCATTCCTTCATCCAGTCCCCGGGCCATCTCTTCCGAAAAGTTGGCACGGGACAGCTTGACCCAGAGCGGGCACCGAAGCTGTAACAGCCAAAATTATTATGATATTGCTCTTTACCCCAGGGTTTCGTCTCATATATTAGCTCATGTATATTACAAAAGCTTTTTGCATTTGGTTCCAAGCCCTAGCTCTTCACGGCCCAGACAAAGATTCCCATTCTTATAATTGCTTCGGGCGTAATTTGATGAAGGCAGATTTGATAAATCTTCAAAACCTCAACCACAAATTTGCTCAATGGAAACCGAAGCCCAGCCTTAAAAAAGCTTCGGAAGATCACAACTTCATTTTCTTCGGGAGTAGGCACAGTCCTCTCTCCGTCATCAGCCCTTACAATAGACATGTCCCGAAAGTATCTTCCCCTCATATTATCAAGATGGCTTTGCTTAATAGTCGATTTTCCAAAAACTGCATGGCTTGGCCGCCAGGGTCGATCTTCGGAGTCTTCTCCGCCGCTCTCCACATCATAGCTGTCACTATCACTGGTACCTTCAGACAGACCCTCCAATGTTTCCCTAGCAATCTTCTCCGCATTTGTCCTTGTTATCGATTCAATAAAGCCAAGATTCATCTCCTCAGAAAGGCTCAGCTTCGTTTCAGCGGTAGCCTTCTTATCCTCAGACATATTCGAAAGAGCTGAAAAAATGCTCTCAAAGTCGAAGCTTTAATATCTAAAAAATCTGGTCAAGTGTGTGTAAGCAAAGACCTGTTTGAGCAGGCAAGGCAGATGGCAAGAAAGCATGCTAAATGAGCTAGTGGTGCGCTCTTATTTATACGCCTGGCGTATTGTGTGCTGGAGGGCCCGCTTGTCAGTAGCTGTTGCTATTCTAGCAAAGGGAAGGTGTTTTTTTGGACCTTCGGCTTAGGGCCTCCATCCATATCGCAATTTGAATTTATTATCTTAACAAATTAATATTGCGAGGGGCTACTGTAGGGGGCCTTCGGCTTCCGAAGGTCCTCAAAAACGAGATTTGACAATATTTCTGGAGTATAATACATGAACAGGTACCTTCGTACATGGACTCTTCGGATAATTGCTGTACGAAGAAACACAAAGAGAACGAAGGATAGAGCAGAGCCGAAGCTGTGCACAAGGAAGCTTCGGCATGATAGCGGAGAAGAGGAAACCGACTTAAAAAGGAAAAGACTATCTAGACCTCAATAGATTATTATAGAGTTGTTGTCAAAAGCAAAGGACCTGGATGTAATTTTACATGGGCTGCGACCCGTGCCTATAAATAGGTGAACAGTACCCCCGTACTGTTCACGCTGACTTGGCATTCGCTTTTGCGTCACGCTTGTACTTTCTTTCAAGCCGAAGGTACAAATGTAACTCAATATTGTTCTTATCCATTCATGATTATATAATAAACAATATATGAACGATGTCATATGATTATTCGTGTTATTTCTCATGTTTCATATGCTTCGTCTTCCATTAATATACGCTGTTGTGATGAAGGTATGTCCTTCATGACCTTCGTCTGAAGATCGTTATATCCTTAGGGAAATAACGCTTCGAAGGACGAAGGGTGTTAACCATTAACCCATTTTTGTGTTGCCTTGTTCTTAACTTATAGCATTTGAGAACAAGTCCCCAACAACCTCGAATAGCATAACTCATGTGAATAGTTTTAGTTCAAGTTTCATGGCTAAACAAGGTTACTAAGTGATAGAAAATATTAATATAAAATTATTGCAACTGGAATTAATTAAAAAGGATTCAAAATGGGTTTTCTATGAATTAAATGAGTTCTAGGCCTTATTTTAATACCAAAAACTCATTTATATAATTCTTTCATTCAGTTTACTGTTCCCTGGGCTGCGCGCAATAATTTAGAGAACTGCAAGGGCTTCTGCGCAAGAATTCCTAAGACCCAAAGCACTATTCCTATGGATCACGGGTTAATTTTATGAAAACAGAGGGGTTCTTATGCTATTCAGCCCTGGCGAAGGGGTATTGTTGCTTTTTAGCCATCCGATCAATAATCTACGCGCCAGATTAGATCAGCACGTGCATCACTTTTTCCCACTCGCCATGACCGTCAGATCCATTATCGACGGAGGGCAAACATCCACGCCCTCCTTTAATCTAAACCCTTGATCATCGTCTCAACGACCCCGATTTAAACTCACAAACCGGTATGCCATTTCTAATCTACGTCGCACGCTAGATATCCATCGGCTCAGGTGCACACATCCGCTCTTTAATCCCAACCGTTCGGCAATGGATGAATGGCACGCGACCCCCCCTTCCTCCTCCGACTCGGCCACGGCAACACACACCATTCCCACGGCGGCGCCATCACTGGGGAGCTCCAAACCCGCACTCTAGTGCCTCAAACTTTGAACCCAAAGGTGCTACACGTAGCGGAGAGGGAACCAAGGAGGATGGGAGTAGTTTTACCTCGAATCGGGGCGGTGACTTCTCTGCCCACGCGGTAATGCGGTTCCGCGATGAAGGCTGAAGTGCGGCGAGAAATTGAGGCCGCCCTGAGGATCAATTCCACCAGATACTACCAGGGACGTCTTCCTGGTGACGCTACGAAGCTCCATAACCCTTCCCCAATACCCCAACGACGATGTAGTCGAGGGTAGGCTGTGGCGGCGCTCTCCCCTCCCTTCTTGGTGCTACGGCGGCGACACGGTATTCAGTGAGGGCGAGTCTCCAAAAACAGGAGGAACAGGTCGACCAGGGTTCTGGGGACCCCATATAGACGCGAGGTGGCCGAGGTGGGCAACGATCTCCCCGGATTCGACGGCGAGCGCCCGCCATTATCGGGCAGTTTGTTGAAGGGTGACCGAGCCTACCCGGTCCCACCTGACAGTCTCAACGTAGAGGGGAAAAATCCTGCTAAGCGGGCCCACGAGCAAGCGACTCCGCGCGTAGAGGCCCAACTGATCGACCACGCAGACGCGTCTGACATGTGGGGCGCCCATGACAGCACGCGCGCGAGCGCTGGGCCGCAGCGGAAGACGTACTGGGCCGAGTTCCAGTAGGTTTGGGCCCATGCGCCATTTCTGATTTTCCTTTCCTTTTCCTTTTCTTTTCTATTTTCTTTCCTTTTTCTTTTATTTCCAAATTCCATTTTCAATTCAGATTTAAATTCAAATCTTGTGCCAATTTATCCTCAAATTATATTTTAAGATTAGAAGTACCAATTTTAGAAATATAATTGTGCATATATTATTTATATTTTCATATCCTTTCTTTTCTTCTCCTTTTTCCTCAATTCCTCTTCTCATTATTATTTTATTTTTATTCATATTATTATTGTTTTAAATGCACCAAACAAAAATCCAATATTATGCAATGGTTTATTTGTGTCTTAGTGGAGTTTTACTCATTTTTAAACATGATTAGGCACATGTGATGATAAATAGGGATACACACACATATATAAAGGAATGTAATTTCTCCTTTTAGATTTTCTTACAAAGTGGGTATTACATAAATAGAATGGTCAGGTGATATAGCAATTTTACCAAGTCCTTTGACCAAACCTTGATTTCCATCCCCGAATGTAATAGCTCGTTGGGGATCTTCGTTTTTCTCATAGGAGGAGAACATCCTTTTCTTCCCTGTCATGTGGTTTGTGCACCCGCTATCAATGATCCAACTTGAGCCCCCAGATGCATAAACCTGCAAAACAATTTAGGCCTTGTTCTTAGGTACCCAAACGGCCTGGGGTCCTTTCACATTAGAAACAAGCACCTTGGGTACCCAAACACAAGTCTTGGAGCCCTTGTGTTTGCCCCCAACATATATGGCAACTACTTTGCCTGATTTGTTAGTTAAAACATAAGAAGCATCAAAAGTTTTAAATGAAATAATAGGCTCATTTGATGCAGTAGGAGATTTCTTTTTAGGTAATTTAGCATGGGTTGATTGCCTAGAACTAGATGCCTCATTCTTATACATAAAAGCATGATGAGAGCCAGAATAAGACTTCCTAGAATGAATTCTCCTAATTTTATGTTCGGGATAACCAGCAGGATATAAAATATAGCCTTCGTTATCCTGAACCATGGGAGCCTTACCCTTAACAAAATTAGACAATTTCTTGGGGGCATTAAGCTTGACATTGTCTCCCCGTTGGAAGCCAATGTCATCCTTAATGCCAGGGCGTCTCCCATTATAAAGCATGCTTCTAGCAAATTTAAACTTTTCATTTTCAATTTCATGATCATTAATTTTAGCACTAAGTTGAGCTATGTGATTATTTTGTTGTTTAATTAAAGCAAGGTGATCATGAATAGCATCAACATTAATATCTCTACATCTAGTACAAATGGAGATATGCTCAACAGTAGAAGTAGAGGATTTGCAAACATTTAATTCATCAATCTTAGCATGTAACATGGCATTTTCATTTCTAAGATTGGAAATAGCATCATTGCAAACATTTAAATCTTTAGCCTTTGAAATTAAAATAGCATTTTCGGAAGTAAGGCTAGCAATTGATTCATTTTTAAGATTAACAATTGAATCATCACAAACATTTAACTTCTCAACCTTAGCACATAAATTAGCATTTTCACTTCTAAGGTTGGAAATGGTGTCATGGCAAATGCTAAGCTCACTAGTTAATTTTTCACATTTTTCTATCTCCTGAGCATAAGCATTTTTCACCTTAACATGCTTCTTATTATCCTTAATAAGGAATTCTTCTTGGCTATCCAAGAGTTCATCCTTCTCATGAATAGCACCTATCAATTCATTCAATTTTTCTTTTTGTTGCATGTTAAGGTTGGCAAAAAGACTAAGCACATCATCTTCACTATCACTAGAGCTACACTCATCGCTAGATGATGTATATTTAGTGGAGGCTCTAGATTTTACCTTCTTCTTCTTGCCGTCCTTTGCCATGAAGCATTTGTGGCCGACGTTGGGGAAGAGGAGGCCCTTGTTGACGGTGATGTTTGCGGCGTCCTCGTCGGAGGAGGAGTCAGTAGAGCTCTCATCGGAGTCCCATTCCCAACTCACAGGGGCATCGCCGCCCTTCTTCTTGTAGTATCTCTTCTTCTCCTTCCTCTTTCCCCTCTTGTCATCGCCTCTGTCACTGTCACTAGATAATGGACATTTTGCAATAAAATGACCGGGCTTACCACACTTGTAGCACACCCTTTTGGAACGGGTCTTGTAGTCCTTCCCCTTCCTTTGTTTGAGGATTTGACAGAAGCTCCTGATGATGAGTGCCATCTCCTCATTGTCAAGCTTGAAAGTTTCCTAGAGGGGGGTGAATAGGCAGAATCTGAAATTTACAAACTTTAAGCACAACTACAAGTCGGGGTTAGCGTTAGATTAAAATCCGAGTCCACGAGAGAGGGTGCAAAACAAATCAAAGGCAAATGAAGCAGATGACATGGTAATTTGTTTTACCGAGGTTCGGTTCTTGCAAACCTACTCCCTATTGAGGTGGTCACAAAGACCGGGTCTCTTTCAACCCTTTCCCTCTCTCAAACGGTCACCTAGACCGAGTGAGCTTTCTCCTTAATCAACGGGTCACTTAGACCCCGCAAGGACCACCACACACTTGGTGTCTCTTGCTTTGATTACAAGTCACTTGAGAATAAGAATGGGAAAAGAAGAAAGTATGATTGCAAAAAGCCAAGCAACAAGAGCGACGATTAACACACGAATCACTCTCTCTCAAGTCACTAAACACTAATGATCACTTGTCTCAATTGTGGAACTTGGAGAGATTGGAAGCTTTGATTGTGTCTTGTAATGGATTGCTAGCTCTTGTATTGAATGTATATGAGTGGGGTTAGGGCTGGACGAAATGCTCGTGGCTCGCTGGCTCGCTCGGTTCATGGTCAGCTCGGCTCGGATCGGCTCGTTTGAATTTTTTCACGAGCTGAGCCGATATCCTAGCTTAGTTCGTAAACGAGCCAGCTCGGTTCGTTAACGAGCCAGCTCGCGAGCTAAACGAGCTACCATATTCCAGCAAAACGAAACTATATGCATATCATTTACAGAATAAATGATGAACATGTTATATATATGTGAGGTGTCTATGGCCTATGAATTAAACTAATGATTAATGAACTATGTCTATGTGTTAATTTGGTCTATGCAAATATGGGTTAAACTGATGAACATGTATGTGAATTGTGAGTTAATGAGTGATGAATTATGCTAATTTGGTGTTACGTTGACGTGGTTTGTGAAACTATGAGTATAATTACTATTTTCTATTGTTAAATTAGTTTAAAATTAACTAAAAATAATTATTATGTATATATTATTTTTTCTGCTCTGGCTCGCGAGCTAAACGAGCCAGCTCGAGCTCGTAAACGAGCCGAGCCGAGCTGACTCTGTGGCTCGTTACCCTAACGAGCCGAGCCGAGCTGGCTCGTTAGCTTAACGAGCTAGCTTGAACTCAGACGAGCCGAGCCAAGCTGGCTCGTTATCCACCCCTAAGTGGGGTGCTTGGTTCAATTGAATGGAGGTGGTTGGGGTTGTATTTATAGCCCCCAATCACTTCTTAGCCGTTGCTCCTTTTCTGCCGACCACGGACGGTCCGCGCCCCTGGTCCAGATGGTCCGCCCCTGCACATCAACGGCTGAAAACGCAACGGTCGGCAGTAACGGCTATATCAACGGCTATTTTGCATTTAATGCGTCGTCAAATGTCAGATAAAGGCAGTCGCGGACGGTCCGGTCGTGCACCCCGGACGGTCCGTGAGGACGCTATAATTCATTTTACCAAACCCATCACCTTCAGGTTTTTTGGTTCTTCACCGACCGGACGGTCCGCGCCTGAGGCTGGACAGTCCGCGCATGGTCGCGGACGGTGCTTGTTTTTCCATCGGACAGTCCGTAGTGTAGACTTGTGTTTTTGCATTGGTTCTGTCCGAGGCTCACCCTAGTGTCGCGGACGGTCCGCCGCAAGGGCCCGGAATGTCCGCGCTTAGTCTATTTTTCCAAAAAGCTTCTCCTGTCCAGAATAGTTGTAGTTGAACTTATGCACCTGTGAAATGAACAACTAGGCAAACTGGTTAGTCCATAGGGTTTGTGATGGTCGTCAAACACCAAAATCGATTATAGGAAATGTTGAGACTGTTTCCCTTTCAGCTTCCAAATCAAGCAAATGAAAGATGGGAACTTAATCTCACAAGAGAAGTACACCAAAGACTTGTTGAAGAGATTCAAAATGGAGAAGTGCAAACTAATCTAGACACCCATGCCTACTAATGGACATCTCGACCTAGATGAGGGAGGTAACTGGGTTGATCAAACTCTCTATCGTTCTATGATTGGTAGTCTATTGTATCTTACCGCATCTAGGCCGATATCATGTTTAGTGTCTGTATGTGTGCTCGATTTCAAGCAAATCCTAAGAAAGCTCATCTTCGCGCTGTTAAAATAATTCTTAGGTATATTAAGCACGCCTTAAGAGTTGGTCTCTAGTATCCCAAAGGAGCTACTTTTGAATTAATTGGCTATTTCGATTTGGATTACGCCGGTTGCAAAACTGATAGGAAAAGTACATCCGGAGGATTCCATTTGCTTGGGAGATCACTAGTTTCATGCACCTCTAAAAAGCAAAATAGTGTTGCCTTGTCAACCGCCGAATCGAAATACATTGCTGTGGGTGCTTGTTGGAGACAAATTCTTTATATGAAACAAACTCTTCTAGACTATGGTGTGGTTTTAGAAAAGATACCTTTGTTGTGTGATAATGAGAGTGCTGTTAAAATTGCTAATAATCCTATACAACACTCTCGCACCAAGCACATTGATATCTGTCATCACTTCCTTAGAGATCATGTTGCTAAAGGAGATATAATTTTAGAAGGAGTGAGATCGAAAGATCAATTAGCAGATATTTTCACAAAGCCTTTAGACAAAACTTGCTTTTGTATGTTGAGGAATGAGCTAAATATTCTTGATCTCAGAAATTTTACTTAATTACAAAAAGGTGATGTCAAGCTTGCATTGCATATTTAAATTTCTTGTATTGCATCTAGGGCTTGTCTAGCCTAGTTAAGATAACCGCCAACAAAGCGAGTGAAAAATCTTAACTCGGGCTCAAACTTGACAAGTTCTAGCTTTTAAGCTTTTGGTACTTAAATTTCATTTACTATGCAATTGTTGGTTTTTGAGATATGCATGTGGTACTGCCAGTGGCGGAGGATGCCAGAAAATTTAGGTGTTGCTAACGCAACGAAGACTAAAAATTTATGACACAGTTTAAAACAACTTGTAGCTACAAAATAAGTAATAGATGTTAAAAATACCTTATTTAATAGTCATCTTGATTACAATCCATTTACAACCAAATGTCATATGGCGAATAAAATCTGGAAAAAAGAAAAAATGAGTTAGGAGCAAAAGACTCGGACCTTTAGCTATAAAAGCCCTTCTAACATCATCTCTAATATTAGGAGCAAAAGAATCGATTGGAATACGAAGTCCTGGATCAGAAATAATGTGATCCGGGTTGAACTGATTTATACCTTCGACTTGACCATTAACATTTTCACCATTGGCATCTTCATTATTATTCTCTAGAACTCCAACTTGTATTCCGGGTTCATTGCAAACTCCACTAGCGTGAGTGCTTAGTCTACTTCCACTAGAAGCTTGACTGAAATAGCTCTTTAAATCTGTCATTTTATGAAGCATATAGCATGTATTAGATAATTAGAAGACATTACAACAACCAACAGGGAGTGTTCACATAATATAGAGAGATACTTTTTTGTGCCATATTCTTTGCCTTGTTTTTGTTTGTATAAAGACTGCTATTTAGAAATTGGAAAATCTGCACATTGAAAAATCTACTAGATTAGACACGCATAATCAAATACTCACGCGCATAATCAAATAAATACTCATGTGCTACCTTTGACCTTTCTATGCTCTGCTCACAAGTCTCACAAGTCACAATCAGACAACTAGAAGCACTAAGCATTAAGCAAGCAGCCAAGCAAACAACTAGACAAGCGACATGCGGCCAAGCAGGAAGCAGTGGCAGGCAGCAATCGTGCGGCCGTGCGGGTCGGCGCCTCGGCAGGACCAAGCGACAAGCAGCCCGCAGCCGGTCGCCAGGCAGGACAAGTCAACCGGACAGGCAGATCAGCGGAGCACCGGAGCGGGTGGCTGGAGCGTGGAGCGACAGAGCGTGCCGAGTGTGCCGATTCCAAGGCTCCGAGTGGCTGGAGGCTGGCATGGGCGGACGCACGTACAGCAGAGCAGGGACCGTGGCCCCCAGTCAATTTGCAGCAACCACCTATTGTGTCTAGAGCCCATTTAATTAGGCCCCCACTCTAATTCAATTGCAGGCCCACAGTCCCTTGTTTTTCATTGATCGCTTCGCCTGTTGGGCTTCTTTTGCAGGCCCACAACCCCACACTGCAGACCAGATCCAAAGGTTTCTTTTGCCCTGATCGCTCGCCTGCTAGATTTTGCTGCCGTGCCGCCACCATCGTTTGGCATTTGTGCTTGTGCCCATCACTCATCCATCCATGACTGGTTGTCTGGTTCCATCGCAGGTTAGGTAAGCCTCTTGTTTTTACTTTTCTAATTCTTCTACTGTTCTGCAGTGATCTTTTATCGTTTTCTTTATCCACACCAAACACTCTAATTGGGATTTTTTTAATTAGGGTAGTAACAAATGGATAAATTTTTTATCAAGAGAGGGCCAACAACAAATTGCACGCATATTGGAGACAGTTCAAGTGGGGATGCAGCAGCAACAACCAGGCATAATTTGGCAGTGCCACAATTAGTTGATTTAAGCACTCTTTCTCGTGATCCTGCTAAAAGAAAGAGAATGGTGGATTATCACCCCAATCAGCATGAAGAGATAAGGAGGAAATATCTGTTGTGGGGACCTCATCAATCTCGATCATTCAATTTTCCATACAGAGAAATCGAAAAGAACAAGAAAAGGAGGTTTAATCCTAAGTGGTTTGATTATTATGCTAATTGGCTGGAATATATTTAGAAGGAGGACAAAGCCTATTGTCTATGCTGTTATTTATTTAGGGATAGCACTAAAGACAATCACTATGGACATGATGCATTTGTCACAGAAGGCTTCAATTCATGGAACAAGACTGAGAGATTTGTGACTCATATTGGTGACTGTAACAGTTTTCACAACAAAGCAGTCAAGAGTTGTGAAGACCTACTGAAATTAGATCAATCAATCCCAGCGGCTTTGCATAAAAAAGTCAGATTGAAAAAAATGAGCATCTTATTCGATTAAATGCGGCCATTAATGTGTGTCGATACCTATTGCATCAGGGACAAGCTTTCCGCGGTCATGATGAATCAAGAGATTCTAAAAATAAAGGAAATTTTCTGTAGTTGATAGAGTACACAATTAAGCAAAATGATGTCATTGCAAAAGCATTCAAAAATGCTCCTCTGAATAATCAAATGATGTCTCCAAAAATTCAAAGAGTTATTACAGAATGCTTTGCAAGAGAAATATTGGGTTGCATAATGGAAGAAAATGGTATTGATGTATTCAGTTTATTGGTTGATGAGTGTCAAGATATTTCAGACAAAGAACAAATGGGAGTGGTTCTTAGATATCTTGATAAATGTGGGTTGGTTAAAGAAAAATTTGTTGGTGTTGTTCATGTGAAAGAGACAACAGCAACCTGTCTCAAGTATTGTATTGATTTCTTATTTGCAGATCTTGGTTTAAGTCTCAAACAAGTGAGAGGCCAAGGTTATGATGGAGCAAGCAACATGTCTGGTGAGTTCAATGGTCTTCAAGCTAAAATTAAGGAGGAGAATGGTTCTGCATACTACATCCATTGTTTTGCTCATAAGCTTAACTTAGTTGTTGTGGCCATTGCAAAGAAGATATTCGATGTTGGAGATTTCTTTGATATGATCTTAGTGCTATTAAATGTGGTTGGATCATCCTGTAAGAGAAAAGACATACTTAGAGAGCACCATCAAGCAGAAGTGCAGAAAGCAATTGGAAGTGGAGATATTACAACAGGAACTGGATTAAATCAAGAAATTTGTCTTCAACGACCAGGTGACACTCGATGGAACTCTCATTATAAAACATTGGTGGGTTTGTCTAAAATGTTTCCATCAGTTGTCAAAGTGTTAGAATATGTCGAGGAAGATGGTACAGATGCATATAAGAAACGTCGAACAAATGGTCTTTTAAAGTATTTTCAGTCCTTTGATTCTGCATTTTTCTTGCACATGATGATGATGGTATTTGGTTTAACAAATGGACTGTCAAAAACTTTATAGAGAAAGGATAAAGACATTTTGAATGCTATTTCAAATGTACAATCTACTAAGAGAGAACTAGAAAAACTTAGAAGCCAAGAAGGATGGGAATCTCTTTTGAGCAAGGTACATTGTTTTTGTCATAAGCATGATATTTCAATGATGAATATGAAAGATTACTATGTAAACCCAAAGAAGCCACGACAAAGGACTAGTATAAACAATGAGCATCATTAT
Source organism: Zea luxurians (assembly GCA_029449295.1). NCBI lineage: Eukaryota > Viridiplantae > Streptophyta > Magnoliopsida > Poales > Poaceae > Zea > Zea luxurians. The sequence goes on along the minus strand of JAOPSE010000008.1, from coordinate 86,367,857 downwards.
CGAGTTGATTGTTTCTTTGTTGTCCTTGACCTGTTAAGAGAAGAGTTTAATAACAGATTCAATGAGGAAAATTCTGAGTTGCTCATGTGTATGTCTGCTCTAAGCCCAAGTGATTTATTCTCTCATTTTGACAAGGAAAAATTGATACACTTAGCAAAATTCTATCCGGATGACTTTGATCACAATGATATGGCAAGTCTTGAGTATCAACTTGGCCTATACATTGATAATGTCCAACATGATGAAAGGTTTGCTAACTTGCAAAGTATAAGTGATTTAGCCAAATTGATGGTGGACACAAGAAAACACCTTTCCTATCCTTTAGTTTATCGACTGTTGAAGCTCGCATTAACTCTTCCTGTCGCCACAACAACTGTTGAGAGATGTTTTTCTGCTATGAAGATTGTGAAAAGTGCATTGCGTAACAAAATTGGAGATGAATTTTTAAGCTTTAGCCTCATTTGCTATATAGAAAAAGGAACAATTGGACACTATTTCCAATCAAATAATTGTTGATCGTTTCCACAAGATGCAAGGTCGTCGGGGGTCACAGAATTGAAACCAATTGTAAGTGTAATGCTTTATCTCTTACCATTATAAGTAAAATAACTAGTTTTACTTTTACACTTGTATAATTATGATAATATGAACATTTGTGACTATATAAATTATATATAAGGCCCCTAGTCATTTTTTAGTCTGGGTCCGGCACTGGAGGCTGGAGCGCCGGCAGGAGCGGCCTGTGGCCGAGCGGGCAGCTGTGCGGGACGTCGGCAGTGCGGCTGTGCGGCAGTGTGGAACGCCGTGACGAACCCTAATCTCTATTCTATTAGTAGGCCAGCCCAAGGTATTGCCCAGGCAATACTGGGCCATACTGGGCCCTCCGCCCCTGTCGCCCTCACGGCGGAGTTGCCCCTGCCACTCCTCACGTCGCTGCCCTGTTTCAATCTCCATTCACAGATGGGTCGTGGCGTTCTCAAGCCGACTTCACTCCAGCAGCAAAGTTCCTATATGAGCTCATGAGGCACACTTTGCTACCCAAGATGGGATACCGAGAGGCCACCACTCATATTCAGCTCTGGCTACTCGGTGCCTTGATCTCACACTCCGAGTTTGACGTGGTCGATTTTCTGATTTGTGAGATTGAGGACACAATTTTGGATGGTCTCCGTGCTCGGTGTCAGCTGTCGTACGCTCACTATCTCTGTCACATATTTGCTCAACTGATCCAGCCTCCTCAGTTCCAGGCTACCATTGAGGCCTCTCGACTGCAGTTTGGTTTCTATCGCCCAGCTCTTGTGGACATAGTTCCAGCTATAGCTCCAGCATCAGATATCAGGGTTGAGAACGAGGCCATCCAACAGTTTGAGGATCAGGGTGCAGTTACAGATACTTCTTCCGATGATGATCTAAGGATTTTGCCACCACCTCCTATGCCACCTCATTCCCATGATCACGAGGCTAGTAGCTCTAGCGCTGCTCCTTCAGCTCCTCCTCCAGCAATTGACCCTCCTCTGGCTGCCATTCTTTAGTCACTCACTCAACAGCAGGCTCATTTGGTCGCAGAGCAGGCCAATCAGGTAGCTATTCAGCAGCAGATGTCCGAGAAAATGCTCGCAATGTTCCAGACTATTCAGGATCGCCAGTACACTCTACAGCAGTAGCTTCTAACAGACAGGGCAGAGCACCGGGCGTTTATGACTCACATTCTCCAGCACACCGGTGTTCTGATCCCTCTAGTGTAGTCTGATCCTCCTCCAACTCTTCAGGCTGTTGTTGTGCCAGCTATTCAGTTAGGACCCTAGCTCCACTCTTTTGGTCCTTCCATCTCTTCGCTCAGGCCGGTCACCCTAGACTTCTCGACCTAGGTCGTTAGACCTGTCAGTGCTCAGCCACCAGTGCCACCAGCATCAGCTGTTACCAATGTTGTCGTGGCTGTTTCTATGACTGCTCTAGCTCCGGCGGATCCTGCACCGCAGCCAGCGTTAGAGTCAGCACCTGCTCCAGCTTCTACTGCAGATCCTTGATCTGAGACTAACTCCGATACTCAGCTTGCGTTTGCTCTTCTGCCTCGACCATGACCTGATGCGCCTTCACCTCCTCCTTCTTCTGGGCGGTAGGTTTGGGTCACCCTTTTTGGTTTTGACGCTAAAGGGGAGAGATGTGAGTTGTGAGAGCTAGGGGGAGTTAGGGAGTTAGTTGAGAGAGCTTTTGATCTTTTGATGTAATATATATGCATGATACTCTCTATACAAGCTCCACTTTTGTATGACGTTTAACTCACAAACTCTATGATATGCTCTCGATGTTTGTTAATGACTGTGTGTGTATTATGTTTTCACCTATGATGTTGTCACCAGTCGTTCAGTTCTTATTCATGGATTTCATTTCATACTTGTATGAACAAGAAACTTATGTTGTGTATGCGCTTATACTTACTATTCTATTACACGATTTTTTCTGTCAAATTTGTTGAGTATCACTAACCATCTTCTCTATTGGCAGCAAAACAAACAAACTACTCTCACGCTCTTGTCGGGTTGTCATCAATCACCAAAAAGGGGGAGATTCAAAGAATCTAGGCCCTGGTTGGTTTTAGTGATTAATGACAACATAAGATTATATGTGACTAACGTGAGTTTTGCAGAGAAAATAGTAAGTTAGGTCGCATTACAGGAAGTTGCGTTGCAACGGTGAAAACAATCCCTCAGATCAGAACTTGAAGCGACGGCTGGGTCTTCATATTCCGAGTGTTGAAGGAGTTGCAGACACTTGATATCGAATTAGGTCTTCTATTTTTATTTTAGCCGTACTATAAAGACGGGTTGTGGATGAGTAGTTTGACCAAGAGATTTCTAGCGTAGTGTTGGTGCATATTCACACTCACATCTAGTGTTAGGTGTCACTCTATAACACACTCACAAGTTAGAATGAAAACGGTTTAGAAAAACATAAGGAATAGAATTTGGGTTTGCTGTCTTAGGGGCACCGGACTGTCCGGTGCACCCTCTAACAGTGGGGCCGCCGGCCTCGGGGGCAGCGCCTCTGCCCCCGAGAAACTCGAGAGCGACGAGTTCGCAAAGTTGATTTTTAGCGGTCACACCGGACTGTCCGGCACCGGACAATCACTGTTCACTGTTCGGTGCACTATCAGTCCAACGGCTACCTATCAGAACTAGCCATTGGAGCCGACCGTTGGCGCACCGGTGGTGCACCAGACTATCTAGTGCGCCCATGCGTAGAGAGCTATAGCAACAGCTAGTTTGGTGGTTGGGGCTATTTATACCCCTCCACCAGCCTCATTTAGTGTCTTGTTGCCCACATTCAAGTCCATTCATTGCTAGAGCATTGCAAACCCCATAAAACTTAGTGAGGTGATTAGAAAAATCATAATCTCGTGTTATGACCTCATTAGTGCATGTGAGAGCCACCTAGAGCACACACCACAAGCATTAGGCTTCTCTTGGTCAAGTGAAAGTCTATGACTTGTTACTCTTGGTGATTGACATCACCTAGATGGCTTGGTGGTGATTGGAGCGCGATGATCACCCCGAAGGATTTGTTGGTGACCCGACTCAAGTTTGTATGCGGCCGTGAGGGATCCACCGCGCTGGAGTGGCAAAGGATCACCTCATAGAGAGCACTTGGTTCTTGCGAGGACCAAGGGGGAGCGATATCCTTGCGCGGGTGCTTCAACGAGGACTAGGGAAGAGTGCCGACTATTCGATACCTCGACAAAAAAATTGGAGGAGTCTTCTTACCCTTGCTTTACATTCCGCATTTACTTTGAGCACTTCACTTTGTTTAGTTGCTTAGCAAGTATTTGAAGTAATGACTTAGGGTTGTTGTTTTTCTATTAGTATTTATTTATTGCTAGTAGTTGGGTGAAGTTGGGCTCTTGCTTAGGATTTAATATTTATGGAATTTTAGAAAAGCCCAATTCACCCCCCCCCCTCTTGGGCATCGTGATCCTTTCAAGCCCAACAGGACCAAGCCCAACAGGCCAACACCAGAACACCGCAGTCCGAAGTTAGCAAGCTGCAAGTATGCAAGCGTGATTCAGGCATCCGTCCCATACTCCACTACTCCCGTCTGTTGCCTCGACTCCCTCGAGCAGTCCTCAACTCCTCCGGCTGGCCGCTCTATCGACGGTGACTGACTGACAGCTCCACCGCTCTATCTCTCCACGGCAACGGCTCCACCAATCTATCTCTTCCCGACAACGGCTCCACAACTCGAGCAGATGGGTAGGGCCCTCGACTGCAGACCGTTGCAACCCTAGTTCACGGCGACCCGATCAGCTCCATCTCTCCACGGCGACCGCCACAGGCAGCCGACGACACATAGCATGGTGGGAGGCAGTCCCACACCGTCGTGACCCTCGCGGCCTCGCCAACTATCGAGGGTTCAACACCGACCAGGGCCTGACGCGGTGAGAATACACATGGTGCATTTCCCTAATTCAAAATTTGGATACTAACTGCTAGAGTTCAACATGTAGCAACATAAACTTTCTCCTAACTCAAAAACATACAGAGTATGGCAATGAGATTTTTGGCTGTCCTAGCAAGTAGTGTATCATCAGAGTCCACTTTTAGTACTGGAGGAAGAGTGGTTGATGATTATCGAAGTTCTTTGAATCATTCAACAGTTCAATCACTAATTTGTGCATCTAGTTGGATAAGGGGCTCTCAACATGAGAAAAGTGCACATATTCTTGTGGTATGTAATCCTATCATAGGCTATAACATAGCAAATATATTTAATATTTCTTTTAACTTTTGTTCTATTTAATGCTGATGTGATATGTGTGGACTGTTCAGGAGGGAGATGACGGTGATATCGAGTTTGTGGAGTTCCCTAAGGGTGTGTTGGCAAGCAATTAATAAGTATAACTGTCGGGGACCGTAATTAGGAGTACCCCCAAGGCTCCTAATCTCAGCTGGTAACCCCCATCAGCACAAAGCTGCAAAGGCCTGATGGGCGCAATTCCAGTCAAAGGCTCCGTCCACTCAAGGGACACGATCTCACCTCATCCGAGCCCAGCCTCGAGCAGGAACGGACGCACCTTCGACTCGCCCGAGGCCCAGTCCGGGCAGGCTTCACGGAGAAGCAACCTTGGCCAGATCGCCTCGCCAGCCAACCGGATCGTAGAAGCGTTTAATGCAAGGATCGCCTGACACCTTATCCTGACGCATGCTCTCCAGTCGACAAGGCCGAAGTGACCGCAGTCACTTTGCCCCTCCACTGACTGACCTGACAGGAAAACAGCGCCGCCTGCGCTGCTCTGACTGCTGTGCCACCCGCCAGGGTGAGGCTGACAGCAGCCAAGTCCAGCCTCGGGCGCCATAGGAATCTCCGCCTCGCCCGACCCCAGGGCTCGGACTCCACCTCGACCTCGGACGATGGTCTCCGCCTCGCCCGACCCCAGGGTTCAGACTCAACCTCGACTTCAGACGACGGTCTCCACCTCACCCGACCCTAGGGCTTGGGCTCAACCTCGACCTCGGACGATGGTTTCCGCCTCGCCCGACCCCCGGGCTCGGACTCAACCTCGACCTCTGGACGACGGTCTCCGCCTCGCCCGACCCCCGGGCTCGGACTCAACCTCAACCTCGGAGGAGTCACCATCTCACTCGGGCCGACCACGCCACAAGGGGGGCCATCATTACCCTACCCCTAGCTAGCCCAGGCTACGGGGAACAAGACCGGCATCCCATCTGGCTCGCCCCGGTAAAACAAGTAATGATGGCACCCCGCGTGCTCCATGACGACGGCGGTTCTCAGCCCCTTACGGAAGCAAGGAGACGTCAGCAAGGATCCGACAGCCCCGACAGTTGTGCTTCTACAGGGCTCAAGCGCTCCTCCGACGGCCACGACGCCACATGAACAGGGCTCCAACACCTCTCCGACAGCCACGTCGGCATGTACATAGGGCTCTGGCTCCTCTCTGCTAGCCACGTTAGCACACTGCTACACCCCCCCCCCCCATTGTACACCTGGACCCTCTCCTTTACGTCTATAAAAGGAAGGTCCAGGGCCCTCGTACGAAAAGGTGGCCGCGCGGGAGAACGGGCTGACGTGCAGTCTCACGCCCTCTCTCTCTCTCCCTCGCGAACGCTTGTAACCCCCTACTGCAAGCGCATCCGCCCTGGGCGCAGGACAACACGAGGCCGCGGTTTCCCCTCACTGGTTTTCCCCCCTTGTGCTCCATCTCGCATCGACCCATCTGGGCTGGGACACGCAGCGACAATTTACTCGTCGGTCCAGGGACCCCCTGGGGTTGAAACGCCGACAGTTGGCACGCCAGGTAGGGGCCTGCTGCGTGTTGACGAACAGCTTCCCGTCAAGCTCCAGATGGGGAGTCTCCAGCGACCTCTCCAACCCGGGACGAAGCTCTGTTTCGGGAGTCTCGAGTTCATGTCCCTCGACGGCAGCTACGACATGATACTCCTTCCTCTGTCGCGTGACAACGACAATGGCGGCCGTCACCCCGCCCGCTGGCGGCGGAATCGACGACGTCTTCCCCGCGTGGCGGAAGAACAGCGTCCGAGTCTGTCCTGTCACCTTCCTCGTCGACGGGGAAGGAGGCGGGCAATCATGGCCAAGCAGAAGGCGGCACCTCGTCGGCTGTCGAGCGAGTCGACGACGCCGGCGCCCCAGCGGGGGACACGTCGGGCGTTGACCTCGCGTCTGAGACGAAGACGAGCGTCATTTCCCCGCAACATGCCAACCCCAAGCAGACGGACAACACCAGCACGATTGCGAAGGACTTGCTGAGCGTTAGCCTCGTACCTGAGATAACGGTGAAGTCCATCCCCGACGCGACTTCGTCACCGTCCGTCGATCAAGAGGTATCGTCCGTTTCCCATCCTGTGCCTTTTAAATTCAGCTCCGACCCACCAAGCGACCCCGCTTCGGTGGACGCTTTCATAAAGGCATATCCAAACCTTCTGGGGTACCATATGTGGTCAACCTGGGATCGATTGACGACCGTCTCGACCTACGGGCCCCCGGGTTCCGAGGAAGATGACGAGCCCGACTCTGGTTGGGATTTCTCCGGGCTTGATAACCCTAGTGCCATGCGGGACTTCATGACCGCATGCGACTACTGCCTCTCCGATTGCCCCGATGATAGCCACAGCCTCGGCGACGAGGACTGTGGCCCAAGTCGCGAATGTTTCCACGTCGATCTAGGGGGTCTCGACGAAGGCAACCACCTTGGTATGCCAGAGAACGGCGATCCCCCTAGGCCTGCGCCTCGCGTTGACATCCTTCGGGAGCTAGTTGTGGTCCCAGTCCCTGCGGGGGGTCAGGACACATAGCTCGAGCAAATCCGCGAGATGCAGGCCAGGCTCAACGAGGGAGCAGGACAACTTGTGCAGCTCCGGCCGAACATTAGGCAGGAGCGGGCAGGCCGAGCACCAGCCAGAGAAGCGCGTCATCTGGCCCAGGACGTCCAGCACCGCATCACTGACAATGCCAGGGCAAGGCTGCCCCCGGCTTCCAGTGGGGTCAGCCAGAAACTGGTTGCAGCGGTAATACTACTCCGAGCGATGCCGGAACCATCCACCACCGAGGGGCGGCGTATCCAAGGAGAACTCAAGAATCTCCTGGAGGATGCCGCGGTCCAACGCGCCGAAAGCTCTGCCTCCCGAAGGCAGGGGTACCCCCCGGAGCATCACGCCGCGACTTCCCGATTCATGCGGGAAGCCTCGGTCCACACCGGGCGCACGCGGGGCACAGCGCCTGCGGCCCCGGGCCGCCTCAGCAACGAGCACCATCGCCGCGACCGTCGAGCCCACCTCGACGAGAAGGTGCGCCGAGGCTACCAACCCAGGCGTGGGGGACGCTATGACAGCAAGGAGGATCGGAGCCCTTCGCCCGAACCACCCGGTCCGCAAGCTTTCAGCCGGGCCATACGACGGGCGCCGTTCCCGACCCGGTTCCGGGCCCCAACTACCATCACCAAATACTCGAGGAAGACGAGGCCGGAACTATGGCTCGCGGATTACCGGCTGGCCTGCCAGCTGGGCGGCACGGACGATGACAACCTCATCATCCGCAACCTCCCCCTGTTCCTCTCCGACGCCGCCCGAGCCTGGCTGGAGCATCTGCCTCCTGCGCAGATCTCCAACTGGGACGACCTGGTCAAAGCCTTCACCGACAACTTCCAGGGCACATACGTGTGCCCTGGGAACACTTGGGATCTCCGAAGCTACCGCCAGCAGCCGGGAGAATCCCTGCGGGACTACATCCGGTGATTCTCGAAGCAGCGCACTGAGCTGCCCAACATCACCGACTCAGATGTCATCGGCGTGTTCCTCGCCGGCACCACTTGCCGCGACCTGGTGAGCAAACTGGGTCGCAAGACTCCCACCAGGGCGAGCGAGCTGATGGACATCGCCACCAAGTTCGCCTCTGGCCAGGAGGCGGTCGAGGCCATCTTCCGGAAGGACAAGCAGCCTCAGGGGCGCCAGCCGGATGATGTCCCCGAGGCGTCCGCTCAGCGCGGCGCGAGGAAGAAGGGCAAGAGGAAGTCGCAAGCGAAACGCGACGCCGCCGATGCAGACCTTGTCGCCGCCGCCAAGCACAAGAACCCTCGGAAGCCTCCCAGAGGCACCAACTTGTTCGACAAGATGCTCAAGGAGTCGTGCCCCTATCATCAGGGTCTCGTCAAGCACACCCTTGAGGAGTGCATCATGCTTCGGCGCTACTTCCACAAGGCCGGGCCACCGGCGGAAGGTGGCAGGGCCCCCGACAACGACAAGAAGGAAGCCCACAAGGCAGAGGAGTTCCCCGAGGTCCATGACTGCTTCATGATCTACGGTGGGCGGGTGGCGAACGCCTCGGCTCGGCACCGCAAGCAAGAGCGTCAGGTGGTCTGCTCGGTAAAGGTGGCGGCGCTAGTCTACCGAGACTAGTCCGACAAGCCCATCACCTTCGACCAAGGCGACCACCCCGACCGCGTGCCGAGCCTGGGGAAGTACCCGCTCGTTGTTGATCCTATCATCAGCAACGTCAGGCTTACCAAGGTCCTCATGGATGGAGGCAGCAGCCTCAACATCATCTACGCCGACACCCTCGGGCTCCTGCAGATCGATCTGTCCTTGATCCGGGCTGGCGCGGCGCCCTTTCACGGGATCATTCCCGGGAAGCGTGTCCAGCCCCTTGGACAACTCGATCTGCCCGTCTGCTTTGGGACTCCCTCCAACTTCTGAAAGGAAACCCTCACGTTCGAGGTGGTCGGGTTCCGAGGAACCTACCACGCAGTGCTGGGGAGACCATGCTACGCCAAGTTCATGGCCGTCCCCAACTACACCTACCTCAAGCTCAAGATGCCAGGCCCCAACGGGGTCATCACCGTCGGCCCCACGTACCGACACGCGTACGAATGCGACGTGGAGTGCGTGGAGTACGCCGAGGCCCTCGCCGAATCCGAGGCCCTCATCGCCGACCTGGAGAGCCTCCCCAAGGAGGTGCCAGATGCGAAGCGCCACGCCGACGACTTCGAACCAGCAGAGGCGGTTAAGTCCGTCCCTCTCGACCCCAGCAACGACACCTCCAAGCAGATCCAGATCGGCTCCGAGCTTGACCCCAAATAGGAAGCAGTGCTCATCGACTTTCTCCGCGCAAACGTCGAGGTTTTTGCGTGGAGTCCCTCGGACATGCCAGGCATACCGAGGGATGTCACCGAGCACTCACTGGATATCCGAGCTGGAGCCCAACCCGTGAAGCAGCCTCTGCGCCGATTCGATGAAGAAAAGCGCAGAGCCATAGGCGAGGAGATCCACAAGCTGATGGTTGCAGGGTTCATCAAAGAGGTATTCCATCCCGAATGGCTAGCCAACCCTGTGCTTGTGAGAAAGAAAGGTGGGAAATGGCGGATGTGTGACTACACTGGTCTAAACAAAGCATGTCCGAAAGCTCCCTACCCCCTGCCTCGCATCGATCAAATCGTGGATTCTACTGCTGGGTGCGAAACCCTGTCATTCCTCGATGCCTACTCAGGGTATCACCAAATCAGGATGAAAGAATCCGACCAGCTCGCGACTTCTTTCATCACACCTTTTGGCATGTACTGCTACATTACTATGCCATTTGGTTTGAGGAATGCGGGTGCGACATACCAAAGGTGCATGAACCACGTGTTCGGACAGCACATTGGCCGAACGGTCGAGGCTTACATCGATGACATCGTAGTCAAGACGAGGAAAGCCTCCGACCTCCTCTCCGACCTTGAAACGACATTCAAGTGTCTCAAAGCGAAAGGCGTAAAACTCAATCCCGAGAAGTGTGTCTTCGGAGTCCCCCGAGGCATGCTCCTGGGGTTCATCGTCTCCGAGCGGGGCATCAAGGCCAACCCGGAGAAAATCGCGGCCATCACCAACATGGGGCCCATCAAGGACTTGAAAGGAGTACAGAGGGTCATGGGATGCCTTGCGGCTCTGAGCCGCTTCATCTCGCGCCTCGGCGAAAGAGGCCTGCCCCTGTATCGCCTCTTAAGGAAGACCGAGCGCTTCACCTGGACCCCCGAGGCCAAGGAAGCCCTCGGGAACTTGAAGGCGCTCCTTACAAGCGCGCCCATCCTGGTGCCCCCCGCTGCCGGAGAAGCCCTCTTGATCTACGTCGTCGCTACCACTCAGGTGGTCAGCGCCACGATCGTGGTCGAGAGACGAGAAGAAGGGCACGCATTGCCCGTCCAGAGGTAGGTCTACTTCATCAGTGAGGTACTGTCTGAGACCAAAATCCGCTACTCGCAAATTCAGAAGCTACTTTATGCGGTAATTCTGACACGGAGAAAGTTGCGACACTACTTCGAGTCTCATCCGGTGACTGTGGTGTCATCCTTCCCCCTGGGGGAGATCATCGAGTGCCGAGAGGCCTCGGGTAGGATTGCAAAGTGGGCGGTGGAGATCATGGGCGAGACAATCTCGTTCGCCCCTCGGAAGGCCATCAAGTCCCAAGTCTTGGCGGACTTTGTGGCTGAATGGGTCGACACCCAGCTTCCAGCAGCTCCGATCCAACTGAAACTCTGGACCATGTATTTTGATGGGTTGCTGATGAAAACAGGAGCGGGCGCGGGCCTGCTCTTCATCTCACCCCTCGGGAAGCACCTCCGCTACGTGCTGCGCCTCCATTTCCCGGCGTCCAACAACGTGGCTGAGTATGAGGCTCTGGTTAACGGGTTGCGCATCACCATCGAGCTGGGGGTTTGGCGCCTCGATGCTCGTGGCGACTCGCAGCTTGTCATCGACCAAGTCATAAAGAACTCCCACTGCCACGACCCGAAGATGGAAGCCTACTGCGACGAGGTTCGGCACCTGGAGGACAAGTTCTACGGGCTCGAGCTCAACAACGTCGCTCGATGATACAACGAGACTGCAGACGAGCTGGCTAAGATAGCCTCGGGGCAGACAACGGTTCCTCCGGACGTCTTCTCTCGAGACCTACATCAACCCTCCATCAAGACCGACGACACTCCCGAGCCCGAGAAGGCCTCGGCTCTGCCCGAGACACCCTCGGCCCTCGAGGGTGAGGCACTGCGCGTCGAGGAAGAGCGGAATGGGGTCACGCCTAATCGAAACTGGCAGACCCCATACCTGCAATATCTCCACCGAGGAGAGCTACCCCTTGACAGAGCCGAAGCTAGGCGACTGGCGTGGCGCGCCAAGTCGTTCGTCTTGCTGGGTGACGAAAAGGAGCTCTACCACCGCAGCCCCTCAGGCATCCTCCAGCGGTGCATATCCATCACCGAAGGTCAGGAGTTATTGCAAGAAATACACTCGGGGGCTTGCGGTCACCACTCAGCACCTCGAGCCCTCGTGGGAAATGCCTTCCGACAAGGTTACTACTGGCCAACCGCGGTGGCCGACGCCACTAGGATTGTACGCACCTGCCAAGGGTGTCAATTCTATGCAAGGCAGACGCACCTGCCCGCTCAGGCCTTGCAAACAATACCCATCACCTGGTCGTTTGCTATGTGGGGTCTGGACCTCATCGGTCCCTCGCAGAAGGCACCCGGGGGCTTCACGCACCTGCTGGTCGCCATCGACAAATTCTCCAAGTGGATCGAGGTCTGACCCCTAAACAGCATCAGGTCCGAACAGGCGGTGGCGTTCTTCACCAACATCATCCATCGCTTCGGGGTCTCGAACTCCATCATCACCGACAACGGCACCCAGTTCACTGGCAGAAAGTTCCTGGACTTCTGCGAAGACCACCACATCCAGGTGGACTGGGCCGCCGTAGCTCACCCCATGACGAATGGGCAGGTAGAGCGTGCCAACGGCATGATCCTGCAAGGACTCAAGCCGAGGATCTACAACAACCTCAACAAGTTCGGCAGGCGATGGATGAAGGAACTCCCCTCGGTGGTCTGGAGTCTGAGGACGACGCCAAGCCGAGCCACGGGCTTCACGCCGTTTTTTCTAGTCTATGGGGCCGAGGCTATCTTGCCCGCAGACTTAGAATACGGCTCCCCGAGGACGAGGGCATACGACGCCTGAAGCAACCAGACAAACCGAGAAGACTCACTGGACCAGCTGGAAGAGGCTCGGGACATGGCCTTACAACACTCGGCGCGGTATCAGCAGTCCCTGCGATGCTACCACGCCCGAGGGGTTCGGTCTCGAGACCTCCAGGTGGGCGACTTGGTGCTTCGGCTACGACAAGACGCCTGAGGGCGCCACAAGCTCACACCTCCCTGGGAAGGGCCATTCATCATCGCCAAGATTCTGAAGCCTGAAACATACAAGCTGGCCAACAGTCAAGGCGAGGTCTACAGCAACGCTTGGAACATCCGACAACTACGTCGCTTCTACCCTTAAGATGTTTTCAAGTCGTTCATGTACCTTGTTTACATACACAAGCAAAGTCTAACCTTCAAGGAAGAGTTAGCCTTGCCTCGGCAAAGCCCGACCCTCCCTCGGGGGCTAGAAGGGGGAACCCCGTCTGCGTCAAAATTTTCCTCGGAAAAAGTCTTTCTGCCAGAACATCTTTCGTGCTTTTCGACTACTTTGATAGTGGAATCCTGAAAACGACGGAGTACACGTAAGCAGGCAAGGCCGACCGAGCCGATGGATTCCTAGGCCTCCGGGATACGGATACCTCACTCATCACCTTCTGCGATAAGTAACTCACGCTCGGATAAGCGATTCCGCTGACCGAACAAGTCTTAACGCTCGAAAACTTTTTCTGCCAAAACGATTTTTCGTGCCATCTCGACTATATCGATAACAGAATCCTACGGACGAGTAAGAGTACACGTAAGCGGCAAGGCCGACCGAGCCGAGGGACTCCTACGCCTCCAGGATACGGATACCTCACTCATCACCTTCTGCGGTAAGTAACTCTCGCTCGGATAAACGATTCTGTTACCGATGAACAAGTCCTGATACTCGAAACAAGGGGAAAAGAAACGCAGCTTTACAACACAACAACGGTATGTTCGGGCCTCGGCGGCCGCAAAAAACATACGCACACTACAGACAAACTGTTCCTACAGGTTCAGACGTCGGTAGGGGGAGCAGCAGCACCCTCGGCATCGACTCCACCTTTGGCGGAATCTGACCCGGCCTCGGACAGCAACACGGTCGAAGGATCTCCACCTCGAAGGAAGATGTCAGCACCGCACCTGGGCCATCGCCGCCAGGGTCTCCTCCAGGAACCCGGCCCAAGCAGACGGCCGGACCGGCCGCTTCGTAGCCTCAGCCAGCTGTCCCCCGAGGACACCAGCCCGGCTCATGGCCTCGGCAGCCCGACTCCAGGGTTGGTCCCGCTAGTGGACAACCTGGCCAGGTCCTAGCCGCCACTGCAACACCTCCTCGGCCTAGGAAGTCCCCTACTCCCGGGCCGACGAAGTTTCTTCTCCAGCCAACTCCGCCTCTGTCCATGCTGACATCGCTGCCTCCGGCTTCGGCTCATCGCAGAGCAGCCGAGGGTTCCTTCGCTAAGCAAGAGAAGCCTTGTAACACCCGGGCCTTAAGAGACAAAGCCGGGTGCATCTCATACATGCGCCAAAGAAGACAACATATATAATCACAGAGTGTATAGAGATAAATGTCACAATAATCAGAGCACTTAATACATAGCGGAAGTCTTACAAAAATAAAACATAAATATAACAGGATCTAAAATCTATCCTTGGCGCTAGAAAGTCAACTGGGAGACGCCACCTAGATCGAATCGAACTCCTCGTTATGGCTCCTCTTGAACCACATGTTCTTCTCCTGTGGGGGGTGTGAGATAGCAAGGGTGAGCTCACAACATGTTCATCACTCAACAAGTTATGGGGAATAATGTGGCATGAACTCACCAAAGGTGGGAGTTCATATGATGTGTAAGGCTGATCAAAAGTAGGGGTTAAAGCTGAGCATTGCTTTTAATAGGTTGGTCAAATTTTATTAGCAATTACTAGATGTAAGTAAATACCAAACCATAATAAATAATAGAATAAAATTAATAAATAATCCCATGCAAATGCAAATGACAAATTGAATTTAAGTTCCATAAATTAATCATGTGAGGGTCCGAGCCGCTCATGACCGTGAGCACGGCTAGTATACCAGTTTTACACTCTACAGAGGTTGCGCATCTTTACCCACAAGCCGTGTTACCCATTTGCCAAGGGGTCATGAATCCCATACACCTCTACCAAGGAAGCGAGGCAGGGTAACACTACGAGGCCTTTACAAAGTTCCACTAGCTTCAGAAATCCCGCTACAGTTTATAGGAAGCTCCAGTGCAGGAATCCCTCGCCTGACCGCCATCGCAGCAAAATCAACCCAAGGACCTCCCTACACTGACCACTCCCCTACTGCCCTTGCCCCTTTCGGGTAAGGAAGACCTCCACTAGCTTTTCTAGTTAATCAGCCAAGGGCGTCCCATTAAACCCTTGTGGTAGCACTGTTTTCCCGGGTGGTCGCTCCATGTTCCAATTAATATAATGATCTTATCATGAACATAAATAACGTAACAGAATAATTGGAACATGGATATAATGAAATATTAACCCGAAACCATATAGAGCAATAGCATAACTACCCAAGTGATTCAAGGATAAACAAGGTAAAAGGATAAACAGTCTAGGATGACCTATTGGGTCCCATCAAAATTAAACCTATGCATTGATAAATGATAATAAAGAATATTATTGGGTAACAAAAGTGAATCAAGGGCACAACTTGCCTAGCACTTGAGATTCTAGTTACCAGGGTGATTCTTCGGATCCTCGTGACCTCACGCTAGTCGTAGCAATACAAACAAACATGGTATAGATAAAATTAACATAACACCAAACATAAGTACAAACTGAATAATAATGATCTACGCGTCGCTACGAGATCGTGGAATCGAGAACCACTAGAATCGGAGTTATGGTTAAGGAGTTGTGATTCTATAGAAGATCTATGGGATTAAGATATTAAAGTATATTATAAATTGGTTAGTATAAATCATATGAGAGAATATCCTATAAATAATTAACTCACTTTGATCCAGTAGTTTATAAGTAGTTTAACCGGGCTAACCAACATCAGTTAAATACCGACCTAATTATAAAATAATGAGACATGACATAATAAATGTTGTTATTGCATAGTAAATATTTGTACGAGACTAACGCAACTTGAACGAGTCAAATCAGAATTAAAACGAAGGGGTTATGAATTTCCGAGGGTTTTATGTATTTGATACAAGATTAAATAGGATATCAATTTTTAATGTGACATTTATGTCAAAATAGTGGTACTAAATGATAAACAATAATATTATAGAATTATAGAAATTGGAATGGACTCATTTGGACTTAATATGAATTTTCTATGGATTTAACAAGATTCTGGAATTGTTTTTATATAAGAAATTCATTTTATAAATCAATTTATCTGATCTACCATTTCCCTAAACCGCGCCTCAATTACCATATAAGACAAGGGCTTCTGCGTAAGTATTCCCGTGACTCAGACAAACCTGGCAATGGATTGCGGGTTGATTTATAAAGGTCCCAGGGGCTCTTTAAGAAAAGCGCACGGCGAAGGGGTATCGCGGGATTCTAGCCCTCGGATCATCGGTCAATGGCTCGGATTAGATCCTCGCATCCTTGAACCGGTATGGAGCACTAGCCGCCCAATTCTAAGTAGATGGCCATGATTTAAAAACCCTGGATCTAACCACAGTCGTCCGTTAATAGATCAACGGCGCTAGATCGATTCACTCGAAACGTTACCACGTTCTAATCCTATCCACTCGCTGAAGATCTGACGGTCGCCCGTCATCTCCTCCGTGCTCCCCGACCTTGCCAGCCACCGGAGTTGAGTTCTTCCATGGCGGCGCCAGGACCGGTAACCTGCCAACCCGAGTTCTAGCGCCCAATCCCGACGCACTACGCGGTGTCATGATTATAACGAAAAGGATGAACGGCTACATGTCTCACACCCGCCACGGAACCAAACCGCGGTGGCCACTACACCCCGAGCGCGGCGGAGCGCCATGGCAGGGACATTCGATTCGCGGCCTGGGCACCGCACCATCCTAAATTGAGCTAGCTACGTGATGCTACGGATTCCACGAATCCAACAAAGGACTTACCAGAGCAGGAGACGACCCACCGACGAGTGTCTGCGGCGGACAGCGGCCCACGGCGGAGGCGCAATCTCGACGACGAATTCAGCGCAACACAGTTGATCTCCGCCCGTGGCGCCCCAACGGCAACCAACCCGAGGCTCGAGCCGTGCGTACCGGGTGGTTTTGGGGTGACACCAGTGACGGCGGTGAAGTTCGTCGTGGCGGCCCACTTCTCGTACCTCCTTCTCTCTATCCGTTGGCTATGGTGGGGGGTGCGCGAGGTGCCGTGCTGGACCTACTTGGCTCTGGGGAAAAGAAAGGGAAGGGGAGAGCTCATCTCCCCCATTTATGGCCGCCCGAGGTTGGCCCGGAGACGGTAGCAATCGATCCCGAGAAGTGCGTCGGTAGTTGAGTCCATCCGAGAAGAGCGGCGAGGGAAGAGGAGATGTCTGATGACGTGGCCCCACCAGTCATTGGCTTCGCGAGGTGATCACGGTGCACGCTTGAATGGCCGACTAGAGGGGCCCGCGCGGCAGGGATCCAGGCACTGGTGACATGAGACCGATGAGGCGGGTCCATCTGTCAACGCGACATTTGTTGGGCTGCGCGGGAAGAAGGCTAGGTGGGCCGAGAAGCGACCTAATCAGCCCATGGCGCACGTATATCCCCTTTTCTTTTCTTTTTATTTTCTGTTTTCTCCCCTCTTTATTTTTAAAAATCTAATGGATTTAAATATTTGTTGTAAAATTGTACTTTGGATTAAACATTCAATTTCATGATGCCAACATAAAATAATATCTTTATTTATACATTTTTATTTACTTGCATGTAGTCTCTCTTTTCTATTTCCTCTCCAAATTCTAAGTTTTAAATTAGGCCAAAACCTTCTTTTTATTATTATATTACCATATTATTCCTTTTTGACTTACAAAATTCAAATTCCAATCTAGGATGAAGTTTAAGAATTTCCATTTGATTCCTACTAAAATCAATCATTATGAAGTAGATATCCATTTATTCTAATTTTTTTTGTTTGATAAATGTTTGAAATATGAGACACACTCCTATTGTTTTCTTTTTATTTAAAAAAAGTATTTTGAATGTGGAATGAGAAGTAAGGGTTACTTCAAAGTTAACTATTCATGTGAATAAATTCTTTTTGGTGCATCACTTAATGATATGTATAATCATCTAGTTGAATAGATAATTTTTCTATTACTTCTTTTCTAAAATACTTCTTGGTTTTAGAAATTTAGTCCCCAAATTTCAATACTCAAGTATAGTTTGGGATATTATTCAAGTATAAATGGAGATATCTGAATTTACTATTTTATTTCTTTATTTATTTTATTATTTTTTTCTTATACAGATTTTGGGCCTTACAAGCCTCGAACGGCAAGGCCGACCGAGCCGAGGGACTCCTATGCCTCCGGGATACGGATACCTCACTCGTCACCTTCCGCACAGGGCAACTCACACTTGGTTAAGCGGTCCAGCTAGCCGACAGGCGAGTCCTGGTGCTCGAAATGGGGAAGAAACACAGCTTTACGCACAAATACACAAATGTTCAGGCTCCGACAGCCGCAATGAACAAACGCCAGCACTCAAGGTGCCATTACAAACGGGACTCCGGTTCCGTTCCCGTGGGTATGAACAACCTCCATACCAGGAGGCCCGCGGGACGACGAGCTCCAAGCGGCTCACCGCCGCCCGCTCCTGCAGCAGCGACAACGACCTCCGTCCCGGGCGGCAAGACAGCTGCAGCAACGGCTTCAGGGCAAACGCTGCAGCGGAAAAGTTCTTGCCCACCAAGGACGAGAACCAGCCATTCAAGCCAGGGAGACGGAGGCCCAGGGGTGCACGCGGAGTTGGCGATCTCGTCGGCAGAGAAACCTTCTCCGGCTGCCACCACCTTAGCACCGACGGCGGCGTGCACCTATCCGCCAACACCGCACCAGCGGGCGTCGGCCGCCCTGCAGCGCACCGGCAGGTCCTCACTCCCGTCCTCATCACGAGAACGAGAATGGGACCGTCCCAGAACACGAGTACCGCGCTCGCGGCGTACGGCGTGTTGTGAGACCCCCCGGTGCGGCTGGCCACCGTCGCCCAGACGGAGGATGGAATGCTGCACCCTGGCTGGGCAGCAGCAGTCCACCTTCCCCGGCATGGCTGGAGGACGCCTCCTCCGCAGAGCTGGAGGATGGTTTCCACCCCCAGAAGCTGGAGGAGGGAGCGGGACGCCAGCCCACACGAAGGCAAGCTCCAGCTCAGCTCGCCCTCCTCCCCAGTTGAGGGCGGGGCAGAGGCCGCAGCCCGGCTCGCTTCTCTCCACCAAACTGCCCACTGGTGGGGGAATGTAGCCGGGCTGCACGACGAAAATCCTTGAAGCCGAGCGATGGCTGAAAGGTACCTACGTCCACAAGGTTGCGCTCCTTCCACAACAAGACGAAGACAACGCGA
This sequence comes from Zea luxurians, assembly GCA_029449295.1. Lineage (NCBI taxonomy): Eukaryota > Viridiplantae > Streptophyta > Magnoliopsida > Poales > Poaceae > Zea > Zea luxurians. The sequence continues at coordinate 86,348,831 of JAOPSE010000008.1, read as the reverse complement.
GCGCTCCCCATCCGGGGGCTCGGAAGGTGGAAGGGCGCGACACATGAGGGAAGTGTGAAGGCATGGCTACCGCACAGGAGGTTGATCCCTTTTTAAAAGGCGACTCTCCCCGCTCGCGTCCTCAGCCGTCGTGGACTAAGTCTTCACCAACATGCTTCAAGGTCCTCCCCCTACGACACGGGGGCTGGGCCTCACGCGTCATGCAAGCTGGCCCAGGACAGAAGAAGCCAAACCGCTGCGCGCGGAGCGTGTAACTGCCCAGCGGTTACAAGCATTCCTCCGTATTCGCCCAAACCAGCGGGTCAAAGGGCGGACCGCCATGCAGGCGGCATGCAACTGCACCAAGGGGGCGCACCCTTTCGACTTCGACGCATCCAGCATGGAGGCCCAGGCCCACACATCATGTAACCGGCGCGCCGGTTACTACGTGCAAAAAACTGCAGCGCCACTTGCGCCAACGTCGCGCTTTCTCGACTACGGAACCGGTGCCGCGACTCGAGGCAACCCTGCGCATGGCCCAGCAGTGCCAACCAGGCACGCCGGTCACGGGTCAGTCAGCCGCGGGAGAAGGCGCGATGGTCAGAATGGCCAGAAGTGGGCCGGCAGTAATGGCGGCGGCAGGCGGGCGGAAGCAACAGTCAAATCATCTGTAGGCTCATGTCCCCTCCTGGAACAGCGAGAGAGCCCTCTCCCACGGCGTGAAGACGACGCGCCCGTGTTCCGTTCCTCGAACGGCTCGCGCATGCACAATGACTACCCCGCGAACCACTCGTCCCATCGCATTAACTCTGCGGCAGGGCAGGCGACACCTTTGGCAGGCGAAGCGGGCGACGCTTCACCTCCGCCATAATGACCGCGTCAAAAAAGGTGTGCCACGTCGTTCAATTTCGTATCCTTTTCTTCTTCCCCTTTCTCTCTCTCTTGCTACAGGGACCGGGAAAGGGGGATACTCCGAAAGGGATCCTTCTCCGCGAAGGAAGCGGGCCCCGAGCCCCCCTACTGATCAGAGGTTCGAAGGCTGGCCCCTCGGAAGGGTTCGACAGCCGCCTCAGAGCACCCGGGCTCCGCGCCCACTACTGGTCAGAGGTTCGAAGGCTAGCCCCTCGGAAGGGTTCGACAGCCGCCTCAGGCCACTCGGGCTCCGCGCCCACTACTGATCAGGGGTTCGTAGGCTAGCCCCCCGACGGGTTCGACAGTCGCCCCAGAGCACTCAGAGTGAGGGATGACTCTGGGTACGTTCGATACATAACCAAGGCTCGGGCTACGCTCCCAAGGTACCCTAGGACATTTCCGAGACCAGCAGGAGCGATTCTGTAACGGAATCCCATCAGAGAGAGGCATCGAGCCCTCGGACCCTATCGAACGGGACCGGGTCCGGCAAATCACCTGCAGGTACTTTTGGAGCGCGCCTCTGGGACACTAGCCGACCCTTATCGAACGGGGCACGGGCGTCCACTCGGATCACCCGTTAGCAACTCACTAGAGACACTATGTTCGGCGCCCTCCGAGGGCAACATGGCGCTTTCCCCCCTCCTCCTTGCGGAAAGGCGACGCAGGGGCGTATGAAAAAAGCCGAGTCTACCCTTGACCGTCCTCTCGCCCTGTGCAGAGGCTCGGGGGCTGCTCACGCAAACCCGGCTCCGGCCAAACCGTTGACAGCGTCAACATACCAGCCCGAGAACTCGGAACCTGACTATGCACCCGGGTAACGACCAGTTCGCATGAGGGAACAACCAGACCGGTCGAGCCATCACGAAAGGCACTAAGACCTCGAAGGAGTCAAACCACTCCTCCGAGGCCTCGGGGGCTACACCCGGCGGGTGCGCTCGCGCGCACCCACCGGAACAAAATGCAACCGAGAAAGGCCGGTCCCCTTGCAAAAAAGTGCGACAAAGCCTCCAAGCGAGTACCCACACTCCCTTTGAGGCTCGGGGGCTACTGTCGGGGACAGTAATTAGGGGTACCCCCAAGGCTCCTAATCTCAGCTGGTAACCCCCATCAGAACAAAGCTGCAAAGGCCTGATGGGCGCAATTCCGGTCAAAGGCTCCGTCCACTCAAGGGACATGATCTCGCCTCATCCGAGCCCAGCCTCGAGCAGGAACGATAGACCAAGGCAGATTCGCGCCTCGCTCGAGGGTCTCCTCAAGCTACGGACGCACCTTCGACTCGCCCAAGGCCCAGTCCGGGCAGGCTTCACGGAGAAGCAACCTTGGACAGATCGCCTCGCCAGCCAACCAGATCGCAGAAGCATTTAATGCAAGGATCGCCTGACACCTTATCCTGACGCGTGCTCTCCAGTCGACAAGGCCGAAGTGACCGCAGTCACTTCGCCCCTCCACTGACTGACCTGACAGGAAAACAACGCCGCCTGCGCTGCTCCGACTGCTGTGCCACCCGCTAGGGTGAGGCTAACAGCAGCCAAGTCCAGCCTCGGGCACCATAGGAATCTCCGCCTCGCCTGACCCCAGGGCTCGGACTCCACCTCGACCTCGGACGATGGTCTCCACCTCGCCCGACCAAAGGGTTCGGACTCAACCTCAACTTCAGACGACGGTCTCCACCTCGCCCGACCCCAGGGCTCGAGCTCAACCTCCACCTTGGACGATGGTCTCCGCCTCGCCCGACCCCTGGGCTCAGACTCAACCTCGACCTCCGGACGACGGTCTCCGCCTCGCCCGACCCCCGGGCTCGGACTCAACCTCGACCTCGGAGGAGTCACCACCTCGCTTGGGCCGACCACGCCACAAGGGGGGCCATCATTACCCTACCCCTAGCTAGCCCAGGCTACGGGGAACAAGACCGGCGTCCCATCTGGCTCGCCCCGGTAAAACAAGTAATGATGGCACCCCGCGTGCTCCATGACGACGGCGGTTCTCAGCCCCTTACGGAAGCAAGGAGACGTCAGCAAGGATCCGACAGCCCCGACAGCTGTGCTTCTATAGGGCTCAAGCGCTCCTCCGACGGCCACGACGCCACATGAACCGGGCTCCAACACCTCTCCGGCAGCCACGTCAGCATGTACATAGGGCTCTGGCTCCTCTCTGCTAGACACGTTAGCACACTGCTACACCCCCCGTTGTACACCTAGACCCTCTCCTTACGTCTATAAAAGGAAGGTCTAGGGCCCTCATACGAAAAGGTGGCCGAGCGGGAGAATGGGCTGACGCGCAGTCTCACGCCCTCTCTCTCTCTCTCCCTCGCGAACGCTTGTAACCCCCTACTGCAAGCGCATCCGCCCTGGGCGCAGGACAACACGAGGCCGCGGTTTCCCCTCACTGGTTTTCCCCCCTTGTGCTCCGTCTCGCGTCGACCCATCTGGGCTAGGACACGCAGGGACAATTTACTCGTCGGTCCAGGGACCCCCCGGGGTCGAAACACCGACAATAACCAAAATCAATAGTGATGTATTGATTTATAAACTATGCTGATTTATAAAGTTTTGTACAGGATGAAGGAAGATGTGCTAATGGAGTAATGGAGGAGAAAAGTGGATGTCAGCAGCCTGGCATGTTGTTTAGACTTGTCACACCCGGCTTTTAGGAACAAAGCCAGGTGCATCTCATACATGCGCCAAGAAGACAACATATATAATAACAAAGTGTATAGAGATAAATATCACAATAATCAGAGTATTTATTACATAGCGGAAGTCTTAAAAATAAAAGAATAAATATAAAACGAACTAAGGATCGTCAGCGCCAATGTCAACTGAGAAACGCCATCTAGATCAGATCAAACTCTTTGCCTTGTGGCTCCTCCTGAACCACCTGCTCTTCTCCTGTGGGGGGTGTGAGACAGCAAGGGTGAGCTCACACACGATCATAGCTCAACAAGTTGTGGGGAATAATGTGACATGAACTCACAAAGGTGGGAGTTCATGTGGTGTGTAAGGCTGATCAACAATAGAGGTTAAAGCTGAGCATTGCTTTTATAAGTTGGTCAAAATTTTATTAGCATTTACTAAGTGTAAGTGAATACCAAACCATAATAAAATAATAGAGAACAAAATTAATAATAAACCCATGCAAATGCAAATGACAAATTGAGTTTAGGTTCCATAATTTAATCATCGGAGAGTCCTGAGCTGCTCTTGACCGTGAGCTCGGCTAGTATACCAGTTTTACACTCTGCAGAGGTTGTACCCTTTACCCACAAGTCATGTTTCCCATGTCGCTAGGGTTAGCTAGGCCCTTAGACACTACCGAGGTGAATGGCTAGGGATCCACTACGAGGCCTTTACAAAGTTCCACTAGCTTCCAAAAACCCGCTACAGTTTATGGGAAGAGCACTGGCAAGAATCCCCCGTCTGACCGCCATCGCAGCAAATTAACCCGAGAACCTCATTGCATGCAACTCCCCTACTGCCCTTGCCCCTTTCGGGTAAGGTAGTCTTCCACTAGCTTTCCTAATTAGTTAGCCAAGGGGTCCCATTCCTCCCTTGTGGTGGCACGTGTTTCTCAAGTTAAGCTCCATGTTCCAATTAACAATAATATAATGATCTTGACATGAACATAAATAAAATAACATAATAACTGGAACATGGATATAACAAATGATTATCCCAAAACCATATAAAGCAATAGCAAAAACTACCCATGCGATTCAGGGGCAAACAAGGTAAAATGGATAAACAGACTAGGGTGACCTATTGGGTCCCATCAAAATTAAACCTATGCATTGAATAGTGATAATAAAGAATATTATTGGGTAACAAAAGTGAATCAAGGGCACAACTTGCCTGGCACTTGAGATTCCAGTTACCAGGGTGATTCTTCATATCCTCGAAACCTCGTGCTAGTCGTAGCAATAGAAACAAACATGGTATAGACAAAATTAACATCACACCAAACATAAGTACAAAACGAATAATAATGATCTACGCGTCGCTACGAGATCATGGGAACGAGAACCACTAAGATCGGAGTTATGGTTAGAAAGTTATAATTTTCCGATGATCTACTATATTATAAATTTATTAATATATAGTATATGAGAAAATATATTCTAAATAATTAATCCAACTTTAACCTAGATCATAACCTGATTAGGGATTTCCTTTTACTCAGATTATATTTATGGAAAGATTAATCCTAGGTTAGTAGAGTTAATCAACTGAATGAAGACTAAACACTTTCCTAATTATAATTATATGGAATATGGTACACATGATGTTGATACTACGTAGAAAATATTTTTATGAAGCTAACGCAATTCGAATGGATCAAATCGGAGTTAAAATGAATTAAATACGAATTAAACAAGTTTCTAGATTCATTTTTATACTAAAAATCATTTTCTCATAATTATTTTACTTAATTCAAGTACTATGGACTGGGGACACTATTTCAGAGGACTTCAGGGGGTTCTATGTAAATTACAGGACCACAATGTAATGTTTTAACCCTGCAATGGACGACGGTCTGTTAACCGAGAAACCTAGGGGTTTATTTGGAAAAGGAAATACTACGAAGGGGTATGGTCAAAAGGGATCCGTTCGATCAGAGGCCGACGGCCCTGATTCAATTCAACGTGAGCTAATCACAATCGTCCAGTATGATCAAATGGCGCAGAGCGCATCTTCAACCCCCGACACTCTCTCTCCTCACCTCCTACCGGTCTAACCCCGGCGGCGCGCAGCAGGCATCGCGGCGGCGCCATCACCGTGTTCAGCCGAACCGGAGACACGAGTTCTATATCACATCTTATTCACGAAATGCGCAGAGGAGAACTAGATGATCTTCACAGAGGTTACCCATCGGCGACGGACATTGTGCCGAGCCGACCACCGTGTCACGCAGTACCACAACGGTGAGCAAGGAACCAGACTAACGAGTAGGCGAAATCGAGCATGGAAAGGTGCTATACGTGGAGCAGGAAGAGGTGAACTTCGGAAGGGGTCCACATACCATGAATCATTCAAGCCAACGCCACGGCACCGATGTCCAGCGGCACCATCATGGGGATCGAAGTTCGATGAGCGATTCGCGAGGCGACGAACATCCAACTAGCCCGCAGAGATCACACATTTCATCCGACGAGTCGATGGAGCGCCCAGGACTGGCATGGGAGCCGCAACGCTGGCCCACGCGCAAAATCGCACAGCGAGCAGCGTCGTGATTTCCCCGCGTACCAACAAACACTGGACATTGTCGTGGGCACAAGCGGCGGTGTCAGGAGTAACATCAACGTGCGATTCAACGAGCACCGAGGACTTCACCCACCAGCGAAGGCTCCAAACTCAGTCCTAGAAGCGCAGTGGAGTTGCTGGAGTCATTAGCGAGTCCCTGACAACGCCACACGCCTAACCTGACGGCGGGGGAGAACGCAGGGCTCAACCGGCTGGAGCAGGGCAGTCGTTGCGTCGAGCCGGAACAGGGTAGCGACGCGGTGAATCACAGATGGTTGGATCGAAGATGGCGATGCCCAGGGCTCAGGCGCGGCAGCCAGTGGGGAAAAGGGTTGAGGTGAGGAAAAGCGGCTGCTACGAGACACGCGTTCCACGGGTTGGTGATGTAGGGACATTGGCTCGAATTATGGAGGTGAGGTACGGCTGGTGAGAGCGTCTTCTTTTTTTTGGCTGAGCTTGGTCCGAAGCCGGTCAACAGATCCCGGCGAGATCGCACCAGACCGCGCTTGCTCCGCGAGTTTGTTGACGAAGCTGAGCAGATGGGCTCACCTGTCAGTGAAAAGGTAACGGTACCTATGCGCGCGCGGCATGAGCACAGTTCTGGCAAGTGGGTCCCACACTGCCAGTGTCACACGCGCAGATTAGGCCAGCAAAGAGATGGAAGGGAGGAGCTGGTTGTCGGGCGCATAGAGGGGAGTTGGGCCGTGCGGCTGTAAAGGATAGGTGGGCCGGAATGGGAACACTCGGCCCAGACAGGGTTTCTTTCTTATTTATTTTTCTATTTTCTTTTCTTTTCATTTTTATTTTCTTTTCTCATTTTAGATTTCGAATTTTGAATTTAAACTCAGTTGTGAACTTGCACATATATCAAGTGTTCCAATTCAAACCCTGTGATAAAAATATTTATTTGTATATTTATTCTCTTTTTCTTTTCTTGATTATTTCTCATTTTCAAATATTCAAGTTAGTCATTAATTCTTGAATTTGGATATGAATTCATTTCTATTAGTGACTTTTATTATTATTAAATACACATAGAAATAAAAGCCAACATGATGCATATTTTTGTGGTATGTTTTTTTATTAATTATTTGTTTTTAAATGTGGTGTTCACATGTGATGGAAAGTAGATACAACACACACATATAAATAAAAAGAATAACTTTTCTCCTTTTATATTAACTTTTACAAGTTGGGTATTACAAATCCTACCCCCCTTAACAAGAATCTCGTCCTCGAGATTTTAGGAGGAACGAGGGAAAAGATGGGGAAAATCTATGCGAAGCTCTTCTTCTCTCTCCCATGTAGCTTCATACGCTACATGATGGTCCATTCCACTTTGCATCTCTTAATAACTTTATTTCTTGTAACTCAAGTCAAAGTATCAAGAATCTTAATAGGGTATTCCTTATAAGTCAAATCTCCTTGAACACTGAGCTCTTCCATTGGTAACTGTTCCTTAGGGACACTGAGATACTTCTTAAGTTGAGACACATGAAACACATTATGCACATCCGATAGACTAGCAGGTAACTCGAGTTGATAGGCCATCTCTCCAACTCGCCTAAAAACTCTGAATGGTCCAATAAAACAAGGGGACAATTTTCCCTTGACTTTAAATCTCTTCATTCCACGAAGTGGTGACACCTTGAGGTACACATGATCACCTTATTCAAACTCTAGTGGTCTTCTTCTATTATCAGCGTAGCTCTTTTGTCTGGTCTGAGCTACCCTCAAATTCTCCCGAATTATACAGACTTGTTCTTCTGCCTCTTGAATAAGTTCAGGTCCAAAGAACTGCCTTCCCCTAGTCTGATCCAATATAGAGGAGTCCTGCATTTCCTGCCATATAAAGCTTCAAAGGGTGACATCTTCAGACTGGCCTGGTAACTATTATTATATGAGAACTCAGCATAAGGTAGACTCTTGTCCCAACTACTACCATGCTGAAGGGCACAAGCTCTCAACATATCTTCCAATGCTTGGTTAGTCCTTTCAGTCTGTCCATCAGTCTGAGGTAGGCCGAACTAAAATTCAACTTTGCATCCATATTCTCATGAAAACTTTTCCAAAACCTGGTGGTAAACTGTGATCCTCTATCCAAAATGATCTTCTTCGGTACACCGTGTAAAGACACAATCCGAGCCATATATTGTGGCAGAACCACCCGAATTATTCCAGCTTAAGTGCCTAAGTCATGCCTCAAGGGCCGTGACACACTTAAATCGGAATAACCCGTCAGTCCTTCAGATCTAGTCTGATAGAGCCACTTAACCAGGATCAAATTCCACAATCTCACTCGAAGGTGAGTCACAGAAGAAATACAATAAAACAGGAATCCACAAATTAAGTACTGAGTTATTACATAATCGGAGTTCTGGAGTAGCAAATAAAGTTCATAAAATAAGGTGCAGCGGATAATCGATGTCGTCGGAAATGAGGAAATGGGCAAGGCCTAGCCCACTACTCCTCATGCTCCTCTCCTGCTGGAGCAACATCCCACTCGACCGTCCAACCCGGTGGCAGGGTGGTAGGCCAAGTCACACCATCAACCAGATCCTGCATGGTACCTGCAGAAATGGTGCCACAAGCAAGGCTGAGTATACTAATACTCAGCTAGACTTACCCGGTGTGAGGAGTCTACTCCTCTACCTCTAGACTATGCAGCTATTTGGCTGAGGGGTTTGGTTTGCCAAAAGCACTAGCCGAGTCTAAAAACAAGTTTAAGCTTTTCCAATTCTAGTATCATTAATTTAGCTAAGTTTGCTCTTTCTAAGCATACATGGTAACAATCAATTAGTTCAAACAACAAGTTATCTCATATAACCACATTTCACTTCTTACTCGATGCAGTACAAGGAATCAAGCAGTCTCATTAGCTGCGAGAAGCAGACGATTCGAATCGAGTTTTAAACCTTGCAAGGTAAACCTAAACACACGGCATGTCAGGGTACTCCGACCCCACACATGACAACCGTCCCCATCGATTCCCCGTTCGCGTCCAGGCCTCACTGCCTTGGCATACAATGCTCCACTGACCCCGGCTGCCGCCGTGCAGTGACCGCACTTGTACCCACCATAGCTAGCATGGGAGAACCAGTCTCAGGTCACATGAGGGATAAAGTCCGCGCCCGGCTTCACTCAGGTACTAGGTTTACCGGTTACCATTTTTCCCGGCATGTGTTTAGTACGTTCAAAAGCTTGACTCAGGTATCCACACATTAATCCTTAATTCATTTTCCCGTCTTATGGACAAGGCATCCTCCCTGGATCCAAGTCCATAGACCAACATATATCCCATTATCAAGATGAATACAATCAATTCCTGACCTCGCGCGAGTGCTAGAAAAATCACTCGACTTCTACCGAGATCCTGATTAGCAAGCAGCTACTCGACCTAGCATACTAGTATCCATCTCAAAAAGGAGTCCTAAGTTCATGCAACTAGAGGTTTCAAGCAACTCCTACACTTAAGTGCACATTACAAACCTACAAGCATTAAGTGTAGTAAAGTAGCATATAATAACATGGTTATGCATAAGACCGGGGCTTGCCTTCGATTGCTGGGGCTGCGGGGAGATCCTCAATGGCAGCCTCTGAAGTCTGCTCCTGGTCCTCCTCTTGGACAGGTCCTTGCTCGGGGATGAGCACGTACTCTCCGTCGGCAAGATTACAATCTAATGAATGCCATGCGTAAGATATATGCATGATATGATATGTGCTTTTAGAAATCACAACTTAAAAGGTGTATGATCTTCTTGAGTGAAACAAGGTTACTTTACTTATGTAAGACCCTTGGGTGGTATACTTGGTAAATTAAGTTAAACTTTAGCTAAGGCAAGTGGTAGGTTTTACTTTTAGGGGTTCCACTGAATTCCTTTAAGTCTTAGGGATAAATGATAAGTACTCAAGTTAGACTTATTGAGGTGGGGTTTATTTCCTCTTTCCTTTTTCTTTATTCTCTTTAATGTTTTGGAGTAGGTTTGAACTACAAGTTGCTTTTATAAAATTCTAAAAATTCTGTAAAAATTACAGTGGCTTGCTACTGGTGTGTGTTTCTCTGTCTTAAAATTTGGGGATCAGAAAGTGAATAGTTTTCTCTGCACAAAATTGTTAAATTCTAGGGTAAAAGAGGTGCTTTGAACTACAACTACCATTTAACAGTGGGTAATTCTTCAAAACTTATTTTTGCTGACTTTTAGGTGTTATAACATGACTTGATACAAATTTCTAGTCATTAATACCTTTTAATTATTTTTCTATGGTTTTCTAAATTTTCTAGCCAAATGGGTGCTTTCTACTACCACTATATTTGAAAAATATCAAACAACAGAATTCTTATTTTTCTTAGTCATTGTTTTGTGCAAGAGCGATCATTCTGAAGTTTGGCATCTTTTTGCTTAAGGGAAGGGGGTGGGGTGCCTTATTTGAATTAAATGGCCTTTCCCTTGAATTATTAACAAATGGTATGAGTTTGCTTCCTTTTCATGGGTTTGCATTTTTCTCTGGTAGTTTACCTCATCATGGGCTTAGCTAATTTTTGGTTGCCCATTATCTCATTATTTGAGGTTGTTCATGATTTAGTTTGGAAAATGCCTTATTATCACTTTGTATTTATTTCCCTTACTTAAAAGTTGGACTGAGGTGCTCCATATTTTTGTAGTGGGGCTCTGGTGGTTATAAGTTCACTGGATTTTTGTTAAGCATTTTGGTTATAGTTTTGCCTCTTTAATAATTGATTTTCAGTCTCATTTAGGCTAAACAAATCACTTTAATTTAAAACTAATCCAAACTAATAGTCTCTGTATTTTTCCTAGGTTCTTTGTTTCATAAATAAACTAGGAAAAATAATATTAGTCACTGTTCATTAGTTTCTAACACCCTTATGATTTTCTCTAAGTTTTGGTCAAAACATCTTCAAATGAGAAACTACATCATAATGTCTAATGCTGGGGTTCCTACTATTTTTAAACAGTGTCTAAAAGAGGTCTGAATACCCACAAATTTCCTTAAGTCTAGTACAGAAGAAAAACTAATTTTCCTTGATTAAATAAGGTTTAGGGGGTTTCTGTTTTTAATTTTAAACTCTAAAAGGTTGAACAGAAAGCATAGGGTTTACTATTTTTAAATGATAGATTGTAATATACAGAGGCTAGCAAAATTGGTTTGACATTTTTTGAGTAAGAATTCATCAAGTTATGAATTTTACAAGTTCTCTGGTTATTAAAAAGGATTTCAGAATCGATTTAAATGAAAACTACTTTGCACTGGGGTCCCTGGACGTTTTCTAAGTTTTTCCTCGCGAATCAGTCCTCAGGTTACTATTCACCCGAGTCGCTGTCATTACAGAAAACCCCTCGGGTTCTAAAAAAACTAACCCGAGGTCCTTCTTCTACCCTGAACAGTAGCCGCGGCGGAGAAAAGGGCGGAGGGGCTTACCGGCGGCGAGACTGTTCCGGCGAAGTGGTCGAGGATGAAGGGGAGGTCCTGGGGATCACAACGGTGGGCGAAACACCGTCGGAGATGGCCGGAGTCAGTCGGTCCACGCGCGCAGGCGGGGATGCTCGTCGGCGGCGAGGAGACCGGCCTGGTCACGGCGAGATAGGTCAATCAAACGGGTCAGGGAGGTCTACGGGATGCCAGAGAAGACATGAGCGAGAGGAATTGGGCGGAGACTCACCGGATAACTCGGTCCACGCGCGGCGGCGGAAGACCGAAGTCCGGCGACGTCAATCTCGGGCCTCCGGTGAAGTCCGGCTGGGTCCGAGGGCTTGGCTAGCTTCACGGGCTACTGGTGGAGCTGGCCGAAGCACTGGCTTGGCTTGAGGGTGGCTGGAGGGAGCTGGCCACGGTGGCCGAAGCTCGGGCGGCAATGGCGGGCGGAAATCAAGCTCGCCGGAGCTAAGGGAAGTGGCTGGCCGGTGAGGGTGAGTGCGGGGTGAAGTGAGGCGCGCCTGGGGAGGCTTTATAGGCACGGCGCGGTGTACGGGCGGTCGTGGACCGACGAGTGCGCGCGGGCGTGCACTGGGAAGGCGCGGTGCGCGAACGGGCGTGAACCGGGGTGTCAGCCACGGTCGAACACGTGTTCCCGTTGCTTCTGCCCCTGCTCAAGCGCCGATTGGGAGCAAATCTTCGCGAATTTGGGCAAGATCACTGCAAGGGATTTGTTCATCAGACCAAGCTTTGTCTTTTGTGTGTGGACGACGCGCGGTTTTAGGCTAGGGACAGGGAGTTGTAGCGTCACCAAGGTGCCAGTGTCAGAATGCCTGGTCCCGAGGTTAAGCTACGCCAAAATCGTGTCAAACAGATTTGGTTCGAATTCAAACTTTCCCAGAATGTGTTCAAGGTAATTTGGCACGACTTTGATATTTGGATCTTCTGGCTTTGAGTTTTGAAAAGCAGAGAACACAGATGATCTTTGGAAGGAGGTCTGAAATTCAGAAATTCAGAAATCTGAATTTCCCAAGGGTTCATAGATCAAGGGCTGATTTGGGGATTTTATTGAATTATTTTGGCTAAGCCTTCTCAATCTTTCTTGTTGCTTAATAAACACACTTTAACTTATATAATTGGCTCAACTCAAAATTTTAAACTTTTCACTCTCTTTTTCTTACTTTCTTGAATTTTGCTCATGGGGTTCACTTAGGGTTTTTAATTAGGGTTGCACAATCTTATCTTTTAAAGGACTCAATTGCTTTGATCATGACACTTTTAAGTATATACTTGGTGAATTCTTTCTCACTTAAATTGTTTTGTTGCTCATGCTTACTTTGGTTCACATAAAATGATGGTTCTTGGTTTGGCTTTTGAAAGAAAACCCTGGGTGACACTGGGGTGTCACAGCCTTCCCCCCTTAAAGGAATCTCGTCCCGAGATTCGGGCCAGAGTCCTCCCGGGGTAAAGCGAAGGGTGAGACTGATAGAAAAAAGGGTGATGATTGCCATTATTAGGATAACTGCTCTTCGAATGTCATTCTCTTTGCAACTTCAGAAGGAAGTCCTTTTAAGTTTCTCTTTATAGTTACTTCATTCTGAATTAAGATCATATTTTTGGAAATTAGATTCGAAAGGCAGGAGGAGGGGTTGGGGGTGATTACGTACCAACTTCCTTAGGTAGGCAATCGGGAAAGTTGGATCTCAGGAATTCCTCGGTTTCCCAAGTAGCTTCCTCCTCTGAGTGATTACTCCACTGGACCTTGAACATCTTGATCGATTTAGCCCGAGTTGATCTTTCCTTGCAATCCAGAATCTTGGAGGGGTACTCTTGGTACGAGAGATCTGGCTCTATCTCCAATTCTGGCTCTGCTAAGATTTCAGTCGGCAATCGAACACACTTCTTCAGCTGAGACACATGGAAAACATTGTGAATGGCAGACATCTTTGAAGGTAACTTCAGCTTGTATGCCACGGGTCCACATGCTTCTATGATCTCATAAGGTCCAATGTAACGAGGGGCTAGCTTGCCTTTGATCCCAAATCTCTGCATTCCCTTGGTGGGTGATACCTTGAGGTATACAAAACTTCCCACCTCGAACTGGAGAGGTTTCCTTCTTCTATCATGATAACTCTTCTGCCTGGCCTGAGCAGCTTCTAGATTCTTCCTGATTAGCTTGACCTTCCTTTCGGCTTCAGTCACTAAATCAGGTCCAAAAACTTCTCTTTCACCAGACTGAGACCAATTGAGTGGTGTCCTGCACCTTCTTCCATAGAGAGCTTCAAAAGGTGCCATCTTTAGGCTGGATTGATAACTATTGTTATAAGCAAACTCTGCCAAGGAGAGGTGCTTATCCCAGTTCTTGCCACAATCGATTGCACAAGCTCTCAGCATATCTTCCAGAATCTGGTTTACCCTTTCCGTCTGACCATCAGTCTGTGGGTGGTAAGCTGAACTTCTGATTAGCTTAGTTCCCAAAGACTTTTGCAATTGTTCCCAAAATCTGGCAACAAATTGGGCTCCTCGGTCAGAAACAATGGTCCGTGGTAATCCGTGCAAACACACGATCCGGTCAATATACAATTCTGCATACTTCTGAGCCTTATCAGTGGTGTGCACAGGAAGAAAATGTGCCACTTTTGTCAATCGGTCCACAATAACCCAAATTGAATCATGATGACGGGAGGTGTTAGGCAGACCCACAATGAAATCCATGCTGATGTCGTCCCACTTCCACGAAGGTACGGGTAGTGGTTGCAAAGCTCCAGCGGACTTCAAGTGGCTTGCCTTTACCCTCTGACAGGTGTCACATTCTGATACATACTGGGCTATCTCCCTCTTCATTCTGGTCCACCAGTACAAAGGCTTCAAATCATGGTACATCTTGGTGCTTCCCGGATGCATAGAGAATCTGGAGAGATGAGCTTCATCCAAAATTCTCCTCTTGAGATCCTGATCTTTAGGAATTACCAATCTGCTTTTGAACCATAACACACCCTTCTCATCCTGGCGGAAACAATTATACTTCTCAATCTTCTGATGGAGATTCTTCTTGATAATCTGCACTCCCTTGTCACTGAGCTGGGCCGTGATGATCTGGTCTTGCAAAGCTGGCTCAACAGAAATGTGAGACAAGGAACCAGAGGAAATCACTTCAATTCGCATCTTGCTCAACTCATCACACAAGGTGTTAATGCGAGAATCCATCAGAACACAGTTGCACTGCAACTTCCGACTCAAAGCGTCAGCTACCACATTAGCCTTTCCTGGGTGATAATGCACCTCCAGGTCATAATCCTTGATCAGCTCTAGCCATCTTCTCTGCCTCATGTTAAGATCAGCCTGAGTAAAAATGTACTTAAGGCTCTTATGATCAGTGAAGATGTTGCAGTGGGTTCCCATTAGATAGTGCCTCCACATCTTCAATGCATGAACCACTGCTGCTAACTCAAGGTCATGAGTGGGATAATTCTGCTCATGAGGCCTGAGTGCTCTTGAAGCATAAGCAAT
This sequence comes from Zea luxurians, assembly GCA_029449295.1. Classification (NCBI taxonomy): domain Eukaryota; kingdom Viridiplantae; phylum Streptophyta; class Magnoliopsida; order Poales; family Poaceae; genus Zea; species Zea luxurians. Next base: position 86,333,760 of record JAOPSE010000008.1, on the reverse strand, counting down.
GACTCGGTTGTCTTGCATCAAGACACAACCTAGCCCGGTGCCCGAGGCATCACAATATACATCAAAAGGCTTGCTGCTGTCGGGTTGCGCCAATACTGGTGCTGTGGTCAGATGCTGCCTTAATGCATGGAAGGCATCTTCGCACTTCTGACTCCACACAAATTTGACTTCTTTCTTTAGCAATTCAGTTATAGGCTTCGCAATTCGAGAGAAGTCCGGAATAAATCTTCGGTAATAACCAGCTAATCCCAGAAAACTCCGAATCTGACGAACAGTTGTTGGTGGCTTCCAGTTTATCACCTCTTGCACTTTATCAGGATCAACAGCTATTCCAGCCTGAGAGATAGTGTGACCCAAGAATTTGATTTCCTTTAGCCAAAAATCACACTTGGATAACTTGGCGTAAAGGTGGTGCTCTCGCAGACGTTGAAGCACTACATGCAAATGCCCGGCATGTTCTTCCTCGTTCTTTGAGTACACCAGAATGTCATCGATGAAAACCACCACGAACTTATCCAATTCCGGCATAAAAACAGAATTCATCAGATACATGAAATACGCTGGTGCATTTGTCAGCCCAAATGACATCACCAAGAATTCATATAGCCCATATCTGGTTGAGAATGCCGTCTTCGGAATATCACTTGCTCGTATTTTGATCTGATGGTAGCCAGAGCGAAGGTCTATCTTGGAAAACACCTTGGCTCCGACCAACTGGTCAAAGAGAACATCAATACGAGGCAAAGGATACTTGTTCTTGATAGTTACCGCATTAAGAGGGCGGTAATCTATACACAGCCTCAAGCTTTCATCCTTTTTCTTCACAAACAGTGCTGGGCATCCCCAAGGCGAAGTGCTTGGGCGAATGAAACCCTTATCCAGCAACTCTTGCAATTGCTTCTTCAATTCTGCCAACTCAGCGGGTGGCATTCGGTAGGGCCTCTTGGAAATTGGGGCCGTTCCCGGTTGCAACTCGATGGCGAATTCAATATCCCGGTCCGGTGGCATTCCTGGCAATTCATCAGGAAAGACATCTGCATACTCACAGACCACTGGGATCTTCTTCAGAGGTAGCTCCGTCATAGAGAAAGCACATGACTGAGAAGAACCCTGACTAGGCAAAATCAAGGTGAAATTCCCGCAGAAAGGGGAATTAACCTCCACGGTACGGTTGGCTACATCAAGCACAACTTGGTGCAAGGTCATCCAATTTGCTCCTAGAATAATATCCACATTCTCCAATCCCAACACAAGAAGAGTGGTTTTGATAATGTGGCTTCCCAGTTGAATAGGCACACTTTGGTTTAATTGATTAGTTGCAATTTTACCCCCAGGTGTGACTATCATGAATGACCCTTTTGAGTGAGAGAATGGCAGTTTGCATTTAGCACTGAACTTTCGGCTAATGAAACTATGAGATGCACCAGAATCAAACAGAATTAAAGCAGGTTGATTATAAACTGAAAAGATACCAGTCATAATAGGAGCTCCTTCTGGCACTTCCTCAAGAGCAGTGAAGTTGAGCTTCCCTTGCCTGACTTGCACCTTCTGCTTTCTTCCCTTGTCTTGATTTGGTGCTGGCATCTGCCTCTGCTGGTTCCTGGGGCAATTTTTAGCATAGTGGCCCACATTGCCACAAGTGAAACACTTGTTCCCATTGCCTTGGCGGAACTGCTGCTGCTGCGGAGGCTGATTGCTCCTTGGGGCGGGAGCTGGGTAGCGGTTGGGTGTCGGCTGCTGCTGCTGCTGAGGTGGCCTGATCACCCATCTGCCTGCCTGCTGCTGGAAACCCCTGCTCTGGTTGTGAGAAACAATCCGGAACCTCTGAGCTTGAGCGGATGGTGCTGCCATTGGTGCCTTTCTCTTCTTCTCTGCCCGGTGAGCAACAATGCAATCCTCCTGAGAAATGGCCAGGTTGACCAACTCATTGAAGCTATCGGCCCGGACAGTGTTGAGTCGTTCCCGCAGCTTGGTATTGAGACCCCTGCGGAAGCGATCCCTCTTCTTCTCATCAGAATCAGCATGATACCCTGCATACTGGCATAAGTCGTTGAAGGCTTGCGCATACTGCAGTACCGTGCGGGTTCCTTGAGTGAGGGCCAGAAACTCATTCAACTTCCGATCAAGAATGCCAGCTGGAATGTGGTGTCCTCTGAAGGCAGTCTTGAATTCCTCCCAAGATACCTCACGATCAGCGGGGAGCATAGCACGGAAGTGATCCCACCAAGTCCGAGCAGATCCGCGAAGCTGCTGCGCGGCGAAGCGGGTCTTGGTAGCATCAGGGCAGTCTCCCGTGAGGAGGGGAAACTTGGACTCGACGACGCGAAGCCATACGTCGGCGTCCAACGGATCCTCTGCCTTGGTGAACAAGGGCGGCTGCGTGCTCAGAAACTCCTGGTATGTTGCCATAGCCGGAGGTCGCTGAGGCTGGCCTCCACCATGCTGCTGGGGGTGGGGCTGCCGCTGCAAGAGCTGTCGCAGAATCTCATTCTGCTGGGCCATCAGCTCCTGCACTGTGGGAGCTGGAGGAGGTGGCGGGGGAACCTGCTCGTTCTGCCCGCGACGCTGCCTAGCTGCCATCTGAAAACAGAGATTGTCGCCATTGTTATCCCAACTCACAATTTCGAACGGCAAAATACCATTTCATATAGAAGAAAAGAATGCCATAATCATAATATCAGGTTCGAAATAAAGATAACATGGTGACAAGGATCCCACAGATTCCAAAAGTTCACAGGGTTACATTTATCAGGGGAAAGTACCCACAAGCCTAGTCCAAAATGTGATACTACTAAGCTCGCATAGGTTTCTATCCACCTAAAATGTCAAGGTGACAGCTTAACCCTGAGCGGTGGAAGCGACACTGGATGCGGGTGAAGGGGGCATCGCGGAGGTAGTCCCATTGGCACCAGGGGCTGGTCCTAGCTCCTCGGGAGCCTCTTCTCCCTCGCTTCCTGCTTCATTGGCCTCCATTTCCAGGTGGTGCATGTCCAGGTGGTCATTTGCTTCCTCGAGTTCCCTCTGCACATCGTGAAGCTGGTTCTCCAAGACATCAATAGTGTTGTCTCGGATCTCCACCTGCTGTTCCAGGGTAGCGATACGCTGGTTCAGCCTTTCCACCTGCAGATCCTTTTCCACCAACTCTGTGGATAGGTCGACCACAAAATCTTCCCGACTGTCGAGAGTGAGCTTGGCAGTCCGAGCGGTGTTAGCAAGAAGTGTCATAGCATCGCTCTGAAGGGCCTGAAGGCGGTACAGCGCACTCATGCACTGAACAGTGACCCTCCCAACCAAGTCAGGATACATGGCCCACACATCCTTCACATGGCTCACGCGGTTACACCACATGGGATCATCCTTCCTCTCAGCAGGGAAGAGTCCCAAGGGGTGCATCACCATCTCCAGGGGGTGGTAGCCACAGAAAGTCGTCAGAGCCTTCATGGCTGCTGCCTCAACGGTGTCGTCCGTCCTGAGTCCGATCGTCTCAGAGTCAAGAGAACGCCAACCCGGCTGAAGGGGATGAGCCTCCAAAGTCAGCCAGACCCGACAACGAGGTACCCGATGCTCCTCATACAACTGCACCGTGTACAAAGGGGGCGTAGGGTAACCGGCGGAGTTAAGCACTTCCCACAAGATGGATGGAAAGCCATCGCGAGAAAGGAAGTCAGAACTGAAACGAGAGTCTCCTCCACTAGCGGGGGTGGGTGAATTCATCTGCGGAAGGGGATCAAAGATAAAGATTATGGTGGAGGGAAAAGAAAAAGAGAGCCCGAATGATTTTAAAGAGAAAGGGGTTAGCTTAGTTTTAATTTCTCTTTGTGTTTTATAATGCATGCATGCTGGAAGAAACGTTGCCTCTCAAAAAGAAATTAGGGTGCCTTTTTAGGGCATCCTAAAATATAAGTATTGGCCCACTGGGCCTAATTAATTAGCCACCTATTTCCCTCTATGCCTAAGGCCTTTCGTCCTAGGTCTAGCGGTCTAGTCCTGACGATCTATAGCAGTTTCTAAGCAAGTTTTAGATTTTGAAAAAAAAATTGGTATTCATGGTTTATTGTTCTTCTCTGTGGTGGAATTTGCTCCGATACCAGCTGTGGCAGAACCACCCGAATTATTCCAGCTTAAGTGCCTAAGTCATGCCTCAAGGGCCGTGACACACTTAAATCGGAATAACCCGTCAGTCCTTCAGATCTAGTCTGATAGAGCCACTTAACCAGGATCAAATTCCACAATCTCACTCGAAGGTGAGTCACAGAAGAAATACAATAAAACAGGAATCCACAAATTAAGTACTGAGTTATTACATAATCGGAGTTCTGGAGTAGCAAATAAAGTTCATAAAATAAGGTGCAGCGGATAATCGATGTCGTCGGAAATGAGGAAATGGGCAAGGCCTAGCCCACTACTCCTCATGCTCCTCTCCTGCTGGAGCAACATCCCACTCGACCGTCCAACCCGGTGGCAGGGTGGTAGGCCAAGTCACACCATCAACCAGATCCTGCATGGTACCTGCAGAAATGGTGCCACAAGCAAGGCTGAGTATACTAATACTCAGCTAGACTTACCCGGTGTGAGGAGTCTACTCCTCTACCTCTAGACTATGCAGCTATTTGGCTGAGGGGTTTGGTTTGCCAAAAGCACTAGCCGAGTCTAAAAACAAGTTTAAGCTTTTCCAATTCTAGTATCATTAATTTAGCTAAGTTTGCTCTTTCTAAGCATACATGGTAACAATCAATTAGTTCAAACAACAAGTTATCTCATATAACCACATTTCACTTCTTACTCGATGCAGTACAAGGAATCAAGCAGTCTCATTAGCTGCGAGAAGCAGACGATTCGAATCGAGTTTTAAACCTTGCAAGGTAAACCTAAACACACGGCATGTCAGGGTACTCCGACCCCACACATGACAACCGTCCCCATCGATTCCCCGTTCGCGTCCAGGCCTCACTGCCTTGGCATACAATGCTCCACTGACCCCGGCTGCCGCCGTGCAGTGACCGCACTTGTACCCACCATAGCTAGCATGGGAGAACCAGTCTCAGGTCGCATGAGGGATAAAGTCCGCGCCCGGCTTCACTCAGGTACTAGGTTTACCGGTTACCATTTTTCCCGGCATGTGTTTAGTACGTTCAAAAGCTTGACTCAGGTATCCACACATTAATCCTTAATTCATTTTCCCGTCTTATGGACAAGGCATCCTCCCTGGATCCAAGTCCATAGACCAACATATATCCCATTATCAAGATGAATACAATCAATTCCTGACCTCGCGCGAGTGCTAGAAAAATCACTCGACTTCTACCGAGATCCTGATTAGCAAGCAGCTACTCGACCTAGCATACTAGTATCCATCTCAAAAAGGAGTCCTAAGTTCATGCAACTAGAGGTTTCAAGCAACTCCTACACTTAAGTGCACATTACAAACCTACAAGCATTAAGTGTAGTAAAGTAGCATATAATAACATGGTTATGCATAAGACCGGGGCTTGCCTTCGATTGCTGGGGCTGCGGGGAGATCCTCAATGGCAGCCTCTGAAGTCTGCTCCTGGTCCTCCTCTTGGACAGGTCCTTGCTCGGGGATGAGCACGTACTCTCCGTCGGCAAGATTACAATCTAATGAATGCCATGCGTAAGATATATGCATGATATGATATGTGCTTTTAGAAATCACAACTTAAAAGGTGTATGATCTTCTTGAGTGAAACAAGGTTACTTTACTTATGTAAGACCCTTGGGTGGTATACTTGGTAAATTAAGTTAAACTTTAGCTAAGGCAAGTGGTAGGTTTTACTTTTAGGGGTTCCACTGAATTCCTTTAAGTCTTAGGGATAAATGATAAGTACTCAAGTTAGACTTATTGAGGTGGGGTTTATTTCCTCTTTCCTTTTTCTTTATTCTCTTTAATGTTTTGGAGTAGGTTTGAACTACAAGTTGCTTTTATAAAATTCTAAAAATTCTGTAAAAATTACAGTGGCTTGCTACTGGTGTGTGTTTCTCTGTCTTAAAATTTGGGGATCAGAAAGTGAATAGTTTTCTCTGCACAAAATTGTTAAATTCTAGGGTAAAAGAGGTGCTTTGAACTACAACTACCATTTAACAGTGGGTAATTCTTCAAAACTTATTTTTGCTGACTTTTAGGTGTTATAACATGACTTGATACAAATTTCTAGTCATTAATACCTTTTAATTATTTTTCTATGGTTTTCTAAATTTTCTAGCCAAATGGGTGCTTTCTACTACCACTATATTTGAAAAATATCAAACAACAGAATTCTTATTTTTCTTAGTCATTGTTTTGTGCAAGAGCGATCATTCTGAAGTTTGGCATCTTTTTGCTTAAGGGAAGGGGGTGGGGTGCCTTATTTGAATTAAATGGCCTTTCCCTTGAATTATTAACAAATGGTATGAGTTTGCTTCCTTTTCATGGGTTTGCATTTTTCTCTGGTAGTTTACCTCATCATGGGCTTAGCTAATTTTTGGTTGCCCATTATCTCATTATTTGAGGTTGTTCATGATTTAGTTTGGAAAATGCCTTATTATCACTTTGTATTTATTTCCCTTACTTAAAAGTTGGACTGAGGTGCTCCATATTTTTGTAGTGGGGCTCTGGTGGTTATAAGTTCACTGGATTTTTGTTAAGCATTTTGGTTATAGTTTTGCCTCTTTAATAATTGATTTTCAGTCTCATTTAGGCTAAACAAATCACTTTAATTTAAAACTAATCCAAACTAATAGTCTCTGTATTTTTCCTAGGTTCTTTGTTTCATAAATAAACTAGGAAAAATAATATTAGTCACTGTTCATTAGTTTCTAACACCCTTATGATTTTCTCTAAGTTTTGGTCAAAACATCTTCAAATGAGAAACTACATCATAATGTCTAATGCTGGGGTTCCTACTATTTTTAAACAGTGTCTAAAAGAGGTCTGAATACCCACAAATTTCCTTAAGTCTAGTACAGAAGAAAAACTAATTTTCCTTGATTAAATAAGGTTTAGGGGGTTTCTGTTTTTAATTTTAAACTCTAAAAGGTTGAACAGAAAGCATAGGGTTTACTATTTTTAAATGATAGATTGTAATATACAGAGGCTAGCAAAATTGGTTTGACATTTTTTGAGTAAGAATTCATCAAGTTATGAATTTTACAAGTTCTCTGGTTATTAAAAAGGATTTCAGAATCGATTTAAATGAAAACTACTTTGCACTGGGGTCCCTGGACGTTTTCTAAGTTTTTCCTCGCGAATCAGTCCTCAGGTTACTATTCACCCGAGTCGCTGTCATTACAGAAAACCCCTCGGGTTCTAAAAAAACTAACCCGAGGTCCTTCTTCTACCCTGAACAGTAGCCGCGGCGGAGAAAAGGGCGGAGGGGCTTACCGGCGGCGAGACTGTTCCGGCGAAGTGGTCGAGGATGAAGGGGAGGTCCTGGGGATCACAACGGTGGGCGAAACACCGTCGGAGATGGCCGGAGTCGGTCGGTCCACGCGCGCAGGCGGGGATGCTCGTCGGCGGCGAGGAGACCGGCCTGGTCACGGCGAGATAGGTCAATCAAACGGGTCAGGGAGGTCTACGGGATGCCAGAGAAGACATGAGCGAGAGGAATTGGGCGGAGACTCACCGGATAACTCGGTCCACGCGCGGCGGCGGAAGACCGAAGTCCGGCGACGTCAATCTCGGGCCTCCGGTGAAGTCCGGCTGGGTCCGAGGGCTTGGCTAGCTTCACGGGCTACTGGTGGAGCTGGCCGAAGCACTGGCTTGGCTTGAGGGTGGCTGGAGGGAGCTGGCCACGGTGGCCGAAGCTCGGGCGGCAATGGCGGGCGGAAATCAAGCTCGCCGGAGCTAAGGGAAGTGGCTGGCCGGTGAGGGTGAGTGCGGGGTGAAGTGAGGCGCGCCTGGGGAGGCTTTATAGGCACGGCGCGGTGTACGGGCGGTCGTGGACCGACGAGTGCGCGCGGGCGTGCACTGGGAAGGCGCGGTGCGCGAACGGGCGTGAACCGGGGTGTCAGCCACGGTCGAACACGTGTTCCCGTTGCTTCTGCCCCTGCTCAAGCGCCGATTGGGAGCAAATCTTCGCGAATTTGGGCAAGATCACTGCAAGGGATTTGTTCATCAGACCAAGCTTTGTCTTTTGTGTGTGGACGACGCGCGGTTTTAGGCTAGGGACAGGGAGTTGTAGCGTCACCAAGGTGCCAGTGTCAGAATGCCTGGTCCCGAGGTTAAGCTACGCCAAAATCGTGTCAAACAGATTTGGTTCGAATTCAAACTTTCCCAGAATGTGTTCAAGGTAATTTGGCACGACTTTGATATTTGGATCTTCTGGCTTTGAGTTTTGAAAAGCAGAGAACACAGATGATCTTTGGAAGGAGGTCTGAAATTCAGAAATTCAGAAATCTGAATTTCCCAAGGGTTCATAGATCAAGGGCTGATTTGGGGATTTTATTGAATTATTTTGGCTAAGCCTTCTCAATCTTTCTTGTTGCTTAATAAACACACTTTAACTTATATAATTGGCTCAACTCAAAATTTTAAACTTTTCACTCTCTTTTTCTTACTTTCTTGAATTTTGCTCATGGGGTTCACTTAGGGTTTTTAATTAGGGTTGCACAATCTTATCTTTTAAAGGACTCAATTGCTTTGATCATGACACTTTTAAGTATATACTTGGTGAATTCTTTCTCACTTAAATTGTTTTGTTGCTCATGCTTACTTTGGTTCACATAAAATGATGGTTCTTGGTTTGGCTTTTGAAAGAAAACCCTGGGTGACACTGGGGTGTCACATATATAACTCTGCCGATTGAGATACCTTATAAGTAGTCTTGACTGGAATGAAGTGAGCCACTTTGATCAGTCTATCCACAATAACCCATATAGAATCATATCCTTTCGAGGTGCGAGGCAATCCAGTAATGAAATCCATACCGATCACTTCCCACTTCCATTCGGGTATCTTTAATGGGTATAATAGTCCAGTTGGTCTTTGATGTTCTGCCTTAACTCTTTGACACACGTCGCACATAGCCACATGTGCAACCACATCTCTCTTCAATCCATACCACCAATATTTCTGCTTCAAATCCTAATACATCTTGGTACTACCAAGATGAATAGAATAATCCGAGTCATGGGCCTCCCTTAAAATAGTCTCTCGATGGCTTTCAATATCAAGAACACATATCCTGTCCTTGAACCACACGGTGCCTTGCTCATCTTCCGTGAATTCCGGACCTCGACCTTCAGTAATCAGATCCCTAATCTCTTGTATCTTAGCATCACCAATCTATCCTTCTGCGGATTTCTTGCTCCAAGGTAGGTTCCACATCAATAATAACTCCTTCAGTGTGAGCATCTATCCCCAGGTTAAGTCTCCTGAAATCCCCAACAATCTCATCGGGTAGCTAGGCAACAACAGCTGAATGAACATGCTCCTTTCGACTTAAGGCATCTGCAACCAAGTTTGCCTTGCCCGGGTGATAGTGAATCTCCAAGTCATAATCCTTTATAAGCTCCAACCAACGGCGTTGCCTAAGGTTGAGATCCTTCTGAGTGAATATATACTTCAAACTCTTATGATCCGTATACACTTGGAACTTGGTTCCCATGATATAATGTCTCCATATTTTTAACGCATGCACTACGGCTGCTAGTTCTAAGTCATGAGTGGGGTAGTTCAATTCATGTTTCCGTAACTGACGAGACGTGTAGGTAATCACATGTCCTTCTTGCATGAGCACCCATCCCAAGCCTTGGCCACATGCATCACAATAAATATCAAATCCCTTCTGTAGATCTGGCATAACCAACACTGGTGGCAACATCAATCTCTTCTTTAATTGGTCAAAGCTATCTTGGCACTTCTCATCCCACTTAAACTCTCTGCCGAAGCGAGGTCATAGGCTTAGCAATCTTAGAGAATCCTTCAATAAATTTCTGATAATATCCTGCAAGTCTCAAGAAACTTCGAATCTCCGTAACTGTAGTGGGTATGCTCCACACCACTATCTCCTTGACTTTGGCAGGATCCACTGATATCCCTCCAGTAGAAGTGACATGTCCAAGGAATGACACCTCGTCAATCCAGAACTCGCATTTACTGTACTTGGCGTAGAGTTGATTATCTCGTCGCTTCTGTTACACCAATCTCAGATGTTCCTCATGATTACTATCACTCTTGGAATAAATAATAATATCTTTGATGAAAAGCACGACAAATCTATCCAGATCATGAACACCTTATTCTTTAGATCCATAAAATAGGCTGGTGCATTAGTTAATCCAAATGACATAACAGTGAACTCATATAATCCATATCGGGTCGAGAAATCCGTCTTGGGAATATCCTATGGCCTAAGCTTCATTTGATGGTAACCCGATCGGAGATCAATCTTCGAGAATACTCTAGCATCTCTCATCTGATCAAATAAATCCTCAATGTGGGGTAATGGACACTTGTTCTTCACAGTGACATTGTTAAGGGACCTATAATCCACGCACATCCCTTGCGATCCATCTTTCTTCTGTACAAATAGAACTGGCGCTCCACAAGGTGAAGAATTCGGACGAACGTACCTAACCTCCTGTAACTCCGTTAACTGTTTCTTAAGTCCTTTTAACTCTTCTACAGACATCCTGTATGACCGTTTGGGAGTAGGAGTAGTCTTAGGTAAGAGATCAATAGCGAACTCAACTTCCCTATTTGGTGGCATCCCTGGTAACTCCTCTAGAAAGACATCCGGAAAATCTCTAACCACACGGATGTTGACATCAACAAACTTCCCATCTACTAAAAATGCTGCTAGTCTGGTGGTGGTAGTTACTGCAATTTCAACTTCAAATCTTTCTCCTTTGGAACTGGTGGGTTCTACGGTTCACTTAGCACAGTGTATATACTGTCTTTGCCTTTCTTAACCATGACATACCAAGGATCACGTCTATAGTTAGCCCATCTAGGTTAGAAGTACAGGATAAGAAAGGAAGAATTGTAGACAAGGCGAGTAATTAAGAGAAATGTTACTGCGGGGGATTTATTAGCTAAGTAGATTAGTGTGTCACCTACTAAAGTTAATTCATTACCTTATGGTGGTACATGCTAAGATGCCCAACTATAATGTTTCAATCAATCAAAGAAGCAAATCAGGCATTGATCATCAAAACAATCAACCAATATTTTTAATAGAGAAAATATTTTTTTCTTTGGTCTCCTATCTCTTCAAAAGTTCATAAATGTAGGATTCCAAGGTGTGAAATCCATCTCGTCTCAGAATAGAGAAGATAAGAATGATCAGAGTAGAACAACAGAAGGTGAGACAAGATCAAGATGAGATAAGTATAGAATGAATCAGAGTAAGGTAAGTAGGTAAGGGTTGTCCATTTCTATCTAGGTTTCGTCCTACAGTCAACATTTGCTCTGATACCACTTCTGTCACACCCGGCTTTAAGGAACAAAGCCAGGTGCATCTCATACATGCGCCAAGAAGACAACATATATAATAACAGAGTGTATAGAGATAAATGTCACAATAATTAGAGTATTTATTACATAGCGGAAGTCTTAAAAATAAAAGAATAAATATAAAACGAACTAAGGATCGTCGGAGCCAATGTCAACTGAGAAACGCCACCTAGATCAGATCAAACTCCTCGCCTTGTGGCTCCTCCTTAACCACCTGCTCTTCTCCTATGGGGGGTGTGAGACAGCAAGGGTGAGCTCACACACGATCATATCTCAACAAGTTGTGGGGAATAATGTGACATGAACTCACAAAGGTGGGAGTTCATGTGGTGTGTAAGGCTGATCAACAATAGAGGTTAAAGCTGAGCATTGCTTTTATAAGTTGGTCAAAATTTTATTAGCAGTTACTAAGTGTAAGTGAATACCAAACCATAATAAAATAATAGAGAACAAAATTAATAATAAACCCATGCAAATGCAAATGACAAATTGAGTTTAGGTTCCATAATTTAATCATCGGAGAGTCATGAGCTGCTCTTGACCGTGAGCTCGGCTAGTATACCAGTTTTACACTCTGCAGAGGTTGTACCCTTTACCCACAAGTCGTGTTTCCCATGTCGTCAGGGTTAGCTAGGTCCTTAGACACTACCGAGGTGAATGGCTAGGGATCCACTACGAGGCCTTTACAAAGTTCCACTAGCTTCCGAAAACCCGCTACAGTTTCTGGGAAGAGCACTTGCAAGAATCCCTCGTCTGACCGCCATCACAGCAAATCAACCCGAGAACCTCCTTGCATGCAACTCCCCTACTGCCCTTGCCCCTTTCGGGTAAGGTAGTCTTCCACTAGCTTTCCTAATTAGTTAGCCAAGGGGTCCCATTCCTCCCTTGTGGTGGCACGTGTTTCTCAAGTTAAGCTCCATGTTCCAATTAACAATAATATAATGATCTTGACATGAACATAAATAAAATAACATAATAACTGGAACATGGATATAATAAATGATTATCCCAAAACCATATAAAGCAATAGCAAAAACTACCCATGTGATTCAGGGGCAAACAAGGTAAAATGGATAAACAGACTAGGGTGACCTATTGGGTCCCATCAAAATTAAACCTATGCATTGAATAGTGATAATAAAAAATATTATTGTGTAACAAAAGTGAATCAAGGGCACAACTTGCCTGGCACTTGAGATTCCAGTTACCAGGGTGATTCTTTAGATCCTCGAAACCTCACGCTAGTCGTAGCAATACAAACAAACATGGTATAGACAAAATTAACATCACACCAAACATAAGTACAAAACGAATAATAATGATCTACGCGTCGCTACGAGATCGTGCGAACGAGAACCACTAAGATCGGAGTTATGGTTAGAAAGTTATGATTTTCCGATGATCTACTATATTATAAATTTATTAATATATAGTATATGAGAAAATATATTCTAAATAATTAATCCAACTTTAACCTAGATCATAACCTGATTAGGGATTTCCTTTTACTCAGATTATATTTATGGAAAGATTAATCCTAGGTTAGTAGAGTTAATCTACTGAATGAAGACTAAACACTTTCCTAATTATAATTATATGGAATATGGTACACATGATGTTGATACTGCGTAGAGAAAATTTTTATGAAGCTAACGCAATTCGAATGGATCAAATCGGAGTTAAAATGAATTAAATACGAATTAAACAAGTTTCTAGATTCATTTTTATACTAAAAATCATTTTCTCATAATTATTTTACTTAATTCAAGTACTATGGACTGGGGACACTATTTCAGAGGACTTTAGGGGGTTCTATGTAAATTACAGGACCACACTGTAATGTTTTAACCCTGCAATGGACGACGGTTTGTTAACCGAGAAACCTAGGGGTTTATTTGCAAAAGAAAATACTACGAAGGGGTATGGTCAAAAGGGATCCGTTCAATCAGAGGCCGACGGCCCTGATTCAATTCAACGTGAGCTAATCACAATCGTCCAGTATGATCAAATGGCGCAGAGCGCATCTTCAACCCCCGACACTCTCTCTCCTCACCTCCTACCGGTCTAACCCCGGCCGCAGCAGGCATCGCGGCGGCGCCATCACCGGTGTTCAGCCGAACCGGGGACACGAGTTCTATATCACATCTTATTCACAAAATGCGCAGAGGAGAACTAGACGATCTTCACAGAGGTTACCCATCGGCGACGGACATTGTGCCGAGCCGACCACCGTGTCACGCAGTACCACAACGGTGAGCAAGGACCCAGACTAACAAGTAGGCAGAATCGAGCATGGAAAGGCACTATACGTGGAGCAGGAAGAGGTGAACTTCGGAAGGGGTCCACATACCGTGAATCGTTCAAGCCAACGCCACGGCGCCGATGTCCAGCGGCACCGTCATGGGGATCGAAGTCCGATGAGCGATTCGCGAGGCGACGAACATCCAACCAGCCCACAGAGATCACACATTTCATCCGGCGATTCGGTGGAGCGCCCGGGACTGGCATGGGAGCTGCAACGCTGGCCCACGCGCAAAATCGCACAGCGAGCAGCGTCGTGATTTCCCCGCGTACCAACAAACACTGGACATTGTCGTGGGCACAGGTGGCGGCGTCAGGAGTAACATCGACGCGCGATTCAACGAGCACCGAGGACTTCACCCACCAGCGAAGGCCCCAAACTCAGTCCTGGAAGCGCGGTGGAGTTGCTGGAGTCATTAGCGAGTCCCTGACAACGCCACACGCATGTAACCTGACGGCGGGGGAGAACACAGCGCTCAACCGGCTGGAGCAGGGCAGTCGCTGCGTCGAGCCGGAACAGGGTAGCGACGCGGTGAATCACAGATGGTTGGATCGGAGATGGCGATGCCCACGGCTCAGGCGCGGTAGCCAGTGGGGAAAAGGGTTGAGGTGAGGAAAAGCGGCTGCTGCGAGACGCGCGTTCCACGGGTTGGTGATGTAGGGACTTTGGCTCGGATTATGGAGGTGAGGTACGGCTGGTGAGAGCGTCTTCTTTTTTTTGGCCGAGCTCGGTCCGAAGCCGGTCAACGGATCCCGATGAGATCGCACCAGACCGCGCTTCCTCCGCGAGTTTGTTGACGAAGCTGAGCAGATGGGCCCACCTGTTAGTGAAAAGGTAACGGTACCTATGCACGCGCGGCATGAGCACAGTTCCGGCAAGTGGGTCCCACACTGCCAGTGTCACACGCGCAGATTAGGCCAGCAAAGAGATGGAAGGGAGGAGCTGGTTGTCGGGCGCATAGAGGGGAGTTGGGTCGTGCGGCTGTAAAGGATAGGTGGGCCGGAATGGGAACACTCGGCCCAGGCAGGGTTTCTTTCTTATTTATTTTTCTATTTTCTTTTCTTTTCATTTTTATTTTCTTTTCTCATTTTAGATTTTGAATTTTGAATTTAAACTCAGTTGTGAACTTGCACATATATCAAGTGTTCCAATTCAAACCCCGTGATAAAAATATTTATTTGTATATTTATTCTCTTTTTCTTTTCTTGATTATTTCTCATTTTCAAATATTCAAGTTAGTCATTAATTCTTGAATTTGGATATGAATTCATTTCTATTAGTGACTTTTATTATTATTAAATACACATACAAATAAAAGCCAACATGATGCATATTTTTGTGGTATGTTTTTTTATTAATTATTTGTTTTTAAATATGGTGTTCATATGTGATGGAAAGTAGATACAACACACACATATAAATAAAGGGAATAACTTTTCTCCTTTTATATTAACTTTTACAAGTTGGGTATTACAAGACTTTAGAGTGCTAGCCTTTGGTTTTAGTGGCATGCTGCTAGCCTTTTAGTCTTTTGGACGTTGGCAATTTGGCATGTTCTAACTTATAACTTCTAAGCAAGATAGACAATCAGGACTCAGGAATAGTAGCCTTTTGCCCTTTTAGATGCTGCTACCTGCTAGTGGCTGCTGCAGTAGTGCACTAGTGCTTGTGTACTTGTGTAATTGTGTTTCTATGCCGACTAGCTAGCTGTCAAAATGTGCACTTATGCTTGTGCATGTGCTGCTAAGCTGCTACTGTAGTAGTGTACTAGCGCTCCTTTTGGTGGTTAACTGGTTAGTGGTTAGCTGGTTATGTTTCATTTTCATGGCCCATAAATTCTAGTGAAGTGGTGTAAATTGAGCTGATGTTGTGAAGCATGAACTGATGAATATTGCAAGCTGATTATAAAATGTGATTATAAAATATGATGTATGAACTGATGAACGTTGCAGCTGTATTATTTTTGTGATGAATTGAAGTCATAAACTCATAATATGGTCTATGAAACTATAACAATGATGACTATTTTCTGGTGTTATATTTTTTTCACTATGGCTCGTGAGTCAGACGAGCCAGATCAAACTTATAAACGAACCGAGCCTAACCAAGCTCATTCCTGGCTCGGTTTCTGTTAGAAAACATTTTATGTGATCGAATTCCAAGGGATGCGACCCTTCGTGGTGTCCCTTCACTATGTATATATATGTACACACTTCATGAGAATATACAACTGTCATTTGTCTCTCGGTTAATCTCGTTACCACTGAATATACTTCAACACGTTATCAGCACGCTCGCGAGATAACAGAAGAAAGAGTTTCGAGGGAGCCTGGTCGGACAGGCTACTCTGCCTCGCTCGGCACGGCAATCGGAGGCCACAGGCATGCGGGGAGCGGTGTTCGTTTACCGTTCAGCGGCACTGGAAGATGTAGTTTCCTGCGAAATTTCTCTAGCCAACGGGATCTAGCAGCCGGTGACACGGCTCGGGCCACATGCGTTGGCCAAGATGTGAATTCCTATCCGACATTAACAGCATGTCTGACGGGAGGTAAAATGCAAATCCATAATTTTTCCATACGTAGTGGAGTTTGTGACTGTTTTTTTCGTTGCCTTGCGTGTTCCTCTGCAACCGTCGTGACAACAAGCCGGGTCGCGCACCCTCGCCCGGATCGGGGTGGCCACGCCCAGGCCGCTGCTGGTCGCACGACGACAGAGACGCGACGCGCGTACGCACCGGAGGCCGGACACGCTCCTGGCCGAGCCCACGAGCCTGCGCTCGCGCCTAGGTCCCGCCCAGGGGGCTGCGCACCCGCGCCGTTGTGACCGCGCTTAGCGCCGTCGGGGCCGGGGGCGTGTAACACCCGGTTTTAAAGGACAAAGCCGGGTGCATCTCATACATGCGCCAAAGAAGACAACATATATAATAACAGAGTGTATAGAGATAAATGTCACAAAATATCAGAGTATTTATTACATAGCGGAAGACTTATTACAAAGTAAAAGAATAAGTATAAAACGAACTAAGGATCGTTGGCGCCAATGTCAACTGAGAAACGCCACCTAGATCAGATCGAATGCCTCGGTGTTAGGCGGCTCCTCTTCGACCACCTGTTCTTCTCCTGTGGGGGGGTGTGAGACAGCAAGAGTGAGCTCACATACGTTCATAGCTCAACAAGTCGTGGGGAATAATGTGGCATGAACTCACCAAAGGTGGGAGTTCATAAAGTGTAAGGCTGATCAATGAAATAAAGGCTGAGGCTGAGCATTGCTTTTATAAGTTGGTCAAAATTTTATTAGCAGTTACTAAGTGTAAGTAAATACCAAACCTTAATAATCATAAAGAACAGTAATAGTAAAATGATCCCAAATGCGATGCAAATGTCAAATTAAATTTAAGTTCCATAAATTAATCATGTGAGGGTCCGAGCCGCTCATGACCGTGAGCACGGCTAGTATACTAGTTTTACACTCTGCAGAGGTTGCACATCTTTACCCACAAGTCATGTTACCCATCTGCCAAGAGACGACCAATCTCATACACCTCTACCGAGGAGGCGAGGCAGGGTAACACTACGAGGCCTTTACAAAGTTCCACTAGCTTCAGAAATCCCGCTACAGTTTATAGGAAGCTCCAGTGCAGGGTTCTTGCCTGATCGCCATCGCAGCAAAATCAACCAAGGACCTCCCTACACTGACCACTCCCCTACTGCCCTTGCCCCTTTCGGGTAAGGAAGACCTCCACTAGCTTTCCTAGTTAATCAGCCAAGGGCGTCCCATTAAACCCTTGTGGTAGCACTGTTTTCCCGGGTGGTCGCTCCATGTTCCCATTAATTTAATGATCTTAACATGAACAGTAATAATAACAAGATAATAACAGGAAAATCATGTGTAGAGTAACTCCATACCCAATCCACATAAAGCAATAGCAAGTACTACCCAAAAAATATTTCAGGGGTGAACAAGGTATAAAGGTAATCAAAACTGGGGTAACATAAAGGATCCCATCAAAATTAACCTATGCAGATCATTAAAATTAATAAGAACATGGCTGGGAAAGTAAGTGATCAAGGGCACAACTTGCCTTCAATGAGCTCCTGCTCAGCTATCTCTACTTGTTGAACCTCAGATTCCACAGTGGCTTGCTCGTCTACTCGCATCAACACAATACATACATAGTATAGCATAAATTAACATCACATCAAACATATAAATGAAATATACAGTAAAAATCTACACATTAAAATGAGATCATTGGAACTGGAATTATTAATTTTGGAGTTATAGATTTTAAGTTATGAATTTTCTAAGATTTAATGTGCTTGAAATAAGATTAAATGATAAATTAATTTTCTTACTGCTTTTATGACCAAACAGAGACACTAAATGATAGAGAACCATATTACAAAATTTTAGGAACTGAAATGGACCAATTTGGAGTTCAAACGAATTTTCTATGCATTTTACATGTTCTAACACTTATTTTCATATTAAAATCTATTTTCTAATTAATTTATTCCATTAACAACCGGCTCTGGACTGGGCGCCATTTCCTGGAAAACACAGGGGGTTTTGGCGCAAGTGTACCAAGACTCAGTGAATAGGGTTCTCTGGATGGCGGGTTGATTAGTGATTTTCTCAGGGGCTCTTTAACAAAAAGTACCCGCGAAGGGGTATGAAAGGTTTCTGGTCGTCCGATCTTGCGTGGACGGCGCGGATTAAACCCCATCCGCGACGAACATGTATACAACGAGATCATCCTCACACGTCAGATCCGAATCCTACGATCCGCAGCACACTAACAATTCTATCCCACACTGGCCGCACGATCCTTGATCGACGGCGCTCGTTCCTTCTCTTAACTCAAGCAGTCAGGACACCCGCCATCAATCCTGGACGTCCATAACGCATTCGACGGTGCACGAACCTCCTCCTACCCTCAGACCGTGCACAGCGGCGCTTGCTGACCGCACGGCGACGCCCGCCGATGAGCGATGCGCCTGATGACCCCGAGGTCCACCCCTAACGCCGACAAGCTCTATACGACAAGGAAAACGGGGCGGGCATGATGGTTGAGAACTCACCGATGCTAATGACGAGTTGAGGGCCGTCCCCGACGCGGTGCAGATTTGCGACGGCGATGAGGCCCGACGAGCAATTACATGCACCCGAATCGATCCCGGGAGCGATACTCCGCACACACATGCACCACCCACGATGCCGAACACCCACGACCACTCGAACGGCCACCAATCACCGGCGCGGGACTAAGGCCACGACGGCGGATGTCACCGACCCACTCTGGCGGCGCCCGGTGATTAGTTGGGTCGCGACACAAGTTGGGAGGCAGGTTAGGGTTTGAGTGCACGCGCTTTATGGTCGGGTAATCGCGCGTGGAGAAGATCCTGGGACGTGGCCCGCCATGCTCGGGGTGTGGTTGACGGGGAGGACGAACGGAGTCCGCGCACGAGTTCGTTCTGAAGCTTCCGGTGTTGAGGATGGACCTGATAGCGGGCCCCGCTTGTAAGTTGGTCGCGCGCGGGTGTTTTAGGAGCTCGGCCGCGCGGGGCAAACAGAGGAAATGGGCCAAATTAGGTCTGGCCGGCCCAAACGGGGTTTTTGGTCTTTTCTTTTTATTTTCTACTTTTCTTTTCTCCCTTTTCAAATTCAATTTGGATTCAATTTAGTTCAAATTTTTGTGGCTCACCATTACAAATTATATTGGTGATATTAGAGGTACATATTCGGTGGATAGCTATTTATATATATAGTATTTATTATTCATTTCCTTTATCTTTCCTTATTTCCAAACCCAAATTTCAATTTAGGGTTTAATCCAACTTTTAGGATTATTATCTTCTTATTATTGCCCTTATTATTTTATTTAATGCACAAACATATAAATTCCAACATGATGCACTTTATTTTATTTTAGTATCATTTGTTTTAATTAATTCCTCATAATTTTATGTATGCTCTTTTTATGATGCAAATATGGCACATACTATAGGGAATTCACTATTTATTCCATGTAAACAATTTTGAGTGTTACAAATCCTACCCCCCATAAAAATAATCTCGTCCTCGAGATTTAGGAAGATCTAGGGAAAAGGTGAGGAAAATCTATGCGAAGCTCTTCTTCTCTTTCCCAAGTTGCTTCATCTTCACCGTGGTGGCTCCATTGCACTTTGCACATCTTTATAACCTTATTCCTCGTGACTCGAGTCAAAGTATCCAAAATCTTGATGGGGTACTCAGCATAAGTTAGATCCTCTTGAACACTAAGGTCCTCCATTGGTAATTGTTCTTCAGGCACCCTGATACATTTCTTCAGCTGAGATACATGAAATACATCATGAACATCCGCAAGATGATCCGGTAACTCCAATTGGTATGCAACCTCTCCCACTTGCTTTAAGATTAAGAAGGGTCCAATAAAGCGAGGGGACAACTTTCCTTTGACTTTGAATCTTCTCATACCCCGGAGTGGTGACACCTTCAAATAGACATAATCTCCCTCTTTAAACTCTAGCAGTCTTCTCCGGGTATCAGCATAGCTTTTCTGCCTGGACTGTGCGATTCTCAAATTCTCCCTTATTTGTTGAACTTGTTCTTCTGCTTCCTGTATAATCTCAGGCCCAAACAGCTGCCTTTCACCAGTTTGATCCCAATATAATGGAGTCCTGCACTTTCTGCCATATAGAGCCTCAAACGGTGACATCTTCAAACTGGCCTGATAGCTATTATTGTAAGAGAACTCTGCATAAGGCAAACTCTTATCCCAACTACCACCATGCTTAAGGGCACAAGCTCTTAACATATCTTCCAGCACTTGGTTAGTCCTCTCAGTCTGCCCATCGGTCTGGGGATGGTAAGCCGAACTAAAATCCAATCTCGTATCCATTGACTCGTGTAACTTCTTCCAATACCGAGAGGTAAACTGTGATCCCCGGTCTGATACAATCTTCGTTGGCACACCATGCAGGCAGACAATCCGTGTCATGTACAACTCTGCCAACTTAGCTCCTGAATATGTGGTCTTCACTGGAATAAAGTGGGCTACTTTAGTTAGCCTGTCCACAATCACCCATATAGAATCATATCCAGCAGACGTGCGGGGTAATCCAACAATGAAGTCCATGCCAATCTCTTCCCATTTCCACTCAGGTATCTTCAGTGGATGCAGTAGTCCGGCTGGCCTCTGGTGTTCAGCCTTAACTCTTTGGCATACATCGCACATAGCCACATGGGCAGCCACATCTCTCTTCAATCCATACCACCAATATTTTTGCTTCAAATCCTGATACATCTTAGTACTCCCAGGGTGGATAGAATAAACTGAGTCATGTGCTTCCTTCAATATAGTTTCCCGAAGACTATCAATATCAGGAACACAAATCCGATTCTTGAACCATATCGTGCCTTGCTCATCCTCTGTGAATTCCGGGCCTCTACCCTCTGTTATCAAATCTTTGATCTCTTGGATTTTGGCATCACCAATCTGACCTTTACGAATTTCTTGCTCCAAGGTAGGTTCCAATTCGATGGTAACTCCTTCCGTATGTGTAACAATTCCCAGGTTGAGCCTCTCAAAATCTTTTGCTAATTCATCAGGTAGCTGGACAACGAAAGTGGAGTGAACCTGCTCCTTCCGACTCAAGGCATCTGCAACCAAATTTGCCTTGCCTGGGTGGTAATGAATCTCCAAATCATAATCCTTAATGAGCTCCAACCAACGACGTTGCCTAAGGTTGATATCCTTCTGAGTGAATATGTACTTCAAGCTCTTATGATCCGTGTATACTTGGCACTTAGTTCCCATGATGTAGTGTCTCCAAATCTTAAGTGCATGCACAACGGCAGCCAGTTCCAAGTCGTGAGTGGGGTAGTTCAATTCATGTTTCCGCAACTAACGAGATGCATAGGCAATCACATGTCCTTCTTGCATGAGCACACATCCAAGTCCTTGGCCACATGCATCACAATAAATGTCAAATCCCTTCTGTAGATCTGGCATAACCAATACTGGTGGTGACATTAGTTTCTCCTTCAATTGATCAAAGCTTTCTTGGCACTTCTCATCCCACTTGAGTTCTCTTCCTTTTTCCAAAAGCGATGTCATAGGCTTAGCAATTTTAGAGAACCCTTCAATAAATCTCCGATAATATCCTGCGAGTCCCAAGAAACTCCGAATCTCAGTAACTGTAGTGGGCACTCTCCACTCCATTATCTCCTTCACTTTAGCAGGATCCACTGCTATTCCTCCATTAGAAATAATATGACCAAGGAATGGCACCTTGTCAATCCAAAACTCGCACTTGCTGAACTTAGCGTAGAGTTGATTATCTCGCAGCTTTTGTAGCACCAACCTTAGATGTTGTTCATGATCACTTTCATTCCTAGAATAGATCAGAATATCATCGATAAACACCACGACGAATCTGTCCAAATACTCCATAAACACTTTGTTCATCAAATTCATGAAATAAGCCGGTGCATTGGTTAATCCAAATGACATAACAGTAAACTCATATAATCCATATCGGGTTGAGAAAGTCGTCTTAGGAATATCTGATGGTCTAATCTTCATCTGATGATACCCCGATCGGAAATCAATCTTCGAGAATACCCTGGCTCCTCTCATCTGATCAAATAAATCCTTAATACGGGGTAATGGGTACTTGTTCTTTACCGTGACATCATTAAGTGATCTATAGTCCACGCACATTCGTTGCGATCCATCCTTCTTCTGTACGAATAACACCGGTGCTCCCCAAGGTGAGGAACTCGGACGAATATACCCCGCCTCCTGTAACTCAGTTAACTGCTTCTTAAGTTCCTTCAACTCCTCTACGGACATCCTATATGGCCGTTTAGAAATAGGGGCGGTTCCAGGTAAGAGATCAATAACAAACTCAACTTCTCTATCAGGTGGCATCCCTGGTAACTCCTCTGGAAAGACATCCGGAAAATCTCTAACCACCCGGATGTTGTCTCCAACAAACTCCTCAGGTATAAAGAACATTGCACGCATGGATGAGGAGGTTACTGCAATATTAACTTGAAATCTTTCTCCTTTAGTGGTAGTGAGTTCTACGGTACCTCTACCACATGCTATAACGGCCTTTGCCTTTCTTAGCCATGACATACCAAGGATCAGATCTATACTGCTTGACTCTAATATTATAGCAGTAGCTCCAAATTCTCTACCCATAATGGTCAATGTCAATCTACGTGTCATTTGATTCGCCTCAACAGGCCCTTTAGGTGTAATTACTATCATGGGTTTTCTCATATTTAGCAGTGGTATTTCATTTGTGTTGGCATATCTAGCAGACATGAATGAATGTGTAGCACCAGAATCAAATAATATGGTTGCAGGAATTGCATTAACATAAAACATACCAAATACGATGTCCCCACCATCCGGAGTAGCATCAACGCTGACTTGATTAACCTTGGCAATAGAATATCCCTTGCCAGATCCTGGAGTTTGTTGTCTGTTCTGAACTGGAGTAGTAGCAATCCTCTGTGGGCAGACATTTGCATAATGACCAGTCTTCCCACACTTGAAACAAGTAGTGCCTGGACTCTGTCCTAAAAACTTCGTCGGGGTGCCAGTGGGGGTAGCCTGTCGAGTAGGTGTCCGTGGAGACCCCTGTGGAGCATACTGAGCTGTACGTGGCCCTCCTGGTCGAGTCGGTGTACCCTGTGGTGGAACGTAGCGGGGACGAACACTGCTGTTACCCTGTCCCTGTGAGATAGCCTTCCTCTTCAAATCACCCAGTTGAACACGCTTGTGTTCAATAGCAAGAGCCTTATCCAGTAGCCTCTGAAATGATGGAAAGGTGTGTGCAACCAGTGCATACTGCAAGGGTCCATTAAGTCCTTCAATAAAGTGCTCCTGCTTTCTTTCATCCTCAGCAACTTCCTCGGGAGCATATCTCGACAGCTAGATAAATTTGTCTCTGTACTCGTTGACCGACATATTGCCTTGCTTCAATGACAGAAACTCCTTCTTCTTGATCTTTATCATACCAGTTGGAATATGGTAGTTCCTGAATTGTGTACTGAACTCTGCCCAAGTAATAGTATCAGCAGCATCATGGGCAGCAGTATATGAATCCCACCAGTCAGCAGCAGGACCTGTCAGACGACCTGAGGCATAAAGAACTTTCTCCCGGTCTGAGCATTGGGCGATGTTGAGCATCTTCTCAATTGCTTTTAGCCAATCATCTGCATCAAGTGGATCTGGCGAGCTAGCGAAGGTCGGTGGCTTATGGCTCATGAACTCCTGGTGCTTATCACGGGGTGGAACTGGTGGTGGTGGTGGAGGCAATGGCACTTGCTGCTGTTGCTGCTGTTGTTGAAGTTGTTGTTGCAGCTACTGTTGTTGCGCCCTTCTCTCCTGGCGTATCTCCTCTCTCTCCTGGCGCAACTCCTGGCGTATATCTTCTCTTTCCTGACGCATCTCCTGGCGTTCTTGCTGCATCTGGGCACGCATATCAGCCATAGTGTCCGCCATTTGCTGCATCACCGCCATCTGAGCTGCAACCAGTGGATCAACTCCGCCTGGTGGAGGATTAGGAGGATTCATCCCTGCTGGCTATGGCTGAGGTTGTCTATATATCCTTCGAGTGTGTCGATTAGGAGGCAAATCAATTCCACCACCCCTCCTGGTATTGACCATCTGAGTTAGATACATATGGTAAGAGAGAGCAGTAGACAAGGCAGTAATTACAATCATGTTACTTTGGGGGATTCATTGGCTAAGCAGTTTAATGTTTTACCTACCATAGCTAATTTATTACCTTACGCTGGCACATGCTAAGATGTCCATATATAATATTTCAATCAATCAAAGAAGCAAATCAGACATTTTTCATCAGAACAATCAAACAACATTCTCAAATATAGAAAATAGTTTTGATTTGGTCTTAGGCTTCCTATCTCTTAAAAATGTCATAGGGGTAGGGATTCCAAGGTATGAAATCCATCTTGTCTCAGAGTAGAAAAGGTAAGAACGATCAGAGTAGAACAATAGAAGGTGAGACAGGATCAACATAAGTGTAGAAAGAATCAGAGTAAGGTGAGTGTAGAATGAATCAGAATGAGATAAGTAGGTAAGGGTTTGTCCATTCTATCTAGGTTTCGCCCTACAGTCAACATTCCTCTGATACCACTTCTGTAACACCCGGTTTTAAAGGACAAAGCTGGGTGCATCTCATACATGCGCCAAAGAAGACAACATATATAATAACAGAGTGTATAGAGATAAATGTCACAAAATATCAGAGTATTTATTACATAGCGGAAGACTTATTACAAAGTAAAAGAATAAGTATAAAACGAACTAAGGATCGTTGGCGCCAATGTCAACTGAGAAACGCCACCTAGATCAGATCGAATGCCTCGGTGTTAGGCGGCTCCTCTTCGACCACCTGTTCTTCTCCTGTGGGGGGTGTGAGACAGCAAGAGTGAGCTCACATACGTTCATAGCTCAACAAGTCGTGGGGAATAATGTGGCATGAACTCACCAAAGGTGGGAGTTCATGAAGTGTAAGGCTGATCAATGAAATAAAGGCTGAGGCTGAGCATTGCTTTTATAAGTTGGTCAAAATTTTATTAGCAGTTACTAAGTGTAAGTAAATACCAAACCTTAATAATCATAAAGAACAGTAATAGTAAAATGATCCCAAATGCGATGCAAATGTCAAATTAAATTTAAGTTCCATAAATTAATCATGTGAGGGTCCGAGCCGCTCATGACCGTGAGCACGGCTAGTATACTAGTTTTACACTCTGCAGAGGTTGCGTATCTTTACCCACAAGTCATGTTACCCATCTGCCAAGAGACGGTCAATCCCATACAGCTCTACCGAGGAGGCGAGGCAGGGTAACACTACGAGGCCTTTACAAAGTTCCACTAGCTTCAGAAATCCCGCTACAGTTTATAGGAAGCTCCAGTGCATGGTTCTTGCCTGACCGCCATCGCAGCAAAATCAACCAAGGACCTCCCTACACTGACCACTCCCCTACTGCCCTTGCCCCTTTCGGGTAAGGAAGACCTCCACTAGCTTTCCTAGTTAATCAGCCAAGGGCGTCCCATTAAACCCTTGTGGTAGCACTGTTTTCCCGGGTGGTCGCTCCATGTTCCCATTAATTTAATGATCTTAACATGAACAGTAATAATAACAAGATAATAACAGGATAATCATGTGTAGAGTAACTCCATACCCAATCCACATAAAGCAATAGCAAGTACTACCCAAAAAATATTTCAGGGGTGAACAAGGTATAGAGGTAATCAAAACTGGGGTAACATAAAGGATCCCATCAAAATTAACCTATGCAGATCATTAAAATTAATAAGAACATGGCTGGGAAAGTAAGTGATCAAGGGCACAACTTGCCTTCAATGAGCTCCTGCTCAGCTATCTCAACTTGTTGAACCTCAGATTCCACAGTGGCTTGCTCGTCTACTCGCATCAACACAATACATACATAGTATAGCATAAATTAACATCACATCAAACATGTAAATGAAATATACAGTAAAAATATACACATTAAAATGAGATCATTGGAACTGGAATTATTAATTTTGGAGTTATAGATTTTAAGTTATGAATTTTCTAAGATTTAATGTGCTTGAAATAAGATTAAATGATAAATTAATTTTCTTACTGCTTTTATGACCAAACAGAGACACTAAATGATAGAGAACCATATTACAAAATTTTAGGAACTAAAATGGACCAATTTGGAGTTCAAACGAATTTTCTATGCATTTTACAAGTTCTAACACTTATTTTCATATTAAAATCTATTTTCTAATTAATTTATTCCATTAACAACCGGCTCTGGACTGGGCGCCATTTCCTGGAAAACACAGGGGGTTTTGGCGCAAGTGTACCAAGACTCAGTGAATAGGGTTCTCTGGATGGCGGGTTGATTAGTGATTTTCTCAGGGGCTCTTTAACAAAAAGTACCCGCAAAGGGGTGTGAAAGGTTTCTGGTCGTCCGATCTTGCGTGGACGGCGCGGATTAAACCCCATCCGCGACGAACATGTATACAACGAGATCATCCTCACACGTCAGATCCGAATCCTACGATCCGCAGCACACTAACAATTCTATCCCACACTGGCCGCACGATCCTTGATCGACGGCGCTCGTTTCTTCTCTTAACTCAAGCCGTCAGGACACCCGCCATCAATCTTGGCCATCCATAACGCATCCGACGGTGCACGAACCTCCTCCTACCCTCAGACCGTGCACGGCGGCGCTTGCTGACCGCACGGCGACGCCCGCCGATGAGCGATGCGCCTGATGACCCCGAGGTCCACCCCTAACGTCGACAAGCTCTATACGACAAGGAAAACGGGGCGGGCATGATGGTTGAGAACTCACCAACGCTAATGACGAGTCGAGGGTCGTCCCCGACGCGGTGCAGATTTGTGATGGCGATGAGGCCCGACGAGCAATTACAGGCACCCGAATCGATCCCGGGAGCGATACTCCGCACACACACGCACCACGCACGATGCCGAACACCCACGACCACTCGAACGGCCACCAATCACCGGCGCGGGACTAAGGCCATGACGGCGGATGTCACCGACCCACTCTGGCGGCGCCCGGTGATTAGTTGGGTCGCGGCACAAGCTGGGAGGCGGGTTAGGGTTTGAGTGCACGCGCTTTATGGTCGGGTAATCGCGCATGGAGAAGACCCTGGGACGTGGCCCGCCATGCTCGGGGTGTGGTTGACGGGGAGGACGGACGGAGTCCGCGCACGAGTTCGTTCCGAAGCTTCCGGTGTTGAGGATGGACCTGACAGCGGGCCCTGCCTGTAAGTTGGCCGCGCGCGGGTGTTTTAGGAGCTCGGCCGCGCGGGGCAAACAGAGGAAATGGGCCGAATTAGGTCTGGCCGGCCCAAACGGGGTTTTTGGTCTTTTCTTTTTATTTTCTACTTTTCTTTTCTCCCTTTTCAAATTCAATTTGGATTCAATTTAGTTCAAATTTTTGTGGCTCACCATTACAAATTATATTGGTGATATTAGAGGTACATATTCGGTGGATAGCTATTTATATATATAGTATTTATTATTCATTTCCTTTATCTTTCCTTATTTCCAAACCCAAATTTCAATTTAGGGTTTAATCCAACTTTTAGGATTATTATCTTCTTATTATTGCCCTTATTATTTTATTTAATGCACAAACATATAAATTCCAACATGATGCACTTTATTTTATTCTAGTATCATTTGTTTTAATTAATCCCTCATAATTTTATGTATGCTCTTTTTATGATGCAAATATGGCACATACTATAGGGAATTCACTATTTATTCCATGTAAACAATTCTGAGTGTTACAAGGCGCCGTGCTACGAGGGAGTCGCGCCGGACCGGAGCCATCGCGGCTAGGGCCGAAGCCACGCTCGCCCGCCGCCGCGAGATCGCGCTCGGGCATCACCGCGGGGACGCGCCGGCCGCGCACGCGCGCTGTGACGAAACCGCCGAGGGCCGCCGGGGCCAAGGGACGCCGCGCCTGCGCAGTGGAGGGGCCCACGCACCAAGGCCTTAGCCTGCCCGCACCGGCGGCTACAGCTGCGCCCACGCGCCAGCAGCCGGCCGCGCCCTCGACTGGGGTCGCGCGCTCAAGGCCGGGCCGCCGCGCCGCCAAGAACCGCGCAAGCGCCGCGCCGGCGGCTACAGCCGCGCCCACGCGCCAGCAGCCGGCCGCGCCATCGCCGGAGCCCGGGCCACCGCGCCTCGTGCCCCCGAGCGCCGTTGGGGCTGCGTGCCGTCGGGCGGCCGCGCCTCGCGCCCGCGCGCCGAGGCTGGGGCCAGGGCCGAGCCCGCACGCCGAGGCTGGGGTCAGGGCCGCCGCCGCCGCGCCCGAGGCCGCCGTGCCTTGGCTGGCACCCGCGCCGCCGGGGCCGGGCCACCACTGCTCGCGCCCGTCGGGGCCACTGGTGCCTCGCCACCATGCCCACGCGCGCCATGGCTAGCCGCCGCCGCCGCCTGGCCGGGATGGCCGGTTAGGGTTCGACCCTAACTGACACCCCCTTATGGCTTTGCTAAGATGGGCCTGATGGGCTGTCTTGGCTTGGTTGGACCATATAGGCAATTTCGACCTCCAAAAATTTATTATTTTTTCGTCTCTGTTTTTCTGCAATTATAGTGGAGGACATATGTGTTCATACAATTACTGTTTTTTTAACAGTATCAAGTATCTAAATTTAAATATTTAGACTGCTGATGTTACATATAATATGAAACTTGTCCATTTTTTTATTATAAAAAATGCAGACTTGTTAGTGAATTATTTGTTTTTACACTTATAATTCACATATTTTTGACTTGCTTTTGTTTTTGCATTCTTTTATGTTTGCATAGAAAACATAGCACATAATTAAGTCGAAACTAATGGTCCTCATGCAAAATGATATTGCATTTTTTGGAAAAGCATAGAGTGATGGAGTCCTAAGCACTGGCTACGCTAAATTCTTTATCGAGTTTAGTAGCCCAGAGACCGTGCTTTAGGCCGCATTTGAAATGCCTATCACTATGAGGTCTACATCTTTCGAGATTATTACCTATATGTGCTAACCCAAAAAGATCATGGACCACGCAGGCGTCGCAGGCTATGGAGCCAGGCTAGACGCTGCGGTCATGCCGACAACTCAAAGAGATCTTTTAATTAAGTTCTACTTAATTAAATGATGAATTCTTGCAAAATATGATTCATATATTGAACTTGGGATTATTCAACACATGATGGAGATCTAGGCTTTGGCTGCAATAAGTTTTTGGAATTTATTTGCCCTGAGACCAAGCTTTTAGGCAGCAAAATGTTATTTGCCCATCAGTAAGAGGTCTACATCATATGGTTATGATGATTACCTATGTGTTCTTCCAAGTAGATATGTTGGAGATGTGATGTTGGTTATTCACCTTTATGGTGATTTCCATTTTATTTTTGAAATTTTGGTCAAGCACAGGGTAGTGGAGTCCTAAGCATTGGTTGCGGTATGTTCTTTGAATATATCAGCCCAGAGACCATGCTTTCAGGCAGCAAAAGTTTTGCCCACTACTGGGAGATCTACTCCATTGTTTCATGACATGGAGATTATCTACGTTGTGTCCACCAATTTTTCAAAAATCTGTTGGTACGCTTTATGTGATACCAGAATTTCTCCAACATATGAATATATAATATATTTTGTGGCAAAGTTGCAACAGCAAATGAAAATGGTTAAGTCATTTGAAGGATAATTATTTAATAGAGTTTGATGAACTCGCCTGATGGGCTTAATTATCCTCAATGTTCATTGGATATAAAGATCATTTTTGCATAATATGGGGTTCACTTCTTCACTTTGGAGGAAGTGTGATGCTCTCATTCTCTTATGGTTCTTATGAAAAGAACTAATGTGCTTTTGTGGCTTGATATGCAAGCCCAAAATGAATAGCAAAGAAAATCATAAGACATGTGGACTTATGAGTATGTGTCTACATTATGTTGTAGACTAACACTTTGTATTCATATATTTTGCTTGAAAGCAAATATATCAGCACATTAAAAGGGAAGGGCAATGAGTATGACAAACTCTTTTGCCATTACACTATACGTGGTATAGTGTTGTATGCCTAAGCATCTAATCTTGTATATGAAATCCCAATAGATGCATACTACTCATGAAAGCTAAGATATGAAGTGTACTTCAATCTTCCATCTGACATGATAACAGTGGTTAGTTGTGTAAATCATGATTTGGACTAATCATGTAACAACACTTCTTTTTCTTAGAGAAGACAACTTTGTTAGATGATTTGCTTTTGAGTGCTATTTAAATGATGCATGAGATTTGGTATAATCTCATAATTAATGTTGTGATAGGTTCAACTCATGTGATGTGAGTTGAACACACTCATGTGATTTGAGTGTAAAAACTCATATGAATTTGAGTTAACAAACTCATCGATTGGAGTTGATCACTTATGTGATTTGAGTTGAACAAGCTCATCGATTAGAGTTGAACCAACTCATCAAGGGAGTTGAAGACTCATTGATTTGAGTTGTGCAAACTTGTACGGGGATTCTTCCAATTGAGGAAGAAACATGCAATGTGGAGAATTGAACCACAAACTCTATAAGTGGGGAAATAAAATATCCTAATATTCCTTTGGCAAAAGGAAAGGATATTTTAACAATCGCTTCACGCGATATCAATGATATGTTAATATCTAGTCTCCTTTTGGTAATGAAAGTATCAAGGATGTGTTGATATATCCTGATTTTACCTTACCAAATTATAGAGATATCCATATAATTTCTATCATGGGCAAATACAAAGTGATAGTGATGGATATTGCATGTGTTTCTCAGAAACATTTCTTATGGATTGTATTCCACATACATCCTCCCATACAATGTGTTGCATTTGTTATAACTTTTCAGGTGATGATACTTACCATGCTGGGTAAGACTGAATTGGTCATTCCATTGTTGGGATGAAATGAAAAGTTAT
The DNA here is from genome assembly GCA_029449295.1 of Zea luxurians. Taxonomy (NCBI): domain Eukaryota; kingdom Viridiplantae; phylum Streptophyta; class Magnoliopsida; order Poales; family Poaceae; genus Zea; species Zea luxurians. Next base: position 86,302,467 of record JAOPSE010000008.1, on the reverse strand, counting down.
GGACAATTCTATTGGTCATGTTTTTCCCATAAGATAGATACTTGATGAGTATCATTGGGAATGAGATTTTAAGTCCCTCTTATCTTAAAATCTGATCTAAATTAGTTAAGTTCTTTGAATTGTTTCAAAGAAACGAGTGTGGTCCATTACAAAGATTGTATGGACATTGAAGGCTCTATATGGTTGTATGGTGCATCTATATGATGACCTGAAGTGTGTCATTTGGACAACACATGACCATTGAAGGAAACGGGTGACGCCTAAGAGGGGGGGGTGAATTAGGACTTCTAAAACTTTTACTAAATTAGGCCACAATTAAATCCCTAGAGCAAAACCTATGCAAATAATCAAAACTAGAATGTGCAAACTAGGTTTTGTCTAAGTGTTGCTATCTCTACCGCAAAAGGCTAAGTTTCAATCTATACTAAATATGTATGACTACAAGATTGAAACTTAAATGCTTAATATAAATGCGGAATGTAAAGAGCTAAGTAGAGAAGCAAACTCTCGTGGATGACGCCGGTATTTTTACCGAGGTATCCGGAACCACACAAGGTCCCGACTAATCCTCGTTGGTGCCCCTACGCAAAGGGAAGCCCACGCGAGGGCCAAGCACCACGGTCGAGTAACTCCGTAGAGAGCCGCGGGCCTTCTCCACGCGCAAGTGGTGCTCCGCTTCCGGCTCCTCTCGGACGCTCCCCGCCGTCTCCACTATCGAGCTTCCGGCCGAAAACGCCGCGGGCCTCGTTCCCTCAGGTACACGGTGGCGGCCGTGACACAAACGCGGTTGTCACGGTCTCGCAAGACTCTCGCCCCACTCGGTACAATTACAACGACTCACGCAAGAGCCGAGGGGTTGTGTGGTTTTACAAAACTCACTCAACTAACTAGGATTCACCTAGAGCAAGCGCTAAAGCGGTCTAACTAACCTAAGCACTTCGCAAAGCACCTACGCTAATCACCGAGTGATTCTATTAAGCACTTGGGTGTTTGAGCTCTTGGAAATATGCACTAAGTGTATTGGTATGTTGCTTGGGCTCTCACACTTGAGAATGGCCGGTTGGGGTGGTATTTATAGCCTCCAAGCCCCCAACTAGCCGTTGGACAGAAAGCAGCAGCTTTCTGTCGTCGGGTGCACCGGACAGTCCGGTGCACACCGGACACTGCACTGTAGCATGTCCGGTGCCGCCACGTCAGCCGACCGTTGGCGCCTGTAGCAGTCGACCGTTGGATCCGACCGTTGGATTCGACCGTTGCCGTCTGCCCGTTGGCACACCGGACAGTCCGGTGCACACTGGACAGTCCGGTGCTACAGCCAGAGAGCGCCTGCCTGCGGCCTCTCTGCGCAGACTGTCCGGTACCTCACCGGACAGTCCGGTGCACACCGGACACCGATGTCCGGTGCGCCACCAGGCGCTGGCTGACAGCCCTTGTCTTGGATTTCTTCGCTGATTTCTTTGGGCTTCTTTGTTCTTGAGTATTGGACTCCTACGCATCTTTTTATGTCTTCTTTTGAGGTGTTGCATCCTCATTGCCTTGGTCCAATTCTCTTCGCATCCTGTGAACTACAAAAACAAACACTAGAAGACTTATTAGTTCACTGATTGTGTTGTTCATCAAACACCAAAACTCAATTTGCCAAATGGCCCGGGGTCCATTTTCCTTACAATCTCCCCCTTTTTGGTGATTGATGACAACACAACCAAAGCAAGCAAATAATACAAGTATTTGAGTGAAAATATGCAATCTACTTGCTAAGATGCATGATTGTCCCCACAATGTGATATTATGGATTTAAGCCTCCCCCTAACTCCATAATTCACTTACTTCCTATTTTTGGACCAAATAACCAAAACCACTTGAAAAGCCATTTGTAGATATAAAATTTTAAATTGGTGGTGTTTGGTGTTTGATATAGTTTTCATTGCTTTGGTCCCTAAACTTCTCCCCCTTTGGCATCAACCACCGAAAAGGAAGACATTAAAAGCATGTAGGAAGTAAATAAAAGCTTGCCCTCAACAAGAAATCTATCAAATGATACCACTCGAAAGGATATTTAAAATAAACTAAGTGAATGATACCACTTGAAGGAGTCCTCAAAAGATTACTCCCCCTAGATGAGTATTCTCTTTTGGAAAGAGTTTTTCTCCCCCTTTAGAGATGAAGAAATACTCCCCCTGACAGAGATCCTCTACTTAGGAAAAAGCATGTGAAAAATTAGAGGCGCAAGACATGATTTGAAAAGACTAACTTCCCTTATGCATAGGTAACAGAATATGTGTTAACTACTTATGCATTTTTAGCAACATGGAAGCATATGATATGAAATATAGTCTAATCAAATATTGGAGAAGACATGTAAATGATACTGAATGTAGTCTCAAAAGATACCAATTGAAGATCAATGGCGAGCTTGAGAGACATGAGAGTTCCTAGAGATTTTGCAGTGGAAGATTGTTGTCTTTCTCTGGGGACTTCATTTTCCTTACAATGAGACTATCACATGAAGTAGACTTGAAAAGGTGTTAGTCTCAAGGTGTTAGATTATAGAGTAACCTCCCCCTAAAGGTGTGCATACAAGTTTTGAATACTTGTAGGAGACATGCACTTTGATTTGATATCAAGAGGGGCAAATTATCCATAATCCAAACTTTGGCACATATAAGTTAAATGATACACTTTGTAGAAATCAAAATTTTCAATTGATGCATCATTTACTATGGAGTGATATAAAAGCTATGTGCCGTGCTTAAATAAACATTTTAAACCATGTAGGTTTGCTTAAGTATATGAATTGAAAGCAAGCAATCCTACCATGTGCTTTACCCAGTATGCATGATTTTAAACAAAAGTACATAACATATGTAATACTAGGCAAGAAAGGTAAACTAGATAAAAGATAAATAGATACGCATATCTAAAAACGAGAAATGCAATAAAACTAGTTACCTTAGTCATGGGTGGGAGATTTGGGTCCAAAATTTTCACTAACCCACTTGGCAATAAACTTGATCCAATATGATGTATCCCATGATATACATCCCAATTTAGCCAAGTCTCCAAATTTCCCGAGGACCTTCGGTCCACTCACTTCCCTTTCGGGATCCAAACCTTCTTGGTGCTTTTCATGGTTGAAATTATCTCTTTTGGCACCCAGATGCGTCTGGCCCCCTTTCCTTTGTTGGCTTGCTTGTTGGCCTTGATTGCTATCACCTTTCCGTTCTTCTTCTTCTTGATCAAATATGGTGTAGCATCCTTTTTGTTCACCTTTTTGATGTAGGTGTTGGAGATTTTGCTTGATGGCTTTTGCTTGAGCTTTTGCCTTTGTTTATCCCCGGTCATCGCCTTGCATTGGAAAGACTTGTGGCCTCCCTTGTGGCATAGCCTACAAATCACAGTTTCTCCCTCTACAGGCTTGTTCACTCCCGCAGTGGTGTTATCCTGTGGAGGTCGGATTTGTTTGGCTTTGCCTTTCTTGTCATACAAAGCCTTGCCAAGGCGAGCCACTTCTTGCTTTAATTGTTCATTTTCCTTTGCAACCTCATCCGTACATGTCTCTACAACAATATTCTCAACAACGACTTGGTTGCAGGGGTTAGAATCATCAATTAAATCAAAGCAGGAAGTAGAAGCATCTTTCTTAATTATTTCAGGTATTTCAACTAAAGATGCTGCTGGGGTGCTACCAATGTTTTCTAGCTTAGTAGTTAGCTCATTATTGTGTATGCTAAGAATTTCCATTTTCTCTAGCAAATTTTCAATAGCTTCTTGGGAGCTAGCTAACTTAGCCTTAAGTTTTTCATTCTTTTTAATAAGGCTATCATCGGTAGCAGTGGATGGAGCACTAGATTCTAATAGCTCAATTTTAGTTGATAGCTCACTATTTAAGTTTGCAAAAGTTTCAAATTTTTCTAGCAAACCTTTGTAATCATTTTGAGAGCTAACCAACTTATTTTTCAAAGTTTTAAGTTGAGCCTTTTGCTTAGTGCAAACATCCTGGAAAAAATTAACGGCTTCCGCAAGTTCTTCTAGAGAGGCCTTTCCCTCGCCTTCATCATCACTACTACTTTCATCACTAGAGGATGGAATGCTTTTGTTACCTCTTGCCATAAGGCATTTGTGTGATGACCGTGATGATCGTGATGAGGACCGGTGGCTGCGCGTCCTTGGAGGTTCATCTTCACTTGAAGAATCATCCCAAGTTCTAACACTTGTGAGCGCCTTGCCTTTGCTCCTCTCCTTTTTGGGTTTGGCCATATTTGGACAGTTGTCCCTGAAGTGGCCCTTCTCCCCACATGCGAAGCATCCTCTCTTCCTTTGCTTTTTCCTGTCAATGTTAAAGAGAAGATCCTCGACCTGCAGGGGCACACCCATTAGATTAATCTTGCGGATCATCCTCATTACCTTTCCGACGCGTCGGATTGTTTCTTCGTCCTCGGAGGATGATGTGCATGGTTGATTATCTTCATCATCATCACTTTCTTCTTCTTCCTCTTCTTCACTTGAGGAACTTGGAGTGGGAGCCTTCTTTTTGCCCTTCCTTTCATCACATGCAAAAGCATATGGCCTTGAGGAAGTTGGCTCCTCTCCCCGACTCATTTTTCGCGACATCTCAAAGGCCGCGATTTTCCCAATTACAATGGTCGGGGTCATGTTGCTCAAGTCCTCCATGTTGTGAAGGATGGTGATGATGCTCCCATATCTTTGTTGTGGTAGCAGGGAGATAATCTTCCTCACAATGTCCGCATCACCTAGCTTATTAATGCCAATAGAGTTGAGCTCATTGATAATTAGATTCAAACGAGAATACATGTCTCTAACAAGCTCATCATCTTTCATGGCAAAAGAATTATACTCATTTAAGACTAGGCAATGTTTTTGCTCACGGACATTGGATGTGCCGTCATGGAGCTCATGCAATTTTAGCCAAATCTCATTAGCAGTTTTCAAGGTAAATACTTGATTAAAAATATCCATGCTAAGAGATTCATACAAGCAATTTTTGGCTCTAGCATTTAAATGAATTTCTTTTTCTTCACTCGTGGTGGGTTTCTCGGGATTTTTGAGGGGTTTCATCCCGTCACGAGTGACTCTCCAAACACCTAGATCAACGGCCTCTAGGTAACAAGCCATTCTAGCACTATAATATGGGAAGTTAGTGCCGTCGAAGTGTGGTGGCCTATGGGTATCCATCCCTTCCTCTAAAAAGCGTCGGCTCTTTTAGCGGTGAAGCTAAAGCGTTTCAAATGAGCCAAACCGGGCTCTGATACCAATTGAAGGAAACGGGTGACGCCTAAGAGGGGGGGGGGGTGAATTAGGACTTCTAAAACTTTTACTAAATTAGGCCACAATTAAATCCCTAGAGCAAAACCTATGCAAATAATCAAAACTAGAATGTGCAAACTAGGTTTTGTCTAAGTGTTGCTATCTCTACCGCAAAAGGCTAAGTTTCAATCTATACTAAATATGTATGACTACAAGATTGAAACTTAAATGCTTAATATAAATGCGGAATGTAAAGAGCTAAGTAGAGAAGCAAACTCTCGTGGATGACGCCGGTATTTTTACCGAGGTATCCGGAACCACGCAAGGTCCCGACTAATCCTCGTTGGTGCCCCTACGCAAAGGGAAGCCCACGCGAGGGCCAAGCACCACGGTCGAGTAACTCCGTAGAGAGCCGCGGGCCTTCTCCACGCGCAAGTGGTGCTCCGCTTCCGGCTCCTCTCGGACGCTCCCCGCCGTCTCCACTATCGAGCTTCCGGCCGAAAACGCCGCGGGCCTCGTTCCCTCAGGTACACGGTGGCGGCCGTGACACAAACGCGGTTGTCACGGTCTCGCAAGACTCTCGCCCCACTCGGTACAATTACAACGACTCACGCAAGAGCCGAGGGGTTGTGTGGTTTTACAAAACTCACTCAACTAACTAGGATTCACCTAGAGCAAGCGCTAAAGCGGTCTAACTAACCTAAGCACTTCGCAAAGCACCTACGCTAATCACCGAGTGATTCTATTAAGCACTTGGGTGTTTGAGCTCTTGGAAATATGCACTAAGTGTATTGGTATGTTGCTTGGGCTCTCACACTTGAGAATGGCCGGTTGGGGTGGTATTTATAGCCTCCAAGCCCCCAACTAGCCGTTGGACAGAAAGCAGCAGCTTTCTGTCGTCGGGTGCACCGGACAGTCCGGTGCACACCGGACACTGCACTGTAGCATGTCCGGTGCCGCCACGTCAGCCGACCGTTGGCGCCTGTAGCAGTCGACCGTTGGATCCGACCGTTGGATTCGACCGTTGCCGTCTGCCCGTTGGCACACCGGACAGTCCGGTGCACACTGGACAGTCCGGTGCTACAGCCAGAGAGCGCCTGCCTGCGGCCTCTCTACGCAGACTGTCCGGTACCTCACCGGACAGTCCGGTGCACACCGGACACCGATGTCCGGTGCGCCACCAGGCGCTGGCTGACAGCCCTTGTCTTGGATTTCTTCGCTGATTTCTTTGGGCTTCTTTGTTCTTGAGTATTGGACTCCTACGCATCTTTTTATGTCTTCTTTTGAGGTGTTGCATCCTCATTGCCTTGGTCCAATTCTCTTCGCATCCTGTGAACTACAAAAACAAACACTAGAAGACTTATTAGTTCACTGATTGTGTTGTTCATCAAACACCAAAACTCAATTTGCCAAATGGCCCGGGGTCCATTTTCCTTACAACCATTAAGTAATAATGTCTCAAGCTTAAGCACATTAGCCTTCACACTATTGAATTTACCAAATGTGCTTACAATGATGATTGTTTGTCTTGGTATTCAAAATGATATCCATCATGGATACGACGAATCTATGATAGATTCGAAAATTTCAGATCGTTAATGACCATCAATAATGAATTGTCACTTCCAACTAGTTATGGTTGGAGTCAGGAAGTTTTTGCATGCTCCTGACTTGTGATTAACTGCATACACTGCATGTACAAGTTCCCCTATGGTTTTTAGTACGTGGGAATCCGTGAAAGATTTCTCATGCGTATATTGGGTATGTTTTCCCAATCTCACCACTGCAGCGTACATGTATGGGCACACAAAAAGCTGAGGATCTATGTGAGAATTCATTCTCCATCGATCATTAAGTTTTAGAATCTCTTCATGAGAATCTATTTACGGCTCGTACGCTAGCTTGAATCATGAGCTTTTCCAGGCATTAGGGGGAGATACCGAGTACCAAAATGAATGCCAGAAAATTATAATTAATGCAGTAAGCATTCAGGCTCAGGATCACGTACTAAAACTGAACCTTTAGGTTCGAATGATTTGCAAGAAGTTGCAAATTGACTGCCATATGCATTTACTATGAGGTGTCACTCAAATTAATCCTACATGGATGTGCCAGAAAGAGTGGTTACATGGAACACCACTCAACTCCCTATTACAATGATGTTGTAAATAAGAGGGGGAGAAGTATGGTCACAAATTGGGATTAAGATGCTTGCAAGCAGCTGAAGGCTAGACCTTCTGAGATAGTAAATGCAGACCATCTATTCGATGGTAACCAACCGAGAGTTGGTGGACACCTAAAGGATATGGATTATCCTGTGAATGGAAGACATTCACAACCTAGCTCAGTGCACACTAATGAGGCTAGGTTATCGGAAGCCCTTTATTCTCGTTTTGGGATTTCACGAGAAATCATAAGGGTGCATAAGAAAATGACTTCATGTCAACTGGAGAATTGTGTTATTTAAAAGCTACAAGTGTCGACACATACATCTCAGCTAATTGTATATGCACTCCAAATGATCCAAAAGACTATGGCCATAGCAGAGCACGAGTTTGCTCAAACTGGATCTTATTGAGTGATACAATGTTGCAGAGATAGCCTTGCTCACCGGAAAGAAGTGTTGAATTATTTCCACTTCAAGGTATCTTACTGTGGATACAAGTTTGTTTTCATGGACTTGGAAACAATGAGGTGGTGAGAAAGCATGGCTAGTAGCAACTGGGTTTATACGCAAACCCAAGCATTATTTTAATGCTATAAATTCTCCTCTACTGTGAGTAGTTAAATTCCGATACAATAATATGGGCAGTAAATCATCTATCTTTGCAGTTGATAGATGTAGTGACAACATATGCAAATGTGGTCACTGAATTATGGTATTTATGGAGTCTTGAAGGATTCCAAATACATAATAACCAATCACAAATTTGTAATGCTTGGAAAGTCTTTGTGACTTAGAGCATTCAGGTCAAATATGGTACATTCGACCTAGTGAATCCTTCCTTCCGAAGGGATACACAAAGAATGGTATGTTTAGCGTAAATATGTGCAACATATTTCTAAACATACATTACTTATCGACGGAGTTTGGGATAGAAGATATGAATTGAAAGAGATTTTCAATTCAAAGTAAACTATCTTGAGTATCTTGGATAAAAAAATTTTGTCTATATCCAACATATATTGAAGAAATTCAATATGAGAGAATCATTGTTATTTGATTCTTTCCGATCATGAGATGTGCTATTGTATCTTGCAAGAGCATCCGGCCGGATATTGCTTTGCAAAGGTTTGCTAGCTAACAACACATGAGATCGAGTTATGATCTCCAGGTATACTCATGCTCTCCTTATGATCTTGGATATCTATAGAAGATCCCCAGGTACAAGATCAATGACATACTTCTGGTAAGTTGGACCTACTGTTTGATAAATGTTGATCAACAGAGATTAATGGTCACTTACACTAATCATTCTATAGTACACTTCGTGGGATTGTACAGAATGATATACTACATATTGAGGATATGTGGTGGTCATGATTTTCTATCACTGACCTTATTATCTATAAAGATAATATTACTTTGTGTTGTTTAGATGAAAAAACAAGTTATGAACTAAGTCTCTACCTTACTCCAGATTTTTTTATATGTTTGAGAGTAGGTATGAGATGACTTAGTGATTTGCAAAGATCAGGGGGAGTTTCCTCTTGATCGGAAGAACTTGTTTATACATCATGTTGTACTCTTTTCTTCGCATGAGTTTTTCCCTGCTTGGGTTTCTCATTCAAAGTTTTTAACGAGATAACATCAACACAAGGCCTATGTCGTATCATCTATTTTTCCCGTAAAGGTTTTCGAGGATGATATATTATGACATAGTTACTGTTGTATTTGAACTAGGTGATGAGTTTATCTCCCTAGAGTTCAAATGAATCAACAATAGAGTATGACTACTCTCCTTATTTCTCCCACTGGGTTTTTAAGGAGACTCAGCTGATATGTTGATTTCTCAGATTTTCTAGCAAGATTATCTTGGAGAAATATTAGCCTGAGTTATATGTCTCATCATTTATTTTCCCCACGGGGGTTTTTGAGATGATGGCTATAGACATATTATTGTTTTTTGGGCTAGAGGTCCATTGGAGAACAATATCGTACCATGGTTCAATTGAACCACCGATAATTATCCATAAGGATAATTGAGCTTGTGTTGTTCAGATGGAAACAGGAAAATGGAAATATAAACATCTTGCAAACAAAGTCTTGTGATAATCTTGTTGATCTATTCACAAAATCTCTACCATACTCAACATTTTCAGAAATGTGTTGAGGTGATTGGTATGAGAAGACTTAAGTGCTTGCAAGGATCAGGGGAAGTAATTCTCTATGATATTTGACCTGTTTTGTATCATCATATTACACTCTTTTCTTTGTATGAGTTTTGCCTTATTAAGATTTTCTCATCCAAAGTTTTTAACGAGGTAATATCAACTAAGCTATATGCTTCATCATGATTTTTCTCCCACAGTGGTTTTTATACATGATGATTACGCATATTTTATTTTGGAGTTCTATATGAGTTTTACTCATAATCCAAAGGCATTGTATACTCCTTATTTTTTCCACAGGGTTTTTGAGGAGATATGGCTTGAAATACTAGCTGACAGATGATCAAATGAAGTTGGAATTGATCAAGGGCGTGTTAGAAAACATTTTATGTGATCGAATTTCAAGGGATACGACCCTTCGTAGTGTCCTTTCACTATGTATATATATGTACACACTTCATAAGAATATACAACTGTCATTTGTCTCTCTGTTAACCTCGTTACCACTCAATATACTTCAACAGTTTCTTCACGAAACGAACCGAGCTGTCAGCCCTACATACCGGGCTACATCCCGGACTTGGCATAGTACGCAAACTAGTCACAACTCAGGACCAGCGCGCCTCTTCGGTCAAAAATATCCTTGTACCTGCATCTCGACCTCACCGGCGTCCGGCGGTGGTATCACGATGGTGGCGTTGCTGGGCCGGCGGATCGGGGTGGCTGCGGCAGCTGCCGCGTTCATCGCCCTCGCGGCGTTCGGATCCGCCTCATCCTCGCCCAAGTCCTTCGTGAAGTCCACCGTCTCCGCCCACGACGTCGTCATCTTCTCCAAGTCATACTGCCCGTACGGTCCACCTCGTCCTTAACCCTTACATGCGCATCTTGTCTTGTTCCCTGCGGAGATCTAGATTCTAAGCGGGATTCTGGGCACGATTGCTGTGATGTCGCGCCAATCTAACTAGTAGCTACAGAAAATCTGGTTTCTAGCTGTTAGTTGTCATTGATTTCATCCTTTCGCTTGCTGAAAATTGTCTTTTCTTGTGGATTTTCAACGCATAGGGTCTATTATTCTGTAAGGCTGATTGTTCAGGGAAAAAGTCCTGCAAGTTTGACCTGAATTACTGGAGGAGCTGACGGTTTGCTTCGTTCTTTTTTTTTTGTCCAGCTGTAGAATTCCGTTTTCTGTAGTACAGAAATCCACAACTTGGATTGGATCCTATACCAAATTAGGAAAAGCCCAGCACAGTTCTATCCTAGCAACCATGTGACAGTAACCAGATTGTTGTCTGCTTTGCATTTCTTGGCACATTCTGTGAAAGAAGCCGTGGTTACTTTTACTCTTATTGACTGCTTGGTTGATGTGAAAAGGATTCACTGCTTGTTCTTCTTAGCAATTTTATTTACTCTGATATCACTGTGCAAGTGTAAGAGAAATGTAAAAAAAGTGCAGACCAGTGCCGGAGGCTCCACATGAGTGAGGTCTTGGGAAGGGATAAACCGAGGCAGGCCTTCCTCCTGGGATAAACTGAGGTAAGCCTTGCTTCCGCAAATGCGGAGAGGCTGCTTCAAACCCGAGACCTGGTGAGAAAAATGTGCTTGACAGAAATTGCAACAATTATCTTGTGCTTTCAGAGCCTCCTGTTAGGTCTAATTCTAGATTTGTGAATTTAGCTGTGGCTCTTGTGTCCACCTGATTAGCTCACTAGATCTCTTGCAGTGCAGTTCAAGAAGCTAAACTTAAATATTTATCAAGTTTAACACAGACTTTTGTGGGGAGTACATAACTATAAGAAAATGTACTGATAAGTGATATGGTCAGATACTCATTTGACTTGAGAGCAGCGAATGTACAATGATAATATCTGAACGATGAGTGTATGGAGATGACGCCTTATGGTTGTAGTTCCTGTACCAAAGCACATATTCTTATCAGCACTTTACTTGTCTGGGGAGCTACAGGTACTGCAAAAGAGCAAAGGCCGTGTTTAAGGAGCTTGAGTTGAAGAAAGAGCCATATGTTGTGGAGCTTGATCAGCGAGGTTTGCTTTACACTCTTTTTCACATCGCTAATTTACTGTTTTAGAGTGCTTGCTCTATGCCCCCTACTTCAGTCATGTTTTTTCCCAGTGGAAGTGCCACATTTTCATTGAAATAACCAAGGCAGAGTTGTGAATACATCTTTTCAGTGTTTTCAGCCAGTATGCTTTTGTGATCACGCAGCTAGATTGAATAATTTGTTTTTCAGTTGCATAGTCAGTCATATTATGAAGTATAAATGAACATACTGAACCCGAAAAGAAAAGGTAGAGTATCCATGTGGGAGTATTTTTAAATGACATCCTGGATGGAAATGTCCTATAGGCTCGTAAGTAAGCACAGATGTCTTCAAGTGTCTCATGTCATAATGTGAATTACATAGAACCATAAACACAGTTACTACTTGATAAACATAGCGTGAGTTACATTGAACATAAATCAAATGCAAATACCTCTTGATGTCTGTGTTTCACTATGTGACTATGTGAATAACCGAAAACATAAGCAAACTTGAGGATTGCACAGCCTTTCTCTTCCATTTCACAATCCTTCTGCACATTCACTGCTGTGACAATGCCAGTATGGTTAGTGCCAGACCAATATATGATATATCCTTCCTCTTTCCGTCTGTGAAGGCAGTGGAGAGTATGCACATAATGGGTGGATGATGATGGTTTAAATGATAAGATTGTTCTACCGTAGTATTGTTGTTTCTTTGAACCCATCTCATCCAAGTTCCATTTGCACTGTTCAAGTTAGTCAATGATATTAGAGATGTTTCATGATAAATGAAAGACATGATACATATAGCACATAAAGCAGTAAAGCCACAGTATAATCACCGAAATCATGGAGGAAACAGGAAAGGAGACATCAGCAAGAGGACCGAACACAAAATGTGAAGTAACTATCTGTTTATGCCCTTTTTACATAATAAAGCAAAATGGTCAATTATATCAAATCAAACAATTAGTTCCACCTGTCAATCATTTAAGTTGATTTTAGCCCCTGAGCATATTCTGGGACAGTTTGTGATGATGCCACAATTGAACAATGTGCTCCCTTTATCATGCAGAGGATGGCTCAGAGATTCAGGATGCCTTACTTGAGATAGTTGGCAGGCGTACCGTTCCTCAAGTTTTTGTCCATGGAAAGCACCTGGGTGGCTCTGACGGTACCTTTTTTCTGTACACAGATCAGATAAAACGGAAGCTTTGTAACATCCTTCGAATGCTCACACCTATTATCTTTCCACGCTTACTTGAAAAAAATTTGCAGATACTGTTGACTCTTACGAAAGTGGAAAACTGGCTAGACTTCTGAATATCGGAGTCAAGGACGATCTTTGAGTGACACGCTAGCATCGGCGGTCTCTTGTTTTGAGTTATCAGGGGATTTTTGTGAGATCTGATGATTAACATATAAATGATATGTTACTTAATGTTTCATTATAGTTTATACCATTTGAACCGTACTTTGATTTGAACCGTACTTTTATTGCTCGCCCATCAAGCATTATGTCGTGTTGATTCTGTCATTAGTTTGGGCTTGTTGATTGCACTATCATTCTTCATTCTCTATGCTGGTATGCTACCGTAGTAACTTGAACATTGAACAAGCACAAGCCTAGATAGTTTTGATAGCATTTTAATCGTTGAAACATTTTTGTTTTATATGTTTGGTAGCATGTACATTTCCGAAACTCTAAGGGCTTAAGGGTTTGTTCGTTTTGAAATTAATCCACATGGATTGGATGTGGTTGAGGCTTTGTTCGTTTATATCGGATTGGTGGGTTGGAACGATTTCGAGCCGGATTGCTTCTCTAATTTATATAAACTTTAATTAGCCGGAACGATTCCGGATGCAACGAACAAGGCCTGAGTCAGTTTAAATCTATATCAAGTCAAAATCTATTTTAATCCATCTTAATCCATATGGAATGTGAATAACCAAATAAGGCCTAAATAGGAAGTGTCCCTACATAGGAAGCGTCCGTCTACACCCTTTTGCGATATTGTTTGCAGATTGAGAGTTAACCGTGAACTCTGTTCACCGTATCTGCGTCAAGTGATCAAGTCTGTGAGAGCCCATCTGTTAGGATCGATGGCACATCGGCACTGAGGTACCATTTCAGTTGGCAGATGGGGCATGTAGTATTCCTCGTCAGGACCGCAAGGCAAGTCCTTCTAAAACATCTTAATCACGAGCGACCGTGATTTTACTCTCACGGTATCATTGGTCTCCAGTTCTCCATCTTTACTCATCTCTGATTTGTTCATTCCTTCAGTGGTCTGGTCCAACTTGCTGTAGCTGTGATAGACATCCAATGTTTCATAAGCAAATCTGTCGATGACAAAGAACAAAAAAAAGGAATAACCAATCTTAGCATTAGACTCTGCCAGGATTAAAATCAAATAAGATGTATCATAACCTGGTACCACCCATCAGGATCAGGGACCCGTAACAGTACGGAAACTGAACGGGTTTAGGCCAGATTACACATGGTTCTTACGACAGAGAAAAGAAAAGCTCGGCGAATGCGCTTCAGTGTGTTGGCAGTATACTCCGTTGGTCTCGACATACACTGTATAATAATTGTATCAGACTTACTATATCATCAAAACCAATATTTAGATCGGTGGATAACACTTTCTCCTTTATCAACTCAAATCTAATAGACAATATTATTTAGATCATCTCTTCCTCTCTCCTTTCTCAACGACCCTACTGCCCCCATCCTCTCACTCGTGTGATCGTGTCGCCGCCATTATCGTCAACCCTTCCACTCGTGTCACCACCGATCACTCTTCTCTTTGAGATCGTAGCGTTAACACGTGCTATATACTAGTATTAGATATTTTTTAAAAAATCTTATGGATCTAATTTTGACGGAACCGTAGTTTAACAAGATGGCCAGGCCCAAATTTTTAATTGTGCTGCAAGGATGAGAACCCGCCTAATGGCCTAAGGCCCAAAAGGGAAAGCCCAATCTGACGCTCAGAGGCCAAGGCCCTACGGTGACGTTACCTCAAGTCTCGAATGAACCCTAGCCGCCGCTGCACAGCCAATCTGTGAGCCTCGTCTACTGATAGTCCTGTCCTGTCTCAATCTCGCCAGCCAAAGACGACCACGCCCTCCGTGCTCCAGCCATTCCCCATGATTTCGCCGACGAATCTCCTCCCGGCGCGGAAGATCACCCCTGTCTCAAATGGCGGCGCAGCGACGGCGAGCCCCTCTTCTCCCTCGGTGGCCGCACGGCCACGGCGACTCCCTTCAGGCTTCCAATCTGTGTATGTATCACGGGTCTCGTCCCCATCTACTCTTTTCCTGAATGCGACTCCTTGTTTCATGTTTCTGTTTCTTGCAAGTATTGATCGGATTTCATCTCGCCATGGAGGATATCTTAGTCGTATCAAATTTGGCGTGCTTTTGTTCAGTCAAATATGGTCAAACTGATGGCAATTGCACCTCTTTCCTTTGAAAAGATATACTAAAGGGGAGACTAGGAAAAACAAAATGAGCGGCATGGTGAACAACAGTTGGGCTTAAAAATGAATTTGATAGTGTATTTTTCGGATGCTTGAATTCATGTCCAAATATACATGAATCTAGGACTAGTAGGGGCCTAGGGGGAGAATTCATCGTGTCCATCTCTTCTTCAGCATCTCTGTACTTCAATTGCAACTTTACAAGGAGTTGCCATGATTTTTTTTACTTACCATTCTGCAATCATCCTTGCTTCCAAACACAGCACGCTAATACAGGTGCGTACTTGTGCAGGACTGGTAGAGGGAAGGTTTCCTTGTCAGCCATCACTCTAGATGATTACCTTCCAATGCGAAGTACTGAAGTGAAGAACCGGTAACTTGTTTATTTCTAAAAGAATGATGACAATACTATTTCATCTGTATTTTTGGCAGCATTTTTAGCCTTATGCCACTCGAGAAGACGTTAGTTTTGGTGAAATTTGCCATATACATCCATCTAATGAGAATAAATCGCTTGTGTACCTTAGATTGTACTGATCAGCCTTTTTTTGATTATATATTATCCCTCAAATTCTGAACTTTGAAAATTAATACAAGCTGAAAAAACATTTTAGACAGCCATCGGTTGGGAGCCAGGAGCCAGCTTTTCCCTCATCCAAAATCCTTGTAGAACAGCTGCAATTGATCCTTGTTGCTTAGGTAAAGCAGGTTCAGGATATAGCTAGTGTGAAATCATTTCATGGAGTTTTTTGAACTTGAGATCGATAAGTTGAAGTCTGAAACTTGAACCATTTACTCGATAGAGTAACACAATCTGCTGTTATTTTCATTAAGCTAATCGTTGAAACTTGTGTAATTATGTTGAAACAGCAATTGTCTATGTAAGATTACAAACACTGCAGCTAGAATAATCTAATCAGAAAAGAATGTGAATTGCTTTGTCTAGAAAAGAATATCACTAAGGGCTTGTTTGTTTTGATCTTAAACCATGTGGATTGGGTGGTATTGAGTCGGTTTAAATCCATAGCATGTCAAAATACATCTCAATCCCATCCAATCCACATGGAATGAAAATAACCGAACAAGTTCTAAATATATGCTTCGTTGAATGGTAATTCTACTGCAATTTGAGTCTGTTCTGCTTAATGAATGAACATGTACGTTCTTTGGCAACTGCAGTTGGTATTTCTCTTTTCATGGTTAAATGGTTTTATAGCTTAGTAGTCAAGTACTCAAGTGTATCTTATTCTTAGTTTTGTGCACAAGTATTTGAAGGCTGTGATTCAAGTTATCTTCTGCTTCGGTCTCATCTTCATCTTGTCTGAGATGCAGGACATCAACAGATGACATCACAAGGCTGAGACTAATCACAGCAGTTAAAACCCCCTATTTGCCAGATGGGAGGTTCGATCTGGAAGCATATGATTCTCTCATAAACATGCAGATAGAGGGTGGTGCTGAAGCCGTAATAGTTGGAGGAACAACAGGAGAGGGTCACCTCATGAGCTGGGACGAACATATCATGCTCATTGGGCACACAGTGAACTGCTTTGGCTCTAGAATCAAAGTGATAGGCAACACAGGAAGCAACTCAACCAGAGAAGCCGTCCACGCAACAGAACAGGGATTTGCTGTTGGCATGCATGCGGCTCTCCACATCAATCCTTACTACGGGAAGACCTCAGCTGAAGGAATGATCTCTCATTTTGAGGCTGTCCTCCCAATGGGTCCGACCATCATCTACAATGTGCCATCCAGGAGCGCCCAGGACATCCCCCCTGAAGTTATTCTAGCGATTTCTGGCTACACAAACATGGCAGGTGTCAAGGAATGTGTTGGGCACGAGAGGGTTAAGCACTACGCTGACAAAGGCATAACAATTTGGAGCGGTAACGACGACGAGTGCCATGATTCTAGGTGGAAACATGGCGCTACTGGGGTCATTTCCGTTACCAGCAACCTTGTTCCCGGGCTCATGCACAGCCTCATGTACAAAGGCGAGAACGCCACGCTGAACGAGAAGCTGTCGCCCCTGATGAAATGGTTGTTCTGCCAGCCAAATCCTATTGCCCTCAACACTGCTCTGGCTCAGCTCGGCGTGGCAAGGCCTGTCTTCAGACTGCCGTACGTTCCGCTCCCACTTGAAAAGAGGGCCGAGTTCGTCCGGATTGTTGAGTCAATTGGACGGGAAAATTTCGTGGGGCAGAAGGAGGCCCAGGTTCTAGATGATGACGATTTCGTGTTGATCAGTAGGTACTAGGAAAATGAGTTTGCTAGTCTCTGTATCTTGCCGAATAAACTAGTAGTTTGTAGTACCTTGCGTTCAGACTTCGTTCTGTTGTTCATCAGTCGTTGGTTTCGTCTATCTATTTATTAATTGCCCTACTTTGCCCGGCTGCCCGCATTATATAATGTATATGTATCGCGTTTATAGTTTATTACGTGAATTGACCTACTAGGTACAAGGAAAAAATGATCACTTTTTTTTGCCATCCCAGGATGCATGCCAGAACCTGGTGACAATTGTATGTATAAGTTTTAGCAACCTAAAGGTTCGATTATATGTATGTATTGGGCAACAGGGAAATGGGTGCCGAGAATTGTCCATGGAAACAAGAACATTTAGAGCTAGTTTGAAAACTTAAATCTCTCTAGAAATTTTGGGGATGAAAGAGAAATTAGCTCATTTTCTACTCAATCTTTGACGGAGCGTTTGGATCTCTTTATTTTAAAGAAATTGGAATTCACTCAATAAAGTAACTTATTTAGTTTGGAATTTGATATTCCACCACTTTCAAAAGTTCAGATATAAGCGTACCTTAAATTCATGGGGTGGGAGATAGGAAATGATTTTATACAGTAGTAGAATTTGTTTCCACTATGTAACTTACATGGCATTCTTCGTCTCATTTCTCTATAGTAAAAATATAACACATAAATATTTCCGACATCTTACTAATAATAGTATACAAATATATTTTATATAAAACCGAACCAGCTTAATTGATATATGCCTAAATTACTCGGGGCGTTTGGATCCCTTCATTTTAGAGGAATTGGAATTCACTCAATAAAGTAACTTATTTAGTTTGGAACTTGACATTCCACCACTTTCCAAAGTTTAGATATAAGCATATCTTAAATTCATGGAGTGGAGGGTAGAAAATGATTTTATGCATTAGTAGAATTTGTTTATACTCTGTAACTTACATGACACTCTTCGTCTCACTCCTCTATAGTAAAAATGTAGCACATAAATATCTCTGATATCTTGCTAATAATAGTATACAAATATATTTTATATAAAATCGAATTAGCTTAATTAATATATGCCTAAATTAATATTATTAAAATAGAATTTAACTCTAATGATCCAAATTCCAATAATTCAAACGGGACGTGAGATTTATGTTTTCAAACTAGCTTAGATGTTCTGATAATGTCCATATTCCGTCGTTTTGGTGACAGTGACACTGACATCCACGTCCCGTCTCAGGCTGTCTCCAGCAACGTCCCCTAAATTCTATCCCCTAAAAGAATATTCTCTGTTCTTTACAGAACCCTCTAAAAAATTTCGTCCTCTATATCTTCGCCAACTCCAGCAACGTCCTCTAAATTCGGTACTCTATATCTAACAGAATTCATATACTCATTTTTAATACTCATTTGTTTGATATTAATACAATTTGAACTTATGTGCGTAATGAAAAAAATGAAGTTATTTATTTCTAGAAATTTTATAAAAATGAATTAGGAACTAATTATAATAATTACATTTTGCAACCGACATTACTAATCGTTTTTTTCATAACGCCGTCTACGTACATATCTATATATGTATTGGACATAAACTGATAATACTAATCTAATAATCCCAATTAGCAAAAGTGCTGCTACTATTAGATTTACACGCAAAAAAAAGAATAGAATTAATCAGCCAGCGGAGATAGCAGAGGTAGCTGCAGACGGATGACCACATTGAAGAGCGGGCCCAGGGCGGAGCAGACGGATAGCGCGCGTAAGGACTTCTCTACGTTTAGCGTTCGCCGTACGTCCTCTATATTTTAGAGTTCCATTTAGAGTTCCTTGTTGGACGACGTAGAGAACGTTTCGTACTCTAAATTTAGAGTACAGAACCATTTACCGTGTATTGCTGGAGGCAGTCTCATAGAGTATGCTCCAAAACTTTTTGAGATGATGTCAAAGGTATGGTCCAAGACTCGGAGCATGCACACCCCGTAGGGCCAACGCTTGCAGCTACCGAACGTTGGCTTTAGAAAAAGCAGTGTATTATGGACGAACTGAAACCAGCCGCTCTCCAACCCACTGCAGTTACACGAGTCCACGTATAAGCATGGGAGCCCCTGCAGCTTGTCTAGCCGGATAAAGGAGTCGTCTTGTTCAGTCTGGCCGTTCGTCTCGCAGCTCAGCGGAAGAGATCTCGGTCTCGAGCAACCGGTAGCGAAGTTCCGAGGCTCCACTCCGCTGGATAGGAAGGCTCAAATCCGCGGACACAGCTGCATTCTCCATTGCTCCTGCAAGCACCAAAGCTACCGCAGAAGAAGCCACTGGATTTGCAATCCGAGGGGAAGGTCCAGCGAGCCACCCAGCCACTGCTGTTCTTGTTCGCCGCTGCAGCCTGCAGAGTCCTCTAACCACCGCATCAGGCTCACTTGCCCAGGCTGAACTGCAAGAACTCGGTCAAAGGCCCAGTAAAGGCCCATCGCCGCGCGACCTAGCGGCAGGCGCCCAGCTCCAGCCGCCGCTCCCTGCCTCCCTCTACCCCCCTGGCCACCTCCTGCCTTCAACTTTCGTACAGGCTCCAGACCAGCCGCCGGCCGCTGCCCGCCAGGCGCAGCCGCCCACAGCGGCCACAGCGCGCTCGCCCCGCCACCGCCAGGCGCCAGCCACAGAGCGCCG
This sequence comes from Zea luxurians, assembly GCA_029449295.1. Taxonomy (NCBI): domain Eukaryota; kingdom Viridiplantae; phylum Streptophyta; class Magnoliopsida; order Poales; family Poaceae; genus Zea; species Zea luxurians. The sequence continues at coordinate 86,282,422 of JAOPSE010000008.1, read as the reverse complement.
GAGGCCCGGAGCCGCAGGCCGCCGCAGCGCTCGCCCGAAGGCCGGACCGCCGGAGCACTGCCGCAGGCCACAGCCCGCAGCGCCCCTCGCCCCGCCGGCGCCCTAAACCCTAAACCGCCGAGGCGCCGAGAGCCCGCAGCACCACCGAGAGCCCGCAGCGCCGCTCGCCCCGACGGCAGTGAAGGTGAAACGTGTGGTATTGTGCTTTGAGTTTGATTTGAAGTTTTGATTTAATTATTTATTTGGCAGTAATTCTATGTTTTTATAGCCTTAGCTTAGTAGTTCTCTCTTGAATCAATTCTAGATCCACCACTGCCTTTAGGTGCAAGTGAGGCCGAGCGCTTCCACCGACGAGCCAGAGCTGTAGGTGCTGCAAGGGCCGAGCAGTCTTCGACGCGGTTCGCTGAACTAGTAGTATACAACTCGTATGTAGTTGTTTAGTGTTTAGGATTTCCACGATTCATGCGCCGTTTGTGGGTGTGAGTTCGAACTGATTCGAACACGAATGCCGTTGTTTGCTACCACCCCATTTTTATTGTTTCACTAATTCCTTTCGTAGCCTGTGATTTTGTTACATCCCAAGTCGTAACCAATACGTTTCAGATGAACAAGTACTAGGTCAATTTGTAATGGCGTTCTTCTTTGTTTTCTTACATGGAATTCTTATCTAGGCCACAAATCCGGTGTCCGTGTTCGTCATTCCGCATCAGGACTTGCAAAAGGTAAAGTTTGACACCTTCACTTCTTCGGCACTTGTGTGGCAGTGATTTGTTTACTTGCACTGCTCTTGTGTTCTCGATTTAATGTTTGTTGTCGTAGCTTAGCACTAGTTCCCGTGCTTCCTTGTAGTATTAGTGGAGAAATTTGTGCTGCACTATACGAATCCTTTAAGGCAGTACCAAAATAATTGATATACCAATCTACTGAAGTTCCTGTTTGATAAATCCTTGTGATGACCTCAGCCACATATGAGATGTAGGGCTGACTGCAAGTCTCCTTGGCAACCTTGCAGTGTTAGCATCTACTGCCGTGGTAATTAGGGTGTCTTCATTAAATTCCATACTAACCACATAACTCCAAATTAGATGGATTCGTCAGACTACGTAGCTGACAAGGCCATGGGGATGATGCAAGACACATCGAAGTAGCTATTTTCATAGCTAGGAAAAAACGGAGAGCAGAGTGGGTAAAAATCAACACTAAATAGCACATACTTGGTTTATGAAATGTTAGTGAAATCAAACCAATGTGATATGATAAGAGAGAGAGGTGACTTCTTCACTTAATTGCTCTTCATAAAGTGAGTATTAAACTTAGAGCAATTATCAAGTGAGTAGAAGACCGCACAAGAATAGCAACACGAGACACAACGATTTTTATCTTGTGGTTCGGCCAAGCAGAACATTTGCCTACTTCCACGTTGTGGCGTCCCAATGGACGAGGGTTGCACTTAACCTCTTTCAAGCGATCCAATGATCCACTTGAATACCACGGTTTTCTTTCTTATAGTAGATGTTTCCTTTGTGAGGAATCTCCACAAGTTGGAGTCTCTCACCCTTACAAAATTGATCTCAATGAAAACCACAAGAGTAAGCGAGGGAAAGAAACACACGCAAGAACTAGAGTCGCAGCAATGACACACACACAAGTCAAGACATGAGCACACAAAATACAGCGCAACGAGTCTACAACTCAACAAGTGCTCAAATCTTAGTCACAGTGATCCGGATGCGTGCTTGCGGTGTCTAGGCGTCTTAGGATGTTCAATGGAGGCTTGATGTTCTGCTCCATGCGTCTAAGGGTCCCTTTTATAGCCCCAAAGCAGCTAGGATCCGTTGGATCTCTATTTGGTAGGCAATTCTTGTCTTCTGTTGGTTGGCGCACCGGACAGTCCGGTGCACCACCGGACATGAACAGTGCTCGATTTCTTTCCTTATCTGGCGAAGCCGACCGTTGAGCTCTCGGTCCCCTTGGCATACTGGACACTGTTCGGTGCACACCGGACAGTTGGGTGCGGCCTAGTGACCGTTGGCGTGGGCCACACGTCTCCCGCTGATCGCACTGCCGACCGTTGACACGGGCGCTGTTGGCTCACCGGACAGTCCGGTACACATCGGACAGTCCGATGAATTTTAGCCACGACGCCCTTGGCGATTGCCGAGGGCAGTGAGTTCATCGCTGAGCCAGTCTGTGCACACCCGCAGCTGGTGCTTCACTGGCTGTTTCAGCTGTACTCCTTTTGCTCCTTTTGATCTTGACTTAATAGAGTTCCTGGCACTTAGACATAAAACAATTGACTAAGTGTCTAGAACTTACCTTGATTCTTGATTTGCATCTTTCTTTAACACTTAGTACACATCACCTTAAACACAGTATGTGTAGGACATCTAATCACTAAAACATTTATAGAAATTGTCCAAGGGCACATTTCCCTTTCAAAAACTTCGTCCCAGATGAGGTCTGACCTCTTTTGAAGTCACCTAGCTCCGCATTGCATTGAAACAAATAGCTTAAATCCTGGACCAAGACTCTTTGGTGTGCCAAGAGGCCTTGGTTAAGCTAAACAACGAAAAAAACTTTGGACGACTACATGCCCTCCGACATCTCTTGGCCACCATTTCTTATGGAACTACTCACCGGTGAATTGTTTGACTTCGCCGAGCATTTCGAAAAAATATGGGGCGTCGAATATGACTCTAACTAGAGGTCGTCCTTTAGTGACAACAAGCTATAAGTGTTGTCTAATACTCCCTCTGTCCCAAGATATAAGGCGTAACCACCTCTAATTCAAAGACCAAGAAATGCATTTAATTGTCTCTATACTACTATATCGATATACGTATGTATAGAAAGAGCACGCCTTATATTATGGGACAAGAATAAAAAGTAGTTACGTCTTATATCCTGAGACGGAGGGAGTATGTCAAAACCGTCCTAGTCAGACTCTCTTGTTGGCCGCGTGGGCAGCAGGGCAGGCCACCGCCCGCTTGCCAGGGCACCTGGCCGCACGCCACAGCCACAGTTCTAGCTTCTAAGCTTGGTAATTCCCCATCCTATTCTAATTTCTAATGCAGATTTAATACTGTACGATTTTTTTCTGATCTAATACAAGTTCCATACTTCCATGGATCGTTATAATTCATTATCTCAAGTCCTATAGTATGTAGAGACCTTGGAGATTTTGCTATTAATCCCCTTGAATCATGTAATACACAAAATGTATTCAAAGAAAGTAGAGTTGATCTTCTTAAATGTTTTGCCATCTACTCATTATAACATGGAACATCCTAATTGAGTGAACAAATAACTAATAAAAATACTCCATGCATCATATTGGAGTTTTGTTTGTGCATTGAATAAAGATGATAGTAATTTGAGAAATTTTGAATTTAACCCAAAGAAATAATTTAGGAAATTAGAAAAAATATATAGAAGAGAAAGAAGAAATAGTATGGAGCACAAAATAAATCCATAACTAAATAAATTCATCCCACTGATATGTCCAAACTGAATATTTAAATTAAGTACAAATTCTTTTGCGAAATTTGAATTCAAATTTTAGATTTGAAAATGAAAATGAAAAACAAAACATAAAAAAAATAATAAAAAGAAAAGAAGCTAGACCCGAAATGGGCCAAAACCTACCTGGTCCATCTATCCCAAGCGCTGGACCAGCCCAGCTGGAGAGAGTAGCGCCGACCTGCGGGCCCCATCGGTCAGTCCCCATACCGAGATGTGTTCGGGCGCTGGCACTGCCATGCGCGGCCTGCTGCACGGTGACTGCTGGGGGAAGCTAGTGGGTCTGCGCGGTGGGGCGTGGACCAAGCTTACCGCGCGTGCTATTTGCTGGGAGGCCGGTATTGGGACCCACCTTGTCAGCTAATACGCTCCGCACGTGCTGACCGTGGCCTCTGCGGAATGGGGCCCAGTGGTCAGGTCTTCCCCAACCTTCGTTCTGTTCTAACAGAAGCGCGAGGAATCGGGTGGATCCCCTGCTGATCCGATGTGCATGGGCTTCAACTCCCTTTCGCCCAGGATAAAAAGCCATGCCGCATCCCTCATCCCTCTTCGCGAACCGGGTTGCCAGACTCCTCTCCTTCTGCCGATCCATGGCGCTCGGCTCCTGGAGTCCTGGTGCCCTGCTCCTCTTCGTTGGCGGCCGAGCGGAGCTCCCTTCATGGACGTGCACCCTGAAAGGGAATTAGGCTTACATCTATTTCCTAAATGATTTTGGTGGTTGAATTGCCCAACACAAATAATTGGACTAACTAGTTTGCTCTAGTGTATAAGTTCTACAGGTGCAAAAGGTTCACACTTAGCCAATAAAAAGACCTAGCAATAGGTTCAACAAATGGAGCAAGGATCAACCGAAGGCTGCCCTGACTTGGCACACCGGACTGTCCGGTGTGCCACCGGACAGTGTCCGGTGCACCAGGGCACTTCAGGCCAAACTCTTCGCCTTCGGGAAATCCTGGAGTCGGCGCGCTATAATTCACCGGACATGTCCGGTGTACACCGGACAGTGTTCGGTGCTCCAAGGAAGACGCGGCTCCAAACTTCGCAGCCTCGGGAATTCGCGGAAGCTGCTCCGCTATAATTCATCGGACATGTCCGGTGTGCACCGGACTGTCCAGTGAGACGACGAGGCAACGGCTACTTCGGCGCCAACGGCTACCTGCGGGCGCATTAAATGCGCGCCAGCGCGCGCAGAAGTCAGGCACGCCCATACTGGCGCACCGGACATTGAACAGTGTGTGTCCGGTGTGCCACCGGACATCAAGGCGGGCCCAGAAGTCAGAGCTCCAACGGTCGGCCGGGTGACGTGGCTGTCGCACCGGACTGTCCGGTGCACCATTCGACAGACAGCCTCCACCAAACGGCGAGTTTGGTGGTTGGGGCTATAAATACCCCAACCATCCCATATTCATTGCCATCCAAGTTTTCCCACTTCTAACACTTACAAGAGCTCTAGCATTCAATTCCAAGACACACCCAAGTGGTCAAATCCTCTCCAAACTCCACACAACGCCCTAGTGATTAGAGAGAGAGATTTGCTTGTGTTCTTTCGAGCTCTTGCGCTTGGATTGCTTTCTTCTTTCTTTGATTCTTTGTTGCGATCAAACTCACTTGTAATTGAGGCAAGAGACACCAATCTTGTGGTGGTCCTTGTGTGAGCTTTGTGCTCCAAGTGATTGAGAAGAAGAAGCTCACTCGATCGGTGGATCGTTTGAGAGAGGGAATGGGTTGAAAGAGACCCGGCCTTTGTGGCCTCCTCAACGGGGAGTAGGTTTGCAAGAACCGAACCTCGGTAAAACAAATCCACGTGTCCCATTGTTCATTCGCTTGCGATTTGTTTAGCGCCCTCTCTCGCGGACTCGTTATTGTTTCTAACGCTAACCCGGCTTGTAGTTGTGTTTATATTTGTAAATTTCAGTTTCGCCCTATTCACCCCCCTCTAGGCGACTATCAATTGGTATCAAAGCTCGGTGCTTCATTAGAGCCTAACCGCTCGAAGTGATGTCGGGAGATCACGCCAAGAGGGAGATGGAGACCGGCGACAAGCCCACTACGAGCCGCGGGTCGACTTCATCGGAAGAGTCCCGCAACAAGAGGAAGGAGAAGAAGAACCCCTCCAACAAAGGGAAGGAGAAGAAGTCCTCTTCTCACAAGTCGCATCGGAGTAGCGGCAAGCACAAAAAAATGAGGAAGGTCGTCTAATACGAGACCGACACTTCATCACCATCGACATCCGGTTCCGATGCACCGTTCGTCACTTCTAAGCGCCACGAGCGCAAGAAGTTTAGTAAGATCCCTCTACATTATCCACGCATTACTAAGCACACACCTCTACTTTCCGTCCCTTTAGGCAAGCCACCAACTTTTGATGGTGAAGATTATGCAAGGTGGAGTGATTTAATGAAATTTCATCTAACCTCACTCCACAAAAGTATATGGGATGTAGTTGAGTTTGGTGTGCAGGTACCATCCGTAGGGGATGCGGATTATGATGCGGACGAAGTTGCCCAAATCGAGCACTTCAACTCCCAAGCAACAACCATCCTCCTCGCCTCTCTAAGTAGGGAGGAATACAACAAGGTGCAAGGTCTAAAAAGCGCCAAGGAGGTTTGGGATGTGCTCAAGACGGCACACGAAGGTGATGAGCTCACCAAAATCACCAAGCGGGAGACGATCGAGGGGGAGCTCGGTCGCTTCCGTCTTCGCTAAGGAGAGGAGCCACAAGATATGTACAACCGGCTCAAAACCTTGGTGAATCAAGTGCGCAACCTCGGGAGCACGAAATGGGATGACCACGAGGTGGTTAAGGTTATTTTGAGATCACTCATTTTCCTTAACCCTACTCAAGTACAATTAATTCGTGGTAATCCAAGATACACACTAATGACTCCCGAGGAAGTAATCGGGAATTTTGTGAGCTTTGAATGTATGATTAAGGGCTCAAGGAATATCATCGAGCTTGATGAGCCCTCCACTTCCGAAGCTCATCCCGTGGCGCTTAAGGCAACGGAAGAAAAGAAGGAGGAGTCTACATCAACTAGACAACCCATCGACGCCTCCAAGCTCGACAACGAGGAGATGGCTTTAATCATTAAAAGCTTTCGCCAAATCCTCAAGCAACGGAAGGGGAAGGATTACAAACCCCGTTCCAAAAAGGTTTGCTACAAGTGTGGTAAGCCCGGTCACTTTATTGCTAAATGTCCATTATCTAGTGACAGTGACAGGGATAACGACAAGAAGGGCAAGAGGAGAGAAAAGAAGAGGTACCACAAGAAGAGGGGCGGCGATGCCCACATATGTCGCGAGTGGGACTCCGACGAGAGCTCCACCGACTCCTCCGACGACGAGGACGCCGCCAACATCGCCGTCACCAAAGGCCTCTGAAAGGGAATTAGGCTTACACCGAGTTCCTAAATAATTTTGGTGGTTGAATTGCCCAACACAAATATTGGACTAACTAGTTTGCTCTAGTGTATAAGTTATACAGGTGCAAAAGGTTCACACTCAGCCAATAAAAAGATCAAGTTTTGGATTCAACAAAGGAGCAAAGAGGCAACCGAAGGCACCTCTGGCTGGAGGCACCGGACTGTCCGGTGTACACCGGACAGCGTCCGGTGCGCCCAGAGGACTCCAACTCGAACTCGCCACCTTCGGGAATTTCGCAGGCCGCTTCGCTATAATTCACTGGACTGTCCGGTGTACACCGGACAGTGTCCGGTGCTCCAAGGAAGCGCGGCCTCCTCAACTCGCCAGCCTCGGGTTCGCGCGGCAGCCGCTCCGCTATAATTCACCGGACATGTCCGGTGTGCACCGGACTGTCCGGTGTACCAGCGGGGCAACGGCTATTTCGGCGCCAACGGCTACCTGCGGCGCATTTAATGCGCGCTCTGCGCGCGCAGACGTCAGGCGCGCCCATACCGGCGCACCGGACAATGAACAGTGGTTGTCCGGTGTGCACTGGACACCCAGGCGGGCCCAGAAGTCAGAAGCTCCAACGGTCAGAATCCAACGGCATTGATGACGTGGCGGGGGCACCGGACATGTCCGGTGTGCACCGGACTGTCCGGTTCGCCATCGACAGACAGCCTCCACCAACGGTCAAGTTTGGTGGTTGGGGCTATAAATACCCCAACCACCCCACCATTCATTGCATCCAAGTTTTCCACTTCTCAACTACTTACAAGAGCTAGGCATTCAATTCAAGACACACCAAAGAGATCAAATCCTCTCCAATTCCACTCAAGCCTTTAGTGACTAGTGAGAGAGATTTGTCGTGTTCTTTTGAGCTCTTGCGCTTGGATCGCTTTCTTTCTTTCTCACTTGTTCTTGTGATCAAAACTCAATTGTAACCAAGGCAAGAGGCACCAATAGTGTGGTGGCCCTTGCGGGGAAGTTTTGTTCCCGTTTGATTGAGAAGAAGAAAAGCTCACTCGGTCCGAGGGACCGTTTGAGAGAGGGAAGGGTTGAAAGAGACCCGGCCTTTGTGGCCTCCTCAACGGGGAGTAGGTTTGAGAGAACCGAACCTCGGTAAAACAAATCCACGTGTCTCACTTCATTATTCGCTTGCGATTTGTTTTGCGCCCTCTCTCGCGGACTCTATTATATTTCTAACGCTAACCCGGCTTGTAGTTGTGATTATTTTTGTGATTTTCAGTTTCGCCCTATTCATCCCCCCTCTAGGCGACTTTCAATTGGTATCAAAGCCCGGTGCTTCATTAGAGCCTAACCGCTCGAAGTGATGTCGGGAGATCACACCAAGAGGGAGATGGAGACCGACGACAAGCCCACTACAAGCCAAGGGAGCACTTCATCGGAAGAGTCCCGCACCAAGAGAAGGGAGAAGAAGGGCTCCTCCAAACGGAAGGAGAAAAGATCTTCCTCTTCTCACCACAAAGAGAAGAAGGAAAAATCTTCTTCACACAAGTCGCATCGGAAAGGCGACAAGAGAATGAGGAAGGTGGTCTACTACGAGACCGACACTTCATCAACGTCCACCTCCGACTCCGATGCACCGTCCGTAACTTCTAAGCGCCAAGAGCGCAAGAAGTTTAGTAAGATCCCCTTACACTATACATCTAGACATACTCCATTACTTTCCGTTCCATTAGGCAAACCGCCAACTTTTGACGGCGAAGATTATGCTAGGTGGAGTGATTTAATGAAATTTCATCTAACCTCACTCCACAAAAGTATATGGAATGTTGTTGAGTTTGGAGCACAGGTACCATCAATAGGGGATGAGGATTATGACACGGACGAAGTGGCCCAAATCGAGCACTTCAACTCCCAAGCCGCAACCATTCTCCTCGCCTCTCTAAGCAAGGAGGAATACAACAAAGTACAAGGGTTGAAGAATGCAAAGGAGATTTGGGACTTACTCAAGACGGCGCACGAGGGTGATGAACTCACCAAGATCACCAAGCGGGAAACGATCGAGGGGGAGCTCGGTCGCTTCCGTCTTCGCCAAGGGGAGGAGCCACAAGACATGTACAACCGGCTCAAGACCTTGGTAAACCAAGTGCGCAACCTCGGGAGCAAAAAGTGGGACGACCACGAGGTGGTTAAGGTTATTTTAAGAGCTCTTATTTTCCTTAACCCCACTCAAGTTCAATTAATTCGTGGTAATCCTAGATATCCACTAATGACCCCCGAGGAAGTTATCGGGAATTTTGTGAGCTTTGAATGCATGATTAAGGGCTCAAAGAAGATCAACGAGCTTGACGAACCTTCCACATCCGAGGCGCAACCGGTGGCCTTCAAGGCCACGGAGGAGAAGAAGGAGGAGTCTACACCAAGTAGACAACCAATTGACGCCTCCAAGCTCGACAATGAGGAGATGGCCCTAATCATCAAAAGCTTTCGGCAAATCCTCAAGCAACGGAAGGGGAAGGATTACAAATCCCGTTCCAAGAAGGTTTGCTACAAGTGTGGTAAGCCCGGTCATTTTATTGCAAAATGTCCTATGTCTAGTGACAGTGACAGGGGCGACGACAAGAAGGGAAAGAGGAGAGAAAAGAAGAAGTATTACAAGAAGAAGGGCGGCGATGCCCATGTTTGCCGGGAGTGGAACTCCGACGAAAGCTCCACCGACTCCTCCTCCGACGACGAGGACGCCGCCAACATCGCCGTCACCAAGGGACTCCTCTTCCCCAACGTCGGCCACAAGTGTCTCATGGCCAAGGACGGCAAAAAGAAGGTAAAATCAAGGTCCTCCACTAAATATGAAACATCTAGTGATGAGGATGATGATAAAAATGAGGAGGATAACTTGCGCATTCTTTTTGCTAACCTCAACATGCAACAAAAAGAAAAATTAAATGAATTGATTAGTGCTATACATGAGAAGGATGATCTCTTGGATTCTCAAGAAGAATTCCTTATTAAAGAAAATAAGAAGCATGTTAAGGTTAAAAATGCTTATGCTCTAGAGGTAGAAAAATGTAACAAATTATCTAGTGAGCTAAGCATCTGCCATGACACTATTGCCAACCTTAGAAATGAAAATGCCAAATTAATTGCTAAGGTTGACTCTCATGTTTGTATTGATTCAATTCCCAATCTTAGAAATGATAATGATGATTTGCTTGCTAGGATTGATGAATTGAATGTTTCTGTTGCTAGCCTTAGAAATGAGAATGAGAAATTAATTATTAAGGCTAAAGAATTAGATGTTTGCTATGTTACAATTTCCGACCTTAGAACTAAGAATGATATGTTGCATGCTAAGGTTGTAGAACTAAAATCTTGCAAACCCTCTACATCTACTGAGCATATTTCCATTTGTACTAGGTGTAGAGATATTAATGTTGATGCTATCCATGATCACCTAGCCTTAATTAAAAAACAAAATGATCACATAGCACAACTTAATGCTAAGATTAGTGAGCATGACTTAGAAAATGAAAAATTTAAATTTGCTAGAAGCATGCTCTATAATGGGAGACGCCCAGGCATCAAGGATGGCATTGGCTTCCAAAGGGGAGACAATGTCAAACTTAATGCCCCTCCAAAGAATTTATCTAACTTTGTTAAGGGCAAGGCTCCCATGCCTCAGGATAACGAGGGTTACATTTTGTACCCTGCCGGCTATCCTGAGAGCAAAATTAGGAGAACTCACTCTAGGAAGTCTCACTCTGGCCCTCATCATGCTTTTATGTATAAGGGTGAGACATCTAGCTCTAGGCAACCAACCCGTGCCAAGTTGCCTAGAAAGAAAACTCCTAATGCATCAAATGATCATGCTATTTCATTCAAAACTTTTGATGCATCATATGTTTTAACTAACAAATCCGGCAAGGTAGTTGCTAAGATTGTTGGGGGCAAACACAAGGGATCAAAGACTTGTGTCTGGGTACCCAAAGTTCTTGTTTCTAATGCCAAAGGACCCAAAACCGTTTGGGTACCTAAAGTCAAGAACTAAAATTGTTTTGTAGGTTTATGCATCCGGGGGCTCAAGTTGGATACTCGACAGCGGGTGCACAAACCACATGACAGGGGAGAAAAAGATGTTCTCCTCATATGAGAAAAACCAAGATCCCCAACGAGCTATCACATTCGGGGATGGAAATCAAGGTTTGGTCAAAGGATTGGGTAAAATTGCTATATCACCTGACCATACTATTTCCAATGTTTTTCTTGTAGATTCTCTAGATTACAATTTGCTTTCCGTATCCCAATTATGTCAAATGGGCTACAACTGTTTATTTACTGATATAGGTGTTACTGTCTTTAGAAGAAGTGATGGTTCAATAGCATTTAAGGGAGTGTTAGAGGGTCAGCTATACTTGGTAGATTTTGATAGAGCTGAACTCGACACTTGCTTGGTTGCTAAGACTAACTTGGGTTGGCTCTGGCACCGCCGACTAGCCCATGTTGGAATGAAGAATCTTCACAAGCTTCTAAAGGGAGAACACATTTTAGGACTAACAAATGTTCATTTTGAGAAAGACAGGATTTGTAGCGCATGCCAAGCCGGGAAGCAAGTTGGCACTCATCATCCACACAAGAACATCATGACTAGTGACAGGCCACTGGAGCTCCTACACATGGACCTATTCGGCCCGATCGCTTACATAAGCATCGGCGGGAGTAAGTACTGTCTAGTTATTGTGGATGATTATTCTCGCTTCACTTGGGTGTTCTTTTTGCAGGACAAATCTTATACCCAAGAGACCTTAAAGGGATTCTTGAGACGGGCTCAAAATGAGTTCGGCTTAAGGATCAAGAAAATTAGAAGCGACAATGGAACGGAGTTCAAAAATTCTCAAATCGAAGGCTTCCTTGAGGAGGAGGGCATCAAGCATGAGTTCTCTTCTCCCTACACTCCACAACAAAATGGTGTAGTGGAGAGGAAGAATCGAACTCTATTGGACATGGCAAGAACCATGCTTGATGAGTACAAGACACCGGATCGGTTTTGGGCCGAAGCAGTCAACACCGCTTGCTACGCCATCAACCGGTTATATCTTCACCGAATCCTCAAGAAGACATCCTATGAACTCCTAACCGGTAAAAAGCCCAATATTTCATACTTTAGAGTTTTTGGTAGGAAATGTTTTATTCTTGTCAAAAGAGGTAGAAAATCTAAATTTGCTCCTAAAACTGTAGAAGGCTTTTTACTAGGATATGACTCAAACACAAGGGCATATAGAGTCTTTAACAAGTCCTCAGGACTTGTTGAAGTTTCTTGTGACGTTGTGTTTGATGAGACTAACGGCTCTCAAGTAGAGCATGTTGATCTTGATGAGATAGGTGAAGAACAGGCTCCATGCATAGCGCTTAGGAACATGTCCATTGGGGATGTGTGTCCTAAGGAATCCGAAGAGCCTCCAAATGCACAAGATCAACCATCCTCCTCCATGCAAGCATCTCCACCAACTCAAATTGAGGATGAGGCTCAAGATGTTGAACAAGAAGATCAAGAAGATGAGCCACCTCAAAATGACGGCAACGATCAAGGGGGAGATACAAATGATGAAGACAAGGAGGATGAACAACCAAGGCCGCCACACCCAAGAGTCCACCAAGCAATACAAAGAGATCACCCCGTCGACACCATCCTCGGCGACATTCATAAGGGGGTAACCACTCGATCTCGTGTTGCACATTTTTATGAGCATTACTCTTTTGTTTCCTCTATTGAGCCACACAGGGTAGAGGAAGCACTTCAAGATTCGGATTGGGTGATGGCGATGCAAGAGGAGCTCAACAATTTCACAAGGAATGAGGTATGGCACTTAGTTCCACGTCCTAATCAAAATGTTGTAGGAACCAAGTGGGTCTTCCGCAACAAGCAAGACGAGCATGGTGTGGTGACAAGGAACAAAGCTCGACTCGTGGCCAAGGGGTATTCACAAGTCGAAGGTTTGGATTTTGGTGAAACCTATGCACCCGTAGCTAGGCTTGAGTCAATTCGCATATTATTAGCCTATGCTACTTACCATGGCTTCAAGCTTTATCAAATGGACGTGAAGAGTGTCTTCCTCAATGGACCAATCAAGGAGGAGGTCTATGTTGAGCAACCTCCCGGCTTTGAAGACAGTGAGTACCCTAACCATGTTTATAGGCTCTCTAAGGCGCTTTATGGGCTCAAGCAAGCCCCAAGAGCATGGTATGAATGCCTTAGAGATTTCCTTATTGCAAATGGCTTCAAAGTCGGCAAAGCCGATCCTACTTTATTCACTAAAACTCTTGACAATGATTTGTTCGTATGCCAAATTTATGTTGATGATATTATATTTGGGTCTACTAACAAATCTACATGTGAAGAATTTAGTAGGATCATGACACAGAAATTCGAGATGTCGATGATGGGGGAGTTGAAGTACTTTCTAGGATTCCAAGTCAAGCAACTCCAAGAGGGCACCTTCATTTGCCAAACGAAGTATACTCAAGACATCCTAACCAAGTTTGGAATGAAGGATGCCAAGCCCATCAAGACTCCCATGGGAACAAATGGGCATCTCGACCTCGACACGGAATGTAAGTCCGTGGATCAAAAGGTATACCGGTCGATGATTGGTTCATTGCTTTATTTATGTGCATCTCGACCGGACATTATGCTTTCTGTTTGCATGTGTGCAAGATTCCAAGCCGACCCTAAGGAATCACACCTTACGGCCGTAAAACGAATCTTGAGATATTTGGCTTATACTCCTAAGTTTGGGCTTTGGTACCCTCGGGGATCCACTTTTGATTTGATTGGTTATTCGGATGCCGATTGGGCGAGGTGTAAGATTAATAGAAAGAGCACATCGGGGACTTGCCAGTTCTTGGGAAGATCCTTGGTGTCTTGGGCTTCAAAGAAGCAAAATTCGGTCGCTCTTTCCACCGCCGAAGCCGAGTATATTGCCGCAGGCCATTGTTGCGCGCAATTGCTTTGGATGAGGCAAACCCTGCGGGACTATGGTTACAAATTAACCAAAGTTCCTCTTCTATGTGATAATGAGAGTGCAATCCGCATGGCGGATAATCCCGTTGAACATAGCCGCACTAAGCACATAGCCATTCGGTATCATTTTCTTCGGGATCACCAACAAAAGGGGGATATCGAGATTTCATACATTAACACTAAAGATCAATTAGCCGATATCTTTACCAAGCCACTTGATGAACAATCTTTTACCAGACTTAGGCATGAGCTTAATATTCTTGATTCTAGGAATTTCTTTTGCTAAACTTGCACACATAGCTCATAAATATACCTTTGATCATGTCTCTTTTATATATGCTATGACTAATGTGTTTTCAAGTGTATTTCAAACCAAGTCATAGGTATATTGAAAGGGAATTGGAGTCTTCGGCGAAGACAAGGCTTCCACTCTACTCTACTACTCATTCCTCGCCGTCGCTCCGCATCACTCTCCATCTTTGGTATAATCTTTACTTATTTGTTTTATGACCAAAGGAGGAGAAAGCACTTCAGGGGCCTATATATCATTCCAAGTATCCGTTTTTGGCGATTCATGCCAAAGGGGGAGAAAGTATTGGCCCAAAGCAAAAGGACCGCACCACCACCCTAATTTTTAAATTTGATGATTTTCAATTGGTAAATTTCAAAATTGGTATCTCTTTGTGTTCTAAAGGGGGAGCAAGTAGTATTTTTCAAAATTGATGTCCTAAAACCCTCTTGAACGCTAAGAGGAGAATTTATTTGAGGGGGAGTTTTGTTTAGTCAAAGGAAAAGCATTTGAAACAAGGGGAGAAAATTTCAAAACTTAAAAATGCCTTGCAAATCTTATTCATTTACCTCTGACTATCTTGCAAAAGGACTTTGAAAAGAATTTACAAAAGAGTTTGCAAAAACAAAACTTTTGGTGCAAATGTGGTCCAATATGTTAAAAATAAAGAAACAATCCATGCGCATCATGTAAGTATTATATTGGCTCAATTTCAAGCAACCTTTGCACTTATATTATGCATACTAGTTCAATTATGCACTTCTATATTTGCTTTGGTTTGTGTTGGCATCAATCACCAAAAAGGGGGAGATTGAAAGGGAATTAGGCTTACACCGAGTTCCTAAATAATTTTGGTGGTTGAATTGCCCAACACAAATATTGGACTAACTAGTTTGCTCTAGTGTATAAGTTATACAGGTGCAAAAGGTTCACACTCAGCCAATAAAAAGATCAAGTTTTGGATTCAACAAAGGAGCAAAGAGGCAACCGAAGGCACCTCTGGCTGGAGGCATCGGACTGTCCGGTGTACACCGGACAGCGTCCGGTGCGCCCAGAGGACTCCAACTCGAACTCGCCACCTTCGGGAATTTCGCAGGCCGCTTCGCTATAATTCACCGGACTGTCCGGTGTACACCGGACAGTGTCCGGTGCTCCAAGGAAGCGCGGCCTCCTCAACTCGCCAGCCTCGGGTTCGCGCGGCAGCCGCTCCGCTATAATTCACCGGACATGTCCGGTGTGCACCGGACTGTCCGGTGTACCAGCGGGGCAACGGCTATTTCGGCGCCAACGGCTACCTGCGGCGCATTTAATGCACGCTCTGCGCGCGCAGACGTCAGGCGCGCCCATACCGGCGCACCGGACAATGAACAGTGGTTGTCCGGTGTGCACCGGACACCCAGGCGGGCCCAGAAGTCAGAAGCTCCAACGGTCAGAATCCAACGGCATTGATGACGTGGCGGGGGCACCGGACATGTCCGGTGTGCACCGGACTGTCCGGTGCGCCATCGACAGACAGCCTCCACCAACGGTCAAGTTTGGTGGTTGGGGCTATAAATACCCCAACCACCCCACCATTCATTGCATCCAAGTTTTCCACTTCTCAACTACTTACAAGAGCTAGGCATTCAATTCAAGACACACCAAAGAGATCAAATCCTCTCCAATTCCACTCAAGCCTTTAGTGACTAGCGAGAGAGATTTGTCGTGTTCTTTTGAGCTCTTGCGCTTGGATCGCTTTCTTTCTTTCTCACTTGTTCTTGTGATCAAAACTCAATTGTAACCAAGGCAAGAGGCACCAATAGTGTGGTGGCCCTTGCGGGGAAGTTTTGTTCCCGTTTGATTGAGAAGAAGAAAAGCTCACTCGGTCCGAGGGACCGTTTGAGAGAGGGAAGGGTTGAAAGAGACCCGGCCTTTGTGGCCTCCTCAACGGGGAGTAGGTTTGAGAGAATCGAACCTCGGTAAAACAAATCCGCGTGTCTCACTTCATTATTCGCTTGCGATTTGTTTTGCGCCCTCTCTCGCGGACTCTATTATATTTCTAACGCTAACCCGGCTTGTAGTTGTGATTATTTTTGTGATTTTCAGTTTCGCCCTATTCACCCCCCCTCTAGGCGACTTTCAGCCTCCTCTTCCCCAACGTCGGCCACAAGTGCCTCATGGCCAAGGACGGCAAAAAGAAGGTTAAATCTAAATCCTCCACTAGATATGAGTCCTCCAGTGATGATAATGCTAGTGATGAGGAAGATAATTTGCGCACCCTTTTTGCCAACCTTAACATGGAACAAAAAGAAAAATTAAATGAATTAATTAGTGCAATTCATGAAAAGAATGACCTTTTGGACTCCCAAGAGGACTTCCTAATTAAAGAAAATAAGAAACATGTTAAGGTTAAAAATGCTTATGCTCTAGAAATAGAAAAATGTAAGAAATTAACTAGTGAGCTAAGCACATGCCATGACACTATTGCCAACCTTAGAAATGAAAATGCTAGATTAATTGCTAAGGTTGATTCACATGTTTGTAATGTTTCAACTTCCAATTCTAGGGATGATAATATTGATTTACTTGCTAGAATTGATGAGTTGAATGCTTCTCTTGCTAGCCTTAGAGATGAAAAAGAAAAATTGCTTGCTAAGGCTAGAGATTTTGATGTTTGCATTTCTAACCTTAGAGATGAGAATGATGTACTGCATGCTAAGGTTATAGAATTAAAAACTTGCAAAACCTCTACATCTACTGAGCATATTTCCATTTGTACTAGATGTAGAGATATTAATGTTGATGCTATCCATGATCACCTAGCCTTAATTAAGAAACAAAATGATCACATAGCACAACTTAATGCTAAGATTAGTGAGCATGACTTAGAAAATGAAAAATTTAAATTTGCTAGAAGCATGCTCTATAATGGGAGACGCCCTGGCATTAAGGACGGCATTGGCTTCCAAAGGGGAGACAATGTCAAACTTAATGCCCCTCCTAAAAGATTGTCTAATTTTGTTAAGGGCAAGGCTCCCATGCCTCAGGATAACGAGGGTTACATTTTGTACCCTGCCGGTTATCCTGAGAGCAAAATTAGGAGAATTCACTCTAGGAAGTCTCACTCCGGCCCTAACCATGCTTTTATGTATAAGGGTGAGACATCTAGTTCTAGGCAACCAACCCGTGCTAAATTGCCTAAGAAGAAAACTCCTATTGCATCAAATGATCATGCTATTTCATTTAAAACTTTTGATGCATCTTATGTGCTAACTAACAAATCCGGCAAATTAGTTACCAAGTTTGTTGGGGGCAAACACAAGGGCTCCAAAACTTGTGTTTGGGTACCCAAAGTTCTTGTATCTAATGCCAAAGGACCCAAAACTGTTTGGGTACCTAAAGTCAAGAACTAAATTTGTTTTGTAGGTTTATGCATCCGGGGGAACAAGTTGGATTATTGATAGCGGGTGCACAAACCACATGACCGGGGAGAAAAAGATGTACTCCTCATACGAGAAAAACCAAGATCCCCAACGAGCTATCACATTCGGGGATGGAAATCAAGGTTTGGTCAAAGGATTGGGTAAAATTGCTATATCACCTGACCATTCTATTTCCAATGTTTTTCTTGTAGATTCTTTAGATTACAATTTGCTTTCTGTATCTCAATTATGCAAAATGGGCTACAACTGTCTCTTTAATGATGTAGGTGTTACTGTCTTTAGAAGAAGTGATGATTCAGTAGCTTTTAAGGGAGTATTAGAGGGTCAGCTGTACTTAGTTGATTTCAATAGAGCTGAACTCGATACTTGCTTAATTGCTAAGACTAACATGGGTTGGCTCTGGCACCGCCGACTAGCCCATGTTGGAATGAAGAATCTTCATAAGCTTCTAAAGGGAGAGCACATTTTAGGACTAACCAATGTTCATTTTGAGAAAGATAGTATTTGTAGCGCCTGCCAAACCGGGAAGAAAGTTGGAACTCAACATCCACACAAGAACATCATGACGACCGACAGGCCGCTTGAGCTACTCCACATGGATCTATTCGGCCCGATTGCTTACATAAGCATCGGCGGGAGTAAGTATTGTCTTGTAATTGTGGATGATTATTCTCGCTTCACTTGGGTATTCTTTTTACAGGAAAAATCTCAAACCCAAGAGACATTAAAGGGATTCTTGAGACGGGCTCAAAATGAGTTCGGCTTGAGGATCAAGAAAATTCGAAGCGACAACGGGACAGAGTTCAAGAATTCTCAAATTGAAAGCTTTCTTGAGGAGGAGGGCATCAAGCATGAGTTCTCTTCTCCCTACACCCCACAACAAAATGGTGTAGTGGAGAGGAAGAATCGAACTCTATTGGACATGGCAAGAACCATGCTTGACGAGTACAAGACACCGGATCGGTTTTGGGCCGAGGCGGTTAATACCGCCTGCTACGCCATCAACCGGTTATATCTTCATCGAATCCTCAAGAAGACATCCTATGAACTCCTAACTGGTAAAAAGCCCAATATTTCATATTTTAGAGTCTTTGGTAGCAAATGCTTTATTCTTATTAAGAGAGGTAGAAAATCTAAATTTGCTCCTAAGACTGTAGAAGGCTTTTTACTAGGATATGACTCAAACACAAGGGCATATAGAGTCTTTAACAAGTCCTCAGGACTTGTTGAAGTTTCTTGTGACGTTGTGTTTGATGAAACTAACGGCTCTCAAGTAGAGCAAGTTGATCTTGATGAGATAGGTGAAGAACAGGCTCCGTGCATCGCGCTAAGGAACATGTCCATTGGGGATGTGTGTCCTAAGGAATCCGAAGAGCCTACAAATGCACAAGATCAACCTTCCTCCTCCACGCAAGCATCTCCACCGACTCAAAATGAGGATGAAGCTCAAGTTGATGAAATAGAAGATCAAGCAAATGAGCCACCTCAAGATGACGGCAACAATCAAGGGGGAGATGCAAATGATCAAGACAAGGAGGATGAAGAACCAAGACCGCCACACCCAAGAGTTCACCAAGCAATCCAACGAGATCACCCCGTCGACACCATCCTCGGCGACATTCATAAGGGGGTAACCACTAGATCTCGTGTTGCTCATTTTTGTGAACATTACTCGTTTGTTTCCTCTATTGAGCCAACCAGGGTAGAGGAAGCACTACAAGATTCGGATTGGGTAGTGGCGATGCAAGAGGAGCTCAACAATTTCACGAGGAACGAGGTATGGCACTTAGTTCCACGTCCTAATCAAAATGTTGTAGGAACCAAGTGGGTCTTCCGCAACAAGCAAGACGAGCATGGTGTGGTGACTAGGAACAAAGCTCGACTCGTGGCTAAGGGGTATTCACAAGTCGAAGGTTTGGATTTCGGTGAAACCTATGCACCTGTAGCTAGGCTTGAGTCAATTCGTATATTATTGGCCTATGCTACTTACCATGGCTTCAAGCTCTTTCAAATGGACGTGAAGAGTGCCTTCCTCAACGGACCAATCAAGGAAGAGGTCTATGTTGAGCAACCTCCCGACTTTGAAGATAGTGAGTATCCTAATATTGTCTATAGGCTCTCTAAGGCGCTTTATGGGCTCAAACAAGCCCCAAGAGCATGGTATGAATGCCTTAGAGATTTCCTTATTGCAAATGGCTTCAAAGTCGGCAAGGCCGATCCTACTTTGTTTACTAAAACTCTTGAGAATGACTTGTTTGTATGCCAAATCTATGTTGATGATATTATATTTGGGTCTACTAGCGAGTCTAATTGTGAAGAATTTAGTAGGATCATGACGCAAAAATTCGAGATGTCTATGATGGGGGAGTTGAAGTATTTCTTAGGATTTGAAGCGAAGCAACTCCAAGAGGGCACCTTCATTTCTCAAACAAAGTACACTTAAGACATTCTAACCAAGTTTGGAATGAAGGACGCCAAACCCATCAAGACACCCATGGGAACAAATGGGCATCTCGACCTCGACACGGGAGGTAAGTCCGTGGATCAAAAGATATACCGGTCGATGATAGGTTCATTGCTTTATTTATGTGCATCTCGACCGGATATTATGCTTTCCGTATGCATGTGTGCAAGATTCCAATCCGACCCTAAGGAATCACACCTTACGGCCGTAAAACGAATCTTGAGATATCTAGCTTACACTCCTAAGTTTGGGCTTTGGTACCCTCGGGGATCCACTTTTGATTTAATTGGTTATTCGGATGCCGACTGGGCGGGGTGTAAAATCAATAGAAAGAGCACATCGGGGACTTGCCAGTTCTTGGGAAGATCCTTGGTATCTTGGGCTTCAAAGAAGCAAAATTCGGTCGCTCTCTCTACCGTCGAAGCCGAGTACATTGCCACAGGCCATTGTTGCGCGCAATTGCTTTGGATGAGGCAAACCCTGCGGGACTATGGTTACAAATTAACCAAAGTCCCTTTGCTATGTGATAATGAGAGTGCAATCAAAATGGCCGACAATCCCGTCGAGCATAGCCGCACTAAGCACATAGTCATTCAGTATCATTTTCTTAGGGATCACCAACAAAAGGGGGATATCGAGATTGCTTATATCAACACTAAAGATCAATTAGCCGATATCTTTACCAAGCCTCTTGATGAACAATCTTTTACCAAACTTAGGCATGAGCTCAATATTCTAGATTCTAGGAATTTCTTTTGTTAACTTGCACACATAACTCATTTGTATACCTTTGATCGTGTCTCTTTTATATATGCTATGACTCATGTGTTTTCAAGTCTATTTCAAACCAAGTCATAGGTATATTGAAAGGGAATTGGAGTCTTCGGCGAAAACAAAGGCTTCCACTCCGCAACCCATCCTTCGTCGTCGCTCCAAGCCTCTCCTCATTCATGGGGGAGAACACAAAGCAAAGGACTCCGGCTTTGGTATAATCTTCACTTATACATTTTATTTGCCAAAGGGGGAGAAATTTGATGAAGGGCTTATATTTCACTCTAAGTATCCGTTTTTGGCGATTCATGCCAAAGGGGGAGAAAGTATAGAGCCCAAAGCAAAAGGACCGCATCACCACCTAATTCAAAATTTTGAAGATTTTCAATTGGTAAATTTCAAATTAATACCTTATTGTGTTCAAAAAGGGGGAGAAAGTAGTATTTCAAAAATGATTCATCAAAACCCTCTTGAACACTAAGAGGAGGATCTTATTTAGGGGGAGTTTTGTTTTAGTCAAAGGAAAAGCATTTGAAATAGGGGGAGAAAATTTCAAATCTTGAAAATGCTTTGCTAAATCTTATTCTTTCATCTTTAACTATTTGCAAAAGACCTTGAAAAGAGTTTACAAAAGAATTTGCAAAAACAAAACATGTGGTGCAAGCGTGGTCCAAAATGTTAAAAAGAAAGAAACCATCCATGCGCATCCTAAGTATTTATATTGGCTCAATTCCAAGTAACCTTTGCACTTACATTATGCAAACTAGTACTTTTATATTTGCTTTGGTTTGTGTTGGCATCAATCACCAAAAAGGGGGAGATTGAAAGGGAATTAGGCTTACACCTATTTCCTAAATGATTTTGGTGGTTGAATTGCCCAACACAAATAATTGGACTAACTAGTTTGCTCTAGTGTATAAGTTCTACAGGTGCAAAAGGTTCACACTTAGCCAATAAAAAGACCTAGCAATGGGTTCAACAAATGGAGCAAGGATCAACCGAAGGCTGCCCTGACTTGGCACATCGGACTGTCCGGTGTGCCACCGGACAGTGTCCGGTGCACCAGGGCACTTCAGGCCAAACTCTTCGCCTTCGGGAAATTCTGGAGCCGGCGCGCTATAATTCACCGGACATGTCCGGTGTACACCGGACAGTGTCAGGTGCTCCAAGGAAGACGCGGCTCCAAACTTCGCAGCCTCGGGAATTCGTGGAAGCTGCTCCGCTATAATTCACCGGACATGTCCGGTGTGCACCGGACTGTCCGGTGAGACGACGAGGCAACGGCTACTTCGGCGCCAACGGCTACCTGCGGGCGCATCAAATGCGCGCCAGCGCGCGCAGAAGTCAGGCACGCCCATACTGGCGCACCGGACATTGAACAGTGTGTGTCCGGTGTGCCACCGGACATCAAGGCGGGCCCAGAAGTCAGAGCTCCAACGGTCGGCCAGGTGACGTGGCTGTCGCACCGGACTGTCCGGTGCACCATTCGACAGACAGCCTCCACCAAACGGCGAGTTTGGTGGTTGGGGCTATAAATACCCCAACCATCCCACATTCATTGCCATCCAAGTTTTCCCACTTCTAACACTTACAAGAGCTCTAGCATTCAATTCCAAGACACACCCAAGTGGTCAAATCCTCTCCAAACTCCACACAACGCCCTAGTGATTAGAGAGAGAGATTTGCTTGTGTTCTTTCGAGCTCTTGCGCTTGGATTGCTTTCTTCTTTCTTTGATTCTTTGTTGCGATCAAACTCACTTGTAATTGAGGCAAGAGACACCAATCTTGTGGTGGTCCTTGTGTGAGCTTTGTGCTCCAAGTGATTGAGAAGAAGAAGCTCACTCGATCGGTGGATCGTTTGAGAGAGGGAAAGGGTTGAAAGAGACCCGGCCTTTGTGGCCTCCTCAACGGGGAGTAGGTTTGCAAGAACCGAACCTCGGTAAAACAAATCCACGTGTCCTATTGTTCATTCACTTGCGATTTGTTTAGCGCCCTCTCTCGCGGACTCGTTATTGTTTCTAACGCTAACCCGGCTTGTAGTTGTGTTTATATTTGTAAATTTCAGTTTCGCCCTATTCACCCCCCCCTCTAGGCGACTATCACACCCTCCCTAGCAGCCTCTTGCTCATCCGCCTATGCACGCCGTGCGCCCAGAAATTTTGAGAGGGTCTGCTCGCCGCCACAGGCACGTCGTCATCGCCAGGTGACGTGTGTGGGCAATGCTGCTATGGTCGCCTCTGTGCCTGGCTCGAGTCCACCGTCGTCCAGCTAGTGCACTAGTGCTGGTGCCTCGGTGCCAAGTCTGGAGTATTTGTGGCGTTACCTCGCCGGAGATAGCGAGCTCTCCTGCCTCCGGACCAGCGCCACCTCGCCGCAATTGCTTGTCGTCGCCCACCGTGTATCCCGTTCCGCACCTCGCCGTGGTCAGGGCACTCCGTCGCGACGTTCTCGGTGAGACCCTCCCCCTTAGATTAGGAACATTCTGCTTTGCGTATAACGTCGGTTAGAACAGCTGGGGGAGATTCGGGGCGTGTGGGGCGGTTCTCTAGCGAGGGCCGCCGCCAACCCTGGTTGCGCCGCCGCAGTTGGCCGCAGCAGGTGGAAGAAGGACCCGCGACCGTCCGATCGCCTTCGGAGGGTCGAGATTAGAAGTGTGTACCCCTTCGCCTAAGACTAGATCCTGATCGTTGGCTCCAGATCGTGCGAAGCGTATTTGATCGCGCGTATTTGAGACTTGAACCGTTGATCGGGAATCCAACCATGGTGAATGCGTACCGCTTCGTTAAACCTAGATCTAATCTTGCACGTCCAATTTGGATCGTGCGGCTCAGATGCCCTCATACCCCTTCACGCTGAGTATTTTGCATAAGAGACCTTGCCCTTTTTAGAAAAGAACCCGCAGTCCCTCGTGGCTGTCTTCTGAGTCTAGGTAATTTTACCCCGGGGACCCTAAACTTCTCTGTATTAGTGTGCTCAGTCCAGGAAGCTAAGATCTCAGATAAATGGAATTAGAAAATGATATTTAACGCAAAAATAAGTGCTAGAATGTGTTTAAATCATAGAAATTTCATATGATGTCCAAATTAGTTCATTCCAATTCCTATAATTCTATAATATTATTTTTTATCACATAGTACCACTGTTTTGACATGAATGTTGCATTAAAATTTATATCCCATTTAATCTTGTGCAAAACACATAAAATACTTAGAAATTCATAACTCCTTCGTTTTAACTCCGATTTGATCCGTTCAAGTTCCGTTAGTCTCGTAGCAACGCGTAGATTATTTTTACGCAATGTATTATTATGTTTGGTGTGATGTTAATTTTGTCTATACCATGTTTGTTTGGATTGCTACAACTAGCAGCGAGGTTACGAGTTACTTGAAGAGCAAGTTGGTACCTGGAATCTCAAGTGCCAAGCAAGTTGTGCCCTTGATTCACTTTTGTTACCCAATAATGTTCTTTATAATCATTTACCATGCATAGGTTTAATTTTGATGGGACCCAATAGGTCACCCTAGATTGTTTATCTCATTACCTTGTTTGCCCCTGAATCACATGGGTAGTTTTTGCTATTGCTTTATATGGTTTTGGGATAATCATTTATTATATCCGTGTTCCAGTTATTTTGTTATTTTATTTATGTTCAAGTCAGGATCATTATATTATTGTTAATTGGAACATAGAGCTTAACTTGAGAAACACGTGCCACCACAAGGGAGGAATGTGACCCCTTGGCTAACTAATTAGGAAAGCTAGTGGAAGACTACCTTACTCGAAAGGGGCAAGAGCAGTAGGGGAGTTGCATGCAAGGAGGTTCTCGGGTTGATTTTGCTGCGATGGCGGTCAGACGAGGGATTCTTGCAAGTGCTCTTCCCATAAACTGTAGCGGGTTTTCGGAAGCTAGTGGAACTTTGTAAAGGCCTCGTAGTGAATCCCTAGCCATTCACCTTGGTAGTGTCTAAGGGCCTAGCTAACCCTGGCGACATGGGAAACACGACTTGTGGGTAAAGGGTACAACCTCTGCAGAGTGTAAAACTGGTATACTAGCCGAGCTCACGGTCATGAGCGGCTCAGGACTCTCCGATGATTAAATTATGGAACCTAAACTCAATTTGTCATTTGCATATGCATGGGATTATTTATTAATTTTGTTCTATTACTTTGAACAACTGCTAATAACCCCTGTCATTACTTACACTTAGTAACTGCTAATAAAATTTTGAACAACTATTTAAAAGCAATGCTCAGCTTTAACCCCTGTCATTGATTAGCCTTACACATCACATGAACTCCCATCTTTGTGAGGTCATGTCCACTGGTTCTCCACAACTTATTGAGCTATGATCATGTGTGAGCTCACCCTTGCTGTCTCACACCCTCCACAGGTCAAGAACAGGTACCACTGGATGGCGCATGGTGGATGTTGCGCTGTATTCGAGAGAGGTCTAGGTCGTCGTCTCCCAGTTGACTTTCTCGCGCCAAGGATGTATTTTTAGATCCTGTTATATTTATCTTTTATTTTGTAAGTCTTCCTGTTGACGCCTTTTCGGAGCACCAAACACTCAACAAGAACCGTGGCGGTGCCCTCTGCACAGGGGCGGACGGTTCGCGCGCAGGGGCCGGACGGTCCGCGGCCTGATGCGAGGCGCGGTGGTGCTCTCTGCGCAAGGGCGGACTGTCCGCGGCCTGGGGCCGGACGGTCCGCAGCCTGGTGCGCGGCTAGGGCTCCTGCCTGACGGCCGGACGGTCCGCGCCCTGGGGCCAGACGGTCCGCGCGTACGCAGGGACGGCGGAAGATCGCCGACGGCGCCTGGATCTCGCTCCCGGGAGGGACCCCGTCGGGGAGTAGAGATCCTAGGTGGTGTCTAGGCTCGGGCAGGCCGACCTAGACTCCTCTAATCGACGTAGAGTCGAGGAGAGGCGGAGAATTTGGGGATTGGAAGACTAAACCTAAACTAGACTAGAACTACTCCTAGGATAAAATGCGAAATAGAAGTTGTATTGATTCGATTGATGATTACAAATCGGTCGTAGACCTCTCTTTATATAGAGGAGGGGGGCTGGACCCTTTACACGACTGGATTCCGGGTTAATTCCGCAAATCTAGCCAACAAACATAGCACAAAACTCGGAACCCTAAACTACTCTGCGCATGCGCGGACCGTCCGGCCCACAGGCGCGGACTGTCCGGACCGCGGACCGTCCGGCCGCTCAATATGGTGCTCAACATATGCCCCCCTGCCTTTTGGTGGAGCTGAGCAAACCAAAAGCAACTAACTCGATGTGATTACATCGGTTCTCTTAGGCATCCTGCCACATACTAGGATGGTACTGTTTGAGGAAACGCCCATTCAAAGCCTTAGGCAAGTCCTTGCCTTGTAATGTTTATAGCAAATAGGCGTTGCCAGACATCACCTGTTTTACTTTATAAGGGCCTTCCCAACTTGGCGACCATTTCCCGAACTTCCGGTCTTTATTCCTTAGAGGCAGAATGGTCTTCCACACCAGGTCCCCTACTTGAAATGATTTTGCTTTGACCTTCTTGTTGTAGGCCCTGGCTACCATGATTTTGTCCTTTTCTATTGCTCCCAAAGCTATCATCCTTTTGTCAGTCACCTCATCAATATTATCCATCATTGAATCATAATAATCGGTAACAGTTAGATCATTTTGTCTGGCGAACCTGATAGCATTCAAACTTATTTCCACAGGCAACACTGCTTCCTGCCCATAGACAAGCTCAAAAGGAGATACTTTAGTAGCCCTATGTTTAGATATTCTATGAGCCCATAAAGCCTCAGACAAAATCTTATGCCAATGTTTAGGATTATTAGATATTTTCTTTTTTATCAAATTAATCAATGTCCTATTGCTAGACTCGGCCTGACCATTGGCCTGAGCATAATATGGAGATGAATTAAGCAGCTTAATTCTGTATAATTCAGCAAATTCACGTACCTCCTTTGACATAAAAGAAGTACCTTGATCTGTAGTTAAGGTCTGGGGAATGCCGAATCTATGAATGATATGCTCAGTTATAAACTCAATTACCTCATTGTGTGTCATGTTCTTTAGAGCAACGGCTTCAGTCCATTTGGTGAAGTAGTCAGTGGCAACTAACACAAACTGATGCCCCTTTGATGATGAAGGATGAATTTCTCCAATAAAGTCTAATCCCCATCCTCTGAACGGCCAAGGCTTGATGATAGGATGTAATTCGGCTGCAGGGACCAACTGTAGATCGCCGAATTTTTGACACACTTGGCAACCCTTGTAGTACTTGAAACAATCAGCTATCATACTAGGCCAATAAAAACCAGACCTTTGCAACAACCACTTCATCTTTGGAGCTGATTGATGAGTACCACAAATTCCCTCATGTACTTCGGCCATGGCTAATATAGCGTCATCTGGGCCCAAGCACTTAAGCAAGATGTCATTGACTGTTCGGCGGTAAAGTTCATCACTCATCAAAACATACTTGAAAGCTGTTCACCGAATGTTCTTATCTGTCCTGATATTTGGATTTTGCAAATAATTAAGTATAGGTGTCCTCCAATCACTTGCATCGGCTTCATTGTCAGCCGAATCGATTAAGAGAACATTTCTGATAACCTCGGACGGTCCGGCGTCATCACGCGGACGGTCCGCGACCTGGGAATTTGGCTCTGCACTGGTTATCAGATTTTCAGTTTTGTGAAATTTCCCTCTCTTTATCCAATAACCTGATGCATCTTGTGCCAAATCGTTAGCTCTATGATTCTCAACTCTAGAGATATGCCGAATACTGAATTCGTCAAAAGAATGGATTATGCTCCAACATTTCTCAAGATAACTATTTAGAGTACCATCAAGACATTGATATTCTTCTAACACTTGTTGGACAACCAGCTGAGAATCACCAAATACCTTCACATGTTTTACTCCCATACTACTTAAAAGTTCTAAACCGAATAGGAGGGCCTCATATTCAGCTTGATTATTAGTGCAATAAGTTTTCAATCGGCTAGAGAAGTCAAAGGAGACATTACTTGGTGAAACAAGCACAATGCCAATTCCTTGCCCTTCATTGCAAACCGATCCATCAAAATATAAAGTCCAAGGAGTAATAGTGAGGTATGACATGTCTAGTTCATAAATATCATTAACCCGATGTTCTACAATAAAATCCGCTACGACTTGGCCTTTCATAGATTTCAATGGTTCATAGGCCAAGTCATATTCTATGAGTGCATAAGCCCACTTACCAATTCTACCACTCATAATTGGGTTATGCAACATGTATTTGATTACATCGGCTTGACCAGAAACAGTGCAATGACTAGACAGTAAATAACATCTACATTTGGTGCATGCATAAAACAAGCATAAGCATAACTTTTCAATAAAAGTGTACCTTGTTTCAGCATCCACCAACCTTCGGCTTAGATATGTCACCACATGTTCCTTCCCCTCAGTTTCTTGTGTCAGAACAGCCCCAATAACCTTGTCTTCAGCTGCAATGTATAATCTGAATGGTGCTCCTACTTGTGGTGCTTTTAACACGGGAGCCGAAGACAAGTATTTTTTAATGAGATCAAATGCTTCCTGCTGCTCTGCCCCCCAAGTGAATTCAGCATCATTCTTAAGCCGAAGGATAGGGGTGAAGGCATCAATCTTCCCGGCTAGGTTAGAAATAAACCTTCGTAAATAATTCACCTTGCCGAGAAACCTCTGCACTTCGACCTTACAAGTCGGAGGCCCCACATTCCGAATAGACTTGATTCGGTCAGGGTCTATTTCTATACCATGTTCATGGATGACAAATCCTAAAAACTTACCAGCCGACACTCCAAAAGCACATTTACGTGGGTTCATTTTTAAACCATACCGACGCATTTTATCAAAGGCTTTGCTCAAATCGGCTATATGAGAACTAAACTTAGCCGATTTGACTACAATATCATCAATGTAGACTTCCACAGTGTTTCCTAACAACTCATGGAAGATCAGATTCATAGCCCTCTGATAAGTAGCACCAGCATTTTTAAGACCGAATGTCATGACAACCCATTCAAATAAACCAATGAAGCCGGGACATATAAAGGCCGTTTTAGATGCATCTTCTTCGGCCATGAAAATCTGATTATATCCGGCATTACCATCAAGGAAGCTAATAATTCTATTTCCTGATGCATTATTGATTAATGTGTCGGCTATGGGCATGGGATATTCATCTTTAGGAGTTGCTTTATTTAAATTACGAAAATCAATGCATACTCTAAGTTTACCTGACTCCTTCTTCTCCACCGGCACAATATTGGAGACCCACTCTGCGTATCTGCAAGGTCTAATAAAATTAGCTTCTAGTAGCCGGTGGATTTCGTCCTTGATTCGTGGGAGAAGATCTGGACGAAATGTTCTAGCTTTCTGTTTGAAAGGTCTGAAACCAGACTTAATGGGCAGCCGATGTTCGACAATCTCTCGGCTTAGTCCAGACATTTCAGTGTAATTCAAAGCAAAACAATCTGAATATTCCTTCAATAGACCGATCATCTCATTTCTAGAATCGGTCTCTAGGGTCTTGTTTACAAAAGTCGGCCTTGGAGTTTTACCATTTCCTATGTCAATCTCCTCCAAAGGATCAGCCGATGTAAACCCCTGTCCTAGTTTATCAAGATCTCTGAATTCCTCTATCATGTCCCCCACAGAGGAATCAGATGATCTTTGTGTGATGGCGGACTTTCCGGTCTCGGTGACCGGATCATCCGTAATACTATCTTTTCGCTGTGGTAGATGTTCGGCCTTAAAGTTCGAACTGTTCTGTGATAGACCAGACCATCCGGCTTTGAGGGCCGAATTGTCCGTGATCAAAGACTCATGAACTTTGTGTGTATTCATCATTTAAACTTTATTTAGGATTTAGCAGATTCTCCATCGGCTCTAGCATTACAGGAATGAAACCTTTCTTATCTATACTTATGAACTGATAATCAGAAAAATCTACTCCTGTGAGACATGTAGCAGTCTCATAAGTCCAGATTACAGGAGCATCGGCCACAGCGATGCAGGCCGATACATCAGCATGTACTTGTTCTATATCATCACCTACCCATTGTATTAACATTTGATGTAATGTAGAAGGTATACATTGATTGGCATGAATCCAATCTCTGCCTAGAATTAAACTGTAATTTCCTTCTACATCAGCGACGAAGAATGCAGCAGCAAGGGTCTTAGTCCCGATGGTTAATTCAACGGACGTGACTCCCCTAGCTTTAATCGAACTATCCCCAACACCGCTGAGGGTCATGTTGGTTTTGACAAGTTCGTCATCTTGTTTACCTAATTTTCTGTATAATGAATAAGGCATTAGATTTACAGCCGCCCCTCCATCCACCAACATCTTAGCAATCGGTATTCCATCAATGTGACCGCGCACGAAGAGCGGCTTTAAATGATTTACCGATTCCTTTGGTTTAGTAAAGGCGGCTTCTTTAGGACCAAAATCAAACTGGGCAGCAACAGGTTCATCGTCGCCAATGATAGTGCAATCGGAAGAAAATGTAATAATATTTACATCCATACCTGGGCGTTCTGGAGAAGCCTCGTAGTCGACCAGGTCTTCTCCTAGCAGGTCATCCTCTTCCATTGATGTTGTCGTGTTGTTGGAGGCTTCCTGATGAACGGCGGACGGTCCGCACGTGGGGGCCGAACGGTCCGCGCCTGGTGCAGGTTGTCCAGAGCCTTCCTGGTGAACGGCGGACGGTCCGCGGCCTGGGGCCGGACGGTCCGCGCCTGGTGCAGGTTGACTTTCTATTTCTATGGCCGTTTGTTTTTTCTCAACGGCCTTCGGTCTCCATTTCTTTTGTGGTGGCGGGTATAGTGGATGTGTGTCATTAAATGTCTTTTCCGCCTCCTTCTCCTGGCTCTCCTTTGCTCTTAGGCGCTGTAATTTTCTCTTTTGGGATCGTGTCAATACCGCTGGGCACCATCGAGGCATGGAGTATTTTGGATCGGCTGTTTTGATGGTAGTCGTATCCTTTTCGGTTGTGTTGGCCGATTCGCCGAAAATCATCGGCCCTTTATTGTCTCCCTGTATGACAACATCCGCAGTGCCTATTTTGATGATGTCCTTTTTTGTTCTTTGAGTTGCTACAGGCATATGCCCCCCTGCCGGATTGGTCGGCCTAGGAGGCCGAGTAGTCCGGCAACCTTGTTGGGCCTGTGCCTGGTGACCGGATTCAGCAGTGCTCAATCGGTCTTGCACTGGCGGTGCCAACCTATCAAAAACGGATGTTTGGGGTGCCCCCCAGGCGGGGTACTGTGGCATCCCAAATGGAT
The DNA here is from genome assembly GCA_029449295.1 of Zea luxurians. Taxonomy (NCBI): domain Eukaryota; kingdom Viridiplantae; phylum Streptophyta; class Magnoliopsida; order Poales; family Poaceae; genus Zea; species Zea luxurians. The sequence continues at coordinate 86,251,241 of JAOPSE010000008.1, read as the reverse complement.
ATGGTGGCATGCCCCACATTTGATTTGGGACATATGGTGGAGGTAAGTATGTGTATGGATATGGCATAGATGGATAAGGAGGTGGAGGGGTCCATGTCGGCATGTTAGGTCTCAATTGTACAATAGGACCTTTCATTTCTTCCGATTGGTGATGTGGTCCAATCGGCCTGACCTGACGTTGCTCATGAATGGGTGAGCGGGGTCGCTTCGGTGGCCGGTCACTGGGGCCAGCCTTCTTTTTCACATATTTAGACAACAATTGATCGAAAGTCGGGCCAGGCTTGATCAGCCGACCAGCTGCTTTAAATGTATTTGTTTTCCACGTACCTATCTCTGGTCGTCGTGGTTTGAAGGTACGTGGTCGCTGCGAGTTCTGAGCATGGTCGGACCGTCCGCCGGAGCTCTCCGGACTGTCCGGTGGGGTCCCGGACCGTCCGCTCCTACGTGCCGGACCGTCCGGGATACGCAGCACGGGTTCCTGTATCTGTCTCCCTGTCTGCGCTTGCCCCCCAGTACTGGAGGTTGTGATGGTCACCTTTAGGGTCTCCCCTCCATCGGGAGTCTTCTCGGCTACCACTTTCCTGCAAGAAACTTTATGATCCTCATCGGCCTTTTTAGAATTGCCGATGATTGCCTCTTTGCCTTTGCCTTTATCGGCCGTGTTTGGCCGAACCAGGACTTTCTTGCCCTCAAAGTCGATCACGTTCATTGGAAAGGGCTCTGTATCCACCTGCATTTCCTGAAATTTCAATCGTCCCTCATTAATGGCCGATTGAATCTGTCGTCGGAATACATTACAATCATTAGTGGCATGAGAAAATGAGTTATGCCACTTGCAGTACGCACGACGTTTTAGCTCGTCGGCGGATGGAACAGTGTGATTTATTTTAATATTGTCATTTTTGAGTAGTTCGTCAAATATTTTATCACATTTACCAACATTAAATGTAAACTTAACCTTCTCTTGCCGTTTCTTTTGAACCGGCTGTAAGGAGGCACAAGCCGAAGATTTGGCCTGCTTTGGCCAAACCATTTCAGCAGCATACACCTCTGCTGATTCGTCTTCTGAGCTACTTTGGTCGCATTCCACTACACGTATGTTGTGACGAATTGTTTTAGTAGTTTCTTTGCTTCGGCTTTCACAAGCCGAAGCTCTCTGGTGTAATTGTGCTAGTGTAAAGAATTGGATGCCTTCTAATCTTTCTTTTAAATAATATCGCAGACCATTAAAAGCTAATCCTACTAGCTGTTTCTCTGCTAAATGAATTTGAAAGCATCAGTTTCTTGTATCTCGGAATCTCCGGATGTAATCATTAACCGATTCATCTTTTGTCTGTCGCAACGACGCTAAATCTACCAAATCCAATTCATAGTCACCGGAGAAAAAATGATCATGAAATTTTTGTTCTAAATCCCCCCATGATGAAATGGAATTAGGAGGTAAAGTGGCGTACCATGCAAACGCAGTTCCTGTTAAAGATAATGAAAACAAACGTACGCGAAATGCCTCTGTGTCGGCCAACTCTCCTAATTGTGCTAAAAATTGGCCTATGTGTTCACGTGTGTTCTTTCCTTGATCACCCGAAAATTTTGTGAATTCGGGTATCCTGGTTCCCTGTGGGTATGGGTGGTGATCAAATCGGCTGTCATAAGGTTTCCGATATGATTGCCCCCCAGGGACCATGCTTACTCCGAGCTTATCTCGGAATGCCCCGGCTATTTCTTCCCTTACTATATCAATGGCAGCCGGTGCGAGACCACCGGCTCTCTGGTCAAACATAGGTGGGGTTGGCTGGATATTAGCATGTTGTCTTTCCCCCCATTGGTTTGAGTTACGTGGTGCATTTCCATTTGCTCTATATGGCTCATACGTTTGATCGTTTCTTTCCGGCCTTCCAGGTGGGGCCGGAAAGCTTTCCTGGGCTTTGGATCCTGAATTAGTGGGCTGGTGCATTGCATAGTGTGATGGGAAGTGTTGCTGGGACGGGCGAGGATTCATGTAATAATCCTCCTCAAAAGACTTATGCGCGGACTGTCCGGATACGTACCCGGACCGTCCGTGGTCATATGCGGACCGTCCGTCATTGTATGCGGACCGTCCGGCTGGGTAGTTTGGGTTCTGTGTCATATGTGGTGGCTCGGGCGCATATCTAGGTAACTCATTAAAAATAGGCCCGACTGCTGTTGGCCCGGACAGTCCGCGCTCACGTGCGGACGGTCCGGGCATGTGCAGATCGGCTGGTTTGCTGCCGATTTGTGGTTGCTTAGGGTATGTGTCCATCGACATCCCATAAAGGGGTTGTGACTGGTCGTGACAATCTGTAGCCGATGTGTTACGCGCGTTATCTCCTAACTCAACCTCGTGCGAAGGAAAATTTGCGGTACTAGATTTATCGAATGCACGTACTAGTCTCTTAAGATCGCTTTGCATACCCCCTATGATGTTCTGCATTTGTTCACGCTGATCTTCTACATAATTTCTAAGAGATTGCAGATCGTTGGTATTACTTGCATTGGGGATATCTGGCGTGGGTTGGAGCGAAGCCGGATCCGTCGCCCGATGTCGGACGACCTTGTTGTTCCTGTCCACTTTGAAGTTGGCCAAGAACTTTGCTTTCGCCTCCTGGATCATCCGCTCCTTATGCTCCTCAAACTGGAGCTGCTCGTCAGCCGGCAAGGTTTCCCAAGTCGGCTCTATGATGTTGCTTAGAGAAATATCAGAGCTATCCTTTGAACCGGCCATTGAGGGCCGATCTGATGAGCTTAGATGTGTTTTCCCCAGCGGAGTCGCCAAAAAGTATGTTGACGCCTTTTCGGAGCGCCAAACACTCAACAAGAACCGTGGCGGTGCCCTCTGCACAGGGGCGGACGATCCGCGCGCAGGGGCCGGACGGTCCGCGGCCTGATGCGAGGCGCGGTGGTGCTCTCTGCGCAAGGGCGGACTGTCCGCGGCCTGGGGCCGGACGGTCCGCAGCCTGGTGCGCGGCTAGGGCTCCTGCCTGACGGCCGGACGGTCCGCGCCCTGGGGCCGGACGGTCCGCGCGTACGCAGGGACGGCGGAAGATCGCCGACGGCGCCTGGATCTCGCTCCTGGGAGGGACCCCGTCGGGGAGTAGAGATCCTAGGTGGTGTCTAGGCTCGGGCAGGCCGACCTAGACTCCTCTAATCGACGTAGAGTCGAGGAGAGGCGGAGAATTTGGGGATTGGAAGACTAAACCTAAACTAGACTAGAACTACTCCTAGGATAAAATGCGAAATAGAAGTTGTATTGATTCGATTGATGATTACAAATCGGTCGTAGACCTCTCTTTATATAGAGGAGGGGGGCTGGACCCTTTACACGACTGGATTCCGGGTTAATTCCGCAAATCTAGCCAACAAACATAGCACAAAACTCGGAACCCTAAACTACTCTGCGCATGCGCGGACCGTCCGGCCCACAGGCGCGGACTGTCCGGACCGCGGACCGTCCGGCCTCAGGGCCGGACCGTCCGGCCGCTCAATATGGTGCTCAACACTTCCGCTATGTAATAGATACTCTGATTATATTGTGACATTATCTCTATACACTCTGTTATTATATATGTTGTCTTCTTGGCGCACGTATGAGATGCATCCGACTTTGTTCTTTAAAGCCCCGGGTGTGACAAATCATTACTCGATTCTAGTTTTGCTTGTTGTCCCAACCTTAGTGATGGCGGTATGACACCCTAGACGGATTGACTGCAGCCTCTCCAGCTCCAGCCTCCAGCGAGACACCGACTCACCGTATCAGGACATCAAGTTTCACTCGAACGCAAATAAAGCGGAACCACTGGAATACGCCAACCAAGACCATTTTTGCACGAAGTAGCGCACTCCACGCACGGAGGCAACAGTCGCTCGAGCCCAACACACAGCCCAACAAGGATGAAAACCATATTCTACTGTCCATGGCCCACCCCACCCCACTGCATCTGTCCCTCACACACACCCTCGCAGTCGCACTGCCGCCGCCGCCCGCACGACCGCAGGGCGCAGTCGCAGCTAGCGCGCCGGAGCCAGCTGGAGCGCTCGCCGGCTACGAGTTGCCGCCCCGCAAGGAGCCCACGCAGGCACGCACCGCGACGTCTAGGCGCTAGGCGGAGGCGGTACGTAGATAGCTTGTTTTCCTCGCTTCCTCTTACTGCGTGATGCCTTGCGACATTTCCCTGATCAGTGTTGTGTTCTGCCTTGCTGCATTTCGCAAAGGTGCTGCTGGAATGCGGGGCAGCTGGCTGCTGTCCTGTTGAAGTGTTGATCTGCTGACTACTGTTGTCTGTTGATATTTGGAAGATGTGGCCATGGGGATTGGTGGAGACAACAAGCGACTTAGGGTCTGTTTGAAAGCACCCAGTTTTTTAGAAACTAGTTCAGTGTTCTTAAGGCGCCTAGGCGAGCAAATGCACCAGACAACCGCCTTAGCGTCTAGGCGACGCCTAGGCAGGTAAGGCGAGCAAGGCGGCCAGTTTTGTCCGAGCGTCTGGACACGACGCCTTAAGAACACTGAACTGGTTTATAGAAATTGAGGTGATTCTGAATATACCAGTTTATGCCTCAGTTTAAAGAAATTAGATTCCCAGTTTCTTAAAACCAAGAAGCTGGCCTCTTCTAACTAAAAGATAAAAACCAGTTTTTTAAAAACTGGGTTGCTTCCAAACAGGACCTTAATGTGCAAGAATGCAAGATAAATTTACTTGCAGTTTCTTTATTTATTTTAATATGTATTATTAAATATGTATTTAAAAAATATAAAACGTATCTGCATTTCGAAAATGTTTAGAAAATGTCGTATTTGTATCCTTCTGATACTGATACAGGTATCCGTGCTGCATAGTTGGGTGAGCCGGTCGGACCAATGATCTAGGTCCCGTTCTGCGTTGGGTGGGAGGGGGGACTCTGTTGTACTTTTGGTGCACAGCTCTCCTGCATATTTGAGATTTTCCTTTTTTTGTTCAATAGTCATGCTAGCTGCTTATTTTTGGTTCAGTAGTTGCCTGACTTGAGGCCTAGGTGACTTCATGGATGTTGAGATGTTGCAATTTACTTGCATTCATCAATAGAGCGGCACAGAAGGCCCATGTGTTGGCTGGATGGGTCGTCCGCTATCTCTTGGAACTATCATATTTTGGGCCTAGTTCTTTCAATTTGTAGATAAATACTCCCTCGTTCCCAAAATATAAGTCATTGCAAGATTCTTGGAGAGTCAGAGTTTTTAAAGTTAGACCAAAAGTATGGCGAGAATCATAAAGAATTATGACACGGAATAGATGTAATATGAAAATATATTTAATGGAGAATCTAATGGTATACATTTGATATCATAAATGTTATTACTTCATTGTATAAATTTGGTCAAACTTGAAAACACTTTGACTCTCCAAGAATCTTGGAATGACTTATATTTTGGGGACTAAGGGAGTAAGTTTTATTTGTATGTCAACTGGTGAGTTTTATATTCTTTCCGGTCATCTTCTTGTAATATGTTTTACCACTTCCTGCAAAAAACATGTATTTTTACCGCGTTACTGGCGCAATTTAAACATCATTCACCGAAGTTTTCTGGCCACATTTTATTATTATGTTGGCCTCTTGTTCTAATGTATTGTCTGTGTGCATATTATTGATGAAAGCGATTTCTTATACCTTTTCAGTTATTACCACAACATTAAAGGAGATGCCTTCACTCCAGAAAGCATTGCCTCCAGAACTTGCTGATAATGTGCTCAGGGTAACGTTTCTTTTGCACCTTTTGCTTTTTGCTGTGTTCTCCTTGGTATTATGGGTCGCAGCCAACTTTGAAATCAACTTGTACTGTTAATGAATAGTCAGTCATCAGGCTTCATTCATTTGGATCAGTTAACCTAAATTCTAGCTTCAGCTTTTCCAGAAGACACATATAATATGCATCCTGTAGCCTAGTTTTTGTTACTTTTATTAAAAATTGTCATGAATGAAACAAAACAAAATCATAGTTGATGCTGGAAAAACATTTTTTTTCTGTTTACTGTTCTCTCCTTTTTCATGATGTAGTTATATCGTGAATGCTTACGGAGGGCGAAGTATATTGGGCATCAGGTATGCATATTTTTATCTGAAATTTTACCATTGCTCTCCACCATGAAGTTGTGATTTTTTTAATAATAGACTGAACCATCCTTTTGTAAACCAGAAACACAATACAGAACTTTTAGTCGCCATGGTGAGACAACAATTCAAGAAAAACATGCATGAAACTGATCCAGAGAAGATACAGAAAATGAAGGATGAGTAAGTGACTTCCCTATGTAAATTTTTTACTTTTGTTTTCAATTTTACCACCTTATCTTCTAGTAATTTATCATGGTTGGAGCATACCTTATGAAATTGTTTCTTGCTGTGCAGTGCTGCAAGGGGCCTTATCAATCATATTCTATATGAGTCCGAGAAGATTACAGGACGCAAATTTTCAGGTTAAAAACAGAAGTTGAAACTGGACTTACAGTGTGCCGTGCTGTATGAATAATAGTAAAAATAATTTACTTTCTTGCCTTTGAATGATTCCGGTTCTATTGTACAAGGACCAAATGTTTTTTCCTTCGGATTGCTGAGTACTCGAGCTATTGCAGCAATGATTTTCAGTAACCAAGAGTTTGGCTGTCTTTTCTTTTGTGCATCTGTCCAATAAATGCTGACTACAAATTATTTTGGATACCGTATAAATGTAATCCTACTTATAGCCAGGAGACAGAAATATTCGGCGCCTGAGAACTCTTCCCCAGTGGTTATGGATAATACCCTTTTCTTTTGAGGCTTTTTGTTGTTGATGTTTTGATGACTCCACAGCTTTCATGAGAGGAATCATACATAAACTCTAATAATTGTTGAGTTTTACCATGCTTCTCGGTGCCGTCTGTGTGTCTGAACCACAGCCATGATTTCCAGAAGTGCACTCTGATCATATTTGTGGCAATGGTTTTTAATTTTTGACCACCAGAAGTATTTTGTTTTTGGGGGATCCCACCTGATGATCTGCAGCATGGGGGCAGTTTTTACAGCCAAAGCTTCGCAATCTTAGAAAGTGTCTCCTTAGCCTGGCAGAAGTAAGTGCTAGCAGTGTGCTTAATTAAGACTGAAGGGAGCAGTTGCCTTCATCATTCTTTCGTTGAAGTGTTGTCCAGTTCTGCAGATGTTAGGAGTGTTTCAGCCGTTCGTTCTCTCAGGAAAACCTGTCCAAGTTCCAGTGGAGCAATAACACATTGCGTCCCAATAATTCATGGTCACATCTGCAGACGCTTGGATGATGTGTGTGTGCACGGATCTGATGTCTCAAGCTTTTGACTGGCGCAATCTACATCCCTACGGTAATAAAATCGAATTAGCTTAATTGATATATGCCTAGATTACTATTATTAGAATGTAATTCAATTCCACCGTTAAAAGAATCCCTAATATTCAGATCTGCATGGAGTTGGGAAAACTGTTCTCTAAAAAAATATAAAAGGTATTTGTGCGAGTGAGAGTGGCATGTATTATTCATCTTGTTGGCAGCATACCAGGCCTTGTTTTAATCCTGTGTGATATAAAGGTAACAAGTGATTCAATTTCATTGCCACCGTTTGGTGGTTTCAGCCTTTCTTTCAGGCAAGAAGGCCCATCTGTTACCTGTAAAAAAAGGAAATCACCATCTAAGGAAATCACAATCACGACCGATGTTTCTAGTCGTGATGCGCATTGCTCTTTGGCAGGCCGTGCAGACACAGCAACAGGCCGAACGAGACTTCGCGATGGCGAGGCAGGAGCAAAGGCGCATCATGCTCGCGATAAGGCTCAAAGAGCATCACGGGAGAAACCACCAGGGGTGAAAACGGGCAGGGTACCCGAAACGGGTACCGGATACGGATACTGATTCGGGACCATTTTTCGGATACGGATACGGGTATTTTTTAGATTCGGGATGGATACGGGTAATACCCGGATAGTATAGCTTCGAATTCGGGTCGGATATGGAGCGAATACTACCCGGTAAATACCCGGATATTCGGGTCGGATACGGGTACCCGGAATTCGGGTGCCCATTTTTTCTTTTTCTGCATAATAATATAGTTATAAAATCATAACTTTTACATATGAAATCGGATGAAGATAAAGTTTATATGAAAATTGTAGAGCTCGAAGAGATCTATAACTTTGTAGTACATCACATTTTTATTTAAACATATCTTTAGGCCAAAATCATTAAAATAATGTCTAAATTTATATCTAAATAATAGACTTTATCATTTTCATGTGAGGACTTAAGATTATATCTATGTGGGAACTTAGGATTATCTTTTTATAAACTATTTATTAATATTGAAAGGGAAATGTGCCCTTGGGCCATTTCTAAGTATTTTGGTGATTGAGTGCCAACACATGTGCTTAATTGTGAATTTATGTACATGGAAGAACAAGGTGCAAATCATGAAGTAAAGGTATGTTTCTAAGCCTTAGTACATTGGTTTTGTGTACTAATATATTTGTCTAAGTGTTAGAAACAGAAAGAAGAAGAAGAGAGAAGAGGAGAAAAGACTTGGCTGTGTGCAGCCAAGACTCAGCTCGGTCTGGAGCACCGGACTGTCCGGTGTGCACCGGACAGTGTCCGGTGCGCCAGGCTGACTCGGCTCGAACTGGCCGCTCTCGGGAAATTGGCCGACGGCGTACGGCTAAAATTCACCGGACTGTCCGGTGTGCACCGGACTGTCCGGTGAGCCAACGGTCGGCCGGGCCAACGGTCGACCGCGCAATCTGCGCGGGACACGTGGCGAAGCCAACGGTCGGAAGATGTCACCGGACTGTCCGGTGTGCACCGGACATGTCCGGTGCGCCAACTGCGCCAGATCTTCCAACGGTCGGCAACGGTCAGAAGCGCCCGTTATGGAAACAAATCGGGCACCGGACAGTGTCCGGTGTGCACCGGACTGTCCGGTGCCCCCGACGACAGAAGGCAAGGATGGCCTTCCGGATTTGCTCTCAACGGCTCCTAGCTGCCTTGGGGCTATAAAAGGAGCCCCTAGGCGCATGGAGGAGATATACAAGCAACCTTTGAGCATTCTCACAACAGCAATCCAGGATATTCCCGTCGGCCGGGTACCGACGGGATTTACTCTAAAACCGACGGGATTTAGCTATTCCCGTCGGTTTTAGAGTAAATCCCGTCGGTACCCGGCCGACAGGAGCTACCCGACGGGGATTACATTAACTCCCGTCGGGGCCGACGGGAGATAATTATCTCCCGTCGGCCCTAGGTAGCCGACGGTGGTTGTCGCTCCCCGGCCCAGGGCTGACGTGGCGGGCAATTAACTCCCGTCGGCCTTAGGTAGCTGACGGGAGTTATGTGTCCGCCACGTCAGCCCTGATTGCCGGGACGGGGGAGCGACAACTGCCGTCGGCTTGGCTAAGCCGACGGGAGTTATCCTGGACAGTACCAGGATAACTCCCGTCGGCTTTGCAAAGCCGACGGGAGTTAAACTGTCACCCCCCCCAAAACCCCATATTTATGATCAATGGCACAGAAAATATACACAATATCATCATGCACATTCACACAGCAATCACATCCACACACATCAATCACATCCATCCACACACATATATATAAGAACATTCATACACATAAGAAGTGTTCATCCACATAAGAAGTGTTCATCCACAAAAGAAGTGTCCATTACTGAAAAGGTAGAGATCGAAGTGTTCATTACTGAAAAGGTACCGACGGAAGCACATTCACGAACCGCGGCGGCTAGGGTTGTTGGAGCTTTGGCCGCTGCCTCCGTCCGGAGTTGGGTACGCGAATAGGGAGTTGACGAAGCCATCCATCGTTCCACTTCCTTCCTGATTGTCCTATGGAGCGAGAATGCAATTTGTCAGAAATCGTACATATTAACTGCTGAACTGTCGGCGATAGCTATAGAGTTAGAATACAAACCTGTGCTCCAGGGGCAGGTAGCTGTGCCGGCGGTGTGCTAAACTGAGGCTGCTGCGGCACAAGTCCCTGTTGAATACAAGAATAATACATATTCATGTGAGTGCAGTGCGGCACAAGTCGTCGTTTTTACTATGTAACTAGAGAATGGATATAGAATTTCTTACCGGAGGTGGAGGAGGGCCCATAGGGACGAACGTCCATTGCGGCGGAGGCGGAGGGGCCACGTACGGAATGCCCTGCTGCTGAGCTAGTAACTATTGACCAAGCATATTAGTAGTACGCATTGGATGTGTAAAGCAATGAATAAACAGTAATAATGCAATGGGCTTACTTGAATCATCTGTTGTTGCTGCGCGTGGACTGAGGCATAGTACTCACTTTGAGCCCTCAACTGCTCAGTTTGAGCCCTCAACTGCTCATCGCGCTGACGGTTCTCCTCACGCAGCCTCACGATCTCAAGCTCTTGCTCAGTGAGCCGACGAGAGCTACGACCGGAGCTTCCGGACCCAGATGCCGACCGCCGAGACGCTCTAAAATCCGTCGTGTTGATCATTCCATCAAAGAGAGAGAATCTACAATTGTTGTCAAAGAAAGATTAATTAAGGCATATGCTCATGTCACTATATAAATGGCATGTAATGTAACATCTCACCGTCCATGTGCCTTTCCTCCACCGGATTTATGCACGGCTTGAGCATCGATCGGCATGGTCCTCCAATCGCAGTCTTCTCCGTGACGGTCCTTCATCTCTTCCGCATATGCCGCCTGTATCGATTATATAACCTTAGTTAGTACGTTGCGAGCATTAACCGAATATTGAGGACAACAGCTCACCAGACGCTCCCTTTGTGTCTGGCTGCACAAAGGGTTGGAAGGGTCGCTTCCCCTATGGCCAGCTTCCCACACCTCGATGGGAGTCGGCTCGCGACCTAATTGAGCTTCCTACAACACAGAGTTAGTACAATAAAAGAATATATGACATCTCAACATATTTGTTAGTTTTCTTACCAGGCGTTTCGCCTTTCGCGTGAAGTTGTCGCCACCGAAGGTGTGGTTCGGCATGGTGCCTCGATTGTCCCTGTGACTTTTTGACTTCTGTTGGAAGGCTTCAGAAGCCCATACCCCACACCAAGCTGCGTAGGCCTCTGGCCGGTTAGACATCCACGGAACCACCACCTTCATAAAAACAAACATATATCAGTACTTATTCAAATGAAACAAACACAAAGGAAAGGATTGAAATATAACCTTACGATACTCTTCCTCGCGAAGGTATATACTCGAGGCCCCTGTCTTCTTGTTCATCTTTTGCCCTAAAATTTGTTGATAATACATGCACGTGGCCTGAATCCTTGCCTCGTACAGGGCCTCCTTCACCAACCGATAGGCATTTACTTGAAACACCTTCTCGGCATGGTTCGCGTCATCCCCGTCGGCCAACCGAAAACGTGCCTACAAAAAGAATGCAATGTTATCTAACTTTTTAATGATTGCTTCCATATAACACACACAAGATTACGTACCCAGAAGTCAGCGCGAACAAGCCCCTGGGCATCGCCATAAGTGACATCGACCTTCAGCTTGTAATCGTCCCAACATGAGACGAGGACCGGCGCAACGTCTGCATCGTCGGACGTCTTCACCAGTCCAGGGTAGTGAAACTTCAGGAGCGAACTCAACACAGAGTTCACCTGCTTTTGACGACCCTGGCCGGTGAAAGAGTAGTCCAACCACTCCCTACAAAAAGACGGGCAAGCATCAAACATGCTTACATTTGATGAATACAACTGATTCAAATCACAAGATACAGCACTTACCTATCTCCGACGGGGGAGATCACTGTCTTCCCCGTCTCGGAGCTCGGAACAGGTGGAGGTTGTACGACATGGGGCCTTCTAAACTTACGTGGACGCCTTGGTGGAGCTGCCTCAGCCTCATCTCCACCCGCAGCCGCACCTCCTGCCTTAGCCTCAGTCTCATCTCCACCTCCACCCTCTCCCTGCTCACCTCCTGCCTCAGCCTCCTCACCTCCACCCTCAACCTCATCCTCATCCTCATCCTCATCCTCATCCTCATCCTGATCCTGATCCTCATCCTCATCCTCATCCTGATCCTGATCCTGATCCTCATCCTCATCCTCATCCTGATCCTGATCCTCATCCTCATCCTGCAAATAAGTAACTCAAGTGTCACATTCACGCGTTAAAGTCTTACACAAATTAAAAGCAACAATACAATGATTCTTACATCGCCTCTCTGAAACCCCAAGGGCTGGCCCTGTAACTCTGGGTGTAGGCTTCTATAGAGCTGCTCCTTCTTACTAGCGCTCAAGGAACTCCCTCGGAACAGGGAGTCCCTGAACCCCTTCACCACCTGCTTAAACTTTTTAGGCATCCTGCAGCAATTGAAAGTTTTTATTAGTACTGAGTAATGTAAATAAATAAACAAACGGTGCAAAATAAACCAACATTAAACAAATAAACATTCATATGGAAATAAACTTAACTTGTTACTTATCGTTTCGTTTCCTTTTCTGTGGCAATGATATATCATTGAGGTCTCCAACTAAACAATCCAATGTAGGAGCAGGGTCTATATCAAATGAGGATGGCAACTCATCTTCTTGGAATACCGTGTCAGCTTGTTGAGCCTCACGATTGTAATCATCGGGAACAGGAGTGGACAACCGATCACGGGGGTAGGTTTTGTATACGACCCACCAAGCGCTCAACTTAGGGCATGGATATGACGAGTAATATACCTGCTCCACCTGATGAGCAAGGACATATCTATCGGCCCCTTGAAGTATTTGCTTGCGTTTAACCTGCGCCATTCCAAATTCGGTTCTATAATGCTTCGGGTCAAACCATGTACAGTCAAAAAACACCACCCTCAGATCCTTGTTCCCTACAAATTGGCACTCGAGTATATTGTTTATGATTCCGTAATACTCGGATTCGTGCCTTTCCATATCTTCAGCCCGGATTACGACTCCGTTATTTTTCGTAGCTGCTAAAGGACGGGAAGCTTCAAATTTGGTTGTACGGAAGCGAAACCCGTTTACGTCGTAACGGCCATAACTCTTCACTATCACACTACCAATAGAAAGCTGACGCAGGTCCTTATGGACACTACGCCGACGTGCGGGAGAATCAATGCTCTCATGTGAAGGAGATCCCACAGGACACATTTGTGAGTCATCCGGTACATTCCCGAACTGACAGTCAATAAATGAAAAAGTGTTACAATTGTCATACCTATACACGATGTATGAGGACAAAGAATACAAGGCTTACATGGTCTCGGATCCAGGAGATAAAATTAGGTCCCCCGTGCAATCCATTTAGACGCAAGTTGTCTAGCTGTTTCGCCGTTGGTTGACGGTTACGAGAAGACCTCCAGTTTTCTTTATCGAACTCGCTAAAAAAGAACGAGAGTAAGAAAACATTGTGTTTCCTAAACATTGAATATACAATTCCTTTAAGCCTAGTAAACTATTACCTGAAGAATTTCTCAGCCTCTTCTATATTTGACCACATGTAGAGCAAAGCAGATTTCCGTTCGTTCTCACTGAATTCATATGCCACTGGTGGACCAACAGCCTTGCCGTTCCATTGAAATATGCTAATGTGACTGCACGGATGCACCGTTTCATCTTCATGGTACCTCTTCGTATGGGCAAATACATTGTGGTCTTCAGTCAAGTAACCACTTGTGAGGAAAGCTATCTCCTTAAATTTGAACTCCTCTGCTATACAACCTTCAACCTTTGCCTTGTTACCCACCATTGATTTTAGTTTTTTCAACATTCTTTCTATGGGATACATCCACCTATAACACACTAGCCCACCTACCTTTGCTTCATATGGGAGATGGATAAGAAGATGCTGCATAGGATTGAAGAACGCAGGCGGGAATATTTTCTCCAGCTTGCAAAGAAGCACCGGTGCCGATTCCTCTAGTTTCTGCATCATCTCCTTTAAAATTTCTTTAGCACAAAGCTGCCTGTAGAAATAGCTAAGTTCAGCTATCGCTTTCCACACTTCCTCGTTAATGTAACCACGCAACATTACTGGGATCAGCCTTTCCATCATTATATGGTAATCATGACTCTTCAACCCATTGATCTTCATTGTTTTCAAGTTCACAGATCTTCTGAACCCCGCACCATAACCATCGGGAAATTTTAAATCTTTCATCCACTTCATCACTTCTTTTCGTTCATTGGGTCTCAAGGCAAATTCAGCACGAGGCTTGCCTCCATTTTCTCTGAGCATGAGAGTTGGGCGGTTACATATGTTACCTAAGTCCACTCGGGCCTTGAAATTGTCTTTTGTTTTATCTGGGAAATCCATGACGGTGTTAAATAGTGCTTCACACATGTTACGCTCTTGGTGCATTACATCGATGTTGTGCGGGAGCTGCAATGCCCTCATGTAAGGGAGCTCCCAAAGGCCACATTTGTGAGTCCAGTTATGGGTCTTCCCGAAACCTGCAAACCCATCCCCATCCTCATTTCTCACTAGATTACTCAGCTCCTCAGCGATTTCCCACCCGGTGCGACGCTTCGGGGGTTCCTTCGTGACAATGGTGTCCTTCCTGAACTCGTGTGCCTGGAGCCTGAAGGGGTGGTTCAAAGGAAGAAAAGACCTATGACAATCGAAGTAACAGAACTTCCCACCCTTATCGAGCCAGAAACAATCTGTTTCTTTTCCACAAATAGGACAACCTAGCCTTCCACTGACTCTCCACCCAGCAAAGATCCCATACGCTAGATAATCATGTATGGACCACAAATATGCTGCCCGAAGTTTGAATTTTTGCTTCATGAAGCTGTCATACGCCTCCACTCCTTCCCAAAGCTCTTTCAACTCCTCAATCAATGGCTCAAGCATAACATTGAGGTTTACGCCGGGATGATCCTTCCCAGGTATGATGAGAGTTAAGAACATAAACTCATCTTTCATGCAATCTTCAGGTGGAAGGTTGTACGGTATGGCAAAGACAGGCCAACATGAGTAAGACGCTGCGGTCATACTGAAAGGCGTGAAACCATCTGTCGCCAGCCCAATACGAACATTCCTGTCTTCACTAGCAAATTCTATATCGAAGCTGTCTAGGGCCTTCCATGCGTCGCTATCACACGGATGCTGCATTACCCCATCCTTTGGGGGCTTACGATTCTTGCGCCAGCTCATGCGGCTCGCAATTCTACTAGCCAAGAACAGACGTTTCAGTCTTGGAGTGAGACGCATCCAGCGAAGCTGCTTATGTGCCCTCTTTGTTGTCACCTTCTCCCCTTCTTCGTTTACCACCTCTATGTACCTCGACAGGCCACATTTCAAGCATTTCTCTAGTTTCGCACGATCGCGCCAATATATCATGCAGTTGGACGGGCATATATCGATCTTCTCATATGGCATTCCCAAAGCCTTTAGCAGCTTCTTTGACCGGTAAATGTCTTTAGGCACCTTATGATCGGCAGGAAGGACATCACTAAACAAGTCCAAAATCGCCTTATAACATTTGGCTGAGCAACCAAACTTTGACTTTATGCTCATTAGACGGGTCACGAACTGGAGGATGGTAACCGTTGTGTGTCCATGCAGAGGCATTTCTAAGTCTTGGAGGAGTTTGAACAACTCTTCAACCTCTTTTGTAGGCGGATCTTCAGGATTGTTGACAAACTCTGCCTGCATATCTTCTAACATATGATCCAATCGATCCACTTCATCACCGTCATCCACCTCCATCTGTGCTGATACTATACTCCGTGACTCGCCGTGGTTATCCCAAACCTTATAACCTTGAACATACCCATGACTGCAAAGGTGTAGTGCCACAGTTCTCTTGTCATGTGACTGGATGTTCCCACATTTGGTGCATGGGCACCTAATCACAGCGTGGGTTGACTCTCCACGAGCGTTCTCTAAAAACTTTTCTGTCTTCTGAAACCATTCCTTTGTGTGACATCCGCCCTTCTTCCAACCAGCATACATCCACTCACGGTCATCTTCCATGTTTGTGGACTAGGATGGCTCAGTTTTGCTGTTGTGTAAACCACCAACCAAAAATTCAGCATATAAGAGCAATGCACGTGGCTTAGGTGATAACCCTACTATAGGAAAGGACATAAACCCACCCGAGAATGGAGGCGGCCGCATGCGACTCGTGACGTGCCCGATGGTCCGAACGAAATTTCGGCAGCATAACCCCGCTGTTCTCTGAACACACGCCTATCATGGTGCGACGGAGAACAACTGGGTTATGCTGCTGAAATCTCGTTCAGACCAACAGACACGTGCACGAATCACATGCGGCCACACCCATTCTCCGGCTGTCCAAATACGTGGACAATCCCGGAACCACGCACATCACAAGTAATCTTGTGTTTGGACCGAATGAAACTATACAATCTATGCATCCATAGATTGTCTAGGTGCATTAGGCCCAAACATATGAATAAATGTGATGTGCATGCTTCCGGAACGGGTGACGCCTAGGGTTAACTACTGGTCTGCGCACTTAACCCTAAAACTCTAGGAAAATAAACAGTGTATCATACTAATCAAACTACCAGAACGTAGTTAACTCCCATCGGCTTAATCAATGCAACCAACCAACCGACGGGAATAAGCATATTTTCGATATAAATATAACGCGTGCGCCCATATATATACTTACTTTGCCGGGGTGGCCGGGGAAGGGGACGGGCAGGCGGCGCCGGTGGCCGGTCAGACGGCGCCGGTGGCCGGGGTCGGCGCGGGGCAGGCCGGGGAGGGCGCGGCGTCGGCCGGTGGCCGGGCAGGCGGCTGGCGGCGGGCGGCGGGGGCGCCTGCGCAGGGGCCGAGCGCCGTGGACTGGCGGGCGGGGGCAGCTGCGTCGGCAAGCCACGGCGGGGGACGTGACGGGCGCGGCGGGGTCCGCGGTCGGCGGCGGCGGCGCAGGCGCGGGCGGCGCTCGGGCGCGGCGGGGTCGGCGCTCGGCGGTGGCGGCGCAGGCGCGGGCGGCGCTCTGGCACGGGGCACTCGGGCGCGGCGTGGTCGGCGGTTGGAGGCGGCGGCGCAGGCGTGGGCGGCGCTCGGGCGCGGCGGGTCGGCGGTCGGCGGCGGCGGCTGTCGGGCGCGGGAACGACGTGCGCGCGCGATGGACAAAGGGAGAGGCCGGGCGAGTGGGCCAGCGCGCGTGTTTAGCCTGGCCCGCCCTAAACCCCGTCGGCCATAACAAAGCCGACGGGAGATAATGTAGCTCCCGTCGGCCTCTGGAGTAACCGACGGGAGTTATTTATCTCCCGTCGGCTTCGTTATGGCCGACGGTAGTTAATTAACTCCCGTCGGCAACCCTAAAAACCGACGGGAATTATTATGGCCGACGGGAGTATTCAGTTTTGCTGTTGTGTCTTGATCATCCACACTCAGTCTCTGCGCATTTGTTTGTCATTCTAAGTGATTCGAGCTCTGTTCTAAGTGAGAACTCTGAGATAGTCTTGTGAGCTCGATTCTTGGCCGTGTGTGTGCGCTTTTGCTGTGGATTTGTGTGTGTTGCTTCCCTCCCTTACTCTGTGTTTCTTGGTGATCATATACTTGTAAGGGCAAGAGACTCCAATTTGTGGAGATTCCTTGCAAACGGGATAGTGAAAGGAAAAACAAAACATCGTGGTATTCAAGTGGGTCTTTGGACCGCTTGAGAGGGGTTGATTGCAACCCTCGTCCGTTGGGACGCCACAACATGGAGTAGGCAAGCGTTGGTCTTGGCCGAACCACGAGATAAACCACTGTGTCACTCTGTGCTTGATCTCTTGTGGTATTGTGTTTTGTTGAGACTTCACCTTAGCCACTTGGCAATAATCGTGCTAACCCTTAATGAGTTTTTGTGGCTTAAGTTTGAAGTTTTTACAGGATCACCTATTCACCCCCCCCTCTAGGTGCTCTCAATTGGTATCAGAACCGTTCTCTTCACAAAGGGACTAACCGCCCGAAGAGATGGATCCTAAGGGGAAGAGTATAGTGATCAACGACAAAGAGAAGGAGACATTCGTCAACGAGCCGAAGGACGACAAGCCTACCGACTCCGGCTCGGGCCAAAGACGGAAGGAAGGGAAGAAGAAGAAGACAAGGCGCATCAAGGAGATCGTCTACTACGACAGCGACGAGTCTACTTCTTCCCAAAAGGACGAGGACCACAACGACTACGAGAGAAGAAAATCGGTTAATCCGAACTTTTCTTTTGATTACTCTCGTATTCCGCAAAGTTCACATTCTCATTTTCTCTCCATTCCACTCGGCAAGCCCCCACACTTTGATGGAGAGGACTACGGATTTTGGAGCCACAAAATGCGTAGTCACCTATTCTCTCTCCATCCTAGCATATGGGAGGTTGTAGAGAGTGGAATGCACTTTGATAGTTCGGATAGTCCCATGTTCATTAATGAACAAATTCATAAGAATGCACAAGCTACTACTGTTCTTCTAGCTTCCTTGTGCAGGGATGAATACCATAAAGTGAGCGGCTTGGATAACGCCAAGCAAATCTGGGACACCCTCAAGATTTCTCATGAGGGTAACGACGTCACCTTGCTCACCAAGATGGAGTTGGTGGAGGCAGAGCTTGGACGGTTCGCTATGATAAGGGGCAAGGAGCCGACGCAAACATACAACCGGCTCAAGACCCTTATCAACAAGATAAGGAGCTACGGGAGCACGCGATGGACGGACCACGACGTCGTCCGCCTAATGCTCAGGTCCTTTACCGTACTTGATCCTCATCTCGTGAACAATATTCGTGAGAATCCCAGGTACACGATGATGACGCCCGAGGAAGTGCTTGGAAAATTTGTAAGCGGGCGGATGATGATCAAGGAGGCAAGATACGTCGACGAAGCGTTGAACGGTCCGATCAATGAGCCGCAACCCCTTGCTCTCAAGGCAACACGAAGCAAGGAGACGCTACCCAGCAAGGTGGCACAGATTGAGGCGGCCGGACTCAATGATGAAGAGATGGCTCTCATCATCAAGAGATTCAAGACGGCGCTAAATGGTCGCAAGGGGCAGCCAAGCAAGACCAAGACCAAGGGGAAGCGCTCATGCTTCAAATGCGGTAAGCTTGGTCATTTTATCGCTAACTGTCCCGATAATGAAAGTGACCAGGAAAAGGGGAACAAAAGAGAGAAGAAGAAGCAATACAAGAAGGCAAAGGGCGAGGCGCATCTAGGAAAGGAGTGGGACTCGGATTGCTCCTCCTCCGACTCCGACAACGAAGGACTCGCCGCCACTGCCTTCAACAAATCGGCTCTCTTCCCCAACGAGCGTCTCACATGTCTTATGGCAAGGGAGAAGAAGGTGAGTACTCAAGACTCCACTTATGCTTCTTCTAGGAATAGTGAGTCTAGTGATGATGATGACATAGATTATTCATGCTTGTTCAAGGGCTTAGATAGATCTAAGATAGATAAAATCAATGAATTGATTGATGCATTGAATGAAAAGGATAGGCTTTTAGAAAAGCAGGAGGATTTATTGTATGATGAACATGATAAATTTGTAGAGGCACAAAAATCATATGCTTTAGAAGTAAAAAGAAATGAAATGCTTTCTTATGAACTATCTACTTGTCATGAAACCATTTCTACTTTACAAGGTGTTAACAATGATTTAAATGCTAAATTAGAAGTAGCAAATAAATCTAATTCTTGTGTAGAACATGTTAAGATTTGCACTAGGTGTAAGGATTTCGATATTGATGCCTGTAGTGAACACCTAGTTTTAATTTCCAAATTAAATGAGGAATTGGCTAGTCTTAATGCCCAACTTAAGACTAGCAAGAATGAAGTTGATAAAATAAAATTTGCAAGGGATGCCTACACGGTTGGTAGACACCCCTCAATTAAGGATGGTCTTGGCTTCAAGAGAGAGGCCAAGAACTTAACAAGCCATAAGGCTCCCATCTTCGTCAAAGAGAAAGGGAAGGCCCCTATGGCTAGTAATACTAAAAAGAACCATGCTTTTATGTATTATGATAGGAGAAATGCTAGAAATGCTTATAATGATTTTGATTCACATGTTTATGATTCTCATGCCATGTTTGCTTCTAGTTCTTCTTATAAGCATGATAGGGATATGTGTAGGAGAAATGTTGTTCATATGCCTAGGAGTAATATTGCTCATGTGCCTAGAAAGAATGTTATTCATGCTCCTAGGAAAGTAGTGAATGAACCTTCTACCATTTATTATGCTTGTAATGCTTCCTTTGCTATTTGTAGAAAGGGTAAGAAGGTAATTGCTAGGAAGTTAGGGGCAAGATGCAAGGGAGATAAAACTTGCATTTGGGTCCCTAAGGATATTTGTGCTAACCTTGCAGGACCCAACATGAGTTGGGTACCTAAGACCCAAGCCTGAATTTGCCTTGCAGGTTTATGCATCCGGGGGTTCAAGCTGGATTATCGACAGCGGATGCACAAACCATATGACGGGGGAGAAGAAGATGTTCACCTCCTACGTCAAGAATAAGGATTCCCAAGATTCAATTATATTCGGTGATGGGAATCAAGGCAAGGTAAAAGGGTTAGGTAAAATTGCAATTTCTAATGAGCATTCTATCTCAAATGTATTCTTAGTGGAGAGTCTTGGATACAATTTGCTATCTGTTAGTCAATTATGTCAAATGGGATATAATTGTTTATTTACAAATGTAGATGTGTCTGTCTTTAGAAGATGTGATGGTTCACTAGCTTTTAAGGGTGTACTAGACGGCAAGCTTTATTTAGTTGATTTTGCAAAAGAAGAGGCCGGTCTAGATGCATGCTTAATGGCTAAGACTTGCATGGGCTGGCTGTGGCATCGCCGCTTAGCACATGTGGGGATGAAGAACCTCCACAAGCTTCTAAAGGGAGAACACGTGATAGGTCTAACAAATGTGCATTTCGAAAAAGATAGACCTTGTGCAGCTTGTCAGGTAGGTAAACAGGTGGGAGGAGCGCATCACAGCAAGAATGTGATGACCACGTCAAGACCTCTGGAGCTGCTGCATATGGACCTCTTCGGACCCGTCGCCTACCTAAGCATAGGAGGAAGTAAGCATGGTCTAGTTATTGTTGATGACTTTTCCCGCTTCACTTGGGTATTCTTTTTGCAGGATAAGTCTGAAACCCAAGGGACCCTCAAGCGCTTCCTCAGGAGAGCTCAAAATGAGTTTGAGCTCAAGGTGAAGAAGATAAGGAGCGACAACGGATCCGAGTTCAAGAACCTTCAAGTGGAGGAGTTTATTGAGGAGGAAGGGATCAAGCACGAGTTCTCCGCTCCCTACACACCACAGCAAAATGGTGTGGTAGAGAGGAAGAACAGGACGCTAATCGATATGGCGAGGACGATGCTTGGAGAGTTCAAGACCCCCGAGTGCTTTTGGTCGGAAGCCGTGAACACGGCTTGCCACGCCATCAACAGGGTCTACCTTCACCGCCTCCTCAAGAAGACGTCATATGAGCTACTAACCGGTAACAAACCCAATGTATCTTACTTTCGTGTTTTTGGGAGCAAGTGCTACATTCTAGTGAAGAAGGGTAGAAATTCTAAGTTTGCTCCCAAAGCTGTAGAAGGGTTTTTATTAGGTTATGATTCAAATACAAAGGCGTATAGAGTCTTCAACAAATCGTCGGGTTTGGTTGAAGTCTCTAGCGACGTTGTATTTGATGAGACTAATGGCTCTCCAAGAGAGCAAGTTGTTGATTGTGATGATGTAGATGAAGAAGATGTTCCAACGGCCGCTATACGAACCATGGCGATTGGAGACGTTCGGCCACAGGAACAAGATGAACGAGATCAACCTTCTTCCTCAACGACGGTGCATCCCCCAACTCAAGACGATGAACAGGTTCATCAAAAGGAGGCGTGTGATCAAGGGGGAGCACAAGATGATCATGTGATGGAGGAAGAAGCGCTACCGGCACCTCCAACCCAAGTTCGAGCGATGATTCAAAGGGATCATCCCATCGACCAAATTCTGGGTGACATTAGCAAGGGAGTAACTACTCGGTCTCGACTAGTAAATTTTTGTGAACATTACTCTTTTGTCTCCTCTATTGAGCCTTTCAGGGTAGAGGAGGCCTTGCTAGATCCGGATTGGGTGTTGGCCATGCAGGAGGAACTTAACAACTTCAAGCGCAATGAAGTTTGGACGCTGGTGCCTCGTCCCAAGCAAAATGTTGTGGGAACCAAGTGGGTGTTCCGCAACAAACAAGACGAGCACGGAGTGGTGACAAGGAACAAGGCTCGACTTGTGGCAAAAGGTTATGCCCAAGTCGCAGGTTTGGACTTTGAGGAGACTTTTGCTCCGGTGGCTAGGCTAGAGTCCATTCGTATCTTGCTAGCATATGCCGCTCACCATTCTTTCAGGTTGTACCAAATGGATGTGAAGAGCGCTTTCCTCAACGGGCCAATAAAAGAGGAGGTGTACGTGGAGCAACCCCCTGGCTTCGAGGATGAGCGGTACCCCGACCACGTGTGTAAGCTCTCTAAGGCGCTCTATGGACTTAAACAAGCCCCAAGAGCATGGTATGAATGCCTTAGAGATTTCTTACTTGCTAATGCTTTCAAGGTTGGGAAAGCCGATCCAACTCTTTTTACAAAGACATGTGATGGTGATTTGTTTGTATGCCAAATTTATGTCGATGACATAATATTTGGTTCTACTAATCAAAAGTCTTGTGAAGAGTTTAGCAGGGTGATGACGCAGAAATTCGAGATGTCGATGATGGGCGAGTTGAACTACTTCCTTGGGTTCCAAGTGAAGCAACTCAAGGACGGCACCTTCATCTCCCAAACGAAGTACACGCAAGATTTGCTAAAGCGGTTTGGGATGAAGGACGCCAAGCCCGCAAAGACTCCGATGGGAACCGACGGACACACCGACCTCAACAAAGGAGGTAAGTCCGTTGATCAAAAAGCATATCGGTCAATGATAGGGTCTTTACTTTATTTATGTGCTAGTAGACCGGATATTATGCTTAGCGTATGCATGTGTGCTAGATTTCAATCCGATCCTAAGGAGTGTCACTTGGTGGCGGTGAAGCGAATTCTTAGATATTTAGTCGCTACGCCTTGCTTCGGGATCTGGTATCCAAAGGGGTCTAACTTTGACTTGATTGGGTACTCAGATTCCGACTATGCTGGATGTAAGGTCGATAGGAAGAGTACATCAGGGACGTGCCAATTCTTAGGAAGGTCCCTGGTGTCATGGAACTCTAAGAAACAAACCTCCGTTGCCCTATCCACCGCTGAGGCCGAGTACGTTGCCGCAGGTCAGTGTTGCGCGCAACTACTTTGGATGAGGCAAACCCTCAGGGACTTTGGCTACAATCTGAGCAAAGTCCCACTCCTATGTGACAATGAGAGTGCTATCCGAATAGCGGAAAATCCTGTTGAGCACAGCCGCACAAAGCTGAAAGGGAAATGTGCCCTTGGGCCATTTCTAAGTATTTTGGTGATTTAGTGCTCAACACAGGTACCTATTTATAAAATGGAACAAGGTGCAAAATCATGAAGTAAAGGTATGTTTCTAAGCCTTAGTACATTGGTTTTGTGGACTAACATGTTTGTCTAAGTGTTAGAAACAGCATGAAGAAATAGAGAAAAGGGGAGAGAATGACTTGGCTGTGTGCAGCCAAGTCCCAGCTCGGTCTGGAGCACCGGACTGTCCGGTGTGCACCGGACAGTGTCCGGTGCGCCAGACCTCCTCGGCGCGAACTGGCCGCTCTCGGGAATTCGCCGACGGCGTACGGCTAAAATTCACCGGACTGTCCGGTGTGCACCGGACTGTCCGGTGAGCCAACGGTCGGCCAGGGCCAACGGTCGGCCGCGCAATCCGCGCGGGACACGTGGCCGAGCCAACGGTCGGGAAGGAACACCGGACTGTCCGGTGTGCACCGGACATGTCCGGTGCGCCAACTGAGCGCAGATCTGGAGCAGCCAGCAACGGTCAGAAGTGCTGTTTTTGGAAACAAATCGGGCACCGGACAGTGTCCGGTGTGCACCGGACTGTCCGGTGCGCCACGAGACAGAAGGCAAAGATGGCCTTCCAGATTTGTTCCCAACGGCTCCTAGCTGCCTTGGGGCTATAAAAGGGACCCCTTGGCGCATGGAGGAAGAAACCAAGCATTCCTTGAGCACTCTTGATCACTCACACATCAATCTTGCGCACTTGTTTGACATTCTAGTGATTTGAGCTCCGTTCTAGTGTGTTAGCCTCTTGAGCTCAAGTCTGGGTTTTGTGTGTGCGTATTTGCTGTGATCTCTGTGTTGTGTGTGAGTTGCTAATCCCTCCCTTACTCCGTGATTCTTTGTGAACATCTTTTGTAAGGGCGAGAGGCTCCAAGTTGTGGAGATTCCTCGCAATCAGGATTGAGATAAGAACAACAAAACACCGTGGTATTCAAGTGGGTCTTTGGACCGCTTGAGAGGGGTTGATTGCAACCCTCGTCCGTTGGGACGCCACAACGTGGAAGTAGGCAAGCATTGGCTTGGCCGAACCACGGGATAAACCACTGTGTCTCTCTGTGTTTGATTCTTGTGGTATTGTGTTTTGTTGAGACTTCACCTTAGCCACTTGGCATTAACTGTGCTAACACTTAATCAAAGTTTTGTGTCTTAAGTTTTTGAAGTTTTACAGGATCACCTATTCACCCCCCCCCCTCTAGGTGCTCTCAATTGGTATCAGAGCCGTTCTATTCACAAAGGGACTAACCACCCGAATAGATGGATCCTAAGGGGAAGGGTATAGTGATCAACGACAAAGAGAAGGAGACCTTCGTCAACGAGCCGAAGGACGACAAGCCTACCGACTCCGGCTCGGGTCAAAGACGGAAGGAAGGGAAGAAGAAGAAGACCAGGCGCATCAAGGAGATAATCTACTACGACAGCGACGAGTCTACTTCTTCCCAAAAGGATGAGGACCACAACGACTACGAGAGGAGAAAACCGGTTAACTCGAACTTTTCCTTTGATTACTCTCGTATTCCGCAAAGTTCACATTCTCATTTGCTCTCCATTCCACTTGGCAAGCCCCCACACTTTGATGGAGAGGACTACGGATTTTGGAGTCACAAAATGCGTAGTCACCTATTCTCTCTCCATCCTAGTATATGGGAGATTGTAGAGAGTGGAATGCACTTTGATAGTTCGGATAGTCCCATGTTCATTAATGAACAAATTCATAAAAATGCACAAGCTACTACTGTTCTTCTAGCTTCCTTGTGCAGGGATGAATACCATAAGGTGAGCGGCTTGGACAACGCCAAGCAAATCTGGGACACCCTCAAGATTTCTCATGAGGGGAACGACGTCACTTTGCTCACCAAGATGGAGTTGGTGGAGGGCGAGCTTGGACGGTTCGCGATGATAAGGGGCGAGGAGCCAACACAAACGTACAACCGGCTCAAGACCCTCATCAACAAGATAAGAAGCTACGGGAGCACGCGATGGACAGACCACGACGTCGTCCGCCTAATGCTCAGGTCCTTTACCGTACTTGATCCTCATCTCGTGAACAATATTCGTGAGAATCCCAGGTACACGATGATGACGCCCGAGGAAGTACTTGGAAAATTCGTGAGCGGGCGGATGATGATCAAGGAGGCAAGATACGTCGACGACGCGTTGAACGGACCTCTCCACGAGCCTCAACCCATTGCTCTAAAGGCAACAAGGAGCAAGGAGTCGCTACCTAGCAAGGTGGCGCAAGTTGAGGCGGCTGGCCTTAATGATGAAGAGATGGCTCTCATCATTAAAAGATTCAAGACGGCGCTAAATGGTCGCAAGGGGCAGCCAAGCAAGACCAAGACCAAGGGAAAGCGCTCGTGCTTTAAATGTGGTAAGCTTGGTCATTTTATTGCTAACTGTCCCGATAATGAAAGTGACCAGGAAAAGGGAAACAAGAGAGAGAAGAAGAAGGCATACAAGAAGGCAAAGGGCGAGGCGCATCTAGGAAAGGAGTGGGACTCGGATTGCTCCTCCTCCGACTCCGACAATGAAGGACTCGCCGCCACTGCCTTCAACAAATCGGCTCTCTTCCCCAACGAGCGTCTCACTTGCCTTATGGCAAGGGAGAAGAAGGTGAGTATTCAAGACTCCACTTATGCTTCTTCTAGTGATAGTGAGTCTAGTGATGATGACATAGATTATTCTTGCTTGTTCAAGGGCTTAGATAGATCTAAGATAGAGAAAATCAATGAATTGATTGATGCATTGAATGAAAAGGATAGGCTTTTAGAAAAGCAAGAAGATTTATTGTATGATGAACATGATAAATTTGTAGAGGCACAAAAATCATATGCTTTAGAAGTGAAAAGAAATGAAATGCTTTCTAGTGAAATATCTTCCTGTCATGAAACCATTTCTACCTTAAGAAGTGTTAATATTGATTTAAGTGCTAAACTAGAAGTAGCCAGTAAATCAAATTCTTGTGTTGAACATGTTGAAATTTGTACTAGGTGTAAGGGTTTTGATGTTAATGCTTGTAGTGAACACCTAGTTCTAATTTCCAAATTAAATGATGAAGTGGCTAGTCTTAATGCCCAACTTAAGACTAGCAAGAATGAAGTTGATAAAATAAAATTTGCAAGGGATGCCTACACGGTTGGTAGACACCCCTCAATTAAGGATGGGCTTGGCTTCAAGAGGGAAGCCAAGAACTTAACAAGCCATAAGGCTCCCATCTTCGTCAAGGAGAAAGGGAAGGCCCCTATGGCTAGTAATACTAAAAAGAACCATGCTTTTATGTATTATGATAGGAGAAATGCTAGAAATGCCTATAATGATTTTGATTCACATGTTTATGATTCTCATGCCATGTTTGCCTCTAGTTCATCTTATAAGCATGACAGGAGGAATGTTGTATATATGCCTAGGAGAAATATTGCTCATATGCCTAGAAAGAATGCTATTCATGCTCCTAGGAAAATAGTGAATGAACTTTCTACCATTTATTATGCTTGTAATGCTCCTTTTGCTATTTGTAGAAAGGGTAAGAAGGTTGTTGCTAGGAAATTAGGGGCTAGATGCAAGGGAGATAAATCTTGCATTTGGGTCCCTAAAGATATTTGTGCTAACCTTGCAGGACCCAACATGAGTTGGGTACCTAAGACCCAAGCCTAAATTTGCCTTGCAGGTTTATGCATCCGGGGGTTCAAGCTGGATTATCGACAGCGGATGCACAAACCATATGACGGGGGAGAAGAAGATGTTCACCTCCTACGTCAAGAATAAGGATTCCCAAGATTCAATTATATTCGGTGATGGGAATCAAGGCAAGGTAAAAGGGCTAGGTAAAATTGCAATTTCTAATGAGCATTCTATCTCAAATGTATTCTTAGTGGAGAGTCTTGGATATAATTTGCTATCTGTTAGTCAATTATGTCAAATGGGATACAATTGCCTTTTTACAAATGTAGATGTGTCTGTCTTTAGAAGATGTGATGGTTCACTAGCTTTTAAGGGTGTACTAGACGGCAAGCTTTATTTAGTTGATTTTGCAAAAGAAGAGGCCGGTCTAGATGCATGCTTAATGGCTAAGACTTGCATGGGCTGGCTGTGGCATCGCCGCTTAGCACATGTGGGGATGAAGAACCTCCACAAGCTTCTAAAGGGAGAACACGTGATAGGTCTAACAAATGTTTATTTCGAAAAAGATAGACCTTGTGCAGCTTGTCAGGCAGGTAAACAAGTGGGAGGAGCACATCACAGCAAGAACGTGATGACCACGTCGAGACCCCTGGAGCTGCTACATATGGACCTCTTCGGACCCGTCGCCTATCTGAGCATAGGAGGAAGTAAGTATGGTTTAGTTATTGTTGATGACTTTTCCCGCTTCACTTGGGTGTTCTTTTTGCAGGATAAGTCTGAAACCCAAGGGACCCTCAAGCGCTTCCTCAGGAGAGCTCAAAACGAGTTTGAGCTCAAGGTGAAGAAGATAAGGAGCGACAACGGGTCCGAGTTCAAGAACCTTCAAGTGGAGGAGTTTCTTGAGGAGGAAGGGATCAAGCACGAGTTCTCCGCTCCCTACACACCACAGCAAAATGGTGTGGTAGAGAGGAAGAACAGGACGCTAATCGATATGGCGAGGACGATGCTTGGAGAGTTCAAGACCCCCGAGTGCTTTTGGTCGGAAGCCGTGAACACGGCTTGCCACGCCATCAACAGGGTCTACCTTCATCGACTCCTCAAGAAGACTTCGTATGAGCTACTAACCGGTAACAAACCCAATGTATCGTACTTTCGTGTATTTGGGAGCAAGTGCTACATTCTAGTGAAGAAGGGTAGAAATTCTAAGTTTGCTCCCAAAGCTGTAGAAGGGTTTTTATTAGGTTATGATTCAAATACAAAGGCGTATAGGGTCTTCAACAAATCATCGGGTTTGGTTGAAGTCTCTAGCGACGTTGTATTTGATGAGACTAATGGCTCTCCAAGAGAGCAAGTTGTTGATTGTGATGAAGAAGATGTTCCGGCGGCCGCTATACGAACCATGGCGATTGGAGACATTCGACCACAGGAACAGGATGAACGTGATCAACCTTCTTCCTCAACTACGGTGCATCCCCCACCTCAAGACGATGAACAGGTTCATCAAAAGGAGGCGTGTGATCAAGGGGGAGCACAACACGATCAAGTGATGGAGGAAGAAGCGCAACCGGCACCTCCAACCCAAGTTCGAGCGATGATTCAAAGGGATCATCCCGTCGACCAAATTCTGGGTGACATTAGCAAGGGAGTAACTACTCGGTCTCGATTAGTTAATTTTTGTGAACATTACTCTTTTGTCTCCTCTATTGAGCCTTTCAGGGTAGAGGAGGCCTTGCTAGATCCGGACTGGGTGTTGGCCATGCAGGAGGAACTTAATAACTTCAAGCGCAACGAAGTTTGGACGCTGGTGCCTCGTCCCAAGCAAAATGTTGTGGGAACCAAGTGGGTGTTCCGCAACAAACAAGACGAGCACGGAGTGGTGACAAGGAACAAGGCTCGACTTGTGGCAAAAGGTTATGCCCAAGTCGCAGGTTTGGACTTTGAGGAGACTTTTGCTCCTGTGGCTAGGCTAGAGTCTATTCGTATCTTGCTAGCATATGCCGCTCACCATTCTTTCAGGTTGTACCAAATGGATGTGAAGAGCGCATTCCTCAACGGGCCAATAAAGGAAGAGGTGTACGTGGAGCAACCCCCTGGCTTCGAGGATGAGCGGTACC
Organism: Zea luxurians; assembly: GCA_029449295.1. NCBI lineage: Eukaryota > Viridiplantae > Streptophyta > Magnoliopsida > Poales > Poaceae > Zea > Zea luxurians. Next base: position 86,222,055 of record JAOPSE010000008.1, on the reverse strand, counting down.
CCGACCATGTGTGTAAGCTCTCTAAGGCGCTCTATGGACTTAAACAAGCCCCAAGAGCATGGTATGAATGCCTTAGAGATTTCTTACTTGCTAATGCTTTCAAGGTTGGGAAAGCCGATCCAACTCTCTTTACAAAGACATGTGATGGTGATTTGTTTGTATGCCAAATTTATGTCGATGACATAATATTTGGGTCTACTAATCAAAAGTCTTGTGAAGAGTTTAGCAGGGTGATGACGCAGAAATTCGAGATGTCGATGATGGGCGAGTTGAATTACTTCCTTGGGTTCCAAGTGAAGCAACTCAAGGACGGCACCTTCATCTCCCAAACAAAGTACACGCAAGATCTGCTAAAGCGGTTTGGGATGAAGGACGCCAAGCCCGCAAAGACTCCGATGGGAACCGACGGACACACCGACCTCAACAAAGGAGGTAAGTCCGTTGATCAAAAAGCATACCGGTCAATGATAGGGTCTTTACTTTATTTATGTGCTAGTAGACCGGATATTATGCTTAGCGTATGCATGTGTGCTAGATTTCAATCCGATCCTAAGGAATGTCACTTGGTGGCGGTGAAGCGAATTCTTAGATATTTAGTCGCTACGCCTTGCTTCGGGATCTGGTATCCAAAGGGGTCTAACTTTGACTTGATTGGGTACTCAGATTCCGACTATGCTGGATGTAAGGTCGATAGGAAGAGTACATCGGGGACGTGCCAATTCTTAGGAAGGTCCCTGGTGTCATGGAATTCCAAGAAACAAACCTCCGTTGCCCTATCCACCGCTGAGGCCGAGTATGTTGCCGCAGGTCAGTGTTGCGCGCAACTACTTTGGATGAGGCAAACCCTCAGGGACTTTGGCTACAATCTGAGCAAAGTCCCACTCCTATGTGATAATGAGAGTGCTATCCGAATAGCGGAAAATCCTGTTGAACACAGCCGCACAAAGCACATTGACATCCGGCATCACTTTTTGAGAGACCACCAGCAAAAGGGAGATATCGAAGTGTTTTATGTTAGCACCGAGAACCAGCTAGCCGATATCTTTACAAAGCCTTTAGATGAGAAGACCTTTTGCAGGCTGCGTAGTGAGCTAAATGTCTTAGATTCGCGGAACTTGGATTGAATTATAGCATACATGTATTCATGCTTTTGATCATGTTCCCTTCTGCATATTGTTGCTTATTATGGTGCTCAAGTTGTACAAACACTCCCTGGACCTCACAAGTCCGTTGCAATGTGATGCACATGTTTAGGGGGAGATGTGTTACAACTTGACCCTTTGAGACTAACCATATGTTTGAGTTTGCTTGTGTTAGTCACAAAGGAGAATTGAAAGGGAAAAGGTGGACTTGGACCATGAAAGACTTCCACTGCACTCCGATGAGGGGTAACTTATTCCAAGTTCATCTCATGAACTCTTATTGCCATTTGCTCTTAATTGAAGATTTTGGTGAGGCAATGGGGTTAAAGGGCCACAATTGATCCCGTTTTGGTGCTTGATGCCAAAGGGGGAGAAAATAAAGGCCAAAGCAATAAATGGATCAGCTACCACTTGAGAGATTTTGAAAATAGTAGATTAGAGTTTTTGATTTGTCAAATTCTTAAGTAGTTGTCTCTCTTGTCCAAAGTTGGCTTCTTGTGGGGAGAAGTATTGATTATGGGAAAAAGGGGGAGTTTTTGAAATCCTTGATCAATATCTTTTTGAATGACTCTCTTTATGCTTAAACATGTGTGTTTAACTTAGAGATAGAGATTTGTGTTTGATTTGCAAAAACAAACCAAGTGGTGGCAAAGGATGATCCATATATGCCAAAATTGAATCAAAATAAATTTGAGTTATTATTTGAAGTATTTTTGTACTTGTTCAATTTGCTTTATGTTGTGTTGGCATAAATCACCAAAAAGGGGGAGATTGAAAGGGAAATGTGCCCTTGGGCCATTTCTAAGTATTTTGGTGATTTAGTGCTCAACACAGGTACCTATTTATAAAATGGAACAAGGTGCAAAATCATGAAGTAAAGGTATGTTTCTAAGCCTTAGTACATTGGTTTTGTGGACTAACATGTTTGTCTAAGTGTTAGAAACAGCATGAAGAAATAGAGAAAAGGGGAGAGAATGACTTGGCTGTGTGCAGCCAAGTCCCAGCTCGGTCTGGAGCACCGGACTGTCCGGTGTGCACCGGACAGTGTCCGGTGCGCCAGACCTCCTCGGCGCGAACTGGCCGCTCTCGGGAATTCGCCGACGGCGTACGGCTAAAATTCACCGGACTGTCCGGTGTGCACCGGACTGTCCGGTGAGCCAACGGTCGGCCAGGGCCAACGGTCGGCCGCGCAATCCGCGCGGGACACGTGGCCGAGCCAACGGTCGGGAAGGAACACCGGACTGTCCGGTGTGCACCGGACATGTCCGGTGCGCCAACTGAGCGCAGATCTGGAGCAGCCAGCAACGGTCAGAAGTGCTGTTTTTGGAAACAAATCGGGCACCGGACAGTGTCCGGTGTGCACCGGACTGTCCGGTGCGCCACGAGACAGAAGGCAAAGATGGCCTTCCAGATTTGTTCCCAACGGCTCCTAGCTGCCTTGGGGCTATAAAAGGGACCCCTTGGCGCATGGAGGAAGAAACCAAGCATTCCTTGAGCACTCTTGATCACTCACACATCAATCTTGCGCACTTGTTTGACATTCTAGTGATTTGAGCTCCGTTCTAGTGTGTTAGCCTCTTGAGCTCAAGTCTGGGTTTTGTGTGTGCGTATTTGCTGTGATCTCTGTGTTGTGTGTGAGTTGCTAATCCCTCCCTTACTCCGTGATTCTTTGTGAACATCTTTTGTAAGGGCGAGAGGCTCCAAGTTGTGGAGATTCCTCGCAATCAGGATTGAGATAAGAACAACAAAACACCGTGGTATTCAAGTGGGTCTTTGGACCGCTTGAGAGGGGTTGATTGCAACCCTCGTCCGTTGGGACGCCACAACGTGGAAGTAGGCAAGCATTGGCTTGGCCGAACCACGGGATAAACCACTGTGTCTCTCTGTGTTTGATTCTTGTGGTATTGTGTTTTGTTGAGACTTCACCTTAGCCACTTGGCATTAACTGTGCTAACACTTAATCAAAGTTTTGTGTCTTAAGTTTTTGAAGTTTTACAGGATCACCTATTCACCCCCCCCCCTCTAGGTGCTCTCAAAAGCACATAGACATCCGGCATCACTTTTTGAGAGACCACCAGCAAAAGGGAGATATCGAAGTGTTTCATGTTAGCACCGAGAACCAGCTAGCCGATATCTTTACCAAGCCTCTAGATGAGAAGACCTTTTGCAGGTTGCGTACTGAGCTAAATATCTTAGATTCGCGGAACTTGGATTGAAATGTAGCATACATGTGTTTATGCCTTTGATCATGTTCATTCTGCATTTTGTTGTTTATTGTGGTGCTCAAGTTGTACAAACACTCCCTGGACCTCACAAGTCCGCTGCAAAGTGATGCACTGTTTTAGGGGGAGATGTGTTACAACTTGACCCTTTGAGACTAACCATATGCTTGAGTTTGCTTGTTTTAGTCTCAAAGGAGAATTGAAAGGGAAAAGGTGGACTTGGACCATGAAAGACTTCCACTGCACTCCGATGAAAGGGTAAACTATTCCAAGTTCATCTAATAAACTCTTATTGTCATTTGCTCTTAAGTGAAGATTTTGGTGAGGCAATGGGGTTAAAGGAGCCAAGATTAATCCCGTTTTGGTGTTTGATGCCAAAGGGGGAGAAAATAAAGGCCAAAGCGATAAATGGATCAGCTACCACTTGAGAGATTTTGAAAATAGTAGAATAGAGCTTTTGGTTTGTCAAAACTCTTTTGTTGTCTCTCTTATCAAAAGTTGGCTTCTTGTGGGGAGAAGTATTGATTATGGGAAAAAGGGGGAGTTTTTGAAATCCTTGATCAATCTCTTTTGGAATGACTCTCTTTATGTTTCAACATGTGTGTTTGACTTAGAGATAGAGATTTGAGTTTGATTTGCAAAAACAAACCAAGTGGTGGCATAGAGTGATCCATATATGTCAAAATTGAATCAAAATAATTTGAGTTCTTATTTGAAGTGTTTTTGTACTTGTTCTACTTGCTTTATGTTGTGTTGGCATAAATCACCAAAAAGGGGGAGATTGAAAGGGAAATGTGCCCTTGGGCCATTTCTAAGTATTTTGGTGATTTAGTGCCCAACACAGGTGCCTAATTGTAAAATGGTGGACAAAGTACAAATCAAAGATAAAGGTATGTTTCTCAGACTTAGTACATTGTTTTATGGACTAATGTATTGTGTCTAAGTGCTGGAAACAGAAAAAATCGAGTTGGAGAAGAGATGGCTTGAGCAGCCAAAGTCTGCTCAGTCTGGCACACCGGACTGTCCGGTGGTGCACCGGACAGTGTCCGGTGCGCCAGGCTGGCTCGGCGTGAAGTGGCCGCTCTCGGGAATTCGCCGACGACGTACGGCTAAAATTCACCGGACTGTCCGGTGTGCACCGGACTGTCCGGTGAGCCAACGGTCGGCCGGGCCAACGGTCGGCCGGGCCAACGGTCGGCCGCGCAATCTGCGCGGGACACGTGGCCGAGCCAACGGCTAGAAGACGGCACCGGACTGTTCGGTGTGCACCGGACATGTCCGGTGCGCCAACGGCTCCCAGATCTACAACGGTCGGCAACGGTCGGCAGCGCCATTTTAGGAAGGAAATCGGGCACCGGACAGTGTCCGGTGTGCACCGGACTGTCCGGTGCACCCGACGACAGAAGGCAAGATTGGCCTTCCAGAATTGCTCTCAACGGCTCCTAGCTGCCTTGGGGCTATAAAAGGGACCCCTAGGCGCATGGAGGAGCACACCAAGCAACCTTAGAGCATTCTTGATCATCCACACTCAGTCTTTGCGCATTCGTTTGTCATTCTCAGTGATTTGAGCTCCGTTCTAGTGAGAACTTTGAGATAGTCTTTTGAGCTCGATTCTTGGCCGTGTGTGTGCGCATTTTGCTGTGGATTTGTGTGTGTTGCTGTCCTCCCTTACTCCGTATTTCTTGTGAATCTCAAGTGTAAGGGCGAGAGGCTCCAAGTTGTGGAGAATCCTCGCAAACGGGATATTGAAAGGCAAAACAAAACACCGTGGTATTCAAGTTGGTCTTTGGACCGCTTGAGAGGGGTTGATTGCAACTCTCGTCCGTTGGGACGCCACAACGTGGAGTAGGCAAGCGTTGGTCTTGGCCGAACCACGGGATAAACCACTGTGTCATCTCTGTGTTTGATCTCTTGTGGTATTGTGTTTTGTTGAGACTCCTCTCTAGCCACTTGGCGATTATTGTGCTAACACTTAACAAGTTTTTGTGGCTATAAGTTTAAGTTTTCACAGGATCACCTATTCACCCCCCCCTCTAGGTGCTCTCATACACCCGTGTTGAAGTATATTTAGTGGCAAACAAGTAGAGAGAGACATAATGGCAGTTGTGTGCTTTATTGCAGGGAGAACTCTGTTTATATACAGGTGAAGGGTGCGTTTTCAAGGGGGTGTCCCTTGGGAATTATCTGTCGCACCCCTTGGATTGATCACAAATACAATATTTTGTCACACTCCCTTTTGATCAATCCAAATTCATTTGATCATCTGCAAACTGTCTTCCAATATATTATCTCCTTCAAAAACCCTGTGGGAAAAATAAGGAGTATACAATATCTTTTGGATAATGAGATAATCTCACTTGAACTCCAAAAGGAAAATATGCTTGTAATCATCATGCATAAAAACCCCTGTGGGGAAAAGTCAATGATGAAGTATATAACTTAGTTGATATTACCTCGTTAAAAACTTTGGATGAGAAAACCTTAACAAGGCAAAACTCATACAAAGCAAAGAGCGTAATATGATGGTACAAAACACGTCAAATATCATGGAGACTTACTCCCCCTGAACCTTTTAAACATTAAAGTCTTCTCATATCAGTCCACTCAACACATTTCTAAAACGTGGAGTACGGTAGAGATTTTGTGAATAAATCAGCAAGATTATCACAGGACTTTGTTTGCAAGATGTTTATATCTCCATTTTCATGAAAATATGTTTGCAAGATGTTTGCTCCTGATATAACCTATTTCTATCTGAACAACACAAGCTCAATTATCCTTATGGATCATGGTTTGTGGTTCAATTGAACCATGGTACGACATTGTTCTCCAACGGACCTCTAGCCCAAAGAACAATAATATGTCTATAGTCATCATCTCAAAAACCCCATGGGAAAAATAAATGATGAGACATATAACTCAGGCTAATATTTCTCCAAGATAATCTAGTTAGAAAATCTGAGAAATCAACATATGAGCCGAGTCTCCTTAAAAACCCAATGGGAAAATAAGGAGAGTAGTCATACTCTATTGTTGATCCATTTGAACTCTAGGGAGATAAACTCATATCATAGTTCAAATACAACAATAACTATGTCATAATGTATCATCCTTGAAAACCTTTACGGGAAAAATAGATGATACGACATAGGCCCTGTGTTGATGTTGCCTCGTTAAAAACTTTGAATGAGAAACCTAAGAAGGGAAAAACTCATGCGAAGAAAAGAGTACAACATGATGTAAAAACAAGTTCTTCCGATCAAAAGGGAAATTCCCCCTGATCTTTACAAAACACTAAGTCATCCTATACCTACTCTCAAACACATCTAAAATGTGGAGTAAGGTAGAGACTTAGTTTGTAACTTGTTTTTCATCTAAACAACACAAAGTAATATTATCTTCATAGATAATAAGGTCATGATATTAAAATCATGACCACCACATACCCTCAGTATGTAGTATATCATTCTGTACAATCCCACGAAGTGTGCTACAGAATGATTAGTGTAAGTGACCATTAATCTCTGTTGATTGACATTTATCAAACAGTAGGTCCAACTTACCAGAAGTATGTCATTGATCTTGTACCTGGGGATCTTATATAGATATCCAAGATCAATATATCCAACTGTAACTAGATCATGAGTACTCATAGAGAACATAACTCGATCTCATGTGCTGTTAACTAGCAAATCATTGCTAAGCAATATCCGGCCGGATGTTTTTGCAATATACAATAGCACATCTCATGATCCGAAAGAATCAAATAACTATGATTCCATTATATTGAATTTCTTCAATATATGTTGGATATAGACAACTTTGTATCCAAGATACTCAAGATAGTTTACTTTGAATTGAAAATCTCTTTCAATTCATATCCTCTATCTCGAACTCCGTCGATAAGTAATGTATGTTTAAAATATGTTGCACATATTTACACTGAACATACCATTCTTTGTGTATCCTTTCAGAAGGAATGATTCACTAGGTCGAATGTACCATATTTGACTAGGATGCTCTAAGTCACAAAGACTTTCCAAGCATTGCAAATTTGTGATTGGTGATTATGTATTTGGAATCCTTCAAGACTCCACAAATACCATAATTCAGTGACCACATATGCATATGTTGTCACTACATCTATCAACTGCAAAGATAGATGATTTACTGCCCATATTATTGTATTGGAATTTAACTACTCACAGTAGAGGAGAATTTATAGCATTAAAATAATGCTTGGGTTTGCGTATAAACCCAGTTGCTACTAGCCATGCTTTCTCACCACCTCATTATTTCCAAGTCCATGAAAACTAACTTGTATCTACAGTAAGATACCTTGAAGTGGAAATAATTCAACACTTCTTTCCGGTGAGCAAGGCTATCTCTACAACATTGTGTCACTCAACAAGATCCAGTTTAAGCATACTCGTGCTCTGCTATGGCCATAGTCTTTTGGATCACTTGGAGCGCATATACAATTGTTGAGATGTATGTATCGACACTTGTAGCTTTCAAATAACACAATTCTCTAGTTTGACACGAAGTCATTTTCTTATGCACCCTTATGATTCCTCGTGAAATCCCTAAACGAGAATCAAGGGCTTCCGATAACCTAGCCTCATCAGTGCGCACTGAGCTAGGTTGTGAATGTCTTACATTCACAGGATAATCAATATCCTTTAGGTGTCCACCAACACCATGTTGGTTACCAACGAATAGATGGTCTGCATTTACTATCTCAGAAGGTCTAGCCTTCATTAGCTTGCAAGCATCTTAATCCTAGGATTTGTGACCATACTTCTCCCCCTCTTATTTACAACATCATTGTAATAGGGAGTTTAATGGTGTTCCATTTAACCACTCTTTCTAGCACTTCCACATACGATTAATTTGAGTGACACTTCATAGTAAATGCACAAGGCAGTCAATTTGCAACTTCTTGCAAATCATTCGAACCTAAGGGTTCAGTTTTAGTACATGATCCTGAGCCTGAATGCTTACTGCATTCATTATAATTTCCTGGCATTCTTTTTGATACTTGAAATCTCCCCCTAATGCCTGGAAAAGCTCATGATTCAAGCTAGCGTACGGGCCGTAAATAGATTCTCAAGAAGAGATTCTAAAACTTAATGATCAACGGAGAATGAATTCTCACATAGATCCCCAGTTTTTTGTGTGTCCATACATGTACGCTGCAGTGGTGAGATTGGGAACATACCCAATGTACGCATGGGAAATGTTTCATCCCACGTACTAAAAACCATAGGGGAACTTGTACATGCCACTACAGGAATTCACTTAATTCCCGTCGGCCAGAAACCGACGGGAATAAGCATATACCGACAGGCATTACTTAATTCCCATCGGTTTAGGGCTTATTCCCGTCGGTTTTCAGCCACCAGGCGTCCCTTGTCGGGGATACGTTTATCCCCGTCGGCGGCCGACGGGAATTATTAATTCCCGTCGGCCACTAACTAGCCGACAGGAATTAATGCTAACTCCCGTCGGTTCACCAGGCCGACGGGAGTTATCAATTAATGCGCGTCGGTTCACCAGGCCGACGGGAGTTATCAATTAATTCCCGTCGGTTCCCCAGGCCGACGGGAGTTATTAGTTAATTCCCGTCGGTTCCCCAGGCCGACGGGAATTAACTGGGCCGACGAGAGTTATTAGTTAATTCACGTCGGTTCGACCATAGCCGACGGGAATTAACTGGGCCGACAAAAATTACCCTATACTGCTACAAAAACAGCACTAAATTAGGACACTATTTCTGCACACATAACATATATCACACATAACATAAATAACAGATAACAGCCACATTACAAACACATGCATTCATAATAAAATCACGCATTACAAACATAACATCCACCAACATTTCAAATATAAGTTCAACCACCACATCGAGTCAACGAGTACGACATAGTATTGAAATATAAGTACGACATATGTTCAAGTACGACCAAGAGTCCACGAGTTAAGAAACATGTTCATGTGTTTAGAGATAACCACCACTTGGGTGGTTAGAGCTTTGATCGCTGCCGCCACCACCACCAGGAGGAGGGAACGCGAAGAGCGAGTCAACAAATCCAGTCCCTGCTGCGGGATCAGACCCACTACCACCCGCTTCGGGCGTAACCTATGCAAGTTAGCAAATATCATCACGTTAAATGCAAATATCAAAAAAGTATACAAGTATATAAATTAATGGAGAGTTATCAAACGTACCCTATCTCCAGGTGCAGGTATATGTGTCGGAGGGGTGGTGAACTGTGGTGGTGGAACTGGTGTGTTTGCAAATTGGCTCCATTGTGGTGGCGGTGGAAAATTTGATGTCATGCCCTGTTGCTGCATTAACTGTTAAACATATATGTGTTACTACCGAAGATGTTGTATTGAAATATAATAATTTAGAGTTAGGATTATGTGTACTCACTTGATACATCGCTTGGTTATGTGCATTGCAAGCCTCCATAAATTCGCGTTGTTGTCTCATCTCTTCACGCATCCTCATAATCTCCAACTCCTGCTCGTTCGGTCGACGAGAGCATGAGCTACGGGAAGATGAACCCGTCCTCTGAGATCTCACCGACGATGAGTCAATGAATCCGTCGAAGAGTGCGTATCTATAAGTTATTCAAAAAATGTGATTATTGTATAATCAATTTAGTGTCAACCATATAATTTCATAAGTTAGAGCTTACCGTCCATGCGCTTTGCCACCACCACTTGCGTACACCACCGAGGGATCCACCGGTTCATGGCGCCAGTCGAAGTCAGGGCCATGGCGACGAACCATCTCCTCCCCATATGCCGCCTATACATCATTGACAACCTTACAAATGCAGGAATTTATATACTTTGAACGTTTGAACTTTTGAGCCAAAACTCACCAAGCGATCCGTGGCTGTCTGGCTGCAGAGCTGGTCAGGGTTGTTCGGGTCTGGTCCTTTGTGGCCCTCCTGGTAGACCTCAATGTCACTAGGCTTTTGGCCACTCGTAGCTTCCTGTATAAACAAAAAACATTCATAAGCAATCGTATTATTTGCTGATCGACATAGATAGATCAAACTTACCATTCTTTTAGCTTTTCGTATCATGTCGTCACCGCCAAACTTGTGGTTAGGATTGGTTCCTCGACATTGTCTGTGATGCGCTGACGCTTTCTGGAAGCCTTCGGAAGCCCAATATCGACACCAAGCATAGTACGCATCAGGCACGGGCGCCATCCATGGAACCATCACCTGCACACACACAATGTTACATATTATCAATCACAACAATAAATATAAAGGGTAAAACAAATTGAATACTAACCTCACGATATTGATCCTCAGTCAAATATATCTTTGAGGACCCTTCCTTTTTATTCAAGGGGCCTGCTTCTTCCGGATGCTTTTGAAAATACAGGTTTGTAGCCTAAATTCTTGCATAGTATATGGCATCCTTCACCAGCTTCTTTGCATTGTTTTGGAAGACACGTTCAGCGTGCCCCATGTAATCCTCTCCGTCAGGCAACCGATATCGAAGCTACAACATAAAGAATACAAATACAATGGTATAAGTCCTAGATTTACAATATTAAGAAACATAACAAAAATAATAAAGAATTCATACCCAAAAGTCATTACGCACAAGTCCCTGTCTGTCGGTGTGGTTTCGTTCCTTTTTAAACTTGTACTCGTCCCAGGTACTGACGAGCACCTCATCCTCGGTATCACCATTTGACACCTTCACTATACCAGGGTAGTGAAGGCGGCAAAGAGAACCCAACGTAAGGTTAACCTGAGTGTGGTGTCCCTTGCTGTCAAAGGACAGGTCCTCCCAATTCCTGCATTACACAAAAACATTAACAATACACATAATAGTTATATGAGATAAGTTAATATATTACACTCACCGATCTCCATGTGGCATGATTAAAGTCCTATCAGCCTCTCGCTCTATCGCGTGACGAGGCTTTACTGAGTGGCTTTTTCTTGAGCGACGTGTGTGTGTCGCTGAAGAGCCTCCCGAGCCATCATCCATCGGGTTGTCAGCCGGTTCGCCCTGTTGGCCCCACTGGTCCCACGCCTGTTGCTGCTCTCTCTGGTGGTCCCACTGGTCCCATGGCTGGTGATGCTGTGCGGCCTGGTCCCATGTCACGTGCTCCACCTCCTCATTGTGCTCCACCTCCTCATTGTGCTGCTCAGCCTCATTGTGCTGCTCCTCCTCAATGTGCTGCTCCTCAGTGTGCTGCTCATCCTGGTACATACAACTCAAGATTTATTTGTAAATATGTAAACAAATTTATTTGTACAAGATATGTTACCTCATCTCCATGTACCGCGCTCAACAGCTCTCGACGTCTACTGCTGCTCGAAGAACTGCCCTGAAAAAGGCCCAGGCCCTTGAACAGCCCCTTCACTGACTTCTTTGATTTTGGCAGCATCCTGCATAAAAAATAAGAAATTATTCATTAGTGCATCAAAAATGACATAATACTTAAAATATAAACAAATTAAATAACAAAACAACTTTACTTGTTAAATATCATCAAAATCAGGATCTATTTGTTCTCTTCTATGCAGAGGTCGCAATGTTACTTTTCTCCTAACAGGTTGTCTTCTTCTTTTCTCGGGAAAAGTTAAGTCGTTAACGTCTGCAACTAGTGAATCTAATGCCGGTGCAGGATCAATATGAAAACTAGTTGGCAACTCTTCTTCTTGAAACACCTCATCAACCTGCTCAAGGTGACCAATTTGATATTCGTCCTCACCAGGAGTGTATAGGCATTCGCGGGGATTTACATTGTACACAACCCTCCATTTAGACAACTTTTTGCATGGATATGTCGAGAAATAAACTTGGTCTGCTTGATGGGCAAGGATATACGTGTCGTGTCCTTGAAGCAATTTTTCAGGTTGGATCTGTGTCATCCCAAATTCGGTCCTATAATACTTCGGGTCATACCATTTACACTCAAAGAAAACTAGCGCTAAAGGCTTATTTCCAGCAAATGTAATCTCGATTATATTTTTGATTTTCCCGTAATAGCAGGCTTCATGTCCTTCCATGTCGGTTGCCCTAGTAACGACTCCACTATTTTGAGTGGCGGCCATAGGATGACTTGATTCGAAAATGCTTGAACGAAAGCGATATCCATTGACGTCGTAACGTCCATAGCTTTTGGCAGTTACGCTTCCAATAGATAACTGACGTAAGTCATCATTCAAATTCATTTCCTCCCCAAACTGTCAATTATGCCACAAAGTATTAGCAAATTCTGTAATATTAGTTAACTGAAATTAGCTGTCGGAGCCACATAATTAAGACTTACACGGTCCCGAAGCCACATAATGAAATTAGGTCGCCCATGCATACCATCGCGTCGCAATTTATCTATGTCTCTCGCTGTTGGCCTACCGAGACACCTCATGTTTTGTTCATCAAACTTGCTGTCAAATATTATTGTATGACATGAGATATTTGATAACATAAACTAATTCACATGAACAATTTGAGAAAATAAGTCTTACACAAAGTATTTCTCCACCTCAGGCATATTCGTGAACATGTACAGTAAAGCAGACTTCCGTTCTTCCATACTGAGGTGATATGCCTTGGGTGGACCAACGGCTTTGCCGTTTGTCTGAAAAATCGAAAGATCACTACACGGAGGCATCTCTCGTTCATCATCATGGTACCTTTTCTTTTGAGCAAATACATTATGTTCTTCTGCAAAGTAACAACTTATGAAGTGTGCTACCTCCTTTAGTTTAAATTGTTCCGCAATACATCCTTCAACTCTTGCCTTATTGCCCACCATTGCTCTAAGCTTCTTTAATGCTCTTTCTATATGAAACATCCACCTATACTGAACAGGACCACCGACCTTAGCCTCATATGGAAGATGTATAAAGAGATGCTGCATAGGATTGAAGAAACCCGGTGGAAATATTTTTTCCAATTTGCACAAAAGCATCAGTGCCTCTTTCTCCAGCTGTTCCATCACATCTCTTCTGATTTCTTTAGCACACAACTGTCTGTAGAAATAGCTAACTTCAGCTAACGTTTTCCACACAGCTTCGAAAATGTACCCACGAAACATTACAGGCATGAGCCTCTCCATAATTATGTGGAAGTCATGGCTCTTCAGTCCATTCATCTTCATTGTCTTCAAGTTCACAGATCTTCTAAAACCAGCGGCATAACCATCGGGGAATTTAATATCCTTCATCCACTTCATCACTTCTTTCCGTTGCTTAGATTTCAGACAATAGTCAGCTTTTGGTTTGCCTCCGTTTTCTCTAAGCACTTGGGTTGGACGATCACATATCACTGCTAAGTCCATGCGTGCCTTGTCATTGTCTTTCGTTTTATCAGGGAAATCCATGCATGTATTTATGAGGGCTTGGCAAAAGTTACTCTCTTGATGCATCACGTCGATGTTGTGCATCAAAATCAATGACTTAGCATAAGGAAGCTCCCACAAGCCACATATGTGAGTCCAGTTATGCTCCTCACCAAAACCTTGATACCTTTTACCACTTTCGTCTAGGACAAGTTTCATATGCTCTTCTGTAATTTCTATGCCACTACGTCGCTTGGGCGGTCCCTTCGTGACAATGGTGCCCTTCCTAAATTCCTTTCTCTGCCTTCTGAAGGGGTGATTGAAGGGTAGAAAACATCTATGGCAATCAAAGTAACATATCTTGCCACCAGCACTAAGACGAAAATAATCTGTATCTTTAGCACAATAAGGACACGTCAATCTACCATGCACGCTCCATCCAGAGAAAATACCATACGCCATAAAATCATGAACCGAGAACAGATATGCAACACGAAGATTGAATTTCTGCTTCTTGAAGCAGTCATAGGCTTCCACACCTTGCCATAGCTTCTTTAACTCTTCAATCAGTGGTTGAAGCATCACATTGAGGCGTACGCCAGGATGCTCAGGCCCAGGTATAACAAGACATAGGAACATAAACTCATATTTCATGCAAAGAGCAGGTGGAAGGTTGTACGGTATGGCAATGACAGGCCAACATGAATACGACGCAGCGATCATATTGAACGGCGTGAAACCATCAGTTGCCAAGCCGATACGAACGTTTCTTGCATCGCTGGCAAAATCTGGATCAAATTTGTCAAGAGCCTTCCATGCATCACCATCTGACGGGTGCACCATTAACCCATCTTGTCTGTCCATACAATCTTTATGCCACCTCATGTGCATAGCGGTCTTCCTCGAGAGAAACAAACGTTTCACTCTAGGAGTGAGAGGCATGTACCGAAGCTGTTTATGTGCAACCTTTGTCACCACCTTCTCCCCATCTTCATTTACAAGCTCCACGTACCTTGACTTCCCACATTTTAAGCATTTTGTTCTCTGCCATGTTCCTTCCAAAAAAGCATACAGTTGTCTTGGCAAACATCAATCTTCTCATACTCCATACCAAGACCTTCAAGCAATTTTTTGGACTGGTACATGTCTTTGGGCATCTTGTGACCCGTAGGAAGAACCTCGCTAATCAAATCCACAAGCTCCTTGTAACAATTAATTGAAAATGCAAATTTTGACTTGATTGACATCAGTCGGGTCACGAATTCGAGGACGGTCACGTCAGTGTGCCCGTGAAGAGGCTCTTCTGACGCTTTGAGTAGGTCGAAGAACTTCTGAACCTCCGGTGTAGGTGAATCATGATGATCTGGTGCCAGTTCAGGCTGCAGATCCTCAAGCATCTGGTCCATCCTATCAACATCATCTTCACCGTCATCAACTTCTACTTCTGCTGCTCGTTCGGCATCTTCACCGTGGAGATACCAGACCTTATAGCCTGGCACGAAACCATGCGAGCACAGGTGTAGTGTGACCTGCCTCTTGGTGTGGCTCGTCATATTTCTACATTTATTGCATGGACACCTAATATTATCTATTTGTGACAAAGCAGCTGCATGGTCCAGAAATATTTGCGTCTTGGCAAACCATTCACTAGTGTGACACCCACCCTTCTTGAAACCTTCATACATCCAATCACGTCTATCACCCATTATTGCGGCTGTGTACGAGTAAAGAGTGTGTGTGAGACAATCACGTTTCTACATGTCACACACATATATACATACATATATACATCTATAGGTAAGTAGTAAAACTATATATATACATAAATAATTATATATACACATAAATAACATCAAATTAATCAATATCGAAACCTTCATACATCCTAATATTATAAGTTAAATCTAATCAATAAATAACATCAAATTTAACAATTCAATAGTATAAGTTAAATCTACTATAAGAATACAATAAATAATTACCTAACATGAAGCCACACATGTGATATTAAATTAACTATAATCATACTCTAATCACATGTGTTATTAAATTAATACTAATCACATGAAAGTTAACTCCCGTCGGCCATAAAAAACCGACGAAAATAAACATGTACACACATAATTAACATTCACAATCCAATGCATTAACATGTACACACATAATTAACTCACGTGGGTGTCGTAGTTGGTTCGGAGATGCGGTCGGGGGCGGAGGCGGCGCTTGGGCGCGGCGGCGGCGCTCGAGGAGGCAGCGACGACGCTCCGATAGGCGGCGGCGGCGGCGGCGTTTGTGAGCGCGATGGGAGGCCCGGCGGCGATGTGGGCGGTGTGGGGCACGACAGAGACGAGCGAGGGCGGGCACGGCCGCGACGGACGGGCGGGCGCGCGGCGGGGACGGGCGGCCGGGCTCGCGGCGACGCTGACGGGCACGCGGCGGTGGGGCGGCTGGGCACTCGGCACCGCGAGAGGACCGACGGCGGACGGGCGGCGCCGGGGCGGCCGGGTGCGCGGCGTGGACGGGCGGCGCTCCGAGGGGCGGCGTCGGGCTCGGCCGGGAAGGCACGCCGGCGAGGAGGGGCGGCGGCGAGGCGGCGGTTAGAGGCGGCGGCGAGAATAGGGCAGGCGGCGGTGGCTAGGAAGAAAAACAGAGAAATGAGCACGCGCGGGTGAACCCGCGCTCATAAAATCCTAATCCCCGTCGGCCTGCGCTCTGGCCGACGGGAGTTAAGTAATCCCCGTCGGCCTATTTTCTGGCTGACGGGAGTTAAGTTAACTCCCGTCGGCCTACTCTCTGGCCGACGGGCGTTAAGTTATTCACGTCGGCTTCTGTGTAGCCGACGGGAGTTACGTTATCCCCGTCGGCTTTTTCCCTGGCCGACGGGAATTATCCTGGCCGATGGGAATCATTAGGATTCCTGTAGTGTGCATTACATGTAGTTAATCACAAGTCAGGAACATGCAGAACTGCCTGACGCCAACCATAACTAGTTGGAAGTGACAATTCATTACTGATGGTCATCAACTATCTGAAATTTTCGAATCTATCATAGATTCATCATATCCGTTATGGATATCATTCTGAATACCAAGTCAAACAATCGTCATTGTAAGCATATTTGGTAAATTCAGTAGTGTGGAGGCTAATGTGCTCAAGCTTGAGACATTATTACTTAATGGTCTCATGTTGTCTGAAGGACACACTTCAGGTCATCATATAGATGCACCATAGAACCATATAAAGCCTTCAATGTCCATACCATCTCTCTGTAATGGACCACACTCATTTTTATGAAGCAATTCAAAGAACTTAACCAATTCAAATCAGATTTTAAGATAAGAGGAACTTAAAATCTCAATCCCGATGATACTCATCAAGTATCCATCGTATGGGAAAAAAATGACCAATAGAATTGTCCATAACTTTTCATTTCATCCCAATAATGGAATTACCAATTCAGTCTTACCCAGCATGGTAAGAATCATTACATGAAAAGTTATAACAAATGCAACACTTTGTATGGGAGGATGTATGTAGAATATAGTCCATAAGAAATGTTTCTGAGAAACATATGCAATATCCATCACTATCACCTTGTGTTTCTACATGATAGTAATTTTATGGATATCTCTATAATTTGGTAAGATAAATCAGGATATATCAACACATCCTTGATACTTCCATTACCAAAAGGGGACTAGATATTAACATATCATGATATCGCGCGAAGCGATTGTTAAAATATTCTTTCCTCTTTCCAAAGGAATATGAGAATATTTTGTTTCCCCACTTATAGAGTTTGTGGCTCAATTCTCCACATTGCATGTTTCTTCCTCAATTAGAAGAATCCATGTACAAGTTTGCACAACTCAAATCAATGAGTCTTCAACTCCCTTGATGAGTTGGTTCAACTCTAATCGATGAGCTCGTTCAACTCAAATCACATGTGTGATCAACTCCAATCGATGAGTTTGTTTAACTCAAGTTCATATGAGTTTGTTCAACTCAAATCACATGAGTTTGAACATATTACAAATATCAATAAATATGATATCAATAATAACGAGATTATTACAAATCTCATAGATCATTTGAATAATACTCAAAAGCAAATCATCTAACGAAGTGGTCTTCTCTTAGAAAGAGAAGTGTTGTTACGTGATTTAGGCCAAATCACGATTTACACAACCAACCACTGTTATCATGTTAGATGGAAGATTGAAGTACACTTCATATTTTAGCTTTCATGAGTAGTATGCATCTATTGGGATTTCATATACAAGATTAGATGCCTGAGCATACAACACTATATCACGTATAGTGTAATGACAAAAGAGTTTGTCATACTCATTGCCCTTCCCTTTTTAATGTGCTTATATATTTGCTTTCAAGCAAAATATATGAATACAAAGTTTTAGTCCACAACATTATGTAGACATTTATCTCATAAGTCCACATGTCTTATGATTTACTTTGCTATTCATTTTGCGCTTGCACATCAAGCCGCAAAAGCACATAAGTTCTTTTCATAAGAATCGTAAGAAAAAGAGGGCATCTCATTTCCTCCAAAATGAAGAGGTGAATTCCCATATCATGCAAAAATGAAATGAACATATCCAATGAACATTAAGGATAATTAAACCCATTAGGCGAGTTCATCAAACTGTATTAAATAATTATCCTTGAAATAACATAACCATTTTCGTGTGTTGCTGCAACATAGCCGCAAAATATATCATATCATTATATGTTGGAGAATTCTAGGTATCACTTAAAGTGTACCAAAGGATTTTTGAAAATTGGTGGACACAACATAGATAATCTCCATATAATGAAACAATGGAGTAGATCTCCCAGTAGTGGGCAAAACTTTTGCTGCCTGAAAGCATGGTCTCTAGGCTGATATATTCAAAGAACATACCGCAGCCAATGCTTAGGACTCCACTACCCTGTGCTTGACCAAAATTTCAAAAATAAAATGGTAATCACCATAAAGGTGAATAACCAAAATCACATCTCCTACATATCTACTTGGGAGAACACATAGGTAATCATCATCATCATATGATGTAGACCTCTTACTGATGGACAAATAATATTTTGCTGTCTAAAAGCTTGGTCTCAGGGCAAATAAATTTCAAGAACTTATTGCAGCCAAAGCCTAGATCTCCATCATGTGTTAAATAATCCCAAGTTCAAGATATGTATCATATTTTGCAAGAATTCATCGTTTAATTAAGTAGAACTTAATTAAAAGAACTCTTTGAGTTGTTAGTATGACCACGACGTCCTGCCTGGCTCCATAGCCCGTGACGCCTGCGTGGTCCATGGCGAAGTCGGGCGGCTTGCAAGGCCCACGACCGACGATCCAAAGGGGATGAGGCACATTTCAGTGCTCACACTTAGTGGCTCAACCCATGCGGATCATGAATAAAATGTATGTTTAAATTATGCATGAACATAAATAGGAAAACATACATATGAGTCTGCTAAAATATAGGAGTAAGTTACTCTACTATATTAAAAACTATTAAAGTCAAGGACTAAAACTTTAAGATCAGACTCATGACAAATTTCGGCGAGGAATTACGATGAACCTCGAGGGTTCAATCCCCAAAATGCTGAAATTAAATTTCTAAAAGAATTTTAACGATAACAATCCCAAAATTTTAGAGTAGATTACGTATCACAACCATTATTTTTAGATGAACATGTGTAGGTAATCACCATGTAGTTGTTACATAGTGTAGACCTCTTAGTGATAGGCGAAATTAACGCTGCATTAGACACGGTCTCTAGACAGAATTATTCATGAGAATAAAACGCAGCCAATGTCTATGACTCTATCACCTTATGTTCAAACCTATCATTAATTAAGTTATACTTAATTATGATAATTCCTTCTAAATTTATTGAACGAACTAGGCAATTAATATATGTTTAAAACTGTGCACCGAAGCATATGTTTAAACATATATAATAATACCAGAGGCTTCGTTCATTCCATCCTTTACTTGCTGGAAATGAAAACCCGTATGCTACCATTAGAACTTCGAATTGCTTCATGGGGACATGTTCTTGCTGCCGTCCGTCGCGTCATAGTCACAGAGTCTGGCACCCAACACCTTTCATGTACTGGTCCCTGCTCTTCTCCATGGCACACCGATAGATCACATGAAACGGCACGCCTGGGCCTCCATTGCTTGCCAGGCAAAGACAGTCATCCGCTTGGGGCAGATGTGTTCTTGCCATGGCCATGGCCGCGATTGCGCCGTGGCTGGGACTCGCGCCCGCGAGGTGGGATGGGAGACGCGCGACAAGTCACGTTACGGCGCCCGTGGTCGCGCCCACACGTGGTTGTGCCAGGCCGTAGCCTTGCCCGCGCCCCCAGGGTGGCGTCCGCTCGTTGCAGCGCCTGGTCGGGCTTGCTGGGCCGTGACAGCGCTAGGCAGCGGTTGGCCGGGGCCGAGGCTACGCTAGAGGCCATATAGCCCAGAGAGCAGACGAGGCATGGCGACGTCCGTGGCCTGTGCCTTCTTCTTCTTCGACGCGGAGCCGCTGGGCGAAGCCGGGCGGCGGCAGCGGCACGCGCTGGATGCCTGCGCGCTCTGCTCCACCGCGCTTGCCCGCGTAGTGGCCTCCCGTCACCGTCGTAGTGCCAGTGTCGTCCCACGCCGACTCTGGTTGGAACCGCTCGGCGGAGAGCACGTGCTGATAACGTGTTGAAGTATATTCAGTGGCAAACAAGTAGAGAGAGACATAATGACAGTTGTGTGTTTTATTGCAGAGAGAACTCTGTTTATATACATGTGAAGGGGTGTA
The DNA here is from genome assembly GCA_029449295.1 of Zea luxurians. Lineage (NCBI taxonomy): Eukaryota > Viridiplantae > Streptophyta > Magnoliopsida > Poales > Poaceae > Zea > Zea luxurians. Next base: position 86,201,527 of record JAOPSE010000008.1, on the reverse strand, counting down.
TTTTCAAGGGATGTTCCTTGGGAATTATCTGTCGTACCCCTTGGATTGATCACAAATACAATATTTTGTCACAACCCGCACGGCACGCCCACCTATCCTAGGCTGTGACCTTTTTCCCCTCCCTTCGAATTTGAAACGGGATGGTGTATTTTTTTTGCTTGCAAGTTTAGAAATGGTTTAGTAGTCATCAATATAGATCTAAGATTTATTTATGTCAAGTTTTGTCTGTTACCTTGCTGACTATGATGCTAATGGTAAGACCATTTGTTTCTCTACAAAATTATATAAGTTGGATTATAGTTGAAGGGTAATAAAGTAAAATATGACCTTTGAAAATGGAACCATACATGCATAGCTTCAATTCGAAAAAAAACTAAAGATTACAACGACATCGGTCACACAATGATCATTATCACGATCAAATAAGAGGGACATACGTGCAAAGCTCTGAGTGGGGAAAAACAAGTATTTACTAATATAGGGCATTAGTTTTATGTATTCGATAAAATTAGTGCACCAGGCCTAGTGCAAAAGCAAAACGACGAATATAAATACCCCGAATCATTTGTTTTTTAGCATTTCCACGGTTATCCACGAGAAGCCGCAGTGCTTTGGAAACGGGACACTTTTGTCTCTATAGCTTGGTCCCATTTCCTTCTCTTACTAACGTGGGGGTGTTCTTGCTGTCTGTCCTATCAACATTGCATTGCCCAGTCTAAGGGCGTGTTTGTCGCCATGGCCCAGCAGACTGGCTGCGCTCCCGGGCTGCAGCTCCTGTGTTTGCGTCGCCTGGCTGGCTCGAGAGCCAGACTGTGCGCGTGCAAATTGAGCCTCTCAGCCTGGCTCCACAGAAACGAGCTCAAGGTCCGTTTCCTGGGAGCCTGGCTGCTCGTGGCACAAGGATTCCGCGTTTAGGTAGTTTTGGTCTTCTAGCCTGGCTGCATATTGGGTGACAAACACCAGCTCGTCTGAGCCAGGCTCATATGGTACAAGTGCGCAAACAAAATGAGTTGCAGTAGCCGGGACAGGCTAGCCTCAGCCTGGTCCAATTGAACGGGCCGAGCTAGCCAGGGACAGGGTCACAAACACGCCCTAAAAAAGAAAGAAAAAGTCTGTCCATCTATTTGCGCTCTCTATAAACGTTCTCTTGGTTTCTCCCGTGCATCTTTTCCGGTATCATTTGGATCAATGCCTACTGGTACACCATACTGCACCTAGAGCCATGTAAAGTCGTCTGACTCGCAGTGCTACTACACTCCATGGTACATGCGTCCGATTTTTTTGGTAATTCTTCTGAAAAAATTTGATGTTTAGACTCTTGAACGAATTATTTCTGTGTTTGGACCTTTTGCTCGGCGCCGTAGTCCATAGCGTCGAAGTAAGACATCTCGGCGTCATAGTCTATAGTGTCGTTGTATCTAACTCGCTGGCGACGAGAGCTGATGCGAAGGCCTACATGGTACCTAGCTCGGTGCCACATATCTTGGCGCCGAGCTAGAAAGGCCTATAAATCGATCGTTTCCTCGCCGAGAGCTCCGTCCAGCCATTTAAATCCCTCGTTTCAATCTGCTTCCATACCGCCGCAAAGTGCTCCAATCTTCGCATTGGAAAATTGTTTGTTACGTATATTACATTGTATGGTTCTGGATAATTAGTTTTGATTGGTGCGTATATTGCTATTAGTTATGATTCATAGGATATATGGTTCATATGATGACTACAATTTGTTAGATAGTTTGTGAAAGACATGTATTTATAAGTTAAAATTATTTATGCTATTTCTATATAGTTGTGTTAATATATAATTGTTTGTTAGATGAAAGAAATGTATCGGGAGTCGTTGTGCCAGAAGATAGGTCGTCCTCGGGAGTTTATATCCGGATGTATCTATTCCTCTTGATCTTTATGTGTCTAATTGTGACTGTGGCAGACCGGCTTGGGTATGTCAATCCAAACATCGAGGCACGGCTGCTCGCTGCTTCTACACTTGTGGCGGTTTTAACGTACGTGGCTTAAGACTTGTGTGTTATTGATGTTTACTAGATATGTATTAATGCTTCGTTCCATTCCTGTAGCATCACTTGAGGTGTTTTTCCCCTGTGGATCGATGGTCCTAATAAATTTGATCCTCGATATCTACTTTTTCTAATTGGTTGCGTAGAAGCAATACACATGAGTATTTTAAGCGTTGGATGCCTCCTCCCCCGAACCCGATTCCTGTAGGATCACTTGAGGTGTTTTTTTCCTTGGATCGATCGTTTTGATAAATTTGAACCTCGATATTTACTTTTTTCTAATTGGTTGTGCAGAAGGAATACACATGAGCATTTTAAGCGTTGGATGCCTCCTCCCCCGAACCTGCCACCAATGATGGATGAGGAGAAGAAATTAGCCACAGAAAGACGAGTGGAGTCTTCGCCTCGGTGAGATTGTAGATATCATGCTATGATATATGAGGACACTGTGAAGTACTTCATGTGTCCCAACAGTAATTATGTGAGTGCATAACAAATGTCTAGAATTTTGTTATTTTTCCACAAATTTACTAATTTATTCTTCTGCTACCATACGGTGGGCGTAAGTGTAATTTTAGAGAGTGGTTGTATGGTCCTAGGTCCCATTGGCCTGAGTCAGAGGCAAAGGAAAAGAAAAAATGAGTGGGCGGAAGAGTTGAAGTGTGATCCTGTACTTTTGCAAATGTGGTATTAAAGTTAAGTATGGATTATTTCCTTTCGAGCTTGTTGTGGGCTATTTTTGTGGACATATGGTAGATTACGATGAGGTTGGTATTTCTTTTTGATTGCATAAGCTATAATGTTGCATTTCGTACTTACTTAGTTTTGCATGAGCTATAATGGATTAGTTCATTCTGAGCTTGGTGTCTGGTCTCCGGCACGGTGAGCTGGCGGAGGTGCAGCGTGGGCGGCGCAGGCTCCGGCTGCGGTGGCGAGCGGCTCGAGCAGGCGGCGGTGAACAAGCCAACGAAAGAATGAGGAAAGAATGTCGGATCCTAGCTCGTCGCCAAGATCTGTGGCGTCAAGCTATGTGCCACGTTGGCGCCGTGTCAGCCCTCGCATGCTAGTGAGTCAGGTATCTCGATGACATAGGCTGTGGCGTCGAGCCGTATTAACTCGGTGTCAAGGCCTACCGCGTCGAACAAAGGGTCCAAAAATAGAATTAAATCGTTCAGAGGTTTAAACGTAAATTTTTTCGGAAAAAGAACCAAAATACAAAAAAATCAGTACGTACGTGTGAGCCTTCTACGGTTTTTACTCAGATCGATGCGACACCGACTTGCAGCCGCAGCGTGGGCACACAGTAGTCTACTGGCCCGCAGGCTCCAGCCTCAACATCGCCGTCGTTCTAGCCATCGTCAAAGAATGTGAGGAGATGGATGCGGGTCGTATCTCCGATTCTTAGCTGCAGGGTACCTCTCTCAGGTATCAAGTTTTGGGAAATAATATGTAATGTAGACCACATGTTGAGCAGGAAAGTTCGCCCGTCTGTGTCGATTAAGGACCGTTCAATGTAGGTCTGTTGTGGTGGAGACTTTGCAACTAGCCACATGCTCCGGTAAGCCTGAACCTGGCTATTCCACACGTGAAAAGACAATCGCGCACTGGGCGTGGGAGATGGTGGGAGTAGCGTGTACCCTCCTGGCTAGAGGCTGGATGGAGGAGTACTGTGCTCCTGGGTAGCGCGGACCAGTTCACGTTGTGGAGGATCTGTGGGAACGGTTGACATATGCAAGGGTTAAGTGCTACATATGTTTGCTCCTCGGTCATGGAGACTCTACCCTCCGACCACTCATTGTAGTTAATAAGTGAAATAAGAATTTGGGTAAAATAAAGCTAGACCAGAACAAGTGAATGCCCTAGATTAGGCAAATCTAGATTCAGGAAAACTACTTAACTTGTGAAGTAAAATTTTGGCATAAGGATTCACTACTAGAAGCTCTTCTGCAAAATGAGTCTTTGAAATTTGATAAGCCTTACCTTGATTCCCGACAAGCCAGCATATCCTTGAGAGTCTTTTCTTTAGTCGGGTAAGTCTTGCTGAGTAGTTGCGTACTCAGGGTTTATTCCCTGTTGTTTTTCAGGTTATAATTTTGTGCTGCTGTTGATGGTGTTAAGTGTAATACTCAAATTGTAAGGGAAAATAAAAAAGAGAAATTGTTTCCTTTGGATATGTGTACCTCCATTTATCACTACATGTGACTACTCATGTCTAAAAATGAGTAAAACATTCATTACCAAGACACAAATAAATCATTGCATCATATTGGATCTTTGTTTGTGCATTTAAAACAATAATAATATGAATAAGGGTAAAATATAGTGAGAAGAAGATTTGAGGAAAAAGGAGAAAAGAGAAATGATACGAAAATAAATAAATAATATGTATGTAATTATATTTCTAAAAATTGGTACTTCTAATTCCACAGTATAATGTGAGGATAATTTGGCTCATGATTTGAATTTAAGTCTGAATTTAAATTGGAATTTAGAAATAAAGAAAGAGGAAAGAAAAATAAAAAGAAAAGGGAAGGAGTACCCTAACCTGCGCCTGGGCCGTAACCATTGCCGGCCCACTCTGGTTTTTCATCCGTGCGACCCATTTCCCTCTCGCGGGCACGCGCGCTGCCTGGTGGGCCCCACGACATAGGCTGTTCTCCTTGCGCTCGCTTGTTCCCCCTTCTCTGGCGTGTGGGTCCGACAGGTCAGACCTCTCCCCGTCAACGAACTCGCCGCGCCTGGCGGAACGCGCGCGATCCTCGCGCGAATCTGTTGCCGCGCCCTGCCGACGTCGCTTCCATATAGGAGCCACGACCTCGGGTTGTCTCGCTCACCTCCTTATCTTGCCCTATTGACTCCCCTCTCACCTCAATCGCCTGCGCCGCCATAGCACCGAGAAAGGAGAGGAGCGGCGCCACCAGAGTGAACCAAGGAATTCGCCGCCGCCACACCCTCAAACTTCACCCAGGCGAACCACCAGGCGTTGCAGCGTGTTCTGGGGCCACGGCGTTCGGGAAATCACTTTCGGTATCACCGGAATTTCTCGTCGTCGTCTGCGGGCTGCCGTGGACCGCAAAGCTTTGTGGCTGGCCATCTGTGCTTCACGGCGGACACTAGGTAACCCCCTCAGGCATCTCGAATTTACTTACACCGTGTTTAGCAATTCTTGGGGCGGAGAATAGTGCACGGAGTCGTCGGAGGGCTGAACGCCGGCGAGACCACCGCCATGGGCGCGAACTTCGCCGTCTCTTGAGACCAGGGGTTGGAAGGGCTTGGGAGCACCGTCCGATAACCATCGCACGGTTGAGATAGAGCACGGGGATACCCCTTTTGGATTTTGATTGTGTGCCGTTGGATGAGACCTGACGGACCCGATCCGATCTCGCTTTCATAAAATATCGACCGTTAGATTCAGATCTAGGGGCGCTTGTTGAATACCGGTTTAGATTTTAATAGCGGCTAATCTGGCGCGTCCAATTCCGATCGGACGGCCAGAATGGGCCGATACCGCTTTGGTGGCTGACTTTGCAGAAAAACCCTTGCACTTTTGGAAAAACAACCCGCAGTCCACTCAGGTGTGCCCCTGTGTCTGTGGAATTTTTACCCGAGACCCCCTACATCTTCCAGAAATCGAGGCCCAATCCAGAGAGTATTAAAAATCAGAAATTAATATTAGAAATTAGTTTTAATGCCTAAATAAATGTTAGAACTTGTTTAATTTGTAGAAAATTCATATGAACTCCAAATTGATCCATTCCAGTTCCTAAATTTTTATAATATTATTGTCTATCAAATAGTGACACTGTTTTGGCATGAAAGACTCATTTAAATTTATCTAGCACTTAATCTTGTATTAAGCACATAAAACATTAGAAAATCCATAACTCAAAGTCTATACCTCCAAATTTAATGATTCCAGTTCCTGTGATCATATTTTAATGTCTAGTTTATTACTGTATATTCCATTTGCATGTTTGATGTGATGTTAATTTATGCTATGCTATGTATGTATTGTGTTGATGCGAGTAGACGAGCAAGCCACTGTGGAATCTGAGGTTCAGCTGGTAGAGACTGCTGAGCAGGAGCTCGTTGAAGGCAAGTTGTGCCCTTGAACACTTCTTTTACCCATTCATGTTCTTATTATTCATAATGATCTGCATAGGTTAATTTTAATGGGACCCAATAGGATACCCTAGATTTGACTATCTTTATACCTTGTTTCACCACTGGTTTTACTACTAAACTTTTGGGTAGTACATGCTATTGCTTTATGTGGCTTTGGGTATAGAGATATTCATCACTCATTTTTATACTTGTTATTATCTGTTCATTATTTTATGTTCATGATAAGATCATTATGTTAATGGGAACATGGAGAACCACCCAGGAAAACAGTGCTACCACAAGGGTTTAATGGGACGCCCTTGGCTGATTAACTAGGAAAGCTAGTGGAGGGCTACCTTACCCGAAAGGGGCAAGGGCAGTAGGGGAGTTGTCAGTGTAGGGAGGTCCTTGGGTTGATTTTGCTGCGATGGCGGTCAGGCGAGGGATTCCTGCACTGGAGCTTCCTATAAACTGTAGCGGGTAGTCTGAAGCTAGTGGAACTTTGTAAAGGCCTCGTAGTGGTACCCTGCCTCGCTTCCTTGGTAGAGGTGTATGGAGTCTGATCAACTCCGTGGCAAATGGGTAACACGACTTGTGGGTAAAGATGCGCAACCTCTGCAGAGTGTAAAACTGGTATACTAGCCATGCTCACGGTCATGAGCGGCTCGGACACTCACATGATTAATTTATGAAACTTAAACTTAATTTGTCATATCATTGCATTTGGGATTATTTTACTATTACTTTGACTTATTATTTCTATGGTTTGGTATTCACTTACACTTAGTAACTGCTAATAAAATTTTGACCAACTTATAAAAGCAATGCTCAGTTTCAGCCTTTATTTCATTGATCAGCCTTACACTTCATGAACTCCCACCTTTGGTGAGTTCATGCCACATTATTCCCCACGACTTGTTGAGCTATGAACGTATGTGAGCTCACTCTTGCTGTCTCACACCCCCCCACAGGAGAATAGCAGGTGGTTCAGGAGGAGCCACAAGGCGAGGAGTATGATCTGATCTAGGTGGCGTTTCTCAGTTGACATTTGCGCCGACGATCCTTAGTTCATTTTATGTTTATTCTTTTATTTTGTATTAAGTCTTCCGCTATGTAATAAATACTCTGTTGTTTTATGACATTTATCTCTATACACTATGTTATTATATATGTTGTCTTCTTTGGCGCATGTATGAGATGCACCCGGCTTTGTTCCTTAAAGCCCGGGTGTTACAGAAGTGGTATCAGAGGAAATATTGACTGTAGGACGAAACCTAGTTAGAAATGGATAAACCCTTACCTTATTCTGATTCTTCTATACTCACCTTACTCTGGTTCTCTCTATACTTATCTTGATCCTGTCTCACCTTCTACTGTTCTACTCTGATCATTCTTATCTTCTCTATTCTAAGACAAGGTGGATTTCAAACCTTGGAATCCCTACCCCTATGACATTTTTAAGAGATAGGAGACCTAAGACAAAAAAAAATAAAATTATTTTCTCTATTAAAAATGTTGGTTGATTGTTCTGATGACCAATGCCTGATTTGCTTCTTTGATTGATTGGAATAGTGTAGACGGGCATCTTAGCATGTACCACTATAAAGTAATGAACTAGCTATGATAGATAAAACGTTAAAGCTGCTTAGCTAATAAATCCCCCAAAGTAACACGATTCGTAATTACTGCCTTGTCTGCTACTCTCTCTTACCATATGTATCTAACTCAGATGGTCAATACCAGGAGGGGTGGTGGAATTGATTTGCCTCCTAATCGACACACTCGAAGGATATATAGACAACCTCAGCCCCAGCCAGCAGGGATGAATCCTCCTAATCCTCCACCAGGCGGAGTTGATCCACTAATTGCAGCTCAGATGGCGGTGATGCAGCAAATGGCGGACACTATGGCTGATATGCGTGCCCAGATGTAGCAAGAACGCCAGGAGATGCGTCAGGAAAGAGAAGATATACACCAGGAGTTGCGCAGGAGAGAGAGGAGATACGCCAGGAAAGGAGGGCGCAACAACAGCAGCTGCAACAGCAAATGCAACAACAACAACAGCAGCAGCAACAGCAACAAGTACCACTGCCTCCACCACCACCACCAGTTCCACCTCGTGATAAGCACCGAGAATTTATGAGTCATAAGCCGCCGACCTTCGCCAGCTCGCCAGATCCACTTGATGCAGATGATTGGCTGAAAGCAATTGAGAAGATGCTCAACATTGCCCAATGCTCAGACCGGGAGAAAGTTCTTTATGCCTCAGGTCGTCTGACAGGTCCTGCTGCTGACTGGTGGGATTCATATACTGCTGCCCATGATGCTGCTGATACTATTACTTGGGCAGAGTTCAGTACACAATTCAGGAACTACCATATTCTAGCTGGTATGATAAAGATCAAGAAGAAGGAGTTTCTGTCATTGAAGCAAGGCAACATGTCGGTCAGCGAGTACAGAGACAAATTCATTCAGCTGTCGAGATATGCTCCGGAGGAAGTTGCTGAGGATGAGAGGAAGCAGGAGCATTTTATTGAAGGACTTAATGGACCCCTACAGTATGCACTGGTTGCACACACCTTTCCATCATTTTAGAGGCTACTTGATAAGGCTCTTGCTATTGAACACAAGCGTGTTCAACTGGGTGATTTGAAGAGGAAGGCTATCTCACAGGGACAGGGTAGCAGCAGTGTTCGTCCCCGCTACGTTCCACCACAGGGTACACCGACTCGACCAGGAGGGCCACGCCCAGTTCAGTATGCTCCACAGGGGTCTCCACGGACACCTACTCGTCAGGCCACTCCCACTGGCACCTCGACAAGGCCTACAGGACAGAAGACCAGCCCTACATGCTTCAAGTGCAGTCAGATCGGGCACTATGCTAATGCTTGTCCGATGGGAAATTCTGGTACACCAGCTAAGAACAAGCAACAGACTCCTGGCAAGGGATATTCTATAGCCAGGGTGAATCAAGTCAGCGTTGATGCTACTCCTGATGGTGCGGACATCGTACTTGGTATGTTTTATGTTAATGCAATTCCTGCAACCATACTATTTGATTCTGGTGCTACACATTCATTCATGTCTGCTCGTTATGCCAACACAAATGAAATACCACTGCTAAATATGAGAAAACCAATGATAGTAATTACACCTAAAGGGCCTATTGAGGCAAATCAAATGACACGTAGATTGACATTAACCATTATGGGTAGAGAATTTGGAGCTACGGCTATAATATTAGAGGCCAGCAGTATAGATCTGATCCTTGGTATGTCCTGGTTAAGGAAGGCAAAGGCCATTATAGCATGTGGTAGAGGTACTATAGAACTCACTAGTACTAAAGGAGAAACATTTCAAGTTAATATTGCAGTAACCACCTCATCCAAGCGTGCAATGTTCTTTATACCCGAGGAGTTTGTTGGTGACAACATCCGGGTGGTTAGAGATTTTCCGGATGTCTTTCCAGAGGAGTTACCAGGGATGCCACCTGATAGAGAAGTTGAGTTTGTTATTGATCTCCTACCTAGAACTGCCCCTATTTCTAAACGGCCATATAGGATGTCCGTAGAGGAGTTGAAGGAACTTAAGAAGCAGTTGACGGAGTTACAAGAGGCTAGTTACATTTGTCCGAGTTCCTCACCTTGGGGAGCACCGGTTTTGTTTGTACAGAAGAAGGATGGATCCCAGAGGATGTGTGTGGACTATAGATCACTTAATGATGTTACTGTAAAGAACAAGTATCCGTTACCCCGTATAGAGGATTTGTTTGATCAGATGAGAGGAGCCAGGGTATTCTCGAAGATTGATCTCCGATCGGGATACCATCAAATGAAGATTAGACCATCGGATATTCCTAAGACTGCTTTCTCAACCCGATATGGATTATACGAGTTTATGGTTATGTCATTTGGATTAACCAATGCACCAGCTTATTTCATGAATTTGATGAATAAGGTGTTTATGGAGTATTTGGACAGATTCGTCGTGGTGTTCATCGACGATATTCTCATCTATTCTAAGAATGAAAGTGATCATGAACAACATCTAAGGTTGGTGCTACAGAAGCTGCGAGATAATCAGCTCTATGCTAAGTTCAGCAAATGCGAGTTCTGGATTGATAAGGTGCCATTTCTTGGACATATTATTTCTAATGGAGGAATAGCAGTGGATCCTGCTAAGGTCAAGGAGATTATGGCGTGGAGAGTGCCCAGTACAGTTACTGAGATTCGGAGTTTCTTGGGACTCGTAGGATATTATCGGAGATTTATTGAAGGATTTTCTAAGATTGCCAAGCCTATGACATCGCTTCTGGAGAAAGGAAGGGAATTTAAGTGGGATGAGAAATGCCAAGACAGTTTTGATCAATTGAAGAAGAGATTGATGTCACCGCCAGTATTGATTATGCCAGATCTGCAGAAGGGATTTGACATTTATTGTGATGCATGTGGCCAAGGATTGGGATGTGTGCTTATGCAAGAAGGTCACGTGATTGCCTATGCGTCTCGTCAGTTGAGGAAACATGAACTGAACTACCCCACTCATGACTTAGAGCTGGCAGCCGTTGTGCATGCACTGAAGATTTGGAGACACTACATTATGGGAACTAAGTGTCAAGTGTACACGGATCATAAGAGTTTGAAGTACATATTCACTCAGAAGGATCTCAACCTTAGGCAACGTCGTTAGTTGGAGCTCATTAAGGATTATGATTTGGAGATTCACTATCACCCGGGCAAGGCAAATTTGGTTGCAGATGCCTTGAGTCAGAAGGAGCACGTTCATTCTGCCTTTGTTGTCCAGCTACCCGATGAATTAGCAAAAGATTTTGAGAGGCTCAATCTGGGAATTGTTACTCATACTGAAGGAGTTACCATTGAGTTGGAACCTACCTTGGAGCAAGAGATTCGTAAAGGTCAGGTTGGAGATGCAAAAATCCAAGAGATTAAGGATCTGATTACTGAAGGAAGAGTCCCGGAATTCACGGAGGATGAGCAAGGTACTATATGGTTCAAGGATCGAATATGTGTTCCAGAGATTGATAGCCTTCGTGAGACGATATTGAAAGAAGCCCATGATTCTGATTACTCCATCCACCCTGGTAGCACTAAGATGTATCAAGATTTGAAGCAAAAGTATTGGTGGTATGGACTGAAAAGGGATGTTGCTGCTCATGTGGCTAAGTGTGATGTGTGTCAAAGAGTCAAGGCCGAACATCAAAGACCAGCTAGACTATTGCACCCATTGAAGATACCTGAGTGGAAATGGGAAGAAATTGGTATGGATTTTATTATTGGACTACCCCGCACCCCTGCTGGGTATGACTCTATTTGGGTAATTGTGGACAGATTGACGAAAGTAGCTCATTTCATACCTGTGAGGACTAATTACACGGGAGCCAAGCTAGCAGAATTGTATATGACTCGGATAGTTTGTTTACATGGAGTGCCTAAGAAGATCGTGTCTGATCGAGGATCACAGTTTACTTCTCGGTTTTGGAAGAAGTTGCATGAGAGCTTGGATACAAAGTTGAATTTTAGTTCCGCCTACCTGAAAGCACCTAGAGGGGGGGGTGAATAGGTGATCCTGTAAAAACTTCAAACTTAAGCCACAAAAACTTGTTAGCACGATTATTGCCAAGTGGCTAAGGTGAAGTCTCAACAAAACACAATACCACAAGAGATCAAGACAGAGGTGACACGGTGGTTTATCCCGTGGTTCGGCCAAGCCAATGCTTGCCTACTTCCACGTTGTGGCGTCCCAACGGACGAGGGTTGCAATCAACCCCTCTCAAGCGGTCCAAAGACCCACTTGAATACCACGGTGTTTTGTTGTTCCTTTCACTATCCCGTTTGCAAGGAATCTCCACAAATTGGAGTCTCTTGCCCTTACAAGTATATGATCACCAAGAAAGCACAGAGTAAGGGAGGGAAGCAACACACACAAATCCACAGAGAAACTTGCACACACACGGCCAAGAATCGAGCTCGAATGACTATCTCAAAGTTCTCACTAGAACGGAGCTCGATTCACTTAGAGTCTCAAACGAATGCGCAAAGAACAAGTGTGGATGATCAAGAATGCTTAAGAGTTGCTTGTGTCTCTCCTCCATGCGCCTAGGGGCTCCTTTTATAGCCCCAAGGCAGCTAGGAGCCGTTGAGAGCAAATCCGGAAGGCCATCCTTGCCTTCTGTTGTCGGGGGCACCGGACGGTCCGGTGCACACCGGACACTGTCCGGTGCCCGATTTGTTTCCTTTCCTGGCGCTGCCGACCGTTGCAGCCCGTTGGAGATCTGCGAGCCGTTGGCGCACCGGACAGTCCGGTGCACACCGGACAGTCCGGTGCCGTCTTCCGACCGTTGGCTCGGCCACGTGTCCCGCGCGGATTGCGCGGCTGACCGTTGGCCCTGGCCGACCGTTGGCTCACCGGACAGTCCGGTGCACACCGGACAGTCCGGTGAATTTTAGCCGTACGCCGTCGGCCAATTTCCCGAGAGCGGCCAGTTCGCGCCGAGTCGGCCTGGCGCACCGGACACTGTCCGGTGCACACCGGACAGTCCGGTGCTCCAGACCGAGCTGGGACTTGGCTGCACACAGCCAAGTCTTTCTCTCCCCTTTTCTCTTTTTCTTCTTTCTGTTTCTAACACTTAGACAAATATGTTAGTCCACAAAACAAATGTACTAAGGCTTAGAAACATACCTTTATCTCATGATTTGCACCTTGTTCATCCATGTACATAAATTCACAATTAAGCACATGTGTTGGCACTCAATCACCAAAATACTTAGAAATGGCCCAAGGGCACATTTCCCTTTCAATCTCCCCCTTTTTGGTGATTTATGCCAACACAACATAAAGCCACTAGAACAAGTGCAAACTCAATTCAAATAACACTTAAATTTATTTTGAATCAATTTTGGCATATATGGATCATCCTTTGCCACCACTTGGTTTGTTTTTGCAAATCAAACACAAATCTCTATCTCTAAGTTAAACACACATGTTTAAGCATAAAGAGAGTCATTCAAAAAGAGATTGATCAAGGATTTCAAAAACTCCCCCTTTTTCCCATAATCAATACTTCTCCCCACAAGAAGCCAACTTTTGACAAGAGAGACAACTTAAGAATTTTGACAAACCAAAAACTCTATTCTACTATTTTCAAAATCTCTCAAGTGGTAGCTGATCCATTTATCCATATATTGCTTTGGCCTTTATTTTCTCCCCCTTTGGCATCAAGCACCAAAACGGGATCAATCTTGGCCCTTTAACCCCATTGCCTCACCAAAATCTTCACTTAAGAGCAAATGGCAATAAGAGTTAATGAGATGGACTTGGAGTAAGTTACCCCTCATCGGAGTGCAGTGGAAGTCTTGCATGGTCCAAGTCCACCTTTTCCCTTTCAATTCTCCTTTGAGACTAAATCAGACAAACTCAACATATAGTTAGTCTCAAAGGGTCAAGTTGTAACACATCTCCCCCTAAACATGTGCATCACTTTGCAACGGACTTGTGAGGTCCAGGGAGTGTTTGTACAACTTGAGCACCATAATAAGCAACAAAATGCAAAAAGGAACATGATCAAAAGCATGAATACATGTATGCTACAATTCAATCCAAGTTCCGCGAATCTAAGACATTTAGCTCACTACGCAGCCTGCAAAAGGTCTTCTCATCTAAAGGCTTGGTGAAGATATCGGCTAGCTGGTTCTCGGTGCTAACATAAAACACTTCGATATCACCCTTTTGCTGGTGGTCTCTCAAAAAGTGATGCCGGATGTCTATGTGCTTTGTGCGGCTGTGCTCAACAGGATTTTCCGCTATTCGGATAGCACTCTCATTATCACATAGGAGTGGGACTTTGCTCAGATTGTAGCCAAAGTCCCGGAGGGTTTGCCTCATCCAAAGTAGTTGCGCGCAACACTGTCCTGCGGCAACGTACTCGGCCTCAGCGGTGGATAGGGCAACGGAGGTTTGTTTCTTAGAGTTCCATGACACCAGGGACCTTCCTAAGAATTGGCACGTCCCTGATGTACTCTTCCTATCGACCTTACATCCAGCATAGTCGGAATCTGAGTACCCAATCAAGTCAAAGTTAGACCCCTTTGGATACCAGATCCCGAAGCAAGGCGTAGCGACTAAATATCTAAGAATTCGCTTCACCGCCACCAAGTGACACTCCTTAGGATCGGATTGAAATCTAGCACACATGCATACGCTAAGCATAATATCCGGTCTACTAGCACATAAATAAAGTAAAGATCCTATCATTGACCGGTATGCTTTTTGATCAACGGACTTACCTCCTTTGTTGAGGTCGGTGTGTCCGTCGGTTCCCATCGGTGTCTTTGCGGGCTTGGCGTCCTTCATCCCAAACCGCTTTAGCAGATCTTGCGTGTACTTCGTTTGGGAGATGAAGGTGCCGTCCTTGAGTTGCTTCACTTGGAACCCAAGGAAGTAGTTCAACTCGCCCATCATCGACATCTCGAATTTCTGCGTCATCACCCTGCTAAACTCTTCACAAGACTTTTGATTAGTAGAACCAAATATTATGTCATCGACATAAATTTGGCACACAAACAAATCACCATCACAAGTCTTAGTGAAAAGAGTTGGATCGGCTTTCCCAACCTTGAAAGCATTAGCAATTAAGAAATCTCTAAGGCATTCATACCATGCTCTTGGGGCTTGTTTAAGTCCATAGAGCGCCTTAGAGAGCTTACACACGTGGTCGGGGTACCGTTCATCCTCGAAGCCAGGGGGTTGCTCCACGTACACCTCCTCCTTTATTGGCCCGTTGAGGAACGCGCTCTTCACATCCATTTGGTACAACCTGAAAGAATGGTGAGCGGCATATGCTAGCAAGATACGAATGGACTCTAGCCTAGCCACAGGAGCAAAAGTCTCCTCAAAGTCCAAACCTGCGACTTGGGCATAACCTTTTGCCACAAGTCGAGCCTTGTTCCTCGTTACCACCCCGTGCTCGTCCTGTTTGTTGCGGAACACCCACTTGGTTCCCACAACATTTTGCTTGGGACGAGGCACCAGCGTCCAAACTTCGTTGCGCTTGAAGTTATT
The DNA here is from genome assembly GCA_029449295.1 of Zea luxurians. NCBI lineage: Eukaryota > Viridiplantae > Streptophyta > Magnoliopsida > Poales > Poaceae > Zea > Zea luxurians. The sequence continues at coordinate 86,186,330 of JAOPSE010000008.1, read as the reverse complement.
AAGTTCCTCCTGCATGGCCAACACCCAATCCGGATCTAGCAAGGCCTCCTCTACCCTGAAAGGCTCAATAGAGGAGACAAAAGAGTAATGCTCACAAAAATTAACTAATCGAGATCGAGTAGTTACTCCCTTGCTAATGTCACCCAGAATTTGGTCGACGGGATGATCCCTCTGAATCATCGCTCGAACTTGGGTTGGAGGTGCCGGTTGCGCTTCTTCCTCCATCACGTGATCATCTTGTGCTCCCCCTTGATCACACGCCTCCTTTTGATGAACCTGTTCATCGTCTTGAGGTGGGGGATGCACCGTCGTTGAGGAAGAAGGTTGATCTCCTTCATCTTGTTCTTGTGGCCGAACGTCTCCAATCGCCATGGTTCGTATAGCGGCCGTCGGAACATCTTCTTCATCTACATCATCACAACCAACAACTTGCTCTCTTGGAGAGCCATTAGTCTCATCAAATACAACGTCGCTAGAGACTTCAACCAAACCCGAAGATTTGTTGAAGACCCTATACGCCTTTGTATTTGAATCATAACCTAATAAAAGCCCTTCTACAGCTTTGGGAGCAAACTTAGAATTTCTACCCTTCTTCACTAGAATGTAGCACTTGCTCCCAAATACACGAAAGTACGATACATTGGGTTTGTTACCGGTTAGTAGCTCATATGACGTCTTCTTGAGGAGGCGGTGAAGGTAGACCCTGTTGATGGCGTGGCAAGCCGTGTTCACGGCTTCCGACCAAAAGCACTCGGGGGTCTTGAACTCTCCAAGCATCGTCCTCGCCATATCGATTAGCGTCCTGTTCTTCCTCTCTACCACACCATTTTGCTGTGGTGTGTAGGGAGCGGAGAACTCGTGCTTGATTCCTTCCTCCTCAAGAAACTCCTCCACTTGAAGGTTCTTGAACTCGGACCCATTGTCGCTCCTTATCTTCTTCACCCTGAGCTCAAACTCATTTTGAGCTCTCCTGAGGAAGCACTTGAGGGTCCCTTGAGTTTCAGACTTATCCTGCAAAAAGAACACCCAAGTGAAGCGGGAAAAGTCATCAACAATAACTAAACCATACTTACTTCCTCCTATGCTTAGATAGGCGACGGGTCCGAAGAGGTCCATATGCAGCAGCTCCAGGGGTCTCGACGTGGTCATCACATTCTTGCTGTGATGTGCTCCTCCCACTTGTTTACCTGCCTGACAAGCTGCACAAGGTCTATCTTTTTCGAAATAAACATTTGTTAGACCTATCACGTGTTCTCCCTTTAGAAGCTTGTGGAGGTTCTTCATCCCCACATGTGCTAAGCGGCGATGCCACAGCCAGCCCATGCAAGTCTTAGCCATTAAGCATGCATCTAGACCGGCCTCTTCTTTTGCAAAATCAACTAAGTAAAGCTTGCCGTCTAGTACACCCTTAAAAGCTAGTGAACCATCACATCTTCTAAAGACAGACACATCTACATTTGTAAATAAACAATTATATCCCATTTGACATAATTGACTAACAGATAGCAAATTATATCCAAGACTTTCCACTAGGAATACATTTGATATAGAATGCTCATTAGAAATTGCAATTTTACCTAACCCTTTTACCTTGCCTTGATTCCCATCACCGAATATAATTGAATCTTGGGAATCCTTATTCTTGACGTAGGAGGTGAACATCTTCTTCTCCCCCGTCATATGGTTTGTGCATCCGCTGTCGATAATCCAGCTTGAACCCCTGGATGCATAAACCTGCAAGGCAAATTTAGGCTTGGGTCTTAGGTACCCAACTCATGTTGGGTCCTGCAAGGTTAGCACAAATATCTTTAGGGACCCAAATGCAAGATTTATCTCCCTTGCATCTAGCCCCTAATTTCCTAGCAACTAACTTCTTACCCTTTCTACAAATAGCAAAGGGAGCATTACAAGCATAATAAATGGTAGAAGGTTCATTCACTACTTTCCTAGGAGCATGAATAACATTCTTTCTAGGTACATGAGCAATATCTCTCCTAGGCATATGTACAACATTTTTCCTACACATATCTCTACCATGCTTATAAGAAGAACTAGAAACAAACATGGCATGAGAATCATAAACATGTGAATCAAAATGATTATAAGCATTTCTAGCATTTCTCCTATCATAATACATAAAAGCATGATTCTTTTTAGCATTACTAGCCATAGGGGCCTTCCCCTTCTCCTTGACGAAGATGGGAGCCTTATGGCTTGTTAAGTTCTTGGCTTCCCTCTTGAAGCCAAGCCCATCCTTAATTGAGGGATGTCTTCCAATTGTATAGGCATCCCTTGCAAATTTTATCTTTTCAACTTCACTCTTGCTAGTCTTAAGTTGAGCTTTAAGACTAGCCACTTCATCTTTTAGTTTTGAAATTGAAACTAAGTGTTTGCTACAAGTGTTAACATCAAAATCCTTACACCTAGTGCAAATTGTAACATTTTCAACACAAGACTTAGATTTATTTGTTACTTCTAATTTAGCATTTAAATCATGGTTAACACTTTGTAAAGTAGCAATGGTTTCATGACAAGAAGATATTTCACTAGAAAGCACTTCATTTCTTTTCACTTCTAAAGCATATGATTTTTGTGCCTCTACAAACTTATCATGTTCATCATACAATAAATCCTCTTGCTTTTCTAAAAGCCTATCCTTTTCATTCAAAGCATCAATCAATTCATTGATTTTATCTATCTTAGATCTATCTAAGCCCTTGAACAAGCAAGAATAATCTATGTCATCATCACTAGACTCACTATCACTAGAAGAAGCATAAGTGGAGTCTTGAGTACTCACCTTCTTCTCTCTTGCCATAAGGCAAGTGAGACGCCCGTTGGGGAAGAGAGCCGATTTGTTGAAGGCAGTGGCGGCGAGTCCTTCGTTGTCGGAGTCGGAGGAGGAGCAATCCGAGTCCCACTCCTTTCCTAGATGCGCCTCGCCCTTTGCCTTCTTGTATTGCTTCTTCTTCTCTCTTTTGTTCCCCTTTTCCTGGTCACTTTCATTATCGGGACAGTTAGCAATGAAATGACCAAGCTTACCGCATTTGAAGCATGAGCGCTTCCCCTTGGCTTTGGTCTTGCTTGGCTGTCCCTTGTGACCTTTAAGCACCGTCTTGAATCTTTTGATGATGAGAGCCATCTCTTCATCATTAAGGCCAGCCGCTTCAATCTGTGCCACCTTGCTAGGTAGCGCCTCCTTGCTTCGTGTTGCCTTGAGAGCAAGGGGTTGCGGCTCGTTGATCGGACCATTCAAGGCGTCGTCCACATATCTTGCCTCCTTGATCATCATTCGCCCGCTAACGAATTTCCCAAGAACTTCTTCGGGCGACATCTTGGTGTACCTGGGATTTTCACGTATATTGTTCACCAAGTGAGGATCAAGAACGGTAAATGACCTGAGCATTAGGCGGACGACGTCGTGGTCCGTCCATCGCGTGCTCCCATAGCTTCTTATCTTGTTGATAAGGGTCTTGAGCCGGTTGTATGTTTGCGTCGGCTCCTCGCCCCTTATCATCGCGAACCGTCCAAGCTCTCCCTCCACCAACTCCATCTTGGTGAGCAAGGTGACGTCGTTCCCCTCATGAGAAATCTTGAGGGTGTCCCAGATTTGCTTGGCGTTATCCAAGCCGCTCACCTTATGGTATTCATCCCTGCACAAGGAAGCTAGAAGAACAGTAGTAGCTTGTGCATTCTTATGAATTTGTTCATTAATGAACATGGGACTATCCGAACTATCAAAATGCATTCCACTCTCTACAATCTCCCAAATACTCGGATGGAGAGAGAATAGGTGACTACGCATTTTGTGGCTCCAAAATCCGTAGTCCTCTCCATCAAAGTGTGGGGGCTTGCCGAGTGGAATGGAGAGCAAATGTGAATGTGAACTTTGCGGAATACGAGAGTAGTCAAAAGAAAAGTTCGAATTAACCGATTTCTTCCTCTCGTAGTCGCTGTGGTCGTCCTTTTGGGAGGAAGTAGACTCATCGCTGTCGTAGTAGACGATCTCCTTGATGCGCCTTGTCTTCTTCTTCCTCCCTTCCTTCCGTCTATGGCCCGAGCCGGAGTCGGTAGGCTTGTCGTCCTTCGGCTCGTTGACGAAGGTCTCCTTTTCTTTGTCGTTGATCACTATACCCTTCCCCTTAGGATCCATCTATTCGGGCGGTTAGTCCCTTTGTGAATAGAACGGCTCTGATACCAATTGAAAGCACCTAGAGGGGGGGGGGGGTGAATAGGTGATCCTGTAAAAACTTCAAACTTAAGCCACAAAAACTTGTTAGCACGATTATTGCCAAGTGGCTAAGGTGAAGTCTCAACAAAACACAATACCACAAGAGATCAAGACAGAGGTGACACGGTGGTTTATCCCATGGTTCGGCCAAGCCAATGCTTGCCTACTTCCACGTTGTGGCGTCCCAACGGACGAGGGTTGCAATCAACCCCTCTCAAGCGGTCCAAAGACCCACTTGAATACCACGGTGTTTTGTTGTTCCTTTCACTATCCCGTTTGCAAGGAATCTCCACAAATTGGAGTCTCTTGCCCTTACAAGTATATGATCACCAAGAAAGCACAGAGTAAGGGAGGGAAGCAACACACACAAATCCACAGAGAAACTTGCACACACACGGCCAAGAATCGAGCTCGAATGACTATCTCAAAGTTCTCACTAGAACGGAGCTCGATTCACTTAGAGTCTCAAACGAATGCGCAAAGAACAAGTGTGGATGATCAAGAATGCTTAAGAGTTGCTTGTGTCTCTCCTCCATGCGCCTAGGGGCTCCTTTTATAGCCCCAAGGCAGCTAGGAGCCGTTGAGAGCAAATCCGGAAGGCCATCCTTGCCTTCTGTTGTCGGGGGCACCGGACAGTCCGGTGCACACCGGACACTGTCCGGTGCCCGATTTGTTTCCTTTCCTGGCGCTGCCGACCGTTGCAGCCCGTTGGAGATCTGCGAGCCGTTGGCGCACCGGACAGTCCGGTGCACACCGGACAGTCCGGTGCCGTCTTCCGACCGTTGGCTCGGCCACGTGTCCCGCGCGGATTGCGCGGCCGACCGTTGGCCCTGGCCGACCGTTGGCTCACCGGACAGTCCGGTGCACACCGGACAGTCCGGTGAATTTTAGCCGTACGCCGTCGGCCAATTTCCCGAGAGCGGCCAGTTCGCGCCGAGTCGGCCTGGCGCACCGGACACTGTCCGGTGCACACCAGACAGTCCGGTGCTCCAGACCGAGCTGGGACTTGGCTGCACACAGCCAAGTCTTTCTCTCCCCTTTTCTCTTTTTCTTCTTTCTGTTTCTAACACTTAGACAAATATGTTAGTCCACAAAACAAATGTACTAAGGCTTAGAAACATACCTTTATCTCATGATTTGCACCTTGTTCATCCATGTACATAAATTCACAATTAAGCACATGTGTTGGCACTCAATCACCAAAATACTTAGAAATGGCCCAAGGGCACATTTCCCTTTCACTACCATCCTCAGACTGATGGACAGACAGAGAGGACTAACCAAGTATTGGAGGATATGTTAAGAGCATGTGCCCTTAAGCATGGTGGGAGTTGGGATAAGAGCTTACCATATGCAGAGTTCTCTTATAATAATAGCTACCAGGCCAGTTTGAAGATGTCACCATTTGAGGCTTTATATGGCAGGAAATGCGGGACTCCCCTGTATTGGGACCAGACTGGAGAAAGACAGTTCTTTAGGCCTGAGCTTATTCAAGAGGCGGAAGAACAAGTTCGAATGATAAGAGAAAATTTGAGAATTGCACAATCAAGGCAAAAGAGCTATGCTGATAATAGGAGAAGACTACTGGAGTTTAAATAGGGTGATCACGTGTATCTGAAGGTGTCACCGATCCGGGGTATGAGGAGATTTAAAGTTAAAGGAAAGTTGTCCCCTTGCTTCATTGGACCTTTCCTGATCTTAAAGCGAGTGGGAGAAGTTGCATATCAACTGGAGTTACCCGATCACCTGTCAGATGTACATGATGTCTTTCACGTGTCACAACTGAAGAAGTGCCTCAGGGTACCTGAGGAGCAGCTACAACTGGAGGACCTCAGTGTGCAAGATGATCTGACCTATGCTGAGTACCCTATCAAGATTCTTGATACACTGACTCGAGTTACAAGGAATAAGGTGATAAAGATGTGCAAAGTACAATGGAGTCACCATGGAGAGGATGAAGCCACTTGGGAAAGAGAAGAAGAGCTTCGCATAGACTTTCCCCACCTTTTCCATAGTCCTTCCTAAATCTTGAGGACGAGATTATTTTTAAGGGGGGTAGGATTTGTAATACTCAAATTGTAAGGGAAAATAAAAAAGAGAAATTGTTTCCTTTGAATGTGTGTGTACCTCCATTTATCACTACATGTGACTACTCATGTCTAAAAATGAGTAAAACATTCATTACCAAGACACAAATAAATCATTGCATTATATTGGATCTTTGTTTGTGCATTTAAAACAATAATAATATGAATAAGGGTAAAATATAGTGAGAAGACGATTTGAGGGAAAAGGAGAAAAGAGAAATGATACGAAAATAAATAAATAATATGTATGTAATTATATTTCTAAAAATTGGTACTTCTAATTCCACAGTATAATGTGAGGATAATTTGGCTCATGATTTGAATTTAAGTCTGAATTTAAATTGGAATTTAGAAATAAAGAAAGAGGAAAGAAAAATAAAAAGAAAAGGGAAGGAGTACCCTAACCTGCGCCTGGGCCATAACCACTGCCGGCCCACTCTGGTTTTTCATCCGTGCGGCCCAATTTCCCTCTCGCGGGCGCGCGCGCGCCGCCTGGTGGGCCCCACGGCACAGTCTGTTCTCCTTGCGCTCGCTTGTTCCCCCTTCTCTGGCGCGTGGGCCCGACAGGTCAGACCTCTCCCCGTCAACAAACTCGCCGCGCCTGGCGGAACGCGCGCGATCCTCGCGCGAATCTGTTGCCGCGCCCTGCCGACGTCGCTTCCATATAGGAGCCACGATCTCGGGTTGTCTCGCTCACCTCCTTATCTTGCCCTATTGACTCCCCTCTCACCTCAATCGCCTGCGCCGCCATAGCACCGAGAAAGGAGAGGAGCGGCGCCACCAGAGTGAACCAAGGAATTTGCTGCCGCCACACCCTCAAACTTCACCCAGGCGAACCACCAGGCGTTGCAGCGTGTTCTGGGGCCACGGCGTTCGGGAAATCTCTTTCGGTATCACCGGAATTTCTCGTCGTCGTCTGCGGGCTGCCGTGGACCGCAAAGCTTTGTGGCTGGCCATCTGTGCTTCACGGCGGACACTAGGTAACCCCCTCAGGCAGCTCGAATTTACTTACACCGTGTTTAGCAATTCTCGGGGCGGAGAATAGTGCGCGGAGTCGTCAGAGGGCTGAACGCCGGCGAGACCACCGCTGTGGGCGCGAACTTCGCCGTCTCTTGAGACCAGGGGTTGGAAGGGCTTGGGAGCACCGTCCGATAACCATCGCACGGTTGAGATAGAGCACGGGGATACCCCTTTCGGATTTTGATTGTGTGTCGTTGGATGAGATCTGACGGGCCCGATCCGATCTCGCTTTCATAAAATATCGACCGTTAGATTCGGATCTAGGGGCGCTTGTTGAATACCGGTTCAGATTTTAACAGCGGCTAATCTGGCGCGTCCAATTCCGATCGGACGGCCAGAACGGGCCGATATCGCTTTGGTGGCCGACTTTGCAGAAAAACCCTTGCACTTTTGGAAAAACAACCCGCAGTCCACTCAAGTGTGCCCCTGTGTCTGTGGAATTTTTACCCGAGACCCCCTACATCTTCCAGAAATCGAGGCCCAACCCAGAGAGTATTAAAAATCAGAAATTAATATTAGAAATTAGTTTTAATGCCTAAATAAATGTTAGAACTTGTTTAATTTGTAGAAAATTCATATGAACTCCAAATTGATCCATTCCAATTCCTAAATTTTTATAATATTATTGTCTATCAAATAGTGACACTGTTTTGGCATGAAAGACTCATTTAAATTTATCTAGCACTTAATCTTGTATTAAGCACATAAAACATTAGAAAATCCATAACTCAAAATCTATACCTCCAAATTTAATGATTCCAGTTCCTGTGATCATATTTTAATGTCTAGTTTATTACTGTATATTCCATTTGCATGTTTGATGTGGTGTTAATTTATGCTATGCTATGTATGTATTGTGTTGATGCGAGTAGACGAGCAAGCCACTGTGGAATCTGAGGTTCAGCTGGTAGAGACTGCTGAGCAGGAGCTCGTTGAAGGCAAGTTGTGCCCTTGAACACTTCTTTTACCCATTCATGTTCTTATTATTCATAATGATCTGCATAGGTTAATTTTGATGGGACCCAATAGGATACCCTAGATTTGACTATCTTTATACCTTGTTTCACCACTGGTTTTACTACTAAACTTTTGGGTAGTACATGCTATTGCTTTATGTGGCTTTGGGTATAGAGATATTCATCACTCATTTTTATACTTGTTATTATCTGTTCATTATTTTATGTTCATGATAAGATCATTATGTTAATGGGAACATGGAGAACCACCCGGGAAAACAGTGCTACCACAAGGGTTTAATGGGACGCCCTTAGCTGATTAACTAGGAAAGCTAGTGGAGGGCTACCTTACCCGAAAGGGGCAAGGGCAGTAGGGGAGTGGTCAGTGTAGGGAGGTCCTTGGGTTGATTTTGCTGCGATGGCGGTCAGGCGAGGGATTCCTGCACTGGAGCTTCCTATAAACTGTAGCGGGTAGTCTGAAGCTAGTGGAACTTTGTAAAGGCCTCGTAGTGGTACCCTGCCTCACTTCCTTGGTAGAGGTGTATGGAGTCTGATCAACTCCGTGGCAAATGGGTAACACGACTTGTGGGTAAAGATACGCAACCTCTGCAGAGTGTAAAACTGGTATACTAGCCGTGCTCACGGTCATGAGCGGCTCGGACACTCACATGATTAATTTATGGAACTTAAACTTAATTTGTCATATCATTGCATTTGGGATTATTTTACTATTACTTTGACTTATTATTTCTATGGTTTGGTATTCACTTACACTTAGTAACTGCTAATAAAATTTTGACCAACTTATAAAAGCAATGCTCAGTTTCAGCCTTTATTTCATTGATCAGCCTTACACTTCATGAACTCCCACCTTTGGTGAGTTCATGCCACATTATTCCCCACGACTTGTTGAGCTATGAACGTATGTGAGCTCACTCTTGCTGTCTCACACCCCCCACAGGAGAAGAGCAGGTGGTTCAGGAGGAGCCACAAGGCGAGGAGTATGATCTGATCTAGGTGGCGTTTCTCAGTTGACATTTGCGCCGACGATCCTTAGTTCGTTTTATGTTTATTCTTTTATTTTGTATTAAGTCTTCCGCTATGTAATAAATACTCTGATGTTTTATGACATTTATCTCTATACACTCTGTTATTATATATGTTGTCTTCTTTGGCGCATGTATGAGATGCACCCGGCTTTGTTCCTTAAAGCCCGGGTGTTACATTAAGTGCCGATGGGCTCAGTCTTCTTATAAGTCTAAGTAACTCTTCTATACTTCTTATTGAGGATGGTCACTTGAGCTAACATATATTTCAAAACTACAAATAATTTATAACAGTTCAAAGTTATTTCTTTGAATCACTTTTGTAATCACTCCGATCATGTACATTATAAAACTTGATGTAACTTGTAGAATTTGGTAATAAGATTTCCGCTGTAAAAATGTTGGTGTGTGATTTGTGTTTACTTAATCTTGTGGTCTAGGTTGTAAGTGGTTTATCCGGTGTCCTTGGGGCACTCGGACGGATCCTATTAAGTTATCTGGTGCACATGCATAGCAGTCTGATGTCTTTGAGACAAGGACAGGTGCATGTGGGCCCGATAACTTGGGAGGTTCTGCCACAGACTGGTATCGGAGCAGGATTAAGTATAGTACGGTCACATACATATTTTAAAAACAAAGTTTTGGTTTTGAAAAACCTATTTTCAACTAAACACATTGTTTGGTTTTGAAAAACAAATTTGAAAACTATAATGCTAGCGACATCCTCTGTTAAGCCCTAAATTAAGGACTATCAGGTGGCCTAGTTCAAAACCACTAACCAACAACCAGGGGTATTGCATACATGTGTATTGTTATTTTTGATGCCATTCAGTTCTGAATGGATCGACGCTCAAGGTAAGGTGAGATGTGAGAGCATGACCGAACAACCGTCGGTCTAGGGAAGAGTATAAAAAGCGCTTGATTATATACATGTTACACATATGTATATATGAAGGCTGCGATGTGGAGTATTTAATTTTCTAGGATTCAGTACCCCATGGATGTGTATGGGTATACAGACATGGGAATACTGAGAAGTGTAATGTACATGTAACGACGCACCTACGCTCAGGTAAGAAGGTGAGTTACCATAATGGGCTGCCCTATGGTTAAAGTGTGGCAGCGGTGCCTATGCGCGGCGCTTAATGAAGAACTGGCCTCCATATAGAAATATATGGAGTATAAACTGTGATAAAACTGTCATGTGTGGATTTTGCATCATTTGGGATGTGATGGAATTTTCTACACGTACACTAACCTCGAAAACGTATGTGTAGCTGACGACTAGCAAAATATCGAGAGAGTCGTAAGTATGCCACCGATATAGAACGTTATTGCCACATTACGTTGGCAAAAACTTGTGAGGACGCTTAGGACGAGCATGCATCCTGATTGTTGCATCATGTTTGTCACCTATACACCCAAAATGCTTCTCTCATCTTTATTCCAGTAACCAGTGATTGTGGATGATGTGGTGTAATGTTGAATTATGAACTTCGATGAAATAGCTGTCCTTCGTTCTTTAGGTAATCTATTTATGTGTTATGTGTGTTTGCTCTTGAACTTGATGTGCCAATAGAGAGTTGGTGGCTTGATTGCCTAAACCCAAAACTAGGCCATGTTCTTATTTAGTGAACCATGACCCAAATTTGAATTTTCCATTATCACTCCGTGACTAAACTCATGCAAATGAATGTTTGGATAATTTCTTTATCTAACGCAAGATGTGCATGAGCTTAAACCTAGGATCTCGAGCTCATGTTCTCGCTATTTACTCTGTGACGTTTTAGTTGTCATATTTCCATCTTAGACCATGCCCTTGTTCGATTGGCAGAAGCTGATGTCCCTTATCCAGTTTGGCTATTCTTAAGGATCGCCATATTGCTTTATCAACCTAACCTAGGAAAGGCATGTCCAATTATTTTCTTGAGCTTGATGCCTTTGATTTCCTCATATCTATCGAAGGCATACCAACTTAATCTTATGATCATTTTCCCTCCGTATCTAATTAGATGCTAATCCTTGACCTTGTAATCTCTATGGTGGGCTTAGAAATATGCTTGGGGCTGAATTAACAGTCTCCCATCATACTCCCTTCCTCAACCAATTTAGGTTATGGCCATGCCTTGTTCATTTCATCGGGCCATGATCTATTTGGCTCTCTACTTATAACCATTCTGACAGATAGAGTCTCTTTGTGTATTGTCACCCTTGCTCAATCTATTGGTGTGGCGTGAGATTTCTTATTGGTTACATCTGGTAATGGTGTTATGACTAAAACCGATGGTGCCGCGACGAAATCGAGGGCCTCCTGTGAATGTACACACATGGTTGCGCTACTTGGCACGCGTTGTGTCGGCGTCTCGGACCCAGGGGGGTCGCTTGGACCGACCAGTGAAATCGCTGTGTGTCCCTGCCCAGATGGGTTGGCGCGGGATGGAACACAAGAGGTGGGACAAGCCTTGTATTATCCTGCACCAGGGGTGCCGCTCGCAGTAGGGGTTACAAGCGCGTCGCGTGAGGGAGAGAGAGAGGCACAGAGTTCGCCCATCGCTTCCCCCGTGCGAACCCCCCTCAGGGTGGCCCTGGACCTCCCTTTTATAGAGGCAAGGAGAGGGTCCAGACGTACAACGGGGGGTGTAGCTATGCGCTAATGTGTCCGGCAGTGGAGTGCCTAAGCCCTGTGTACATGCCAACATGGCCGTTGGGGGAGAGCTTGGGCCCTATAGGAGCACAGCTGGCAGCGCGGCAAGGATCCTGCTGACGTCTCCTTGCTGTCGTAAGGGACTGAGAGCCACCGGCGTCATGGTGCATGCGGGGCACCATCATTACCCGTCGCCGGGGTAAGCTAGATGGGACGCCGGTCTTGTTCCTTGTAGCCTGAGCAGGCTAGGCGTAGGGCAATGATGTATCCCATGTTAGCGCGGTCGGTCCGAGCCTAGGGTCCGGCAAGGCAGAAACTTCTCTTGAGGCCGAGGCTGGGGTCGAGCGAGGACGCGATTCCTCCCGAGACCGAGGTCGAGGCCGAGTCTGGGGGTCGGGCGAGGCAGAGACTTCCTCCCGAGGCCGGAGCCTGAGGTCAGGCGAGGCGGAAACCTCCTCTCGAGGCCGGAGCATGAGGCCAGGCGAGGCGGAGCTTGCTGTCGCGCCCGAGGCTGAACTCGGTGGTTGATCGTGACTTGTTGTCAGTCGTCGCCGGGGTGGCTGACACGGCAGTCGGAGGGGAGCGAGCGGCGCTGTTTTCCTGTCATGTCAGACAGTAAAGAAGAGGGGCGAAGTGACTGCGGTCACTTCGGCCTGCCCGACTGAGGCGCGTGTGTCAGGATACGGCGTCAGGCATCCCCTGCATTTAATGCGCCTGCGAAGTAGTTGGTTGGTGAGGCGGTCTGGCCAAGGTTGCTTCACAACGAAGCCTGCCCGAGCTGGGCCTCAGGAGAGCCGAGGGGGCGCCCGCTGCCTGAGGAGGCCCTCAAGCGAGACGTCAACTCGTCTGGGACTACTGTTCCAACCTGAGGCTGGGCTTGGGTGAGATCGCGTCCCTCGGGTAGACGAAGTCTTGGCTTGAACCGCACCCGTCAGTTGGTCTGAGGGTGTTTACCAGCCATGATTAGGAGCATTGGGGGTACCCCTAATTACGGTACCCGACAGTAGCCCCTGAGCCTCGAAGGGAGTGATGGTACTCGCTTGGAGGCTTTTGCCGTGTTTTCTGTGAGGGGACCGGCCTTTCTCGGTTTTTGCCTTGTTCTGGTGGGTGCGCGCGAGCGCACCCGCCGGGTGTAGCCCCCGAGGCCTCGGAGGAGTGGTTTGACTCCTCTAAGGTCTGAATGCTTTTCGTGGTGCTTCGGCCGGTCTGATCGTTCCCTCATGCGGCCCGGCCGTAGCCCGGGTGCGTGGTCGGGTTCCAAGTTATCAAGCTGGTTTGTTGACGCTATCAACAGTTTTGGCCGTAGCCGGGTGCAAGAGCAGCCCCCGAGCCTCTGCACGAAGCGAGAGGACAATCAAGGACTTTCCTGACTTTTATTATACGCCCCTGCGTCGCCTTTCCGCAAGGAGGAGGGGGGGAAGCGCCATGTTGCCCTCGGAGGGCGCCGAACATGGTGTTTCCAGTGAGCTGCTAACGGGTGATCCGAGTGGACGCCCATGCCCCGTTCGTTAGGGGTCGGCTGGTGGCCCAGAGGCGCGCTCCAAAAGTACCTGCGGGTGATTTGCCAGACCCAGACCCCTTCGACAGGGTCCGAGGGCTCGATGCCTCCCTCCGGTGGGATTCCGTTACAAATCGTTCCTGCCGGTCTCGAAAATGTCCTAGGGTACCTCGGGAGCGTAGCCCGAGCCTCGGCTATGTATCGAACGTACCTAGAGTCATCCCTCACTCTGCGTGCTCTGGGGCGACTGTCGAACCCTTCCGAGGGGCCAGCCTACGAACCCCTGATCAGTAGTGGGTGTGGAGCCCGAGCGCTCTGGGGCGGCTGTCGAACCCTTCCGAGGGGCCAGCCTTCGAACCCCTGATCAGTAATGGGCTTGAAGTCCGTGTGCTCTGGGGCGGCTGTCGAAACCCTCCTGAGGGGCCAGCCTTTGAACCCCTGATCAGTAGGGGGGCTCAGAGCCCGCTTCCTTTGTGGCGGAACCGCCCGAATTATTCCAGCTTAAGTGCCTAAGCCACGCCTCAGGGGCCGTAACACACTTAAATCGGAATAACCCGTCAGTCCCTCAGATCTAGTCTGATAGAGCCACTTAACCAGGATCAAATTCCACAATCTCACTCGAAGGTGAGTCACAGAAGAAATACAATAAAACAGGAAACCTCAAATTAAGTACTGAGTTATTACATAAATCAGAGTTTTTGAGTAGCAAATAAGAATTCACAAAAATAAAATGCAGCGGATAATCGACGTCGTCGGTATCGAGGAAATGGGCAAGGCCAAGCCACTACTCCTCGTGCTCCTCTCCTGCCGGAGCAACATCCCACTCGACCGTCCAACTCGGTGGCAGGGTGGTAGGCCAAGTCACACCATCAACCATTTCCTGAATGGTACCTGCAAAAATTATGCCACAAGCAAGGCTGAGTATACTAATACTCAGCTAGACTTAACCGGTGTGAGGAATCTACTCCTCTACCTCTAGACTATGCAGCTATTTGGCTGAGGGGTTTGGTTTGCCAAAAGCACTAGCTGTTTCTAAAATCAATTTTTAGCCTTTCAATTTCTATCATCATTAACTTAGCTAGATTTGCTCCTTCTAAGCATACATGGTGACAAGCATTTAGTTCAATCAACAAGTTATCTCATGTAACCTCATTTCACTTCTTACTCGATGCAGTACAAGGGGTCAAGCAGTCTCATTAGCTGCGAGAAGCAGACGATTCGAATCGAGTTTTAACCTTGCAAGGTAAACCTAAACACACGACATGTCAGGGTACTCCGACCCCGCACATGACAACCGTCCCCATCGATTCCCCGTTCGCGTCCAGGCCTCACCGCCTTGGCATACAATGCTCCACTGACCCCGGCTGCCGCCGTGCAGTGACCGCACTTGTACCCACCATAGCTAGCATGGGAGACCCAGTCTCAGGTCGCATGAGGGATAAAGTCCGCGCCCGGCTTCACTCAGGTACTAGGTTTACTGGTTACCATTTTTCCTGGCATGTGCTTAGTACGTTCAAAAGCTTGACTCAGGTATCCACACATTAATCCTTAATTCCTTTTCCCGTCTCATGGACAAGGCATCCTCCCTAGACCCAAGTCCATAGACTAACATATATCCCGTTATCAAGATGAATACAATCAATTCCTGACCTCGCGCGAGTGCTAGAAAAATCACTCGACTTCTACCGAGATCCTGATTAGCAAGCAGCTACTCGACCTAGCATACTAGTATTCATCTCAAAAAGGAATCCTAAGTTCATGCAACTAGAGGTTTCAAGCAATTCCTACACTTAAGTGCACATTACAATCCTACAAGCATTAAGTGTAGTAAAATAGCATATAATAATACGGTTATGCATAGAACCAGGGCTTGCCTTCAATTGCTAGGGCTGCGGGGAGATCCTCAATAGTAGCCTCTGAAGCCTGCTCCTGGTCCTCCTCTTGGACAGGTCCTTGCTCGGGGATGAGCACGTACTCTCCGTCGGCAAGATTACAATCTAATGAATGCAATGCGTAAGATATATGCATGATATGATATGTGCTTTTAGAAATTACAACTTTGGAGGTGTATGATTTACTTTGAGTTAAACAAGGTTAACTTTACTGATGTAAGACCCTTGGGTGGTATACTTGGTAAATTGGGTTAAACTTAGCTAAGGCAAGTGGTAGGTTTATTTTTGGGGTTCCACTGAATTCCTTTTAAGTCTTAGTAAGAGTTGATAAGTACTCAAGTTAGACTTATTGGGGTGAGGTTTATTTCTTCTTTCCTTTTCTTTTGTTCTCTTTAATGTTTTGGAGTGGGTTTGAACTACAAGTTGCTTTAATAAAATTCCAAAAATTCTGCAAAAATTACAGTGGCTTGGTACTGGTGTATATTTCTATGTCTTGAAATTTGGGGATCAGAAAGTGAATGGTTTTCTCTGGACAAAATTATTAAATTCTAGGGCAGAAGGGGTGCTTTGAACTACAACTATTATTTAACAGTGGGTAATTCTCTAAAACTTATTTTTGCTGGCTTTTAGGTGTTATAACATGACTTGATACAAATTTCTAGTCATTAATACCTTTTAATTATTTTTCTATGGTTTTCACAAGTTTCTAGCCAAATAGGTGCTTTTTACTACTACTATATTTGAAAAATATCAAACAACAGAGTTCTTATTTTTCTTAGTTATTGTTTTGCGCAAGAGCAATCATTCTGAAGTTTGGCATCTTTTTGCTTAAGGGAAGGGGTGGTATGCATTATTTGAGTTTAGTGGCCTTTCTCATAAAACATTAGCAATAGGTAAGAGTTTGCTCCTTTTTCATGGGTTTGTATTTTTCTCTGGTGGTTTATCTCATTATGGACTTAGCTAATTTTTGGTTGCCCATTATTGCATTATTAGGGGTTGTTCATGACTTATTTGGAAAATGCCTCATTATCATCTTATATTTAATTTCCTCACTTAAAAGTTTGGGCTGAGGTGTTCTTTATTTTTGTAGTGGGGCTCTGGTGGTTTTAAGTCCACTGGATTTTTATTATCCATTTTGGGTATAGTTTTGTAATTCTAATAATTGATTTTCAGTTCAAATAAGGCTAAATAAAGCATTCTAATTTAAAACTGATCTGGACTAATGGTCTCTTTATTTTTACTAGGTTTTCTGTTACTTAAGCAAACTAGGAAAAATAATTTTAATCACTATTCATGAATTCCTAATGCTTTTCTGATTTTTCCTAAGTTTTGGGCAAAATAGCTTTAATTGAATATCTACATCATATTTTCCAATGCTAGGGTTCCTATTATTTTTAAACAATGTCTAAATGAGGTTGGAATACCCACAAATTTTCTTAAGTTCAGTATATAAGTAAAACTAATTTTCCTTAATTAAATAAGGTTTGGTCAGTTTCTGTCTTTAATTTTAAACTCTAAAATTTAGAACAGAAAGCATAGGGTTTATCATTTTTAAATGATAGATCATAATATTTAGGATTTAGCAAAATTAGTTTGACAACTTTTTATTAAGAATTCATCAAGTTATGGGTTTTCTATGTTCTCTGGTCATTTTAAAAGATTAACAGAATTGATTTAATGGAAAACCACTTTGCACGGGGGTCCCAGGCGGGTATTTTAAGTTTTCTTCGCGGATCAGTCCTTAGGCTACTATTCACATGGGTCACTGACGTTACAGAAAACCCCTTGGGTTCTTCAAATCCTAACCCGAGGTCCTTCTCCTAACTTAAACAGTAACCGCGGCGGAAGAAAGGGCGGAGGGGCTTACCGGCGGCGAGATGGCTCTGGTGAAGTGGTCGAGGACGTAGGGGAGGTCTCGGGGATCACAACGGTGTGCGGGTCACCGTCGGGGATGGCCGGAGTCGGTCGGTCCACGCGCGCAGGCGGGGATGCTCGTCGGCGGCGAGGAGTCCGGCCTGCTCACGGCGAGATAGTTCAATTGGACGGGTCAGAGAGGTTCACGGGATGCCAGAGAAGATATGGGTGCAAGGAATTGGACGGAGACTCACCGGTTAGCTCTGTCCACGCGCGGCGGCGAAAGACCGAAGTCCGGTGAGGTCGATCTCGGGCCTCCGGTGAAGTCCGGCCTGGTCCGAGGGCTTGGAAAGCTTCACGGGCCACTGGCGGAGCTAGCCGAAGCACTGGCTCAACTTGGGGGTGGCTGGAGTGGGCTGGCCACGGTGGCCGAAGCTCTAGCGACAATGGCGGGCGGAATTGAGCTCGCCGGAGCTAAGGAGAGGGGGCTGGCCGGTGAAGGTGAGCGCGGGGTGAAGTGGGGCGTGCCTGGGGAGGCTTTATAGGCGCGGTGCATGGGCGGCCATGGACCGGCGAGCGCGCGCGGGCGTGTACTGGGAGGCGCGGTGCGCGAACGGGCGTGAACCGGAGGTGTCATCCACGGTCGAACATGTGTGCCCGTTGCCTCTTCCCATGTTCAAGCGCTGGTTGGGTGCAAATCTTCACGAATTTGGGCAAGATCGCTGTGAAGGATTTGTTCACCTGACCTTGCTTTGTCTTTTGTGTATGGACGTCGCGCGGTTTTAGCCTAGGGACAGGGAGTTGTAGCGTCACCAAGGTGCCAGTGTCAGAATGTCTGGTCCCGAGGTCAAACTGCGCCAAAACCGTGTCAAATGAATTTGGTTTGAGGTCAAACTTTTCCAGGACGTGTTCAAGGGAATTTGGCACAATTTTGATATTTGGATCTTCTAGTTTTGAGTTTCAAAAAACAGAGAACGCAGTTGATCTTTGGAAAGAGGTCTGAATTTCAGAAATTCAGAAATCTGAATTTCTCCAAGGGTTCATGGTTCAAGGGCTGATTTGGGAATTTTAAAAAGACCAAAAGGCCAAACTCTCTTACTATGTTTTGTTAGTTATTTGGTGAACTAAAGTTTTGTAATTTGATCATATCTAAATTTTGCATTTTCCCTCATGACTTCTCCCAATTCCCTTTTATGCTTAACTTGGCTTACTTAGGGCTTATTAGGGTTGCAACATTGTTACCTTTTGGAAAGACCCATTTGCTTTGATCATGATACTTTTAAGTATATGCTTGGTGAATTCTTTATTCTTAAGTTAATTTGATGCTCATGCTCACTTTGGTTCACATAAAATGATGGTTCTTGATTTGGCATTTTTAAGAAAAACCCCTAGGTGACACTGGGGTGTCACAGCCTTCCCCCCTTAAAGGAATCTCGTCCCGAGATTCGGGCCAGAGTCCTCCCAGGGTGAAGCGAAGGGTAAGACTTATAGGAATTGGGTGATTATTGTTATTATTAGGGTAAAACTGCTCTTCGAATGTCATTCTCTTTGCAACTTCAGAAGGAAGCCCTTTTTAAGTTTTACTTCATAGTTACTTCATTTTGAATTAAGATCATATTTTTGAAAATTAGATTCGAAGGGCAGGAGGAGGGGTCCAGCTTCCTTAGGTAGGCAATCGGGGAAGTTGGATCTCAAGAATTCCTCGGTTTCCCAAGTAGCTTCCTCCTCTGAGTGATTACTCCACTGGACCTTGTACATCTTCATCGATTTGGCCCGAGTTGATCTTTCTTTGCAATCCAGAATCTTGGAGGGGTACTCTTGGTACGATAGATCTGACTCTATCTCCAATTCTGGCTCTGCTATGATCTCGTTCGGCAATCGAACACACTTCTTCAGCTGAGGTACATGGAATACACTGTGAATGGCAGACATTTTTGAAGGTAACTTCAGCTTGTATGCCACGGGTCCACATGCTTCTATGATCTCATAAGGTCCAATGTAACGAGGGGCTAGCTTGCCTTTGATCCCAAACCTCTGCACTCCCTTGGTGGGTGATACCTTGAGGTATACAAAACTTCCCACCTCGAACTGGAGAGGTTTCCTTCTTCTATCATGGTAACTCTTCTGCCTAGCCTGAGCAGCTTCTAGATTCTTCCTGATTAGTTTGACCTTCCTTTCGGCTTCAGTCACTAAGTCAGGTCCAAAAACTTCTCTTTCTCCAGGTTGAGACCAATTGAGTGGTGTCCTACACCTTCTTCCATAGAGAGCTTCAAAAGGTGCCATCCTTAGGCGGGATTGATAACTATTGTTATAAGCAAACTCTGCCAAGGAGAGGTGCTTATCCCAGTTCTTGCCACAATCGATCGCATAAGCTCTCAGCATATCCTCCAGAATTTGGTTTACCCTTTCCGTCTGACCGTCAGTCTGTGGGTGATAAGCCGAACTCCTGATTAGCTTGGTCCCCAAAGACTCTTGCAATTGTTCCCAAAATCTGGCAACAAATTGGGCTCCTCGGTCAGAAACAATGGTCCGAGGTAATCCGTGCAAACACATGATCCGGTCAATATACAATTCTGCATACTTCTGAGCCTTATGAGTGGTGTGCACAGGAAGAAAATGTGCCACTTTTGTCAGTCGGTCCACAATAACCCAAATCGAATCATGATGACGAGAGGTGTTGGGCAGACCCACAATGAAATCCATGCTGATGTCATCCCACTTCCACGAAGGTATGGACATGGGTTGCAAAGCTCCAGCTGATTTCAAGTGGCTTGCCTTTATCCTCTGACAGGTGTCACATTCTGATACATACTGGGCTATCTCCCTCTTCATTCTGGTCCACCAGTACAAAGGCTTCAGATCATGGAACATCTTGGTGCTTCCCGGATGCATAGAGAATTTGGAGAGATGAGCCTCATCCAAGATTTTCCTCTTGAGGTCCTGATCTTTAGGAATTACCAATCTGCTTTTGAACCATAACACTCCCTTTTCATCCTGGCGGAAACAATTATACTTCTCAACCTTCTGATGGAGATTCTTCTTGATAATTTGCACTCCCTTGTCACTGAGCTGGGCCATGATAATCTGGTCTTGCAAAGCTGGCTCAATAGAAATGTGAGACAAAGAACCAGAAGGAATCACTTCAATTTGCATCTTGCTCAACTCATCACACAAGGTGTTAATGCGAGAATCCATCAGAATACAATTGCATTGCAACTTCCGACTCAAGGCATCTGCTACTACATTAGCTTTTCCTGGGTGATAATGTACCTCCAGGTCATAATCCTTGATCAGCTCTAGACATCTTCTCTGCCTCATGTTGAGATCAGCCTGAGTAAAGATGTACTTAAGGCTCTTATGATCAGTGAAGATGTTGCAGTGGGTTCCCATTAAATAATGCCTCCACATCTTTAATGCATGAACCACTGCTGCCAACTCGAGGTCATGAGTGGGATAGTTTTGCTCATGAGGCCTGAGTGCTCTTGAGGCATAAGCAATGACTCGGTTGTCTTGCATCAAGACACAACCTAGCCCGGTGCCAGAGGCATCGCAATATATATCAAAAGGCTTGCTGTTGTCGGGTTGTGCCAATACTGGTGCTGTGGTCAGATGCTGCCTTAATGCATGGAAGGCATCTTCGCACTTCTGACTCCAAACAAATTTGACTTCTTTCTTCATCAACTCAGTTATAGGCTTCGCAATTCGAGAGAAGTCCGGAATAAATCTTCGGTAATAACCAGCTAATCCCAGAAAACTCCGAATCTGACGGACAGTTGTTGGTGGCTTCCAGTTCATCACCTCTTGCACTTTATCAGGATCAACAACTATTCCAGCCTGAGAGATAGTGTGACCCAAGAATTTGATTTCCTTTAGCCAAAAATCACACTTGGATAACTTGGCATAAAGGTGGTGCTCTCGCAGACGTTGAAGTACTACATGCAAATGCCCGGCATGTTCTTCTTCGTTCTTTGAGTACACCAAAATATCATCAATGAAAACCACTACGAACTTGTCCAATTCCAGCATGAAAACAGAATTCATCAGATACATGAAATATGCTGGTGCATTTGTCAGCCCGAATGACATCACCAAGAATTCATATAGCCCATATCTGGTTGAGAATGCCGTCTTCGGAACATCACTTGCTCGTATCTTGATTTGATGGTAGCCAGAGCGAAGGTCTATCTTGGAGAATACCTTGGCCCCGACCAACTGGTCAAAAAGAACATCAATACGAGGCAAAGGATACTTGTTCTTGATAGTTACTGCATTAAGAGGGCGGTAATCTATACACAACCTCAAGCTTTCATCCTTCTTCTTCACAAATAGTGTTGGACATCCCCAAGGCGAAGTGCTTGGGCGAATAAATCCCTTGTCCAGCAACTCTTGCAATTGCTTCTTCAATTCTGCCAACTCAGCGGGTGGCATTCGGTAAGGCCTCTTGGAAATTGGGGCCGTTCCCGGTTGCAACTCGATGGCGAATTCAATATCCCGGTCTGGTGGCATTCCTGGCAATTCATCAGGAAAGACATCTGCATACTCACAGACCACTGGGATCTTCTTCAGAGGTAACTCCGTCATAGAGAAAGCACATGACTGAGTAGAACCTTGACTAGGCAGAATTAAGGTGAAGTTCCCGCAGAACGGAGAATTAACTTCCACTGTACGGCTGGCTACATCAAGCACAACTTGGTGCAAGGTCATCCAATTAGCTCCCAGAATAATGTCCACATTTTCCAATCCCAACACAAGAAGAGTGGTTTTGACAATGTGGCTTCCCAGTTGAATAGGCACACTTTGGTTTAATTGGTTAGTTGCAATTTTACCCCCAGGTGTGACTATCATGAATGGCCCTTTTGAGTGAGAGAATGGAAGTTTACATTTAGCAC
The DNA here is from genome assembly GCA_029449295.1 of Zea luxurians. NCBI lineage: Eukaryota > Viridiplantae > Streptophyta > Magnoliopsida > Poales > Poaceae > Zea > Zea luxurians. The sequence continues at coordinate 86,164,213 of JAOPSE010000008.1, read as the reverse complement.
TGAACTTTTGGCTAATGAAACTATGAGATGCACCAGAATCAAACAGAATTAAAGCAGGTTGATTATAAACTGAAAAGATACCGGTCATGATAGGAGCTCCTTCTGGTACTTCCTCCAGAGTAGTGAATTTGAGCTTCCCTTGCCTGACTTGCACCTTCTGCTTTCTTCCCTTGTCTTGATTTGGTGCTGGCATCTGCCTCTGTTGGTTCCTGGGACAATTCTTGGCATAGTGGCCCACATTGCCACAAGTGAAACACTTGTTCCCATTGCCCTGGCGGAACTGCTGCTGCTGCAGAGGCTGACTGTTCCTTGGGGCGGGAGCTGGAAAGCGGTTGGGTGCCGGCTGCTGCTGTTGCTGAGGTGGCCTGATCACCCATCTGCCTGCCTGCTGCTGAAAACCCCTGCTCTGATTGTGAGAAACAATCCGGAACCTCTGAGCCTGAGCGGATGGTGCTGCCATTGGTGCCTTTCTCTTCTTCTCTGCCCGGTGAGCAACAATGCAATCCTCCTGGGAGATGGCCATGTTGACCAACTCATTGAAGCTATTGGCCCGGACAGTGTTGAGTCGTTCCCGCAGCTTGGTATTGAGACCCCTGCGGAAGCGATCTCTCTTCTTTTCATCAGAATCAGCATGATACCCTGCATACTGGCATAAGTCGTTGAAGGCTTGCGCATACTGCAGTACCGTGCGGGTTCCTTGATTAAGGGCCAGAAATTCATTCTACTTCCGATCAAGAATGCCAGCTGGGATGTGGTGTCCTCTGAAGGCAGTCTTGAATTCCTCCCAAGATACTTCACGATCAGCGAGGAGCATAGCACGGAAGTGATCCCACCAAGTCCGAGCAGGGCCGCGAAGCTGTTGTGCGGCGAAGCGAGCCTTGGCCTCATCAGGGCAGTCTCCCGTGAGGAGGGGAAACTTGGACTCAACGACGCGAAGCCATACGTCGGCGTCCAACGGATCCTCTGCCTTGGTGAACAAAGGTGGCTGCGTGCTCAGAAACTCCTGGTAAGTTGCCATAGCCGGGGCTCGTTGATGCTGGCCTCCACCATGCTGCTGAGGGTGGGGCTGGCGCTGCAAGAGCTGTCGCAGAATCTCATTCTGCTGGGCCATCAGCTCCTGCACTGTGGGAGCTGGAGGAGGTGGCGGGGGAACCTGCTCGTTATGCCCGCGACGCTGCCTAGCTGCCATCTGAAAACAGAGATTGTCGCCATTGTTATCCCAACTCACAGTTTCGAACGACAAGATATCATCTCATATGGAAGGAAAAGCCGTAATCATAATATTAGGTTCGAAATGGAGATAACATGGTGACAAATATCCCACAGATTTCAAAAGTTCACAGGGTTACATCAATCAGGGGAAAGTACCCATAAGCCTAGTCCAAAATCTGAAATTAACTAAGCTCGCATAGGTTTCTATCTGCCTAAAAGTGTCGAAGTGACTGCTTAACCCTGGGCGGTGGAAGCGACACTGGATACGGGTGAAGGAGGCACCACGGAGGTAGTCCCATTGGCACCAGGGGCTGGTCCTAGCTCCTCGGGAGCCTCTTCTCCCTCGCTTCCTGCTTCATTGGCCTCCATCTCTAGGTGGTGCATGTCCAAGTGGTCGTTTGCTTCTTCGAGTTCCCTCTGCACATCGTGAAGCTGGTTCTCCAAGACATCAATAGTGTTGTCTCGGATCTCCACCTGCTGCTCCAAGGTGGTGATGCGCTGGCTTAGCCTCTCCACCTGCAGATCCTTCTCTACCAACTCGGTGGATAGATCGACCACAAAATCTTCTCGACTGTCGAGAGTGAGCTTGGCAGTTTGAGCAGTGTTAGCAAGGAGTGCCATAGCATCGCTCTGAAGGGCCTAAAGGCGGTACAGCGCACTCATGCACTGAACGGTGACCCTCCCAACCAAGTCAGGATACATTGCCCACACATCCTTTACATGGCTCACGCGGTTACACCACATGGGATCATCCTTCTTCTCAGCAGGGAAGAGTCCCAAGGGGTGCATCACCATCTCTAGGGGATGGTAGCCACAGAAAGTCGTCTGAGTCTTCATGGCTGCTGCTTCAACGGTGTCGTCCGTCCTGAGTCCAATCGTCTCAGAATCAAGAGAACGTCAACCTGGCTGAAGGGGATGAGCCTCCAAAGTCAGCTAGACCCGACAACGAGGTACCCGATGCTCCTCATATAACTGCACCATGTACAAAGGGGGCGTAGGGTAACCGGCGGAGTTAAGCACTTCTCACAAGATGGAAGGAAAGCCATCGCGAGAAAGGAAGTCAGAACTGAAACGAGATTCTCCTCCACTGGCGGGGGTGGGTGAATTCATCGGCGAAAGGGAATCAAAGGTAAAGATTATGGTGGAAGGAAAAAGAAAAAGAGAGCCCGGATGGTTTTAAAGAAAGCGGGTTAGCTCAAAATTTTAATTCCTTTTTGTGTTTATAATGCGTGCATGCTGGAAGTAACGTTGCCTCTCAAAAGAAAATAGGGTGCTTTTTAGGGCATCCATAAAAATATAAGTACTGGCCCACGGGGCCTAAGTAATTAGCCACCTAATTCTCCCTCTATGCCTAAGGCCTTTCGTCCTAGGTCTAGCGGTCTAGTCCTGACGATCTGGAGCAGTTTCTAGGCAAGTTTTAGATTTTGAAAATTGGTATTCATGGTTTATTGTCCTTCTCTGTGGTGGGATTTGCTCTGATACCAGCTATGGCGGAACCACCCGAATTATTCCAGCTTAAGTGCCTAAGCCACGCCTCAGGGGCCGTAACACACTTAAATCGGAACAACCCGTCAGTCCCTCAGATCTAGTCTGATAGAGCCACTTAACCAGGATCAAATTCCACAATCTCACTCGAAGGTGAGTCACAGAAGAAATACAATAAAACAGGAAACCTCAAATTAAGTACTGAGTTATTACATAAATCGGAGTTTTTGAGTAGCAAATAAGAGTTCACAAAAATAAAATGCAGCGGATAATCGACGTCGTCGGTATCGAGGAAATGGGCAAGGCCAAGCCACTACTCCTCGTGCTCCTCTCCTGCCAGAGCAACATCCCACTCGACCGTCCAACCCGGTGGCAGGGTGGTAGGCCAAGTCACACCATCAACCATTTTCTGAATGGTACCTGCAAAAATTATGCCACAAGCAAGGCTGAGTATACTAATACTCAGCTAGACTTAACCGGTGTGAGAAATCTACTCCTCTACCTCTAGACTATGCAGCTGTTTGGCTGAGGGGTTTGGTTTGCCAAAAGCACTAGCTGTTTCTAAAATCAATTTTTAGCCTTTCAATTTCTATCATCATTAACTTAGCTAGATTTGCTCCTTCTAAGCATACATGGTGACAAGCATTTAGTTCAATCAACAAGTTATCTCATGTAACCTCATTTCACTTCTTACTCGATGCAGTACAAGGGGTCAAGCAGTCTCATTAGCTGCGAGAAGCAGATGATTCGAATCGAGTTTTAACCTTGCAAGGTAAACCTAAACACACGGCATGTCAGGGTACTCCGACCCCGCACATGACAACCGTCCCCATCGATTCCCCGTTCGCGTCCAGGCCTCACCGCATTGGCATACAATGCTCCACAGACCCCGGCTGCCGCCGTGCAGTGACCGCACTTGTACCCACCATAGCTAGCATGGGAGACCCAGTCTCAGGTCGCATGAGGGATAAAGTCCGCGCCCGGCTTCACTCAGGTACTAAGTTTACCGGTTACCATTTTTCCCGGCATGTGCTTAGTACGTTCAAAAGCTTGACTCAGGTATCCACACATTAATCCTTAATTCCTTTTCCCGTCTCATGGACAAGGCATCCTCCCTGGACCCAAGTCCATAGACTAACATATATCCCGTTATCAAGATGAATACAATCAATTCCTGACCTCGCGCGAGTGCTAGAAAAATCACTCGACTTCTACCGAGATCCTGATTAGCAAGCAGCTACTCGACCTAGCATACTAGTATTCATCTCAAAAAGGAATCCTAAGTTCATGCAACTAGAGGTTTCAAGCAATTCCTACACTTAAGTGCACATTACAATCCTACAAGCATTAAGTGTAGTAAAATAGCATATAATAATACGGTTATGCATAGAACCGGGGCTTGCCTTCAATTGCTGGGGCTGTGGGGAGATCCTCAATAGCAGCCTCTGAAGCCTGCTCCTGGTCCTCCTCTTGGATAGGTCCTTGCTCGGGGATGAGCACGTACTCTCCGTCGGCAAGATTACAATCTAATGAATGCAATGTGTAAAATATATGCATGATATGTGCTTTTAGAAATTACAACTTTGGAGGTGTATGATTTACTTTGAGTTAAACAAGGTTAACTTTACTGATGTAAGACCCTTGGGTGGTATACTTGGTAAATTGGGTTAAACTTAGCTAAGGCAAGTGGTAGGTTTATTTTTGGGGTTCCACTGAATTCCATTTTAAGTCTTAGTGAGAGTTGATAAGTACTCAAGTTAGACTTATTGGGGTGAGGTTTATTTCTTCTTTCCTTTTCTTTTATTCTCTTTAATGTTTTGGAGTGGGTTTGAACTACAAGTTGCTTTAATAAAATTCCAAAAATTTTGCAAAAATTACAGTGGCTTGGTACTGGTGTATATTTCTCTGTCTTAAAATTTGGGGATCAGAAAGTGAATGGTTTTCTCTGGACAAAATTATTAAATTCTAGGGCAGAAGGGGTGCTTTGAACTACAACTATTATTTAACAGTGGGTAATTCTCTAAAACTTATTTTTGCTGGCTTTTAGGTGTTATAACATGACTTGATACAAATTTCTAGTCATTAATACCTTTTAATTATTTTTCTATGGTTTTCACAAGTTTCTAGCCAAATAGGTGCTTTTTACTACTACTATATTTGAAAAATATCAAACAACAGAGTTCTTATTTTTCTTAGTTATTGTTTTGCGCAAGAGCAATCATTCTGAAGTTTGGCATCTTTTTGCTTAAGGGAATGGGTGGTATGCATTATTTGAGTTTAGTGGCCTTTCTCATAAAACATTAGCAATAGGTAAGAGTTTGCTCCTTTTTCATGGGTTTGTATTTTTCTCTGGCGGTTTATCTCATTATGGACTTAGCTAATTTTTGGTTGCCCATTATTGCATTATTAGGGGTTGTTCATGACTTATTTGGAAAATGCCTCATTATCATCTTATATTTAATTTCCTCACTTAAAAGTTTGGGCTGAGGTGTTCTTTATTTTTGTAGTGGGGCTCTGGTGGTTGTAAGTCCACTGGATTTTTATTATCCATTTTGGGTATAGTTTTGTAATTCTAATAATTGATTTTCAGTTCAAATAAGGCTAAATAAAGCATTCTAATTTAAAACTGATCTGGACTAATGATCTCTTTATTTTTCCTAGGTTCTCTGTTACTTAAGCAAACTAGGAAAAATAATTTTAATCACTATTCATGAATTCCTAATGCCTTTTAGATTTTTCCTAAGTTTTGGGCAAAATAGCTTTAATTGAATATCTACATCATATTTTCCAATGGTAGGGTTCCTATTATTTTTAAACAGTGTCTAAATGAGGTTGGAATACCCACAAATTTTCTTAAGTTCAGTACAGAAGTAAAACTAATTTTCCTTAATTAAACAAGGTTTGGTCAGTTTCTGTCTTTAATTTTAAACTCTAAAATTTAGAACAGAAAGCATAGGGTTTATCATTTTTAAATGATAGATCATAATATTTAGGATTTAGCAAAATTAGTTTGACAACTTTTTATTAAGAATTCATCAAGTTATGGGTTTTCTAAGTTCTCTGGTCATTTTAAAAGATTAACAGAATTGATTTAATGGAAAACCACTTTGCACGGGGGTCCCTGGCGGGTATTTAAGTTTTCTTCGCGGATCAGTCCTTAGGCTACTATTCACATGGGTCACTGACGTTACAGAAATCCCCTCGGGTTCTTCAAATCCTAACCCGAGGTCCTTCTCCTAACTTAAACAGTAACCGCGGCGGAAGAAAGGGCAGAGGGGCTTACCGGCGGCGAGATGGCTCCGGTGAAGTGGTCGAGGACGTAGGGGAGGTCTCGGGGATCACAACGGTGTGCGGGTCGCCGTCGGGGATGGCCGGAGTCGGTCGGTCCACGCGCGCAGGCGGGGATGCTCGTCGGCGGCGAGGAGTCCGGCCTGCTCACGGCGAGATAGTTCAATTGGACGGGTCAGAGAGGTTCACGAGATGCCAGAGAAGATATGGGTGCAAGGAATTGGATGGAGACTCACCGGTTAGCTCTGTCCACGCGCGGCGGCGAAAGACCGAAGTCCGGTGAGGTCGATCTCGGGCCTCCGGTGAAGTCCGGCCTAGTCCGAGGGCTTGGAAAGCTTCACGGGCCACTGGCGGAGCTAGCCGAAGCACTAGCTCGACTTGGAGGTGGCTGGAGTGGGCTGGCCACGGTGGCCGAAGCTCTGGCGGCAATGGCGGGCGGAATTGAGCTCGCCGGAGCTAAGGAGAGGGGGCTGGCCGGTGAAGGTGAGCGCGGGGTGAAGTGGGGCGCGCCTGGGGAGGCTTTATAGGCACGGCGCGGTGCACGGGCGGCCGTGGACCGGCGAGCGCGCGCGGGCGTGCACTGGGAGGCGCGGTGCGCGAACGGGCGTGAACCGGAGGTGTCAGCCACGGTCGAACACGTGTGCCCGTTGCCTCTGCCCATGTTCAAGCGCTGGTTGGGTGCAAATCTTCGCGAATTTGGGCAAGATCGCTGTGAAGGATTTGTTCACCTAACCTTGCTTTGTCTTTTGTGTATGGACGTCGCGCGGTTTTAGGCTAGGGACAGGGAGTTGTAGCGTCACCAAGGTGCCAGTGTCAGAATGTCTGGTCCCGAGGTCAAACTGCGCCAAAACCGTGTCAAATGAATTTGGTTTGAGGTCAAACTTTTCTAGGACGTGTTCAAGGGAATTTGGCACAATTTTGATATTTGGATCTTCTAGTTTTGAGTTTCGAAAAACAGAGAACACAGTTGATCTTTGGAAAGAGGTCTGAATTTCAGAAATTCAGAAATCTGAATTTCTGCAAGGGTTCATGGTTCAAGGGCTGATTTGGGAATTTTAAAAAGACCAAAAGGACAAACTCTCTAACTTTGTTTTGTTAGTTATTTAGTGAACTAAAGTTTTGTAATTTGATCATATCTAAATTTTGCATTTTCCCTCATGACTTCTCCCAATTCCCTTTTATGCTTAACTTGGCTTACTTAGGGTTTATTAGGGTTGCAACATTATTACCTTTTGGAAAGACCCATTTGCTTTGATCATGAAACTTTTAAGTATATGCTTGGTGAATTCTTTATTCTTAAGTTAAGTTGATGCTCATGCTCACTTTGGTTCACACAAAATGATGGTTCTTGATTTGGCATTTTTAAGAAAAACCCCTTGGTGACACTGGGGTGTCACATCCTTCGCTGAGAAGGATCCTTTCCACAACATCCCCTTTTCCGGTCCCTGTAGCAAGAGAGAGAGAGAGAGGAGGGGAAGGATATGAATTTAAATAAGGTGGCGCACCTTTTTTGACGCAGTCATTATGGCGAAGGCGAAGCGACGCTCGCCTCGCCTGCCAGAGGTGTCGCTTGCTCTGTCGGGAAGTTAATGCGACGGTACGGGCGATTCGCGTGGCGCCCATTGCGCGCGCGAGCCGTTCGAGGAATGGGGCACAGGCACATCGTCTTCACGCCGTGGGAGAGGGCTCTCCCGTTGCTTCAGGAGGGGACGCGAGCCTGCAGGCGACTTAACCGCTGCCTCCGCTTGTCTGCCGCTACAGTTACTGCCGGCCCGCTTTTGACCATGCCAACCGTCGTGCCTACCCCACGGCTGACCGGCCCGTGGCCGTCACCTTTAACTAGCACTGTTGGGTCCTGCGTAGGGGCTGCCTCGAGTCGCGGTACTGGTTCCACAGTCGAGGAGGCGCAGCATTGGCGCGAGTGGCGGTGTAACTTCTCGCACGTCGTAACCGGCGCGCCGGTTACATGGCATGCGGGCCCGCTTCCTTTGCGCTGGTCCGCTGGATGTGGACGGAGCCGAAGGGGCGCACAGTTGCGGTGTAGTTGGATGCCTGTCGCGTGGCAGTCCACCCTTTCGACCACCGATTTCAGCGAAGATGGGAGAGCGCTTGTAACCGCGGGACGGTTACATGCCTCGCGTGCGGCGGTTCGCCTTCTTCGTGCTTCGGATCAGCTCGTATGACGTGTGGGTCCCAGCCACCGTGTTGTAGGGGGAGAGCCCTGGAGGATGTCAGTGGGGATTTCGCCCGTGACGCTAAGGGGTGCAAGTGAGGAGGTCTGCCTATAAAAGGGGGATCGATCCCCTAGGCAGTGGCCATGCTTTCGTTCTCCCCTCATGCATTGCGCCCTTCCACCTTTTGAGCCCCCGGATGGGGTGCTCCAGCGTCACCTTGCTCTTGCCGTCGTCGGAGGAGCACGACCTCGTGGAGATCGGCACCTTTCAACCATCGCTCGGCTTCAAGGATTTTCGTCATGCAGCCCGGCTGCATTCCCTCACCAATGGGCAGTTTGGTGGGGAAAAGCAAGCCGGGCTACGGCCTCCGCCCAGCCCTCAGCATCAAGGATCTTCATCATCCAGGCTGAGGCGGAGGAGCGCACCGAGTGGGGGGTTGCCTCCGTGTGGGCCGGTAACCCTTTTCTTCCCCCAGCGTTTGGGGGAGAAAGGCATCCTCCAGCCCTGCGGAGGCGTCCTCCAGCCATGCGGGGGAAGGCGAACTGCTGCTCCCTGGACAGGGTGCAGCTTTCCGTCCTTCGTCTGGGTGCCCCTCGAGCAGAGACGTGGGCGAGGGCCTCGTCATAGCAGCGTCGGCCCTGAGGTCATTGCTGCTGCTGTCTAGCCCCTCGAGGCGGAGGTCGTTGTCGCTGCTGTCAGGGGTCGCCGGCAAGCCGCTTGGAGTTTGTTGTTCCGCAGGCCCTCTGGTATGGAGGTTGTTCATACCCACGGGAGCGGAACCGGAGTCCCATTTGTAAGGAGATATACCAGGTTTTTGCCGGAGCAAAATGTAACCGCTTCAAGCACTTAGATATTTGTCGTAGGTCGGGAGAACCGCCGAGGGTTCTACCGACGTCTAAGTCTGTGTAGCATAGTTACCCCTGAGTATATGTGTTTGTTCTTTGTGGCTGTCGAGGCCTGAACATTTGGGTATTCAAGAATGAAGCTGTGTGTCTTCCTCATTCCGAGCGCTGGGACTTGTCTGTTGGCTAGCCGAACCACTTAACCGAGCGTCGGTTGCCTTTCACGGAAGGTGACGAGTGAGGTGTCCGTATCCCGGAGGTGTAGGAGTCCCTCGGCTCTGTCGGCCTTGCCGCTCTAGGCTTCCCTTGCTCAGTTTTTGGAACCCTCGGCTGCTCTGCGATGAGCCAGAGGCAGCGGTGTTAGCGCGGACAGAAGCGGAGTCGGCTCGGAAAGAGACTTCGTCGGCCCGGAAGATGGTGGCTTCCCAGGCCGAGGAAGATGTGGTAGCAACCGCTGGAGCTTGGCCAAGACATCTGCTGGCACGGTGCTGGCGTCCTCCCTTAGGTGGAGGTCCTTTTGCCCGGGTCGCCGTCCGAGGCCGGGCCAGGTTCCGCCGAGGGTGAAAACAACGCCGAGGGTGCTGCTGCTCCCCTTGCCGATGCCCGAACCTGCATGAACAGTTTGTCTATAGCATGCACATGCTTTTCACGGCCGCCGAGGCCTAATCACTTTTATTGTCATGTTTAAAAAGCTGCGTCTTCTCCCCTCTTGTTTCGGGCATCACGACTTGTCTGTCAATAGCAGAATCATTTATCCGAACGAGAGTTACTTTTCGCGGAAGGTGATGAGTGAGGTATCCGTATCCCGGAGGCGTAGGAGTCCCTCGGCTCGGTTGGCCTTGCCGCTTACGTGCTCTCTCATTTGGTCGAAGGATTCCCTTATTGGTACAATCGAGAAGGCGCGAAAGTCGTTTTCTACCCGAGTGTTAGGACTTGTTCGGTAGCAGGATCGCTTATTCGAGCGTGAGTTACTTCTCGCAGAAGGTGATGAGTGAAGTATCCGTATCCCGGAGGCGTAGGAGTTCCTCGGCTCGGTCGGCCTTGTCGCTTACGTGTACTCTCGTCGTTCTCACGATCCCGCTATCGATATGGAAGTTGAAAGCACAAAGGTTGTTTTGGTAGAAAATTTTTCCGAGGAAAATTTTGACGCAGAGGGGGTTCCCCCCTTCTAGCCCCCGAGGGAGGGTCGAGCTTTGCTGAGGCAAGGCTGACCCTTCCTTGACGGTTAGACTTTGTGTATGTAAACGAGGTACATGAACGACTTAAAACATCTTAAGGGTAGAAGCGACGTAGCTGTTGGATGTTCCAAGCGTTGCTGTAGACCTCGCCTTGGTCGTTGGCCAGCTTGTATGTTCCGGGCTTCAAGATCTTGGCGATGATGAAGGGCCCTTCCCAGGGAGGAGTGAGCTTGTGGCGCCCTCGGGCGTCCTGTCGCAGGCGAAGCACCAAGTCTCCCACTTGGAAGCCTCAGGACCGAACGCTTCGGGCATGGTAGCGCCGCAGCGACTGCTGGTACCGTGCCGAATGTAGTAAGGCAACGTCCTGTGCCTCCTCGAGTTGGTCCAGCGAGTCTTCTCGGCTGGTCTGGTTGCTTCGATCGTCGTACACCTTGGTCCTCGAGGACCCGTATTCTAAGTTCATTGGGAGGACAGCCTCGGCCCCATAGACTAGAAAGAATGGCGTAAAACCCGTGGCGCGGCTCAGCGTCGTCCTCAGACTCCAGACTACCGAGGGTAGCTCTTTCATCCACCGCTTGCCGAACTTGTTGAGGTCGTTGTAGATCCTCAGTTTGAGCCCGTGCAAAATTATACCGTTGGCACGCTCCACCTACCCATTCGTCATGGGATGAGCTACGGTGGCCCAGTCCACATGGCTGTGGTGGTCGTCGCAGAAGTCCAGGAACTTTTTCCGGTGAACTGCGTGGCATTGTCGGTGATGATTGAGTTTGGGACCCCGAATCGATGGATGATGTTGGTAAAAAACGCCACCGCCTGCTCGGACCTGATGCTGGTCAAGGGTCGGACCTCGATCCACTTGGAGAATTTGTCGATGGCGACCAGAAGGTGCGAGAAGCCCCCGGGTGCCTTCTGCAAGGGACCGACGAGGTTTAGACCCCACACAGCAAATGACCAGGTGATGGGTATCGTCTGCAAGGCCTGAGCGGGCAGATGTGTCTGCTTTGCGTAGAATTGACACCCCCGGCAGGAGTGCACAATCCTAGTGGCGTCGGCCACCGCGGTTGGCCAGTAGAAACCTTGTCGGAAGGCATTCCCCACGAGGGCTCAAGGTGCTGCATGGTGGCCGCAAGCCCCCGAGTGTATTTCTTGCAACAGCTCTTGTCCTTGGGTGATAGATATGCATCGTTGGAGGATGCCCGAGGGGCTGCATTGATAGAGCTCTTTTTCATCACCCAGCAAGACGAATGACTTGGTGCGCCGAGCCAGCTGCCGAGCTTTGGTCTTGTCGATGGGAAGCTCTCCTCGGAGGAGATATTCCAGGTACAGGGTCTGCTAGTTTGGATCTGGCGTGACCCCATTCTGTTCCTCCTCGACGGGCAAGGCCTCTTCCTCGATGGCCGAGGGTGCCTCGGGTCCAGCCGAGGGTACCTCGGGCTGGGCCGAGGCTTCCTCAGGCTCGGGCGTGTCGTCGATCTTGACGGATGGTTGATGTAGATCTCTAGAGAAGACATCCGAGGGAACCGTCGTTCGCCCCGAGGTTATTTTTGCCAGCTCGTCCACAGTCTTGTTGTACCGTCGGGCGATGTGGTTGAGCTCTAGCCCGTAGAACTTGTTTTCCAGGCGCCAGACTTCATCGCAGTAGGCTTCCATCCTCCGGTCACGGCAGTGGGAGTTCTTCATGACTTGGTCGATGACAAGCTGTGAGTCGCCTCGAGCGTTGAGGCGCCGGACCCCTAGCTCGATGGCGATGCGTAGCCCGTTAACTAGTGCCTCGTACTCGGCCACGTTGTTTGATGCTGGAAAATGGAGGCGAATGACGTAGCGGAGATGCTTTCCGAGGGGTGAAACAAAGAGCAGGCCAGCGCCTGCTCCTGTTTTCATGAGTGACCCATCGAAGTACATGGTCCAGAGCTCGGGCTGGATTGAAGTTGTTGGTAACTGGGTGTCAGTCCACTTAGCCAGGAAGTCTGCTAAGACCTAGGATTTTATGGCCTTCCGAGGAGCGAATGATAGCGTTTCGCCCATAAGCTCCACCGCCCACTTTGCTATCCTACCCGAGGCCTCGCAACACTGGATGGTCTCCCCCAGGGGGAAGGATGACACCACAGTCACCGGATGAGACTCGAAGTAGTGTCGCAAATTTCGCCGTGTCAGAATCACTGTGTAGAGCAGCTTTTGGATCTGTGGGTAGCGAACTTTGGTCTCGGAAAGCACTTCGCTGATGAAGTAGACTAACCGATGTACGGGCAGTGCATGCCCTTCTTCTCGTCTCTCGACTATGATCGCGGCGCTGACCACCTGAGTAGTCGTGGCTACGTAGATCAAGAGGGCTTCTCCTGCGGCGGGAGGCACCAGGATGGGTGTGTTCGTAATGAGCGCCTTAAGGTTTCCGAGGGCTTCCTCGGCCTCGGGGGTCCAAGTGAAGCACTCGGCCTTCCTTAAGAGGCGATACAGAGGCAAGCCTTTCTCGCCAAGGCATGAGATGAAGCGGCTCAGAGCCGCAAGGCATCCCATGACCCTCTGTACTCCTTTCAAATCTTTGATCGGTCCCATGTTGGTGATGGCCGCGATTTTCTCCGGATTGGCCTCGATGCCCCGCTTGGAGACGATGAATCCAAGGAGCATGCCTCGGGGGACTTCAAAGACACACTTCTCAGGATTGAGTTTCACGCCTTTTGCTCTCAGACACTTGAATGTCGTTTCAAGGTCAGAGAGGAGGTCAGAGCCTCTCTTCGTCTTGACAACGATGTCGTCGACGTAAGCCTTGACCGTTCTACCGATGTGTTCTCCGAACACGTGGTTCATGCACCTCTGGTAAGTGGCGCCTGCATTCCTCAACCCAAATGGCATTGTAGTGTAACAGTACATGCCAAAAGGTGTGACGAAAGAAGTCGCGAGCTGGTCGGACTCTTTCATCTTGATTTGGTGATAGCCTGAGTAGGCATCGAGGAATGACAGGGTTTCGCACCCAGTAGTGGAGTCCACAATTTGATCGATGCGAGGTAGAGGGTAGGGAACTTTCGGACATGCTTTGTTTAGACCAGTGTAGTCTACACACATCCTCTATTTCCCATCCTTCTTCCTTACAAGAATAGGGTTAGCTAACCATTAGGGTTGGAATACCTCTTTGATAAACCCTACCGCTTGTAGCTTGTGGATCTCCTCGCCTATGGCCCTGCGCTTTTCTTCGTCAAAACAGCGTAGGGTTTGCTTCACGGGTCGGGCTCCAGCTCTGATGTCCAGTGAGTGCTCGGCGACATCCCTCGGTATGCCGGGCATGTCCGAGGGACTCCACGCAAAGACTTCGGCGTTTGCGCGGAGAAAGTCGACGAGCACTGCTTCCTATTTGGGGTCGAGCTCGGAGCCGATCCCAACTTTCTTGCTGGCGTCGTTGCTGGGGTCGAGAGAGACAGACTTGACCACCTCAACTGGCTCGAAGTTGCCGGCGTGCCGCTTCGCGTCGGGCGCCTCCTTGGAGAGGCGTTCCAGGTCGACGATGAGGGCCTTGGACTCGGTGAGAGCCTCGGCGTACTCCATGCACTCCACGTTGCATTTGTATGCGTGGCGGTACGTGGATTCGACGGTGATGATCCCATTCGGGCCCGACATCTTGAGCTTGAGGTAGGTGTAGTTGGGGACGGCCATGAACTTGGTGTAGCATGGTCTTCCCAATACCGCATGGTAGGTTCCTCGAAACCCGACGACCTCAAAGGTGAGAGCTTCCTTTCGGAAGTTAGAGGGAGTTTCGAAGCAGACGGGTAAGTCAATCCGTCCGAGGGGTAGGATTCGCTTCCCGGGCGCGATCCCGTGGAAGGGTGCCGCACCGGCCCAGACTTCGGACCGATCAACCCCTAAGAGTTCCAGGGTCTCGGCGTAGATGATGTTAAGGCTGCTGCCTCCGTCCATGAGGACCTTGGAGAGCCTAACGTTGCCGATGATCAGATCAACGACGAGCGGGTACCTTCCTGGGCTTGGCACGAAGTCGGGGTGGTCGCCTTGGTCGAAGGTGATAGGCTTGTCGGACCAGTCTAGGTAGACTAGGGCCGCCACCTTCACTAAGCAGACTTCCCGGTGCTCCTGCTTGCGGTGCCGAGCTGAGGCGTTCGCCGCCTACCCGCCGTAGATCATGAAGCAGTTATGGACTTCCGGGAATCCCTCATCCTTGCCGCCGTCCTTCTTGTCGTTGTCATGGCCCTTGCCATCCTCCACCGGGGGCCCGGTCTTATGGAAGTAGCGCCGGAGCATGACACATTCTTTGAGGGTGTGCTTGACGGGCCCCTGGTGATAGGGGCACGGCTCTTTGAGCATCTTGTCGAACGCGTCGGCCCCTCCAGGCGGTTTCCGAGGGTTCCTGTGCTCGGCCGCAGCGACGAGATTCGCGTCTGTGGCGTCGCGCTTCACTTGCGACTTGTTTTTAGCCTTCTTCTTCGCGCCCCGCTGGGCGGACGCCTCAGGGGCGTCTGTCTTTGGCTCTCCCTGAGGCTGCTTGTCCTTTCGAAAGATGGCTTCGACCGCCTCTTGACCTGAGGCGAACTTGGTGGCGACATCCATCAGTTCGCTCGCACGGGTGGGAGTCTTGCGCCCCAGTTTGCTCACCAGGTCTCGGCAAGTGGTGCCGGCAAGGAAAGCCCCAATGACATCTGAGTCGGTAACATTGGGCAGCTCAGTGCGCTGCTTTGAAAACCGCCGGATATACTCTCGGAGGGACTCCTCTGGCTGCTGGCGGCAGCTTCGGAGGTCCCACGAGTTCCCAGGGCGCACGTACGTGCCTTAGAAGTTTCCCGCGAAAGCTTTGACCAGATCGTCCCAGTCGGAGATCTGCGCAGGAGGCAGATGCTCCAGCCAGGCTCGGGCGGCGTCGGAGAGGAAAAGGAGTAGATTACGGATGATGAGGTTGTCATCATCCGCCCCTCCCAACTAGCATGCCAGTTGGTAGTCCGCGAGCCACAACTCCGGCCTCGTCTCCCCCGAGTACTTGGTGATGGTAGTCGGGGCTCGGAAACGGGCAGGGAACGGCGCTCGTCGTATGGCCTGGCTGAAGACTCACGGACCGGATGGTTCGGGCGAAGGACTGCGATCCTCCTCACTGTTGCAGCGTCCCCCATGCCTGGGATGGTAGCCTCGGTGCACCTTCTCGTCGAGGCGGGCTCGATGGTCGAGATGGTGGTGCTCGTTGCCGAGGCGTTCCCGGGCGGCAGGCGCCTCGTCCCGCGTGCGCTCGGGATGGACCAAGGCTTCCCGAATGCGCCGGGAGGACACCGTGTGATGCTCCGAGGGGTCAGCTCGCCTGCGGGAGGCGGAGCTCTCGGCTCGTCGAACCGCGGCGCCTTCTAGGAGATTCTTGAGTTCGCCCTGGATACGTCGTCCCTCGGTGGTGGATGGCTCCGGCATGGCTCGAAGCAGCATCGCCACTGCAGCTAGGTCCTGGCCGGACCCGCTGACGGCCGGGGGCAGCGCTGTCCTGGCATTGTCGACGATGCGGCGCCGGATGTCTTGGGCCCGGTGACAGGCTTCTCCAGCGAGTGTTCGGCCTGCCCACTCCTATTCAATGTTCTGTCGGAGCTGTACAAGCCGGCCTGCTTCCCTGTCGACCCGGGCCTGCATGTCACGGATTTGCTCGAGCTGTATGTCCTGACCCCCCGCAGGGACTGGGACCATAGCTAGCTCCCGCGGGATGTCAACGCGAGATGCGGGCCCAGGGGGATCGTCAACTTCTGGCATACCGAGGTGGTTGCCTTCGTTGTGATCTCCCATATCGACGTGGAAACATTTGGACTTGGGCTGAAACCCTCGTCGTCAAGGTCATGGCCATCATCAGAACAACCGGAGAGGCAGTGGTCACATGCGGACATGAAGCCCCGCATGGCACCGGGGTCATTGAGGACAGAGAAATCCCAACCGGAGTCGGGGTCGTCCTCTTCCTCAGAACCCGCCAGTCCGAAGGTTGAGACGGCTGTTAGTCAGCCCTAGGTCGACCACATGTGGTACCCCGGAAGGTTTGGATACGCCTTTACGAAGGCGCTCACCGTAGCGGGGTCGCTAGGTGGATCGAAGCTGAACCAAAAAGGTACGGGATGGAAAACGGACGGTACCTCTTGGTCGATGGACGGTGGTGAAGTCGCGTCGGGGGCGGAGCACACCATCATCTCAGGTACGAGGGTAACGCCCAGCAGGTCCTTTGCGAGGGTGCTGGCGTCATCAGTCCGCTTGGGGCTGACACGTCGCGGGGAAGTGACACCCGCCGTCGTCTCAGGTGCGAGGACAATGTCCGACATGTCCCCCGGGGGAGTGCCAGCGTCGTCGACTCGCTCTGGTGTGACAGTCGACAAGGTGCCACCTCCTGCGTGGCCATGGTTGTCTCGTCTCCGCCTCCTCCGACGAGGAGGGTGGCGGGGACGACCGGAGTGCTCCTCTTCTGCCGCGGGGAGACGCTGTCGTAGAGCTCGCCGCCGCCGGGCGAGTCGGAGACCGTCATTGTCGTCACGCCGCGGGGGGAGGAGTACCATGTCGTAGCTGCCGTCGAGGGACATGAACTCGAGACTCCCAAAGCGGAGCACCGTCCCAGGCTGGAGAGGTTGCTGAAGACTCCCCATCTGGATCTCAACGGGAAGGTGTTCGTTAACACGCAGCAGGCCCCTACCTGGCGCGCCAACTATCGGCGTCTCAGACCCGGGGGGTCGCTTGGACCGACCAGTGAAATCGCTGCGTGTCCCTGCCCAGATGGGTTGGCGCGGGATGGAACACAAGAGGTGGGACAAGCCTTGTATTATCCTGCACTAGGGGTGCCGCTCGCAGTAGGGATTACAAGCGCGTCGCGTGAGGGAGAGAGAGAGGCACAGAGTTCGCCCACCGCTTCCCCCACATGAACCCCCCTCAGGGTGGCCCTGGACCTCCCTTTTATAGAGGCAAGGAGAGGGTCCAGACGTACAATGGGGGGCATAGCTATGCGCTAACGTTTCCGGCAGTGGAGTGCCTAAGCCCTATGTACATGCCAACGTGGCCTTTGGGGGAGAGCTTGGGCCCTGTAGGAGCATAGCTGGCAGCGCGGCGAGGATCCTGCTGACGTCTCCTTGCTGTCGTAAGGGGCTGAGAGCCACCGGCGTCATGGTGCACGCGGGGCACCATCATTACCCGTCGCCGGGGTAAGCCAGATGGGACGCCGATCTTGTTCCTTGTAGCCTGAGCAGGCTAGGCGTAGGGGAATGATGTATCCCCTGTTAGCGCGGTCGGTCCGAGCCCAGGGTCGGGCGAGGCGGAAATTTCTCTTGAGGCCGAGGCCGGGGTCGGGCGAGGACACGATTCCTCCCGAGACTGGGGTCAAGGCCGAGTTCAGGGGTCGGGCGAGGCGGAGACTTCCTCCCGAGGCTGGAGCCTGAGGTCGGGCGAGGCGGAAACCTCCTCCCGAGGCCGGAGCATGAGGCCAGGCGAGGCGGAGCTTCCTGTTGCGCTTGAGGATGAACTCGGTGGTTGATCGTGACTTGTTGTCAGTCGTCGTCAGGGTGGCTGACACGGCAGTCGGAGGGGAGCGAGCGACGCTGTTTTCCTGTCATGTGAGACAGTAAAGAAGAGGGGCGAAGTGACTGCGGTCACTTCGGCCTGCCCGACTGAGGCGCGTGTGTCAGGATACGGCGTCAGGCATCCCCTTCATTTAATGCGCCTGCTAAGCGGTCGGTTGGTGAGGCGGTCTGGCCAAGGTTGCTTCACAACGAAGCCTGCCCGAGCTGGGCCTCGAGAGAGCCGAGGGGGCGCCCGCTGCCTGAGGAGGCCCTCGGGCGAGGCGTGAACTCGTTTGGGACTACTGTTCCAACCCGAGGCTGGGCTCGGGTGAGATCACGTCCCTCGGGTAGATGAAGTCTTGGCTTGAACCGCACCCGTCAGTTGGTCTGAGGGTGTTTACCAGCCATGATTAGGAGCATTGGGGGTACCCCTAATTATGGTACCCGACACGTTGGTATCATAGTTAGTAGTCATAGTCCATTATGAGACTATATTGATATGTTATCTCTGCACAAATTGTTCTTACCGTGGGAGATTCGTTATTGGTGTTGTCCGGTAATGGTGTCATGGTTAATGACTTATGGTGTCGCCGCGAAATTGGGAGCCCCTTGTGAATGTACACGCAAGGTTATGTTGCTTGGCGTGTGCTGGTATCAAGGTCTCTAGTCATGATCCATTATGGAATTACACTGATGTGTGGTCTTCCATGGACTCCTCCCTTGAAATGATTTTGGTGTTGTTTGTCGAAGAGATCAAGCAACATTTATCATCTCTGTTGGATCAAAAGGGCATACCACTTTCATGTGTGGTCTCTTTTCTTTTGATCTTGGTAGTGACTACACATACAAGTTCCCTTTACGTCCTTGGTGTAAAGGTGAAGCCTTGAAGCTTTTTAGTGTTGGAAGGCAGTTGATTAGTTCTCAAAATGGAGATTGATTTTCCCTGCTGCTGTGATGCAGGAGTTTGTTCATTCGCCCCCTTGTTTAATCCATGTACTCCCTAACCAAATCAGTTCATCTCGCATGAAGAAATGGATGAACAACCTGACCAAATGGATTTCTACCCAAATGCATGACCTTTTGCTAGCAAATGTGAACTCTCAACCCTTGGCTTGCCGATGGTATTAAGAGGACTTGCTCAATGTCAAAGGTAGTTCAACAAGTTGGTTTTACTAACTTGCAATTGCTTTGTGAACAAAGATTGAGTTTAGAGATTGTTTTATCGAATTGTCTAAACTCACTTTAGTTTAACCCATCCTAAGAAAGTACTCACAAAAATCAAGTTAAGTCGACTGGTAACCACCTAGTCATCACTTTAGTTGCGCATCGCCCACCTTCCATGTGAGTATTCAACATGCGGGATTAGGCGGAGTCGCACTAATGCATGGTGAGATTGGTTCATTATGAAGTCAACATTTGTTGATCACCTTCACTATTGCATTCCTCGAATTTTTATTATCTTCCTGGAACTCGAATTCCTCAAATAGCCACATACCGACCGTGAGGTTGTTCGACATCCACACCCGTCTCATGTGCTACGAACTTACTGTGATCACTTGTTGGTATACCTCTTTCTGTGTGTTTTACCCAAGAGGTTGCATCTGGTTTTGTTTGGGTAAAGTCGCATCTCTACGCTCGCCCACCAGACTCAGATAGTACAGTGTCATCAGAAAAAGCAAACTGCACACATGGAACCATATGTATTCTTCTGGCAGACATTGTCTCTATTGGTGGACATCTCTAAATTAGCTTAAGGCGATACATGATATGTCCACTAGAGAAAGCAACATTCCGAGACACTCGCCTTTGCTTGGAACTGTCTTATGATTATCGCTGATATGGACATGGGTTACATGCTTCTCTACTCTTAAAAGTCTTTCGCTCCGAATCTTGGGACGAGATTCTTTTAAGGGGAGAGGGCTGTAACACCCCTGGTGTTACTGTACATTTAACAGCAAGTATGGATTTAAGTATGGGAAAATAACAGTCTCTATGTCTTAGTCTGTTTTGTCTGTCACGAGTTCGACATCGTTTTTATCTTTATCTATTCGGGCTTTTCCTAATTTTTCGTGATGTTCGGAACATAATTGTTCCAAAAATCGGCGAGTCTGGTGATTATTTAAAATTCATCGCTCGCGCAAAGGCGAATTAGAAACGTCACTTAATTATTTCGCTCTTGTTCGAGCGATCTCTACGAACTCTGTAGCGATAATATTAAGGGTGGACTGTTTAGAATAAATCAAACTTGAACTAAATGAGACCAGAATAACGGCTAGCCGATTCAGTTTCCTATTCCAGGATCTGAGAAAAATAATATCGTATCCTAACAGCATTTTGATCCAATCTGTTTGCATCTTGCCCAGATTCGAATCCCTAAACACGGATATGTATGTATTCTTTTGTAGAAGAAAAAGAAAGAAAAGAAAAAGGGGCTAGTACTAACCCATCCATGATCAAACTCACGCCATGCTAATGACCATGCACACACTAATCAATAGGCTAATGGCTGCATGTGACAGGAAAATCTCACGCCACCAGTCTATGCATGGGATCTGGCCGTCGGCCTCATCCTTCGCCACCAAGCTGAAGCTCATGCACCTCCATGTTTGCATGCAGTCCCATCTCTCCTGATGATTATCTTTTAAGCACTTCTTGCACGTACGTTGTATGCTTGTATCACACAGTACGTACACACTGACTCAGAAAAACAACAGCTCACTTGTCTCATATTTTTTTAGTCCTATCCTTTAATCTGCTGCTGCGCTTACATGCACATGGGAATTAAAATAAACAAGTAAAACTAATGATAAGATTATTTCTAACAGGAGAAGGATGTGTATTAATTCTATAGAAAAGAACAAATAACTATTGCCTTATTTTCCATCGTCCTGCCCTGCTATTCCTTATCTGCGAGCGCTCTCTAGATTTATCCCGTACGTTAACTATTTGAAAAAAATCTCCCACCGCCTAGCCCCCATTCTTATCCCTTCTCATGTACACCCTCATCCATTATTCTCCCGTCATTATACACACAGACGTGACCTCCCTCCCATGGTCCAATGCTCATCTCAGCTCCCATCACCGAGCAACAGCAGCACTCGGCATCGCCCCTCCCTTCCTAGCATCCTGGTCTGGTACATTCGGTGGGCTCGCTTTTCCCTTCCTCCATGAGCCCGACACCGCCGTCTTGATTTGCCTGCCCAGGCTCTTGGACGCCATGTCGGCCTTGCCTCCATCCAAATCGTCGCCCTTGCACCAACACCGGGGCTGGCACGCCTCCGTTTTTGCTCGGCCATGGTGAACCACCGACCATGGTGCCCAGCTTATCAGTGCCCTCCCTTTTTTTCTGCAACAAGCCGATGCCCATCTCCCTGCATGCCAACCACCGCGGGCTTGCCTCACCCAGCTGCTGTCTCCAACCTTCGTCTCGACGCCGTTGTTCCTTGTACTCAGCATAGAAGTTCTTCGTTGGTCCCTGCCACAACGTCGGCTCGCTCTGACCTATGAGATTTCAGAGGAGAAATTCATGAGGATTGATGAAGAGAAGCAGCCCCAGTACAGCGTTGGCTAGATATTCGACGAAACGCCGAAACCAATAATCATCGTCGTCTCCGACTTCCGCAACAGTGACGTCGTTCCCTCCATGGTGCTCGTCGTCGACTTCGCCCTCACGTCGTCATGGCTTGACGGTCGCCTAATGTCACACCCAGATTTCGGGGCACCAAGACTCGGGCGCGAACATAATCACCAGGTATGCTGGGACCAAGTCTCACACATATGATGAATCATGGCATATGATCGAATGTTACATCTTTACTATATAATAGGAGTTCTGTACAAAATAAATAAATAATTACATTATAAGGAGACAACGGTCCAACAACCCAAAAGTTGACTGGGAGACGACGACCTAGACCTCTCACGAACTCGCTACAGCATCCTCCATGTGCCTCATCCTGCGGTACCTATTCTTGACCTATGCGGGGGTGTGAGACAGCAAGAGTGAGCTCACATACGTTCATAGCTCAACAAGTTGTGGAGAATAATGTGTATGAACTCGCTAAAGGTGGGAGCTCATGTGAAGTGTAAGGCTTACTAAAGAGGATGGTTGAAGCTAAGCATTGCTTTTAAAGTTGGTCAAAATTTTATTAGCAATTACTAAGTATAAGTAAATACCAACCCAATTAAGTAGTAGAACAAAAGTAACAACATCACCTGCGATGCAATGCATATGACAAATCGAATTTAGTTCCATAAATTAATCATGTGAGTGTCCGAGCTGCTCATGACCGTGAGCACGGTAGTATACCAGTTTTACACTCTGCAGAGGTTGCGCATCTTTACCCATAAGTCATGTTACCCATCTACCAAGAGACGGCCAATCTCATACACCTCTACCAAGGAGGCAAGGCAGGGTAACACTACGATGCCTTTACAAAGTTCCACTAGCTTCAGAAAACCCGCTACAGTTTATAGGAAGCTCCAGTGCAGAAATCCCTCGCCTGACCGCCATCGCAGCAAAATCAACCCGAGGACCTCCCTACACTGATCACTCCCCTACTGACCTTGCCCCTTTCAGGTAAGGTAGTCCTCCACTAGCTTTCCTAGTTAGTCAGCCAAGGGCGTCCCATTCCACCCTTGTGGTAGCACTGTTTTCCCGGGTGGTTCTTCATGTTCCAATTAACATAATGATCTTAACATGAACAGTAAATAACAGCTGATAATAAAAGATAATCATGAATAAAATGTTTCTCTATACCCAAAACCACATAAAGCAATAGCATGTACTACCCAAAGATTCAGTGGTAAACAAGGTATAAAGACAGTCAAACTAGTGTAACCTATTGGGTCCCATCAAAATTAACCTATGCAGATCATTATGATTAATCAGAACATGACTAGGTAAAAAGAAGTGATCAAGGGCACAACTTGCCTGGGACTTGAGATTCCAGGTACCAGGATGATCTTCAGGTGGCTTGTAACCTCGCGCTAGTCGTAGCAATACAAACAAGCATGGTATAGGCAAAATTAACATCACACCAAACATAAGAACAAACTATATAAGAATATTCTACGTGTCCTAACGAGATCGTAGAAACAAGAACCACTAAATTCAGAGCTACGACTATTAAGTTATGAATTTCTAAAATTATTTAGCGCTTAGAATAGATTAATCCAAATGAAAAATTTTAATTCAAGTTTAATGACTAAACAGTGTTACTAGTTGTTAGAAAATGTTAATACAAAATTATTGCAACTGGAATGAATCAATTTGGAGCTAAAACGAATTAACTATGAATTATACAAGTTTATGGAATTATTTTCATACTAAAAACCTATTTCTTTCTTAATTTCTGAATATCCTAAGTGTTCTAGACTGGGCACAATATTTCTTAAAAGATCAGGGGCCTAAATCACAATTTTCCCAAGACTCAGTATTCCCACAGTGTGGACTGCGGGTTGTTTCTGAATAAATCTAGGGGCTCATATGCAAATAGTCCACGGTGAAGGGGTATGGTCGCGGCTGAGCCGTTGGATCCGGAATTGATGGCACCGATTAGATCTTCACTAGGTGAACAGGTACGCCATCGCAATCCTTGGATCCAGAATCCACGGTCGAGGTTTTATGGAACGAGAGTTAATCCTATCCCTCCGATCAGATCGGACAGCCCACAACAGCCGATTCCAATCGATTCATTGGCACAAATCTGGGCCGCCCATCACAAATTGAACGGCCAGATGGTCGTCTCCTACCTACCGATCTAAGGACGACTATGCCACCAGTGCTTACGCGGCAGTGCCATGGCCGATCCCCCCAAAATCCATAACCCGGACGAATCTTCAATTCGAACGTTGCTACACGGAGCCTTGATGATCACGAGCACAAAGAAATACGTCTCGCCGGTTATCGCGGCATGGAGAGCACTGGCCACGGTGCAGCACAGCCCACGGCGGAGCAGAGGCATCGGAGAGCAATTCCGGCGGCTACAGGGTCCTTCCCTCTCCCCTGATGCCCCCATAAGCTTCCCTGCATATCGCCGAACCCCACCGTGCACCAATCGAGCCCCTAGCAACGGTATGTCTCCAATTAGCCGACGACGGCGCGACGACAACCCATCCACCCTCCGCCAGCATCGATGGTGGCCAGAATAGTCAACTGCTAGGGGTAACACCCGATTGGTTGGGTCCAGGGTTCGTGGTGGCCACACATTTATACTTGGGAGGCGAAGGATTCCGGCCAGGAGGTGCCGAGCACCGCGGACGGACTTCGTGTTTCGCGGTCAAGTTCAGGGAGATTCTGTTATGGGGATGCTTCCGCCGATGGGGCCCACCTGGCGGTGGCAAAACAAAAGGTACACGCGCGGCTAGGGGAGTCTGGCCAGTGGACCCAGGGGCGGTGACCGACCAAGAAGCAGATCCGTGTGTGGCACAGTGGCTGGCAAGCGGGGCCCAGATGCCAGCGCCTAGAATCCAGGGTTTAGCGCGCACCAGAGTGGACGTGGGGTTGGGCCGCGTGGAGAGGGAAATAGTGGAGTGGGCCGAGCTAAAGGGATTTGGCCCAACGAGGTAAGGCTTTTTTTTCTTTTCCCTTATTTTTTCTGATTTCTGTTTTCAAATTCAAACCAAACTCAAGTTTACATTCCAAATTTTTACTTTTAGATGCACAAATAAAACATCAGCATGAGTGAAAAACTTTATATTATTATTATTATTTATATACAGTTGTTTTAGTTATTTTATACATGATTCCAATCATAAAATAGAGAATAGTTCACATTTTAGTGAAATATAAATTATATTGTAGATTATATATTAAGAAATAGTTTAATCATAATTTTTTATATAGAATTTCAATACAAGAATAATTTAGTTTATCTAGCTATATGTAAAGAAAATTTTATAGTAATTTTGGGAGTAGTAGCTTCGAAATTATGAATATTCTTAAGGAAGGGTGTTTCGATTTAAAACTTCTTTTAAAAAAATTCCTTATTTTCCCAAGATTGAACTTTAGGGTGTTACAAATCCTACCCCCTTAACAGAAATCTCGTCCTCGAGAT
Organism: Zea luxurians; assembly: GCA_029449295.1. Classification (NCBI taxonomy): domain Eukaryota; kingdom Viridiplantae; phylum Streptophyta; class Magnoliopsida; order Poales; family Poaceae; genus Zea; species Zea luxurians. The sequence goes on along the minus strand of JAOPSE010000008.1, from coordinate 86,139,480 downwards.
TTGTAAGAAAAGGGATACAACAAGTTTGGTCTAGAATTTTAGTTTCTCATTTGGGTTTTGGAAATCAAAGTTTTGTTCAAGTTTTTACATAACAGTTAGTAGACGATTTGGAACATATGGATATTGTATATCTAGCCATCTATTATGTCACATGAGGCACGGTTATGGCAAGGGTATAATAAGGACAAACTTCATCCAGAACTGTGGATCCTAGTTCCTCTGGCGATCCAACTTGATCTTGAGTTGATGCTTATCCTCCTTTGATGTGGTTGGTCTTCTTTGGCCTTTATTCTTGGAGTGGTCATTCGAGTTAAGGACATATGGCTAAGGATATATAGTTAGGATAGCCGGGGTACACGAGGTAGGTAGGTTTGAACAAAGTTTTACTTTGCTTTTAGGCAAATGGACTAAGTAGCCTGTGAGGTAGGTTATGTTGTTTGTTCACAGACGAGTTGGTCTGTTGTTCTTAATTTAGTGCAGAGTGCAATAAGTTAAAATATGTTTTATAGGGGTAGAGTCTCATTTATTTTACCACTATCAACTGGTTAAGTGATTGACCTTAGGTTAGCTCAACTTAAGGTTAGACTTTGTTAGGTTAGATTAATCCATCACATTAGATCAGATCTAGGTTAGATTGTTATGACTAGATAAGTTCTCATTAATTTGGATTAGATCATGGTTGTTACTTTAGGATGAGATAAGCAAAGTTGTTAGGATAAGACGAATCTGTCAAGGCGAGATGAATCTATTGAGATAAGAGAGAATCTTTTAAGCCAAGATGGATCTATTTAAAATAGATACACTTTAATGAAGGATAATCTAGGTTGTTTAGTTATCTTATGAATTTTATTTATTTATATTTATGCCTATATGTATATGCAGATGTAATTGTGGACATTACTCCACAACTCATCACACTCAATCAAAGATCTAAATCAGACATGTATCACAAGAACAAACATTCAAGCATATAGATACTTATAAAAATAGTTTTTTTGTTCCTAAGAGTAGGTCTCCTATTCCTAAAGTCACTTTAGGCACATGATTTCAAAGTGTGAAATCCACATTTGTCTTTAGAAAGAAAAGGTAAGAACAATCAGAGTAAAGCGGAAATAGATGAGAAAAGATTAAGAAAAGTTTAGAAAAGAATCAGAGTAGCAAAGGTAAGTAAGTATTGGTTGTTCAGTTCTATCTAGGTTTCGTCCTACAGTCAACATTCCTCTGATACCACTTCTGTCACACCCGGGTTTCTGGGCACCAAGACCCGGGCGCGAACATAATCACCAGGTGTGCTGGGACTAGGGATGGCAACGGGTACATACCTGTCGGGTAGTACCATTCCATACCCATACCCATCAAAAAAAATTCTACCCGCCGGGTTACCCATATATACTCGCGGGTATAAAATCTTACCCATACCCGCGCGGGTATTTTTACCCGTCGGGTAACCCGTACCCGCTAGGAAAGTCTTAAATTCGAATATACCAATCACTCGAAATATTAAATAAACATATAAAAACAACTTCAACTTCACATATAACAAATCATATGATTACATAACTTGGTATCTAGACAAATAATAGCTAGAGAAGGGTTTTATTTTAGCTAAGATAGACTCTATTAGATGGTTATAGTTGTATTAATGCGGGTATATTTTACCCACGGGTAGACGGGTATGGGTAGTTCCAACCCGTACCCGTACCCATATACCCAACGGGTAGAGGTTTTTACCCATTAACATACCCGCGGGTAGAGAAATTATCCCGTACTCGCCTTCATATCGGGTAAAACCCGTCGGGTATTCGGGTTTCGGATACCCATTGCCATCTCTAGCTGGGACCAAGTCTCACACATATGATGAATCATGGCACATGATCGAATGTCACATCTTTACTATATAATAGGAGTTCTGTACAAAATAAATAAATTCAAACCAAACTCAAGTTTACATTCCAAATTTTTACTTTTAGATGCACAAATAAAACATCATAATGAGTGAAAAACTTTATATTATTATTATTATTATTTATATACAGTTGTTTTAGTTATTTTATACATGATTCCAATCATAAAATAGAGAATAGTTCACATTTTAGTGAAATATAAATTATATTGTAGATTATATATTAAGAAATAGTTTAATCATAATTTTTTATATAGAATTTCAATACAAGAATAATTTAGTTTATCTAGCTGTATATAAAGAAAATTTTATAGTAATTTTGGGAGTAGTAGCTTCGAAATTATGAATATTCTTAGGGAAGGGTGTTTCGATTTAAAACTTTTTTTAAAAAATCCTTATTTTCCCAAGATTGAACTTTAGGGTGTTACACCTAAGCTCGTCCCTGCTCATCTACTCGTCCTCGCTATGGACATGCGTCACCGTATGCTGATGTGCCCAGACCGTCAGTCTCGCCCTTGTCGTTAAAAGCGTCGTCGGCGTCCGCGAGTAGGTGAGCAGGTGGGTGTTCGAAATATATGTTGTGATCGACGCCATTTTAGTATTTGTGTGATGATTTATGTCTTTCCTGTATTCATGCGTTTAAATCGCAATATGCGATTAGTGAGGAAGGCTAGATGGTGTAGGCCGTGAAGGTTCGTGCAGCGTCCGCTTAGTGTTCGGTAAAACGCCCAAACCATGATTCATCGTCGATTTGCAATAATCAAATCATTTTGGTCATGGTGAGTGGATGGGTTATTCGTGATAATTAGATCATTAAATAAATTAATGGGTTAGTGCGATGATCCTTTTATTTAGTATATGTGTGCTTGGTAGCTATGGCTAGTTCATAACATGTAAAATAGGTTGGTATTTCATTGGGCTAGTCGACAAATTCTATTGGTATAACTGTGTCAAATTAATTTACCTAAGAAAGTTAATACTTTGCTAGTAATTGTCATGTTCGATGTTAGTGGCCAGTGTACATAAGTACTCTAGATATTTAAGTTGTCGCAAAAATAGTTTTACTGAACGCCATGTTATTTGATTATATTTTATCCATTAGGGTAAATATTGTGATATTTGATTTTGTTAAGTGTGTAATTCAGGTTAATTAAGACACACTATTTAAAGAGCTAATTAGATTGTTCCTAAACTTATTTTAAGCCATTGGTATTCAATAACGACGAGTCCAAGTTTATTTAGAATTCCGATGATATATTTTAATAAGGATGATAGGGTGTGTTAAATAATTTATTCTTGCTTGATTTCGGAATTAGATCCGATTAGAAAGTAGGAATGTGAGTGTTGCACTTAGTGGGTATGGTTTGCTGTTTCGTGATGTTGGCGTTAGATTCGGTTAATCTAAAGAAGTGTGACTATTACGCTCGGTCATATGGCGATAGCTAGCGTTTGATTATGAAATGTCGTGATGCCTTCCCATTAAGTGTTTGATTCTTTACTGTGTAGAGTCGTAATATTATCTTGCGATATTCGTCTTGATATTCATCCATGTGCATTGTGCATCCCATGAGGTACGTTAATTGATCACGTGATGTGGAAGACAAGCCGAGTCGACCCTAAGATGTCGTAAAGCACGACCTACTCCGAAAGGTGATGCTGATGGATGAACCTGAAGATGGATAGATGGAGCAAGTATTGGAAAAAAAGGTTGGTCGCCAAGTGGACGTCATCTAACAAACACTAACGTAGTGTTTATTCCAGGCAAGCCCCGGTGCATTTGCCACCTCCTTCTGTTTTAAAAAGTTTTATCACCTTAAATGATGCATTAGGTAATAGGAGTTGTGTGATCAAACAGTTGATGCATTTCCTTCCTTGATTAAACAACCCTAATACCCGTTTTATGAAAATTTAGTGATGCTTAGCCCTGCTTATTAATTTAGGATTGATTTTAAAATATGATGTGTAACACGGGATATGGGAATTTATGAAATAAAAGGACTTATGATGATGAACCCATTGTGGCCATGATGGTTTCATCATTCAAGTAGGGTACCTCTCTCAGGTATCAAGTTTTGGAAAATAATATGTAATGTAGACGTTGAGCAGGAAAGTTCGCCCGTCTGTGTCGATTAAGGACCGTTTGATGTAGGCCTGTTGTGGTGGAGACTTTGCAACTAGCCACATGCTCCGGTAAGCCTGAACCTGGCTATTCCATACATGAAAAGACAATCGCGCACTGAGCGTGGGAGATGGTGGGAGTAGAGTGTACCCTCCTGGCTAGAGGCTGGATGGAGGAGTACTGTGCTCCCGGGTAGTGCGGACCGGTTCACATTGTGGAGGATCTGTGGGAACGGTTGACATATGCAAGGGTTAAGTGCTACATATGTCATGTGGTTAGGGATCCCCAGCTGGGTATAATCGGTTCGAATCGTTGTTGCTCCTCGGTCATGGAGACTCTACCCTCCGACCACTCATCGTAGTTAATAAGTAAAATAAGAATTTGGGTAAAATAAAGCTAGACTAGGACAAGTGAATGCTCTAGATTAGGCAAATCTAGATTCAGGAAAAGTACTTAACTTTTGGCATAAGGATTCACTACTAGAAGCTCTTCTGCAAAATGAGTCTTTGAAATTTGATAAGCCTTACCTTGATTCCCGACAAGCCAGCATATCCTTGAGAGGCTTTTCTTTAGTCGGGTAAGTCTTGCTGAGTAATTGCGTACTCAGGGTTTTATTCCCTGTTGTTTTTCAGGTTATAATTTTGTGCTGCTGTTGATGGTGTTAAGTGTCGGTGGGCTCAGCCTTCTTATAAGTCTAAGTAACTCTTCTATACTTCTTATTGAGAATGGTCACTTGAGCTAGCATATATTTCAAAACTACAAATAATTTATAACAGTTCAAAGTTATTTCTTTGAATCACTTTTGTAATCACTCCCATCATGTACATTGTAAAACTTGATGTAACTTGTAGAATTTGGTAATAAGATTTCCGCTGCAAAAATGTTGGTGTGTGATTTGTGTTTACTTAATCCTACGGTCCTGGTTGTAAGTGGTTTATCCTGTGTCCTTGGGGCACTCGGACGGATCCTGTTAAGTTATCTAGTGCACATGCACAGTAGTCTGAGGTCTTTGAGACAAGGACAAGAGCATGTGGGCCCGATAACTTGGGAGGTTCTGCCACACCGGGCCTCCCAAAACAGAGGGCCACTTAGTCACTGTACATTAGCATTTTTTCTGTTAAACATATGTATTCTAAACACAAATATGCAAAGAGCGATACGCTATCGACTAGTTTCGTTCAGATTGTTAAACTAATGTCTCAATTACTTATCGAATACTCCATCTGTTTCAAAATATTATTTGTTTTAGCTCTTGATTTTTATGTTTATATTCAACTATATAATGATGAATCCACTAAAGAAGCAAAACAAATTCTATTTTGATATAGAGAGAGTATTATTTACTATACACATGATGGTTGCATCGACAGAGAAAAGCTTTTTAAAATTGAAAATATTTTTGTGAACTATTTATGATCAACAATAACTCAATATAAGTTAAATGGCTTGTCGATTCTATATATCGAAAAAAGTTGTTGGATGAGATTGATCTCAATAATATAAGCGATGACTTTGTATCACAAAATGTTAGAAGATATTTTTAATGATATCAGATAACAAGTGTTTTCGGCTATATTTCACATTTGTTATCTTATAAACTTCAAAACAGTGCATAATAATTTTTATACGTTAAATATTCGATACTACATGTATAATTATATATATATGTGTGTGTGTGTTGATAGGGCCTCCATATCGGATTTCGCGTTGGGCCCCCGAAAAGTCAGGAACGGCCCTAGACCATGGTGCCCCGGACGGTGATCATGTCGCGGCCGGTGTGCCGGACGCGCCTCAATGACTGAAGCCGAAGTGTCTAAGTCTGAGTTAGTGGCCTAAGTACGCCAGGTGTCATCGAGTCTATAATCAGGGCACCGCTTGTGGGCCCAGTGGTCAGTGCCTAAGTGCGGAGTATGTAATAAGCGAGACTTGGGAACTTGAGAGGCAAGAAAGAAAAGAAATCCAAACTGGTCGCAGGAACCATTCCTGGCGAGCGCCCATCTCTTCCTCGTTCGTTTTAGTACGCACCTCACGCCATTGGAGATCCTCGGTGGCCACGGGGCACAACAGTTGGTATCAAAGATCAGTTAATCTTCGGCACGCTACCGCGGGTGTCTGCATATTCCGTCGATCATCACCATAATAGGCACGGGTTTGGTGAGTTCTCGACGTTTGCCACGCAGCACTGGCAGCGTCGATTGAATCCCATAATTCCCACGCCACCATGGTCCGATTTGCGAGTAGTCACCAGGGCACCGCCGAAACCTTCTGTTCAGACTCGTTTCGATGGCCGCCGTGGGGGAACGCGAGGAGGAACGCTAGAATCACCTCAATCGGAGCATTGATCTGTTGTTTACAAGGCTGGGCGACGTCACGCGCGTGCAAGAGCAGATGCAGATCCACCAGGACTTGGAGGTGAAGGCTATGGAGCAGGTTCTCAAAGATCAAGCAACCTTCGCGCAACAACCCGAAGCCACAGGCAAGGCGGTGGATCTTCTCACACGCGAGCGCCGACCATCGGTGGAGTGGGACACTTCCTCATAGTTCTCCAGGGAGGTGCAACCCTCTCCGCATCAGCGTCCACCCCGTCTCGCTGGTTACCACCCTGGTGAGCATCATCATCATCGCCCCCACCAGTTATTCCTCACGATTGGAATGAAGGTGTGCAAGGGTATCGTAATACCACACCAAAGTTGTCCTTTCCAGAGTTTAATGGGCGCGATCCACGTATCTGGCACCAGCAGTGTGAGGATTTCTTTCTGTTCTACAATGTTCCTGAGCACCTTTGGGTTACTTCTGCAACAATGCATATGAGGGATAATGCTGGGAGGTGGATGGACGTGCAACGTCTCAAAGGGGGTTTTCCTTCCTAGGCCTAATTCATGACCGATGTGGAGGATAAATTTGGTGCTTATGATTATGATCATGCTATGCAGGATTTGTTCACTCTAAAGCAAACTGGTTCAGTTGATGAATTTTATTTCCAGTTTCAGTCTCTGCAATTTCGGTTGGAGATGCATAACAGTGGTTTTGACAGAATGTTCTTCATCAATCAATTCACTCGCAATCTAAAATCCAAATTGGCTGCGATGGTCCAATCTCACATACCTCGTACAATGGAACAGGCGGTGCATATTGCCAAGATTCAAGAAGCCCTATTCGATCATCCACAATTCAAGTTTAGTAAACCTGCATTTCCACATAAGGCTCAGTTTAGAATTTCTGGTCGCCCTGAGGTAAAGATGAGTTCTACTTTTAATTCTCCACTGACTAAAGAATGCCAGAAGAGGGACTATTGTCGGGCCAATAATCTATGTTTCTATTGTCTGGCTCCTTTTGACCCTACTCATTTAGCCACCTGTCCCAAGCGTCCCAAGACACAATTGAATGATGTCGTGTTGAATGATTTGGATATTCCTCTCACAGAAGATATTCTTCATCAGTTGGACAAGGAAGATGCTCTTTCCTCTGAGTTCGGTCAGTTGTCCCTAAATGCACTTGCAGGAACTGATAAGGGCCATACACTGAAACTTCGAGCTATGGTCAAAAACAAGGTCATGCTGACCCTTGTCGACAGCGGGAGCTCGCACAGCTTCGTTAGTGCCGCTTTCCTGAAGACTTGTGGTATTCCATCTACTCCTTGGTCGCCTTTAACAGTGAAAGTAGCCAATGGAGAGCTACTGGTGGTTGACCAGCAAGTTCGTCAACTAGAGTGGTGGATTCAGGGATACACCTTCATTTCCTTCGTTCATTGCTTGTGGACAAGCAACCGCAGCAGGGGGAAGCTGCCGTGGCCGGTGTGCCGGGCGCGCCTCAATGACTGAAGCCGAAGTGTCTAAGTCTGGGTTAATGGCCTAAGTATGCCAAGTGTCATCGAGTCTGTAATCAGGGCACCGCTTGTGGGCCTAGTGGTCAATGCCTAAGTGCGGAGTATGTAATAAGCGAGACTTGGAAACTTGAGAGGCAAGAAAGAAAAGAAATCGAAACTGGCCATAGGAACTGGCGAGCCCTCATCTCTTCCTCGTTCGTTTGAGTACGCACCTCATGCATCGGAAGTCCTCTGGTGGCCACGGGGCACAATAGGTCAGCGCCCGAGTCGAACTCGCGCCCGAGGAGCTTCGCCATGCCAAAGTCGACGATCTTGGCGCAGAGCTCCGAGTCCAGCAGGATGTTCTCGGGCTTGATGTCGCAGTGTATGATGCGGTCCTCACACTCCTCGTGGAGGTAGGCGATGCCCTTCACGATCTGGTAGTGGAGGCTCTAGCTCAGACGACCGGATCTCTCCGAGAAGAGGTGCGTGTCTAGAGACCCGTTCGGCATGTACTCGTAGACCAGCAGCCTGGTGTCTCCTCTAACGCAGAAGCCTAGGAGGCGGACGAGGTTGGCGTGCTTGATCACCCCGAGCGTCGGCACCTCGGTTCTGAACTGCTTGTCCGCCTGCCCGCTGCGTTTAAGGCTCTTCACAGCGATGGCGGTTGGTCCTGCCATTGTTCCCCTGAAACAGCGACGACGGTTGGTCCTGCCATTGTTCCCCTGAAACAGTGACGACGGTTGGTCCTACCATTGTTCCCCTGAAAGAGATAATTGGATTTTTGCCACTCATAATGTTGTCTTCTTGTTATAATTACCAATGTGTCTATGAATTATGGGTCCAGCTGGGTCTATGAAATGTGGGTCTGATGGTAATTTTACAAACCCGTTTCTTGCTGATGGCAAATATCATAGACACAGATGGTCTTCGTCAGTATGCCATCAGACCCACAAATCATAGACACAGATGGTTCCTCCAGTCATAGACATGGGATAGCATAACAGCAGACCACCAAAATTGAAAGCGGCGAAATCACAAATTTCTCAACCCAAACCCTCCCTCGCTGAGTTTGTCGGAGAAGTTCCTTGTGGCCTTCTTCATCTGCGCGTAAGAGTAGAACGCGAGAGAACCTCCTGCTTCAAACTCTCTGCAACTGCAAGTAAATACATCTCTCCGGGATTGCCATAGGAGCGCCAGTATCACAGCAGCCAACGCTACTGACCCGACCACCATGGATACAACCAACCCTATGCGCAGACCACTCTTGGGCCTGAGCTTGGAGCCCCAACAAACATAAACCTTGCTGTATAGAGGAGGTCCTCTGGAAGCGAAGCTCAGGTTGTACAGGTTGTAGTACCACAGCTTGCATCCGGAGCGATACGCATACGCATATGCGACGCAGTTGTTAAATAATTAAACAAATTCCAGATTAAATTTCGAATATAAATCATGACCAAATTAAAAGAACTAAAGTAAAAAGTCAAATCAGATGATGCGTACTGATCAGACATACTGGTTGATGGTGTGGGCCGGAATCAGTAGGGTCGACGACGTCGAAGCAGCGAAATCAGCAGGGTCGACGAGGTCAGAAGATCATGAGCAGTCGCGTGCGGACGCTTCCCAAAAACCTTATTGACCCTCTCCCAGTGCAGGATCTCAAGGGCGAAGGGTTCCGGAGACCTGCTCTCCTGATCGCAGATGCACGTCTGCGGTCAGGATGAAGAGAACTGAAGGCGGCTCAGCTGTGAAGAGAGGCGAAAGCGAAAACTGGGATGATTTGGATGTTGGCTACCAGGCGCCTTTTATAGGGCTAAGTCCGCGACCAGATAGCTATCTTCGATCTTATCCGCCCACAAAAATCTCACGTTCAGTTTAGATTTTATAGCGATCGGTTAGAATTGTGTTCTTAACAGCCAAGCAACCAAAAAATTAAACCGGCAAAAGGGAGCCGCACCCCCACAAGACGAGGGGTCGGATTTTGGCAGACCATTCACGCGTACGTCGTGCGCCCGCGCCCTTGCGAAGCTAGGCCAGGCCAGGCCAGGCGAGCGAGCACGCACGCGTGTGGCTCTCCACACTCTCTCCTCTCATCCATGACTTGGTGAGTGAGTGTGGCTTCCATATTTAAGCTAGCTCTACTCCACTAGAACTAGCAATATGGTGCTATTGGTTCCACCATTCCCTAGCCATACACTTATATGGGCGTTTGAGATTTTCATGGGATCTATTTGAATTTCTCAATTGGGCCTAGCCCATAAATCCTAACAATCCCCCACCAGATCTCAAATGCCCATCTGCAGTTTTCGCCACTGTTCACTACTGTTTAATATACTAGTGTTTCAACAGAGACTGTTAAGTTGAACTTCCGCCTAGAACTCCAAGCTACACCAACCCACAACTTGGACAATGGACTATGCCTTGAATTGCAAGTTTTGTGTGAATGGGTTTCACTTGAAGTCATGACCAGTACTTGGCTACCAGTAGTCCCCTTCTCGGGTGGAGCATATACGTCGTACTCCAAGGTCTATTCATGAGTTTACTAGAGATCACCCAGATCTCATAGACCGCGACGTTAGACAGTCTAACTCATATAGGTGTGTTCTTTCAAGAATGTTCTACAGGACAACATCTTCGCTAATACAAGCCAACAGAACACATTAAGACACAAAGCCAACCTGCCTTACAGCATTTGAGAGTATTGCATCTTAACTTAGAGAGGGTCAAAGGTTACTCTCCTCAATTCACCAATGGCTTGTTCTTCCCAGGACCTAATTCACGGATCTCCGATCACATAGACTGGGTTTCCACCATGGCAACTTATACGGGTCTCATACCCATCTCTCTCGATGCGATTTCTATCACATTACGTGGTAGTCCCTTGGTAAAAGGATCTGCTAGATTTTTATCTGTTGAAATATAAGTCACACTTATAACTCCGGAGTTTCTCAACTTTCTGACAGACTTCAATCGTCTTTTGACATGTCTTGATGACTTCCCATTATCCTTAGAACTCGTCACTTTAGCAATCACTGTCTGATTGTCACAGCTCATAAGGATAGCTGGTATTGGTTTCTCAATCACCGGCAAGTCCATCAAGAGTTCATGCAACCATTCTGCCTCAACGGTTGCTGTGTCAAGTGCAACTAGCTCGGCTTCCATGGTTGACCTTGTCAAGATGGTCTGCTTGCATGACCACCATGATACCGCACCTCCACCAATAGTAAAGACATAACCACTGCTGGCATAAAGCTCGTCTGCATCAGATATCCAGTTTGAATCACTGTATCCTTCAAGTACTGCATGCTGACCAGAATAGTGAATTCCATAACTCATTGTACCTTGCAAGTAGCGCATAACCCGCTCAAGTGCATGCTAATGATCAGTCCTGGGGTTTGACATGAACCTACTCAATTTGCTCACAGCAAACGAGATAGCAGGCCTTGTTGCACCAGCAAGATACATGAGTGAACCGACGATCTGAGAGTATCTCAATTGGTCTAAACCAATCTCTTGTTCTTTCGCAGTGTCACACTAGGATCATAAGGTGTTGGAGAAGGTTTGCACTCAGAGAAGCCAAATCGCTTCAAAACCTTTTCAACATAGTGGGATTGTGAGAGAGTAATCCCTCCATCTGCCTTAATCAGCTTGATGTTTAGAATCACATCAGCTTCTCCTAGATCTTTCATGATAGAAAAGACTTGACTTCATTGATCACATCAATGTTTGTGCCAAATATCAATATATCATCAACATATAAGCACAATATAACTCCTTCGCCCCCACCACAGCGATAATATACACACATGTCTGCCTCATTAATGGCAAAGCCTATAGATGTTAGAGTCATGTCAAACTTCTCATGCCACTGCTTTGGTGCTTGCTTCAGACCATACAAAGATTTCAATAACTTGTACACCTTGCTTTCTTGACCCTTTACTACAAATCCATCAGGTTGTTCCATATAGATTTCCTCGTTCAGCTCTCCATTAAGAAAAGTTGTCTTTACATCCATCTGATGAACAAGGAGATCATACGAGGCAGCCAAGGAAAGTAGTACTCGAATAGTAGTCATTCTAGCAACAGGTGAGTAAGTATCAAAGAAGTCTTCTTCTTTCTGAGTATATCCTTTAGCCACAAGCCTAGCCTTGTACTTCTCAATTGTACCATATGGCTTGAGCTTCTTTTTAAACACCCACTTACAACCCACAGGTTTACATCCATAGGGTCGATCAGTGACTTCCCACGTACCATTTGAAAGAATGGAGTCCATCTCATTATGAACTGCTTCTTTCCAATCATCTGCATCTGGAGATGCAAATGCTTCTGCAATGGTAGTGGGAGTATCGTCCACAAGGTACACAATGAAATCATCACCAAAGGATTTTTCAACCCTTTGTCTCTTGCTCCTTTTAGGAGCATCATTGTCATCCTCCTCTAGGAAAATTTCATGTGGCTGTTGAAAGTCGCCTAGAGGGGGGGGTGAATAGGGCGAAACTAAAATTCTCAAAAATAATCGCAACTACAAGCCGGGTTAGCGTTAGAAATATAATAGAGTCCGCGAGAGAGGGTGCAAAACAAATCGCAAGAGAATAATGAAGTGAGACACGCGGATTTGTTTTACCGAGGTTCGGTTCTCTCAAACCTACTCCCCGTTGAGGAGGCCACAAAGGCCGGGTCTCTTTCAACCCTTCCCTCTCTCAAACGGTCCCTCGGACCGAGTGAGCTTCTCTTCTCAAATCACTTGGGAATCAAACTTCCCACAAGGACCACCACACGATTGGTGTCTCTTGCCTCAATTACAAGTGAGTGTTTGATCGCAAGAAGAAATCAAGAAAGAAGAAAGCAATCCAAGCGCAAGAGCTCGAAAGAACACAAGCAAATCTCTCTCTCTAATCACTAGGGCGTTGTGTGGAATTTGGAGAGGATTTTATCTCTTTGGTGTGTCTAGAATTGAATGCTAGAGCTCTTGTAAGTAGTTGTGAAGTGGAAAACTTGGATGCAATGAATGGTGGGTGGTTGGGGGTATTTATAGCCCCAACCACCAAACTAGCCGTTTGGTGAGGCTGTCTGTTCGATGGCGCACCGGACAGTCCGGTGCACACCGGACATGTCCGGTGCGACAGCCACGTCACCAAAAGCCGTTGGGGTTGACCGTTGGAGCTCTGACTTCTGGGCCCGCCTGGATGTCCGGTGGCGCACCGGACATGCACTGTAGATTGTCCGGTGCGCCAACATGGGCGTGCCTGACCTCTGCGCGCGCAGCGCGCGCATTTAATGCGTCGCAGGTAGCCGTTGGCGCCGAATTAGCCGTTGCCCCGCTGTTGCACCGGACAGTCCGGTGTACACCGGACAGTCCGGTGAATTATAGCGAAGTGGCCGAAGTGAATTCCCGAGGCTGGCGAGTTCCGGAGGCCGCTCTTCCTTGGAGCACCGGACATGTCCGGTGTACACCGGACAGTCCGGTGAATTATAGCGGAGTGGCCTCTGGAAATTCCTGAAGGTGACGAGTTTGAAGTTTGAGTCCTCTGGTGCACCGGACATGTCCGGTGGCACACCGGACAGTCCGGTGCGCTAGACCAGAGGTGCCTTCGGTTGTCCCTTTGCTCTTTGGTTGAACCCAATACTTGGTCTTTTTATTGGCTGAGTTTGAACCTTTGGCGCCTGTATAACTTGTACACTAGAACAAACTAGTTAGTCCAATTATTTGTGTTGGGCAATTCAACCACCAAAATTATTTAGGAACTAGGTGTAAGCCTAATTCCCTTTCAATCTCCCCCTTTTTGGTGATTGATGCCAACACAAACCAAAGCAAATGTAAAAGTGCATAAATGAACTAGTTTGCATAATGTAAGTGCAAAGGTTGCTTGGAATTGAGCCAATATAAATACTTACAAGATATGCATGGATTGTTTCTTTATTTTTAACATATTGGACCTCATTTGCACCACATGTTTTGTTTTTGCAAATTCTTTTGTAAATTCTTTTCAAAGTCCTTTTGCAAGATAGTCAAAGGTAAATGAATAGGATTTTGGGAAGCATTTTCAAGATTTGAAATTTTCTCCTTTTGTTTGAAATGCTTTTCCTTTGACTAAACAAAAACTCCCCCTCAAATAAATTCTCATCTTAGCGTTCAAGAGGGTATTAAGACATCAATTTTGAAAATACTACTTGCTCCCCCTTTAGAACACAAAGAGATACCAATTTGAAATTTACCAATTGAAAATCATCAATTTTAAAATTAGGGTGGTGGTGCGGTCCTTTTGCTTTGGGGCTCATACTTTCTCCCCCTTTGGCATGAATTGCCAAAAACGGATACTTTGAGTGAGATATAAGCCCTTAGAAGTACTTTCTCCCCCTTTGGTCATAAATAAATGAGTGAAGATTATACCAAAGTTGGAGAGAGATGCGGAGCGACGGCGAAGGATGAGTAGTAGAGTGGAGTGGAAGCCTTTGTCTTCGCCGAAGACTCCAATTCCCTTTCAATATACCTATGACTTGGTTTGAAATACACTTGAAAACACATTAGTCATAGCATATAAAAGAGACATGATCAAAGGTATACTTATGAGCTATGTGTGCAAGTTAGCAAAAGAAATTCCTAGAATCAAGAATATTGAGCTCATGCCTAAGTCTGGTAAAAGAGTGTTCATCAAGTGGCTTGGTAAAAATATCAGCTAATTGATCTTTAGTGTTAATGTATGAAATCTCGATATCCCCCTTTTGTTGGTGATCCCTAAGAAAATGATACCGAATGGCTATGTGTTTAGTGCGGCTATGCTCAACGGGATTATCCGCCATGCGGATTGCACTCTCATTATCACATAGAAGGGGAACTTTGGTTAATTTGTAACCATAGTCCCGCAGGGTTTGCCTCATCCAAAGCAATTGCGCGCAACAATGGCCTGCGGCAATATACTCGGCTTCGGCGGTAGAAAGAGCGACCGAATTTTGCTTCTTTGAAGCCCAAGACACCAAGGATCTTCCCAAGAACTGGCAAGTCCCCGATGTGCTCTTCCTATTAATCTTACACCCCGCCCAATCGGCATCCGAATAACCAATCAAATCAAATGTGGATCCCCGAGGGTACCAAAGCCCAAACTTAGGAGTATAAGCCAAATATCTCAAGATTCGTTTTATGGACGTAAGGTGTGATTCCTTAGGGTCGGCTTGGAATCTTGCACACATGCAAACGGAAAGCATAATGTCTGGTCGAGATGCACATAAATAAAGCAATGAACCAATCATCGACCGGTATACCTTTTGATCGACGGACTTACCTCCCGTGTCGAGGTCGAGATGCCCATTTGTTCCCATGGGTGCCTTGATGGGCTTAGCATCCTTCATTCCAAACTTGGTTAGAATGTCTTGAGTGTACTTCGTTTGGCAAATGAAGGTGCCCTCTTGGAGTTGCTTGACTTGGAATCCTAGAAAATACTTCAACTCCCCCATCATCGACATCTCGAATTTTTGTGTCATGATCCTACTAAATTCTTCACATGTAGATTCGTTAGTAGACCCAAATATGATATCATCAACATAAATTTGGCATACGAATAAATCATTATTAAGAGTTTTAGTGAACAAAGTAGGATCGGCCTTGCCGACTTTGAAGCCATTAGCAATAAGGAAATCTCTAAGGCATTCATACCATGCTCTTGGGGCTTGCTTGAGCCCATAAAGCGCCTTAGAGAGCCTATAGACATGGTTAGGGTACTCACTATCTTCAAAGCCGGGAGGTTGCTCAACATAGACCTCCTCCTTGATTGGTCCATTGAGGAAGGCACTCTTCACGTCCATTTGGTAGAGCTTGAAGCCATGGTAAGTAGCGTAGGCTAATAATATGTGAATGGACTCAAGCCTAGCTACGGGTGCATAGGTTTCACCAAAATCCAAACCTTCGACTTGTGAATACCCCTTGGCCACGAGTCGAGCTTTGTTCCTTGTCACCGCACCATGCTCGTCTTGTTTGTTGCGGAAGACCCACTTGGTTCCTACAACATTTTGGTTAGGACGTGGAACTAAATGCCATACCTCGTTCCTCGTGAAGTTGTTGAGCTCCTCTTGCATCGCCATCACCCAATCCGCATCTTGGAGTGCTTCCTCTACCCTATGTGGCTCAATAGAGGAAACAAAAGAGTAATGCTCACAAAAATGTGCAACACGAGATCGAGTGGTTACCCCCTTATGAATGTCGCCGAGGATGGTGTCGACGGGGTGATCTCGTTGGATTGCTTGGTGGACTCTTGGGTGTGGCGGCTTTGGTTGTTCATCCTCCTTATCTTGATCATTTGCATCTCCCCCTTGATCGTTGTCGTCATCTTGAGGAGGCTCATCTCTTTGATCTTCTCCTTCATCAATTTGAGCCTCGTCCTCATTTTGGGTTGGTGGAGATGCTTGCGTGGAGGAGGAAGGTTGATCTTGTGCACTTGGAGGCTCTTCGGATTCTTTAGGACACACATCCCCAATGGACATGTTCCTTAGCGCTATGCACGGAGCCTGTTCTTCACCTATCTCATCAAGATCAACTTGCTCTACTTGAGAGCCGTTAGTCTCATCAAACACAACGTCACAAGAAACTTCAACAAGTCCTGAGGACTTGTTAAAGACTCTATATGCCCTTGTGTTTGAGTCATATCCTAGTAAAAAGCCTTCTACAATTTTAGGAGCAAATTTAGATTTTCTACCTCTTTTGACAAGAATAAAACATTTGCTACCAAAAACTCTAAAATATGAAATATTTGGCTTTTTACCGGTTAGGAGTTCATAGGATGTCTTCTTGAGGATTCGGTGAAGATATAACCGGTTGATGGCGTAGCAAGCGGTATTGACCGCCTCGGTCCAAAACCGATCCGGTGTTTTGTACTCATCAAGCATGGTTCTTGCCATGTCCAATAGAGTTCGATTCTTCCTCTCCACTACACCATTTTGTTGTGGAGTGTAGGGAGAAGAGAACTCATGCTTGATGCCCTCCTCCTCAAGGAAGCCTTCTATTTGTGAGTTCTTGAACTTCGTCCCGTTATCGCTTCTAATTTTCTTGATCCTTAAGCCGAACTCATTTTGAGCCCGTCTCAAGAATCCCTTTAAGGTCTCTTGGGTATGAGATTTTTCCTGCAAAAAGAACACCCAAGTGAAGCGAGAATAATCATCCACAATAACTAGATAGTACTTACTCCCGCCGATGCTTATGTAAGCGATCGGGCCGAATAGGTCCATGTGTAGGAGCTCCAGTGGCCTGTCACTAGTCATGATGTTATTGTGTGGATGATGAGTGCCAACTTGCTTCCCGGCTTGGCATGCGCTACAAATCCTGTCTTTCTCAAAATGAACATTGGTTAGTCCTAAAATGTGTTCTCCCTTTAGAAGCTTATGAAGATTCTTCATTCCAACATGGGCTAGTCGGCGGTGCCAGAGCCAACCCAAGTTAGTCTTAGCAACCAAGCAAGTGTCGAGTTCAGCTCTATCAAAATCTACCAAGTATAGCTGACCCTCTAACACTCCCTTAAATGCTATTGAATCATCACTTCTTCTAAAGACAGTGACACCTACATCAGTAAATAGACAGTTGTAGCCCATTTGACAAAGTTGCGAAACGGAAAGCAAATTGTAATCTAAGGAATCTACAAGAAAAACATTGGAAATAGTATGGTCAGGTGATATAGCAATTTTACCCAAACCTTTGACCAAACCTTGATTTCCATCCCCGAATGTAATAGCTCGTTGGGGATCTTGGTTTTTCTCATATGAGGAGAACATCTTCTTCTCCCCTGTCATGTGGTTTGTGCACCCGCTGTCGAGTATCCAACTTGAGCCCCCGGATGCATAAACCTACAAAACAATTTTAGTTCTTGACTTTAGGTACCCAAACGGTTTTGGGTCCTTTGGCATTAGAAACAAGAACTTTGGGTACCCAAACACAAGTCTTAGAGCCCTTGTGTTTGCCCCCAACAAACTTGGCAACTACCTTGTCGGATTTGTTAGTAAGCACATATGATGCATCAAAAGTTTTGAATGAAATAGCATGATCATTTGATGCACTAGGAGTTTTCTTTCTAGGCAACTTGGCACGGGTTGGTTGCCTAGAGCTAGATGTCTCACCCTTATACATAAAAGCATGATTAGGGCCAGAGTGAGACTTCCTAGAATGAATTTTCCTAATTTTGCTCTCAGGATAACCGGCAGGGTATAAAATGTAACCCTCGTTATCTTGAGGCATGGGAGCCTTGCCCTTAACAAAGTTAGACAAATTTTTAGGTGGGGCATTAAGTTTAACATTTTCTCCCCTTTGGAAGCCAATGCCATCCTTGATGCCAGGGCGTCTCCCATTATAGAGCATACTTCTAGCAAATTTGAACTTTTCATTTTCTAAGTTATGCTCGACAATTTTAGCATCTAACTTAGCTATATGATCATTTTGTTGTTTAATTAAAATCATGTGATCATGAATAGCATTAACATCAACATCTCTACATCTAGTACAAATAGAAACATGCTCAACATTAGATGTAGAGGGTTTGCAAGATTTTAATTCAACAACCTTAGCATGTAATATATCATTCTCACTTCTAAGGTTGGAAATAGTAATATTGCAAACATCAAAATCCTTAGCCTTAGCAATTAAATTTTCATTTTCTACTCTAAGGCTAGCAAGAGATACATTCAATTCATCAATCTTAGCAAGCAAATCATCATTATTATTTCTAAGATTGGGAGCATTACAAGCATGAGAATCAACCTTAGCAATTAATTTGGCATTTTCATTTCTAAGGTTGTCAATGGTCTCATGGCAAGTGCTTAGCTCACTAGACAATTTTTCACATTTTTCAACTTGTTGAGCATAAGCATTTTTAATCTTAACATGCTTTTTATTTTCCTTGATTAGGAAGTCCTCTTGGGAGTCCAAGAGATCATCCTTCTCATGGATGGCACTAATTAATTCATTTAATTTTTCTTTTTGTTGCATGTTTAGGTCGGCAAAAATGGTTCGCAAATTATTTTCCTCATCACTATCATTATCATCACTCGAGGATTCATATTTAGTGGAGGATTTAGATTTAACCTTCTTCCTTTTGCCGTCCTTTGCCATGAGGCACTTGTGGCCGACGTTGGGGAAGAGGAGTCCCTTGGTGACGGCGATGTTGGCGGCGTCCTCGTCGGACGAGGACTCGGTGGAGCTCTCATCGGAGTCCCACTCCCGGCAAACATGGGCATCGCCGCCCTTCTTCTTGTAGTACTTCTTCTTTTTTCTCCTCTTTCCCTTCTTGTCGTCGCCCCTATCACTGTCACTAGACATAGGACATTTTGCAATATAATGACCGGGCTTACCACATTTATAACACACTTTCTTGGAGCGGGGTTTGTAGTCCTTCCCCCTCTGTTGCTTGAGGATTTGGCGAAAGCTTTTGATGATTAAAGCCATCTCCTCATTGTCGAGCTTGGAGGCGTCAATTGGTTGTCTACTCGATGTAGACTCCTCCTTCTTCTCCTTCGTCGCCTTGAATGCCACTGGTTGTGCTTCGGGCGTGGAGGATTCATCAAGCTCGTTGATCTTCTTTGAGCCCTTGATCATACATTCAAAGCTCACAAAATTCCCGATTACTTCCTCGGGAGTCATTAGTGTGTATCTAGGATTACCACGAATTAATTGAACTTGAGTGGGGTTAAGGAAAATGAGAGATCTTAGAATAACCTTAACCACCTCGTGGTCGTCCCACTTCTTACTTCCGAGGTTGCGCACTTGGTTCACCAAGGTTTTGAGCCGGTTGTACATATCTTGTGGCTCCTCCCCTTGGCGAAGACGAAAACGACCGAGCTCCCCCTCGATCGATTCCCGCTTTGTGATCTTGGTGAGTTCATCACCCTCGTGCGCGGTCTTGAGTAGGTCCCAAATCTCCTTTGCATTCTTCAACCCTTGCACCTTGTTGTATTCCTCCTTGCTTAGAGAGGCAAGGAGTATGGTTGTGGCTTGGGAGTTGAAGTGCTCGATTTGGGCCACTTCGTCCGTATCATAGTCTTCATCCCCTACGGATGGTACCTGTGCTCCAAACTCAACAACATTCCATATACTTTTGTGGAGTGAGGTTAGATGAAATTTCATTAAATCACTCCACCTAGCATAATCTTCGCCATCAAAAGTTGGCGGTTTGCCTAATGGAACGGAAAGTAATGGAGTATGTCTAGGTGTACGAGGATAGTGTAAGGGAATCTTACTAAACTTCTTGCGCTCTTGGCGCTTAGAAGTTACGGACGGTGCATCGGAGTCGGAGGTCGATGTTGATGAAGTGCCAGTCTCGTAGTAGACCACCTTCCTCATCCTCTTGTGCTTGTCGCCTTTCCGATGCGACTTGTGAGAAGAAGATTTCTCCTTCTTCTCCTTGTGGTGTGAAGAAGAAGATCTTTTCTCCTTCCGTTTGGAGGAGTCCTTCTTCTTCTCCTTCCTCTTGGTGCGGGACTCTTCCGATGAAGTGCTCCCTTGGCTCGTAGTGGGCTTGTCGCCGGTCTCCATCTCCCTCTTGGTGTGATCTCCCAACATCACTTCGAGCGGTTAGGCTCTAATGAAGCACCGGGTTCTGATACCAATTGAAAGTCGCCTAGAGGGGGGTGAATAGGGCGAAACTGAAATTCTCAAAAATAATCACAACTACAAGCCGGGTTAGCGTTAGAAATATAATAGAGTCCGCGAGAGAGAGTGCAAAACAAATCGCAAGAGAATAATGAAGTGAGACACGCGGATTTGTTTTACCGAGGTTCGGTTCTCTCAAACCTACTCCCCGTTGAGGAGGCCACAAAGGTCGGGTCTCTTTCAACCCTTCCCTCTCTCAAACGGTCCCTCGGACCGAGTGAGCTTCTCTTCTCAAATCACTTGGGAATCAAACTTCCCGCAAGGACCACCACACGATTGGTGTCTCTTGCCTCAATTACAAGTGAGTGTTTGATCACAAGAAGAAATCAAGAAAGAAGAAAGCAATCCAAGCGCAAGAGCTCGAAAGAACACAAGCAAATCTCTCTCTCTAATCACTAGGGCGTTGTGTGGAATTTGGAGAGGATTTGATCTCTTTGGTGTGTCTAGAATTGAATGCTAGAGCTCTTGTAAGTAGTTGTGAAGTGGAAAACTTGGATGCAATGAATGGTGGGTGGTTGGGGGTATTTATAGCCCCAACCACCAAACTAGCCGTTTGGTGAGGCTGTCTGTTCGATGGCGCACCGGACAGTCCGGTGCACACCGGACATGTCCGGTGCGACAGCCACGTCACCAAAAGCCGTTGGGGTCGACCGTTGGAGCTCTGACTTCTGGGCCCGCCTGGATGTCCGGTGGCGCACCGGACATGCACTGTAGATTGTCCGGTGCGCCAGCATGGGCGTGCCTGACCTCTGCGCGCGCAGCGCGCGCATTTAATGCGTCGCAGATAGCCGTTGGCGCCGAATTAGCCGTTGCCCCGCTGTTGCACCGGACAGTCCGGTGTACACCGGACAGTCCGGTGAATTATAGCGAAGTGGCCGAAGTGAATTCCTGAGGCTGGCGAGTTCGGGAGGCCGCTCTTCCTTGGAGCACCGGACATGTCCGGTGTACACCGGATAGTCCGGTGAATTATAGCGGAGTGGCCTCTGGAAATTCCCGAAGGTGACGAGTTTAAAGTTTGAGTCCTCTGGTGCACCGGACATGTCCTCTGGTGCACCGGACATGTCCGGTGGCACACCGGACAGTCCGGTGCGCTAGACCAGAGGTGCCTTCGGTTGTCCCTTTGCTCTTTGGTTGAACCCAATACTTGGTCTTTTTATTGGCTGAGTTTGAACCTTTGGCACCTGTATAACTTGTACACTAGAACAAACTAGTTAGTCTAATTATTTGTGTTGGGCAATTCAACCACCAAAATTATTTAGGAACTAGGTGTAAGCCTAATTCCCTTTCAGCTGTTCAGAACTCTCAACAGGTGTACTATGTTTAGGAGTTATCTCAGAAGAGTATCTAGAATTGCTATGAATGTCTTTCATTGGAAATGTGTCTAAAGAAAGTAGCATCACATGATTCCATAATGGTATCAACATACACATCAGGAACTTCAGATTTAACTACTAAAAATCTATATGCTATGCTACATGAAGCATATCCAAGAAAGACACAATCCACTGTCCTTGGACCAAGCTTGCGCTTTTTATTAATTGGTACATTGACTTTCGCCATGCAGCCCCAAGTGCGCAAGTATGAAAGTGATGGTTTTCTCCCAACCCACTTCTCATAAGGGGTTTTCTCTTCTTTGCCCATAGGAATTCTATTCAGAACATGACATGAAGTCAGGACTGCCTCCCCCCACCATGCCTTAGATAAACCACAAGTGTCTAACATGGCATTCACCAGATCAGTCAACGTACGGTTTTTCCTTTCAGCAATCCCGTTTGATTCAGGTGAATAGGGAGGCGTCCTCTCATGAATAATGCCATGTTCTGCATAGAAATCATCAAAGACTTTGGGAAAGAATTCGCCACCATGATCTAATCTAAGACGTTTGATCTTTCTCTCTAGTTGGTTTTCAACTTCAGCCTTATAGATTTTAAAGTAGTCTAAAGCCTCATCTTTAGTTTTTAGCAAGTATACATAGCAAAATCTAGACGCATCATCAATCAATGTCATGAAGTATCTCTTGCCACCCTTTGTCAACACACAATTCATCTCACAAAGATCAGAATGTATGAGTTCTAGAGGTGCCAGGTGTCTCTCCTCAACAGCCTTGTGAGGCTTTCGAGGTTGCTTCGACTGCACACAACTATGGCACTTAGAACCTTTGACTATGGTGATATTCAGAATTATACTCATGGTTGCAAGCCGAGACATAGAACCAAAATTAATATGACACAAACGAGAATGCCAAATACTCGTAAGATCATCAACATTAGCGCAAATATGGTTCACAGACTTATTATTGAAATCTAACAGAGAAAAGTGGAACAAGCCTCCGCAACATAGCCTTTACCAATAAATTGTCCAGACTTAGACACAACCAATTTATTGGACTCCAAAACTACCTTGAACCCATCTCTACATAGAAGGGTTCCGCTAACGAGATTCTTGTGTATAGAAGGGACATGATGCACGTTCTTCAGCTGCACGATCTTTCCCGAAGTAAAGTTCAGATCCACCGTGCCAGTGCCATGAACAGAAGCATGTGACCCATTTCCCATTAGGACGGAAGAATCCCGGGCACCCTAATAAGAAGAGAACAAGTTAATGTCAGAACACACATGAACATTAGCATCAGTATCAAGCCACCAACTAGGTCATTGAAATACTGAGAAGATGAAAGGTAAATTACCATACCCTTTGTCTTCCTCATTGCTAGCGATCACTGTGTTGACATTGCCCTTTTTGCCACGGCGATCCGCTCGATCAGGACAATCCTTGGCAAAATGACCCGCCTCGCCACATGAGAAACATGTCAGTTCAGCCTTGTTCTTCTTCTTCTTGAAATTGGTAGTTTTGTTGGGCTTGTTAGATTTTGGCTTTCCTTTGCCCTTATTGTGGTTCTTTTGAACCATGTTGGCGCTAGAGTGGCCCTCGCCTCCTTTAGATCCCGTGTCCTTAGCCCGAGCTTTCTCTTCAACATCCAGAGACACTATCAGATTTTCAACTGATATCTTCTGTCTCTTATGTTTCAGAGATGTGGCGAAGTTCCTCCATGTAGAAGGCAACTTTGTAATAATGCATCCAGCAACAAATCGATCAGGAAGGACTATCTTAAGGTGGTCGAGCTCCTTGGCTATACACTGTATTTCATGAGCTTGCTCTACAATAGAGCGATTATCAGCCATCTTATAATCATGAAAGCTCTCCATGATATACAGGTCACTGCCAGCATCTGATGCACCATACTTAGTAGTAAGTGCATCCCACAACTCTGTGTGCTGAATATTCGTATCAACCAGATGGTCAACAAGGATGCTAAGAACTGCTCCCATAAAGACAGTATTGGCATGGTCGTACTATTTCTCCTGTTCAGGAGTCAGTGGACCCTCAGGTTTGCCTTTACTAACATGGAAGACATTCATAGCAGTAAGCCAGAGCGTGGCCTTGACTTGCCATCTCTTAAAGTGCATATCATTGAACTTTTCTGGCTTCAGCGCGTCGGCAAAAGCAGCCATAGAAAAACTAGGAAATTGTCTACAATAAGGTTTTTGAATTGTTGAATAATTAAACAAAGTCCAGATTAAATTCCAAGTATAAATCATGACCAAATCAGAAGAACTAAAGTAAAAAGTCAAATCAGATGATGCGTACTGATCAAACATACTGGTTGATGGCGTGGGCCGGAATCAGCAAGGTCGACGACGTCGAAGCAGCGAAATCAGTAGGGTCGACGAGGTCAGAAGATCACGAGCAGTCGCGTGCGGACGCTTCTCAAAAACCTTATTGACCCTCTTCCAGTGCAGGATCTCAAGGGCAAAGGGTTCCGGAGACCTGCTCTCCTGATCGCAGATGCACGTCTGTGGTCGGGATGAAGAGAACTGAAGGCGGCTCAGCTGTGAAGAGAGGCGAAAGCGAAAACTGGGATGATTTGGATGCTGGCTGCCAGGCGCCTTTTATAGGGCCGAGTCCGCGACCAGATAGGTATCTTCGATCTTATCCGCCCACAAAAATCTCGCGTTCAGTTTAGATTTTATAGCAATCGGTTAGGATTCTGTTCTTAACAGCCAAGCAACCAAAAAATTAAACTGACAAAAGGGAGCCGCGCCCCCGCAAGGGGGGGCGGATTTCGGCAGACCATTCACGCGTACGTCGTGCGCCTGCGCCCTTCGCCCCGGCCAGGCGAGCGCGTGTGGCTCTCCACACTCTCTCCTCTCATGCATGACTTGGTGAGCGAGTGTGACTTACATATTTAAACTAGCTCTACTCCACTAGAACTAACAATATGGTGCTATTGGTTCCACCATTCCTTAGTCATACACTTATATGGGCTTTTGAGATTTTCCTAAAATTTATTTAAATTTCTCAATTGGATCTAGCCCATAAATCCTAACAGCAGTAGCATATGCTGAGACAGGCTTGTTTGCAGTCTTTATCAGTTGCTGCTAAACCGTCCTGGGGATTATATGGGAGCTCCTGCAGCTTGTCTAGCAAGATAAAGGAGTCGTCTCCACGGCTAGCTTGCCTTAGCTTAGTAGCCTCTCTTGGATCAATCCTGGATCCGCCACTGTATAAGCTGTTTTTTTATCCAAACCTCTATAATTTGCAGAGGTATCTCTGACACCATTTGAGGCTACTACTTTACTCCTCCATTTGGAATCAGAAAATACATTCATAGTTTCATACTCATACGCACTTCACTCGTATGCTTATGAACAGCGGCCACAAACTGATTCAGCAGCAACAACTGGCATTCAGAAACCAGACAAACAGGACCACATTCGGTACCAAAGCATGACAGGCTGATAGGTCAACGTTTATATCTCATAACGAACAACTTCACGTGGTAACATAATGTTGTGATGACACATTACATTACGGTGGTGTTTTTATATGTACAGATCACTTGCCACGCTGTCGATTTTATACAAAGGTTAATAAGAAACAAAGAGAGAGAGAGAGAGAGAGAGAGACAGCCATGTGTTGGATAGTTGGATGAGCCAATCCAATTGCTTCTTCAGATAGGAGGTATGTTGGAGAAGGTGAAACCCTTGTACCCTTTGTAAGCATAATACGCTATTCTTGTGTAGTAGAACCCTGGGATGAACATCACCCCTCCAAGAACTGCAAAGAAAATGCCTGTATCCAAGAAACAATGGGGACTAGAGATCAGGTCAAGCATGCTAAAAGTATATTGATAATTTGAATATTTATTGTAATTCTTTTTACATAAATGCTACTTCCTCTGTTCTTCTTTGAATGAGGTTCGGACCAAATAGTCAGCCCTGTCTGAAACGACAAACATCCCAGGACGGCAGGACGGTTGGACATTATTTCGCATACCAAGGCAGTGAGTATTTTTTCAGTCTTACCCTTATTAAATGCATTCCATTGTCTCTTCGAACGAGCTGTCCTTTCCTGTCTTAACTGGTTATATCAACCAACTACTGTGCACAGAGTCAAAAGAAACGGGTACAGTGGTAACGACCCTCGATCCGAGAACGTCGTGCCCAACCCTGATACGCGAGGTCATTTTCGTTACCACCGTGTGAAAACCTCTCATACAGGTAATGTACCTGTTTGTTTTGGCTTTTCGCAGCTTCTGGCCACCAAAAGCTGTTGCGGACTGCCAAACACTCAGCTTTTCAGCCAGCTTCTATAAAATTCATTTGGGTAAAAACCATTCAAAATCAACATAAACATATAATCGGTTGAGTCGTCGCAATACTAGTTATCCGTCACTTTATAGATACTGAGCCTCATGAACAACTTTATCTTCCTCCGCACGTAATCCTAATAATACTCAGATTCTCTACACAGTCAGATTCTCCCCACAGCTAGATTCTCGGAAAAGCTGATCAGAAAAAAGCTGAACCAAACATGCCTATGTCCTTCGACCCATTGATCTGGGAACTTTGTGACTGACCGCGCACACTCAAAAACACTAATATATTTGGTAAGGCCAAAAAAAAATCCAACTCTATATGTTATAAAACCATTCTGAGAAATAAATAGCATGCATCATAATGATTAAAGATTTTGCATCCCTTGACAGATTAATACCCTTTTGGAATGCAGGTTGCCCGAAACAGTTCTTTTTTTCAGAGGAACATGTGGCCTTTGGCACATTGGTAGGCTTAACGTCAGAAACCGTAGCTAAAAATCATTAAATTGATCCCATTTGCACAAAAAGCCACATTTCGTTGCCTATAATTGTAATCAAAGGAATGGTTTTTTTATGACTTCATTGAAGTAGTTATCCTTGGCTCAGAGTTACACAAGTCTCAAACAAACTCAAGGAGCTTAGTCTCCTAAAACTAGGAAAGCAAACAGAACACACGGGTAATGCTCTAGGATCTATTGATTTTTGGCCCTATCATACTATCACAAGATCTAAAGATCACACACCAGAGGGCCCAGTTTTACTCAATGTTCATGGTTGTTTGAATCCTATATATATGATCTGCAAGAATTGTTTGGCATGATCTAAAAATACGACCCAAACAGGAGAACGAAAGACTAAACTTTCAGATAGGTCATCTAGACAGCATACCTTTTCCCATCTTTATTAGTAGAAAACCTAGCAGAGGTTTACAGTTATATACATTCGGGATCTACAAGGAAACATTTGGATCGTGTTCAGAAAGCAGGAACGTGAAACCTTCTTTCTAGGAAAAGGATATGAAAAAACATATTACAGTCGGGTAGATCGACTAATGATCCAGGACCCTGCATAAAACTTATATAATTATTGTTCCTCCATTTCGTAATAGCCAATCCCATGTTACCAACTCAGCACCCGGATCGTACGACAATGCATTGAAATCCAATCAGGTACTGGTTTTGCCTCACCGTGGGCGCGGTCGCCGCCGACTTGGTGCGCGGCCATGAAGGATCCCGCGACGACACCGAGGACGCCGAAAGCGAGGAGCGCGGCAGCAAAGGCGATTTCCTTGACCGGGGCGCCACGCGGGCCTCCCACCGCGCCGCCGACCAGGTCTTCGTCGTCGGTGATTGAGAAGGCGTGGTCCACGTACGCCATTCCGATGAATCCCGCGGCGCGGGTGGGCACTCGCCTCGCCTGACTGCGGCTATGGTGGTTTCGCGATCTGGAAGCTCGTGGAAGAATCGGAGAAAGCGCGGGAGGGGAGGAGGCGGAAGCTTGGGAGGCGGGCAAAGGCGACGTCGCGACGATGAAGAGTCAGATGGCGCTCGCGATTCTTGCGGCTGTTGCGGGGTCTTAGCTCTGGAAACTGAGTTTTTTTCCATCAAATCCCCCCACGGCCCCACCCCTTTCTTTATTGATCGTAGGACGTGCTAACTTAAAGTTACTAAAATGTTATTTTATGATTATACTGTAAGACAAATTCATCTCAAGCCCTTTTCTACTAAAGATAGAAGGTTATATAAGTTAAAAATAAAAGGTAGGAGGTTTGATTTATAGGGACTAATTTTTTCTCTCTATTTTATTTTATTTTATTCTTTAAATCATCATGTTGTAACACCCGGATTTTAGGGGTCCAAAACCCGGGGTTAACATAAACACCAGGTATGCTGGGACCAAGTCTCATACATATGATGTATAGTGGCACAGGATCGAATGTCACATCTTTATATATAACAGGAGTTCTATACAAAATAAATAATTACATTATAAGGAGACAACGGTCCAGCAACCCAAAGTTGACTGGGAGACGACGACCTAGACCTCTCACGAACTCATCGCAGCATCCTCCATGAGCATCATCCTGCGGTACCTGCTCTTGACCTGTGGTGTGTGTGAGACAGCAAGAGTGAGCTCACATACGTTCATCGCTCAACAAGTTGTGGGGAATAATGTGCATGAACTCGCCAAAGGTGGGAGCTCACGTGAAGTGTAAGGCTTACCAAAGAAGATGGTTAGAGCTGAGCATTGCTTTTAAAGTTGGTCAAAATTTTATTAGCAGTTACTAAGTATAAGTAAATACCAACCCAGTTAAAGAGTAGAACAAAAGTAACAACTTCACCTGCAATGCAATGCATATGACAAATTGAGTTTAAGTTCCATAATTTAATCATGTGAGTGTCCGAGCTGCTCATGACCGTGAGCACGGCTAGTATACCAGTTTTACACTCTGCAGAGGTTGCGCATCTTTACCCACAAGTCGTGTATCCCATGTCGCCAGGGTTTGCAAAGCCCTTAGACACTACCGAGGTGAATGGCTAGGGATCCACTACGAGGCCTTTACAAAGTTCCACTAGCTTCCGAAAACCCGCTACAGTTTATAGGAAGATCCAGTGCAGGAATCCCTTGCAGGACCGCCATCGCAGCAAAATCCTCCCGAGGGCCTCCCTACACTGACCTCTCCCCTACTGCCCTTGCCCCTTTCGGGTAAGGTAGTCTTCCACTAGCTTTCCTAATTAATCAGCCAAGGGGTCCCATTCCTCCCTTGTGGTAGCACTGTTTTCCCGGGTGGTTCTCCATGTTCCAATTAACATAATGATCTTAACATGAACAGTAATAATAACACAGATAATAAAAGTGTGATCATGAATAATGTATCTTCATACCCAAAACCACATAAAGCACTAGCAAGTACTACCCAAAAAGTTTAGTGGTAAACAAGGTATAAAGATAGACAAACTAGGGTAACCTATTGGGTCCCATCAAAATTAACCTATGCAGATCATTATGATTAATTAGAACATGGCTGGGTAAAAAGAAGTGATCAAGGGCACAACTTGCCTAGGACTTGAGATTCCAGGTACCAGGATGATCTTCAGGTGACTCGTGACCTCACTGCTAGTCGTAGTAATACAAACAAACAGTGTATAGGCAAGATTAACATTACACCAAACATGTATGCAAAAATACATATTAATAATCTACTTATTAAAATAAGATCACAGGGAAAAGAATTATTAATTTTGGAGTTGTAGATTTTAAGTTATGAATTTTCAAAGGTTTTATGTGTTTAAAATGGATTAAGTGAGAGATTAAATTTCTAATTGTTTTCATGACAAAACAGAGGTTCTATGTGGTAGAGAATAAAATTACAAAATTTTAGAAAGTGGAATGGTTCAATTTGGAGTTAAAATGAATTTTCTATGAATTATCTAAGTTCTAGCAATTATTTTCATATTAAAAATCCATTTTCTATTTCATTTATTCAAATTAAATGAGTTCTGGACTGGGCCTCAATTAATGTAAAACGCAGGGGGCTCGGCGCAAGAATTCCCAGACTCAGACTACACCCGCGGTGGACGGCGGGTTGATTAAACCAAAACACAGGGTCTCTTTTGAAAGATATGCACGGCGAAGGGGTATGGTTAAATAAGGACCGTCCGATTAGATTTCAATGCTCCTGATTAGATTTAGACTACCACTGTAGCGTCACGCGGATATGGTCATTGGATTTGGGATCGACGGTTGTCGCGTAATCCAATCCCGACCGCTCCCCTGTGATCCAATGGTCCGAATAGAAATTAGCGCATGGTGTTTCCTTAAGTTAATCCTGGCCGTTCAAGAAGATCGGACGACGGAGGGACATCTTCTCCATGGGCAGACCATCCAGGTCACGGCACTGCCGCCGCCATGGTGAGGTCTCATGCTGGCGGCTGTGTGCGGACCGAGGAAGAGAGGGAGCAGCGTCGAGGCTCATTCTCTCTGCGCGGCAAGGGGCCCACGGCGGCCAGGGAGCCCACCGCGGCGGACGCTACGCCAGAGCCAAAACCGGACCAGCCTCACGCAGGAGCACGGGAACGTGGGTGTGGATTTGTTACCATGGATGAGCGCGACGTCCAGGAGCCAAGGCGCAGGGCAAGGATGATTGGTAAGCGGAGGGAGTCGTCAGAGGGAGCCCCGCCATGCACGCGCGGACGTTGAGTTTTCTCCAGTCTCGGTCATGGTTACAGGGGGAAAGGTGCCCAGCTTTAATAGCTCAGCAGATACGCGTTGGCATCGGGGGTTTGTTGCAACAAACCGACATCATAGTCGGGCGAGATTGATCTCACGGCCTCGTGCGGAATCCGTTCAAAGCATGCGCGAGCTGCGGAGGTTGTTGAGGTGGATCCGCACGGGGTGTACGCGAGGAAGAAGACTGAAGGTGGGGCCCACGCGTCAGCTGTTCGAGTCCATTCCAAGGAAAACGATGATCGCCAGGCCGGGTCCACCGTGCAGTGGCACAATCCCTTAATGTGCGTGGGTGGCCGACCAGTGTAGATGAGGGCCCATTTTGGTGGTTCGGATTTGGCCCAGGTAAGTAAGTGGACTGTTTCTTTTTCTTTTCTTTTTTCATTTCTTTTTCTTTTATTCTATTTTATTTTCTATTTGAATTTCCAATCAACCCAAGTTTGAAGTTCAAACTTTAATTTAGATATACCATAGAAGTTCAGCATGATGTGCAAAAACAAATTTTATATATTTATTTTATTTTAGTTCTTTTAGACAAGCTTCCAATCATATAATAGAGAATAGTGCACACCTTATTAATTCTAGGGAAATAAAATTTTATTTTGTAGATTATATATGTTAAGGAATAGTTTAATCCTAATTCTTTTATATATCCTAATCCAAAGGCATTTTAGTTTATCTAAGGATCTTTAATTAATAATATATTTTTTTAACATATTTATTTTGGGAGTAGAACTTCCAAATCATGATTATTTTTAAGGAAATGAGTTTTGATTTAAAATCTTTGAAAAATTTTCTTGTCTTCACAAAATTGAACTTTAGGGTGTTACAAATCCTACCCCCCTTAAAAATAATCTCGTCCTCGAGATTTGTAAGAAAAGGGATACAAAAGGATGGGTTTGCCTTTTAGCTTTTAATTTCTAAATCAAGGGTCTCCCTTTTTATTATTAGTAAGTGATAGAAGAGCATGGGTATTATATGTATGTCCACTTTATTATGTAGGATAGAAGATGTCTTTAGGGCATATATATGTTTGGGTAAGAAAGAGTAGGATAAGAAAAGACTTCATCCAAGATTGTGGATCTTGACTCATCTTGGTGACCTTACTTGATCCTTGAAGACTTGAGTTGGTGCTCATTCTCCCTTGATGAAGTTAATCATCTTCTCCGGTCTTGTCTCATTGATTCGAGGTTAGTGTATATCATTGGAGTTGGGGAACGTAGTTAAAATAGATATGGATGAGATAGACTACATGATGTAGATCAAAAGTTTATTTGATGTTAGGTGGGGATAAACAGATCATGCAATCCATTATGAATCTATTGGTTGAGTTAGATCTTCTGCTCATGGTTGAGTTAGTCTAATGTGCTAAGTTAACACCTGACTAGTAAGGTCTAATCCCTTCTTACCTGTATCATTAGTCTGATTAAGTAGGCCACATTAGATTAGTTTAGTAGATGGCTATGAGTTAAATGAGATTAGTCAGAATCTGGTTTGATTGTTTTGCTTCTGTATGGTTTGGATAGGGTATGTAACCTGGGTATGGCTGAACTGATCTAAGTCACCAATTTAGACTTAAGTGAATTAGGAGCATGGCCATATCTTTTGTACCAGCATTAAGTAACACACACTAGATTAGATCACATTAGATTAAGTAGGAGCTAGATTAGATTGAATATGACTAGATTAGACTAGTTTAAGTTAGATAGATTTATCAGGGTAAGATATATCTTGTTAGGATATGTTAGAATCTTTTGAGATAGGATGGGATATACGGTGTAGGTAGGTCAGAAGCTTTATTAGGTTAACACAGAGGGATTATACAACTATCGGATGGGTAAGGTAGTTGCATATGTATATGGTCAAGTTAATCTAGGGCATCAATTTAGCTTAAATCATTTTTATAGGAGTGAGGTATAATCCATTTCACTAGTACCAACTATTCTATTAAATAACTCACTTTAGATTGGGATTATATTAGATTAGATGGGATCTAGATTAGATTGGTATGACCAGTTTGACTAGATAAGATCTAATTAATTCGCATTAGATCATGATTGATGAACTAGGGTGGATAAGTATGCCTATTAGGATAAGATGGATCCATAAAGACAAGATAAAATCTTTTGAGGTCAGTTAGACATAAAATCCTTTCAAGATAAGATGAGTATCTTTTTAAGATAAGATGGATATATGTGTGTAGGATAGAATCTTATAAGATGAGATAGATATGGAATACTAGTTACCTTTTAATGGGGATATACTAGATTGTCTAGTTATTTTATAAATACTATCCTTTATGCCTAGATGTATATGCAGATGTAATTGTGGACGTTACTCCACAACTCATCACACTCAGTCAAAGAATCAAATCAGACAAGTATCATAAGAACAAACATTCAAGCATACCAATATCTACAAAAAAAATAGTTTTGCTTTTGTTCCTAAGATTAGGTCTCTTATTCCTAAATGTCACTTTGGGCACAAGATTTCAAAGTGTGAAATCCACATTTGTCTTTTAGAAAGAAAGATAAGAATAATCAGAGTAAAGCGGAAATAGATGAGAAAAGATTAAGAAAAGTTTAGATGAATCAGAGTAAGATAAGTATTTAATGGTTGTCCAGTTCTATCTAGGTTTCGTCCTACAGTCAACATTGCTCTGATACCACTTCTGTAACACCCGGATTTTAGGGGTCCAAAACCCGGGGTTAACATAAACACCAGGTATGCTGGGACCAAGTCTCATACATATGATGTATAGTGGCACAGGATCGAATGTCACATCTTTATATATAACAGGAGTTCTATACAAAATAAATAATTACATTATAAGGAGACAACGGTCCAGCAACCCAAAGTTGACTGGGAGACGACGACCTAGACCTCTCACGAACTCATCGCAGCATCCTCCATGAGCATCATCCTGCGGTACCTGCTCTTGACCTGTGGTGTGTGTGAGACAGCAAGAGTGAGCTCACATACGTTCATCGCTCAACAAGTTGTGGGGAATAATGTGCATGAACTCGCCAAAGGTGGGAGCTCACGTGAAGTGTAAGGCTTACCAAAGAAGATGGTTAGAGCTGAGCATTGCTTTTAAAGTTGGTCAAAATTTTATTAGCAGTTACTAAGTATAAGTAAATACCAACCCAGTTAAAGAGTAGAACAAAAGTAACAACTTCACCTGCAATGCAATGCATATGACAAATTGAGTTTAAGTTCCATAATTTAATCATGTGAGTGTCCGAGCTGCTCATGACCGTGAGCACGGCTAGTATACCAGTTTTACACTCTGCAGAGGTTGCGCATCTTTACCCACAAGTCGTGTATCCCATGTCGCCAGGGTTTGCAAAGCCCTTAGACACTACCGAGGTGAATGGCTAGGGATCCACTACGAGGCCTTTACAAAGTTCCACTAGCTTCCGAAAACCCGCTACAGTTTATAGGAAGATCCAGTGCAGGAATCCCTTGCAGGACCGCCATCGCAGCAAAATCCTCCCGAGGGCCTCCCTACACTGACCTCTCCCCTACTGCCCTTGCCCCTTTCGGGTAAGGTAGTCTTCCACTAGCTTTCCTAATTAATCAGCCAAGGGGTCCCATTCCTCCCTTGTGGTAGCACTGTTTTCCCGGGTGGTTCTCCATGTTCCAATTAACATAATGATCTTAACATGAACAGTAATAATAACACAGATAATAAAAGTGTGATCATGAATAATGTATCTTCATACCCAAAACCACATAAAGCACTAGCAAGTACTACCCAAAAAGTTTAGTGGTAAACAAGGTATAAAGATAGACAAACTAGGGTAACCTATTGGGTCCCATCAAAATTAACCTATGCAGATCATTATGATTAATTAGAACATGGCTGGGTAAAAAGAAGTGATCAAGGGCACAACTTGCCTAGGACTTGAGATTCCAGGTACCAGGATGATCTTCAGGTGACTCGTGACCTCACTGCTAGTCGTAGTAATACAAACAAACAGTGTATAGGCAAGATTAACATTACACCAAACATGTATGCAAAAATACATATTAATAATCTACTTATTAAAATAAGATCACAGGGAAAAGAATTATTAATTTTGGAGTTGTAGATTTTAAGTTATGAATTTTCAAAGGTTTTATGTGTTTAAAATGGATTAAGTGAGAGATTAAATTTCTAATTGTTTTCATGACAAAACAGAGGTTCTATGTGGTAGAGAATAAAATTACAAAATTTTAGAAAGTGGAATGGTTCAATTTGGAGTTAAAATGAATTTTCTATGAATTATCTAAGTTCTAGCAATTATTTTCATATTAAAAATCCATTTTCTATTTCATTTATTCAAATTAAATGAGTTCTGGACTGGGCCTCAATTAATGTAAAACGCAGGGGGCTCGGCGCAAGAATTCCCAGACTCAGACTACACCCGCGGTGGACGGCGGGTTGATTAAACCAAAACACAGGGTCTCTTTTGAAAGATATGCACGGCGAAGGGGTATGGTTAAATAAGGACCGTCCGATTAGATTTCAATGCTCCTGATTAGATTTAGACTACCACTGTAGCGTCACGCGGATATGGTCATTGGATTTGGGATCGACGGTTGTCGCGTAATCCAATCCCGACCGCTCCCCTGTGATCCAATGGTCCGAATAGAAATTAGCGCATGGTGTTTCCTTAAGTTAATCCTGGCCGTTCAAGAAGATCGGACGACGGAGGGACATCTTCTCCATGGGCAGACCATCCAGGTCACGGCACTGCCGCCGCCATGGTGAGGTCTCATGCTGGCGGCTGTGTGCGGACCGAGGAAGAGAGGGAGCAGCGTCGAGGCTCATTCTCTCTGCGCGGCAAGGGGCCCACGGCGGCCAGGGAGCCCACCGCGGCGGACGCTACGCCAGAGCCAAAACCGGACCAGCCTCACGCAGGAGCACGGGAACGTGGGTGTGGATTTGTTACCATGGATGAGCGCGACGTCCAGGAGCCAAGGCGCAGGGCAAGGATGATTGGTAAGCGGAGGGAGTCGTCAGAGGGAGCCCCGCCATGCACGCGCGGACGTTGAGTTTTCTCCAGTCTCGGTCATGGTTACAGGGGGAAAGGTGCCCAGCTTTAATAGCTCAGCAGATACGCGTTGGCATCGGGGGTTTGTTGCAACAAACCGACATCATAGTCGGGCGAGATTGATCTCACGGCCTCGTGCGGAATCCGTTCAAAGCATGCGCGAGCTGCGGAGGTTGTTGCGGTGGATCCGCACGGGGTGTACGCGAGGAAGAAGACTGAAGGTGGGGCCCACGCGTCAGCTGTTCGAGTCCATTCCAAGGAAAACGATGATCGCCAGGCCGGGTCCACCGTGCAGTGGCACAATCCCTTAATGTGCGTGGGTGGCCGACCAGTGTAGATGAGGGCCCATTTTGGTGGTTCGGATTTGGCCCAGGTAAGTAAGTGGACTGTTTCTTTTTCTTTTCTTTTTTCATTTCTTTTTCTTTTATTCTATTTTATTTTCTATTTGAATTTCCAATCAACCCAAGTTTGAAGTTCAAACTTTAATTTAGATATACCATAGAAGTTCAGCATGATGTGCAAAAACAAATTTTATATATTTATTTTATTTTAGTTCTTTTAGACAAGCTTCCAATCATATAATAGAGAATAGTGCACACCTTATTAATTCTAGGGAAATAAAATTTTATTTTGTAGATTATATATGTTAAGGAATAGTTTAATCCTAATTCTTTTATATATCCTAATCCAAAGGCATTTTAGTTTATCTAAGGATCTTTAATTAATAATATATTTTTTTAACATATTTATTTTGGGAGTAGAACTTCCAAATCATGATTATTTTTAAGGAAATGAGTTTTGATTTAAAATCTTTGAAAAATTTTCTTGTCTTCACAAAATTGAACTTTAGGGTGTTACACATGTTTGGTAATCGATGGACTAAAATATAATCTCTACTAACTATTAAGCGCTCAATGTAGACTGCCCCCGCCTCCCACCTCCACCTCCCTGAATCTACGCCGCCAATAACTGCCCGCCCGGAATCCACGCCGCCAACAACCGCCCGCCAACCCCGCCGCCGGCTCCGTCCGCCAACCTCGCCCGTCCGCAAACGAACCCCGCTCGCCCCCCCTCCAAATCATTCTGCGAATCACGCCACGACCAACAATCCCGCGCGAACCAACGCCGCAATCGGGCATGCGAATTCCTTGGAGGCGCGATCGACTCGTGCGAGAAGGTCCACGACGGGCTCGTCGGCGGGACAGAGTGGTCCCGCGCAGACGGCGCAGTCCACCTCCTCCACTCCTCCTTGTCACCACACCAGGCGGATGATCCTATGCTCTGCTCCATTCCCCTGCCCGTCGGGTGCCCCGTGGTCAGTGTGTCTGACTACCGCCACCGCCCACGTGCGTGGGAGATCAGCTCTGCTGCCTGTGTCGGAGTGGCCATGGCTTCCCTAGGAACGGACAAGCCCAGCTGGCAACTGCCCTCCACCAAGTATGACTTCTCTACGATGCTCACTGACGTGGCCCGCATCGGCGTCATGGTGACAGTTGCGAGCAAGCCTGCATCTACCTCGTTGGATGCTCACGTGGTGTTCGATGAAATGGCGCAAAGCTGGAACTTCATTTTCACGGAGTACGCTACAGCAGCTAGACATCATCATCGCTCACTTGTATGGCAAGTAGCGGAGGATTACTCCCATTACGATTTTCTGCTCCAACTCCCCATATACTGCCCCATGCCAACTTTCCGTGATGTCATTGATGTTCCTCTGGTGGTCAGAAGATGGCACAGGTTTAGATCGTCAGTGCGAAAGGAACTAGGAATTGCAGATGATGTTAAGGTGGTCATTTTCAACTTTGAAGGACAACCTATGAGATGGGAACAAAAGACAATATGGTTGCGTGACGGTTGGCTATGTTTGAGCCTCCAGGATACTGCTGGTGAGAGGCATTGCTTTTTGTTCAAGCAGCCTCCATGGCCACCACCCATGCAGTTTGTGAAACTGGCTGATGGCGTTCAAGTCAGACCAATTCCATGGCCACCCCCAGCTCGTAATTATTTCAGGACTATGCAATGCCAATCTGAAGAGGACTGTGCTAGAGTAGCACAATGCCTTACACCAGCTGAAGCAGCTTTGCTTGAAGAGGCCGTTAATATGAAGGGTGACTTCGTCCAAGAGGAACAGCTAGCAAGCAGGTATGTGCCATCCTGGCCTCTGAACAAGTCTGGTGCACATTATCTTGCGGTCCTAGAGCCTGATCTGAAGGCAAAATTGAAGTACACTTTGTGGAGAAAATGTCAGTTTTTGTGTTGTGTTTGGCAGACGACCAAAGAGGCTTGGGTTTTGGTCATGTGGCTCAATTTGGTGCGGCTGCATGCCTTCTGGCGATTGGCATGGCTTTCATAATGTTCTCATGGAGTGAAAACTACGGAGACCCATCTGAAAGTAAGCACTTGATGGCCCTGTTCAAAGTTGCAGCTAAGGAAATTGCTGCGGATGTGAGGATTGCATTACCGGGAGCTATACAATCGTTGTTTGAGTGCTTGTTGTACACATTTCTCTTCCTGTGGACTCCAGCATTGAGTTCAAATGCAGGGTACCAAAGTGAGATGCTGCAGATATTGTCAAGGATCACCCCTTCTATGTTTGCAATATGGCTCAGTTCAAATTCATATGATGCACATTATTCTCATATGAATTTAATGGCATGCATGACTCTGGTCTGTCTCAGTTGCTTCGGTAACATGCTAATTCCCGCGATGCAATCTGTCAGCTATATGGTGCTCGCACTCTACATATTCTGGTACCATACACATCTCCAGGTTGTTGTCCCTGTTCTCATAGTTCGCGTCGCTGCTTTGTACAAGGTAACTGGAGATTGCTTGCTGTTCAGTTATACCTGGATAATCCAACAGAAAAATCACCTGATCTGTCTTGATGCACTTCGTGGTAGCTACTTACTTAGTTTCAAGGAGGTGGTTCTGATTTGGGTTTGGGGCATCTGGATATCTATTTTCTTTGCACAAGTTGACTTGTTCAGTTGGTGTTCTGAAAATTCAGACTTGAGCAGATTAATAGCTCTCAATTGCCCTGCTGATAGTGACAACGCAATGGTGCTTCTGATGTACCATGGTGCACCCAGTACGTATCTTCCTTATGGTGCAATCGTCATGGTGCAGCCTTTATTAGCCCAAGTAGCTAATGGACAACGCTATATACCTATGAAGGTGTCTAAAACCAGTGACCCTCGACTTCAAAGCTGGTTGTCTCAATTCAAAGTCTTTACTGATCGGGCCAATATTATTTCTAATCGCGACAGTCTTCAAAAGCACTTTTTGGCAACAACTATTCAGTTTGTTGGGCGCTCAGCTAAGTCTGAGTTCAGCCTGGTCAGGCATGCACCCTCCATGTCAACTTGGGAAGAGGCTGAAGCATTGAAGACCCGATTTAAAAAAGCCCATGCTTGGGGACAAGCATGATTTGAAGGGGAGGAGAATGTCAGCACAGCTGCTCCAGGCAAACATGAGGTACAGGCTTTTAGAGGCAGCAACCATGGAGGAAGACGAGCAGCATCAGGAAACAGGACCAAATGTCGTGAGGCCACGCAGACGGAGGCGCGCGAGTGTTCCGTTTAACTGGGCTGGACTAGGCTTACTGGGGCTTTGCAAGCGTGTGCGTCGTAGGTTGGTCCAAGAGATGAATATATGGTGCCCAACGTGTAATAGGAAAGCTATCACACAAGAAGAACCTGAAATCGCTCACGCAAACACCCCTTCTCTGTTCTTCTTCTCCAATACATCTTGCTGTGTTCCATCTCTTCTGGTTTCCCCTATCTCGAGTGTTAACAAGGCCCATGGAGAGGATGGCGAGCAGCGTGGAGGC
This sequence comes from Zea luxurians, assembly GCA_029449295.1. Taxonomy (NCBI): domain Eukaryota; kingdom Viridiplantae; phylum Streptophyta; class Magnoliopsida; order Poales; family Poaceae; genus Zea; species Zea luxurians. Next base: position 86,100,277 of record JAOPSE010000008.1, on the reverse strand, counting down.
CAGTTCCCGCGTTCGGCGGCCAAAGCCGTGGGTGGCGGCGATGTAGTCGGGTGGGTACACGGGCCAGAGCGCGTGATCGGCGAGCCCGTCGGGGTGCACAAGGTGGAAGAGGTAGTCCTCCCACTCGCGCTGCCCGTAGGCGTTGGCGGCGAGGCGACTGCCGTAGCCCTGCAGGCGGCCGGCGGCGGGGTCATTGGCGTAGGCCTCCTTGTCCTGGACGGGGAGGGCGAAGAAGGTGGTTCCTGCGACGCGCAGGCGGTCCATGAGCTCGGCAGGGATGTCGTGGCCGGCGATGTGCATGACGCCCCAGTCGACGGCGGAGGCCGTCGTCGACGGCGGCGGCGCGCACGGCCTCCATGCACTCGTCCCGCTGCTGCTGCTGTCGAGGAAGGGGGAGATGTCGACGACGGGGATCCTCGGCGGGGATCCTCGGTGCGTTGTGGTCGTTGGCATGGGTGCATGCCAGATCGAAGGCGTCCCCGAGGCCGGCTCGCTTGTTGGCGGGGCAGACGTACTCGGGCGGGATGGCGGAGAGGCCGCTGAGGCTCAGAGCCTCCACGCGTGCCGCTGGCAGCTGCAGCAGCAGCGACGACGACTCCATATCTCTGCTTGCTTTGAGATGGATGGATCATCGTCGATGGATGCATCTCTGTAGGAGCTTCTCGAGATGCATATACAATACAAGCCTATTGTTTTAGCTGCCTGCCATTCGTCTTGACTAGTGGTTGTGATTGCGAGTTCGCGACGAGACAGTCATTGCATGGAGGAGCCAGCTACCACCCGAACACGTGCCACCCAATCCGACGGTCACCTGCTGGTCTATGTGGCCAGCGGCGGCGGGCGAGACCATTCCGTGGCACCTTAGGATTAGCTTGATGCTTGGCAGGATTATTGTTCATCACTGGAATCAGCCATGGGTCTCTGGAATCTACAGTTTAGTTTAGACAGGTATGTTTATTCCGACATTTGTATTCAGCTAATTAGATTGTGGAAGTGCCAGTTATGGTTAATTTTACCATTGGTCCCTAAACATCTCAAAACTTCACTGTCAAATGTCGACAGGTTTACCATTTGAACCCAAACATTACACCAGACATCTCAAATTTTTAGTTGGAGTTAGGTACTTAACTTTTATTTTAGTTTTCCCTTTTAAGTTTCAAGCTTATTTTTTAATTCAACACTACAAGAAACTCAAAACTTCAATTGTGAATAGGTTTACCTTTGGTCTCCAAACAACCGTTAGGCATCTCAAAACTTTAGTTAGAGTTGGGTTACTTAACTTTATTTAATTTTCCTTTTAACTCAATCTTCCTTTTCAATCCAACATTATACAACAAAGGTATTGCTAAAAAATGTTGAATTTATCATTCCATGGTAGGAAGACCATATGGAAAAGTGTTGTATGTGATTGAGCTTAAGTAGAAAAAAATAATTTTAATTCTAATCTCTTACCATTTCTTTGTCAAATATTGATATTACTCTTGAAAGTTCCTCCAGATCATGATAGTAGAAGTAACTATGCCAAACTTTTTGTCCGATCTGTTCCGAGGACAGTGACTAAAGAAGACGTGAGCATTACTTCCATGCTACTATCTTGTCTTCTTGCATAGTGATTTTTATTTTTTCTAGCATCTTTTATTTGAACTTTATTCTGGATACGATTTTATTTGTACTTATGGTGTGTTATCATTGTTTATCACCGTGCACAAAACAAACTAGAAGCTTCTAACTAAGACCCTGTTTGGATCCTGTACGGTCCAAAGTTGGCTAAAGTTAAGGACTAACTACTCATGTTCATATTCTAGAATGGCAAGCAAATGGTGCACGGGGAGCATTGACAGCTCTAGCGTCAGTAGCAGATTCATCATAGGCGTTGTTCACTTGGGAGTTTTATGTATATTGAATCTCTATTATTGTGCATCATGGTCTCATGGGGTTGTCGTATTGTTGTAGCGCTTTCTAACTTATTCATAATAACAACTTTATATATCATTTACATTGTTTTTTGTTGTCTAGCTTATCATAAGTTTGTAGCAATAATTTTTTTGTTTGTCCATTTACGTGGGGCAGCAGGCTGCTGCGCTCTTGGGAGAGCAGCCCGTCTACCACGCCATACAACGTACCATTGGCTGCGGGGCCGCTATGCCCCCAGTGGCGCTGCCCGACAAGGAGGCTGGGTATTTGGGGGAGTATCGGCGAAGCATCATAGCTCCCGACGAAGCAGGGGCTGCGACCAGCGCGCTGGACGTTGCTGGGGTCGCCTGATGCTAGCGGCGGCTGCTGCCTGGGGGCAGCGGCAGAGCTCATGATCATCGAGACCTTTGATACCAGATTGGTAGGAGCCATGTTCCCTATACTGACGATATGTTTCCATTGCAACGCACGGGCACCCACCTAGTAAAATAGAAGGACTAAAAACTAGTCCTTATAAACCAAACACTCCTAAGTAAGAAAGAAGTGTTATCATATAAAAGTTTAGGATTACACCCCTACATCTATATATACATAAGTACAGTCCTAAAAAAATATTATCTTGTGCTAATTTAACATGATACTAGAGACAAGATTTTTTTTCTAATTCCTAACAAAGCATCATTCTTCTTCCTCTTCGTTCTCCTTCAATGTCGAAAGCCATTACTTATAGGGATAGCAATTTAATCTATAAATCCAAAACCTGACGGGTAACCGACCCGATAGGTGTGGGAACAGATAAAGATTTTGATCTACTGGTGCAACCCACACCTGACTCAAAATTTCGCGGGTATGGTTGTGGTTTTCTATTTTAACCCGCGAGTGACTCGCACCCGACCCGAAATTCACTTTATTCTTTATTTTGCAAAAAATGGTTAATATACAATAGTAATTATTTTGAAATAACTTGGCTAATGATTAATGAAATGTTTTGTTGATGCTAAATATGAGAAGGCTTAATATCTATAAATATAACTCAATAATTGTTAGTACTTAGTTGCTTATAATTGAATTATTGTTTAAAAGTGTACACCGAGTAAGAACCCGTAGGTGATCCAAAATCGGTTGGGTTTAGGTGCGGGTTTGAAATTGCAACCACGAGTGCGATCATGCGTGGGTTTAGTTAGACTTCACGGGTGTGATCGTAGGCAGGTTTTTCTCCACCCGACCTATTACCATCCCTAATGCTTATACTACCATAGCATGGATCCTCATACACCAAGTCATCATATTCAACTGACTAGATCTAATTTCCACCTATAGTGTGCTCATCTTTTTTGGTATCTACAAACTTGAAGTTTCTCAGATACCTGGATGGATCTAATGTCGCCTCTAAGACGAAGATCGCCGCATTGATGGCCATGGGTGCCGCTAAAGTTCCCAATTCGACGTGTGCTACTAGTATGATCAAGATCAAGTGGATGATAACATGACTAAGTCTTTCGCTAATTCACCATTTGACAAGATTTATAACAATTTAAATTTAATTTCTTATCGTTTAGATTGAGGGTGTATTAAACATAGAATGTTATATTATTAAAGATAAAAGGTTATATATAGTAGGAAATAACCATATCCACAAATTTGACAGTGATATTAACAACCATATGAAGGCTTGAGGTTTTGTCCCCTAATCAAGACAATGTTATTACCTGTTATGTAAATAATTCTCATATGTACCAATATGAACATAAGTACCTCAAGAGGACATTGTCTTATGCTACACTAACACCTTCAACTACAGATAAGTTTGATTTTAGTTAGTTAGTAATATTTTACGTTTACCTTGAAGGGCTTATTTGGTTGATAACTTACAAGTTTTACTTAGAAAGTTAATGTTTTTGTCTCGTTGGGCAAGTTTGTAATATACCCGTTTGATTTTAGGTTTGTGCCTAAAAATTGTAACAACTAAAGATGATTATAATTAACCTATATTTATGTAAGTTGATTAATTATATTTTACACATTGATCTTTCATACCAATACACCTTGTAATGCATACCTATGATTAGTATATACCCTAACTCGCTAAATAAATCATATAGATTTGCCTATCCTTTTACTTATAATATTGACTAGAAATAAATCTCTTATGCATATTAAATTATGATAAACATCCCTTTTCATTGTTTCTTAAGCGACCAAAAAATATTTGATCGATAACTAAAAGGAAAATTGTATTCTGGATTTAGTCAATAATACCAACACGGCATGATTTTCTTGTGAGGATCTTTTTCACTTAGAGTTTGTGTATAGTGTGCCATTATTAAATAGTTGCAATAGATAATGTTAAATAATAAGATGACTAGGTTGGTGATTGAGGTAGCTCTAAGATTGAAGCCACTTTTTTATGCCTTTGTTAACTACTACTTCTACACAAATTCATGGAGTTACAATGCTTTCGGTTTACATAAATTTTATTCTATGATTTACTTATTCTTAGACTTGTATTAGAGGGAGTGATTTTTTTACCTTAAAACAAACTTTCTCTACTCGAATGGGTACTTAGTCAACCTCTCATTTTATAGATGGATGTGAAAATCTATTTGTCAACCCCTAAGAACAATATTATATGTAGAGTGACTTGCCCAAGTGGTATTTTTGCCTTTTGGGTACTATTTAGTAGACGGGCTCATCGGTTGGTGTGAGGAGGTTGGTAATGTTGAGGCTCATCTTCTTCAGCGTTTTAGCAAAGATGATGTTAAACCACATTTGACATCAATGAGGACCTTAGTGAGTTGAACTCATGTAACCATCGAATCCAAGATTGGAGGTACCATCCTAGTTTGGAGAATTTTGTATATTGAACTGCCTTGTAAATTGAATTGGGACCTTAGACCACTGCATGTATATTGGAGTTATGGGTTCAGCAACATTATCTTGTAGAGAGTAAGTTTCATCTTCATTTTAGATGTGGAGGCAACTACTCATAAAATATAAGGTTGACCATTGTTGGGGCGAAGGCGAAGACGCTACCCTTCGCTCCAGGCCTTCATCAACTCGCTGCACCGACGGAGGCAAGATGACCGGCGTGGCCCACCCTTCGTCCTCTTCGCTGCAAGTCGAAGGCCTACGATGAAGTTTCTCCATCCCACGTGGCCCACCCTTCGTCCTCTTCGCTGCAAGGCGAAGGCCTACAACAAAGTCTCTCCATCCCGCGTCCTCGGTCCTACCTGGAGGCCCACGTGGGATTCGGCCCATCGTAATAGGCCCCGCACGGACAGGTGTGTTACGGACCCGATTTGTAATAGCTTTTCTATAATGACAGTTTGTAACCTCCTTTATGGGAATATTCTGGGGATAATCCAGGTGTCTGAGGGCAAAAGCGTCCTTACATCGGGACGTTGGGCGCTCGGGCACCTATAAATACCCCCGTACAGTGCCCTTGAGAGGCTAGATTAACAGAGCAATTGCCATCTCGAGTTAAACCGTACTTGCGTCTTTTTCACTCTCCCGTTGGATCAACTTGCTCAGGAGGGCAAGTTCCAACATTTGGCGCCCACCGTTCGTGCTACGAACAAACAACCCGCGATGGCACCCAAAAGAGCTAGTTCCAAGGCAGCCCCCTCCATCGACAAAGCAGCGAAGGCAGCACTGCTAGCTGAGAAAAAGGGCAAGGCCCTCGCAGACAACACCCATCAAGAAGCTGGCAAAGACGAAGCACACAGTAAGAGACAGCGCAACGATCAACACACTCCCGAAGGCACCCTCCGCACCTGCAGCTCCGGGGGGCAACCACAAGTACCATTCCCAGGCTTCACTCCGCTAGAGGGCGACGAAGCAACAGAGGACGGCAAAGTCATCGACATCTCAGCAGAAGAGCAGCTACAGCTACGGGCCCTGCGCCTCAAGAACCGCAACCTCCAGAAGCAGAAAGAGATCCTCGAGGCCAAGCACCAACGTGTCTTCGCGCAAGCCAAGGTGCGCCAGATGATACGAGATGAGGAGCAGAGGGCTCGGGAACTCGAACAGGAGATTGCGCTTATGCAGCGCGAAGGCCAACACGATCTACAGCAGGAGCCGCCCCTCCAACAGCGTGCGCCGGTCGGAGACTTATTTGTTCCCCAGCGTAGACCCTTCGTCCCGCACGCAGCAACTTTCTAGGGCGTCAACTACCTCAATGAGCGAAGCCCTCTGGCACCGCAACTGCAAGTGTCACCATAGCCCGCCAACTTCAGGGCAGGGACCTACCCCAAGTACAACGGCAGCACTGACCTAGCACAATACATCATGAGCTATCAAGTCGCCGTCGCATCATCCGAGGGGACGACGCCACGATGGCCAAGTCTTTCATCATCGCCCTCGAGGGTCCGGCCTTGACCTGGTACACCAGATTGCCCCCATTGTCCATCGACTCCTGGAGAAGTTTCCGGGACAAGTTTCTGCTAAACTTTCAGGGGTACCGCCCCGACATCGATGCCTTGGTCGAGCTGTCACTCTGCAAGCAGCAAGAGAAAGAAACCCTGTGGGAGTACTATCGCAAGTTCCTGACTCTCAAGTCATAACTGCCCTCGGTCGACGACCAAATTGCCATACACTACGCCATTAGTGGCCTTCGGGCTGGCGTCCTGTACAGTCACTGCATCAGGGACACACCCAGAAACCTCCAGGAGCTCTACCAGTTGTTTGAAAAGTACGCCAGATCCGAAGAGCTCCACCAGCGCAAGGTCGAGTCTCAAAGAAAGCCTAAGGACCCTCCGCAGTCCAGCCGAACATGGACAAGACCTTCGCAGCCAAACTCTGGTCGGGACAGCCGTAGTCAGCAGCAGGTGCATAACATTGCCAATCAGCACCCCGCCGGCGAAGCCCCTCACCGCCAAGATTATCCCCCCCAGGGCCGCAGCAATGGCACGTGTGGTCGAGGCCGGGGACAGGCGCAACAGCCGCACAGATATTACTGCCTGTTTCACGACAAAGACTGCACACACCCAACCAAGGATTGCCCGGAAACGAAGGCCACCAGGGACAGGATGTCTCGGGCACAACCCGCCGACAACCCAAGAGTTGTTGCGCACACATATCAACACCACCACCCACCACCATACAACCATGGCCCCGCCCAGCATCTACCCAACCACGCATATCAACACCACCAGGAGGTACAAGTCCTACCACCCCCGCCCCCGCCTCCACATCAACCAAACATCCACCACCAAAATCACCCCAAGCACCGAAATAGGAAGACTTCGCTGATCAGCCGTATCGCGAAGTCATTCACATGATAACTGGAGGGTCCAGCGTCGACTTCGACACGAAGCGACAAAAGAGGGACCACTACCGCAACATCAACCATGTCGCCATCACCGGTCCAGTCGTGCAAACGAAGTGGTCGCATGTGCCGCTAACCTTCGACGCCATAGATGTTGATCTGCGCAGCGCACCCCACTGTGATGCCATGGTAATCAACTGCAGTGCGGCAGGCTGGGACCTGCACAAAGTCTTAGTTGACAACAGCAGCCAAGCGGACATCTTCTTCCTCCACGCCTTCGACCGCATGGGCATCAGCCATAGCTTGCTCAAGCCTTCGGACAACCCCCTTTACGGCTTCGGCGGCAAGGGCACCTTCCCGGTGGGCAAGATAGAGCTACCCCTGTCCTTCGGTATAGCACCCAATGCGCGAAGCGAACATGTCACCTTTGACATTATGGACATGGTCTACCCCTACAATGCCATAATGGGTCGGGACTCTATCAACAAATTTGAAGCGGCCATACATGGATTATACCTCTGTATGAAAATTCCTGGTCCGCAAGGCGTAATAGCAGTGTACGGGAACCAGCAGGCTGTGCGTAACATTGAGAGAGACTTTGTTCCTGGTCAACGGAACGTACACTGCCTCACGGCGCAGCGCGAAGTCCCCGAGGCTACCCGCCCAGCCGCCAACGAACATGAAAAGGCACAGCTGCAAAGCAACGACGGAACGAAAACGGTTCCCCTTGACTCAGCAACGCCAAAGCAAACAGTCATCATAAGCGAAGACCTGACTTCGCAGGAGGAGGAGAAACTCATCTCCTGTCTCTCCCGAAATAAGGACGTCTTCGCCTGGTCTGCCCTCGACCTAGTCAGAGTCAGTCGTACCGTCATCGAGCATAGTCTGGGCATCGACCCTTCGGTGCGCCCAAAGAAGCAGCGGTTGCGCAAAATGTCCGATGAAAAAATAGAAGCTACCAAAGCCGAAGTACACCGCCTGCTGGAGGCCAATTTCATCGAGCCAGTCGCCTACCCTACGTGGTTGTCCAACGTAGTCATGGTGCAGAAGAAGAGCGGCAAGTGGCGGATGTGGATCAATTTCACCAGCCTCAACAAGGCCTGCCCCAAGGATAATTTCCCGCTGCCACAGATCGACAAGATAGTCGATAGTGCGGCCGGATGCGAAGTCATTTCACTCCTCGACTGCTTCTCCGGCTACAACCAAATATATATGAAAGAGGAAGACAAGGCTAGTACCCATTTCATCACACCCTTCGGCACATACTGCTTCATCAGAATGTCGGAGGGACTCAAGAACGTTGGGTCAACCTTCTCTCGCCTCACCAAGACGGTGCTCGAGAGCCAGGTAGGCCGGAACATTTTCACGTATGTGGACGACATCGTCGTCGCCAGCAAAAATAAGGAGGATCACCTGGCCGACCTCGTGGAGACATTCGCAAACATGAGGGACGCACGACTTCGCCTCAACCCCGAGAAGTGCGTCTTCGGGGTCTGCTAGGGGAAGATACTGGGCTATCTGGTGTCACACCGCGGGATCAAGGCCAACCCAACCAAGATCCAGGCAATAATCAACATGACACCCCCGCAGTCAACCAGGGATGTCCAACGTCTAACAGGCAGATTGGCCGCTATGAACAGATTCATCTCAAAGTCCGCTGAGCAGAGTCTACCTTTCCTCAAGACACTGCATGGTGCGAAGGACTTCGCGTGGGGACCAGAACAGGCGGCAGCCTTCACGTCACTCAAGCAGCACATGTCAGACTTGGCCATTCTCACCAGTCCAGACCCTTCGCTATCGCTTCTACTCTACATCGCCACCTCGCCATATGCAGTCAGCGCAGCCCTAGTCCAAGAGCAGAACAGGGAGGGCATGACCCGGTAGTGTCTAGTCTACTACGTCTCCGAGGTCCTCACAGCCTCCAAGTGTAACATGACCGAGTTGGAAAAAAATCTCCTACGCAGTCGTCATGGCAACACGCAAGCTGCACCATTACTTCAAAGCATTCAAGGTGCGGGTCACCTCAGATAGGGGACTGGGAGAGCTGTTCTGCAACCCGGAGGCGTCTGTCCGGATTGCCAAATGGGCAGCCGAGCTCTCCGGCTACCATATCATCTTCGAACCCAGGACAGCAATCAAGTCGCAGGTCCTGGCAGACTTCATCGTTGACTGGACAGGGCCAGTGGCGCAGCAGGACGAACCTGCAGATAAAGTGTGGACCATCCACTGCGACGGCGCATGGTGCCATGCGAGGGTAGGCGCGGCTGCAGTCATCACATCACCCACAGGGGTCAAACACAGATATGCAGCACGCCTCAGCTTTGTTTTGGAGTCCGACAGATGCACCAACAACGTAGCAGAATACGAAGCCGTCATCCTAGGCCTTCGCAAGCTAAGAGCGCTTGGTGTCACCACCTGCATAATCAAGACAGATTCCAAAGTGGTTGCCGGTCAGGTCGAAAAAGAATATTCAGCAAAAGACCCCACACTCATGCAGTATCTCACGGCTGTTCGCAGTCTTGAGAGACAATTCAAGGGTTTCACCTTACAGCATGTGGACCGAGCCAAGAATGAGGAGGCCGACGCATTGGCCAAAGCAGCTGCCAGAGGCGAAGTCTTGCCCTCCGACGTGTTCTACCACGTCATCAGCACGCCAGCCGTTTGTACTCCAGAGGGTCTACAAATAACCAACGACACCGAGGGCCATCGCATAGTCAACCTCACCATGACCGAAGATTGGCGGGCCCCGATAACCCTGTTCCTGCAAGGATATTATCATCCAAGCAACATCAACGAGGCCAAGCGCCTCAAGCACCGAAGCCGGGACTTCACAACCATTGAGGGCCAGCTATACAAGAAGGGGGTCAGTCAACCTATGCTTAAATGCATCACCGAAACCGAGGGCATCCAGATGAGAGCACCTAGAGGGGGGTGAATAGGTGATCCTGTGAAACTTGAAAACTTAAGCCACAAAACTTGGTTAATCGTTAGCACAATAATTGCCAAGTGGCTAAAGAGGAATCCTCAACAAAACACAATAACCAACAAGAATCAATCACAGAGATGGCACGGTGGTTATCCCGTGGTTCGACCAAGACCAATGCTTGCCTACTCCACATTGTGGCGTCCCAACGGACGAGGGTTGCAATCAACCCCTCTCAAGCGGTCCAAAGACCCACTTGAATACCACGGTGTTTTGCTTGCTTTTTCTCAATCCCGTTTGCGAGGAATCTCCACAACTTGGAGCCTCTTGCCCTTACACTTGAAATTCACAAAGAACACGGAGCAAGGGAGGGATTAGCAACGTACACAAGACACAAGAATCAGAGTGTCAACACGCACACAAGTCGCAACAAGAGCTCGCAACACAACTTAATGAGTTCACAACTCCACTAGAGCTCTATATGCTATCACAATGAAAAGAATGCGCGAAATCGATGTCTTGGTGCTTAAGAATGTTGTAGGAATGCTTGGTGTGCTCCTCCATGCGCCTAGGGGTCCCTTTTATAGCCCCAAGGCAGCTAGGAGCCGTTGAGAGCAATCTTGGAAGGCTGATCTTGCCTTCTGTCGACTGGCGCACTGGACAGTCCGGTGCACACCGGACACTGTCTGGTGCCCGATTTCTTTCCATAAACAGCGCAGTCGACCGTTGGCAGCCTGAGAGCCGTTGGCGCACCTGACATGTCCGGTGCACACCGGACAGTCCGGTGCCTTCTTCTAGCCGTTGGCTCGACCACGTGTCCCGTGCAGATTGCGCGGCCGACCGTTGGCCCGGCCGACCGTTGGCTCACCGGACAGTCCGGTGCACACCGGACAGTCCGGTGAATTATAACCGTACGTCGCCGATGAATTCCCGAGAGCGACGACTTTGCCTGTGAACGACCCACCGGACAGTCCGGTGCACACCGGACAGTCCGGTGAATTATAGCCGTACACCGCCGTCGAAGTCCCGAGAGCAGCCTTTTCCTTCGAGCCAGCCTGGCGCACCGGACACTGTCCGGTGCACCACCAGACAGTCCGGTGCACGCAGACTGGGCAGACTTTGGCTGCACGAGCCATTTCTTCTCCAACTCGATTTCTTCTGTTTCCAGCACTTAGACACAATACATTAGTCCATAAAACAATGTACTAAGTCTGAGAAACATACCTTTATCCTTGATTTGTACTTTGTCCACCTTTTTACACTTAGGCACTTGTGTTGGACACTAAATCACCAAAATACTTAGAAATGGCCTAAGGGCACATTTCCCTTTCAATCTCCCCCTTTTTGGTGATTTATGCCAACACAACATAAAGCAAGTAGAACAAGTACAAAACCAATTCAACTAAGAACTCAAAGTTGTTTTGAATCATATTTGACATATATGGATCACTCTATGCCACCACTTGGTTTGTTTTTGCAAATCAAACTCAAATTCCTATCTCTAAGTTAAACACACATGTTAAGACATAAAGAGAGTCATTCCAAGAGAAATTGATTCAAGATTTCAAAAACTCCCCTTTTTCCCATAATCAATACTTCTCCCCACAAGAAGCCAACTTTTGACAAGAGAGACAATACAAGAGTTTTGACAAACAAAAAGCTCTATTCTACTATTTTCAAAATCTCTCAAGTGGTAGCTGATCCATTTATTGCTTTGGCCTTTATTTTCTCCCCCTTTGGCATCAAGCACCAAAATGGGATCAATCTTGGCCCTTTAACCCCATTGCCTCACCAAAATCTTCAAATAAGAGCAAATGGGCAATAAGAGTATAAAGATGAACTTGGAAAAGTTACTCTTTTTCATCGGAGTGCAGTGGAAGTCTTGCATGGTCCAAGTCCACCTTTTCCCTTTCAATCCTCCTTTGAGACTAAAACAGCCAAACTCAAGTACATGGTTAGTCTCAAAGTGTCAAGTTGTAGCACAGCTCCCCCTAAATAAGTGCATCACTTGCAGAAAGGACTTGTGAGGTCCAGGGAGTGTTTGTACAACTTGAACACGACAATAAGCAACAAAATGCAGAATGAACATGATCAAAGGCATAAACACATGTATGCTACAATTCAATCCAAGTTCCGCGAATCTAAGATATTGAGCTCACTACGCAGCCTGCAAAAGGTCTTCTCATCTAGAGGCTTGGTAAAGATATCGGCTAGCTGGTTCTCGGTGCTAACATGAAACACTTCGATATCCCCCTTTTGCTGGTGGTCTCTCAAAAAGTGATGCCGGATGTCAATGTGCTTTGTGCGGCTGTGCTCAACAGGATTTTCCGCTATTCGAATAGCACTCTCATTGTCACATAGGAGTGGGACTTTGCTCAGATTGTAGCTAAAGTCCCTGAGGGTTTGCCTCATCCAAAGTAGTTGCGCGCAACACTGTCCTGCGGCAACGTACTCGGCCTCAGCGGTGGATAGGGCAACGGAGGTTTGTTTCTTAGAATTCCATGACACCAGGGACCTTCCTAAGAATTGGCACGTCCCCGATGTACTCTTCCTATCGACCTTACATCCAGCATAGTCGGAATCTGAATATCCAATCAAGTCAAAGTTAGACCCCTTTGGATACCAGATCCCGAAGCAAGGCGTAGCGACTAAATATCGAAGAATTCGCTTCACAGCCACTAAGTGACACTCCTTAGGATCGGATTGAAATCTAGCACACATGCATACGCTAAGCATAATATCCGGTCTACTAGCACATAAATAAAGCAAAGAACCTATCATGGACCGGTATGCTTTTTGATCAACGGACTTACCACCTTTGTTGAGGTTGGTGTGTCCGTCGGTTCCCATCGGTGTCTTTGCGGGCTTGGTGTCCTTCATCCCAAACCGCTTGAGCAAATCTTGCGTGTACTTTGTTTGGGAGATGAAGGTGCCGTCCTTGAGTTGCTTCACTTGGAACCCAAGGAAGTAGTTCAACTCGCCCATCATCAACATCTCAAATTTTTGCGTCATCACCCTGCTAAACTCTTCACAAGACTTTTGGTTAGTAGAACCAAATATTATGTCATCAACATAAATTTGCCACACAAAAAGATCACCATCGCAAGTCTTAGTAAAAAGAGTTGGATCGGCTTTCCCAACCTTGAAAGCATTAGCAATTAAAAAGTCTCTAAGGCATTCATACCATGCTCTTGGGGCTTGCTTAAGTCCATAGAGCGCCTTAGAGAGCTTACACACGTGGTCGGGGTAACGTTCATCCTCGAAGCCAAGGGGTTGCTCCACGTACACCTCCTCCTTGATCGGCCCGTTGAGAAAAGCGCTCTTCACATCCATTTGGTACAACCTGAAAGAATGGTGAGCGGCATATGCTAGCAAAATATGAATTGATTCTAGCCTAGCCACAGGAGCAAACGTCTCCTCAAAGTCCAAACCTGCGACTTGGGCATAACCTTTTGCCACAAGTCGAGCCTTGTTCCTTGTCACCACCCCGTGCTCGTCCTGTTTGTTGCGGAACACCCACTTGGTTCCCACAACATTTTGCTTGGGACGAGGCACCAGTGTCCAAACTTCATTGCGCTTGAAGTTGTTGAGTTCCTCCTGCATGGCCAACACTCAGTCCGGATCTAGCAAGGCCTCCTCTACCCTGAAAGGCTCAATAGAAGAGACAAAAGAGTAATGCTCACAAAAATTAACTAATCTTGAACGAGTAGTTACTCCCTTGCTAATATCACCCAATATCTGGTCGACGGGATGATCCCTTTGGATCGTCGCTCGAACTTGGGTTGGAGGTGCCTGAGGTGCTTCTTCCTCTTCAACTTGACCATCCTGTGCTCCCCCTTGATCATGCGCCTCCACTTGAGGTACCTGTTCGTCATCTTGGGTTGGGGGATGCACCATAGTTGAGGAAGACGGTTGATCTTGCTCCAATTGTTCCTGAGGCCGTACATCTCCAATCGCCATGGTGCGTATCGCGGCCGTTGGAATGTTTTCTTCATCTACATCATCAAGATCAACAACTTGCTCTCTTGGAGAGCCATTAGTCTCATCAAATACAACGTCGCTAGAGACTTCAACCAAACCCGATGATTTGTTGAAGACCCTATACGCCTTTTGAAAGGGAATTAGGCTTACACCTAGTTCCTAAATAATTTTGGTGGTTGAATTGCCCAACACAAATAATTGGACTAACTAGTTTGCTCTAGTGTATAAGTTATACAGGTGCCAAAGGTTCACACTCGGCCAATAAAAAGACCAAGTTTTGGGTTCGACAAAGGAGCAAGGGACAACCGAAGGCACCTCTGGTCTGGCGCACCGGACATGTCCGGTGCACCAGAGGACTCTGACTTCAAACTCTTCACCTTCGGGAAATTCCAGAGGCGACTCCGCTATAATTCACCGGACTGTCCGGTGTACACCGGACATGTCCGGTGCTCCAAGGAAGAGCGGCCTACGGAACTTGCCAGCCTCGGGAATTCACTTTGGCCACTTCGCTATAATTCACCGGACTGTCCAGTGTACACCGGACTGTCCGGTGCAACAGCGAGGCAACGGCTATTTCGGTGCCAACGGCTACCTGCGACGCATTTAATGCGCGCGCTGCGTGCGCAGTGGTCAGGCACGCCCATGCTGGCGCACCGGACAATCTACAGTACATGTCCGGTGCGCCACCGGACATCCAAGCGGGCCCAGAAGTCAGAGCTCCAACGGTCGACCCCAACGGCTTTTGGTGACGTGGCTGTCGCACCGGACATGTCCGGTGTGCACCGGACTGTCCGGTGCGCCATCGAACAGACAGCCTCACCAAACGGCTAGTTTGGTTGTTGGGGCTATAAATACCCCCAACCACCCACCATTCATTGCATCCAAGTTTTCACACTTCCAACCCTTTACAAGAGCTAGGCATTCAATTCTAGACACACTCAAGAGATCAAATCCTCTCCAAAATTCCACACAAAGCTTTAGTGATTAGTGAGAGTGATTTGCTTGTGTTCTTTCGAGCTCTTGCGCTTGGATTGCTTTCTTCTCTCTTTGATTCTTCATTGTGATCATACTCACTTGTAATTGAGACAAGAGACACCAATCTTGTGGTGGTCCTTGTGGGAACTTTGTGTTCCAAGTGATTGAGAAGGAAAGCTCACTCGATCCGCAGGATCGTTTGAGAGAGGGAAGGGTTGAAAGAGACCTGGCCTTTGTGGCCTCCTCAACGAGGAGTAGGTTTGAGAGAACCGAACCTCGGTAAAACAAATCCGCGTGTCTCACTTCATTATTCGCTTGCGATTTGTTTTGCACCCTCTCTCGCGGACTCTATTATATTTCTAACGCTAACCCGACTTGTAGTTGTTATTATTTTTGAGATTTTCAGTTTCGCCCTATTCACCCCCCTCTAGGCGACTTTCAATTGGTATCAGAGCCCGGTGCTTCATTAGAGCCTAACCGCTCGAAGTGATGTCGGGAGATCACACCAAGAGGGAGATGGAGACCGGCGACAAGCCCACTACGAGCCAAGGGAGCACTTCATCGGAAGAGTCCCGCACCAAGAGGAAGGAGAAGAAGAAGGACTCCTCCAAACGGAAGGAGAAAAGATCTTCCTCTTCTCACCACAAAGAGAAGAAGGAAAAATCTTCTTCTCACAAGTCGCATCGGAAAGGCGACAAGCACAAGAGGATGAGGAAGGTGGTCTACTACGAGACCGACACTTCATCAACATCGACCTTCGACTCCGATGCGCCGTCCGTAACTTCTAAGCGCCAAGAGCGCAAGAAGTTTAGTAAGATCCCCTTACACTATCCTCGTACATCTAGACATACTCCATTACTTTCCGTTCCATTAGGCAAACCGCCAACCTTTGATGGTGAAGATTATGCTAGGTGGAGTGATTTAATGAAATTTCATCTAACCTCACTCCACAAAAGTATATGGAATGTTGTTGAGTTTGGAGCACAGGTACCATCCGTAGGTGTCGGGGACCATAATTAGGGGTACCCTCAAGACGCCTAATTCTCAGCTGGTAACCCCCATCAGCATAAAGCTGCAGAGGCCTGATGGGTTTGATTAAGTCAGGGATCAGTCCATACGAGTGACTTGACCACGCCACGCCCGAGCCTAGCCTCGGGCGAGGGCAGCCGACCCTAAGATGACTCCGTCTCGCCTGAGGCCTCCTCTTTCACGGCAGACGCATCTCCGGCTCGCCCTAGGCCCCGCCTTCGATAAGAAGAAACCCTGACTAAATCACCGCGCCAACCGACCGAGTCACCGGGGCGTTTAACGCAAAAGGTAAGACCAACGGGCGACCAGACTTCGCCAGAGGTGCCATAGGAGGCTCCACCCGACCCAGGGCTCGGACTCGGGCTAAGGCCCCGGAAGACGGCGAACTCCGCTCCGCCCGACCCAGGGCTCGGACTCGGGCTAAGGCCCCGGAAGACGGCGAACTCCGCTCCGCCCGACCCAGGGCTCGGACTCGGGCTAAGGCCCCGGAAGACGGCGAACTCCGCTCCGCCCGACCCAGGGCTCGGACTCGGGCTAAGGCCCCGGAAGACGGCGAACTCCGCTCCGCCCGACCCCAGGGCTCGGACTTGGGCTAAGGCCCCGGAAGACGGCGACCTCCGCCTCGCCCGACCCAGGGCTCGGACTCCGCCTCGGCCTCTGCCGAATGATCTCCGCCTCGCCCGACCCAGGGCTCGGACTCTGCCTCTGTCTTGCAGGACGGACTCGACCTCGGCTTCGGAGGAGCCTCCACGACGCCCGACCTAGGACACGAGACCGCCACGTCAACAGGAAGCGTCATCATCACCCTGCCCTGAGCCGACTTGGGTCGCAGAGAACAAGACCGGCGTCCCATCTGGCCAGCTACGCCAGATAGGCAATGATGGCGCCCCGCTAGATCATGACGACGGCGGCTCTCAGCTCCCTTACGAAAGCAGGAGAACGTCAGCAAGGGCCCAGCCACTTCGACAGCTGTCCCCCCGTCCGGCTCCGTTACTCCTCCGACAGCCACGACGCTACACCAACAGGGTGCCAAGATCTCTCCGGCTGCCACCTTGGCATGTACATAGGGCGCTAGCTCTCCCTCGCTAGACACGTAGCACCTTGCTACACCCCCATCTTGTACACCTGGATCCTCTCCTTACGACTATAAAAGGAAGGACCAGGGCCTTCTTAGAGAAGGTTGGCCTCGCGGGGACGAAGGGCAGGGGCAGGCGCTCTCTCGGGGCCGCTCGCTCCCCTCACCTCGCGCGGACGCTTGTAACCCCCTACTGCAAGCGCACCCGACCTGGGCGCGGGACGAACACGAAGGCCGCGGGAATTCTCCGACTCCCTCACGACCCGGCTCCGGCCACCGACCTCTCTCTCTGTTCCCCCCTTCGCGCTTGCCCACGCGCTCGACCCATCTGGGCTGGGGCACGCGGCACTCTCACTCGTCGGCTCGGGGACCCCCCGGTCTCGGAACGCCGACAGTTGGCGCGCCAGGTAGGGGCTCGCTGCGTGTTGACGTTCGATTTCCCGTCAAGCTCCAGATGGGCAGTCTCCAACAACCTCTTCAACCCGGGACGGTGCTCCGTTTCGGGAACCTCGAGTTCATGTCTCTCGACGGTAACTACGACATGATACTCCTTCCACCGCCGCGCGACAGCGACATTGGTGGCGGACAGCCCGCCCGCCGGCGGCGGAATCGACGACGTCTTTCCCGCGTTGGGGAAAGACGACTTTCGAGCTCGCCCCATCCTCTCCCTCGCCATCGGAGGAGGAGGAGGCGGGGCAACCGGGGCCGAGCGGGAGGCCGCGCTCCGACGGCTGTCGAGCAAATTGACATCCCCGGCGCCCCAGCGGAGGACACGCCAAGCGTCGCCCTCGCGCTCGAGGCAAACGCGAGCGCCATCCCCCCGCAACACGTCGACCCCGAGCAAGTGGACGACGCCAGCACGCTCACGGAGGGCCTGCAGGACGTCGCCCTCGTACCCAGGACGACGGCGCGGTCAGCCCCCGACGTGACTTCATCGCTCCTCGTCGACAAAAAGGTACCGACTGCTCCCCATCTTTCGTCATTTCAACTCGGCCTCAGCCCGCCTGGCGACCTCGCTTTGGCGGGCGCTCACATTGAGGCGAGTGCAACCTCTCTGGGGTTTCGTGTGCGGTCGCCTTGGGACCGATTGACGGGTGTCTCGACCTACGGACCCTCTGGGTCCGAGGAAGATGACGACCCCAGCATCTGCTGGGATTTCTCCGGATCTGGCAACCCTAGTGCCATGCGGGACTTCATGACCGCATGTGACTACTGCCTCTCCGACTGTTCCGACGGCAGCCGCAGCCTTGGCGACAAGGACTGCGGCCCGAGTCGCGAATGTTTCCACATCGAGCTAGGGGATCCCTCCGGAGGCGGCTGTCTCGGCATGCCGGAGGAGGGTGATCCCCCTAGGCCAGCGCCTCGCGCCGACATCCCGCGGGAGCTAGCTGTGGTCCCCGTTCCGGCGGGGGGTCACGACCCACAGCTCGAGCAAGTCCGCGGGGCGCAGGCCGGGCTCGATGAGGGAGCAGGAGCGCTCGAGGCAATCCGCCAGAACATCGGGCAGGTATGGGCGAGCCAACCCCCGGCCGGAGGAATACGTCACCTGCCCCAAGGTCTCCAGCACCGCATCGCCAACGATGCCAGGGACAGACCGCCACCCGCATCCGGCGGAACCGGTCAGGACCTGGCCGCTGCAGCGATGCTCCTCCGCGCGATGCCGGAGTCATCAACCACCGAGGGTCGGCGAATTCAGGGAGAACTCAAGCATCTCCTGGAAGGCGCTGCGGCCCGGCGGGCCGAGAGCTCTGCCTCCCGCAGGCAGGGATACCCCTCGGAACCTCGTGCCGCGACTTCCCGGCTCACGCGGGAAGCCTCGGTCTTCACCGGGCGCACGCGCAACACCGCGCCAGCGGCCCCGGGCCACCTCGGCGACGAGCACCCTCATCGCGACCGTCGGGCCCGCCTCGACGAAAGGGTGCGCCGAGGCTACCACCCCAGGCGTGGGGGACGTTACGACAGCGGGGAGGATCGGAGTCCCTCGCCCGAACCACCCGGTCCGCAGGTCTTTAGCCGAGCCATTCGGCGGGCGCCGTTTCCGCCCCGATTCCGACCCCCGACTACTATCACGAAGTATTCGGGGGAAACGAGACCGGAATTGTGGCTTGCGGACTACCGCCTGGCCTGTCAGCTGGGTGGGACGGACGATGACAACCTCATCATCCGAAACCTCCCCCTGTTTCTCTCCGACACCGCTCGTGCCTGGTTGAAGCACCTGCCCCCGGGACAGATTTCCAACTGGGAGGATCTGGTCCAGGCTTTCGCCGGGAACTTCCAGGGCACGTACGTGCGCCCCGGGAATTCCTGGGACCTCCGAAGCTGTCGGCAACTGCCGGGAGAGTCCCTTCGGGACTACATCCGGCGGTTCTCGAAGCAGCGCACCGAGCTGCCCAACATCACCGACTCCGATGTCATCGGCGCGTTCCTCGCCGGCACCACCTGCCGCGACCTGGTGAGCAAGCTGGGTCGCAAGACCCCCACCAGGGCGAGCGAGCTGATGGACATCGCCACCAAGTTCGCCTCCGGCCAAGAGGCGGTAGAGGCCATCTTCCGAAAGGACAAGCAGCCCCAGGGCCGCCCGTCGGAAGATGCTCCCGAGGCGTCTACTCCGCGCGGCGCCAAGAAGAAAGGCAGGAGGAAGTCGCAAGCGAAACGCGACGTTCCCGATGCAGACCTTGTCGCCGCCGCCGAGCGCAAGAACCCTCGGAAGCCCCCCGGAGGTGCTAACCTCTTCGACAAGGCACTCAAGGAGACGTGCCCCTACCATCAGGGGCCCGTCAAGCATACCCTCGAAGAGTGCGTCATGCTTCGGCGTCACTTCCATCGGGCCGGGCCACCCGCAGAGGGTGGCAGGGCTCACGACGACGACAAAGGGGAGGATCGCCAAGCAGGAGAGTTCCTAGAGGTCCGCGATTGCTTCATGATCTACGGAGGGCATGCGGCAAACGCCTCGGCCCGGCATCGTAAGCAAGAGCGTCGGGAGGTCTGCTCGGTGAAGGTGGCGGCGCCAGTCTACCTAGACTGGTCCGACAAGCCCATCACCTTCGACCGGGACGACCACCCCGACCACGTGCCGAGCCCGGGGAAGTACCCGCTCGTCGTCGATCCCGTCATCGGCGACGTCAGGCTCACCAAGGTCCTGATGGATGGAGGCAGCTGCCTCAACATCATCTACGCTGAGACCCTCAGGCTCCTGCGCGTCGACCTGTCATCCGTCCGAGCAGGCGCTGCGCCCTTCCATGGGATCATCCCCGGGAAGCGTGTCCAGCCCCTCGGACAGCTCGACCTCCCTGTCTGCTTCGGAACACCCTCCAACTTCCGAAGGGAGACTTTGACGTTCGAGGTGGTCGGGTTCCGAGGAACCTACCACGCAGTGTTGGGAAGGCCATGCTACGCGAAGTTCATGGCCATCCCCAACTACACCTACCTGAAGCTCAAGATGCCGGGCCCCAACGGGGTCATCACCGTCGGCCCCACGTACAAACACGCCTTCGAATGCGATGTGGAGTGCGTGGAGTACGCCGAGGCCCTCGCCGAGTCCGAGGCCCTCATTGCCGACCTGGAAAGCCTCTCCCGAGAGGTGCCGGACGTGAAGCGGCATGCCGGCAACTTCGAGCCAGCGGAGACGGTTAAGGCCGTCCCTCTCGACCCCAGCGGCGACACCTCCAAGCAGATCTGGATCGGTTCCGGGCTCGACCCCAAATAGGAAGCAGTGCTCGTCGACTTTCTCCGTGCAAACGCCGACATTTTTGCGTGGAGTCCCTCGGACATGCCCGGCATACCGAGGGAAGTCGCCGAGCACTCGCTGGATATTCGGGCCGGGGCCCGACCGGTCAGACAACCTCTGCGCCGATTCGACGAGGAAAGGCGCAGGGTGATAGGCGAGGAGGTCCACAAGCTGATGGCAGCAGGGTTTATTAAATAGGTATTCCATCCCGAATGGCTTGCCAACCCTGTACTTGTGAGGAAAAAAGGGGGGAAGTGGCGGATGTGTGTAGACTACACTGGTCTCAACAAAGCATGTCCGAAGGTCCCCTACCCTCTACCTCGCATCGATCAAATCGTGGACTCCACTGCAGGGTGCGAAACCCTGTCTTTCCTCGATGCTTACTCAGGGTATCATCAAATCAAGATGAAAGAGTCCGACCAGCTCGCGACTTCCTTCATCACGCCCTTCGGCATGTACTGTTATGTCACAATGCCGTTCGGTTTGAGGAACGCGGGTGCAACGTACCAGCGGTGCATGAACCATGTGTTCGGTGAACACATTGGTCGCACGGTCGAGGCCTACGTCGACGACATCGTAGTCAAGACGAGGAAAGCCTCCGACCTTCTCTCCGACCTCGAACTGACATTCCGATGTCTCAAGGCGAAGGGCGTTAAGCTCAATCCCGAGAAGTGCGTCTTCGGGGTGCCCCGAGGCATGCTCTTGGGGTTCATCGTCTCCGAACGGGGCATCGAAGCCAACCCGGAGAAGATCGCAGCGATCACAAACATGGGGCCCATCAAGGACTTAAAAGGCGTACAGAGGGTCATGGGATGCCTCGCGGCCTTGAGCCGTTTCATCTCGCGCCTCGGCGAAAGAGGCCTGCCCCTGTACCGCCTCTTAAGGAAGGCCGAGTGCTTCACTTGGACTCCCGAGGCCGAGGAAGCCCTCGGGAACCTGAAGGCGCTCCTCACCCAGGCGCCCATCTTGGTACCCCCAGCTGATGGAGAAACCCTCCTGGTCTACGTCGCCGCAACCACTCAGGTGGTCAGCGCCGCGATCGTAGTCGAAAGGCAGGAAGAGGGGCATGCTTTGCCCGTTCAGAGGCCAGTCTACTTCGTCAGCGAAGTGCTGTCCGAGACCAAGATCCGCTACCCACAAGTCCAGAAGCTGCTATATGCAGTGATCCTGACGAGGCGAAAGCTGCGACATTACTTCGAGTCCCATCCGGTGACTGTGGTGTCATCCTTCCCCCTGGGGGAGATCATCCAGTCCCGAGAAGCCTCGGGGCGGATCGCGAAGTGGGCGGTGGAAATCATGGGCGAGGCAATCTCGTTCGCCCCTCGGAAGGCCATCAAGTCCCAGGTACTAGCGGATTTCGTAGCCGAATGGGTCGATACCCAGTTGCCAACGGCTCCGATCCAACCAGAGCTTTGGACCATGTTTTTCGACGGGTCGCTGATGAAGACGGGAGCTGGCGCGGGCCTGCTTTTCGTCTCGCCCCTCGGGAAACACCTGCGCTACGTGCTCCGCCTCCATTTCCCGGCGTCCAACAATGTGGCTGAGTACGAGGCTCTGATCAACGGATTGCGAATCGCCATCGAACTAGGGGTCCGACGCCTCGATGCGCGCGGCGACTCGCAGCTCGTCATCGATCAAGTCATGAAGAACTCCCACTGCCGCGACCCGAAGATGGAGGCCTACTGTGAAGAGGTTCGACGCCTGGAAGACAAGTTCTACGGGCTCGAGCTTAACCACATCGCCCGGCGCTACAACGAGACTGCGGACGAGCTGGCGAAGATAGCCTCGGGGCGAACGGCGGTTCCCCCGGACGTCTTCTCCCGGGATCTGCACCAACCCTCCGTCAAGGTAGGCGACGCGCCCGAGCCCGAGGCACCCTCGGCCTCGTCCGAGGTAACCTCGGCCCAGCCCGAGCCATCCTCGGCTCAACCCGAGGAACCCTCGGAGCCCGAGGGCGAAGCGCTGCGCATCGAGGAGGAGCAGAACGGGGTCGCGCCAGATCAAGATTGGAAAACCCCGTACCTGCAATATCTCCGCCAAGGGGAACTGCCCCTCGACCGAGCCGAGGCTCGGCGGGTAGCGCGATGCGCAAAATCGTTCGTCTTGCTGGGCGATGAGAAGGAGCTCTACCACCGCAGCCCCTCGGGCATCCTCCAGCGATGCATCTCCATCGCCGAGGGTCAGAACCTCCTGCAGGAAATACACTCGGGGGCTTGCGGTCATCATGCAGCACCTCGAACCCTCGTTGGGAACGCTTTCCGCCAAGGCTTCTACTGGCCAACGGCGGTGGCTGACGCCACTAGAATTGTCCGCGCCTGCGAAGGGTGCCAATTCTATGCGAGGCAGACCCACCTGCCCGCTCAGGCTCTGCAGACGATAC
This sequence comes from Zea luxurians, assembly GCA_029449295.1. NCBI lineage: Eukaryota > Viridiplantae > Streptophyta > Magnoliopsida > Poales > Poaceae > Zea > Zea luxurians. The sequence continues at coordinate 86,077,007 of JAOPSE010000008.1, read as the reverse complement.
CCATCACCTGGCCCTTCGCAGTGTGGGGTCTGGACCTCGTCGGCCCTCTGCAGAAGGCGCCCGGGGGCTACACGCACCTGCTGGTCGCCATCGACAAATTCTCCAAGTGGATCGAGGTCCGACCCCTAAACAGCATCAGGTCCGAGCAGGCAGTGGCGTTCTTCACCAACATCATCCATCGCTTCGGGGTCCCGAACTCCATCATCACCGACAATGGCACCCAGTTCACCGGCAAAAAATTCTTGGATTTTTGCGAGGATCACAACATCCGGGTGGACTGGGCCGCCGTAGCTCACCCCATGTCGAATGGGCAAGTGGAACGTGCCAACGGCATGATTCTACAAGGGCTCAAGCCTCGGATTTACAACGGTCTCAACAAGTTCGGCAAGCGGTGGATGAAGGAACTCCCCTCGGTGGTCTGGAGCCTGAGGACGATGCCAAGCCGAGCCACAGGTTTCACGCCGTTCTTCCTGGTCTACGGGGCCGAGGCCATCCTGCCCACGGACCTGGAATACGGCTCCCCGAGGACGAGGGCCTACAACGAAGAAAGCAACCAAGCTAGCCGAGAAGACTCGCTGGACCAGCTGGACGAGGCTCGGGACAGGGCCTTACTACACTCGGCGCGGTATCAGCAGTCCCTGCGACGCTACCACGCCCGAGGGGTCCGACCCCGAGATCTCCAGGTGGGCGATCTGGTGCTTCGGCTGCGGCAAGACGCCCGAGGGAGGCACAAGCTCACGCCCCCCTAGGAGGGGCCATTCATCATCGCCAAAATTCTGAAGCCCGGAACGTACAAGCTGGCCAACAGTCAAGGCGAGGTCTACGGCAACGCTTGGAACATCCAACAGCTACGTCGCTTCTACCCTTAAGATGTTTCCAAGTTGTTCATATACCCCGCACCCACGCAAAGTTTAGTCAACAAGGAAGGGTCGGCCTCGCCTTGGCAAAGCCCGACCCTCCCTCGGGGGCTAAAAGGGGGGAAACCCCCTCTGCGTCAAAATTTTCCTCGAACAAAAAATCTCTTTCACCAGAACATCTTTCGTGCTTTTTGACTACTTCGGAAAGTGGGTCCTGGAAACGACGGGGTACACGTAAGCAGTCAAGGCTGACCGAGCCGAGGGACTCCTACGCCTCCGAGATACGGATACCTCACTCGTCACCTTCTGCGATAAGTAACTCGCGCTCGGATAAAGTGACTCCGCAGATCGAACGAGTCTTTACGTACGGAAGCTCTTCTGTTGAAGCGGTTCTTCGAGCCTTCTCGACCGAGTCGGTGACAGGGCCTCATGGACGGGTAAAAGTACGCGTAAGCGGCGAGGCCGACCGAGCCGAGGGACTCCCACGCCTCCGGGATACGGATACCTCACTCGTCACCTCCCGCGAGAAGCAACTCTTGCTCGCACTAACATCCCTGCTACCGACAAAAAGTCCAGATACTCGAAACGAGAGGAAAAGAGACACAGCTTTATAACGCAACAAGGGTATGTGTTCTGGCCTCAACGGCCGCACAAGGCCCACGCTACAAGACGATTTGACCCTGCAGGCTCGGATCTTGACGCTGGAAGAGGGCGACGACACCCTCGACATCAACAGCACCTTCGGCAAGGCCCGACCTAGCCTCGGGCGGCAACGCGGTCCGAGGGCCTCCGCTCCGAAGGACGACGTCATCACCGCGCTCGAGCAATCTCTGCCAGAGACTTCCCCGAGAACCCGGCCCGAGCGGATGGCTCGGCCGGCCACCTCCGAGGCCTCGGCCGACCACCTTCCGAGGGCACCAGCTCGGTCCGAAGCCTCGGCTAATCAGCTCCGACGTCGATCCTGCCAACAGACAACCCGGCTAGGCTCCGGCCAACCAGGTTTCATTTCCGAAGCCAACAACGCCTCTGCTCATGCTGATATCGCTACCCCTGGCCTCGGCTCGTCGAAGAGCGGCCGAGGGGTCTCTTTAACTAAGCTAGAGGAGCCTCGGACAACAGGTCCGACCGAGCCGAGGGATTCCTACGCCTCCGGGATACGGATACCTCACTCGTCACCTTGACACGGGGCGACTCATGCTTGGTGAAGCGGTTCAGACAATCGACAGGCGAGTCTTAGTGCTCAGAAATGAGGAAAAAACACGGCTCTGTGCCGGAGCTACATACGTGTTCAGGCCCCGAAAGCCGAAATGAACAAAAAACCCGGCACTCGAAGTGCCATTACAAACGGAACTCCGGTTCCCCCCCCCCCCCGCAGGTACGAACAACCCCACTCGATGGGGATAGGCCTGCGGGGCAGCAGAAGACCGACGAACGGCACGTCGCCGCCCGCCCCGGCAGCGGCGACGATGAAGACGTCTGTCCTGGGGAGCCCAACAGCAGCAGTGGTGGCCTCAGGGCGGACGCTGCTGCTGGGAGGTCTCCGCCCTTGCCCAAACTCGAGAGGCAAGGACGGACAGAAGGCCGTAGAGTCGGAGGTCGGTCCGTGGCCAACCTCGGCTGTCGCGCCGGCGGAAGAACCTCTTCCAGCTGCCGTGGCGGGAGGCGGCACCGGGGGCGGCTCCGAGAGTGCTCGGCTCAGAGAGCCGGGCACGCTGCAGCTGTTGGCGCCACGGGCGACTCCCGCCCTTCCCCCCGATCACTGAGGGAAGGAGCGGGTCACCACCCGCGCAGGGGCCAACCCCGACCCGGCACACGCCCCTCCTCAGCCCTGGTGATGAAAATCCTTGAGGCTGAGGAAGGGGCGGATGCCGCAGCCCGGCTCGCTTTCCCCCACCATCAAGCCGGAGGTCGCCCTCTTGGGTGACCGCCGGTGGAGGGGTGCAGCCGGGCTGCATGATGAAAATCCTTGAAGCCGAACGATGGCTGAAAGGTACCAACTCCCACGGAGTTGCGTTCCTCCGGCGATGGAGCGAAAAGACGTCGGTTCCCCCCCATCCGGGGGCTCGGAAGATGGAGAGACACAATGCATAGGGGAGGTAGGAGACATGGTCACCTCACGAAGGGGGTCGCCCTCCTTTTAAAGGCAACTCCCCCTGCTTGCGCCCTCAACCGTCACGGGCTGAGTCTTCTCCAACACGCCTCCAAAGTCCTCCCCTGCGGCACGGGGGCTGGGGCCCGCCTGTCATGCGGACCGGCTCCAGGCAAAGAAAGCCGAACCGCCGCGCACGACGCACGCAACCACCCAGCGGTTACAAGTAACCCTCCACTTTTGCCCAGACCAGCGGGCAAAGGGGGGAAGCGGCCATGCAGGCGGCATGCAACCGCGCCAAGTGGACGCGCCTCTCCGACTCCTGACAGGCCAGCGCGACGGCTCAAGCCCACGCGTCGTGCAACTGGCGCGCCGGGCGCTGCATGCGAACCGCTGTGCCTCTCGCTCCCCCACCGCACCTCCTCGATTGTGGAACCAATACCGCGACTCGAGGCCGCCCAGCCTGCGATCCAGCGGCGCCAGCCTGGCGCAGCGGTCAAACGCGGTCAAAAACGGGCCGGCAGTAATGACGGTGGCAGGCGCGCGAGAGCAGCGGTCACGCCATCGGCCAGGCTCACGTCCCATCCGGAGGCAGCAAGAGAACTCCCTCTCACGGCGTGAAGACGACGCACCCGTGACCCGTACCTCGAACGGCTCGCGCACGCAACGGCAGCTTCGCCGACCGCTTACCCCGGCGCATTAACCCCGCGGCGAAACAGGTGACGTTTCTGGCAGGGGCAGCTGGCGACGCTTCGCCTCCGCCAAAACGACCACGCCGAAAAAGGTACGCCACGACGTTCAATTTCGAATCCTTTTTCCCTTTTCCTTCTTTCTCTATCTCTTGCAACAGGGAACGAGAAGGGGGATAACCCCAAAGGGATCCTTCCCCGTGAAGGAACTAGGCTCCGAGCCTCCCTACTGATCAGGGGTTCGAAGGCTGGCCCCCCGAAGGGTTCAACAGCCGCCTCAGATCGCGTGGGCCCGACACCCACTACTGGTCAGGGGTTCGAAGGTCGGCCCCCGAAAGGTCCCACGACCGCCTCAGGCTACTCGGGCTCCGTGCCCCCTACTGATCAGGGGTTCGAAGGCTGGCCTGTCGAAGGGTTCACAGTCGCCTCAGACGCCGAGCGAGGGATGACCAGGGGTACGTTCGATACATAACCAAGGCTCGGGCTGCGCTCCCGAGGTACCCTAGGACATTTCCGAGACCAGCGGGAACGACTCTGTAACGGAATCCCATCGGAGGGAGGCAACGAGCCCTCGGACCCCGTCGCTAGGGGACCGGGTCCGGCAGATCACCCGCAGGTACTTTTGGGCGTGCCTCCGGGCCCCTAGCCGACCCCCAACGAACGGGGCACGGACGTCCACTCGGATTACCCGATTGCAGCTCACCGGAGACACCATGTTCGGTGCCCATCGAGGGTAACATGGCGCACTCCCCCCCTCCTCCTTGCGGAAAGGCGACGTAGGGGCGTATATAAAAAGTCGAGTCTGTCCCTGATCGTCCTCTCGCTCCGTGCGAAGGCTCGGGGGCTGCTCTCGCAAACCCGGCTCCGGCCGAACCGTTGACAGCGTCAACATACCAGCCCGAGAACTTGGGCCCCGACAGTGCACCTGGGTTACGCCCTGCTCGCATGAGGGAACCGCCAGACCAGCCGAGGCATTACGCAAGGCATTAAGACCTCGAAGGAGTGAAACCACTCCTCCGAGGCCTCGGGGGCTACACCCGGCGGGTGCGCTCGCGCGCACCCACCGGAACAAAGTACCACCGAGAAAGGCTGGTCCCCTTACAAAAAAGTGCGACGCAAGCCTCCAAGCGAGTGTTAACACTCTCTTCGAGGCTCAGGGGCTACTGTCGGGGACCATAATTAGGGGTACCCTCAAGACGCCTAATTCTCAGCTGGTAACCCCCATCAGCATAAAGCTGCAGAGGCCTGATGGGTTTGATTAAGTCAGGGATCAGTCCATACGAGTGACTTGACCACGCCACGCCCGAGCCTAGCCTCGGGCGAGGGCAGCCGACCCTAAGATGACTCCATCTCGCCTGAGGCCTCCTCTTTCACGGCAGACGCATCTCCGGCTCGCCCTAGGCCCCGCCTTCGATAAGAAGAAACCCTGACTAAATCACCGTGCCAACCGACCGAGTCACCGGGGCGTTTAACGCAAAAGGTAAGACCAACGGGCGACCAGACTTCGCCAGAGGTGCCATAGGAGGCTCCACCCGACCCAGGGCTCGGACTCGGGCTAAGGCCCCGGAAGACGGCGAACTCCGCTCCGCCCGACCCAGGGCTCGGACTCGGGCTAAGGCCCCGGAAGACGGCGAACTCCGCTCCGCCCGACCCAGGGCTCGGACTCGGGCTAAGGCCCCGGAAGACGGCGAACTCCGCTCCGCCCGACCCAGGGCTCGGACTCGGGCTAAGGCCCCGGAAGACGGCGAACTCCGCTCCGCCCGACCCCAGGGCTCGGACTTGGGCTAAGGCCCCGGAAGACGGCGACCTCCGCCTCGCCCGACCTAGGGCTCGGACTCCGCCTCGGCCTCTGCCGAATGATCTCCGCCTCGCCCGACCCAGGGCTCGGACTCTGCCTCTGTCTTGCAGGACGGACTCGACCTCGGCTTCGGAGGAGCCTCCACGACGCTCGACCTAGGACACGAGACCGCCACGTCAACAGGAAGCGTCATCATCACCCTGCCCTGAGCCGACTTGGGTCGCAGAGAACAAGACCGGCGTCCCATCTGGCCAGCTACGCCAGATAGGCAATGATGGCGCCCCGCTAGATCATGACGACGGCGGCTCTCAGCTCCCTTACGAAAGCAGGAGAACGTCAGCAAGGGCCCAGCCACTTCGACAGCTGTCCCCCCGTCCGGCTCCGTTACTCCTCCGACAGCCACGACGCTACACCAACAGGGTGCCAAGATCTCTCCGGCTGCCACCTTGGCATGTACATAGGGCGCTAGCTCTCCCTCGCTAGACACGTAGCACCTTGCTACACCCCCATCTTGTACACCTGGATCCTCTCCTTACGACTATAAAAGGAAGGACCAGGGCCTTCTTAGAGAAGGTTGGCCTCGCGGGGACGAAGGGCAGGGGCAGGCGCTCTCTCGGGGCCGCTCGCTCCCCTCACCTCGCGCGGACGCTTGTAACCCCCTACTGCAAGCGCACCCGACCTGGGCGCGGGACGAACACGAAGGCCGCGGGAATTCTCCGACTCCCTCACGACCCGGCTCCGGCCACCGACCTCTCTCTCTCTGTTCCCCCCTTCGCGCTCGCCCACGCGCTCGACCCATCTGGGCTGGGGCACGCGGCACTCTCACTCGTCGGCTCGGGGACCCCCCGGTCTCGGAACGCCGACTGTAGGGGATGAGGATTATGATACGGACGAGGTGGCCCAAATCGAGCACTTCAACTCCCAAGCCACAACCATACTCCTTGCCTCTCTAAGCAAGGAGGAATACAACAAGGTGCAAGGGTTGAAGAATGCAAAGGAGATTTGGGACCTACTCAAGACCGCGCACGAGGGTGATGAACTCACCAAGATCACAAAGAGGGAAACGATCGAGGGGGAGCTCGGTCGTTTTCGTCTTCGCCAAGGGGAGGAGCCACAAGATATGTACAACTGGCTCAAAACCTTGGTGAACCAAGTGCGCAACCTCGGGAGCAAGAAATGGGATGACCACGAGGTGGTTAAGGTTATTCTAAGATCTCTCATTTTCCTTAACCCCACTCAAGTTCAATTAATTCGTGGTAATCCTAGATACCCACTAATGACCCCCGAGGAAGTTATTGGGAATTTTGTGAGCTTTGAATGTATGATCAAGGGCTCAAAGAAGATCAACGAGCTTGATGAACCCTCCACGTCCGAAGCACAACCGGTGGCATTCAAGGCGACGGGGGAGAAGAAGGAGGAGTCTACACCGAGTAGACAACCAATTGACGCCTCCAAGCTCGACAATGAGGAGATGGCTTTAATCATCAAAAGCTTTCGCCAAATCCTCAAGCAACGGAAAGGGAAGGATTACAAGTCCCGTTCCAAGAAGGTGTGCTACAAATGTGGTAAGCCCGGTCATTTCATTGCAAAATGTCCTATATCTAGTGACAGTGACAGGGGCGACGACAAGAAGGGCAAGAGGAGAGAAAAGAAGAGGTACCACAAGAAGAGAGGCGGCGATGCCCACGTGTGCCGCGAGTGGAACTCCGATGAGAGCTCCACCGACTCCTCCTCCGATGACGAGGACGCCGCCAACATCGCCTTCACCAAGGGACTCCTCTTTCCCAACGTCGGCCACAAATGCCTCATGGCAAAGGACGGCAAAAAGAAGAAGGTTAAATCCAAATCCTCCACTAAATATGAGTCTTCTAGTGATAATAATGCTAGTGATGAGGAGGATAACTTGCATACCCTTTTTGCCAACCTTAACATGGAACAAAAAGAAAAGTTAAATGAATTGATTAGTGCTATTCATGAAAAAGATGACCTTTTGGATTCCCAAGAGGATTTTCTAATTAAAGAAAACAAGAAACATGTTAAGGTTAAGAATGCTTATGCTCTAGAGGTAGAAAAATGTGAGAAATTATCTAGTGAGCTAAGCACATGCCATGACACTATTGCCAACCATAGAAACGAAAATGCTAAATTAATTGCTAAGGTTGATTCTCATGTTTGTGATGCTTCAATTCCCAATCTTAGAAATGATGATAATAATTTGCTTGCTAAGATTAAGGAATTGAATGATTCTCTTGCTAGCCTTAGAGTAGAAAATGAAAATTTGATTGCTAAGGCTAAAGATTTTGATGTTTGCAATACTATTATTTCCGACCTTAGAACTAAGAATGTTATGTTGCATGCTAAGGTTGTAGAATTAAAATCTTGCAAACCCTCTACATCTACCGTTGAGCACACTTCTATTTGTACTAGATGTAGAGATGTTGATATCAATGCTATTCATGATCACATGGCTTTAATTAAACAACAAAATGATCATATAGCATTATTAGATGCCAAAATTGCCGAGCATAACTTAGAGAATGAAAAGTTTAAATTTGCTAGAAGTATGCTCTACAATGGGAGACGCCCTGGCATCAAGGATGGCATTGGCTTCCAAAGGGGAGACAATGTCAAACTTAATGCCCCTCCAAAGAATTTATATAACTTTGTTAAGGGCAAGGCTCCCATGCCTCAGGATAACGAGGGTTACATTTTGTACCCTGCCGGTTATCCCGAGAGCAAAATTAGGAGAACTCATTCTAGGAAGTCTCACTCTGGGCTTAACTATGCTTTTATGTATAAGGGTGAGACATCTAGCTCTAGGCAACCAACCCATGCCAAGTTGCCTAGAAAGAAAACTCCTAATGCATCAAATGATCATGCTATTTCATTTAAAACTTTTGATGCTTCTTATGTGCTTACTAACAAATCCGGCAAGGTAGTTGCCAAGATTATTGGGGGCAAACACAAGGGCTCCAAGACTTGTGTTTGGGTACCCAAAGTTCTTGTTTCTAATGCCAAAGGACCCAAAACCGTTTGGGTACCTAAAGTCAAGAACTGAAATTGTTTTGTAGGTTTATGCATCCGGGGGCTCAAGTTGGATACTCGACAGCGGGTGCACAAACCACATGATAGGGGAGAAGAAGATGTTCTCCTCATATGAGAAAAACCAAGATCCCCAACGAGCTATCACATTCGGGGATGGAAATCAAGGTTTGGTCAAAGGATTGGGTAAAATTGCTATATCACCTGACCATACTATTTCCAATGTTTTTCTTGTAGATTCTTTAGATTACAATTTGCTTTCCGTATCCCAATTATGTCAAATGGGCTACAACTGTCTATTTACTGATGTAGGTGTCACTGTCTTTAGAAGAAGTGATGATTCAATAGCATTTAAGGGAGTGTTAGAGGGTCAACTATACTTGGTAGATTTTGATAGAGCTGAACTCGACACTTGCTTAATTGCTAAGACTAACTTGGGTTGGCTCTGGCACCGCCGACTAGCCCATGTTGGAATGAAAAATCTTCATAAGCTTCTAAAGGGAGAACATATTTTAGGACTAACCAATGTTCATTTTGAGAAAGACAGGATTTGTAGCGCATGCCAAGCCGGGAAGCAAGTTGGCACTCATCATCCACACAAGAACATCATGACAAGTGACAGGCCACTAGAGCTCCTACACATGGACCTATTCGGCCTGATCGCTTACATAAGCATCGGCGGGAGTAAGTACTGTCTAGTTATTGTGGATGATTATTCTCGCTTCACTTGGGTGTTCTTTTTGCAGGAAAAATCTCATACCCAAGAGACCTTAAAGGGATTCTTGAGACGGGCTCAAAATGAGTTCGGCTTAAGGATCAAGAAAATTAGAAGTGACAATGGGACGGAGTTCAAGAACTCTCAAATTGAAGGCTTCCTTGAGGAGGAGGGCATCAAGCATGAGTTCTCTTCTCCCTACACTCCACAACAAAATGGTGTAGTGGAGAGGAAGAATCGAACTCTATTGGACATGGCAAGGACCATGCTTGATGAGTACAAGACACCGGATCGGTTTTGGGCCGAGGCGGTCAACACCGCCTGCTACGCCATCAACCGGTTATATCTTCACCGAATCCTCAAGAAGACATCCTATGAACTCCTAACCGGTAAAAAGCCAAATATTTCATATTTTAGAGTTTTTGGTAGCAAATGTTTTATTCTTGTCAAAAGAGGTAGAAAATCTAAATTTGCTCCTAAAACTGTAGAAGGCTTTTTACTAGGATATGACTCAAACACAAGGGCATATAGAGTCTTTAACAAGTCCTCAGGACTAGTTGAAGTTTCTTGTGACGTTGTGTTTGATGAGACTAACGGCTCTCAAGTAGAGCAAGTTGATCTTGATGAGATAGGTGAAGAACAGGCTCCGTGCATCGCGCTAAGGAACATGTCCATTGGGGATGTGTGTCCCAAGGAATCCGAAGAGCCTCCACATGCACAAGATCAACCATCCTCCTCCACGCAAGCATCTCCGCCAACCCAAAATGAGGACGAGGCTCAAGTTGATGAAGGAGAAGATGAAAGAGATGAGTCCCCTCAAGATGACGGCAACGATCAAGGGGGAGATGCAAATGATCAAGACAAGGAGGATGAACAACCAAGGCCGCCACACCCAAGAGTCCACCAAGCAATACAACGAGATCACCCCGTCGACACCATCCTCAGCGACATTCATAAGGGGGTAACCACTCGATCTCGTGTTGCACATTTTTGTGAGCATTACTCTTTTGTTTCCTCTATTGAGCCACACAGGGTAGAGGAAGCACTCCAAGATTCGGATTGGGTGATGGCGATGCAAGAGGAGCTCAACAACTTCACGAGGAACGAGGTATGACATTTAGTTCCACGTCCTAACCAAAATGTTGTAGGAACCAAGTGGGTCTTCCGCAACAAACAAGACGAGCATGGTGTGGTGACAAGGAACAAAGCTCGACTCGTGGCCAAGGGATATTCACAAGTCGAAGGTTTGGATTTTGGTGAAACCTATGCACCCGTAGCTAGGCTTGAGTCCATTCACGTATTATTAGCCTATGCTACTTACCATGGCTTCAAGCTTTACCAAATGGACGTGAAGAGTGCCTTCCTCAACGGACCAATCAAGGAAGAGGTCTATGTTGAGCAACCTCCCGGCTTTGAAGATAGTGAGTACCCTAACCATGTCTATAGGCTCTCTAAGGCGCTTTATGGGCTCAAGCAAGCCCCAAGAGCATGGTATGAATGCCTTAGAGATTTCCTTATTGCTAATGGCTTCAAAGTCGGCAAGGCCGATCCTACTTTGTTCACTAAAACTCTTGACAATGATTTGTTCGTATGCCAAATTTATGTTGATGATATCATATTTGGGTCTACTAACGAATCTACATGTGAAGAATTTAGTAGGATCATGACACAAAAATTCGAGATGTCGATGATGGGGGAGTTGAAGTATTTTCTAGGATTCCAAGTCAAGCAACTCCAAGAGGGCACCTTCATTTGCCAAACGAAGTACACTCAAGACATTCTAACCAAGTTTGGAATGAAGGATGCCAAGCCCATCAAGACACCCATGGGAACCAATGGGCATCTCGACCTCGACACGGGAGGTAAATCCGTTGATCAAAAGGTATACCGGTCGATGATTGGTTCATTGCTTTATTTATGTGCATCTCGACCGAACATTATGCTTTCCGTTTGCATGTGTGCAAGATTCCAATTCGACCCTAAGGAATCCCACCTTACGGCCGTAAAACGAATCTTGAGATATTTGGCTTATACTCCTAAGTTTGGGCTTTGGTACCCTCGGGGATCCACATTTGATTTGATTGGTTATTCGGACGCCGATTGGGCAGGGTGTAAGATTAATAGGAAGAGCACATCGGGGACTTGCCAGTTCTTGGGAAGATCCTTGGTGTCTTGGGCTTCAAAGAAGCAAAATTCGGTTGCTCTTTCTACCGCCGAAGCCGAGTATATTGCCGCAGGCCATTGTTGCGCGCAATTGCTTTGGATGAGGCAAACCCTGCGGGACTATGGTTACAAATTGACCAAAGTTCCCCTTCTATGTGATAATGAGAGTGCAATCCGCATGGCGGATAATCCCGTTGAGCATAGTCGCACTAAACACATAGCCATTCGGTATCATTTTCTTAGGGATCACCAACAAAAGGGGGATATCGAGATTTCATACATTAACACTAAAGATCAATTAGCCGATATGTTTACCAAGCCACTTGATGAACAAACTTTTACCAAACTTAGGCATGAGCTCAATATTCTTGATTCTAGGAATTTCTTTTGCTAACTTGCACACATAGCTCTTAAGTATACCTTTGATCATGTCTCTTTGATATATGCTATGACTAATGTGTTTTCAAGTGTATTTCAAACCAAGTCATAGGTATATTGAAAGGGAATTGGAGTCTTCGACAAAGACAAAGGCTTCCACTCCACTCTTCTACTCATCCTTCGCCGTCGCTCCGCCTCACTCTCCGTCTTTGGTATAATCTTCACTCATATGTTTTATTTGCCAAAGGGGAGAAAATAGTTAGGAAAGGGCTTATATCCCACTCAAAGTATCCGTTTTTGGCGATTCATGCCAAAGGGGGAGAAAGTATGAGCCCAAAGCAAAAGGACCGCACCACCACCCTAATTTTAAAATTAATGATTTTCAATTGGTATATTTCAAATTGGTATTTCATTGTGTTCTATAGGGGGAGAAAGTAGTACTTTCAAAATAGATATCTTAAAACCCTCTTGAACACTAAGAGGAGAATTTATTTGAGGGGGAGTTTTGTTTAGTCAAAGGAAAAGCATCTCAAACAAAAGGAGAAAATTTCAAATCTTGAAAATGCTTCTCAAAATCCTATTCATTCACCTTTGACTATCTTGCAAAAGGACTTTGAAAAGAATTTACAAAAGAATTTGCAAAAACAAAACATGTGGTGCAAATGTGGTCCAATATGTCAAAAATAAAGAAACAATCCATGCATATCTTGTAAGTATTTATATTGGCTCAATTCCAAGCAACCTTTGCACTTACATTATGCAAACTAGTTCAATTATGCACTTTTACATTTGCTTTGGTTTGTGTTGGCATCAATCACCAAAAAGGGGGAGACTGAAAGGGAATTAGGCTTACACCTAGTTCCTAAATAATTTTGGTGGTTGAATTGCCCAACACAAATAATTGGACTAACTAGTTTGCTCTAGTGTATAAGTTATACAGGTGCCAAAGGTTCACACTCAGCCAATAAAAAGACCAAGTTTTGGGTTCGACAAAGAAGCAAGGGACAACCGAAGGCACCTCTGGTCTGGCGCACCGGACTGTCCGGTGTACCACCGGACATGTCCGGTGCACCAGAGGACTCTGACTTCAAACTCTTCACCTTCGGGAAATTCCAGAGGCGAGTCCGCTATAATTCACCGGACTGTCCGGTGTACACCAGACATGTCCGGTGCTCCAAGGAAGAGCGGCCTACGGAACTCGCTAGCCTCGGGAATTCACTTCGGCCACTTCACTATAATTCACCGGACTGTCCGGTGCAACAGCGAGGCAACGACTATTTCGGCGCCAACGGCTACCTGCGACGCATTTAATGCGCGCGCTGCGCGCGCAGTGGTCAGGCACGCCCATGCTGGCGCACCGGACAATCTACAGTACATGTCCGGTGCGCCACCGGACATCCAGGCGGGCCCAGAAGTCAGAGCTCCAACGGTCGACCCCAACGGCTTTTGGTGACGTGGCTGTCGCACCGGACATGTCCGGTGTGCACCGGACTGTCCGGTGCGCCATCGAACAGACAGCCTCACCAAACGGCTAGTTTGGTGGTTGGGGCTATAAATACCCCCAACCACCCACCATTCATTGCATCCAAGTTTTCACACTTCCAACCCTTTACAAGAGCTAGGCATTCAATTCTAGACACACTCAAGAGATCAAATCCTCTCCCAAATTCCACACAAAGCTTTAGTGATTAGTGAGAGTGATTTGCTTGTGTTCTTTCGAGCTCTTGCACTTGGATTGCTTTCTTCTCTCTTTGATTCTTCATTGCGATCATACTCACTTGTAATTGAGACAAGAGACACCAATCTTGTGGTGGTCCTTGTGGGAACTTTGTGTTCCAAGTGATTGAGAAGGAAAGCTCACTCGATCCGCGGGATCGTTTGAGAGAGGGAAGGGTTGAAAGAGACCCGGCCTTTGTGGCCTCCTCAACGGGGAGTAGGTTTGAGAGAACCGAACCTCGGTAAAACAAATCCGCGTGTCTCACTTCATTATTCGCTTGCGATTTGTTTTGCACCCTCTCTCGCGGACTCTATTATATTTCTAACGCTAACCCAGCTTGTAGTTGTTATTATTTTTGAGATTTTCAGTTTCGCCCTATTCACTCCCCCTCTAGGCGACTTTCACCTTTGTATTTGAACCATAACCTAATAAAAACCCTTCTACAGCTTTGGGAGCAAATTTGGAATTCCTACCCTTCTTCACTAGAATGTAGCATTTACTCCCAAATACACGAAAGTACGATACATTGGGTTTGTTACCAGTTAGCAGCTCATATGAAGTCTTCTTGAGGAGGCGGTGAAGGTAGACCCTGTTGATGGCGTGGCAAGCCGTGTTCACGGCTTCCGACCAAAAGCACTCGGGGGTCTTGAACTCTCCAAGCATAGTCCTCGCCATATCTATGAGCGTCCTGTTCTTCCTCTCTACTACACCATTTTGCTGAGGTGTGTAGGGAGCGGAGAACTCGTGCTTGATCCCCTCCTCCTCAAGGAACTCCTCCACTTGAAGATTCTTGAATTCGGACCCGTTGTCGCTCCTTATCTTCTTTACCTTGAGCTCAAACTCATTTTGAGCTCTCCTGAGGAAGCGCTTGAGGGTCCCTTGGGTTTCAGACTTATCCTACAAAAAGAACACCCAAGTGAAGCGAGAAAAGTCATCAACAATAACTAGACCATACTTACTTCCTCCTATGCTCAGATAGGCGACAGGTCCGAAGAGGTCCATATGCAGCAGCTCCAGAGGTCTTGACGTGGTCATCACATTTTTGCTGTGATGTGCTCCTCCCACTTGTTTACCTGCTTGACAAGCTGCACAAGGTCTATCTTTTTCGAAATGAACATTGGTTAGACCTATCACGTGTTCTCCCTTTAGAAGCTTGTGGAGGTTCTTCATCCCCACATGTGCTAAGCGGCGATGCCATAACCAGCCCATGCAAGTCTTAGCCATTAAGCATGCATCTAGACCGGCTTATTCTTTTGCAAAATCAACTAAGTAAAGTTTGTCGTCTAGTACACCCTTAAAAGCTAGTGAACCATCACATCTTCTAAAGACAGACACATCTACATTTGTAAATAAACAGTTATATCCCATATTACACAATTGACTAACAGATAGTAAATTATATCCAAGACTCTCCACTAAAAACACATTAGAGATAGAATGCTCATTTGATATTGCAATCTTGCCTAAACCTTTCACCTTGCCTTGGTTCCCATCACCGAATATGATTGAATCTTGGGAATCCTTATTCTTGACGTAGGAGGTGAACATCTTCTTCTCCCCCGTCATATGGTTTGTGCATCCGTTGTCGATAATCCAGCTTGAGCCCCCGGATGCATAAACCTGCAAGGCAAATTTAGGCTTGGGTCTTAGGTACCCAACTCTTGTTGGGTCCTACAAGGTTAGTCACAATTTCCTTAGGGACCCAAATGCAAGTTTTATCACCCTTGCATTTTGCCCCTAATTTCCTAGCAACTATCTTCCTATCCTTTCTACAAATAGCAAAGGAAGCATTCAAAGCATGATAAATTGTAGAGGGACCATTCATAACTTTCCTAGAAGCATGAACAAAATTTTTTCTAGGCACATGATGAACATTTTTCCTAGGCATACCCCTACCATGCATATAGGAAGAACTAGGAGCAAACATAGCATACGAGTCATGTGAATCAAAAGCATTGCAATTACTATAAGACTGTCTTCTATCGTTGTACATAAAAGCATGGTTCTTTTTAGTACTACTTGCCATAGGGGCCTTCCCTTTCTCCTTGGCGGAGATGGGAGCCTTATGGCTTGTTATGTCCTTGGCTTCCCTCTTGAAGCCAAGTCCATCCTTAATTGAGGGGTGTCTACCAATCGTGTAGGCATCCCTTGCAAATTTTAGCTTATCGAAATCACTTTTGCTAGTCTTAAGTTGGGCATTAAGACTAGCTACTTCATCATTTAATCTCGAAATTGAAACTAGATGTCCATTACAGGCATCAATATCAAAATCCTTACACCTAGTGCAAATCATAACATGTTCTATACAAGAATTAGATTTATTTGCTACTTCTAATTTAGCATTTAAATCATTGCTAACACTTTGTAAAGTAGAAATGGTTTCATGACACGTAGATAGTTCATAAGAAAGCATTTCATTTCTCTTAACTTCTAAAGCATAGGATTTTTGTGCCTCTACAAATTTGTCATGTTCATCATACAACAAATCCTCTTGCTTTTCTAAAAGCCTATCCTTTTCATTCAAGGCGTCAATCAATTCATTGATTTTATCAATTTTATTTCTATCCAATCCCTTGAACAAGCTAGAGTAATCTATTTCCTCATCACTAGATTTGTCTTCACTTGAAGAAGCATAAGTAGAGTCTCGAGTACATACCTTCTTCTCCCTTGCCATAAGGCATGTGTGACGCTCGTTGGGGAAGAGGGATGACTTGTTGAAGGCGGTGGCGGCGAGTCCTTCGTTGTCGGAGTTGGACGAGGAGCAGTCCGAATCCCACTCCTTGCCAAGATGAGCCTCGCCCTTTGCCTTCTTATAATTCTTCTTCTTCTCCCTCTTGTTCCCTTGGTCCTGATCACTATCATTGTCGGGACAGTTAGCAATAAAATGACCAAGCTTACCGCATTTGAAGCATGAGCGCTTCCCCTTGGCTTTGGTCTTGCTTGGCTGTCCCTTGCGACCTTTGAGCGCCGTCTTGAATCTTTTGATGATGAGGGCCATCTCTTCATCATTAAGTCCGGCTGCCTCAATTTGTGCCACCTTACTAGGTAGCGCCTCCTTGCTTCTTGTTGCCTTGAGAGCAAGGGGTTGCGGCTCGTTGATCGGACCATTCAAGGCGTCGTCCACGTACCTCGCCTCCTTGATCATCATTCGCCCGCTAACGAATTTTCCAAGGACTTCTTCGGGCGACATTTTGGTGTACCTGGGATTCTCACGAATATTATTGACCAAATGAGGATCTAGAACGGTAAAGGACCTTAGCATCAGTCGGACGACGTCGTGGTCCGTCCATCGCGTGCTTCCATAGCTCCTTATTTTGTTGATAAGGGTCTTGAGCCGGTTGTATGTTTGAGTTGGCTCCTCGCCCCTTATCATCGCGAACCGCCCAAGCTTGCCCTCCACCAACTCCATCTTGGTGAGCAAGGTGACGTCATTCCCCTCATGAGAAATCTTGAGGGTGTCCCAGATCTGCTTGGCGTTATCCAAGCCGCTCACTTTGTGGTATTCATCCCTGCACAATGAAGCTAGAAGAACAGTAGTAGCTTGTGCATTCTTATGAATTTGTTCATTAATGTGCATTCCACTCTCTACAATCTCCCATATACTATGATGGAGAGATAATAGGTGACTACGCATTTTGTGGCTCCAAAATCCGTAGTCCTCCCCATCAAAGTGTGGGGGCTTGCCGAGTGGAATGGAGAGCAAATGTGAATTTGAACTTTGCGGAATACGAGAGTAGTCAAAAGAAAAGTTCGAATTAACCGGTTTCCTTCTCTCGTAGTCGTTGTGGTCGTCGTCCTTTTGGGAAGAAGTAGACTTATCGCTGTCGTCATAATAGACGATCTCCTTGATGCGCCTCGTCTTCTTCTTCTTCCCTTCCTTCCGTCTATGGCCCGAGCCGGAGTCGGTAGGCTTGTCGTCCTTCGGCTCGTTGACGAAGGATTCCTTCTCTTTGTCGTTGATCACGATTCCCTTCCCCTTAGGATCCATCTCTTCGGGCGGTTAGTCCCTTTGTGAAGAGAACGGCTCTGATACCAATTGAGAGCACCTAGAGGGGGGTGAATAGGTGATCCTGTGAAACTTAAAAACTTAAGCCACAAAACTTGGTTAATCGTTAGCACAATAATTGCCAAGTGGCTAAAGAGGAATCCTCAACAAAACACAATAACCAACAAGAATCAATCACAGAGATGGCACGGTGGTTATCCCGTGGTTCGGCCAAGACCAACGCTTGCCTACTCCACGTTGTGGCGTCCCAACGGACGAGGGTTGCAATCAACCCCTCTCAAGCGGTCCAAAGATCCACTTGAATACCACAGTGTTTTGCTTGCTTTTTCTCAATCCCGTTTGCGAGGAATCTCCACAACTTGGAGCCTCTCACCCTTACACTTGAAATTCACAAAGAACACGGAGCAAGGGAGGGATTAGCAACGCACACAAGAATCAGAGTGTCAACACGCACACAAGTCGCAACAAGAGCTCGCAACACAACTTAATGAGTTCACAACTCCACTAGAGCTCTATATGCTATCACAATGAAAAGAATGCGCGAAATCGATGTCTTGGTGCTTAAGAATGTTGTAGGAATGCTTGGTGTGCTCCTCCATGCGCCTAGGGGTCCCTTTTATAGCCCCAAGGCAGCTAGGAGCCGTTGAGAGCAATCTTGGAAGGCTGATCTTGCCTTCTGTCCACTGGCGCACCGGACAGTCCGGTGCACACCGGACACTGTCCGGTGCCCGATTTCTTTCCATAAACAGCGCAGTCGACCGTTGGCAGCCTGAGAGCCGTTGGCGCACCTGACATGTCCGGTGCACACCGGACAGTCTGGTGCCTTTTTCTAGCCGTTGGCTCGGCCACGTGTCCCACGCAGATTGCGCGGCCGACCGTTGGCCCGGCCGACCGTTGGCTCACCGGACAGTCCAGTGCACACCGGACAGTCCGGTGAATTATAGCCGTACGTCGCCGATGAATTCCCGAGAGCGACGACTTCGCCTGTGAACGACCCACCGGACAGTCCGGTGCACACCGGACAGTCCGGTGAATTATAGCCGTACACCGCCGTCGAAGTCCCGAGAGCAGCCTTTTCCTTCGAGCCAGCCTGGCGCATCGGACACTGTCCGGTGCACCACCGGACAGTCCGGTGCACCCAGACTGGGCAGACTTTGGCTGCACGAGCCATTTCTTCTCCAACTCGATTTCTTCTGTTTCCAGCACTTAGACACAATACATTAGTCCATAAAACAATGTACTAAGTCTGAGAAACATACCTTTATCCTTGATTTGTACTTTGTCCACCTTTTTACACTTAGGCACTTGTGTTGGACACTAAATCACCAAAATACTTAGAAATGGCCCAAGGGCACATTTCCCTTTCACCAGATCCTGCGCGAAGTCCACAGCAAAACTTGTGGCTCTCACTCGGGGCCTAGGGCCCTCGCTGCCAAGGTGATCCGTCAAGGGTTCTATTGGCCCGCTATAATCTACGCCGCAAACCGAGTCATAAGGTCGTGCGAAGCCTGCCAGAAGTTTTCTGCCCGTTCGGGCAGCCCTTCGCAATTCACAAAGCTAATTGCCCACACATGGCCACTTCAACGCTGGGGGTTGGATATTGTCGGGCCACTACCCACGGCTCAAGGGAACCTCAAGTTCGCCTTCGTCGCCGTCGAGTATTTTACCACGTGGATCGAGGCAAGGGTCGTATCCACCGTAACGTCGAAGACTGCCCAGAAATTCTGCTAGCAAAACATTGTTTGCCGGTTCGGAGTCCCATCCGAGCTCACAGTCAACAATGGCAAACAGTTTGATAGCCATGACTTCAGGGACTTCTGCTTCTCCATCGGCACCAAGCTTGCCTTCACCTCCGTATATCACCCACAATCTAATGGCGTCGTCGAGCGCACCAACGGTAAGATTTTCACAGCTATCAAGAAAAGGCTACTCGACGACAGCAAGCGTAAATGGGCCGACCTTCTACCTGAAGCAGTCTGGTCGCTAAACACGACCAAATGCTGGGCGACTGGATTCACCCCTTTTCGTCTACTGTACAGATCAGAGGCCATGACCCCACAGGAAATAAAGCACGGGTCGCCTCGAACAAGTGCACCAGCCGTCCCCAACGTAGACGAGCCAATGTCCAAAGACCTCATCGACGAAGACCGCGTCTTCGCCCTGCAGGCCCTCAACAAATACCAAGCTCAAACGAAGGCCTGGCGCGACCACGCAGTAGTCCCAAGAGAATTCAGCAAAGGAGACCTCGTACTTGTCCGAACCACCCGGACAGAGTCACGGGGCAAGCTGGAACCAAAGTGGGAGGGTTCGTTCATCGTCAAGTCAAAGGCGTCCCCCAGCGCTTACAGGCTAACAACGCCATCCGGCGAGGACCTAGACCACTCTTGGAATATTGACAATCTCCGCAAATTTTTTGTGTAAATCCTCAGGGCCTACGCGCCCTTGTAATTCACCAAACAGTACTATTCTGGCCCGCACTCTTTTCCTCCTGAGGGGTGAGGTTTTTAACAAGGCGGAGCCATGTAATATACCTGCAAAAAATCCCCCGCAAAACTCAAATACAGCTTGTCGAAAAAGACCGCATCGACGGTCTTCGGCATTCGACCATTCCGAAGTCACCGCGAGAGGCAGCGTAGACTACCCTCGCGTGCGACACTCCGTGCAAAAGTCGCCCAAGGGTGCAGCCGGAATAGCACAATAAGTGCGCACAGTCGAAGTCTTTTCCAAAAGACACTCTGCGCAAAAGTCGCCTACGGGTGCAGCCGAAACAGCGCAATAAGTGCACATAATCAAAGTCTTTTCCTAAAAAGACTCTCCGCGCAAAAGTCGCCTACGGGTGCAGCCGGAACAGCACAGTAAGTGCGCATAATCAAAGTCTTTTTCTAAAAAGACTCTCCGCGTAAAAGTCGCCTAAGGGTGCAGCCGGAATAGCGATAAACGAAGTCTTTTCCAAACACTCTACGTGCAAAAGTCGCCCGAGGGTGCAGCCGGAACAGCACAATAAGTGCGCAAATATCAAAGTCTTTTCCAAAAGACTCCATACAGAAGTCGCCTACAGGTGCAGCCGGATCAACGAAGGCGCGCAACCTCAGCATACAAATTATGGTTACATACACACAGCGAGGGCACCATACACTACATTGGCTCAACTTTCGGGATGATACCCATCTCCCTGTAATTGAACAGCATTATCCTCAGTTCCTCACCCTCAAAAAGATTTCACAGCTCCCCTTCACCTATGCTCGCCCCAATCGGCGAGGACAGCAATTCTTGCCTACCAGTCCGGTCCACGCGAAGACGACAACGCTCCATCCCAATATGATGACCACTTCGCGACGATTCAGTAACTCTCCGTTTCGCCACCGCCTATGCCCAGTACTCGCACCCGGGAGCCCCCCGGAACCCTCCATGCGCGGCGAAGGCTCCGCTGCAGCCACATCTAACACCGCAGAATAATCCAAGCCTTCATCCGAAGACTCCTCCGTCCACACAATCGAACTCCTAGAATCATCAGACTCAAAACACTTAGGCACAGAACCACACGAATCACCATCGGCAGATACCACGGTTGAGGCCGCCACAAAAATAGTATTGTCAGTAGCGGTTGTATGCGCATGCCCAAACGTCAGAACCTGCGCAGCAACCGAGGTTCAGTATCACACAGAAAATTTACACTTAAACTTCCCAACGCCTATTCAGCCACCTGTGAGGGCCCGGCCACGGCCGCGGGGTCTTCGGCAGCCGGTTCGACCACCTCCTTCGGGGCGTCCTCTCCCGTTGGCGCGGGGGCTGGCGCAGGGTCTTCGCCATCCCCAGTCGGCGCGAGGGTCGAAGAGGGGCCCTTGCTCGCATCAGACGGTGGCGCCAGCTCCACATTGAGGCCTCCGGCAGCTAGGCCTCAGGCAGCGTGCTGTCCAGTTCACCGAGGTCTTTGAACTCTTCGGCATGTGCCATCTACAGTAATAGCACATTCAGCAAAACCACCCATACACATATAGCCGCGCAAATGAGCCCTTACCTGATCAATCGCCCGATCAGACCTCTCCTGGACTACCTCTCGACCGTGTGGACCCCACATCCTGTCGAAGAGCGCCCCCGTCAACTGCTTAAGCACCGGGTCTTCGACCTGGAAGATTGCGCGTTCGAAGTTCTCGTCTGATTGGTCGAAGACCTCGAAATGCCCGCACCCCTCGCGGGACAAAGCATTCACGGCCCCCTCGCAGGTGACGAGGGAAGCAAAGGACATGAGGCCCATCACGATGGTCGGGAGCACCGCCAACTCCTCCTGTAACCACTCCAGGAAGCGGAGGCCCACCTCTTGGCCGGGCGCGTCGAAGGCGGCAGTCCGCACACCCAGCTCTTAGTACGCGTCCACGAATTGCGAATGCGTCCGCTCGACCTCCACGCGTGTCGAGGCCTCAGCTTTATCCACGCGGTTGCGCAGGCTGTCGAGCCTTGCCTCCAAGTCCTCAGCGTGTTGGCAGGCGAGACTTTTTTCTGCCCACGCAAGCTTGGCATCGGCCTGTGCAGCCTGCGCATCAGCAATGGCCTTGTTCGCCTCCCTCCTCTCCTCCACCAGCTGGCGCCGGAGCTCCCCCCTCTCGGCCTCCATTGCGGCCAACTTCTCCGTCAGCCTTCGGTTTTTGCTTTCGGCAGCCGACTTCTCCCGAACAGCATCCGCATGCTGTGCCCGGAGACGCTCGACTTCGGCAGCAAACTCCGCAGTTAGAGCACCCGACGCGACACGGTCGGTGAAGTCGGCCACCTGACACCAAAAACCATGAGACTCGCAACCTCAAAAAACAACGAACTAGCGAGGTCCAACACGACTTACATGTTGCAGCTGCTGCGACGCTCGCCTTAGCTGCTGGGACACGGAGCCCGCTACTTCCTTAGCAACGGCGGCCGAGGATATCTCGCCGCTCGCGCAGAAGGCGGACCACGGGTCCCGCAGAACACCCTTCGCCCCATCCGCCGCCGTCGATGAAGGGGCCGCCACTAGAGTCGGAACAAGAGGCAGTTGCCCCATTTTAGACCCTGCACCATGATATTAGTTAAAAAACCCCACAACAAAAAAACTTACCACCAAGATAATCTGACACACTGATGTCTGTGTCGAAGTCAGCAACACGCACCCCCTCCTCGCCAGCACGCGCCGGGGAGGGCACCTTTCGCCCCTTGGCGGGCTCGCCCGAGGGTGACTTGCCCGCACCAGAAGCAGCAGCCTTCGCACCCTCCAAAGACTTCCTCAGCCCAGAGGCAGCCGGCTTCGCAGCCAGCGCTAGCTTGCTGCTGCCGGGGGCGACAGACTTCGCCCCCCCCCCCCCCCCCCCCCGCGCCTTCTTCGCTTTGCGGAAAGGATCTCCGATTCTAACGACCGCTCGGCGTTTCTACGCAGCATCTTGTCGATCCTTCTCCATCACTGCCAATACAATAGTAGCAATATTCTGTCTGTAAGGAAAAATCTTCAAGTCACGAGCCATACGAGACGTAAACATGTCTTCGCCAGCTACGCGGGGGATCGGAACATTCTTTGGCCATCGACCCCCGGTAACCTTCAGCATTCGCGCCGAAGACTCCCGGAGCTCGGGCGAAGACATCCTTCCACCGAGGGCAGCGCAAGTCCCCATCAACTCCATGGCAAAACGTTCAGAGACCCCCACTCCACCCACTGCAGTACCTATTTTTCTCTTCTTAGTGGCTGGGGCAGCCTCCTGCGAAGGGCCTTCCTCAGTCACGGCCATTGGCTTCTTACCGTGGCGGTCGACGTTCGTGGCAGCGTCATCCCCGGGATAGCCACCGTATGGCAAGCAGTTTAATTCGAAGACCCGATTCAATCGAACATTGGACCCCGGATATCCAAACTCCGCACACCCTCTGTCCTCGGCACATAGCGCCCCACAATCCTCACCGCACCGTCCTCCACCTCACGCATGAACGCGGCCGGGTCTTGGCCGCGCAGATCCAAGGAGAAGGCTGGACTCCGTACCACCTGCTGACCCAAAGAAGGCATCTTGCAAGGGCATACTTCGCCCAGCGCCCAGCCATGCGCCAAGGGCCACACCCCATAACCAATGAACTCTTCAACCAAATCACACCCACTGCTCATACGGGCAGCGTACCTGAAAGGGAAATGTGCCCTTAGGCCATTTCTATAAGATATTGGTGATTAAGTGCTCCACACAAATGCTTTGAGTGATATTTGTGCCAAAGACTCATGAAGTGCAAATCAAGATTAAAGGTATGTTTCTAGACTTAGTACATTGTTTGAAGACTAATGTATTATGTCTAAGTGCTAGAAATAAGAGAAATCGTTTTGGAGAAAAGTTGGCTATGTACAGCCAAAAGGCTGCTCGGTCTAGGTGCACCGGACTGTCCGGTGGTGCACCGGACTGTCCGGTGGTGCACCGGACAGTGTCCGGTGTGCCAGGACCAGTCCCGATGAACAGCCTTCTCTCGGGTCTCGACGGTGGCGTACGGCTATAAATCATCGGACTGTCTGGTGGTGCACCGGACTGTCCGGTGAGTCGTCTGCGGCGAAGTCACCGCTCTCGGGAAACAGTCAACAGCGTACGGCTAAAATTTACCGGACTGTCCGGTGGTGCACCGGACTGTCCGGTGAGCCAACGGTCGACTGCGCCAATGGTCGGTCGCGCAATCCGCGCGTGATGCGTGGCCGCGCCAACGGTCGGCAGGGGGCACCGGACTGTCCGGTGTGCACCCGACAGAAGGTAAAAATTGTCTTCCCAGATTGCTTCCAACGGCTCCTAGCTGCCTTGGAGCTATAAAAGGGACCCCTAGGCGCATGGAGGAGAACACCAAGCATTCTTTGATCATCTCTAAGCACCAAGACTTCATTCTAGCGCATTTGATTCTTTGTGATAGTGACTTGAGCTCTATTTGGGTAGAGAACTTCTCGCATTGTGTTGTGAGCTCAAGTTGTGGCTAGTGTGCGTGTTTGTGCTCTTGCTTTGAGTCTTGTGTGTGTTGCTCTTCCCTCCCTTACATCCGTGCTTCTTTGTGATCATCAAATTGTAAGGGCGAGAGGCTCCAAGTTGTGGAGATTCCTCGCAAACGGGATATAGTGAAAGAAAGAAAAACACCGTGGTATTCAAGTTGATCATTGGATCACTTGAAAGGGGTTGAGTGCAACCCTCGTCCATTGGGATGCCACAACATGGAGGTAGACAAGTGTTGTACTTGTCGAACCACGGGATAACTCGCGTGTCTCTTGTGATTGCTTTTTGTGTGATTGTTGTGATTCGCAAGAGCTCGCCTTATAGTCACTTGGCATTATCTCTCTAACACTTAACCAAGTTTTGTGGCTATAAGTTTTAAGTGTTTTTATAGGATCACCTATTCACCCCCCCCCTCTAGGTGCTCTCAATTGGTATCGGAGTCGTTCTCTTCACGAAAGGGACTAATCGCCCGAAGAGATGGATCCTAAGGGAAAGGGGATGGTGGTCAACGATAAGGAGAAGGAATCCGTCTTCAACGAGCCAAGAGACGATAAGCCCACTGACTCTGGCTCGAGTCACAAGAAGAAGGACGGGAAGAAGAAGAGGCGCATCAAGAAGATAGTCTACTACGACAGTGATGAGTCCTCTTCTTCCCAAAGAGACGACGACTACGACGAGAAAAAGAAATTGGTCAACTCAAACTTTTCTTTTGATTATTCTTGTATTCCATCTAACTCCAATGCTCATTTACTTTCAATTCCACTTGGGAAACCTCCGCACTTTGATGGAGAGGACTACGGATTTTGGAGTCACAAAATGTGTAGCCATTTGTTATCTCTTCATCCAAGTATATGGGAGATAGTAGAAAATGGAATGCAATTTGACAGTACGGATAATCCCATGTTTATCAATGAACAAATTCACAAAAATGCACAAGCTACCACTGTTCTATTAGCATCCTTGTGCAGGGAAGAATACCATAAGGTGAGCGGCTTGGATAACGCCAAGCAGATTTGGGACACCCTCAAGATCTTGCATGAGGGGAATGACACCACCATGATCACCAAGATGGAGTTGGTGGAGGGCAAACTGGGAAGGTTCGCAATGATCAGGGGGGAGGAGCCAACTCAAATGTACAACAGGCTTAAGACCCTTGTCAACAAAATAAGAAGCTATGGAAGCACGAGATGGACGGACCACGACGTCGTCCGGCTATGCTAAGGTCCTTCACTGTCCTTGATCCTCATCTTGTAAACTCTATTCGTGAAAATCCTAGGTACACCAAGATGACGCCCGAGGAAATACTCGGAAAGTTTGTAAGCGGGCGAATGATGATCAAGGAGGCAAGATATGTTGATGAGGCATTGAATGGCCCAATGCCGATCCACGAGCCTCAAACCGTTGCTCTCAAAGCAACAAGTAGCAGGGAGGCGCTACCTAGCAAGGTGGCGCAAGTTGAGGCGGCTGGGCTTAACGAGGAAGAAATGGCCCTCATCATCAAGCGCTTCAAGACGGCGCTAAAAGGTCGCAAGGAGCATCCCAACAAGAGCAAGACGAAGGGAAAGCGCTCCTGCTTCAAGTGTGGTAAGACTGATCACTTTATTGCTAACTGTCCCGATAATAATAGTGACCAGGGACAAGAGAAAAGTGGGAAGAGGGAAAAGAAGAAGGCCTACAAGAAGGCGAAGGGCGAGGCGCACCTCGGCAAAGAATGGGACTCTGATTGTTCGTCGTCCGACTCCGACGACGAAGGACTCGCCGCCTCGGCCTTCAAAAAGTCGTCGCTCTTCCCCAACGAGCGCCATACTTGTCTAATGGCAAAGGAAAAGAAGGTAAACACTAGAGAAACTCCTAAGTACTCTACTTCTAGTGATGAGGACTCTAGTGATGATGAAATTGATTACACTAGCCTGTTTAAAGGATTAGATAGAGCAAAAGTAGAAACGATCAATGAATTGATTGATGCTCTAAATGAAAAGAATAGACTTTTAGAAAATCAAGAGGATCTTTTATATGAAGAACATGATAAATTTGTAAGTGTGCAAAAGTCTCTTGCTTTAGAAGTTAAAAGGAATGAAATGCTTTCTTGTGAATTATCTACTTGTCATGAGACTGTGGCTAGCTTAAGAAGTATTAATGATGATTTAAATGCTAAGCTAGAAGTAGCAAATAAATCTAGTTCTTGTGTAGAGCATGTTGTGATTTGCAATAGGTGTAAGGATTTTAATGTTGATGCTTGTAGTGAACATTTAATTTCCATAGCTAGATTAAATGATGAAGTGGCTAGTCTTAATGCCCAACTTAAGACTAGCAAAAATGACCTTGATAAACTAAAATTTGCAAGGGATGCCTACATTGTTGGTAGACACCCCTCAATTAAGGATGGGCTTGGCTTTGAGAGGGGAGCCAAGAACTTAACAAGCCAAAGGGCTCCCATTTTCAACAAGGAAAAAGGGAAGGCTCCTACGGCTAGTAGTAGTCAAAAGAATGATGCATTTATTTATGATAGAAAATTTTCTAGGAATGCTCATCATAACAGGAGTTTTAATGCTTATGATTCACATGCCATGTTTGGTTCAAGTTCTTCCTTTGTGCATGGTAGAAATATGCCTAGGAACAATGTTGTTCATCATGTACCTAAGAAAATGCAAAATAAATCTGCTACTGTTTTTCATGCCTGCAACACTGATTTTGTACTTTCATGTAAAAATAAGAAAGTGGTTGCTAGGAAATTGGGGGCAAAATGCAAGGGAGATAAAACTTGCGTTTGGGTCCCTAAGGCTATTGTTACTAACCTTGTAGGACCTAACAAGAGTTGGGTACCTAAAACCCAAGCCTAATTTTCCTTGCAGGTTTATGCATCCAGGGGCTCAAGCTGGATTATCGATAGCGGATGCACAAACCACATGACGGGGGAGAAGAAGATGTTCACCTCCTACGTCAAGAACAAAGATTCCCAAGACAATCATATTCGGTGACGGGAATCAAGGCAAGGTTAAAGGACTAGGAAAGATAGCTATTTCATCCGAGCATTCCATATCTAATGTGTTTTTAGTTGAATCGCTCGGGTATAACTTGTTGTCCGTTAGTCAATTATGTAATATGGGTTACAATTGCTTATTTACCAATGTAGATGTGATGTCTTTAGAAGAAGTGATGGTTCATTAGCTTTTAAGGGTGTACTAGACGGCAAACTCTATTTAGTTGATTTTTCGAAGGAGGAGGCCGGTCTAGATGCATGCTTAATTGCTAAGACTAGCATGGGCTGGCTGTGGCATCGCCGTCAAGCACATGTTGGGATGAAGAACCTTCACAAACTTCTGAAGGGGGAACATGTGTTAGGTCTAACAAATGTGTTTTTCGAAAAAGATAGACCTTGTGCAGCTTGTCAAGAATGTGATGACTACATTATGTGGCAGAACCACCCGAATTATTCCAGCTTAAGTGCCTAAGTCACGCCCCAGGGGCCGCAACACACTTAAATCGGAATAACCCGTCAGTCCCTCCGATCTAGTCTGATAGAGCCACTTAACCAGGATCAAATTCCACAATCTCACTCGAAGGTGAGTCACAGGAGAAATACAATAAAACAGGAAACCTCAAATTAAGTACTGAATTATTACATAGATCGGGGTTTTTCGAGTAGCAAATAAGAGTTCACGAAATAAAATGCAGCGGATAATCGATGTCGTCGGTATCGAGGAATTGGGCAAGGCCTAGCCCACTACTCCTCATGCTCCTCTCCTGCCGGAGCAACATCCCACTCGACCGTCCAACCCGGTGGCAGGGTGGTAGGCCAAGTCACACCATCAACCATATCCTGAATCGTACCTACAAAAATTATGCCACAAGCAAGGCTGAGTATACTAATACTCAGTTAGACTTACCCGGTGTGAGGAATCTACTCCTCTACCTCTAGACTATGCAGCTGTTTGGCTGAGGGGTTTGGTTTGCCAAGAGCACTAGCTGTTTCTAAAATCAATTCTTAGCTTTTCAAATTCTAGTATTGTTATTTTAGCTACGTTTGCTCCTTCTAAGCATACATGGTAACAAGCATTTAGTTCAATCAACAAATTGTCTCATGTAACCTCATTTCACTTCTTACTCGATGTAGTACAAGGGGTTAAGCAGTCTCATTAGCCGCGAGAAGCAGACGATTCAAATCGAGTTTTATCCTTGCAAGGTAAACCTAAACACACGACATGTCAGGGCACTCCGTCCCCACACATGTCAACCGTCCCCATCGATTCCCCGTTCGCGTCCAGGCCTCACCGCCTTGGCATACAATGCTCCACTGACCCCGGCTGCCGCCGTGCAGTGACCACACTTGTACCCACCATAGCTAGCATAGGAGACCCAGTCTCAGGTCGTGTGAGGGATAAAGTCCACGCCCGGCTTCACTCAGGTACTAGGTTTATCGGTTACCATATTTCCCGACATGTGTTTAGTACGTTCAAATGCTTGACTCAGGTATCCACACATTAATCCTTAATTCCTTTTTCTCGTCTCATGGACAAGGCATCCTCCCTGGATCCAAGTCCATAGACTAACATAGATCCCGTTATCAAGATTAATACAATCAATTCCTGACCTCGCACGAGTGCTAGAAAAATCACTCAACTTCTACCGAGATCCTGAATAGCAAAGTAGCTACTCGACCTAGCATACTAGTATTCATCTCAAAAAGGAATCCTAAGTTCATGCAACTAGAGGTTTCAAGCAACTCCTACACTTAAGTGCACATTACAACCCTACAAACATTAAGTGTAGTAAAGTAGCATATAATAATACGGTTATGCATATAAACTGGGGCTTGCCTTCAATAGCTGGGGCTGCGGGGAGATCCTTGATAGCAGCCTCGGGAGCTTGCTCCTGGTCCTCCTCTTGGACAGTTCCTTGCTCGGGGATGAGCACGTACTCTCCATCGGCGAGATTACAATCTAATGAATGCAATGCGTAAGATATATGCATGATATGATATGTGCTTTAGTAATTTAAACTTTTGATGGTGTATGATCTACTTGAGTTAGATAGAGCTAAATCTTGCTTATACGAGATTTTTGGTGGTATACTTGGTAATTTGGATCAAACTTAGCTAAGTTAAGTGGTAGGTTTATTTTTGGGGTTCCACTGAATTCTTTTTAAGGTCTTCAGTGAGAATTGCCAAGAATTCAAGTTGGACTTATGGAGTGAGGTTTATCATTCCTCTTTTTCCCTTGATCTTCTTTAGGTTTTAGGGTGGGTTTGAACTACAAGTCACCTTAATAAATTTCCAAAAATTCTTTAAAAATTACTGTGGCTTATTATTGGTGTATGATTCTCTGTCTCAAAATTTAAGGTTCTAGAAGTGAATAGTTTTCTCTGGACAAAATTGCCAAATTTTAAGGCAGAAGGGGTGATTTGAACTACAACTATCATTCAATAGTAGGTAATTCTATAGGACTTACTTTTGATGGCATTTAGATGCTATAACATGACTTGGTACAAATTTCTAGCCATTAATACTTATTAGTTATTTTACTAGGATTTTCTAAAGTTTCTGGCCAAAGGGGTGCTCGCTACTACCACTATATTTGAAAAATATCAAACAACAGATTTCTGATTTTTCCTAGCTTCTTCTTTGCGCAAGAGCAATCATTCTGAAGTTTGGCATCTTTTTGCTTAAGGGAAGGGGTGGTATGCATTAATTGGATTAAATGGCCTTTTTTATAAAATATTGGCAATAGGTATTATTTTGCATCTTTTCAATAGGTTTGTATTTTTCTCTGGTGGCCTATCTCATTATTGGTCTAGCAAAATTTTATTTGCCCATTATTGCATTATTTTGGGTCACTCATGATTTATTTGGTATATGACTCATTATCATATTATTTTTATTTACCTTACTTAAAATGATGGGCTTGGGTGTTCATTATTTTTGCAGTGGGGTTTTGGTGGTTACAAGTCCACTAGATTTTTATTATCAATTTTGGGTCTGGTTTTATAATTCTAATAATTGATTTCTAGTTGGAATAATGCTAAATAAAACATTTCACTTTGAATCTGATCTGGACTAGAGGTTCCTTTATTTTTCCTAGGTTCTTTGTTACTTAAGCAAACTAGGAAAAATAATTTCATCCACTGGTCATTAATTTCTAAGGCCTTTCTGATTTTCCTAAGGTTTGGGCAAAATGGCTTTTAATAGATGTCTCCACTAAATTTTTCAATACAGGGGTTCTCACTATTTTTAAACAGCGTTTCAATGGGGTTTGAACATCTACAAATTTTCTTAGGTTCAGCACAGAAGCATAACCAATTTTCCTTAATTAAATAGGGTTTGGTCAGTTTCTGTATTTAGTTTTAAACTCTAAAAATTAGAACAGAAAGCATAGGGTTCAGTATTTTTAATTGATAGTCCATAATATTTAGAATCCAGCAAAATTGGTTTGACAATTTTTGGTTAAGTATTTCTTAAGTTATGAATTTACTAAGTTCTCTGTTTATAAAAAAATTTAACAGAAATGATTAAATGGAAAACTACTTTGCAACTGGGTCCCTGGCGGGTGTTTTCAAGTTTCCTTACAGACTAGTCCCTGGGCTACTATTCAATTGAGTCACTGACATTTTAGAAAACCCCCTGGATTCTTCTAATCCTAACCCGAGGTCCTTCCCCCAATTTAAACAGTACCCGCGGCGGAAGATAGGGCGGAGGGGCTTACCGGCGGCGAGACTGCTCCGGTGATGTGGTCGAGGGTGTAGGGGAGGTCCTGAGGGTCATGGCGATGTGCAGGTCACCGTCAGGGATGGTCGGAGTCGGCCGGTCCGCATGCGCAGGCGGGGGAGCTCGTCGGCGGCGAGGAGTCCGGCCTATCCAGGGCACAATTGACAGATTGAACGGGTCAGAGAGCTTCACTGGGTGCTAGGAAAGACATGGTTGCAAGGAATTTGGCAATGGCTTACCGGAGAGCTCGGTCCACGCGCGGGGGCGGGCGACCGAAGTTCGGCGAGGGTGATCTCGGGCTTCCGGTGAAGTTCTGTCGGGTCCGAGGACTTGGAAAGCTTCACGAGCCAATGGCGAAGCTGACTGAAGCGCTGGCGCGACTTGGACGCGACTGGAGAGAGCTGGCCACGGTGGCCGAGGCTCTGAAAGCTTGGCGGGCGGTGGCGCGGCGTGCTCGGGGCAATTTCCGGTGATCTCTGACTTCGGCAAGACTTGAGAGCACGCGGAGATGAATGGCCGAGGCTTGGGGCGGCTTTATTGGCATGGCGCGGTGCACGGGCGACCGTGGACCGGCGAGCACGCGCGGGCGTGCAGTGGGAGGCGCGGGTGCGCGAACGGGCGTGAATCGGAGGTGTCAGCCACGATCGAACACATGTGCCAGTTGCCTCTGCCCAAGTTCTAGCGCTGATTGGGTGCAAATCTTCACGAATTTGGGCAAGATCGCTGTGAAGGATTTGTTCACCTGACCTTGCTTTGTCTTTTGTGTATAGACGTCGCGCGGTTTTAGGCTAGGGACAGGGAGTTGTAGCGTCACCAAGGTGCCAGTGTCAGAATGTCTGGTCCCGAGGTCAAACTGCGCCAAAACCGTGTCAAATGAATTTGGTTTGAGTTCAAACTTTTCCAGGGCGTGTTCAAGGGAATTTGGCACAACTTTGATATTTGGATCTCCTGGTTTTGAGTTTCGAAAAACAGAGAACACAGTTGATCCTTGGAAAGAGGTCTGAAATTCAGAAATTCAGAAATCTGAATTTCTCCAAGGGTTCATGGTTCAAGGGCTGATTTGGGAATTTTAAAAAAACAAAAGGCCAAACTCTCTTACTATGATTTGTTAGTTATTTGATGAACTAAAACTTTGTAATTTGGTCATATCTAAAATTTGCATTTCCCCCCATGACTTCTCCCAATTACCCTTTATGCCTAACTTGGCTTACTTAGGATTTATTAGGGTTTGAGAGTCTTTCTCTCTCAAGGTTCATGACAGGATTAAGGAGAGTTTAAGAAGATTCATTATAAACCTTTGCTCTAAATTTTCTTTTGATGTTCAACCCTTTACTAAATTTACATGTGATAATAGGTTGGGGTTAGCTTAGGGAAGAACCCTAGGTGACACTGGGGTGTCACAGCCTTCCCCCCTTAAAGGAATCTCATCCCGAGATTCGGGTCAGAGTCCACCCGGGGTGAAGCGAAGGGTGAGACTTATAGGAAGTGGGTGCTCTTATTATTAGGGCAATTTGCTCTTCGAATGTCATTCTCTTTGCAACTTCAGAAGGAAGTCCTTTTTAAGTTTTGTTCCATGATTACTTCATTCTGATTTAAGATCATATTTCTGAATTTTAGATTTGAAGGGCAGGAGGAGGGGTTGGGTGTGATTACGTACCAATTTCCTTAGGTATGCAATCGAGGAAGTTGGATCGCAAGAATTCCTCAGTCTCCCAAGTAGTCTCTTCCTCTGAGTGATTACTCTATTGGACCTTATACATCTTGATCGATTTAGCTCGAGTTGATCTTTCTTTGCAATCCAGAATCTTGGAAGGGTACTCTTGGTACGATAGATCTGGCTCGATCTCCAATTCTGGCTCTGCTATGATCTCGGTCGGCAATCGAACACACTTCTTCAGCTGAGATACATGGAACACACTGTGAATGGCAGACATTTTTGAAGGTAACTTCAGTTTATATGCCACGGGTCCACAGGCTTCTATGATCTCATAAGGTCCAACGTAACGAGGGGTTAGCTTGCCTTTGATTCCAAACCTCTGCACTCCCTTGGTGGGTGATACCTTGAGGTACACGAAATCTCCCACCTTGAGCTGGAGAGGTTTCCTTCTTTTATCATGGTAACTCTTCTGCCTGGCCTGAGCAGCTTCTAGATTTTTCCTGATTAGTTTGACCTTCCTTTCAGCTTCAGTCACTAAGTCAGGTCCGAAAACTTCTCTTTCTCTAGGCTGAGACCAATTGAGTGGTGTCCTACACCTTCTTCCATAGAGGGCTTCAAAAGGTGCCATCCTTAGGCTGGATTGATAACTGTTGTTATAAGCAAACTCTACCAAGGAGAGATGCTTATCCCAGTTCTTGCCACAATCGATTGCACAAGCTCTCAACATATCCTCCAGAATTTGGTTTACCCTTTCAGTCTGACCATCAGTCTGTGGGTGGTAAGCTGAAGTTCTGATTAGCTTGGTTCCCAAAGACTCCTGCAGTTGTTCCCAAAATCTGGCAACAAATTGGGCTCCTCGGTCAGAAACAATGGTCCGAGGTAATCCGTGCAAACACACGATCCAGTCAATGTACAACTCTGCATACTTTTGAGCCTTATCAGTGGTGTGCACAGGGAGAAAATGTGCCACTTTCGTCAGTCGGTCCACAATAACCCAAATCGAATCATGATGACGAGAGGTGTTGGGCAGACCCACGATGAAATCCATGTTGATGTCATCCCATTTCCACGAAGGTATAGATAGGGGTTGCAAAGCTCCAGCTGATTTCAAGTGGCTTGCCTTTATCCTCTGACAGGTGTCACATTCTGATACATACTGGGCTATCTCCCTCTTCATTCTGGTCCACCAATACAAAGGCTTTAGATCATGGTACATTTTGGTGCTTCCCGGATGCATAGAGAATTTGGAGAGATGAGCCTCGTCCAAGATTTTCTTCTTGAGGTCCTTGTTTTTAGGAATCACCAATCTGCTTTTGAACCATAATACACCCTTTTCATCTTGGCGGAAACATTTATACTTCTCAACCTTCTGATGGAGACTCTCCTTGATAATCTGCACTCCCTTGTCACTGAGCTGGGCCATGATGATCTGGTCTTGCAAGGCTGGCTCGACAGAAATGTGAGACAAAGCACCAGAAGGAATCACTTCAATTTGCATCTTGCTCAACTCATCACACAAGGTGTTGACGTGAGAATCCATCAGAATACAATTGCATTGCAACTTCCGACTCAAGGCATCTGCTACCACATTGGCTTTCCCTCGGTGATAATGTACCTCCAGATCATAATCCTTGATCAGCTCTAGCCATCTTCTCTGCCTCATGTTGAGATCAGCCTGAGTAAAGATGTACTTAAGGCTCTTATGATCAGTGAAGATGTTGCAGTGGGTTCCCATTAAATAGTGCCTCCACATTTTTAATGCATGAACCACTGCTGCCAACTCGAGGTCACGAGTGGGATAATTTTGCTCATGAGGCCTGAGTGCTCTTGAGGCGTAAGCAATGACTCGATTGTCTTGCATCAAGACACAACCTAGTCTAGTGCCAGAGGCATCACAATACACGTCAAAAGTCTTGCTGTTGTCGGGTTGCGCTAACACTGGTGCTGTGGTCAGATGTTGCCTCAATGCATGGAAGGCATCTTCACACTTCTGACTCCAAACAAACTTGGCTTCTTTCTTCCGCAGCTCAGTTATAGGCTTCGCAATTCGAGAGAAATCTAGAATAAATCTTCGGTAATAACCAGCTAATCCTAGAAAACTCCGAATCTGACGAACAGTCGTTGGTGGCTTCCAGTTCATCACCTCTTGCACCTTATCAGGATCAACAGCTATTCCTGCCTGAGAGATAGTGTGACCCAAGAATTTGATTTCCTTTAGCCAAAAATCACACTTTGACAACTTGGCATAAAGGTGGTGCTCTCGCAGACGTTGAAGCACTACATGCAAATGCCCAGCATGTTCTTCTTCGTTTTTAGAGTACACCAAGATATCATCGATGAACACCACTACGAATTTGTCCAATTCAGGCATGAAAACAAAATTCATCAGATACATGAAATATGCTGGTGCATTAGTCAGCCCGAAAGACATCACCAAGAATTCATATAGCCCATATCTGGTTGAGAATGCCGTCTTCGGAATATCGCTTGCTCGTATCTTGATATGATGGTAGCCGGAGCGAAGGTCTATTTTGGAAAACACCTTAGCCCCAACCAACTGGTCAAAAAGGACATCAATACGAGGCAAAGAATACTTGTTCTTGATAGTTACCACATTAAGAGGGCGGTAATCTATACACAGCCTCAAGCTTTCATCCTTCTTCTTCACAAACAGTGCTGGACATCCCCAAGGCGAAGTACTTGGGCGAATAAATCCCTTATCCAGCAACTCCTTCAATTGCTTCTTCAATTCTGCCAACTCAGCGGGTGGCATTCGGTAAGGCCTCTTGGAAATTGGTGTCGTTCCCGGTTGCAACTCGATGGCAAATCCAATATCCTGGTCGGGTGGCATTCCTGGCAATTCATCAGGAAAGACATCTGCATACTCACAGACCACTAGGATCTTCTTCAGAGGTAACTCCGTCATAGAGAAAGCACATGACTGAGTAGAACCCCGACTGGGCAGAATCAAGGTGAAGTTCCCACAGAACGGAGAATTGATTTCCACGATACGGCTGGCTACATCAAGCACAACTTGGTGCAGGGTCATCCAATTAGCTCCCAGAATAATGTCCACATTTTCCAAACCCAAAACAAGAAGGGTGGTTTTGACAATGTGGCTTCCCAGTTGAATAGGCACACTCTGGTTTAATTGATTAGTTGAAATTTTACCCCCAGGTGTGACTATCATAAATGACCCTTTTGAGTGAGAGAATGGCAGTTCACATTTAGCACTGAACTTTTGGCTAATGAAACTATGAGATGCACTAGAATCAAATAGAATTAAAGCAGGTTGATTATAAACTGAAAAGATACCGGTCATGATGGGAGCGCCCTCAGGTACTTCCTCTAGAGTAGTGAAGTTGAGCTTCCCTTGCCTGACTTGTACCTTCTGCTTTCTTCCCTTGTCTTGACTTGGTGCTGACATCTGCCTTTGCTGGTTCCTGGGGCAATTCTTGGCATAGTGGCCCACATTGCCACAAGTGAAACATTTGTTCCCATTGCTCTGGCGGAACTGCTGCTGCTGCGGAGGCTGATTGTTCCTTGGAGCGGGAGCTGGAAAGCGGTTGGGTGCCGGCTGCTGCTGCTGAGGTGGCCTGATCACCCATCTGCCTGCCTGCTGCTGGAAACCCCTGCTCTGATTGCGAGAAACAATCCTGAACCTCTAGGCCTGAGCGGATGGTGCTGCCATTGGTGCCTTTCTCTTCTTCTCTTCTCGGTGGGCTACAATACAGTCCTCCTGGGAGATGGCCAGGTTGACCAACTCATTGAAGCTATCAGCCCGGACAGTGTTGAGTCGTTCCCACAGCTTGGTGCTAAGACCCTTGCGGAAGCGGTCTCTCTTCTTCTCATCAGAATCAGCATGGTAACCTGCATACTGGCATAGGTCGTTGAAGGTCTGCGCGTACTACAATACCGTGCGGGTTCCTTGGTTAACTGCCAAAAACTCATTCAGCTTGCGATCAAGAATGCCAGCTGGGATGTGGTGCCCTCTGAAAGCAGTCTTGAATTCCTCCCAAGACACTTCGCGATCAGCGGGGAGCATAGCACGGAAGTGGTCCCACCAAGTCCGAGCAGACCCGCGAAGCTGCTGCGCGGCGAAGCGAGTCCTGGTAGCATCAGGGCAGTCTCCCGTGAGGAGGGGAAACTTGGACTCAACGACGCGGAGCCACACGTCGGCGTCCAATGGATCCTCTGCCTTGGTGAACAAGGGTGGCTGCGTGCTCAGGAATTCCTGGTAGGTTGCCGCTGCCGGAGGTCGCTGATGCTGGCCTCCACCATGCTGCTGAGGGTGGGGCTAGCGCTGCAAGAGCTGTCGCAGAATCTCATTCTGCTGGGCCATCAGCTCCTGCACTGTGGGAGCTGGAGGAGGTGGCGGGGGAACCTGCTCGTTATGCCCGCGATGCTGCCTAGCTGTCATCTGAAAATAGAGATTGTCGCCATTGTTATCCCAACTCACAATTTCGAACGACAAGATATTATCTCATATGGAAGGGAAAATGCCATAATCATAATATTAGGTTCGAAATGAAGATAATATGGTTACAAACATCCCACAGATTTCAAAAGTTCACAGGGTTACATCAATCAGGGGAAAGTACCCGTAAGCCTAGTCCAAAATCTGACATTAACTAAGCTCGCATAGGTTTCTATCCGCCTAAAAGCGTCGAAGTGACTGATCAACCCTGAGCGGTGGAAGCGACACTGGATACGGGTGAGGGAGGCATCGCGGAGGTAGTCCCATTGGCACCAGGGGCTGGTCCTAGCTCCTCGGGAGCCTATTCTCCCTCGCTTCCGGCTTCATTGGCCTCCATCTCCAAGTGGTGCATGTCCAGGTGGTCATTCGCTTCTTCGAGTTCCCTCTGCACATCATGGAGCTGGTTCTCCAAGACATCAATAGTGTTGTCTCAGATCCCCACCTGTTGCTCCAAGGTGGCAATGCGCTGGCTCAGGCTTTCCACCTGCAAATCCTTCTCCACCAACTCGGAGGATAAATCGACCACAAAATCTTCTTGACTGTCGAGAGTGAGCTTGGTGGTTTGAGCGATGTTAGCAAGGTGTGCCATAGCATCACTTTGCAGGGCCTGAAGGCGGTACAGCGCACTCATGCACTGCACGGTGACCCTCCCAACCAAGTCAGGAAACATTGCCCACACATCTTTCACATGGCTCACGCGGTTACACCACATGGGGTCATCCTTTTTCTCAGCAGGGAAGAGTCCCAAGGGGTGCATCACCATCTCCAGGGGATGGTAGCCATAGAAAGTCGTCAGAGTCTTCATGGCTGCCGCTTCAGTGGTGTCATCCGTCCTAAATCCAACCGTCTCGGAATTAAGAGAACGCCAACCCGGCTGAAAGGGATGAGCCTCCAAAGTCAGCCAGACCCGACAACGAGGTACCCGATGCTCCTCATACAGCTGCACCGTGTATAAAGGGGGCGTAGGGTAACCAGCAGAGTTAAGCACTTCCCACAAGATAGAAGGAAAGCCATCGTGAGAAAGGAAGTCAAAACTGAAACGAGTGTCTCCTCCGCTGGCGGGGGTGGGTGAATTCATCTGCGGAAGGGTATCAAAGGTAAAGATTATGGTGGAAGGAAAGAAAAAAAAGAGCCCAGATGGTTTTTAAAGGAAGTGGGTTAGCTCAAGTTTTAATTCCCTTTTGTGTTTATAATGCATGCATGCTGGAAGTAATGTCTCCTCTCCAAATAATAGGGTGCTCTTAGGGCATCCTTAAAAAGTCTAAGTACTGTCCCATGGGGCCTACTTAATTAGCCACCTATTTCTCCCTCTACGCCTAAGGCCTTTCATCCTAGGTCTAGCGGTCTAGTCCTGACGATTCGTAGCAGTTTCTAGGCAAGTTTTAGATTTGAAAATGGTATTCATGGTTTATTATCCTTCTCTGTGGTGGAATTTGCTCCGATACCAGCTGTGGCGGAACCACCCGAATTATTCCAGCTTAAGTGCCTAAGTCATGCCCCAGGGGCCGCAACACACTTAAATCGGAATAACCCGTCAGTCCCTCAGATCTAGTCTGATAGAGCCACTTAACCAGGATCAAATTCCACAATCTCACTCGAAGGTGAGTCACAGGAGAAATACAATAAAACAGGAAACCTCAAATTAAGTACTGAATTATTACATAGATCAGAGTTTTTCGAGTAGCAAATAAGAGTTCACGAAATAAAATGCAGCGGATAATCGATGTCGTCGGTATCGAGGAATTGGGCAAGGCCTAGCCCACTACTCCTCGTGCTCCTCTCCTGCCGGAGCAACATCCCACTCGACCGTCCAACTCGGTGGCAGGGTGGTAGGCCAAGTCACACCATCAACCATATCCTGAATCGTACCTGCAAAAATTTTGCCACAAGCAAGGCTGAGTATACTAATACTCAGTTAGACTTACCCGGTGTGAGGAATCTACTCCTCTACCTCTAGACTATGCAGTTGTTTGGCTGAGGGGTTTGGTTAGCCAAGAGCACTAGCTGTTTCTAAAATCAATTCTTAGCTATTCTAGTATTGTT
This sequence comes from Zea luxurians, assembly GCA_029449295.1. Lineage (NCBI taxonomy): Eukaryota > Viridiplantae > Streptophyta > Magnoliopsida > Poales > Poaceae > Zea > Zea luxurians. The sequence continues at coordinate 86,037,717 of JAOPSE010000008.1, read as the reverse complement.
ATTTTAGCTACGTTTGCTCCTTCTAAGCATACATGGTAACAAGCATTTAGTTCAATCAACAAATTATCTCATGTAACCTCATTTCACTTCTTACTCGATGTAGTACAAGGGGTCAAGCAGTCTCATTAGCTGCGAGAAGCAGACAATTCGAATCGAGTTTTATCCTTGCAAGGTAAACCTAAACACACGACATGTCAGGGCACTCCGTCCCCACACATGTCAACCGTACCCATCGATTCCCCGTTCGCGTCAAGGCCTCACCGCCTTGGCATACAATGCTCCACTGACCACGGTGCCGCCGTGCAGTGATCGCACGTGTACCCACCATAGCTAGCATGGGAGACCCAGTCTCAGGTCGCGTGAGGGATAAAGTCCGCGCCCGGCTTCACTCAGGTACTAGGTTTATCGGTTACCATATTTCCCGACATGTGTTTAGTACGTTCAAACGCTTGACTCGGGTATCCACACATTAATCCTTAATTCCTTTTTCCCGTCTCATGGACAAGGCATCCTCCCTGGATCCAAGTCCATAGACTAACATAGATCCCGTTATCAAGATGAATACAATCAATTCCTGACCTCGTGCGAGTGCTAGAAAAATCACTCGACTTCTACCGAGATTCTGATTAGCAAAGCAGCTACTCGACCTAGCATACTAGTATTCATCTCAAAAAGGAATCCTAAGTTCATGCAACTAGAGGTTTCAAGCAACTCCTACACTTAAGTGCACATTACAACCCTACAGACATTAAGTGTAGTAAAGTAGCATATAATAATACGGTTATGCATATAAACCGGGGCTTGCCTTCAATAGCTGGGGCTCCGGGGAGATCCTCGATAGCAGCCTCGGGAGCTTGCTCCTGGTCCTCCTCTTGGATAGTTCCTTGCTCGGGGATGAGCACGTACTCTCCGTCGGCGAGATTACAATCTAATGAATGCAATGCATAAGATATATGCATGATATGATATGTGCTTTAGTAATTTAAACTTTTGATGGTGTATGATCTACTTGAGTTAGATAGAGCTAAATCTTGCTTATACGAGATTTTTGGTGGTATACTTGGTAATTTGGATCAAACTTAGCTAAGTTAAGTGGTAGGTTTATTTTTGGGGTTCCACTGAATTCTTTTTAAGGTCTTCAGTGAGAATTGCCAAGAATTCAAGTTGGACTTATGGAGTGAGGTTTATCTTTCCTCTTTTTCCCATGATCTTCTTTAGGGTTTTAGGGTGGGTTTGAACTACAAGTCACCTTAATAAATTTCCAAAAATTCTGTAAAAATTACAGTGGCTTATTACTGGTGTATGATTCTCTGTCTCAAAATTTAAGGTTCTAGAAGTGAATAGTTTTCTCTGGACAAAATTGCCAAATTTTAGGGCAGAAGGGGTGATTTGAACTACAACTATCATTCAATAGTAGGTAATTCTCTAGCACTTATTTTTGCTGGCATTTAGATGCTATAACATGACTTGGTACAAATTTCTAGCCATTAATTATTATTAGTTATTTTACTAGGATTTTCTAAAGTTTCTGGCCAAAGGAGTGCTTTCTACTACCACTATATTTGAAAAATATCAAACAACAGATTTCTGATTTTTCCTAGCTTCTTCTTTGCGCAAGAGCAATCATTCTAAAGTTTGGCATCTTTTTGCTTAAGGGAAGGGGTGGTATGCATTAATTGGATTAAATGGCCTTTTTTATAAAATATTGGCAATAGGTATTATTTTGCATCTTTTCAATGGGTTTGTATTTTTCTCTGGTGGCCTATCTCATTATTGGTCTAGCAAAATTTTATTTGCCCATTATTGCATTATTTTGGGTCACTCATAATTTATTTGGAATATGACTCATTATCATATTATTTTTATTTACCTTACTTAAAATGATGGGCTTGGGTGTTCATTATTTTTGCAGTGGGGTTTTGGTGGTTACAAGTCCACTGGATTTTTATTATCAATTTTGGGCCTGGTTTTATAATTCTAATAATTGATTTCTAGTTGGAATAATGCTAAATAAAACATTTCACTTTGAATCTGATCTGGACTAGAGGTTACTTTATTTTTCCTAGGTTCTTTGTTACTTAAGCAAACTAGGAAAAATAATTTCATCCACTAGTCATTAATTTCTAAGGCCTTTCTGATTTTCCTAAGGTTTGGGCAAAAATGGCTTTTAATAGATGTCTCCACTAAATTTTTCAATATTGGGGTTCTCACTATTTTTAAACAGTGTTTAAATGGGGTTTGAACATCTACAAATTTTCTTAGGTTCAGCACAGAAGCATAACCAATTTTCCTTAATTAATTAGGGTTTGGTCAGCTTCTGTATTTAATTTTAAACTCTAAAAATTAGAACAGAAAGCATAGGGTTCAGTATTTTTAATTGATAGTCCGTAATATTTAGAATCCAGCAAAATTGGTTTGATAATTTTTGGTTAAGTATTTCTTAAGTTATGAGTTTCCTAAGTTCTCTGTTTATTAAAAAGATTAAACAGAAATGATTAAATGGAAAACTACTTTGCAACTGGGTCCCTGGCGGGTGTTTTCAAGTTTCCTCACATACTAGTCCCTGGGTTACTATTCAATTGAGTCACTGACATCTTAGAAAACCCCCCTGGATTCTACTAATCCTAACCCGAGGTCCTTCCCCCAATTTAAACAGTACCCGTGGCGGAAGAAAGGGCAGAGGGGCTTACCGGCGGTGAGACTGCTCCGGTGAGGTGGTCGAGGGTGTAGGGGAGGTCCTGAGGGTCACGGCGATGTGCGGGTCGCCGTCGGGGATGGTCGGAGTCGACCGGTCCGCGTGCGCAGGCGGGGGAGCTCGTCGGCGGCGAGGAGTCCGGCCTATCCAGGGCATTTTTAACCGATTGAACGGGTCAGAGAGCTTCACTCGGTGCTAGGGAATACATGGTTGCAAGGAATTTGACAATGGCTTACCGGAGAGCTCGGTCCACGCGCGGGGGCGGGCGACCGAAGTTCGGCGAGGGTGATCTCGGGCTTCCGGTGAAGTTCTGTCGGGTCCGAGGACTTGGAAAGCTTCACGGGCCAATGGCAAAGCTGACCGAAGCGCTGGCGCGACTTGGACACGACTGGAGAGAGCTGGCCACGGTGGCCGAGGCTCTGAAAGCTTGGTGGGCGGTGGCGCGGCGTGCTCGGGGCAATTTCCGGTGATCTCTGACTTGGGCAAGACTTGAGAGCACGCGGGGATGAATGGCCGAGGCTTGGGGCGACTTTATAGGCACGGCGCGGTGCACGGGCGACCGTGGACCGGCAAGCGCGCGGGGGCGTGCACTGGGAGGCGCGGGTGCGCGAACAGGCGTGAACCGGAGGTGTCAGCCACGGTCGAACACGTGTGCCAGTTGCCTCTGCCCAAGTTCTAGCGCTGATTGGGTGCAAATCTTCGCGAATTTGGGCAAGATCGTTGTGAAGGATTTGTTCACCTGACCTTGCTTTGTCTTTTGTGTATGGACGTCGCGCGGTTTTAGGCTAGGGACAGGGAGTTGTAGCGTCACCAAGGTGTCAGTGTCAGAATGTCTGGTCCCGAGGTCAAACTGTGCCAAAACCGTGTCAAATGAATTTGGTTTGAGTTCAAACTTTTCCAGGGCGTGTTCAAGGGAATTTGGCACAACTTTGATATTTGGATCTCCTGGTTTTGAGTTTCGAAAAACAGAGAACGCAGTTGATCCTTGGAAAGAGGTCTGAAATTCAGAAATTCAGAAATCTGAATTTCTCCAAGGGTTCTTGGTTCAAGGGCTGATTTGGGAATTTTAAAAAAAACAAAAGGCCAAACTCTCTTACTATGATTTGTTAGTTATTTGATGAACTAAAACTTTGTAATTTGGTCATATCTAAAATTTGCATTTTCCCCCCATGACTTCTCCCAATTACCCTTTATGCCTAACTTGGCTTACTTAGGATTTATTAGGGTTTGAGAGTTTCTCTCTCAAGGTTCATGACAAGATTAAGGAGAGTTTAAGAAGATTCATAATAAACCTTTGCTCTAAATTTTCTTTTGATGTTCAACCCTTTACTAAATTTACATGTGATAATAGGTTGGGGTTAGCTTAGGGAAGAACCCTAGGTGACACTGGGGTGTCACGCATCAAGACCTCTGGAGCTACTGCATTTGGACCTCTTTGGACCCATCGCCTACCTCAGCATCGGGGGAAGTAAGTATGGTCTTGTTGTTGATGATTTTTCCCGCTTCACTTGGGTATTCTTTTTGCAGGATAAATCAGAAACCCATGGTACCCTCAAGCGCTTTCTAAGGCGAGCTCAAAACGAATTTGAGCTCAAGGTGAAAAAGATTAGAAGCGACAACGGGTCCGAGTTCAAGAACCTTCAAGTGGAGGAGTTTCTTGAGGAGGAAGGAATCAAGCACGAGTTCTCCGCTCCCTACACACCACAGCAAAACGGTGTGGTAGAGAGGAAGAGCAGGACGCTTATAGACATGGTGAGGACGATGCTTGGAGAATTCAAGACACCCAAGCGGTTTTGGTCGGAAGCTGTGAACACAGCTTGCCACGCCATAAACCGGGTCTACCTTCATTGCCTCCTCAAGAAGACGTCGTATGAACTTCTAACCGGTAACAAACCCAACGTGTCTTATTTTCGTGTATTTGGGAGTAAATGCTACATTCTAGTGAAGAAAGGTAGGAATTCCAAATTTGCTCCCAAAGTTGTAGAAGGGTTTTTATTAGGTTATGACTCAAATACAAAGGCGTATAGAGTCTTCAACAAATCATCGGGTTTAGTTGAAGTCTCTAGCGACGTTGTATTTGATGAAACTAATGGCTCTCCAAGAGAGCAAGTTGATCTTGATGATATAGATGAGGATGATGTTCCAACGGACGCAATACGCACCATGGCGATTGGAGATGTGCGACCACAGGAACACCAAGTGCAAGATCAACCTTCTTCCTCAACAATGGTGCACCCCCAACTCAAGTTGATGAATAGGTTCCTCAAGAGGAGGCGTGTGATCAAGGGGGAGCACAAGAAGACCAAGTTGAGGAGGAAGAAGCACCACGGGCTCCTCCAACTCAAGTTCGAGCGACGATTCAAAGGAATCATCCCGTCGACCAGATTTTGGGTGACATAAGCAAGGGAGTAACCACTCGCTCTAGATTAGCTAATTTTTGTGAGCATTACTCTTTTGTCTCCTCTATTGAGCCTTTCAGGGTAGAAGAGGCATTGCTAGATCCGGACTGGGTGTTGGCCATGCAGGAAGAGCTCAACAACTTCAAGCGAAATGAAGTTTGGACACTGGTGCCACGTCCCAAGCAAAACGTTGTGGGAACCAAGTGGGTGTTCCACAACAAATAGGACGAGCACGGGGTGGTGACAAGGAACAAGGCTCGACTTGTGGCAAAAGGTTATGCCCAAGTTGCAGGTTTGGACTTTGAGGAGACTTTTGCCCTGTGGCTAGGCTAGAATCGATTTGTATTTTGTTAGCCTATGCCGCTCACCATTCTTTCAGGTTGTTCCAAATGGACATGAAGAGCGCTTTCCTCAACGGGCCAATCAAGGAGGAGGTGTCGTGGAGCAACCCCCTGGCTTTGAGGATGAACAGTACCCCAACCACGTGTGTAAGCTCTCTAAGGCGCTCTATGGACTTAAGCAAGCCCCAAGAGCATGGTATGAATGTCTTAGAGATTTTCTAATTGCTAATGCTTTCAAGGTTGGGAAAGTCGATCCAACTCTTTTTACTAAGACTTGTGAAGGTGATCTATTTGTATGCCAAATTTATATCGATGACATAATATTTGGTTCTACTAACCAAAAGTCTTGTGAAGAGTTTAGCAGGGTGATGACTCAGAAATTCGAGATGTCGATGATGGGCGAGTTGAACTACTTCCTTGGATTTCAAGTGAAGCAACTCAAGGACGGCACCTTCATCTCTCAAACAAAGTACACGCAAGACTTGCTCAAGCGGTTTGGGATGAAGGACGCCAAGCCCGCAAAGACTCCAATGGGAACCGACGGACATGTCGACCTCAACAAAGGAGGTAAGTCCATTGATCAAAAGTCATACCGGTCTATGATAGGGTCTTTACTTTATTTATGTGCTAGTAGACCGGATATTATGCTTAGCGTATGCATGTGTGCTAGATTTCAATCCGACCCAAGGGAGTGTCACCTTGTGGCCATTAAGCGAATTCTTAGATATTTAGTCGCTACGCCTTGCTTTGGGATCTGGTATCCAAAAGGGTCTACCTTTGACTTAATTGGATACTCAGACTCCGACTATACTGGATGTAAGGTCGATAGGAAGAGTACATCAGGGACGTGCCAATTCCTAGGAAGGTCCCTGGTGTCTTGGAGTTCTAAGAAACAAACTTCCATTGCCCTAACCACCGCTGAGGCCGAGTATGTTGCTGCAGGACAGTGTTGCGCGCAACTACTTTGGATGAGGCAAACCCTCCGGGACTTTGGCTACAATCTAAGCAAAGTCCCACTCCTATGTGACAATGAGAGTGCAATCTGCATGGCGGACAATCCTGTTGAACACAGCCGCACAAAGCATATAGACATCTGGCATCACTTTTTGAGAGACCACCAGCAAAAGGGAGATATCGAAGTGTTTTATGTTAGCACCGAGAACCAGCTAGCAGATATCTTTACCAAGCCTCTAGATGAGAAGACCTTTTGTAGGCTGCATAGTGAGCTAAATGTCTTAGATTCGCGGAACTTGGATTGATCTATAGCATACATGTGTTTTATGCCTTTGATCATGTTCCTTTATGCATTTTATTGCTTATTTACGGTGCTCAAGTTGTGCAAGGGATCCCCGGACCTCACCAGTCCATGTGTGAATGATGCACATATTTAGGGGGAGAAATGCTACAACTTGATCCCTTGAGACTAACCATGTGCTTGAGTGTTCTTAATTTAGTCTCAAAGGAGGATTGAAAGGGAAAAGGTGAACTTGGACCATGCAAGACTTCCACTGCACTCCAATGAGAGGGTAATTTACTCCAAGTTCATCTCCATGCCCTTATTGCCTTTTTACTCTTAATTGAAGAGTTTGGTGAGGCAATGGGGTTTTTGGGCCAATAATGATCCCGTTTTGGTGCTTAATGCCAAAGGGGGAGAAATTAAGGCCAAAGCAAATGGATCAGCTACCACTTGAGAATTTTGAAAATAGTAGAGTTAGAGCTTTTGTTTTGTCAAAATTCTCTTGTTGTCTCTTATTATCAAAAGTTGGTCTCTTGTGGGGAGAATGTTTGATTATGGGAAAAAGGGGGAGTTTTTGAATCTTTGATCAATTTCTCTTGGAATACCTCTCTCTATGCCTCAACAAGTGAATTTGACTTAGAGATAGGAAATTGAGTTTGATTTGCAAAAACAAACCAAGTGGTGGCAAAGAATGATCCAAATATGCCAAATTTGAATCAAAAACAAATTTTTGTTCTCATTTGCATTGATGTTGCACTTCTTTTAGTTGCTTTTTGTTGTGTTGGCATAAATCACCAAAAAGGGGGAGATTAAAAGGGCAATGTGCCCTTGGGCCATTTCTATAAGTTTTTGGTGATTAAGTGCTCCACACAAATGCTTTGAGTGATATTTGTGCCAAAGACTCAAGAAGTGCAAATCAAGATTAAAGGTATGTTTCTAGACTTAGTACATTGTTTTGAAGACTAATGTATTATGTCTAAGTGCTAGAAACAGGAGAAATCGTTTTGCAGAAAAGTTGGCTATGTACAGCCAAAAGGTTGCTCGGTCTGGGTGCACCGGACTGTCCGGTGGTGCACCGGACAGTGTCCGGTGTGCCAGGACCAGTCCCGATGAACAGCCTTATCTCGGGTCTCGACAACGGCGTACGGCTATAAATCACCGGACTGTCCGGTGGTGCACCGGACTGTCCGGTGAGTCATCTGCGGCGAAGTCGCCGCTCTCGGGAAACAGTCAACAGCGTACGACTAAAATTCACCGGACTGTCCGGTGGTGCACCGGACTGTCCGGTGGTGCACCGGACTGTCCGGTGGTGCAACTGTCGACTGCGCCAACGGTCGGTCGCGTAATCCGCGCGTGATGCGTGGCCGCACCAACGGTCGGCAGGGGGCACCGGACTGTCCGGTGTGCACCGGACAGTGTCCGGTGCGCCAACGGCTCCAAATCTTCAACGGTCGGTTGTGCCAATTTAGGAAAGAAATCTGCACCGGACTGTCCGGTGCGCCACCCGACAGAAGGCAAGAATTGCCTTCCCAGATTGCTTCCAACGGCTCCTAGCTGCCTTGGGGCTATAAAAGGGACCGCTAGGCGCATGGAGGAGCACACCAAGCATTCTTTGATCATCTCTAAGCACCAAGACTTCATTCTAGCGCATTTGATTCTTTGTGATAGTGACTTGAGCTCTATTTGAGTAGAGAACTTCTCGCGTTGTGTTGTGAGCTCAAGTTGTGGCTAGTGTGCGTGTTTGTGCTCTTGCTTTGAGTCTTGTGTGTGTTGCTCTTCCCTCCCTTACATCTGTGCTTCTTTGTGATCATCAAATTGTAAGGGCAAGAGGCTCCAAGTTGTGGAGATTCCTCGCAAACGGGATATAGTGAAAGAAAGAAAAACACCGTGGTATTCAAGTTGATCATTGGATCACTTGAAAGGGGTTGAGTGCAACCCTCGTCCATTGGGACGCCACAACGTGGAGGTAGACAAGTGTTGTACTTATCGAACCACGGGATAACTCACGTGTCTCTTATGATTGCTTTTTGTTTGATTGTTGTGATTCGCAAGAGCTCGCCTTATAGTCACTTAGCATTATCTCTCTAACACTTAACCAAGTTTTGTGGCTATAAGTTTTAAGTGTTTTTACAGGATCACCTATTCACCCCCCCCCCCTCTAGGTGCTCTCAGTACCGAAGGGCCCCCTCATCCTCATCATCCTCCACCACCTCGAATTGTGGATACGCCACATAATAGTGAGAGCACATCACGGCCACAGGAAGCCCTAGGAGGTCTTCGACTTCGCTCTCGGAAACATAAAACCAGAAATCTCACCAGTTGCCCCATTTATTACGAGCGCAGGGAACCAACTCCACGAATTCCATCGAAGTCTTTTCGGTCCTCGGCGTAAACATGCACGATCCAAACTGTGCAATTTTGTCTCCAATCTTTCTTTTCTGCCAATGCAGACAGTAATTCTTGGCAAAGACCTCTACGGAAGGCCAACCGCCATAAGAAGTCATTGCCCAGACATACTTCGCCAGGGCCACCACGGCATTAGGTGTCAATTGGTGGACTTGGACCTCAAATCTCTGCAAGACCTCCGCCACAAAACGATGTGCAGGCAGGCGAAGGCCAGCGGTGAAAAATGCCTCAAACACAATCATCTCACCCTCCGGCTCAGGAATCTCTTCTGCCCTCGGCACACGTCCAACTCCATTCCCAAAATAACCCAACCGCTGCATATCTTGCACGCGAACCGAGGAGATCCTCGAAACGCCGAACTCCACCGTGTGGCCCGGGTGTAGCTCCACCGCCGCTAAATCACTGAAGGTACCCTCGAACGACGATTCGCCCAACGGCGTATTCGCAGCGGATGAAGAAGAAGACGGCATGGCTATGTACCGTCGGCGGCGACGCGCGGTTTGCTTGACGCGGGCCAGTTCTCCGGCAAACAGGAGCAAGGAGGGTAGGCGAGCGGGCGGCTAGTTTCAAAATGCTAGGGTTTTGCAGCGCACAAAAAGGTAACAAAGCCTGAGCTGTGCCGCCCCCCTTTTTATACACAGGGCGCGACGCTTCGGGAAGCCCACAGTCCAACAGTACCGTGTCCGTCAACGGTCACATCAAAAACCCCCGCGGAACCACTTCGAGCGAGGGCAGCGTCTCCACCATCTAGCGACATCTTCGGCACCAGATGACTCAGTCGAACTGGTCGCTCGGAGGGCAAATGTTGGGGCAAAGGCGAAGAAGCTACCCTTCGCTCCAGGCCTTCATCAACTCGCTGCACCAACGGAGGCAAGATGACCGGCATGGCCCACCCTTCGTCCTCTTCGCTGCAAGTCGAAGGTCTACGATGAAGTTTCTCCATCCCGCGTGGCCCACCCTTCGTCCTCTTCGCTGCAAGGCGAAGGCCTACGACGAAGTCTCTCCATCCCGCGTCCTCGGTCCTACCTGGAGGCCCACGTGGGATTCGGCCCATCGTAACAGGCCCCGCACGGACAAGCGTGTTACGGACCCGATTTGTAATAGCTTTTCTGTAATGACAGTTTGTAACCCTCCTTTATGGGAATATTCTGGGGATAATCCAGGTGTCTGAGGGCAAAAGCGTCCTTACATCGGGACGTTGGGCGCTCGGGCACCTATAAATACCCCCGTACAGTGCCCTTAAGAGGCTAGATTAACAGAGCAATTGTCATCTCGAGTTAAACCATACTTGCGTCTTTTTCATTCTCCCTTTGGATCAACTTGCTCAAGAGGGCAAGTTCCAACAACCATGTTCCTATCTCGCTAGACGTATCTTTTGTTCTGCTTGTCGTGGTCCTCTTCTCCATCTGCCTTTACATTGGCTTTGTCATGCTTTGGAGTCAACACAAGATCATGGGTTTTAATTGGTTAATATTTCAAGGTAGAGTGCTTGTGATGAAGGGCATTGCTCTAGCAATAGTTCGTCAAAAGACGGTTTTCCCATCCTTTTTTACTTGTACATAGCCACAACAGTGTTTCACACCCTCCTATTTTTGCCCGATCAGCCACATGTGTCGTCCTTCTAATCGTAACCTCTGTTGCTATCTCAGCGGTTTTGACTGCCAAACTTTTCTTGTACTGTCTTCAACATTTGTCCAATTGCCGATCATGTTATGGAACTTGACTGTTGTATTTAGTTTGTTCACAATGAAGTCTTGATACTATAACTTCTCCATGAGGCCATCACTGAAATAATCGATAAGATCTCTATTAGAGACATTTGCCATGGTAGAGTAGATTTTAGCAAAACGTTTTGTAGTAGTTGTGCATGCTTTCACCATCCTTTTTCTTGCAATTTTAAATATCCATAACGATTGACTAGATGAGGCCATGTGATTTGAATGTTACCCATGAACCTCTTGGAAAGCTTGAGCTAGCTGTCGATGGATCCTTTTAGGGGTTGCTCGAGCCAAGCCAGTGAAGTAGTTTCGAGTACCATCAAGAAGTAAATTGCTTTGATATATTTATTCCTTCATGCCACATCTATGCATTTTCACTAGCATGTGTAGTCAAGTAGAGTGATCGCCCAATCTTCATGCACAACAAGGTTCACCGAGCGCTGAACTCGTGTGATCAGGCATCCCTTGTCATCATGGATCTAGAGGACGACATGCTTGATGTGGATATTGTGGCCACCTTCATCGAGCTCGTAGAGGTTAATGGTGTTGGTGGTGAAAGGAACACGGTCACCTAAGAGAAGAGTGAATTAGGACTTCTATTTTTAAACTCTAAACTAGGCTAATAATAATTCTCTTAAACAAAACCTATGCAAATAGCTAAATCTGAATGTGCACTAAGGTTTTGTCTCGTGTGTCACGTCTGTTACATTTTGTTAACAAATAACAATTGATTCCCCGCAGGCAGAGGATAGTTGTGGACATATTCTTGAGTGTAAGGTGAAGAATTATTTCGTTTGAGTTCATATATTTTAGACGCCTACACGAGACTTCTCTCTGCCTTCAAGAACTACCTTCAAGAACGTCAGAAGCTGAGTCGGTTTCGGGAGAAGCTGACTATGAGAAGTCGAAGACAAGAACGTCAGAACATCAACCTTAATAGCTCTGCTTCCCTTCCGATCGAGCGTCATACCAAAACGACGAATACTGCAAGTTCGGGATACTATGGTAGCGAGAAAGCGGATCGATATACCGCTCTTGTGAATCCTGTCGGCGGCGGTGTTATAATCCTAGATTTCTCTACTAATCTAGAGTTTAGGTTGTTCTCCATAAAAAATAGGGAGTTTCATTTTTGGAATCTTAAGGCTATGTTCGTTTCGTTGTAAATCCATGGGGAGGGTGCATAAATTCACAACTAGTCAAAATTCATCTCAATCCACTTTAATATCTTTTAATCTACATGCACTACAGGAATTCACTTAATTCCTGTCGGCCTGAAACCGACGGGAATAAGCCCTAAACCGACGGGAATAAGTAATTCCCGTCGGTTTAAGGCTTATTCCCGTCGGTTTCAGGCCGACAGGCGTCCCTTGTCGGGGATAAGGTTATCCCCGTCGGCGGCTGACGGGAATAATTAATTCCCGTCGGCTAGAAAGCGGCCGACGGGAATTAAGGCTAACTCCCGTCGGTTTTGCTGGCCGACGGGAGTTATTAATTAATTCCCGTCGGTTCCCCAGGCCAACGGGAGTTATTAATTAATTCCCGTCGGTTCCCCAGGCCGACGGGAGTTATTAATTAATTCCTGTCGGCCTTACGTGGCCGACGGGAATTAACTGGGCCGACGGGAGTTAGTAATTAATTCCCGTCGGTTCGACCATAGCCGACGGGAATTAACTGGACCGACGGGAATTACCCTATAGTGCTACAAAAACAGCACTAAATTATGTCACTATTTCTGCACACATAACATATATCAAACATAACATAAATCACATATAACAGCCACATTACAAACACATGTAGAGATACGACATCCACAAACACATGATAAACACTTGCATTTATAATTAAAACATCCACCAACGTGTACGACATAGTATTGAAACATAACATCCACCAACATCCAACAACGAGTACGACATAATATTGAAACATAACATCCACCAACATCCAACAACGAGTACGACATAGTATTGAAACATAACATCCACATTTCAAACATAAGTTTAAGTGTTTAGAGATAACCACCACTTGAGTGGTTAGAGCTTTGACCGCTGTCGCCACCACCACCAGGAGAAGGGAACGCGAAGAGCGAGTCAACAAATCCAGTCCCTACTGCTGGATCAGACCCACTACCACCCGCTTCAGGCGTAACCTATGCAAGTTAGCAAATATCAACACGTTAAATGCAAATATCAAAAAGTATACAAGTGTATAAATTAATCGAGAGTTATCAAACGTACCCTATCTCCAGGTGCAGGTATATGTGTCGAAGGGGTGGTGAACTGTGGTGGTGGAACTGGTGTGTTTGCAAATTGGCTCTATTGTGGTGGCGGTGGAAAATTTGTTGCCATGCCCTGTTGCTGCATTAACTGTTAAACACATATGTGTTACTACTGAAGATGTTGTATTGAAATATAATAATTTAGAGTTCGGATTATGTGTACTCACTTGATACATCGCTTGGTTGTGTGCATTGCAAGCCTCCATAAATTCGCGTTGTTGTCTCATCTCTTCACGCATCCTCATAATCTCCAACTCCTGCTCGTTCGGGCGGCGGGCGGCGCTACGGGGGCGGAGGCGGCGCGGCGGACGGTGCTCCGGGGCGGTGGCGGTTGCGGGCGGCGCTCCCGGGGCGGCGGCGGGCGCGCTCCTAGGCCGCGGGCGGCTGGCCGGGGCGGTGGTGGGCGGCGGCCGGCGTTGGGGGCGGGAGTTCTCCGGCGGCGGCGTACGTGGCTTGGAAACCGAGAGGAAGAGAGAAAATGAGCCGCGCGGGATGACCGCCGGTACATAAAGCATTAATTTCCGTCGGCTGGCGTCAGGGCCGACGGGAATTAGTTAACTCCCGTCGGCTGACGGCTGGGCCGACGGGAGTTAAGATAAAGTCCGTCGGCTGGCGGCTGGCCGACGGGAGTTAAAATAAAGGCCGTGGGCTGGAATTAAGCCGACGGGAGTTACCTAATTCCCGTCGGCCCGAACAAAGGCCGACGGGAATTAAAATGGCCGACGGGAATCTTCCTGATTCCTTTAGTGATGGTTTATGTATAAAACAAACAAGGCCTAACGTGGGATGAACTACCCCAATCTCCACTCTCGTGTGGACGAGACACATGTGGATCATAACCCAACGGAACGATACAACACACATAAGGTTGAAATTAGGATCAATGTGTGACTAGGAGACGGCCGATCTCCCGAAGCCCGGTGTTGTGCTGCGATGCTGTTAAGAATGATGAGAGCAATTATGATAAGAGAATATAAGATGCTGTTAAGAATGATGAGAGCAATTATGATAAGAGAATATAAGCTGACTAAACGTGGATGTGGTGGAGAGAGAAGAGGAGAGAGTAGGAGCAGTCTTACATTCGGCTTCGGTAATAGAACTGAGAAGATTTATGAGAGAGACAAATGAGGTGTGTTACATTAATATTAAAGAGTTAACCACTGTATAGATGGGATAAATGGCATACTGCAAGAATCCTTACAGTTGACTCTATTATTAAACTTGTGGACAGCACAGTTATCTTCAGCTTGGTGAGGATGCCTCCCGTCCCGATACACGGTGGCACCCGCATCGACAACCACTCGATGCGCAGTCTTGCACAGAGCCCCCATCTTCGGCTGAAGATCATACATGGTGACGTCAACACTGCGGCGCTAATCATCCAAGACCTTTCGGTACTCATCCACTGCGGCGCTAATCATCCAAGACCTTTCGGTACTCATCAAGGCTCCAGCGTGGTGAAGCGCAGCCGCCAATGACGACCTCCACCTCCACGGCGTCGATGCGTTTCCGCGCCACCTCCAGCTAGCCATGCATCTTCCCGCCCTGGGCGACTCGGTCTATGGAGTCCAAACACGCCAGTCAGATCGATCTGTCGCTGGTTGCCGTTGCTCGATCTGTCATTGGTTGCTGCTGCTCGGAGTCTCGGACGGATTGCACGGGCCGAATCGTACTATTTTTATTTTTCTATATATACTCCAAAATTTGGGCCTACATACAACACTAGGCCTAGTCAACGTTTTTCTTATGGAATACGGTGACAGAAGCCGAAAGTGGGCTGTCAAGTCAGAGAGCCTTTTGGGCCTAAAACCCGGCCTGTCGCAGAAGCCTAGGCTGACAAGACGGACGCTGCAGTGCTGCTAAAAACAGTGCTAGCGAGCGATTTGCAGCTACGGACAAAAGTCGCCAGAGTTGAACTCTACAACCCCTTTCGCTGTAACAGCTTCACACCCTTCAGGAACAAACACGCAGAGCAAAAGGCGCTTTTTTTTTATCCGCCCCGCTATTATTCGAAAACAAAAGCTAAACAACAGTAGCACTTCTCCTACCTACGTATATATCGATATCTGACGAAAAGGTGGCAGGCAGTTCCAACGCCACCAAACAAACTCCTCCGACTCCGAAACCAGGGTTTCTTCTTCCTTTTTTTTTTAATATACACTTCTACAGTAGCACTTGTACAGTGTTGTCATGCACGAACACTGTATAACTCTATTATTGCAATTATATACACGCTTTTAAGTAGGATGCCTAACCTGTCCTATACACCCGTTGCCTAGCTTGTCCTTTTTTTTTAATTGGGTGTACTGAATATAAGCACAAGTGTTGTGTTTAAAGCCAGAGGGAGCGAGTAGCCGGCCGTGTCCGGGAACCTCATGAGTGACAGGACAAGCCAGCATATGCTTAGCTTAACTTTTTTGCAGGATCATCAGGGCAGAGGCATCAGGCGGGCCTAAAATCTACGCACCCGTACAGTTATTACTCGATCGATCCCGCGCGCTGCGTTACGTTTCTTTCCTCTCCCCTCAGAGATATATTATTCAGAGCGAGCTTTAATTAAAATATCCAGCAAAGTGTGAACAGCCTGAGAAAATTAAAATGGGCGAATCATTATTAAGGCCTGGCCAGAACGACGACGGAGCGTCCTGTGTGTGCAACTGCAATCTGCTGCAAGCCAGGCCTGCTCTCAGTCTCAGATCTGAGTAGTGCCGTTGCCGTGCCGTGCCTGCCCAACCGCCCTTTTTTTTTCCCTCCAGCAGACCGCCCTGTGTGCCGGCTCTGATACTTGTTCAGCACTTGCATCATTTTTTCCTCAGGTCTCTGGGTTAGGTTTTGGTACCATCCAAAAGGACATGCAAGGACCGGGCGCTGAGCAAGCGGACACAGTTTCGAAGCTCTCGCGTCAGGACCCCTCTTCCGATCCCCCACGATTCTGAAAGCAGGGATGGGATGCATGATCTGTGGTAAACCACTCTTAACTAACATTAATGGAACCTGCGAAGGGGAACATAAGATACTACACTACACGCCAGAGCACGCTACGCACGAGAGAATTTCTAGTTTACGCGCGCCGCCGGCCAGCAGACCGATCAGTAACAAAATATATACTACGCATTTCCATCAGGCAGCGGACTTGCGGCCGGTGAATCCAAAAATCTCCCAGCAGGAATTGTGGCCTTTAATTTTATACCGTCCACGCGCCAAGACAGCCATGCGCAGCCAACAATAGTGTGGCGGTATTTACAATTCGGTTATTCAGATTCAGGCTCGATCGATCGATCGATCGAAGTGCTCTCACTACTACCCACTCGGTAAGACTGAACGCAACGCTGCCCCCTCCCCTTGCATGCGGCGCGTAGGGGGCACTCTGCGGCCGCAGCGGTGCCCCCTATAGCGCCCACTACACGTCAGCCCCCTTCTCTCTCCCCCCAGATATAGCGTGTCACTGTTCATCCCCCTAAACACTGTGCTGTGGGTCCACGAGTAATTGTTAGTAGATAAAAAATTGATAGTTGGTAAAGAAAATAATATTTTATAGTGGTAGTGGGGTATAGGGGGAGTATTTAGGGGGAACCGCTGCGGGAGATGAAAAAATAGGGGGAAAAATAGGGGGGAAAAGTGATATAGGGAGAAAAATTTAGGGGTAACGGTTGCGGATAGCCTAACAACCTCTGATGAAAACGTTGCCGCGTGGCGATTGTACTGTCCGGCCGGCCGGCCGGCCTGCCTGCCTGCCTTCGATCGTGCCTTGTGTCTTGTCAGGAAGCCAAGAATTATAATTTGTCCTCGATCGATCGCACTCGCTGCGAACGGCCAATGATGGCTTGCCGCCCGCCCGGCCGCCCGCCGCAACTGATCAGTACTGGTGGTGGATCGAATGGAGAAGAACCCATATGGCGGCGCACACGCGCGCGCGTGTGGTGGCAAGGGCATGCATGCATCCCGTGGGCTAGCTAGCTAGCTGTGTCTGGCTCCGACGAGCCGGCGGGCGCCCGGCGGCACGGCACGGCTTCAGCCCACGACGTGGAGGCGGATCTTCTTGGCGGCCCTAGGCGGCGACGGCGACGGCGACGGCGGCGAAGACCTGTCCGCGGGGCCGGTGGCGGCGCCGCGCGGGACGAACACCGTGGAGAGGTCGAGTGGCACTGGAAAGAAAAAGGCGCGCTGCAGGCGGCAGCAGCAGCGCTTCCTCCTCTTGCTGCCGGGCTCCACCGGCCTCGCCGGCTTCCGCGGCGCCGGAGGGCACACCGTGGCCGGCCGCAGCAGGCACGGCGACGCCGTCGGGGTCACGCACGCGGCGGTGGCGGCGGCGGAGTCGATGTCCAGTAGGCCGCCGCCCAGGCGCGGCAGCAGGGAGCTCGCGGCCGTCGGCGTGACGCAGCCCGTGTCGGCGGCGTCCGGGCCGTCGGCGCCGTCGCCGTCGCTGTCGCCCGCCGCCGCGGTCTGGACCGGCCGGAGCACGGCCAATTCGGAGAGGTCGAGCTCGACGCCCATCGGGTGGGTAATCTCTAGCACTCCTCAGATGGAGAGGCCCCGAGGCCCGAGACGCCTGCGCAACTGACTAGGTCTCGAGGAAGATAAGATCTGCCCGCAGGGTCGTCTCGTCGATCGTGCACGTGAATTGTGACGAACAGGGCAGCAGCTAGCTCGCAGGCGGTGTGCTCTTTTGTAGCGGCGGTAGTGCAAAGGAGGAGGGAGGGAGGCAGGCAGGCAAGCGTGATGGCGAGGGGATATGGAGGTGATGATGGTGGCAATGGGGAGAGAGATGAGCAAGCAAGCAGCTAAAGGCAACAGAATTATATGCAGGCAGGCAGGCAGCTGCAACAGCAACACAAAAGGCCGCATGTCATTAGAGGAGAGAGGGGTGGTGCATATCATTGTGGTGGGGGGCGAATATGAGAGAGAGAGAGAGAGCCACCCAGCGGTGAAACTTTTAGGCCTTAATTAGGATGGAGTAGATCGCACCTCGTCCCATCCATCTCCATCACGCACTGCCTGCGCACCAGGAAAACATACAGGGTTTTCAATTTTATTAATATATACGGACGAGATGCCATGGATCAGCTGAGCAACAGGGTGGGCAGATGGGACGTATACGCCGCCGGCCGGGGCGCTGCCGGAGAGTTTAACTTTACAGCGCCGCGGCCGCGCTATGCTATATGCTGGTGACCGATCGTCGATCGAGCCACACAAATAAAAACAAGCCCGCACAACACGACGCGAGAATGTTCCTAAACCCTTGCGTGCTCTCACTCGCTCTCTGCATCGTCGTCCGTAGCGAAGTGTGTGAAATAATGCATGCCGCTTGCCGCTGTAGTATGTAGTACTTCGCTCATCTGTATGTCTGTGCATGCGTAGGCAGTGCTAAACCATGCACAGGCTCTGTGTCGTACAAGGCACACTGGTCATAATCAGTGCTAGCTTCGTCCAAGGGGGTTAGATGGATCTAATCAATTCCCCGCCTCTCTCTGGCTCTGGGTGGCGTGGTGGTGCGCGTTTATGTGTCCTGGCCTCCAACTAGGGATGAAAACGGTCGGAAACGGTATTTATTCGGTAATTAGTTTTTTAGTTGTTTGCGAATAAATAGAATATATAATATACAATACAAATTTGTATTCTTGTTTTTAACATCCAACTTGTTAAGATTCATAAAAGATAAACCTCAAATTCATCCTATATTTTCTCAAATAATAGATATAAACTTCGGTATGGATTCGGAAACAAATTCGGTAATTTTTTCAACTTTTTGTATTGTAGGGAGCAAATAATACATAAAACAATTTATGTAATATTTTATTTATATTTGTACTAATGTGCTTGATAACATAAGAAAATATCAACATCAAATTTTATACATATCTATTTTAAAATATTAAATTTGTTCTAACAGTTTAGATTACCACTTTCATCCCTACCTCCAACTACTAACTGCTGCTCCTTTTAATTTGTGCGTCACTGTACATATCCATTAATGTGTATACCAATATGCTAGTAGAGTAGTAATAACCACATACGTCATTTCCTCCGGTGTGGCTAGTTAATAGTGGCCTGCTAATTCCGTGCCGCATTTGCAATTGATCACTGTAACTACAGGAACGGACCGCTAAGAGCTTTAACACTTGCCATTCGTCGGCTACGACAAATTAAAACTGACGGAAACAAATCAAGTACGTGGCGATGGTGAAAGGGATGAGGCGCGCGGTGGTGTAAAAAAAAAAAAAACTGGTCCGGCCAAATAGGAGTTTGGAAGGAAGCTTTTAACTGGCTCCTTGGGTGCTTCATGTGGCCTGTCATGGCTAGCAACAGGCGGTGCTTTTATTTTCTCTCTCTGTCATCGTTCCCTCCCTTAATTTTACCCCCTCTCTCTCTCTCTCTATGTATAGTACATACTATGAGGCCTTTTCAGTTTTCACTGGGACCCCTGCCGCTGCCAGGTGGGTCCCGAGCATATTATTGTTGCAGTATGCTCCGTGGGGCAGGACCCTGGTAATTTCCAGGCCTGCCTGCGCCAATTATGGGTCCATCCTGGCCGTCCAGTGCCATCCCATCCGTCCGCATCGCCTGACAGCGCGATTGTTCTGTTTGTTTTTTTTTTTCATGGCTACAGCTGCAGGTACTAGTACAGTAGTAGTAGTTGGGAAGGTTATTGCTACAACTACAAACTAGCGGGCTTGGGTTCCTCTGCTCGGGGATGTTTTTCACTCGGGACCTATACATACGAGTATCGCACCGCAAACGTCTTAGCATGAGGGCTAGTTTGGAAACTCAAATCTTCTTCAGGATTAAAGAAGATTGGACAGGAAATTAGTTTATTTCCACCCTAATCCCCTCCAATTCGGAAGGCGATTTTAGGTTCCCAAAGTAGTCTTCAGTGGTGGATTTAGACATAGACTACCAAATGATGATTTTCTAGAAACTAATCATCAGTGGCAGAGACAACACAAACTGAGAGGTGGAGGACTCATTTTTTTTATCTCTTCTTCCTCTTATCTTCTCTATCCGCCACCTCTTTCTCCATTCTAGTAGGGGCTCGATTTTTTCTATTCTTCTCCTTCCTCTTCCCTTCTCCTATATCCTCCAGGCCTCCACCTTTATATTCAACGTAGTTTTATAACTGTAGGTGTGGCTAAGAGCAACTCCAAAAGAATGATAAAAATATTTTCTTAAAAAATGATTATTAGGGGTACTCTAAAAAATCTTAGGAACGAATTATAGTGTGTACTCCAACAGTTTTCTTAAATAAAGTCTAAAAAACTTAAAAAATTTAAAAAAAATTCCTCTATCTAGCTCTGCATGGGTGCATGCGGCAGAATAAAAAAATACGGGAGCCAGTATGCACACAGATTGGGGACATACAAATCACGCGGAAATATGAGCGATGAGAGCAAGTGGACGAGGGACGCGAATTTTTTGGGAAAGAATGAGAGAGCTGTTGGAGCAAAGAAAATCATTTTTCTTTCCTAATATCTGTTTTGGGTTGGTTTACATCTTCTGTTGGAGTTGCTCTAAAACCCCCCACCCCCACCTCTATATTCTTCTCCTTCCTCCTCACTTCTCCTATATATCATGGTCTCTAGTAAGAGAGCACTCGCCTCTAGCCACCGCAATTCGTGTTGGCTTACATTATACAAAAATAAACCGTAACGATGCACATGCAACTAATTAGTATGCCATGAATTTCGCAATGCCATATACTGCAAAGAGGATAAAATACCAGCGCAACGGAATTCATATTTCGCTGAAGACGGAATAACCTGATAATTAAAAGAGGCCGGATCGTAACAGGCTGCTACCAGCCTTGAATTGAATTATGGCATGTCAGAACTTAAACGCGCGGGTGCCGCGCATACGGATACAGTATACATTACGGCCGGCCCCGAGCAACGCAGGATATGTCCCCGGACCAGGCAGGACGACCCCGCCCGGATCCCGTCCCGGCGGCCAGCCGATCGATCGAGAGATGCATGGCGATGGCAGCTAGCTAGCGTGGCCCGTCGCATTTGCATGCATGCATGCAGGCACGTAGGTTGCTGGACGCCGTACGGACCGGCCGGGCACCAAGCATCTGCTGCGTTATCGCGGACGACGGCCTTTCCTTCTCTGCTCTGCAAGAAATATTAATGGCGTAGATGCAACGCCACGACGACATGTTTGCTCGTCGTTGGCGAGACGACGAGCGGACCATGCTGCATGCATAGCACGCCGCGCGCACGCGCACGTATCGTCACGGCGGGCCTTTTTAAATGCATATATATGTGTGAGGAATCGTTTCTGCAGCCGCAGGCACAAGCGAGCGATCTAGGGCTCCAGGCCCGGCCAGACGAATTACTTCTAGCTAGGTTTCAGTGCCGCTCCAGCTTCATTCACCTCCCTACCTACCATGATGCATGGCATCATTCTTCCACCGCCTGCCCTGCCCTGCCCGCGGCCCCATGGTAACTTCGACGACGCCCTCGTCTCGGAGCATCACTGAGCAGTGAGCATGCAGTGCAGGCCCCGTTTGCCGCGGTGTAACTTCGACGTCCTCTCGGATCATGCATCACTGAGCTAGGCCTGCTCCGTTAAGAATTTCTCTCTCTCTCTCTCTCTCTCTCTACTATTACCTCTACTATTACTATTGGTGCCGGCATGCGTTATACTAACACAGACAGCGGACGAGTTTGGCACGAGTGGTCGTTAGCTAGCTTTAACTACTACTCTTCACGTAATTACTGCTGCTTCTGCTAACATGCACGATGCATGGCGCGCGGCATGGGACGGGCGGGGCAGCGCTGGTCTGTCCCCGGCTGGCTGGCTGGCTCCCTGTAGCCAATAAAAAAAACACCCGGGGACAGGAAAAGGACGGCAGGAATGACGACAGCGCGAGAGGACGGAGGGCCACATCAGTCGCCAACAGCTTCAGTGCATGTAGGCTCCAGTGTGCCAGCACGTACGCTCTGCTTCGTTGGGTTGGGTTCATTCACAAAGTACGTTCTTCCTCCGGTCGATCTCTTGACTCTGCCTTTGGATCCGTCGTCGTCCATCATCCATCCATCTCTTGCCTTTGTTCAAGCAACGAGAACGGCGCGCGCGGTCGATCAATCTAGGACGAAATTTCACAGAAACACTTGGAAATTTCTACGACCGCGCGTATCCAATTTAGATTCAAATCTCTCTCTCTCTCTCTCTCTTTCTCCAAACGAAAGGGAGGCGAAAAAAGCGAGCAGAGAAGTTTAGACACGTCCGTCGGCCTGTGCTTGACTGTACAACCAGCTTGGCCAACTGTGTGCTATGAATGAATGGTACTGATTGCGATGCTTCTTCTGTGGGTCTAGCGAGCCCCCTCCATAAATTTCTGGCCATCTTTGCTGGGAGGGACCAAATCAATTCGATCGCTGCAGCATGCTGCAACTATGCTGCAGGGTTCGCCAACTAATCCGTCGACCCATGCATGCATCATCCATGCGTGAAGCTGAAGGACACACCCATGCTTGCATTTCATTTAATTGTTATATCGGGACCTGCAGAGCAGTGGACCTAGCTTGTTGCATGCATGCGATCGAGACTTGTCTGTTGCTCCAGATTTACGTATACACTACGTAGTACGTATATATATATATATATATATATATATATATATATATATATATATATATATATATATATATATATATATATATATATATATATATATATATATATATATACTTTATACCGGTATACTTTTACCGGCTGAGGGCGCCCCTCCACACACACGCGCACACCAAAAGAAATGGTGTCGTCTCTCAAGTTATTGTTGGTATTTTGAGCCAGTAGACCACGTATATCGTCGAGACCAGAGCTAGCTACGAGTTATTAGAAATATAAGTTGCTGCACACCACGGTTATAGAGATACATTTTGTTTTGTAAGGATTCTAGTTGTATCGTAGTAGATTATACAGCGGGCCAGCAGTAATGCATGGGCAGCGAGTAGCGACGGTACCTTTCGATCGGCAATTCGAAGGCTCCAGAGTTTGGAGCTATGAATGTGCATAACCAGAGAGCCAGCCATTCACTCACTCGTCAGCACGGAGTACCATATCCCCCTACTTGGAGTCAGAGAGCCATGGACACTTCTGAAATTGACAATGATACGAATTGATGAAGTTTGTTTCAGTTGCGGTAGCATGTTCACTTGACTTTAATCCGTACCAGTTTCTACTGTTGTTTTGTGAATTATTGCAGTTGCAGCAGTACGAAAAGCTGACTTTAATCTGAAACGAACATGTTGTTTGACTCTGTGTGTCATCATGGGTTTTGATATGTCTCTTACGTGTCGACATCTATCTTAATCTTAATTATGCTCCATTTTTTAATTCTATTTACTCATCGTTCGCAGCAGTTCAATATATGTACATAATTACTGAACCTAATATTCGTCCACACAGATTCATATACCATTTGTATACTATTATTGGAATCAAATTCAAATGCTTATTCAAACACATTGCATTCATTTGAGATGAATGCACACTTTATTTTAATGCAACTGCATATTTTGTTCAATCCTCTGGAGCTAGCAATGCACCATTCATTTTGAAGCGCTACCAAAGAGGTCTCTCTATATATACTCACTCTCGACTCTCGAGCCTTCAGATGTTTGACGCCGTCGGTGGAATCCACCTATTTAGACTAGTGTTTGCTTCGCACAGAGCGAAGACATCATCGTAATGTTCGTAGCCTTTGATGGACGGGTGGCAGCCGAGGCTTGGTGTGCCATATTGAAGGGTCTAAACCACACAAGACGAAGTCTCCTTGATAATCCTCACGACCCTCTATAAACGCTGCCGTACATAATGCCATGTACAGTCCACAAACAACATTGTCTATATTCTCTCCGTTTTATTTTAGTTGTCGCTAGATAGTACAAAATTGAACTATCCAGCGATAACTAAAAAGAAACGGTAGAAGTATGTATATTAGAAAACACGTACAGATAATATAAATAGTAAGTCACACAGTGACATGTATGGTTATATTATCTATAATTTTTTTTAATTCATATGTGGAACAAAGACCAAAACAGTCATACAGTAGTTATTTTACCGTCTCTTGCATTAGAACACGGACCGAAGACGTCTCTTCATGAAAAGCCGACCTATATACCTCTCTCCTCATTATTAGGTCTAGTTTGGGTACTCTAATATTGAAGTGGTTTGGAGGGATTGAAGAGTGTATAAATCCTCAATAGATCAAAAACTCCCATAATACATATCAATCCACTCCAATCCCTTTCATTACTAGCTAGATTACCTAAACTAGGCCTTAGCTAGTGTCCATGTTAGATTTTTTATTAAATTGCTGCTTATGTAACTATTTAGAGACGGCGTATTTAACGCCCGATGTACGTTGCCTAAGAGCGAAGTCCAACGCTTGATTACGCGGAGCTGGCCGGACCGATGATCAAGATCCTGTTCGACCTTCTCCCCCAAGGCCACAATAGGGCTCCTGCTTTTGTTCAGCCAAACAAGTTAATAACCTTCCGCAAGATCAACTTCAATTAGGGTCTGTTCGGTTGTTCTAGATTAGGTTTCGGATTTATTCCACCTGATAAGATTTTATATAAATTTAGATAATTAATTCGAACGGGAATAGTTTTAGGCCTCCGTTCCGAACTACTCCCTCCGGTATTGAAATACTAGTCATTTTGGACATGAATACGCATACCAAGGAGTGTTTAGGTAGAAGTCATATTTCCGATCGTACCCTTATTAAATACCTTTCGTTGTCTCCTGCTTTGAATTCTCTTTGGTGTTCTAATTGGTTAGCAACGCTACTCTCTATCTTGCCTACATGAGTTCGATTCTTGTGGCCTCCTATTTTTTGCATGGACGCTGCACTATCTTTTTCATTTTTGCATTGGCGATGCACTTGTTTCTGCATGTAGGTAGGCTAGTATATATGAATAGACGCATGCGAGGTGAGAGGAGTACTAGTCTGCATGCAGCCATGCAAGAAGGTGGGTGTGTACTGACGTGCTGGATTGATGTAGCCTCCGGCCGCGTCTTTAGTTTCGAATTCCAGATGTATTAATTAGGGGTAAATTTGACCAAAACTTACCTAGAAAACATAAATGACTAGTTTTGCTGGACTACAAGTATAAGGCCAAAATGACTAGTATTTCAATAGAGTAACCAAATAGACCCTTAAGTGGATGGTTATTGGTTGCCAAACGAACGTAATTGGTTCCGCCTGACAATACAGTATTGATCCAAGAGCCTGCCGACAATACATCAAATGGTCTGTTTCAAGTTTCCACCAGATCTCACATCCAGGGTACGGTGTACTAAAATAAGAGGGACATATATATACAATGGATCACTGAATCACACACCAAAAGAAGTATATATAAAGTAATAATGGCACCTTTAAGGCGTGTCCAATATATAACATCAAGGCAGGTCTTTATAAACAAAGTATTGTGTGTGTGTATATTAATCTGGGTGACGAGCTATACAGTATATCGTTGTTTGTCCTCAAGCACACACGCGTCGGTGGCATCGAATGTGTACCATTAACCTTATGAATTCAAATAAAAGGTTAACTGAAACATATACTAAGCTAGTACATGAGTATGTTTGCATACGTGTACATCTACCTTGTAATATGCTCGCTCCATTGTAAATGGCCGTTTGGTTGCATGAAATGTTTCTTGAGAGTCAAGAGGAGAGAAACGGCACCAAAGACTAACAAAGGCCTTGTAATATGCTCGCTCGATCCCTAGGGAAATGTTTCAGCCAAATTAATAAACGTTTCACGTTCTTTTGCCTACGCTCTTGAATCGACCGGCCGGAGGGGTGGTAGGTAGGTTTCGAAGCAATTTCTCCATCTAAAATGGTTTGTGTTTATGTTAAAATGGGTCGTGTTTGTTCGTCACCTAAACATAGTTTTTTTTTTCAAACATAATTTTATTTATATAAACATTTCCTGTTATGAATTAGAATCTGCTAGGCTGCTAACCATAAATGGTCTTATAAATTTATTCTAATTTCATCTTCTAAAACATTTCTTGAGAGTCGGCGCGGCTACCAAACACGCCCTAAGTTACCGTTCCCTTTGTTGTTGTTTTTCTAAGCCAAACTTTTTTAATTTGATCAAGTTTACGTAAAAAATACAAAAAAAAAAAACTACAGCATCTAATAGAGTAATAGTTTCATTGAACTCTCCATCATGTTTTGACAGTGCGTTTATTTGAACTTGTATACATCAATATTTTTATTTTAAAATATAACTAGAGCTAGAGAGAAAAGAACGACTTAAAATAAATCCAAAGTGTAACGTGCTAGTATCTTTTTAACGGATTTGTTCTCTGCATGCACTAACAGCATCCTGTAACATGTTGTGCAATAACGGCAAGCTGTGCAGTCACTCCTCTCTCTCTAGGACCACTCGGCAATATTAATATGACAGCAATAGAGGAGCACATCTCTACATTCCCGCCGTAAAATAAGCACGAGGCCCCCTGCAAAGTGCAAGCTTTAAGAGTAAAAATTGTTGTGCCTCGTGTACTATAGTTTAGGGCTTATTTGGTTTCATTAGAATCTATATGGATTGGAGGAGATTAGAGCATATTCAAGAGATTAGTTAAATAGCTCAGTAAGCTAAATTTTAGCTACTCAACAGTAAAATAATTCTCAAACAGACTAGCTATCCAACTCGCCAAACTATCTGACGCTTCAAATTGGCCCCTTTTCTCTAGCAAAATTTGGCTAGCCACTGATTAGGTAAACTAAATAGAAAGTTTGTTGCAGTGAGATGCGACATATATAATATAATCTTTATGGGGAGGTAAATAGAGTGTTATATAGAGTAGAAAATGGAGTGTCTCTCGGAGATACTCTTAAGTGAATTTTAATCTATAGCAAGTTAAAATATTTTATAATTTTTTCAATCTTTTTCAATCCATAACCGAGCAAGGACTTATTAGGTGTGACCGCGGGATCTGCCGTTGCCACCCAACACACGCTAGCTTTTGTTCCACGAGGGGGGCTCCACCTCCACGTACGCGCGTACTAGCTACTTGAAAAATATACGCGGCACGTGGAACGTACGTACGGTGCTGCTCGGCTAATTATACTCGTCCACTTGCCATCATCACATTCACTGCTGCGTGCTTCGCATGGTTGCATGCACGCACGTCGTCGTCAGCAGGCAGGGATCCGGATCTTCATCCGGTTTCAGAAATGTATAGGATAATACTACTACAGCCTGTTCCTAAAATGTTTATAGGATGTCTAAACAATTATAAGATAACACTAGTCCGTTCTTAAATACTTGCCGTTCACTACACTACCGGAATTCGGCTCTTTGCCGAGTGCCGGCGGCTTTGCCGAGTGCTTTTTATCGGGCACTCGGCAAAGCCGACTTTGCCGAGCGCCGCACTTGGCAAAGTCCTACGCTCGGTAAAGATCTTATTTACCGAGTGCGGGACACTCGGCACAGCCCAGCGCTCGGCAAAGACTTCTTTGCCGGGAGTCAAACACTCGGCAAAGACTTCTTTGCCGGCTCTCGGCAAAGGGCCGTTAGCAGCCGTCTATAGCTGACGGTCGTCAGTCTTTGCCGAGTGCCACATATTGGGCACTCGGTAAAGGACGCTTTGCTGAGTGTCTTCTCTAGACACTCGGCAAAGTATATTTTTATTTTGTCTCCCAAACTTTTTGTGGTATGTTCCTACACTATGTAGACCTATATTTATCATTTGTGGACAATTATAACAGAGTTTTCAATCGTTAGTAGATTTAGTTCGTTTATTTGAATTTCTTCTGAAAATTCAGATTTGAACTGCAGGTCACTCGAAACTTGGAAAATCGTGCATGCAAAAATGATATTCATATTACTTAGCATAAGTTACGACCGATTCTAGGAGCGGACCGGAAACTTCGAGCAACATGCTCACTAAACATGGCCGTGAACTTGCCATCCACATGTTTAAAAATTGTATAAAACACAAACAAAGTCAGAAAATCATGAAACTTGTCCACGTGTCATGATATCATATGTATAGGCTGTGATAAAAATTGAAAAATTTCGAGAAAACTATGACGCGCTATGTGTACAAACCTAAGAGATCCACATTGAAACTCTATGATTTCATGTGTAGTTCTCTTAGGTTTCTACACATAGTATCTCACATCTTTGTTGAAACTTTTTCAAATTTTTATCACACCCTCTATATATGATATCATGACACGTTGAAAAGTTTCATGATTTTCTGACTTTGTTTGTGTTTTATACAATTTTTAAACATGTGGATGGTAAGTTCACGGCCATGTTTAGTGAGCATGTTGCTCGAAGTTTTCCGGTCCGCTCCTGGAATCGGTCGTAACTTATGCTACGTAACATGAATATCATTTTTACATGCACGGTTTTTCAAGTTTCGAGTGACCTGCAGTTCAAATCTGAATTTTCCGAAGAAATTCAAATAAACGAACTAAATCTACTAACTATAGAAAACACTTTTATAATTGTCTCAAAATGGTACATGTCGGTCGATATAGTGTAGGAACACAACACAAAAATTTTGGTTGGGAAAATAAAAAAAATAAAAAAGTAATTTGCCGAGTGTCCACAAATGACACTCGGTAAAGCATGCTTTGCCGAGTGCCAGCTGGGAGACACTCGGCAAAGGATTGTAAAAGATTCTTTGCCGAGTGCCAGCAGCACTACTACAAAGCGTAGATACTGTAACACTATCTTGTAACACATATATCATTGTGTTACAAGAAGTTGTATAGGAACACAAAACTATGTGTTACTGAAGAACACTGTAACACATAACATTTGTTTAGTAAAACTCTTTTATAGGTAACAATTACAGTAACACAAAATTAGTGTTACACCTGAAATGTTACGAAGATATTGGTGTTTTGTAACACATATAAAATAGTGTTACGACTAATGTGTTGCAAAGAAACCTATACATATACTTTACACATTTTATTGAAGGTATATACTGTAAGAAGGAAAATGGACGTCAATATATTTGAAATAGCAATCTGAAACTCTAGTGTTCGAACCAACAGAGAGAAACTCTAGCGTTTCGAAGGAAAAAAACAAAAAAATCTAATGTTCGAACCAACAGAGAGAAACTCTTCCGAAGGAAAAAAAACAAAAAAACGAGGGCAACAAACGAGTACAGAGAGGACTCAAACCCAGCACACCAGGCAACCCAAAGAGACGACACACCACTGCACTACGTGAAGATTAATAACAAGTTAACGAAGCGCAGCTATTTGTCATGTATCCGTTATTTCGCAGCCAATTTTAGTTAATTTAAATAAATAGCAAATGCGATAAAAAATAGTGAAACTTGGTTTGGAGTAATAATTTGGCCCTAGTTTCTTGAGATAAAAAGATCACGAGGTTATACAAAAGTGTGAATATAGGTGCTTTACAAATGGACACATCTCTCACTAAGTCCCGTAACATTCAACTATAACATGAGTGTTTGAGCTATCTTTCTTACTTTTCCTTGTCTTTTTTTGTTCAAAAGTGTACCATTAGATCATCATACTATTACAAACTCACTTCATGTGAAGACGTCCCTTTTTGTATCATTTTACTGATTTCTATGGTTTAAATGCCTTTGTAGGCCGAAAATAAATAAATAAATAAATACCAAACGTGGTCAAAAAATAGTGAAACTTGGTGTGGAGTCATAATTTGGTCCTAGTTGCTTGATATAAAAAGATCACGAGGTTATACAAAAGTGTGAATATAGGTGCTTCACAAATGGACACATCTCTAACTAAGTCCAGTAACATTCAACTATAACATAAGTGTTTGTGCTATCTTTCTTACTTTTCCTTGGTTTTTTGGTTCAAAAGTGTACCATTAGATCATCATACTGTTACAAACTCACTTCATTTGAAGATGTCCCATTTTTGTATCATTTACTAATTTCTATGGTTTAAATGCCTTTTCAAGCCAAAAATAAATTAATAAATACCAAACGTGGTCAAAAAATAGTGAAACTTGGTATAGAGTCATAATTTGGACCTAGTTGCTTGAAATAAAAAGATCACAAGGTTATACCAAAGTGTGAATATAGGTGCTTCACAAATGGACACATCTCTCACTAAGTTAACATTCAACTATAACATGAGTGTTTGAGCTATCTTTCTTACTTTTCCTTGTTTTTTTGGTTCAAAAGTGTACTATTAGATCATCATACTGTTACAAACTCACTCTATCTGAAGATGTCCCTTTTTGTATCATTTACTAATTTCTATAGTTTAAATGCCTTTTCTGGCCGAAAATAAATTAATAAATATCAAACGTGGTCAAAAAAATAGTGAAACTTGGTATGGAGTCATAATTTGGTCCTAGATGCCTGAGATAAAAATATCAGAGGATTATACAAGCAAAAAAAAGGTGGAAAGAGGGCCATGGTTTCGGCTAGTTTGTTTGCAGCCAAAAAAAAGATGCCAAAAAAGGGCCACGGCAAAGGATTTGAACCCAGCACCTTAGATACTACCTAACAGCGACAGACCACTAGGCTACGTAAATGTTACTGATTGAGAAACAAAGAGATATTATTTAAGCATCATTTAAGCAGCTAGTGACACACCTCAGAAACTACCGAGCAGTGACATCTCTGCATAAACAGCATTCCTGCATCACAGTTCAAACAGCGGCAACACATTTTCTACAAGTCCATAGTTTGCTACAAGTCTCTGCATAAACAACATGACCACAACATTTCAGCACGACAAAGCAATGCATTTCAGAAACCTGACCGAGCACTTCAGTTTCAGAGGCAAGCTTACAAGGAAGTGCTGGTTACGTCAGAATGACTGCAGCTGGACAAAAGTATCAGCACTCAAACAGAAAATTGCTTGGAGATCTGGCTTGTGTTGAATGCTTAAGCTATCGATCCATCACTGATTTTAAGCTGAATAGTACTGTAGTATGAAGCATATAAGAGAATAACTTCACATGGAAAGTCAAAGACAAACCTTACTTACAAAATAAAGCACAATACAGTTCTAAAGTATTCTGTCCAGAAACAAACTAAACTGAAATTTAATCTACTGATGCTTTTAATCCTCATCTCTTGCATCAGTTTGCCACCATCTTCAGGCATTCTTGCTTTCCCATATGCTTTTTTCAAGGTAATGTAACTATACAAATCTGGCTCCACACCTCGGTCTTTTAGCTCTGCAATAGAAATAATTAATATATATATTAGTGACTCCTAATATAACATATAAAGAAAATTAGGTGATGGAAAAAGATGAATTGTAGCAATTTGAAACTAAGATAGAAACACGGACCATTAAAGAAACTAATTACGATTGGTCATTAGTTCCTTTGGTGATACCATCTACTGTTGCTCCTTCAATGTCTGTTCTAACCCATTGATGTCTTATCTTTGCATTATTAAACATCTCTCCGAGGTGCGTGATATGGAATGGCTCAGATTCTATATCATCTTCCCATTCATCACAACCGGCATCATATATATCTCTTGGTTTCATCTTCATGACCACAGACCACCCAGGGTTTAGTTTGTCTTCAATGTAGAACACCTGGTCAGCTTGGTTAGGAAAAATAAATGGTTCATGTCCAACCTTTTCTCCTGTATCGGGTGTGAGAAGTTTACAAGTGTGTAGCCATATTTATCCTTTTTTATTCCTCTCCCTGAAAGAACATCAACCCATTGACATTTAAAAAGTACCACAGTAAAATTCCCAGAGTAGTTGAGCTCAATAATATCAATTATCCTCCCATAGTAAGTCACATCACCTAAAACTGGTCTAGAATCACTTGCACTAGCATAACTGGATGTTTTTGCAGTCACCACTACTCCACTATTTTGTGTCACCCCATCAAACTGTTTTGTCCTAAACCGAAAACCTCGACTATTAAAAGCACGATATTTTTTTGATGCTTCAACTGGGCCACGGGATAACCATCTAATGGCGTCATTAATACCATGAATGCCATTTTCCTTCTCAATCTGCATAATCTGTACAATTATACAAATTTAGTCTTGTTTTTTTACTGCTATATGTAAAGGACTTCAAATATGTCACTTACATGACATCTAAACCATTGATGGAACTTCTCATTTTGCATTTTCTCTACATATCTATGGCTCAAATGACGTCCATTATGGTTTGTTGTGATCTCTTCAGCATGAGCTCTGCATTTAATGTAAGATATAATAAAGTTTATGAAATGAAAAAGCTGAAATTATAATTATGAGGTTGAGATTACCTAAGGTATGGATTGACATCAGAGCAATTAAATAGCACATATCTATGTGCTTGTAATTTTTCCAAACCTCTTATAACATAACTACGTGGCTTTCCAAGTGCCATTCCAGCATGAGGGAAAATTGTTGATGCTGATTCAGTACAACATCCCATTGTTTCATCATTCCTCAAGAGCTTGTTAACCAAGCCTTGAAAACCATCAAGGAATCCTGAACAAAGTGACATGGCCTCTTTTGCCAAAATTGATTCAGCAATGCATCCCTTTGGATGAGCTTTGTTCCTCACATTTGACTTCAACTCACCTAAGTACCTAAACACACCAACATTATGTCAACAAAAACATTAAATAATCATGCAATAAAATAGGAAAAGATGACACTAAAACTATAAAGAAAAGTATACCTTTCCACAAAATACATTGATCGATAGCAAACAGGTCCACCTATTTTTGCCTCTGTTGCTAAGTGAAGAACAAGATGCACCATCATAGTAAAAAATCCAGGAGGGAATATCATCTCCATCCGACATAACGTCATTATAATTCTCTCCTCTAACTTCTCAAGTTGATCTCTATAGAGAACTTTTGCATTTAGTTCTCTAAAATATCCACATAGGTCAAATAAGACAGATGTAACATCATCAGGGAGAAGACCTCGCAAAGAAACTGGTAAAAGTTGTTGCATTAGTATGTGACAGTCATGACTTTTTAGACCTGAAAGGTTTGTTTTAGCAACATTTACACATCTAGAGATGTTACTGGAATAACCATCTGGAACTTTTATATCATGAAGGACCTTACAAAACTGGCGCTTCTCCTCTTTAGACATGTTATACAAAGCAGGAGGCAAGTAATACTTATCATTAGCCCTTTTTTGTGGATGTAGATCTAGGCGGATGTTCATTTCTTGCAAGTCTTTCCGTGCCTGTAGATTATCTTTCGACTTGCCTTCAATTTCTAGAAGTGTCCCAAATGTATTTTCACAAACATTCTTCTCTATATGCATAAAGTCAAGATTGTGCCGGAGCAAATTATACTTCCAATAAGACAAACAGAATAGGCCACCAACTCCCTTCCATGTTTTGGAGTTTTCAAAATTACGGATTGATTTTATCTTTTCCAAAATAGCTTCCCCAGAACAGGGTGTAGGTTTAGACCGATGATCTTCAATTCCATCAAATGAATTGGCATCATACCTGAACTCATGTCCAGCTGGTAGGAATCGTCGATGTCCCATGTAACACTGTTTATAGCCATGCTTCAAGCGCATGAAACTTGTTTCTTCTTCACAAGATAGACAACCCAACTGGCTATTTGTGCTGAACTGTGCTAATATCCCAGCCCCAGGGTAGTCGCTGACTGTATACAACAATATAGCGCGGAGTTGAAACACCTCATCTCGGGATGCATCATATGTTGGCATACCAATGTCAAATAATTCATTTAGTTCATCATAAACTGGCTGCATAAATGCATGAAAGTCCTTTCCCGGGTAGCCTGTAATTATCAGAGTAAGCATAAGAGAAGATGCTTTCATGCACAACCATGGAGGAAGGTTGTAAGGTACCAATACAACAGGCCAACAACTATGCGTTGAATTACACTTCCCATATGGGTTGAATCCATCAGTTGCTAGTCCAAATCTCATATTCCGAGAATCTAATGCAAAGTCAGGGTGCTGAGTATTAATAGCATTCCAAATTTCTGAATCTGCAGGATGGCGCAATGCCCCATCCTTAGTACGCTCCTCATCATGCCATCTAGTTAACCTGGCTGTTTCTTTATGCAAAAAAAGCCTTTTGAGCCTAGGTTTGATTGGAAAGTAGCGCATCACCTTATTTGGGGCTGCCTTTCTTCTTTCCTTCTTTGTCAATATTGTGTTATCTGCTTTACCTTTCCACCTTGAAGCTCCACATTTTGAACAGAAGTCATGATCTTTTTTATCATTTCGATACAACTGACAATTATTTGGGCATACATGGATTTTATCATATCTTAGACCAAGCTTTGCAATGATCTTTCGAGCCTCCACAAATGTTCTTGGTATGTTGGAACCATTTGGTAGAGCGAGTTGTAGAATTGCAAGCAAATCATTTAATGATTTGTTGCTCCACTTGTTGATGGACTTTATATTAAACAAAAGAACTAGGAAGGAAAGTTTTGATAGTTCACAGCCCTCCCACAAAGGTTGATCAGCATCTCTAAGCAATTCAAAGAATTCTTGTGTTTCTGCATCTGGTCCAACTTTAGAAGAACCTGCTGCACCTGATTCATTTGTGTGAAGTCCATTGTCAACATATCCAAAAGCGTCTTGAACTACCTGACGCATGTTATGGTTTAAACTCGGACAATGGAACTGTGAATCTTTGTTAGCAGATATATATGATGCTGTTTCCCCATGGCAACCCCATATCGTGTATCCACGTAGCATTCCATTGCATATTAAGTGATCATACACTATAGATTGCTTTTGTAACATCCTTTTGACACACTTGACACATGGACACCGAATCTTTGCATTAGAATTTTTGCGTATGTATGCAAACTGAAGAAATCCCTTTACTCCAGCTATGTAGTCATCACTTGGTCTTTCAGAAAGCAACAACTTCTTAATACCATTTAAGTCCATTAATCCACTACGAACAGAGGTCAACTTTCTTTATATTCTGCTTCCGAAATTTAATAGCCTCAAATAATTGTGACTTACTGAAATCTAGGAGGAAAACTAAACATTGGAAATAGATAAAAACTGCATGTAAACAGCAATGATATAACCTTATTTTCAGGTTGTAAATAGCAAATATCACTAAAGTGACAAACATAAGCAGCAATATGGACACTTTTTTTTGGAATCTTTAGTTTCTTAATTGCAAAGGTAGCAAATAGATACACTTTGAGCATCTACAAAAAATATGCAACAAATTTGGTATTCAAATTAAGTCTAAATTTCATCATCCTCTAAGGTTATTCTTCAGTATAAAGTGACAAACTTGATCTGCCAGTTGCAGCAACTATGCTGTTTTAATAAATCCATATATCACTAATCTCTTATCCAAACTGGGTGAATAAACAATATGAGCAAAGCTCATCTAACCTACCACAAAACACTCCATAGAAGTCATACTTGATTCTGCCTCTAACTAGTTTTAAAACAGCACCTAAACCTGCACATTGCAACTGTGACTAGAATCTGACAGAACGTGACACATAAATTCAGAACCCCATAACTCTCTCTGTAGCCAACGAAATTTTGCAAATAGATACTCATTGGAAAGGTTATGAAATTATCAAAAACTTTTATTATAACGAGTGTCTCTACATCGGTTTACAAAACCACTAAAACAGCCCAAACCTTCTGTTGCAAAACTGATAGGAGAGAATAGCAGACAGCTAAATTCAGAATCCTATATCTCCTAATGTACTCAACAGAAAATTGCTAATGTGTACTGGCCGGAAAGGTTTTGCAATTCTCCACAACTTTTGTAATAAATGTGCTCCCAAATTCCTCCTTTATAACCCTCAAAGATGCATGATATACAACAAAACTCAGTGATGTGCTCAAGTATCCTTTTTGATAGGGTCTGCACCTTAACTGAAATTGCAGTTAAACAGAATTTGTGTGCTTCAGAAATATATATCTTAATAAAACTGAATGATACCTGTAAAAGCTCCTTTGGAGAGATCAACGAGGTCGTGTAGCGCAAAGATTAGTAACCAGAGAATCAGAGAAACAAGATGAGAGGGGGAAAGAGAGGACGACACTGTAGATGGATTGAGGATGGACTTCTCCTAAACCCTAGCTGCCTTTGGGGAGGTACAACACGATAGAGTCAGGACGGCTAGATGGGACTACATCATGGGGGCCGTATGGTGTAGTTTGACTGAGTCAATGGCTTCCCACCAAAATGGCCCGAGCTGTTCAGTTAGCAAAAAAACAGAGCAAGCAGTTACATCTCCTCTTACCCCTTCATTCGACTCCCATCTTGCCTCCATCCCCGAGCTCCCTCCAAGGTCATCCTCACCTTCGTCCCCAAGTGTGAGTAAACTCTGCTCTTCCCATGGATATGAATCGCCTCCAACTCCTGATCAATCCACCCCATCTGGTGTCATCCTGCAGGTTCAAAGTGGCCACTGGACTTCGCTACCATAGGATTCAAGGCCTTGTTCCCGAACAGCACCATCTACAAGGGCCTGTGCCGGCCATCGGTATAATTTGGTACTACTACAACTCATAGTATTTTCTAAACTAAAAGGGTGCCCCTCCTCCTCGATCATCACCATTATGACTCCTTGCCCTCTCATGTCAAGGTAGTATATCAGATGAATACTGCCCTACTGTTTTTACTTGCAAAGTTCAACTGCCCGCACCAGAAAGTCGCTATCAAATTATTCTCTCACTCACTCTACCATTTTCACGTATGTGGCAGCCTGGCTTTGTGTCTGTCTTCTTCAGTGAATGCCTGTTATATAATTTTTCTGTCTGGTGCACTTGCATCTCTAAATTGTAACAAATAAAGAGAAAAACCATTTGTTAATAGAGGAAAATCTATTGATATTCAGGTGGTGCATTCACTTGATAAGGCACATCTTCTGCTCACCAATTTAGCCTTTCTTTCAGTTTTAGCATTTCTTGTTGTTTTAGTTCAGCATACCTATCCAATTATGATAGCACATTAAGTTCAGCAGATTAGTTAGCAATTTAGCCTTTCTTGCTGTTTTTTGAACATACCATATTCTTTTCTCATGGGTGCTCAATTTTAATTAGTTTGTGCTACCATGGCTGAGGATATTTGGACCCTAAAACTTCAATTTGAGGGGGACCCTCCAGGACAGAAAATGGTGCAAAGGGAAATGGACAAAGATGAGATATGTTTCTTCAACTTGATTGAACTGATTGAGGAATATGGATACACATCAGTTGACTATGTATACTACAAGAGAAGAGATGGTTTGGTTGCAATACAATGGGATTCAGATGTGATGCAAATGCTTGAAGAGAATGAGAGCAAAAGGAAGGTTAGCTTGTTTGTG
The DNA here is from genome assembly GCA_029449295.1 of Zea luxurians. Classification (NCBI taxonomy): domain Eukaryota; kingdom Viridiplantae; phylum Streptophyta; class Magnoliopsida; order Poales; family Poaceae; genus Zea; species Zea luxurians. Next base: position 86,000,372 of record JAOPSE010000008.1, on the reverse strand, counting down.
ACGAAGCAGAGAATGGCCACCATAGCACCTACCAAATTCAATGAAGAACCTACCAATTCTGCAGAAAATAAAAATAAAGGTAGTAGTATGATGAAAATAAAAGTTGCTCTTTCGTGTATGTTTGAGCATCCAGGTAAAACTAACGTACAATTGTCATATTTGAATGTCATGCCATGTCATGTCATGTCATATGAAAATAATTTTGCATAATATATGTCATCCAATAGCAGGTATGTCAATTTAACTGATCCATGAGCAGTGATTTTGCATGTCATCTTATCCTAGCATTGGTGTATACTATAAATATTCTATACTCTGGTATATGTTTTCACTTCTCCCATAATTGTTCATAGGGAAAAGGGGCACAAAGGAAAAGCAGCGCCTAAATGTAATCCAAATCAAAGAACAATATTATAATGAGGTTGATCAGCACCATGACAATACCATCCAGCAAACACAAGGTACAAATGTATTTGGAATAATCCAATATATGTGAACTGCATTACTAATGTGAACTTTATTTTCATAGGTGATGGCAATAATGTAATCAAGCGAAAGGGAACGGTTTTGACACATGTTTGGGATTTACCTAAGGATAAACGTATATTAGTGAAATGCAACCAACTTGGGCAACCTATTGGAAAAGAAGGTGGTCTGTTAGGCCAATTTTTAGGAACTATAGCACGGAACGGTGGTTATTGCCCAATAGATGTCAATGATTGGAGAAAGATAAAGAAGGATAGTGCTGAAACCATACTTCAATGTATTCAGGTATGCTGGTATGAAATGTTAAGTACAATAGTAGCCATGTAATAGATTTATTAATGGTGTTTATCTTATTTTAGACAAAGTTCTTGTATCCTCGATCATGTGAGAAATGGATACTGAAATCGATAGGGAGAGATTGGAGAAAATACAAGTCAATATTGAAAAAGAAGTTATTTAGTCCAAAGAAGAAAAGGTCATACTTATACAAGCTTTGTCCAGATGATATTGATGAAGACCAGTGGAAATCCTTAGTAAAATATTGGAAGTCATCTGAAGGAAAGGTTAGTACAATAGTGCATCATTATTGGGCCTACTCTCTTTGGTTTATATACTAGCTCAATATCACTTAATTTACTGTACTACAGGCTCTTAGTGAGAAGAACAAACTAAGTTGTCAAATGAAGAAGACAACACATTCAGGGGGTACAAAGAGTTTTGCACGTTGGTCCGAGGACATGGTGAGTATTTTTTATTACTAAATAAAATCTTCTATTAATTTCTTATCATTTTAGTATTGTTTTTTTCTAGAGACAAGGTGATCCCATAAAAAAACAACCACATAGAGCACAAGTTTACTTAGCAACTCACAAGAAAAGGGTCAAGGAGGCAAATCATCCTGTGGTATGCTATTTAGACACAAAGATGTATATATCATATATGAAAATATCAAGAATTTTACTTTACAAACAAGATAATTAGGTATGATTTTTATGCATACAGGTTCAGCTGGAAAACCTTATAGAAAAGCAACCAGAATTAGCACAAAATTGTGAGGGAAGGGTTGCGTGGGAAGGTGATGCACTACATCAAGTATTGGGAGAGGAGAAATCTGGACAAGTACATGGCATGGGCTTGCTTCCAATTCCTAAACAAGTTTATGGCCGAACAACACGTCAATTTAAGGACATAAATATAGCTACAATAGAAGGATCATCAGCAGACGTAGACACACATTTGTTGGAGGAAATACAACAACTCAAGGAGCATGCAAGAAAACAAGACAAAGTTATTGATGAACTCATAAACAAGAAAAGACACAATGAGAATGAAGAAGTGATAAAGGTGCTCACGTCTTTCACTTAACTTTGTGTACTGAACATATACTAACATTCAATATCACTTGTAGGAACTGACTGCTCATGGTGATTTTCAGACTGGCCATGCTAACCTTCAGAATCATGTAGTGCATTCCAACAGAAAGGTAGTTTTGTTGTTATCAGGTTTTCACAGAATTGTCTCTATTGACCTTAATGTTATTTGAAATATGTAGAGAGTTCGATGCACTGAACCAGACCATGGAGATGCAATCTGTCAACAAAATGTTGCACTAGTAAATATCATTCCTGCTATACTTGTTACTCATTTTCTCTACTTAATGTATATAAAACCTCATGACACACCCTTTATTCTATTTACCAGAACATCCGTACATGTGTATCCGAATACAGCGACAATGTTGATCCAATTATGTCCAACAAAAAGGTTATCATGATGTTCCTATCATTTCACAACATTCTACTCATAGCAGATTATATGTTGATATTTGGGTTTACTATTTTAAGTTTGCATGATTTTTTTGTTGTATTTAGCGTCAAGGTGATGCAAATCGCAAGCAATTATCACATCAAGCAGAAGAGCCACTCTCGCCACAATGCTCTAGTATTGGTTTTGGACAAAAAGAGGTACACCATTCTAGATAAATCATTAACATGTGATGTATCAGTCATGCAAAGTTTCATCCATTTGAGATTCTATCAGGTTGATGAATGCACACAAAATTCAATTGATCATAGAATAAGAAGAAAAACAAAGGTACACAAGAATTATCCTTCTTCATGTTTTTGCACCATTTGCCAAAAAAATGGTATTATTTAGTATATGATTTCATACATTGTTTCAAATGACAAAGAACCAACAAGGAGTACTCAAAGAGAACCGGATCATGGCACAGAAAATTGCTCAGGATAAAGCTATGGGCCATAATAATTCAAAATTTACACAACCTCGTCCAATTAAGGTGAGCAAATATAACCTCAATTGATATAGTTGCATTACTTTAACACAAATTATGCTTGTTACTATACAATAAACTAGTGCTTGTTGATGACTCTGTGAATTCAATGTAGGATGGAACCACAGTGATACTTAAGACAGCAAGCCGTCCAAATAAGGCAATTGTGGCCTATGCAACCATTCTGAGCTCTAGTCCAAAAGAAAGTGTTGGTGGAGTTGAGATAGGAAAACAATTCTACAAAGTCCGAATCAACCATCCTGTTTTACAAGATGAGCCTTTGGTTAGGCCCATGCCTGGCTACGACAAAATTGGTGATGCCCATGCAAAAGGAGTAGCAATTGCTTGGCCTTGGCTTTGTGTATGCTACAACAAGTTTTATAAATACGTAATGTTACAAATTGCTTTCTCTAGGTAGTAGGCTGAAATGATTAACGATACAACGACCATTCTCTTTGCAGGTTCAAATGATCAATGGATGAATTTGTAGATTTGGATGCGCATGAGACATGACCAAGAAACATGAATTCCAAGAATATTTCTTATTTGTAGTTACATTTCATTTCCACCTTTACAGACTTGTACTATCTACCACTTGCTACATTTATTCCCTAGAATCATATCATTGTGTAAATATATAATTGTATTTTGTGAACAAGTACTATGTTTTTACCTTCCTCCAATCAATGCAAGTGATTACTCGAAGTTGTGATTTTTGTTGTTGTGCAAATGTGTCATGATCCCTTAATAAATTCATGTCAATGTTATGTGCTATGTGCAATTTAAAAATAGCGTTTTCATTTGAAATTTGAAAGTGTTACAATAGGTAAAGCATGTGTTACAAACAACATGTACCTAAAATTCCAATGTATGTTGTCACAAAGTGTTACTATTGTAATGAAAAAGTGTTACTATAGCTAAAAAAATTGTTACGCTAGAGAAATATTGTAACACTAATAAATGTTCCAATAAACAAGTAATTGTGTTACAGAGTAGTAACACTTTTTTATAAAAAAGGAACATATATTTTGTGTTCCAATAGGTTAGATACTAGTAACATTGGATATAGTAACACAAACAAGATGTGTTACTAGTACAGCTAGTAACACCTTTATTGAAATATAGTAACACAAGTTGGTGTTACTAAAGCTATGTTATGTAGTAGTGCAGGACGACACTCGGCAAAGGACACTTTGCCGAGTGCCAGCGATCTGGCACTCGGCAAAGAAAGGAAATAAATGGCTCTCTGGTTCTTCCTTCTCATTCTTTCTCTCCACGCCCTCTCTGTCCGCTCGCCGCCGTCCGCTCGCTACCGCGCCTCCCCGCAGCGCCGGCTCACCGCGCGCCCCCGCGCCCGCCCGCGCACGCCGCGCGCCGCCGCCTCGCCACGCGCACACCGCCGCGCACGCCCCACGGCCGCCCTCGCCCTCGGCCCCGACGCCGCCGCGCCTCCACGCTGGTATAATTTTTGTGGCACTATATAATTTTTGTGACATTGTATTCCCACATATATGTTCTTTCGTTAGTATATATGTTCTTGTGACACTATATAATTCTTTCGTTAGTATCACATATATGTTCTTGTGACACTATATAATTTTTGTGACACTATATAATTCTTTCGTTAGTATCATATATATGTTCTTGTGACACTATATAATTCTTGTGACATTGTATTCCCACATACTCCTGGTATTATCAAAGCTTTTATGTGCTCAAAACATATGCCCATAAATACTTTGTCGCCTTCAATGGTATTATCAAAGCTTTTATGTGCTCCTGGTATACGTGTGAATGTCAGCCATCGTGCTGTTACTTTTATTTGCAGGTTTTGGAAACCTCCCCGTGCAGGGGAGGTGCTGTCGAATTTTTTTGTTGACAGACTTGTTTATTTTTTGCAGAGGTCTTCCTAGCCGCTGCGGGTCTGCCTCGCGTCGCCACTGCACCGACCCGCCACAGCCCCACTAGCCTGACTCCACCGCCACCCTAGGTATAACGTCTATTTCCGCATCATGGTCGTAGATCACGTAACTCAGTTAGGCGTCTTCCATTCGAAAGAGATACGATGTAGATATGCAGATCTTTGCATATCTACAAATGTATCAGTTTCGAATTGTCCACGTTTTTTAGACAGCCTGCGGTTGCGTTGATGGTGTTAGTTTCATGCTCTACTCTGGTCCGAGATAGAGTTTCGGCGTCACCTCCCTGTTGTTCTCCGGACAGTACACTCTCCCTGCCAGGACGTGTATCCGGAGAACAGCGGGGAGGTGATGCCAAAATTCTATCTCGGATCGGAGTAGAGCATGGAAACTAACTCCATCTACGCAACCGCGAGTGGGATTAGGACCTATCCTCACCTATTAGAAGGTAGGAACGTAGTGTACATGCATTACATGTCTATATTAAACTATACTCGGTTATATATGTTAGAGAATGGAGGACCGTGAGTGGATGTACACGGGCCACGTAGGACGTAATGATGTCACCCCTGAATGGATTAGGAAGACCGATGCTTTCGTGGAACGGGCATTTGGCGAAGCTGCTAAAGGAGTGAGTCTAGTCCCTTGTCCGTGCAGCAAATGTGTCAACAGGAAAAGGAAAACAAAGAAGGCCATGGTAGAACATATTTGGAAGAATGGATTTACGCCGGACTATACTCGGTGGATCTTCCATGGTGAAGTGCATCGCACGAGAGAGGAGGTGGTGAGACAATGCGTCGAGGATTACGATGCTGATGCTGGGGTAGCGGACATGTTGAACGACTATCACGAGGCACAGTTCACCGAAGGACGTACGGAGGACGAGCTAGAGGCGACCGCAAAGGCATTCTACGACATGTTTGACGCGGCACAGAAACCCCTTCACGGCAAGACAAAGGTTTCTCAACTGGATGCCATTGGGCGTATGAGCAGATACATGCTTGTCCGAAGGGCTGCGTCCTATTTAGGAAAGAACACACTGAGGCAAAGTACTGTCCGAAGTGTAAATTGTCTAAGTTCATGGAGGTAGACTCTGGTGATGGACAGAAGAGGCAGCACGACATCCCCGTGACAATCCTACGCCACCTTCCGTTCATACCGAGGATCCAGCGTCTATACATGACAGAGGAATCCGCGAAACAGATGACATGGCACAAAAAAGGCAAACGATACAATCCTGACAAGATGGTTCACGCATCCGATGGTGAAGCATGGACCCACTTTGATGCCATTCACCATGAGAAAGCCAAAGAGGCTCGTAATGTTCGTGTTGCGCTGGCCACAGATGGGTTCAATCCCTATGGAATGACCGCTGCCCCATACACATGTTGGCCCGTGTTCGTTATCCCCATCAATCTCCCCCCGGCGTATGCTTTCAAAGACAGAACATATTTGTGTCGTTGATAATTCTTGGACACCCGGGGAATAAAATGGGCGTGTACATGGAGCCTTTGATTGATGAATTGGTCCGTGCTTGGGAGGAAGGGGTATGGACGTACGACCGAGCTACGAAGACAAACTTCAAAATGCATGTTTTGCTACGAAGACAAACTTTAAAAAAGGGACTTCCTGGTCACTTTGCCGAGTGTAACACTCGGCAAAGAGTGTCTTTGCCGAGTGCTATGACCATGGCACTCGGCAAAGGAGGAAACCTAGGAACCGGTAAAGCCATCTTTGCCGAGTGCTGACCATGGCACTCGGCAAAGAAGGAAACCTGGGAACCGATAAAGCCATCTTTGCCGAGTGCTGTAGTCAAGGCACTCGGCAAAGGGACTGGCAAAGGGGCCCACTGGAGGACTCTTTGCCGAGTGCCAGTCCACTAGACACTCGGCAAACAAGCCTCCTTTGCCGAGTGTCTACGAGAGCTCTCGGCACAGGGACTGGCGGTGGGGCCCACTGGACCCGTCTTTGCCGAGGGCCGTGAGAGCAGACACTTGGCAAATGATCCGTCATCGTCACTTGGCGTCGTGACAGTGACTTGAAAGGGAAATGTGCCCTTGGGCCAATTCTAAGTATTTTGGTGATTTAGTGTCCAACACAAGTGCCTAATTGTAAAAAGGTGGACAAAGTACAAATCAAGGATAAAGGTATGTTTCTCAGACTTAGTACATTGTTTTATGGACTAATGTATTGTGTCTAAGTGCTGGAAACAGAAAAAATTGAGTTGGAGAAGAGATGGCTCGAGCAGCCAAAGTCTGCTCAGTCTGGGTGCACCGGACTGTCCGGTGGTGCACCGGACAGTGTCCGGTGCGCCAGGCTGGCTTGGGTAAAGTGGCTGCTCTCGGGACTTCGACGGCGGTGTACGGCTAAAATTCACCGGACTGTCCGGTGTGCACCGGACTGTCCGGTGGGCCGTTCACAGGCGAACTCGTTGCTCTCGGGAATTCATCGTCGACGTACGACTATAATTCACCGGACTGTCCGGTGTGCACCGGACTGTCCGGTGAGCCAACGGTCGGCAGGGCCAACGGTCGACCGCGCGATATGCGCGGGACACGTGGCCAAGCCAACGGCTAGAAGGGGGCACCGGTCTGTCCGGTGTGCACCGGACATGTCCGGTGCGCCAACGGCTCTCAGTCTACCAACGGTCGACTGTGCCATTTATGGAAGGAAATCGGGCACCGGACAGTGTCCGGTGTGCACCGGACTGTCCGGTGCTCCAGTCGACAGAAGGCAAGATCAGCCTTCCAAGATTGCTCTCAATGGCTCCTAGCTGCCTTGGGGCTATAAAAGGGACCCCTAGGCGCATGGAGGTGTACACCAAGCATCTCCTAAGCATTCCTAAGCATCAAGACATCGATTCCGCGCCTTTGATTCTTTGCGATAGCAATTAGAGCTCTAGTTGAGTGGTGAACTCATTGAGTTGTGTTGTGAGCTCTCGTTGCGACTTGTGTGCGTGGTGTCTCTCCCTTGCTCCGTGTTCTTTGTGAATTTCAAGTGTAAGGGCGAGAGGCTCCAACTTTGTGGAGATTCCTCGCAAACGGGATTGAGTAAAGCAAACAAAACACCGTGGTATTCAAGTGGGTCTTTGGACCGCTTGAGAGGGGTTGATTGCAACCCTCGTCCGTTGGGACGCCACAACGTGGAGTAGGCAAGCGTTGGTCTTGGCCGAACCACGGGATAACCACCGTGCCATCTCTGTGATTGATTCTTGTTGGTTATTGTGTTTTGTTGAGGATTCCTCTTTAGCCACTTGGCAATTATTGTACTAACGATTAACCAAGTTTTGTGGCTTAAGTTTTCAAGTTTCACAGGATCACCTATTCACCCCCCCCCCCTCTAGGTGCTCTCAATTGGTATCGGAGCCGTTCTCTTCACAAAGGGACTAACCGCCCGAAGAGATGGATCCTAAGGGGAAGGGTATCATGATCAACGATAAAGAGAAGGAATCCTTCGTCAACGAGCCAAAGGACGACAAGCCTACCGACTCTGGCTCGGGCCATAGACGGAAGGAAGGGAAGAAGAAGAAGACGAGGCGCATCAAGGAGATCGTCTACTACGACGACAGCGATGAGTCTACTTCTTCCCAAAAGGACGACGACCACAACGACTACGAGAGAAGGAAACCGGTTAATTCAAACTTTTCTTTTGACTACTCTCGTATTCCGCAAAGTTCAAATTCACATTTGCTCTCCATTCCACTCGGCAAGCCTCCACACTTTGATGGGGAGGACTACGGATTTTGGAGCCACAAAATGCGTAGTCACCTATTCTCTCTCCATCCTAGTATATGGGAGATTGTAGAGAGTGGAATGCACTTTGATAGTTCGAATAGTCCCATGTTCATTAATGAGCAAATTCATAAGAATGCACAAGCTACTACTGTTCTTCTAGCTTCATTGTGCAGGGATGAATATCACAAAGTGAGCGGCTTGGATAACGCCAAGCAGATCTGGGACACCCTCAAGATTTCTCATGAGGGGAACGACGTCACCTTGCTCACCAAAATGGAGTTGGTGGAGGGCGAGCTTGGACGGTTCGCGATGATAAGGAGCGAGGAGCCAACTCAAACATACAACCGGCTCAAGACCCTTATCAACAAAATAAGGAGCTACGGAAGCACGCGATGGACGGACCACGACGTCGTCCGACTGATGCTAAGGTCCTTTACCGTTCTTGATCCTCATTTGGTGAATAATATTCGTGAGAATCCCAGGTACACCAAAATGTCGCCCGAAGAAGTCCTTGGAAAATTCGTTAGCGGGCGGATGATGATCAAGGAAGCGAGGTACATGGACGACGCTCTAAACGGTCCAATCAATGAGCCTCAACCCGTTGCCCTTAAGGCAACAAGGAGCAAGGAGTCGTTACCCAGCAAGGTAGCACAAATTGAGGCCGCCGGACTTAATGATGAAGAGATGGCCCTCATCATCAGGAGATTCAAGACGGCGCTTAAGAGTCGCAAGGGACAGCCAAGCAAGACCAAAGCCAAGGGGAAGCGCTCATGCTTCAAATGTGGTAAGATTGGTCATTTTATTGCTAACTGTCCCGACAATGATAGTGATCAGGATCAAGGGAACAAGAGGGAGAAGAAGAAGAACTATAAGAAGGAAAAGGGCGAGGCACATCTTGGCAAGGAGTGGGATTCGGATTGCTCCTCGTCCGACTCCGACAATGAAGGACTCGCCGCCACTGCCTTCGACAAGTCATCCCTCTTCCCCAACGAGTGTCACACATGCCTTAAGGCAAGGGAGAAGAAGGTATGTACTCAAGACTCTACTTATGCTTCTTCAAGTGAGGACGAATCTAGTGATGAGGATGAAATAGATTATTCTTGTCTATTTAAAGGCCTAGATAGAACCAAGGTAGATAAAATTAATGAATTAATTGATGCCTTGAATGATAAGAATAGGCTTCTAGAAAAACAAGAAGATTTGTTGTATGAAGAACATGACAAATTTGTAGAAGCACAAAAATCTCATGCTTTAGAAGTTAAAAGAAATGAAATGCTTTCTTGTGAATTATCTTCTTGCCATGAGACAATTTCTAGCTTAAGGAGCAGTAATGATGATTTGAATGCTAAGTTAGAAATAGCTAGGAAATCAACGACTTGTGTAGAAAATGTTGTTATTTGCAATAGATGTAAAGATATTGATATTGATGCTTGTAGTGAACACATAGCGTCTATTGCAAAATTAAATGATGAAATGGCTAGTCTTAATGCCCAACTTAAGGCTAGCAAAAGTGATTTTGATAAACTAAAATTTGCTAGGGATGCCTACACGATTGGTAGACACCCCTCCATTAAGGATGGGCTTGGCTTCAAGAGGGAAGCCAAGAACTTAACAAGCCATAAGGCTCCCATCTCCGCCAAGGAGAAAGGGAAGGCCCCTATGGCAAGTAGTACTAAAAAGAACCATGCTTTTATGTACAATGATAGAAGACAGTCTCATAAGAGTTGTAATGCTTTTGATTCACATGCCTATGATTCTTATGCTATGTATGCTTCCAGTTCTTCCTATATGCATTGTAGAGATATGCCTAGAAAAAATATTCATCATGTGCCTAGAAAGAATTTTGTTCATGCTCCTAGGAAAGTTATGAATGGTCCCTCTACAATTTATCATGCTTTGAATGCTTCCTTTGCTATTTGTAGAAAGGATAGGAAGATAGTTGCTAGGAAGTTAGGGGCAAAATGCAAGGGTGATAAAACTTGCATTTGGGTCCCTAAGGAAATTGTGACTAACCTTGTAGGACCCAACAAGAGTTGGGTACCTAAGACCCAAGCCTAAATTTGCCTTGCAGGTTTATGCATCCGGGGGTTCAAGCTGGATTATCGACAGCGGATGCACAAACCATATGACGGGGGAGAAGAAGATGTTCACCTCCTATGTCAAGAATAAGGATTCCCAAGATTCAATCATATTCGGTGATGGGAACAAAGGCAAGGTGAAAGGTTTAGGCAAGATTGCAATATCCAATGAGCACTCTATCTCTAATGTGTTTTTAGTTGAATCTCTTGGATATAATTTACTATCTGTCAGTCAATTATGTAATATGGGATATAATTGTCTATTTACAAATGTAGATGTGTCTGTCTTTAGAAGATGTGATGGTTCACTAGCTTTTAAGGGTGTACTAGACGACAAACTTTATTTGGTTGATTTTGCAAAAGAAGAGGCCGGTCTAGATGCATGCTTAATGGCTAAGACTTGCATGGGCTGGTTGTGGCATCGTCGCTTAGCACATGTGGGGATGAAGAACCTCCACAAGCTTCTAAAGGGAGAACACGTGATAGGTCTAACCAATGTACATTTCGAAAAAGATAGACCTTGTGCAGCTTGTCAAGCAGGGAAACAGGTGGGAGGCTCTCATCACACCAAAAATGTGATGACAACATCAAGACCCCTGGAGCTGCTACATATGGACCTCTTCGGACCCATCGCCTATCTGAGCATAGGAGGAAGTAAGTATGGTCTAGTTATTGTTGATGACTTTTCTCGCTTCACTTGGGTGTTCTTTTTGCAGGATAAGTCTGAAACCCAAGGGACCCTCAAGCGCTTCCTCAGGAGAGCTCAAAATGAGTTTGAGCTCAAGGTGAAGAAGATAAGGAGCGACAACGGGTCCGAATTCAAGAATCTTCAAGTGGAGGAGTTCCTTGAGGAGGAGGGGATCAAGCACGAGTTCTCCGCTCCCTACACACCTCAGCAAAATGGTGTGGTAGAGAGGAAGAACAGGACACTCATAGATATGGCGAGGACTATGCTTGGAGAGTTCAAGACCCCCGAGTGCTTTTGGTCGGAAGCCATGAACACGGCTTGCCACGCCATCAACAGGGTCTACCTTCACCGCCTCCTCAAGAAGACTTCATATGAGCTGCTGACTGGTAACAAACCCAATGTATCGTACTTTCGTGTATTTGGGAGTAAATGCTACATTCTAGTGAAGAAGGGTAGGAATTCCAAATTTGCTCCCAAAGCCGTAGAAGGGTTTTTATTAGGTTATGATTCAAATACAAAGGCGTATAGGGTCTTCAACAAATCATCGGGTTTGGTTGAAGTCTCTAGCGACGTTGTATTTGATGAGACTAATGGCTCTGCAAGAGAGCAAGTTGTTGATCTTGATGATGTAGATGAAGAAAACGTTCCAACGACCGCGATTCGCACCATGGCGATTGGAGATGTACGGCCTTAGGAACAATTGGAGCAAGATCGACCGTCTTCCTCAACTATGGTGCACCCCCCAACCCAAGATGACGAACAGGTACCTCAAGTGGAGGCGCATGATCAAGGGGGAGCACAGGATGTTCAAGTTGAAGAGGAAGAAGCACCTCAGGCACCTCCAACCCAAGTTCGAGCGACGATCCAAAGGGATCATCCCGTCGACCAAATTTTGGGTGATATTAGCAAGGGAGTAACTACTCGTTCAAGATTAGTTAATTTTTGTGAGCATTACTCCTTTGTCTCTTCTATTGAGCCTTTCAGGGTAGAAGAGGCCTTGCTAGATCCGGACTGGGTGTTGGCCATGCAGGAGGAACTCAACAACTTCAAGCGCAATGAAGTTTGGACGCTGGTGCCTCGTCCCAAGCAAAATGTTGTGGGAACCAAGTGGGTGTTCCGCAACAAACAGGACGAGCACGGGGTGGTGACAAGGAACAAGGCTCGGCTTGTGGCAAAAGGTTATGCCCAAGTCGCAGGTTTGGACTTTGAGGAGACATTCGCTCCTGTGGCTAGGCTAGAATCAATTCGTATCTTGCTAGCATATGCCGCTCACCATTCTTTCAGGTTGTACCAAATGGATGTGAAGAGCGCTTTCCTCAACGGGCCGATCAAAGAGGAGGTGTACGTGGAGCAACCCCCTGGCTTCGAGGATGAACGGTACCCCGACCACGTATGTAAGCTCTCTAAGGCGCTCTATGGACTTAAGCAAGCCCCAAGAGCATGGTATGAATGCCTTAGAGACTTTTTAATTGCTAATGCTTTCAAGGTTGGGAAAGCCGATCCAACTCTTTTTACTAAGACTTGCGATGGTGATCTTTTTGTGTGCCAAATTTATGTCGATGACATAACATTTGGTTCTACTAATCAAAAGTCTTGTGAAGAGTTTAGCAGGGTGATGACGCAGAAATTCGAGATGTCAATGATGGGCGAGTTGAACTACTTCCTTGGGTTCCAAGTGAAGCAACTCAAGGATGGCACCTTCATCTCCCAAACAAAGTACACGCAAGATTTGTTAAAGCGGTTTGGGATGAAGGATGCCAAGCCCGCAAAGACGCCGATGGGAACTAACGGACACACCGACCTCAACAAAGGAGGTAAGTCCGTTGATCAAAAAGCATACCGGTCCATGATAGGTTCTTTGCTTTATTTGTGTGCTAGTAGACTGGATATTATGCTTAGCGTATGCATGTGTGCTAGATTTCAATCCGATCCTAAGGAGTGTCACTTAGTGGCTGTGAAGCGGATTCTTCGATATTTAGTCGCTATGCCTTGCTTCGGGATCTGGTATCCAAAGGGGTCTAACTTTGACTTGATTGGATATTCAGATTCCGACTATGCTGGATGTAAGGTCGATAGGAAGAGTACATCGGGGACGTGCCAATTCTTAGGAAGGTCCCTGGTGTCGTGGAACTCTAAGAAACAAACTTCCGTTGCCCTATCCACCGCTGAGGCCGAGTACGTTGCCGCAGGACAGTGTTGTGCGCAACTACTTTGGATGAGGCAAACCCTCCGGGACTTTGGCTACAATCTGAGCAAAGTCCCACTTCTATGTGACAATGAGAGTGCTATCCGCATAGCGGAAAATCCTGTTGAGCACAGCCGCACAAAGCACATTGACATCCGGCATCACTTTTTGAGAGACCACCAGCAAAAGGGAGATATCGAAGTGTTTCATGTTAGCACCGAGAAACAGCTAGCCGATATCTTCACTAAGCCTTTAGATGAAAAGACCTTTTGCAGGCTGCGTAGTGAGCTAAATGTCCTAGATTCGCGGAACTTGGATTGAATTGTAGCATACATGTGTTTATGCCTTTGATCATGTTCATTCTGCATTTTGTTGCTTATTATGGTGCTCAAGTTGTACAAACACTCCCTGGACCTCACAAGTCCGTTTTGCAAGTGATGCACATATTTAGGGGGAGCTGTGCTACAACTTGACCCTTTGAAACTAATCATGTACTTGAGTTTGGTTGTTTTAGCCTCAAAGGAGGATTGAAAGGGAAAGGTGGACTTGGACCATGCAAGACTTCCACTGCACTCCGATGAAAAGAGTAACTTTTCCAAGTTCATCTTTATACTCTTATTGCCTTTGTGTTCTCATTTGAAGATTTTGGTGAGGCAATGGGGTTAAAGGGCCAAGATTGATCCCGTTTTGGTGCTTGATGCCAAAGGGGGAGAAAATAAAGGCCAAAGCAATAGATGGATCAGCTACCACTTGAGAAATTTTGAAAATAGTAGATTAGAGCTTTTGGTTTGTCAAAACTCTATTATTGTCTCTTATGTCAAAAGTTGGACTCTTGTGGGGAGAAGTGTTGATTATGGGAAAAAGGGGGAGTTTTTGAAATCCTTGATCAAATTTCTTTGGAAAACCTCTCTTTATGTCTCTACAAGTGGTTTTGACTTAGAGATAGGAATTTGAGTTTGATTTGCAAAAACAAACCAAGTGGTGGCATAGAGTGATCCATATATGTCAAATTTGAATCAAAATAATTTGAGTTCCTATTTGAAGTGATTTTGTACTTGTTCTACTTGCTTTATGTTGTGTTGGCATAAATCACCAAAAAGGGGGAGATTGAAAGGGAAATGTGCCCTTGGGCCAATTCTAAGTATTTTGGTGATTTAGTGTCCAACACAAGTGCCTAATTGTAAAAAGGTGGACAAAGTACAAATCAAGGATAAAGGTATGTTTCTCAGACTTAGTACATTGTTTTATGGACTAATGTATTGTGTCTAAGTGCTGGAAACAGAAAAAATCGAGTTGGAGAAGAGATGGCTCGAGCAGCCAAAGTCTGCTCAGTCTGGGTGCACCGGACTGTCCGGTGGTGCACCGGACAGTGTCCGGTGCGCCAGGCTGGCTTGGGTAAAGTGGCTGCTCTCGGGACTTCGACGGCGGTGTACGGCTAAAATTCACCGGACTGTCCGGTGTGCACCGGACTGTCCGGTGGGCCGTTCATGGGCGAACTCGTTGCTCTCGGGAATTCATCGTCGACGTACGACTATAATTCACCGGACTGTCCGGTGTGCACCGGACTGTCCGGTGAGCCAACGGTCGGCAGGGCCAACGGTCGGCCGCGCGATCTGCGCGGGACACGTGGCCAAGCCAACGGCTAGAAGGGGGCACCGGTCTGTCCGGTGTGCACCGGACATGTCCGGTGCGCCAACGGCTCTCAGTCTACCAACGGTCGACTGCGCCATTTATGGAAGGAAATCGGGCACCGGACAGTGTCCGGTGTGCACCGGACTGTCCGGTGCTCCAGTCGACAGAAGGCAAGATCAGCCTTCCAAGATTGCTCTCAACGGCTCCTAGCTGCCTTGGGGCTATAAAAGGGACCCCTAGGCGCATGGAGGTGTACACCAAGCATCTCCTAAGCATTCCTAAGCATCAAGACATCGATTCCGCGCCTTTGATTCTTTGCGATAGCAATTAGAGCTCTAGTTGAGTGGTGAACTCATTGAGTTGTGTTGTGAGCTCTCGTTGCGACTTGTGTGCGTGGTGTCTCTCCCTTGCTCCGTGTTCTTTGTGAATTTCAAGTGTAAGGGCGAGAGGCTCCAACTTTGTGGAGATTCCTCGCAAACGGGATTGAGTAAAGCAAACAAAACACCGTGGTATTCAAGTGGGTCTTTGGACCGCTTGAGAGGGGTTGATTGCAACCCTCGTCCGTTGGGACGCCACAACGTGGAGTAGGCAAGCGTTGGTCTTGGCCGAACCACGGGATAACCACCGTGCCATCTCTGTGATTGATTCTTGTTGGTTATTGTGTTTTGTTGAGGATTCCTCTTTAGCCACTTGGCAATTATTGTACTAACGACTAACCAAGTTTTGTGGCTTAAGTTTTCAAGTTTCACAGGATCACCTATTCACCCCCCCTCTAGGTGCTCTCATGACTTTTCTTTGCCGAGTGTCAAATGGCACTCGGCAAATTCTTTGCCGAGTGCCTGACAAAAAGTACTCGGCAAAGAGGCTGTTGCCGATGTACAGTTCGCCGAGCGTTCTTTGCCGAGTGTAAAATAGCCTTTGCCGAGTGTCTGAGACACTCGGCAAAGGAGCTGTGTCCGGTAGTGCTAGTTTATCTTTAAATTAAGACACGACAAATATTGAATTAAGACACAATAAATAAAAAACGGAGAAAATATGTGGCAAAAGAAATAACACATACACATGGTGCCCACTGATTACCAAATTTTTAATTGATATGATAGACGTCAATAGTAGGTAATATGCAGGTAGCTTAATTCACCTAGTGCTATATTTGCCACGGATATGGATGCTACCATGTGAGAGCACCTAGAGGGGGGGGTGAATAGGTGATCCTGTAAAACTTAAAAACTTATAGCAACAAAAACTTGATTAGGAGTTAGCACAGTAATGCCAAGTGGCTAGAGAGGAGTCTTAACAAAACACAATAACCACAAGAGATCAACACAGAGATGGCACAGTGGTTTATCCCGTGGTTCGGCCAAGACCAACGCTTGCCTACTCCACGTTGTGGCGTCCCAACGGACGAGGGTTGCAATCAACCCCTCTCAAGCGGTCCAAAGACCCACTTGAATACCACGGTGTTTTGCTTAGCTTTAATATATCCCATTCGCGAGGAATCTCCACAACTTGGAGCCTCTCGCCCTTACACTTTGATGATCACAAAGAAGCACGGAGTAAGGGAGGGATGAGCAACTCACACGAGACACAAAGATCACAGCAAATACGCACACACAAGACCCAGACTTGAGCTCAAGAGACAATCACGAGTTTCTCACTAGAACGGAGCTCAAATCACTAAGAATGTCGAACAAGTGTGCAAGAACGAAGTGTGAGTGGTCAACTATGCTCAAAGAATGCTTGGATATCTTCTCCATGCGCCAAGGGGTCCCTTTTATAGCCCCAAGGCAGCTAGGAGCCGTTGAGAGCATTGTAGGAAGGCAATTCTTGCCTTCTGTCGACTGGCGCACCGGACAGTCCGGTGCACCACCGGACACTGTCCGGTGCGGATTTGTTTCCTTATTTGGCGAAGCCAACCGTTGCAGATCCAGAGCCGTTGGCGCACCGGACACTGTCCGGTGCACACCGGACAGTCCAGTGCCCCCTTGTGACCGTTGGCTCGGCCACGCGTCACGCGCGGAATCCTCGGCCGACCGTTGCCCTGGCTGACCGTTGGCTCACCGGACAGTCCGGTGCTTCACCGGACAGTCCGGTGAATTATAGCCATACGCCGTTGATGGCTTCCCGAGACCGACGACTTCGCCTGTGAACGGCTCACCGGACAGTCGGGTGCACCACCGGACAGTCCGGTGATTTATACTGTACACCGCCGTCGAAGTCCCGATAGCAGCAAGTTCCCCAGAGCCAGCCTGGCGCACCGGACACTGTCCGGTGCACCACCGGAGTCCGGTGCACCCAGACTGCGCAGTCTTTGGCTGAACAAAGCCATCTCTTTTCCAAATCGATTTCTCCTGTTTCCAGCACTTAGACACAATACATTAGTCCATAAAACAATGTACTAAGTCTAGAAACATACCTTTTGACTTGATTTGCACTTTGTCCACCACTTTGCATAGATTAACACAAAAGCACTTGTGTTGGCACTCAATCACCAAAATACTTAGAAATAGCCCAAGGGCACATTTCCCTTTCAATCTCCCCCTTTTTGGTGATTTATGCCAACACAACAAAGAGCAACTAAAAGAAGTGCAATATCTATGCAAATGAGAACTCAAAAAGGTTTTGATTCAAATTTGGTATATATGGATCATACTTTGCCACCACTTGGTTTGTTTTTTGCAAATCAACCTCAATTTCCTATCTCTAAGTCAAACACACTTGTAGAGACATAAAGAGAGTTGTTCCAATAGAAATTGATCACAGTATCAAAAACTCCCCCTATTTCCCATAAACAACCATTCTCCCCACAAGAGACCAACTTTTGACAAAAAGAGCTGAAAGGGAATTAGGCTTACACCTAGTCCCTAATTAATTCTGGTGGTTGAATTGCCCAACACAAATAATTGGACTAACTAGTTTGCTCTAGTGTATAAGTTATACAGGTACAAAGGTTCACCATAAGTCAATAAAAAGACCAAGAAAAAGGGTTCAAACAAAGGAGCAAGGGGCAACCAAAGGCACCTCTGGTCTGGCGCACCGGACTGTCCGGTGTGCCACCGGACAGTGTCCGGTGCACCACCGGACATGTCCGGTGCACCAGAAGACTCCAACTCCAACTCGTCACCTTCGGGAAAATCCAGAGGCAACTCCACTATAATTCACCGGACTGTCCGGTGTACACCGGACAGTGTCCGGTGCTCCAAGGAAGAGCGGCCTCAGGAACTCGCCAGCCTCGGGAATTCGCTTCGGCTGCTCCGCTATAATTCACCGGACATGTCCGGTGTACACCGGACTGTCCGATGTAACAGCGGGGCAACGGCTACTTCAGGCGCCAACGGCTACCTGCAGCGCATTTATTGCGCGCCAGCGCGCGCAGAGGTCAGGCACGCCCATGCTGGCGCACCGGACACTCTACAGTACATGTCTGGTGCGCCACCGGACATCCAGGCGGGCCCAGAAGTCAGAGCTCCAACGGTCGGAACCCTAACGGCCTGGTGATGTGGCTGTCGCACCGGACATGTCCGGTGTGCACCGGACTGTCCGGTGCACCATTCAACAGACAGCTCCACCAAACGGCTAGTTTGGTGGTTGGGGCTATAAATACCCCCAACCACCCCACATTCAAGTCATCCAAGTTTTCCACTTCTCAACTACTTACAAGAGCTCTAGCATTCAATTCTAGACACACCAAAGTGATCAAATCCTCTCCAAACTCCACACAACGCCCTAGTGATTAGTGAGAGAGATTTGCTTGTGTTCTTTCGAGCTCTTGCGCTTGGATTGCTTTCTTCCTTCTTTGATTCTTCATTGTGATCAATCTCACTTGTAATTGAGGCAAGAGACACCAATCTTGTGGTGGTCCTTGTGGGAACTTTGTGTTCCAAACATTTGAGAAGAGAAAGCTCACTTGGTCCGAGGGACCGTTTGAGAGAGGGAAAGGGTTGAAAAAGACCCGGCCTTTGTGGCCTCCTCAACGGGGAGTAGGTTTGTGAGAACCGAACCTCGGTAAAACAAATCTGTGTGTCACACTCTTCATCCGCTTGTGATTTGTTTTGCGCCCTCTCTCTCGGACTCATTATTATTTCTAACACTAACCCATCTCGTAGTTGTGTTTATATTTGTAAATTTCAGTTTCGCCCTATTCACCCCCCCTCTAGACGACTTTCAATTGGTATCAAAGCCCGGTGCTTCATTAGAGCCTAACCGCTCGAAGTGATGTCGAGAGATCACACCAAGAGGGAGATGGAGACCGACGACAAGCCCACTACGAGTCACGGGAGCACTTCATCGGAAGAGTCCCGCACCAAGAGGAAGGAGAAGAAGAAGGACTCCTCCAAAGGGAAGAAGTCTTCTTCACACTCCAAAGGGAAGGAGAAGAAATCCTCTTCTCACCACAAAGAGAAGAAGGAGAAATCTTCTTCCCACAAACCGCATTGGAGTGGGGACAAGAAGAAGAGGATGAGAAAGGTGGTCTACTACGAGACCGATTCTTCGTCAACATCCACCTCCGGCTCCAACGCAGCATCCGTCACTTCTAAGCGCCAAGAGCGTAAGAAGTATAGTAAGATCCCCCTACGCTACCCTCGCATTCCTAAACATACACCTTTACTTTCCGTCCCATTAGGCAAACCACCAATGTTTGATGGTGAAGATTATGCTATGTGGAGTGATTTAATGCGATTTCATCTAACCTCACTCCACAAAAGTATATGGGATGTTGTTGAGTTTGGTGTACAGGTACCAACCGTAGGGGATGAAGACTATGATGAGGACGAGGTGGCCCAAATCGAGCACTTCAACTCTCAAGCTACAACCATACTCCTCGCCTCTCTAAGTAAGGAGGAATACAACAAGGTGCAAGGGTTGAAGAATGCAA
Organism: Zea luxurians; assembly: GCA_029449295.1. Taxonomy (NCBI): domain Eukaryota; kingdom Viridiplantae; phylum Streptophyta; class Magnoliopsida; order Poales; family Poaceae; genus Zea; species Zea luxurians. The sequence goes on along the minus strand of JAOPSE010000008.1, from coordinate 85,980,481 downwards.
AGGAGATTTGGGACCTACTCAAGACCGCACACGAGGGTGATGAACTAACCAAGATCACCAAGCGGGAAACGATCGAGGGGGAGCTCGGTCGCTTCCGTCTTCGCCAAGGAGAGGAGCCACAAGATATGTACAACCGGCTCAAAACCTTGGTGAACCAAGTGCGCAACCTCTGGAGCAAGAAATGGGATGACCACGAGGTGGTTAAGGTTATTTTAAGATCGCTTATTTTCCTTAACCCTACTCAAGTACAATTAATTCGTGGCAACCCAAGATATACACTAATGACTCCTGAGGAATTTATCGAGAATTTTGTGAGCTTTGAATGTATGATCAAGGGCTCAAAGAAGATCAATGAGCTTGATGATCCCTCCACGTCCGAAGCACAACCGATGGCATTTAAGGCGACGGAGGAGAAGAAGGAGGAGTCTACACCGAGTAGACAACCAATTGACGCCTCCAAGCTCGACAATGAGGAGATGGCTTTAATCATCAAAAGCTTTCGCCAAATCCTCAAGCAACGAAGGGGAAGGATTACAAATCCCGTTCCAAGAAGGTTTGCTACAAGTGTGGTAAGCCCGGTCACTTTATTGCTAAATGTCCATTATCAAGTGACAGTGACAGGGATAACGACAAGAAGGGCAAGAGGAGAGAAAAGAAGAGGTGCCACAAGAAGAGGGGAGGTGATGCCCACGTGTGCCGCGAGTGGGACTCCGACGAGAGCTCCATCGAGTCCTCCTCCGACGAGGACGCTGCCAACATCTCCGTCACCAAGGGACTCCTCTTCCCCAACGTCGGCCACAAGTGCCTCATGGCAAAGGACGACAAAAGGAAGAAGGTTAAATCTAAATCCTCCACTAGATATGAGTCTTCTAGTGATGAAAATGCTAGTGACGAGGAGGATAACTTGCGTACCCTTTTTGCCAACCTTAACATGGAACAAAAGGAAAAATTAAATGAATTGATTAGTGCTATTCATGAGAAGGATGATCTCTTGGACTCTCAAGAGGACTTCCTTATTAAGGAAAACAAAAGGCATGTTAAGGTTAAAAATGTTTATGCTCTACAAGTTGAAAAATGTGAAAAATTGTCTAGTGAGCTAAGCACTTGCCATGAGACCATTGACAACCTTAGAAATGAAAATGCTAAATTAATTGCTAAGGTTGATTCCCATGTTTGTATTGATTTAATTTCCAATCCTAGAGATGATAATGTTGATTTGCTTGCTAGGATTGATGAATTGAATATTTCTCTTGATAGCCTTAGGATTGAAAATGAAAAGTTAATTGCTAAGGCTAAAGATTTTGATGTTTGCAATACTACTATTTCCGACCTTAGAACTAAGAATGATATGTTGCATGCTAAGGTTGTAGAATTAAAATCTTGCAAACCCTATACATCTACCGTTGAGCACACTTCTATTTGTACTAGATGTAGAGATGTTGATATCAATGCTATTCATGATCACATGGCTTTAATTAAACAACAAAATGATCATATAGCAATATTAGATGCTAAAATTGACGAGCATAACTTAGAAAATGAAAAGTTTAAATTTGCTAGAAGTATGCTCTATAATGGGAGACGCCCTGGCATCAAGGATGGCATTGGCTTCCAAAGGGGAGACAATGTCAAACTTAATGCCCCTCCTAGAAATTTGTCTAACTTTGTTAAAGGCAAGGCTCTCATGCCTCAGGATAACGAGGGTTACATTTTGTACCCTACCGGTTATCCCGAGAGCAAAATTAGGAGAATTCATTCTAGGAAGTCTCACTCTGGCCCTAACCATGCTTTTATGTATAAGGGTGAGACATCTAGTTCTAGGCAACCAACCCGTGCTAAGTTGCCTAAAAGGAAAACTCCTAATGCATCAAATGAGCATGACATTTCATTCAAAACTTTTGATGCATCATATGTGCTTACTAACAAATCCGGCAAGGTAGTTGCCAAGTTTGTTGGGGGCAAACACAAGGGGTCAAAAACTTGTGTTTGGGTACCCAAAGTTCTTGTTTCTAATGCCAAAGGACCCAAAACCGTTTGGGTACCTAAAGTCAAGAACTAAACTTGTTTTGTAGGTTTATGCATCCGGGGGCTCAAGTTGGATCATCGATAGCGGGTGCACAAACCACATGACAGGGGAGAAGAAGATGTTCTCCTCCTACGAGAAAAACCAAGATCCCCAACGAGCTATCACATTCGGGGATGGAAACCAAGGTTTGCTCAAAGGTTTGGGTAAAATAGCTATATCGCCTGACCATTCCATTTCCAATGTTTTTCTTGTAGATTCTTTGGATTACAATTTGCTTTCTGTATCTCAATTATGTCAAATGGGCTACAACTGTCTATTTACTGATGTAGGTGTCACTGTCTTTAGAAGAAGTGATGATTCAATAGCATTTAAGGGAGTGTTAGAGGGTCAACTATACTTGGTAGATTTTGATAGAGCTGAACTCGACACTTGCTTAATTGCTAAAACTAACATGGGTTGGCTCTGGCACCGCCGACTAGCCCATGTTGGAATGAAGAATCTTCATAAGCTTCTAAAGGGAGAACACATTTTAGGACTAACAAATGTTCATTTTGAGAAAGACAGGATTTGTAGCGCATGCCAAGCCGGGAAGCAAGTTGGCACTCATCATCCACACAAAAACATCATGACGACTGACAGGCCACTGGAGCTCCTACACATGGATTTATTCGGCCCGATCGCTTACATAAGCATCGGCGGGAGTAAGTACTGTCTAGTTATTGTTGATGATTATTCTCGCTTCACTTGGGTATTCTTTTTGCAGGAAAAATCTCATACCCAAGAGACCTTAAAGGGATTCTTGAGACGGACTCAAAATGAGTTCGGCTTAAGGATCAAGAAAATTAGAAGCGACAACGGGACGGAGTTCAAGAACTCACAAATAGAAGGCTTCCTTGAGGAGGAGGGCATCAAGCATGAGTTCTCTTCTCCCTACACCCCACAACAAAATGGTGTAGTGGAGAGGAAGAATCGAACTCTATTGGACATGGCAAGAACCATGCTTGATGAGTACAAGACATCGGATCGGTTTTGGGCCGAGGCGGTCAACACCGCCTGCTACGCTATCAACCGGTTGTATCTACACCGAATCCTCAAGAAGACATCCTATGAACTCCTAACCGGTAAAAAGCCCAATATTTCATATTTTAGAGTCTTTGGTAGCAAATGCTTTATACTTGTTAAAAGAAGTAGAAAATCTAAATTTGCTCCTAAGACTGTAGAAGGCTTTTTACTAGGATATGATTCAAACACAAGGGCATATAGAGTCTTTAACAAGTCCACTGGACAAGTTGAAGTTTCTTGTGACGTTGTGTTTGATGAGACTAACGGCTCTCAAGTAGAGCAAGTTGATCTTGATGAGATAGGTGAAGAACAGGCTCCGTGCATCGCGCTAAGGAACATGTCCATTGGTGATGTGTGTCCTAAGGAATCTGAAGAGCCTCCACATGCACAAGATCAACCATCCTCCTCCATGCAAGCATCTCCACAAACTCAAAATGAGGATGAGGCTCAAGATGATGATGAAGAAGATCAAAGAGATGAGCCATCTCAAGATGACGGCAATAATCAAGGGGGAGATATCCATGATCAAGACAAGGAGGATGAAGAACCAAGGCCGCCACACCCAAGAGTCCACCAAGCAATACAACGAGATCACCCCGTCGACACCATCCTTGGTGACATTCATAAGGGGGTAACCACTCGATCTCGTGTTGCACATTTTTGTGAGCATTACTCTTTTGTTTCCTCTATTGAGCCACACAGGGTAGAGGAAGCACTTCAAGATTCGGATTGGGTGATGGCGATGCAAGAGGAGCTCAACAATTTCATGAGGAACGAGGTATGGCATTTAGTTCCACGTCCTAACCAAAATGTTGTAGGAACCAAGTGGGTCTTCCGCAACAAACAAGACGAGCATGGTGTGGTGACAAGGAACAAAGCTCGACTCGTGGCCAAGGGGTATTCACAAGTCGAAGGTTTGGATTTTGGTGAAACCTATGCGCCCGTAGCTAGGCTTGAGTCCATTCGCATATTATTAGCCTATGCTACTTACCATGGCTTCAAGCTTTATCAAATGGACGTGAAGAGTGCCTTCCTCAATGGACCAATCAAGGAGGAGGTCTATGTTGAGCAACCTCCCGGCTTTGAAGATAGTGAGTACCCTAACCATGTTTATAGGCTCTCTAAGGCGCTTTATGGGCTCAAGCAAGCCCCAAGAGCATGGTATGAATGCCTTAGAGATTTCCTTATTGCAAATGGCTTCAAAGTCGGCAAGGCCGATCCTATTTTATTCACTAAAACTCTTGACAATGATTTGTTTGTATGCCAAATTTATGTTGATGATATTATATTTGGGTCTACTAACGAATCTACATGTAAAGAATTTAGTAGGATCATGAAACAAAAATTCGAGATGTCGATGATGGGGGAGTTGAAGTATTTTCTAGGATTCCAAGTCAAGCAACTCCAAGAGGGCACCTTCATTAGCCAAACGAAGTACACTCAAGACATTCTAACCAAGTTTGGAATGAAGGATGTCAAGCCCATCAAGACACCCATGGGAACCAATGGGCATCTCGACCTCGACACAGGAGGTAAATCCGTCGATCAAAAGGTATACCGGTCGATGATTGGTTCATTGCTTTATTTATGTGCATCTCGACCGGACATCATGCTTTCCGTTTGCATGTGTGCAAGATTCCAAGCCGACCCTAAGGAATCACACCTTACGGCCGTAAAACGAATCTTGAGATATTTGGCTTATACTCCTAAGTTTGGGCTTTGGTACCCTCAGGGATCCACATTTGATTTGATTGGTTATTCGGATGCCGATTGGGCGGGGTGCAAAATCAATAGGAAGAGCACATCGGGGACTTGCCAGTTCCTGGGAAGATCCTTGGTGTCTTGGGCTTCAAAGAAGCAAAATTCGGTCGCTCTTTCTACCGCCGAAGCCGAGTACATTGCCGCAGGCCATTGTTGCGCACAATTGCTTTGGATGAGGCAAACCCTGCGGGACTATGGTTACAAATTAACCAAAGTTCCCCTTCTATGTGATAATGAGAGTGCAATCCGCATGGCGGATAATCCCGTTGAGCATAGCCGCACTAAACACATAGCCATTCGGTATCATTTTCTTAGGGATCACCAACAAAAGGGGGATATCGAGATTTCATACATCAACACTAAAGATCAATTAGCCGATATCTTTACCAAGCCACTTGATGAACAAACTTTTACCAAACTTAGGCATGAGCTCAATATTCTTGATTCTAGGAATTTCTTTTGCTAATTTGCACACATAGCACACAAGTATACCTTTGATCATGTCTCTTTTATATATGCTATGACTAATGTGTTTTCAAGTGTATTTCAAACCAAGTCATAGGTATATTGAAAGGGAATTAGAGTCTTCGGCGAAGACAAGGCTTCCACTCCACTCTACTACTCATCCTTCGTCATCGCTCCGCTTCACTCTCTATCTTTGGTATAATCTTCACTCATATGTTTTATTTGCCAAAGAGGAGAAAATAGTTAGGATAAGGGCCTATATTTCATTCCAAAGTATCCGTTTTTGGCGATTCATGCCAAAGGAGGAGAAAGTATTGGCCCAAAGCAAAAGGACCGCACCACCACCCTAATTTTAAAATTAATGATTTTCAATTAGTAAATTTCAAATTGGTATCTCTTTGTGTTCTAAAGGGGGAGCAAGTAGTATTTTCAAAACTTGATATCTTAAAACCCTCTTGAACACTAAGAGGAGAATTGATTGAGGGGGAGTTTTGTTTTCAGTCAAAGGAAAAAGCATTTGAAACAAGGGGAGAAAATTTTTCAAATCTTATAAATGCTTCTCAAAATCTTATTCATTTATCTTTGACCATTTTGCAAAAGGACTTTAAAAGGAATTTACAAAAAGAATTTGCAAAAACAAAACTTGTGGTGCAAGCGTGGTCCAAAATATTAATAATAAAGAAACAATCCATGCATAACTAGTAAGTAACATTTATTGGCTCATTCCAAGCAACCTTTGCACTTACATTATGCAAACTAGTTCAATTATGCACTTTTATATTTGCTTTGGTTTGTGTTGGCATCAATCACCAAAAAGGGGGAGATTGAAAGGGAATTAGGCTTACACCTAGTCCCTAATTAATTCTGGTGGTTGAATTGCCCAACACAAATAATTGGACTAACTAGTTTGCTCTAGTGTATAAGTTATACAGGTACAAAGGTTCACCATAAGTCAATAAAAAGACCAATAAAAAGGGTTCAAACAAAGGAGCAAGGGGCAACCGAAGGCACCTCTGGTCTGGCGCACCGGACTGTCCGGTGTGCCACCGGACAGTGTCCGGTGCACCAGAAGACTCCAACTCCAACTCGTCACCTTCGGGAAAATCCAGAGGCAACTCCACTATAATTCACCGGACTGTCCGGTGTACACCAGACAGTGTCCGGTGCTCCAAGGAAGAGCGGCCTCAGGAACTCGCCAGCCTCGGGAATTCGCTTTGGCTGCTCCGCTATAATTCACCGGACATGTCCGGTGTACACCGGACTGTCCGGTGTAACAGCGGGGCAACGGCTACTTCAGGCGCCAACGGCTACCTGCAGCGCATTTATTGCGCGCCAGCGCGCGCAGAGGTCAGGCACGCCCATGCTGGCGCACCGGACACTCTACAGTACATGTCCGGTGCGCCACCGGACATCCAGGCGGGCCCAAAAGTCAGAGCTCCAACGGTCGGAACCCTAACGGCCTGGTGACGTGGCTGTCGCACCGGACATGTCCGGTGTGCACCGGACTGTCCGGTGCACCATTCAACAGACAGCTCCACCAAACGGCTAGTTTGGTGGTTGGGGCTATAAATACCCCCAACCACCCCACATTCAAGTCATCCAAGTTTTCCACTTCTCAACTACTTACAAGAGCTCTAGCATTCAATTCTAGACACACCAAAGTGATCAAATCCTCTCCAAACTCCACACAACGCCCTAGTGATTAATGAGAGAGATTTGCTTGTGTTCTTTCGAGCTCTTGCGCTTGGATTGCTTTCTTCCTTCTTTGATTCTTCATTGCGATCAATCTCACTTGTAATTGAGGCAAGAGACACCAATCTTGTGGTGGTCCTTGTGGGAACTTTGTGTTCCAAACATTTGAGAAGAGAAAGCTCACTCGGTCCGAGGGACCGTTTGAGAGAGGGAAAGGGTTGAAAAAGACCCGGCCTTTGTGGCCTCCTCAACGGGGAGTAGGTTTGTGAGAACCGAACCTCGGTAAAACAAATCTGTGTGTCACACTCTTCATCCGCTTGTGATTTGTTTTGCGCCCTCTCTCTCGGACTCATTATTATTTCTAACGCTAACCCGTCTCGTAGTTGTGTTTATATTTGTAAATTTCAGTTTCGCCCTATTCACCCCCCTCTAGGCGACTTTCAAGAGCCAATAAGAGTATTTTGACAAAACAAAAGCTCTAATCTATTATTTTCAAAATTCTCAAGTGGTAGCTGATCCATTTATTGCTTTGGCCTAATTTTCTCCCCCTTTGGCATCAAGCACCAAAACGGGATCAATCTTGGCCCTTAAACCTCATTGCCTCACCAAAATCTTCAAATAAGAGTACAAAGGCAATAAGGACATGAGATGAACTTGGAATAAGTTACCCTCTCATCGGAGTGCAGTGGAAGTCTTTCATGGTCCAAATCCACCTTTTCCCTTTCAAACCTCCTTTGAGACTAAATAAAGAACACTCAAGCATATGGTTAGTCTCAAAGGGTCAAGTTGTAGCACATCTCCCCCTCAATGTGTGCATCACTTGCAAATGGACTTGTGAGGTCCGGGGAGTGTTTGTACAACTTGAGCACCACAAGTAAACAACAAAATGCATAAGGAACATGATCAAAGGCATAAACACATGTATGCTATAAATCAATCCAAGTTCCGCGAATCTAAGACATTTAGCTCACTACGCAGCCTGCAAAAGGTCTTCTCATCTAAAGGCTTAGTGAAGATATCGGCTAGCTGGTTCTTGGTGCTAACATAAAACACTTCGATATCTCCCTTTTGCTGGTGATCTCTCAAAAAGTGATGCCGGATGTCAATGTGCTTTATGCGGCTGTGCTCAACAGGATTGTCCGCTATGCGGATAGCACTCTCATTATCACATAGGAGTGGGACTTTGCTCAGATTGTAGCCAAAGTCCCGGAGGGTTTGCCTCATCCAAAGTAGTTGCGCGCAACACTGTCCTGCGGCAACATACTTGGCCTTAGCGGTGGATAGGGCAACAGAAGTTTGTTTCTTAGAATTCCATGACACCAGGGACCTTCCTAAGAATTGGCACGTCCCCGATGTACTCTTCCTATCGACCTTACATCGAGCATAGTCGGAATCTGAATATCCAATCAAGTCAAAGTTAGACCCCTTTGGATACCAGATCCCGAAGCAAGGCGTAGCGACTAAATATCTAAGGATTCGCTTCACAGCCACTAAGTGACACTCCCTTGGATCGGATTGAAATCTAGCACACATGCATACGCTAAGCATAATATCCGGTCTACTAGCACATAAATAAAGTAAAGACCCTATCATGGACAGGTATGCTTTTTGATCAACGGACTTACCTCCTTTGTTGAGGTCGGTGTGTCCGTCAGTTCCCATCGGCGTCTTTGCGGGCTTGGCGTCCTTCATCCCAAACCGCTTTAGCAAGTCTTGCGTGTACTTCGTTTGGGAGATGAAGGTGTCATCCTTGAGTTGCTTCACTTGGAACCCAAGGAAGTAGTTCAACTCGCCCATCATCGACATCTCGAATTTCTGCGTCATCACCCTGCTAAACTCTACACAAGACTTTTGGTTAGTAGAACCAAATATTATGTCATTGACATAAATTTGGCACACAAAAAGATCACCATCGCAAGTCTTACTGAAAAGAGTTGGATCGGCTTTCCCAACCTTGAAAGCATTAGCAATTAAAAAATCTCTAAGGCATTCATACCATGCTCTTGGGGCTTGCTTAAGTCCATAGAGCACCTTAGAGAGCTTACACACGTGGTCGGGGTACCGTTCATCCTCGAAGCCAGGGGGTTGCTCCACGTACACCTCCTCCTTGATCGGCCCGTTGAGGAAAGCGCTCTTCACATCCATTTGGAACAACCTGAAAGAATGGTGAGCGGCATATGCTAGCAAAATACGAATTGATTCTAGCCTAGCCACAGGAGCGAAAGTCTCCTCAAAGTCCAAACCTACGACTTGGGCATAACCTTTTGCCACAAGTCGAGCCTTGTTCCTCGTCACCACCCCGTGCTCGTCCTGTTTATTGCGGAACACCCACTTGGTTCCCACAATGTTTTGCTTGGGACAAGGCACCAATGTCCAAACTTCATTGCTCTTGAAATTATTGAGCTCTTCCTGCATGGCCAACACCCAGTCCGGATCTAGCAAGGCCTCTTCTACCCTGAAAGGCTCAATAGAAGAGACAAAAGAGTAATGCTCACAAAAATTCACCAATCTAGAGCGAGTAGTTACTCCCTTGCTAATATCACCCAAAATTTGGTCGATGGGATGATTCCTTTGAATCGTCGCTCGAACTTGGGTTGGAGGTGCCTGAGGTGCTTCTTCCTCTTCAACTTGGACATCCTATGCTCCCCCTTGATCACGCGCCTCCACTTGAGGTACCTGTTCGTCATCTTGGGTTGGGGGATTCACCATCGTTGAGGAAGAAGGTTGATCTTGCTCTTTTTGTTCCTGAGACCGCACATCTCCAATCGCCATGGTGCGTATCGCGGCCATTGGAACGTCTTCTTCATCTACATCATCAAGATCAACAACTTGCTCTCTTGGAGAGCCATTAGTCTCATCAAATACAACGTCGCTAGAGACTTCAACCAAACCCGATGATTTGTTGAAGACTCTATAAGCCTTTGTATTCGAGTCATAACCTAACAAAAACCCTTCTACAGCTTTGGGAGCAAATTTGGAATTCCTACCCTTCTTCACTAGAATGTAGCATTTACTCCCAAAAACTCGGAAATACGAAACATTGGGTTTGTTACCGGTTAGAAGCTCATACGAAGTCTTCTTGAGGAGGCGGTAAAGGTAGACCCGGTTGATGGCGTGGCAAGCCATGTTCACGGCTTCCGACCAAAAGCGCTCGGGGGTCTTGAATTCTCCAAGCATCGTCCTCGCCATATCGATGAGCGTCCTGTTCTTCCTCTCTACTACACTATTTTGCTGTGGTGTGTAGAGAGCGGAGAACTCGTGCTTGATCCCTTCCTCCTCAAGATACTCCTCCACTTGAAGGTTCTTGAACTCGGACCCGTGTTCGCTCCTTATCTTCTTCACCTTGAGCTCAAACTCATTTTGAGCTCTCCTGAGGAAGCGCTTGAGGGTCCCTTGAGTTTCAGATTTGTCCTGCAAAAAGAATACCCAAGTGAAGCGGGAAAAATCATCAACTATAACAAGACCATACTTACTTCCTCCTATACTTAGATAGGCGACGGGTCCGAAGAGGTCCATATGAAGCATCTCCAAAGGTCTTGATGTGGTCATCACATTTTTGGTGTGATGAGAGCTTCCCACCTGTTTGCCTGCTTGACAAGCTGCACAAGGTCTATCTTTTTCGAAATGCACATTAGTTAGACCTATCACGTGTTCTCCCTTTAGAAGCTTGTGAAGGTTCTTCATCCCCACATGTGCTAAACGGCGATGCCATAGCCAGCCCATGCAAGTCTTAGCAATTAAGCATGCATCTAGACCGGCCTCCTCTTTTGCAAAATCAACTAAATAAAGTTTGCCGTCTAGTACACCCTTAAAAGCTAGTGAACCATCACACCTTCTAAAGACAGACACATCTACATTTGTGAATAAACAATTATATCCCATTTTACAAAGTTGACTAACGGATAACAGATTATATCCAAGCGACTCAACTAAAAACACATTAGAAATAGAGTGCTCGGATGAAATAGCAATCTTCCCTAACCCTTTTACCTTGCCTTGGTTCCCATCACCGAATATGATTGAATCTTGGGAATCCTTGTTCTTGACGTAGGAGGTGAACATCTTCTTCTCCCCCGTCATGTGGTTTGTGCATCCGCTGTCGATAATCCATCTTGAACCCCCGGATGCATAAACCTGCAAGGCAAATTTGGGCTTGGGTCTTAGGTACCCAACTCTTGTTGGGTCCTACAAGGTTAGTCACAATGGTCTTAGGGACCCAAATGCAATTTTTATCTCCCTTGCATCTTGCCCCTAATTTTCTAGCAATTACCTTCTTATCCTTTCTACAAATGGCAAATGAAGCATTGCAAGCATGATATATTGTCGAAGGTTCATTAATTTTCCTAGGAACATTAACAAGATTTCTCCTAGGCATATGATGAACAACATTTCTCCTAGACATATCTCTACCATGCATATAGGAAGAACTAGAAGCAAACATGGCATGAGAATCAAAAGCATCATAACTTCTATAGGCATTCCTAGAATGTCTCCTATCATGATACATGAAAGCATGGTTCTTTTTAGCACTACTAGCCATAGGGGCCTTCCCTTTCTCCTTGGCGGAGATGGGAGCCTTATGGCTTGTTAAGTTCTTGGCTTCCCTCTTGAAGCCAAGTCCATCCTTAATTGAGGGGTGTCTACCAATCGTGTAGGCATCCCTTGCAAATTTTAACTTATCAAATTCACTCTTGCTAGTCTTAAGTTGGGCATTAAGACTAGCTAGTTCATCATTTAACTTTGCAATATACACTAGGTGTTCACTACAAGCATCAACATTAAAATCTTTACACCTAGTGCAAATCACAACATGTTCTACACAAGAGTTAGATCTATTTGCTACTTCTAGTTTAGCATTTAAATCATTGTTAACATCTTTTAAACTAGAAATTGTCTCATGGCAAGTAGATAGCTCACAAGAAAGCATTTCATTCCTTTTAATTTCTAAAGCAAGGGATTTTTTAGCCTCTACAAACTTATCATGTTCTTCATATAAAAGATCCTCTTGCTTTTCTAATAATCTATTCTTATCATTCTGAAAGTTCCCTTTGGCCCGGGAACAGGATCTAGATGTCGCCTAGAGGGGGGGTGAATAGGCAAATAAAACTTATTACTTTAAAACTTAAATTCTTACTCTACTCGAAGACTTAGTACGCAGTGGAGTGAGAAGACTCTTCGAGTAGGTTGCAGCGGAATCAGAGATCCTGTCTCAAAAGTGTCCTGCACTTCAAATAAAGCTTATACCACAGATAAGTATTGAAGTGCAGATATAAATACGAGTAAGACAGAGAGTCAGGATACAATACAGAACAGAGCACACAGACGCAAGGATTTATCCCGAGGTTCGGCCAAGCCTGAAATGCTTGCCTAGTCCTCGTTGGAGTTAGCCACACCTGGGCTTGGAGTCTATTTCAACTCCTTCCTCCGTTTGCTCAGATCTGTCAGTATGACAGATAGAGCCTTTCACTATTGAGTGGGGTTACAACAGAACCGCGGCTGCTTACAAACTTCTTGGCAGCACCCCGGCAGAGTAACGATACGCTCAAGACCTTGCTCTAGCTCTTAGCAGCACTACTCCTCTCTCTAAAGGCTTATAGCTGTGCCTTCTACACAAACTATAGAGTTACACACAAGAGGGAGAGCGAGAATTGATTCCAATAAAGTCTACACTTGTTGGCTGCTCTTCTTCTCCTCTTGGAGGCGCCTAGGAGTCCCTTTTATAGACCCAAGGGGCCTAGGAGCCGTTGGACTTCATTTGGAAGGCAATATCAGCTTTCTGTCGGGTGGTGCACCGGACAGTCCGGTGCACACCGGACACTGTCCGGTGCCCGATTTCTTTCCTAAAATGGCGCTGCCGACCGTTGCAGATCTGGGAGCCGTTGGCGCACCGGACATGTCCGGTGCACACCGGACAGTCCGGTGCCCCCTTCCGACCGTTGGCCCGGCCACGTGTCACGCGCAGATTCCGCAGCCGACCGTTGGCCCGGCCACGTGTCGCGCGCAGATTCCGCGGCCGACCGTTGGCCCGGCCGACCGTTGGCTCACCGGACAGTCCGGTGCACACCGGACAGTCCGGTGAATTTTAGCCGTACGCCGTCGGCGAGTTCCCGAGAGCGGCCACTTCACGCCAAGCCAGCCTGGCGCACCGGACATGTCCGGTGCACACCGGACAGGGCAGTCTTTGGCTGCTCGAGCCATTTCTTCTCCAACTTGATTTTTTTTCTGTTTCCAACACTTAGACAAGTATATTAGTACACTAAAACCAATGTACTAAGTCTAGAAACATACCTTCACTTAATTATTACATCCATAGTATTTCTCATGCTTGAGCTTTGATGTTGGACTCATAAATCATCAAGTCGGCTTGACTTGATCTAGATTGACATTTCTTAGCTCCAACATCCTGCAAAGGTCACATAGAACATCTCCAAACATAGGAACAACCCAAACTAAAGATTAAGGTGAACTTAGCTCTTTTGGGCTGCTTCCAGTTCTGGTTTTGACACTTGTTCTCCTTCTAGTGACCTTGATCTCTTTCTTAGAGCTTGGTCTTGAGCCTTATGACTTACACCACATAACTGTAGCTGTTACCTCATTGGTTGTAAGTCACGTCCTTATGTAGTGATCCTTGATGTGCTATAGCTCTTCTCAACTCGATCACCCTTGACTTTGCAAGCCTTCTTCTTCACCCTTGGCTTTGGGTTCCTCAGCCTCCTTGACCTTCTCCCGTGCACTTGGTACCTCGAAGCTTCTCTTGCCTCCGTCCTTGGCTTGATCAGTTGTCTCCGAGCTTCGCACCCGAGTCTCACTTTATGCAATGTCCATCTTACTTGTGATGTCCATTATGTATCCATAATCCAGTTCTTGGACCATCACATTTGTTCTCTTGTGTTGAACCCTGTTAGCTTTACCTTAGGCACCTGTTCAACACTTAGTACACTTGTTAGTCCTTTAATTGAGTTGTTATCCAAACACCAAAACTCACAAGAGAGCTTTCAATCTCCCCCTTTTTGGTGATTGATGGCAACACAATTTAAGCTTACATGAGAATAAGATTTGAAGCACAAATTTTGAATTCTAAGTTTATAGAATGCTCCCCCTAAATATGTGCTTACTTCAAAAACATAATTTTGGCCTCAGACGCCAATTTGCACATACTTAGGCAATTCGAAACATTTCTATATCTTAGCAAATTTGGAATGCATTGTATCTAGAATCAAACCATGATGCTATAACACACAAATGCACATAATCAGAGTTAAACACTATTCAAATTAGTGGATATATCACAGGAATATCAACCTACCACTATTCACCATTAAGATACCAATTCAACCTAATACCAATTCAAACTAAGACACTAAATTTAAAGCAATCTTAAAGCACCATTAACCACATGATTCTCTATTACACTATAGAAGCCAAATAATTCATCGCAGCGGAAACACTAGTCCATATGAGAAACACATATAATACTGCAAGAAACATATGAATATCACACTTGGCAAAGCTCAAACTAACACATCACCCATTAGGATAAGCTTTCCTCTCAGGTTGAGATAAGCTTTAATGCACAACTTCTCCCCCTTTGACATCAAACACCAAAAACCATACGCAAGCAAGAACGTAGGATGATGTCAAGGGACAGCAGGGTGTTTAAGGAGGAGAAATGACTATCAAAACTCCCCCTTACTTATTGAACATATGCACTATCACATATATGCAAAAAGATTAATACTTCCTTTTGTACCTTTACCATGTTGTAGTGTACTTTCCATCTTGAAAGTATTTAATCTCTCGAGAGCTTCTCCACACTTGTGCCTGATTCTTTATCCTAACATTTTCTTGTTGCTAAGACACCAAACTTAGAACTAGTTATAGTATTGGGCACAAGAAGAAACTTCTATTCTAATGATTATCAAGAGATGTCAAATGAAGCAAACTATCACAGCTACCAATTGAAAGATACCAATTGCAAGTTCATTTATTATTATGGCTCCATGATATTTAAGAATAAGCATCTATTATCACCAGATATTATAGAGCATGAGCAATCTAAAGATATACAATTACTCATGACTTAAGATACCAATTACTTGACTTACAGAGGTACCCAAGTCCTGATTGCTCCATTTCATGCTCATCTTCTCTTTTCCACCTTGAGACTGTACAAGATTGCTCAAGAAACAGTTAGTCTCAAAAGACACAAGTTATGTGTGCTCCCCCTCAAGTTGTGCATCAAGTATTTGAATGACTTGCACTTTGCACATTCTAGCTTCCTCAGAACTAGAGGGGATCACAACATACCTTGGTCAAGGCATACTCTATCCCTTTCATCACACAAAGATGCCAATTTGAATATCAAATGAAAAGCCACTTTACACCAATTGAAGGCTAAACGAAAGATTGACTAAATACAACAATGCATGCCTTAGTGGCACCTAAGCCAATTGAATACTCACAGGAAGTATAACATTTACACGCAACTTAGACATGCTTCATACTTAACTATCATTGCATCACATATACTAATTGAAAAACAACATGATCATGTTTAAGCACATCATCGTTGAGAAGGTTCTTTAGGTACACCAAAAGGAACAACATTTTAAGGCATAAATTACCTAAGCCAAGATATTACCAATTGAAAGACAAGAACACAGCTATGATCACTATCAATGGAACTTCAAGATATTCAATAAAATTGCACAGTTCCATTTTCCATACCTTTGCCTTTATGAGAGCACTTGTTATCACCAATTCAGGGCTCCTTTTGCTCATGCACCACATAGCTCAAGGGGCACAACATGGATTTGAAATTCACACAGTACAAAACTAGGGTAATCATGTGATCATGGACTAAACAAAATGTCATATTTGCACATAGCATGACTTACAAAAAGTTACAGGTTAATCCATATATACCAAGAGAGTTAATCGTTGTGGATATAACAAATGAAAGAGCTACCCATGAATGATTCAAAAGATATATCCTATATAGCACCAGTCATGATTAAGCAAACATCATTATGATTCATTTAACACAGGCAATCATAAAGCATAACTACTCCAAAGACAGGTAGCACAACAAGCCAACTTAAGAGCAATACTAAATTGCAATTATGTACTTAAAACACACGGGTACCGTCCTTTGGAGAGCAAGGTGTAAATTCTCATCAAAGTCCTTTACTTGATACACCAATAATGATTTAGGACCTATACACCTTATTTCACTTGAGATGAACATGGGATTAGTGTTTCACAATAATTCAACCTTGGGTCAATAAACACCAAAACAATTAATAGCTTAAGCATAGAGTTTTAGATAACCGTCTTAAGCTCTCCCATGGTCTCCAGTCCATCTCAAGGCACCTGCATGGTCTAGTTAGCACAGTTTGGTACCCATCTCGGGATGGGTCCATAATGATCATCTAAATGTGCCTTTGGTACCCAAATTGCCTTTGTGCTAGTTCTAGGTGATCTCGTTATAGATCTAGCACAAGTGTATGATTTGGGTCTCCTACGCGAATAAGATTGACACAAATTCACTTGCTTAGAAATCTTACCTTTATAACATACCTTGGATAGATGACCCTGCTCACCACACTTGTAGCAGAAGCGTCGCTCAACCTGACGTGACGTTTGCTGTGTGTCATTTTCCTTGGTGAGGGTCACCTTGGAGAATGCACACCCTTGATTCTTCATGACCGGACATGAAGTGATCGTGCATCCAAAACAACTCCTTGTCCCTTCATTTTTGTCTTTGTACGGACAAGACGCGATGAGGTGGCCTAACTTCTTGCACTTGAAACACCTTCTTTTTCCCTTTTTGTACTTGAATGACATGGAGAGAAAGTCAGTGCAAACAACATGATTAATTGAATCTTTACCTTTTTCCAAGCTCATGTTGATTTCTTCATCTTTAGGAACATTTTTCTTATTGAGCTTGACACTTGCTGCAGTTTTTCCTTTCTCAAGCTTCTTCACCACGCGCCCGTGGATATCTTGAGAGAGTTGAGCAATGTGTCTTCTCCTCAGTTGTCTTTGCTTCTTGTTCCCACACAATTTCTTTTGAGACCCTGCAGCTTGATGCTTATTCAAACATTGGCTTTCTTTTGAACAACAGGGGTTAGCACATGGTGATGAATTATCTAAATGTGTACTTGTGCAAGAATGAAGTTCACATGAATTTAAGTTCGTAATTACGACCTCATGAGCAACTTCAAGCATGATATGTGAAAGGGAAATGTGCCCTTGGGCCATTTCTAAGTATTTTGGTGATTGAGTGCCAACACATGTGCTTAATTGTGAATTTATGTACATGGATGAACAAGGTGCAAATCATGAAGTAAAGGTATGTTTCTAAGCCTTAGTACATTGGTTTTGTGTACTAATATATTTGTCTAAGTGTTAGAAACAGAAAGAAGAAGAAGAGAGAAGAGGAGAAAAGACTTGGCTGTGTGCTGCCAAGACCCAGCTCGGTCTGGAGCACCGGACTGTCCGGTGTGCACCGGACAGTGTCCGGTGCGCCAGGCTGACTCGGCTCGAACTGGCCGCTCTCGGGAAATTGGCCAACGGCGTACGGCTAAAATTCACCGGACTGTCCGGTGTACACCGGACTGTCCGGTGAGCCAACAGTCGGCCGGGCCAACGGTCGGCCGCGCAATCTGCGCGGGACACGTGGTGGAGCCAACGGTCGGAAGACGGCACCGGACTGTCCGGTGTGCACCGGACATGTCCGGTGCGCCAATGGCTCTCAGATCTCCAACGGTCTGCAACGGTCGGAAGCACCAGTTAAGGAAAGAAATCGGGCACCGGACAGTGTCCGGTGTGCACCGGACTGTCCGGTGCTCCCGACGACAGAAGGCAAGGATGGCCTTCCGGATTTGCTCTCAACGGCTCCTAGCTGCCTTGGGGCTATAAAAGGGGCCCCTAGGCGCATGGAGGAGACACACAAGCAACCTTTGAGCATTCTTGATCATCCACACCCAGTCTCTGCGCATTTGTTTGTCATTCTAAGTGTTTCGAGCTCCGTTCTAGTGAGAACTTTGTGATACTCTTGTGAGCTCGATTCTTGGCCGTGTGTGTGCGCGTTTCGCTGTGGATTTGTGTGTGTTGCTTCCCTCCCTTACTCTGTGTTTCTTTGTGATCATATACTTGTAAGGGCAAGAGACTCCAATTTGTGGAGATTCCTTGCAAACGGGATAGTGAAAGGCAAAACAAAACACCATGGTATTCAAGTGGGTCTTTGGACCGCTTGAGAGGGGTTGATTGCAACCCTCGTCCGTTGGGACGCCACAACGTGGAGTAGGCAAGCGTTGGTCTTGGCCGAACCACGGGATAAACCACTGTGTCACCTCTGTGCTTGATCTCTTGTGGTATTGTGTTTTGTTGAGACTTGTCTTTAGCCACTTGGCAACTATTGTGCTAACACTTAACAACTTTTTGTGGCTTAAGTTTTAAGTTTTCACAGGATCACCTATTCACCCCCCCCTCTAGGTGCTCTCAATTGGTATCGGAGCCGTTCTCTTCACAAAGGGACTAACCGCCCGAAGAGATGGATCCTAAGGGGAAGGGTATTGTGATCAATGACAAAGAGAAGGAATCCTTCGTCAACGAGCCGAAGGACGATAAGCCTACCGACTCCGGCTCGGGCCAAAGACGGAAGGAAGGGAAGAAGAAGAAGACAAGGCGCATCAAGGAGATCGTCTACTACGACAGCGACGAGTCTACTTCTTCCCAAAAGGACGAGGACCACAACGACTACGAGAGAAGGAAACCGGTTAATTCGAACTTTTCTTTTGATTACTCTCGTATTCCGCAAAGTTCACATTCACATTTGCTCTCCATTCCACTCGGCAAGCCCCCACACTTTGATGGAGAGGACTACGGATTTTGGAGCCACAAAATGCGTAGTCACCTATTCTCTCTCCATCCTAGTATATGGGAGATTGTAGAGAGTGGAATGCACTTTGATAGTTCGGATAGTCCCATGTTCATTAATGAACAAATTCATAAGAATGCACAAGCTACTACTGTTCTTCTAGCTTCCTTGTGCAGGGATGAATACCATAAAGTGAGCGGCTTGGATAACGCCAAGCAAATCTGGGACACCCTCAAGATTTCTCATGAGGGGAACAACGTCACCTTACTCACCAAGATGGAGTTGGTGGAGGGTGAGCTTGGACGGTTCGCAATGATAAGGGGCGAGGAGCCGACGCAAACATACAACCGGCTCAAGACCCTTATCAACAAGATAAGGAGCTACGGAAGCACACGATGGACGGACCACGACGTCGTCCGCCTAATGCTCAGGTCATTTACCGTTCTTGATCCTCATTTGGTGAACAATATACGTGAAAATCCCAGGTACACCAAGATGTCGCCCGAAGAAGTACTTGGGAAATTTGTTAGCGGGCGAATGATGATCAAGGAGGCGAGGTATGTGGACGACGCCTTGAATGGTCCGATCAACGAGCCGCAACCCCTTGCTCTCAAGGCAACACGAAGCAAGGAGGCACTACCCAGCAAGGTGGCACAGATTGAGGCGGCCGGACTCAATGATGAAGAGATGGCTCTCATCATCAAGAGATTCAAGACGGCGCTAAATGGTCGCAAGGGGCAGCCAAGCAAGACCAAGACAAAGGGGAAGCGCTCATGCTTCAAGTGCGGTAAGCTTGGTCATTTTATCGCTAACTGTCCCGATAATGAAAGTGACCAGGAAAAGGGGAACAAAAGAGAGAAGAAGAAGCAATACAAGAAGGCAAAGGGCGAGGCGCATCTAGGAAAGGAGTGGGACTCGGATTGCTCCTCCTCCGACTCCGACAATGAAGGACTCGCTGCCACTGCCTTCAACAAGTCTTCCCTCTTCCCCAACGAGCGTCTCACATGCCTTATGGCAAGGGAGAAGAAGGTGAGTACTCAAGACTCCAATTATGCTTCGTCTAGTGATAATGAGTCTAGTGATGATGATGACATAGATTATTCATGCTTGTTCAAAGGCTTAGATAGATCTAAGATAGATAAAATCAATGAATTGATTGATGCATTGAATGAAAAGGATAGGCTTTTAGAAAAGCAAGAGGATTTATTGTATGATGAACATGATAAATTTGTAGAGGCACAAAAATCATATGCTTTAGAAGTGAAAAGAAATGAAATGCTTTCTTATGAACTATCTACTTGTCATGAAACCATTTCTATTTTACAAGGTGTTAACAATGATTTAAATGCTAAGTTAGAAGTAGCAAATAAATCTAATTCTTGTGTAGAACATGTTATGATTTGCACTAGGTGTAAGGATTTCGATGTTGATGCCTGTAGTAAACACCAAGTTTTAATTTCCAAATTAAATGAGGAATTGGCTAGTCTTAATGCCCAACTTAAGACTAGCAAGAATGAAGTTGATAAAATAAAATTTGCAAGGGATGCCTACACGGTTGGTAGACACCCCTCAATTAAGGATGGGCTTGGCTTCAAGAGGGAAGCCAAGAACTTAACAAGCCATAAGGCTCCCATCTTCGTCAAGGAGAAGGGGAAGGCCCCTATGGCTAGTAGTGCGAAAAAGAACCATGCCTTTATGTATAATGATAGGAGAAATGCTAGAAATGCTTATAATGATTTTGATTCACATGTTTATGATTCTCATGCCATGTTTGCTTCTAGTTCTTCTTATAAGCATGATAGGGATATGTGTAGGAGAAATGTTGTACATATGCCTAGGAGAAATATTGCTCATGTGCCTAGAAAGAATGTTATTCATGCTCCTAGGAAAGTAGTGAATGAACCTTCTATAATTTATTGTGCTTTAAACACTTCCTTTGCTATTTGTAGAAAGGATAGGAAAATAGTTGCTAGGAAGTTAGGGGCAAAATGCAAGGGAGACAGGACTTGCATTTGGGTCCCTAAGGACTTTTGTGCTAACCTTGCAGGACCCAACATGAGTTGGGTACCTAAGACCCAAGCCTAAATTTGCCTTGCAGGTTTATGCATCCGGGGGTTCAAGCTGGATTATCGACAGCGGATGCACAAACCATATGACGGGGGAGAAGAAAATGTTCACCTCCTACGTCAAAAATAAGGATTCCCAAGATTCAATTATATTCGGTGATGGGAATCAAGGCAAGGTAAAAGGGTTAGGTAAAATTGCAATTTCTAATGAGCACTCAATTTCAAATGTGTTTTTAGTTGAGTCTCTTGGTTACAATTTGCTATCTGTTAGTCAACTATGCAACATGGGATACAATTGCCTTTTTACTAATGTAGATGTGTCTGTCTTTAGAAGATGTGATGGTTCACTAGCTTTTAAGGGTGTACTAGACGGCAAGCTTTACTTAGTTGATTTTGCAAAAGAAGAGGCCGGTCTAGATGCATGCTTAATGGCTAAGACTTGCATGGGCTGGCTGTGGCATCGCCGCTTAGCACATGTGGGGATGAAGAACCTCCACAAGCTTCTAAAGGGAGAACACGTGATAGGTCTAACAAATGTTTATTTCGAAAAAGATAGACCTTGTGCAGCTTGTCAAGCAGGTAAACAAGTGGGAGGAGCACATCACAGCAAGAATGTGATGACCACGTCAAGACCTCTGGAGCTGATGCATATGGACCTCTTCGGACCCGTCGCCTATCTAAGCATAGGAGGAAGTAAGTATGGTTTAGTTATTGTTGATGACTTTTCCCGCTTCACTTGGGTGTTCTTTTTGCAGGATAAGTCTGAAACCCAAGGGACCCTCAAGCGCTTCCTCAGGAGAGCTCAAAATGAGTTTGAGCTCAAGGTGAAGAAGATAAGGAGCGACAACGGGTCCGAGTTCAAGAACCTTCAAGTGGAGGAGTTTCTTGAGGAGGAAGGGATCAAGCACGAGTTTTCCGCTCCCTACACACCACAGCAAAATGGTGTGGTAGAGAGAAAGAACAGGACGCTAATCGATATGGCGAGGACGATGCTTGGAGAGTTCAAGACCCCCGAGTGCTTTTGGTCGGAAGCCGTGAACACGGCTTGCCACGCCATCAACAGGGTCTACCTTCACCGCCTCCTCAAGAAGACGTCATATGAGCTACTAACCGGTAACAAACCCAATGTATCTTACTTTCGTGTTTTTGGGAGTAAGTGCTACATTCTAGTGAAGAAGGGTAGAAATTCTAAGTTTGCTCCCAAAGCTGTAGAAGGGTTTTTATTAGGTTATGATTCAAATACAAAGGCGTATAGGGTCTTCAACAAATCATCGGGTTTGGTTGAAGTCTCTAGCGACGTTGTATTTGATGAGACTAATGGCTCTCCAAGAGAGCAAGTCGTTGATTGTGATGATGTAGATGAAGAAGATGTTCCGACAGCCGCTATACGAACCATGGCGATTGGACAAGTGCGGCCACAGGAACAAGATGAACGAGATCAACCTTCTTCCTCAACAACGGTGCATCCCTCAACTCAAGACGATGAACAGGTTCATCTAAAGGAGGCGTGTGATCAAGGGGGAGCACAAGATGATCATGTGATGGAGGAAGAAGCGCAACCGGCACCTCCAACCCAAGTTCGAGCGATGATTCAAAGGGATCATCCCGTCGACCAAATTCTGGGTGACATTAGCAAGGGAGTAACTACTCGGTCTCGACTAGTTAATTTTTGTGAACATTACTC
Source organism: Zea luxurians (assembly GCA_029449295.1). Lineage (NCBI taxonomy): Eukaryota > Viridiplantae > Streptophyta > Magnoliopsida > Poales > Poaceae > Zea > Zea luxurians. Next base: position 85,957,841 of record JAOPSE010000008.1, on the reverse strand, counting down.
TTTTGTCTCCTCTATTGAGCCTTTCAGGGTAGAGGAGGCCTTGCTAGATCCGGATTGGGTGTTGGCCATGCAGGAGGAACTTAACAACTTCAAGCGCAATGAAGTTTGGACGCTGGTGCCTCGTCCCAAGCAAAATGTTGTGGGAACCAAGTGGGTGTTCCGCAACAAACAAGACGAGCACGGGGTGGTGACGAGGAACAAGGCTCGACTTGTGGCAAAAGGTTATGCCCAAGTCGCAGGTTTGGACTTTGAGGAGACTTTTGCTCCTGTGGCTAGGCTAGAGTCCATTCGTATCTTGCTAGCATATGCCGCTCACCATTCTTTCAGGTTGTACCAAATGGATGTGAAGAGCGCTTTCCTCAATGGGCCAATAAAGGAGGAGGTGTACGTGGAGCAACCCCCTGGCTTCGAGGATGAGCGGTACCCCGACCACGTGTGTAAGCTCTCTAAGGCGCTCTATGGACTTAAACAAGCCCCAAGAGCATGGTATGAATGCCTTAGAGATTTCTTAATTGCTAATGCTTTCAAGGTTGGGAAAGCCGATCCAACTCTTTTTACAAAGACATGTGATGGTGATTTGTTTGTATGCCAAATTTATGTCGATGACATAATATTTGGTTCTACTAATCAAAAGTCTTGTGAAGAGTTTAGCAGGGTGATGACGCAGAAATTCGAGATGTCGATGATGGGCGAGCTGAACTACTTCCTTGGGTTCCAAGTAAAGCAACTCAAGGACGGCACCTTCATCTCCCAAACGAAGTACACGCAAGATCTGCTAAAGAGGTTTGGGATGAAGGACGCCAAGCCCGCAAAGACGCCGATGGGAACCGACGGACATACCGACCTCAACAAAGGAGGTAAGTCCGTTGATCAAAAAGCATACCGGTCCATGATAGGTTCTTTACTTTATTTATGTGCTAGTAGACCGGATATTATGCTTAGCGTATGCATGTGTGCTAGATTTCAATCCGATCCTAAGGAGTGTCACTTGATGGCGGTGAAGCGAATTCTTAGATATTTAGTCGCTACGCCTTGCTTCGGGATCTGGTATCCAAAGGGGTCTAACTTTGACTTGATTGGGTACTCAGATTCCGACTATGCTGGATGTAAGGTCGATAGGAAGAGTACATCAGGGACGTGCCAATTCTTAGGAAGGTCCCTGGTGTCATGGAACTCTAAGAAACAAACCTCCGTTGCCCTATCCACCGCTGAGGCCGAGTATGTTGCCGCAGGACAGTGTTGCGCGCAACTACTTTGGATGAGGCAAACCCTCCGGGACTTTGGCTACAATCTGAGCAAAGTCCCACTCCTATGTGATAATGAGAGTGCTATCCGAATAGCGGAAAATCCTGTTGAGCACAGCCGCACAAAGCACATTGACATCCGGCATCACTTTTTGAGAGACCACCAGCAAAAGGGAGATATCGAAGTGTTTTATGTTAGCACCGAGAACCAGCTAGCCGATATCTTTACCAAGCCTTTAGATGAGAAGACCTTTTGCAGGCTGCGTAGTGAGCTAAATGTCTTAGATTCGCGGAACTTGGATTGAATTGTAGCATACATGTGCTTATGCCTTTGATCATGTTCTTTCTGCATTTTGTTGCTTATTATGGTGCTCAAGTTGTACAAACACTCCCTGGACCTCACAAGTCCGTTGCAATGTGATGCACATGTTTAGGGGGAGATGTGTTACAACTTGATCCCTTGAGACTAACCATATGCTTGAGTTTGTTTGATTTAGTCTCAAAGGAGAATTGAAAGGGAAAAGGTGGACTTGGATCATGAAAGACTTCCACTGCACTCCGATGAGGGGTAACTTATTCCAAGTTCATCTCATGAACTCTTATTGCCATCTGCTCTTAATTGAAGATTTTTGTGAGGCAATGGGGTTAAAGGGCCAAAATTGATCCCGTTTTGGTGCTTGATGCCAAAGGGGGAGAAAATAAAGGCCAAAGCAATAAATGGATCAGCTACCACTTGAGAAATTTTGAAAATAGTAGAATAGAGTTTTTGGTTTGTCAAAATTCTTATGTTGTCTCTCTTGTCAAAAGTTGGCTTCTAGTGGGGAGAAGTATTGATTATGGGAAAAAGGGGGAGTTTTTGAAATCTTTGATCAATCTCTTTTGGAATGACTCTCTTTATGCTTTAACATGTGTGTTTAACTTAGAGATAGAGATTTGAGTTTGATTTGCAAAAACAAACCAAGTGGTGGCAAAGGATGATCCATATATGCCAAAATTGATTCAAAATAAATTTAAGTTTTATTTAAAGTGAGTTTGCACTTGTTCTAGTTGCTTTATGTTGTGTTGGCATAAATCACCAAAAAGGGGGAGATTGAAAGGGAAATGTGCCCTTGGGCCATTTCTAAGTATTTTGGTGATTGAGTGCCAACACATGTGCTTAATTGTGAATTTATGTACATGGATGAACAAGGTGCAAATCATGAAGTAAAGGTATGTTTCTAAGCCTTAGTACATTGGTTTTGTGTACTAATATATTTGTCTAAGTGTTAGAAACAGAAAGAAGAAGAAGAGAGAAGAGGAGAAAAGACTTGGCTGTGTGCTGCCAAGACCCAGCTCGGTCTGGAGCACCGGACTGTCCGGTGTGCACCGGACAGTGTCCGGTGCGCCAGGCTGACTCGGCTCGAACTGGCCGCTCTCGGGAAATTGGCCGACGGCGTACGGCTAAAATTCACCGGACTGTCCGGTGAGCCAACAGTCGGCCGGGCCAACGGTCGGCCGTGCAATCTGCGCGGGACACGTGGCGGAGCCAACGGTCGGAAGACGGCACCGGACTGTCCGGTGTGCACCGGACATGTTCGGTGCGCCAACGGCTCTCAGATCTCCAACGGTCTGCAACGGTCGGAAGCGCCAGTTAAGGAAAGAAATCGGGCACCGGACAGTGTCCGGTGTGCACCGGACTGTCCGGTGCTCCCGACGACAGAAGGCAAGGATGGCCTTCCGGATTTGCTCTCAACGGCTCCTAGCTGCCTTAGGGCTATAAAAGGGGCCCCTAGGCGCATGGAGGAGACACACAAGCAACCTTTGAGCATTCTTGATCATCCACACCCAGTCTCTGCGCATTTGTTTGTCATTCTAAGTGTTTCGAGCTCCGTTCTAGTGAGAACTTTGTGATACTCTTGTGAGCTCGATTCTTGGCCGTGTGTGTGCGCATTTCGCTGTGGATTTGTGTGTGTTGCTTCCCTCCCTTACTCTGTGTTTCTTTGTGATCATATACTTGTAAGGGCAAGAGACTCCAATTTGTGGAGATTCCTTGCAAACGGGATAGTGAAAGGCAAAACAAAACACCGTGGTATTCAAGTGGGTCTTTGGACCGCTTGAGAGGGGTTGATTGCAACCCTCGTCCGTTGGGACGCCACAACGTGGAGTAGGCAAGCGTTGGTCTTGGCCGAACCACGGGATAAACCACTGTGTCACCTCTGTGCTTGATCTCTTGTGGTATTGTGTTTTGTTGAGACTTGTCTTTAGCCACTTGGCAACTATTGTGCTAACACTTAACAACTTTTTGTGGCTTAAGTTTTAAGTTTTCACAGGATCACCTATTCACCCCCCCCCCCTCTAGGTGCTCTCAATATGTCTATCCAAGAGATTATCATGATAACAAGACAATAAGTCATATTTTTCAGTAAGAGCAAGGTTATCATGACTTAACAATTCTACTTGATTTCTAAGCATAGAATCTTCAATTTTAAGTTGAGCAGCATTAGATAATACATCATGATTATTTCTTTGCTCAATTAAAATCGATTCATACCGTTGGACCAAATTCCCATGAGAGTGCTTTAGCTCCTCATGTTCTTTGGTCATCTTCTCCAGGCTGTCGTTGGTTTTGATGAGAGTCTCCTCTAGCCTGAGAAGCGTCTCGCCTTGTTCCTTGTTTCTTCTCAACAACTTAACCAAGAGAGATTTGTCCGCTTTGTTGAGATGGTTGTAGAAACGGTGAATCTCCTCTTCTTCCACATCATCGGTCTCATTTTCCCTGTCATTAATGTCAGTGGAAGCAACATAGGAAAATGTACCTTGTGATGATGAAGATTCATCCTCGCTGTCATCCTCATATTCTTCCTCATCATGGCTTTTGTCTCCACCATCATTGTTAGCAATAAAACATTTATCACTAGTGGAGACCAAACCTGTCGACGAGGTGGATTCATCGTTGGGTGCCCATCGTTCTTGATCTTCTCCCTTTGAAAGGTTAGCATCACAAGCAATATAGGGAGTAGAAGCAGTACAATTTGCCACACAAAATTTTATTTTAATTCTATTCCATAAATCATGAGCATCAACAAATAAATCATTATTACTACTCATGATGGCAAAATAAGCACCTCTAGAAAGAGAATCAACTAAGATGTTGCAAGCACGGTGATTGAGAGATAAACATCTTAGTTCATCATTAGAGGGATTTTTACTAATATCAGATGGAAAAATACTACTATTAAAGACCTGTCTCAAATCAGGATCAACACTCATGAAAGCACTATAAATAGAGACAGACCAAGACTTGTAATTAGAGCCATCGCCTAAAAGAAGTTCTACAGTTACCTCTTGTGGCAACATCGTCATCTCCGGACGGCTAAGCCCACACTGGAGAGGCCTAGCTCTGATACCAATTGAAAGTTCCCTTTGGCCCGGGAACAGGATCTAGATGTCGCCTAGAGGGGGGGGTGAATAGGCGAATAAAACTTATTACTTTAAAACTTAAATTCTTACTCTACTCGAAGACTTAGTACGCAGTGGAGTGAGAAGACTCTTTGAGTAGGTTGCAGCGGAATCAGAGATCCTGTCTCAAAAGTGTCCTGCACTTCAAATAAAGCTTATACCACAGATAAGTATTGAAGTGCAGATATAAATACGAGTAAGACAGAGAGTCAGGATACAATACAGAACAGAGCACACAGACGCAAGGATTTATCCCGAGGTTCGGCCAAGCCTGAAATGCTTGCCTAGTCCTCGTTGGAGTTAGCCACACCTGGGCTTGGAGTCTATTTCAACTCCTTCCTCCGTTTGCTCAGATCTGTCAGTATGACAGATAGAGCCTTTCACTATTGAGTGGGGTTACAACAGAACCACGGCTGCTTACAAACTTCTTGGCAGCACCCCGGCAGAGTAACGATACGCTCAAGACCTTGCTCTAGCTCTTAGCAGCACTACTCCTCTCTCTAAAGGCTTATAGTTGTGCCTTCTACACAAACTATAGAGTTACACACAAGAGGGAGAGCGAGAATTGATTCCAATAAAGTCTACACTTGTTGGCTGCTCTTCTTCTCCTCTTGGAGGCGCCTAGGAGTCCCTTTTATAGACCCAAGGGGCCTAGGAGCCGTTGGACTTCATTTGGAAGGCAATATCAGCTTTCTGTCGGGTGGTGCATCGGACAGTCCGGTGCACACCGGACACTGTCCGGTGCCCGATTTCTTTCCTAAAATGGCGCTGCCGACCGTTGCAGATCTGGGAGCCGTTGGCGCACCGGACATGTCCGGTGCACACCGGACAGTCCGGTGCCCCCTTCCGACCGTTGGCCCGGCCACGTGTCGCGCGCAGATTCCGCAGCCGACCGTTGGCCCGGCCACGTGTCGCGCGCAGATTCCGCAGCCAACCGTTGGCCCGGCCGACCGTTGGCTCACCGGACAGTCCGGTGCACACCGGACAGTCCGGTGAATTTTAGCCGTACGCCGTCGGCGAGTTCCCGAGAGCGGCCACTTCACGCCGAGCCAGCCTGGCGCACCGGACAGGGCAGTCTTTGGCTGCTCGAGCCATTTCTTCTCCAACTTGATTTTTTTCTGTTTCCAACACTTAGACAAGTATATTAGTACACTAAAACCAATGTACTAAGTCTAGAAACATACCTTCACTTAATTATTACATCCATAGTATTTCTCATGCTTGAGCTTTGATGTTGGACTCATAAATCATCAAGTCGGCTTAACTTGATCTAGATTGACATTTCTTAGCTCCAACATCCTGCAAAGGTCACATAGAACATCTCCAAACATAGGAACAACCCAAACTAAAGATTAAGGTGAACTTAGCTCTTTTGGGCTGCTTCCAGTTCTGGTTTTGACACTTGTTCTCCTTCTAGTGACCTTGATCTCTTTCTTAGAGCTTGGTCTTGAGCCTTATGACTTACACCACATAACTGTAGCTGTTACCTCATTGGTTGTAAGTCACGTCCTTATGTAGTGATCCTTGATGTGCTATAGCTCTTCTCAACTCGATCACCCTTGACTTTGCAAGCCTTCTTCTTCACCCTTGGCTTTGGGTTCCTCAGCCTCCTTGACCTTCTCCCGTGCACTTGGTACCTCGAAGCTTCTCTTGCCTCCGTCCTTGGCTTGATCAGTTGTCTCCGAGCTTCGCACCCGAGTCTCACTTTATGCAATGTCCATCTTACTTGTGATGTCCATTATGTATCCATAATCCAGTTCTTGGACCATCACATTTGTTCTCTTGTGTTGAACCCTGTTAGCTTTACCTTAGGCACCTGTTCAACACTTAGTACACTTGTTAGTCCTTTAATTGAGTTGTCATCCAAACACCAAAACTCACAAGAGAGCTTTCAATTCAAGGCATCAATTAATTCGTTAATCTTATTAACCTTGGTTCTATCTAGACCCTTGAATAAACAAGAATAATCTATTTCATCATCATCACTAGACTCATCCTCACTTGAAGAAGCATAAGTAGTATTGTCTCGAGTACATACCTTCTTCTCCTTCGCCATGAGGCATGTGTGACGCTCATTGGGGAAGAGGGATGACTTGTTGAAGGCGGTGGCGGCGAGTCCTTCATTGTCGGAGTCGGATGACGAACAATCCGAGTCTCATTCCTTGCCAAGGTGTGCCTCGCCCTTAGCCTTCTTATATGCCTTCTTCTTCTCCCTCTTGTTCCCTTGTTCCAGGTCACTATCATTATCGGGACAGTTAGCGATAAAATGACCAATCTTACCACATTTGAAGCATGAGCGCTTCCCCTTTGTCTTGGTCTTGCTTGGCTGCCCCTTGCGACCCTTTAGCGCCGTCTTGAAGCGCTTGATGATGAGGGCCATCTCTTCATCATTGAGCCCTGCTGCCTCAACTTGCGCCACCTTGCTAGGTAGCGCCTCCTTGCTCCTCGTTGCCTTGAGAGCAATAGGTTGAGGCTCATTGATTGGACCATTCAACGCGTCGTCCACGTATCTCACCTCCTTGATCATCATTCGCCCGCTTACGAACTTCCCAAGAACTTCTTCGGGCGACATCTTGGTGTACCTAGGATTTTCACGAATATTGTTCACCAGATGTGGATCAAGTACAGTGAAAGACCTTAGCATTAGGCGAACGACGTCGTGATCCATCCATCGCGTGCTTCCGTAGCTCCTTATCTTGTTGATGAGGGTCTTGAGCCGGTTGTATGTTTGGGTTGGCTCCTCTCCCCTTATCATTGCAAATCTCCCAAGCTCGCCCTCCACCAACTCCATCTTGGTGAGCATGGTGACGTCATTCCCCTCATGTGAGATCCTAAGGGTGTCCCAGATCTGCTTGGCATTGTCCAAGCCGCTCACCTTATTGTACTCTTCCCTGCACAAAGATGCTAGAAGGATAGTAGTAGCCTGTGCATTTTTATGGATTTGTTCATTTATAAACATGGGACTATCCGAGCTATCAAATTTCATTCCACTCTCTACAATCTCTCATATGCTTGGATGGAGAGAGAACAAGTGACTACGCATTTTGTGACTCCAAAATCCGTAGTCCTCCCCATCAAAGTGTGGAGGTTTGCCAAGAGGAATGGAAAGCAAATGTGTATTTGAGCTATGCGGAATACACGAATAATCGAAAGAGAAGTTTGAGTTAACCGTCTTTCTTTTGTCGTAGTCGTTGTCGTCGTTGTCCTTTTGGGAAGAGGTGGACTCGTCGCTGTCGTCGTAGTAGACGATCTCCTTGATGCGTCTTGTCTTCTTCTTCTTCCCGTCTTTTCGTTTGTGGCCCGATCCCGAGTCGGTAGGCTTGTCGTCTTTCGGCTCGTTGACGAAGTACTCCTTCTCTTTATCATTGATCACAATTCCCTTCCCCTTAGGATCCATCTCTTCGGGCGATTAGTCCCTTTCTTGAAGAGAACGGCTCTGGTACCAATTGAGAGCACCTAGAGGGGGGGTGAATAGGTGATCCTGTAAAATAAAAACTTATAGCAACAAAAACTTGATTAGGAGTTAGCACAGTAATGCCAAGTGGCTAGAGAGGAGTCTTAACAAAACACAATAACCACAAGAGATCAACACAGAGATGGCACAGTGGTTTATCCCGTGGTTTGGCCAAGACCAACGCTTGCCTACTCCACGTTGTGGCGTCCCAACGGACGAGGGTTGCAATCAACCCCTCTCAAGCGGTCCAAAGACCCACTTGAATACCACGGTGTTTTGCTTAGCTTTACTATATCCCGTTCGCGAGGAATCTCCACAACTTGGAGCCTCTCGCCCTTACAATTTGATGATCACAAAGAAGCACAGAGTAAGGGAGGGATGAGCAACTCACACGAGACACAAAGATCACAGCAAATACGCACACACAAGACCCAGACTTGAGCTCAAGAGACTATCACGAGTTTCTCACTAGAACGGAGCTCAAATCACTAAGAATGTCGAACAAGTGCGCAAGAACGAAGTGTGAGTGATCAACTATGCTCAAAGAATGCTTGGATATCTTCTCCATGCGCCAAGGGGTCCCTTTTATAGCCCCAAGGCAGCTAGGAGCCGTTGAGAGCATTGTAGGAAGGCAATTCTTGCCTTCTGTCGACTGGCGCACCGGACAGTCCGGTGCACCACTGGACACTGTCCGGTGCAGATTTGTTTCCTTATTTGGCGAAGCCGACCGTTGCAGATCCAGAGCCGTTGGCGCACCGAACACTGTCCGGTGCACACCGGACAGTCCGGTGCCCCCTTGTGACCGTTGGCTCGGCCACGCGTCACGCATGGAATCCTCGGCCGACCGTTGCCCCGGCTGACCGTTAGCTCACCGGACAGTCCGGTGCTTCACCGGACAGTCCGGTGAATTATAGCCGTACGCCGTTGATGGCTTCCCGAGACCGACGACTTCGCCTGTGAACGGCTCACCGGACAGTCCGGTGATTTATACCGTACACCGCCGTCGAAGTCCCGAGAGCAGCAAGTTCGCCAGAGCCAGCCTGGCGCACCGGACACTGTCCGGTGCACCACCGGACAGTCCGGTGCACCCAGACTGCGCAGACTTTGGCTGAACAAAGCCATCTCTTTTCCAAATCGATTTCTCCTGTTTCCAGCACTTAGACACAATACATTAGTCCATAAAACAATGTACTAAGTCTAGAAACATACCTTTTGACTTGATTTGCACTTTGTCCACCACTTTGCATAGATTAACACAAAAGCACTTGTGTTGGCACTCAATCACCAAAATACTTAGAAATGGCCCAAGGGCACATTTCCCTTTCACCATGTACTGTTTTTGAATGTGGGTTGATAATGTTAGAGAATTAGGCATTATCAGTTTTAATTTAATCCAAAAAATCAGTGTGATGTATGTGATGATATGTATGTGCATATGTGTATCACTACTCATATAAGCAGTAAACAATAGTAAAACATACACAAATACGAAGAACAGAATTTACCCAGCGGAGGGACCGATGCTCAAGGCATCAGTGGCTTCATTCACATGAGACATCTCGTGTGTATGTTCGATGTAGTCATATGCAATCGATGTAGGCAGATGTACGCAGTAGTCGTGAGTACGCTCCCAAAAAACCTGATGCGTCCACCTCCACTGTATTTTTACACGCGCAGAGGTCGCCATAAGAACCGTCCGTTACTAGTCATAAGACAGGAAACAAGCGGTCATTACTCCAGGAAAATTGTGAACCGTTAGGAAGGAATATTCGGACCAAGGTCCGATCTGTCACGAGCGACGGCCACGACCCGGCCGACGGCGAGCGCGCGTGTTGCGATCCTTCATCATTTTCTCAACTTCTCAATAGATGCACCAATGGTCCACCTATTTAAGTTGATTGATTTGTCCCTTAAACATCAAGTATTAGTACACCAAATTCTAGGTTTTTGTTTGAACTATTTGGACGTACTTGAAATGGTTAAAAATAATTTGTTGGCGATGCACACGCGTGAACCAACCAGGATACATGACGTCACTAAAAACAGTCACTACCGATCATTTCGAGTCGACACCGGCCGGTTCAAATCAATATCGACCGATTTATCTGATGAAATCATAAAAAATAACCAGTTCGACTCTAAGACGATTGATATCAATTAGACTAACCGGTTAGACCTACTCAATGTCGATCATGAAAGTGGGACAGAAGGATGGTTGCCTCGGGCCCCAAGTATATAGGGGACGATGGTAGTATATATTTAGTAGTCAGTATATGAGTCAATATATAGTCCAGCAACGAGTATTGAACTTATAGTAACCATGATGTGTTCCCAAATCGGTTGCATTTAGATATGTTATAATAATTTTTTAAGATGGAACCTAATCTTTTTATGTAATTGTTGTTGTACTGTATTGGATACAACCTAACTGACACGTGGACCGTCTAGCTAGTCAGAGGGAGAGACCCCAGCTCAGCTTCGCGTCGCACCGTACCGGCTAAATAGACGCGTATAAAGTACATGTGGAGCAGGAGGCGGAGGCCCGGAGCTAAGCTAGCAGGGTTAACGACCAATGACCCCCCTTGTCGTCGTTAGGGTTGACGACGGACGGCGCGTATCTCTCTGCAGTCTGCACGCAGTACGTATGCTATGCTCCAAAGCGGTAGCAGCATCCCAAATTAACATCGGATACCTCCTCTATCATGTAGGCTGCCGATGCATGGGCGATGGACAGGCCGCCGCAACCAGACAACGACCCACTCCTGTCCTGTCGATCCTGCCGCTTCCATGTGTTGTCTTCTGCGAACTGCATCCACTGCTGTGACTGATAACAACCACCGGCTACCGCCTACCGGACGACGACGACGCAAGTGTTGAATAATTAGACAAATTCCAGTTTAAATTCCGAATATAAATTATGACAAAATCATAAGCACTGAAATAACAAGCCAAATCAGATGATGCGTACTGATTAGACTTACTGATAGATGGCACACGCCGAAATCAGCAGGGTCGACGATGTCGAAGTAGCGAAATCAGCAGGGTCGACGAGGTCAATCAGATCACGAGAAGTCGCGTGAAGACGCTTCCCAAAAACCTTATTCGGCCTCTCCTGGTGCAGGATCTAGAAGGCGAAGGGTTCCGGAGACCTGCTCTCCTAATCGCAGATGCACCTCTACGACCGGGATGAAGAGAACTGGAAGGCGGCTCAGCTGTGAAGAGAGGCGAAAGCGAATTGGGATTATTTGGAGGTTGGCTGCCGGGCTCCTTTTGTAGGGCCGAGTCCGCGACCCCTGGTCTTATCCGCCCACGAAAATCTCGCAATCATTTGAGATTTTATAGCGATCGGTTAGGATAGACGTAACAGCCAAGAAACCAAAAAATCGAACGGCAAAAGGTAGTCGCGCCCCCGCAAGGCGAGGGGCCGGATTTCGGCGGACCATTCACGCGCATGTCGTGCGCCCACGCCCTTCGCCCCGCCCCACCCAGGCCAGGCGAGGCGAGCGAGCGCGCGCGCGTGGCTCTCCACATTCTCTCCTCTCATCCATGACTTGGTGAGTGAGTGTGGCTTCCATATTTAAGCTAGCTCTACTCCACTAGAGCTAGCAATATGGTGCTAATGGTTCCACCTATCCTCTAGCCATCCTCTTGTATGGGCTTTTGAGATTTTCTGGGATTTATTTGAATTTCTTAATTGGGCCAAGCCCATAAATCCTAACAATCCCCTCCAGATCTCAAATGCCCATCTGCAGTTTTCGCCACTGTTCACTACTGTTTAATATACTAGTTTTTCAGCAGAGACTGTTAAGTTGAACTTCCGCCTAGAACTCTAAGCTACACCAACCCACAACTTGGACAATGGACTATGCCTTGAATTGCAAGTTTTGCGTGAATGGGTTTCACTTGAAGTCATGACCAGTACTTGGCTACCAGTAGTCCCCTTCTCGGGTGGAGCATATACGTCGTACTCCAAGGTCTCTTCATGAGTTTACTAGAGATCACCCAGATCTCATAGACTGCGACGTTAGACAGTCTAACTCATATAGGTGTGTTCTTTCAAAGAATGTTCTGCAGGACAACATCTTCGCTAATACAAGCCAACAGAACACATTAAGGCACAAAGCCAACCTGCCTTACAGCATTTGAGAGTATTGCATCTTTACTTAGAGAGGGTCAAAGGCTACTCTCCTCAGTTCACCAATGGCTTGTTCTTCCCAGGACCTAATTCACGGGATCTCCGATCACATAGACTGGGTTTCCACCATGGCAACTTTACTCGGGTCTCATACCCATCTCTCTCGATGCGATTTCTATCACATTACGTGGTAGTCCCTTGGTAAAAGGATCTGCCAGATTTTTATCTGTTGAAATATAAGTCACACTTATAACTCCGGAGTTTCTCAACTTTCTGACAGACTTCAATCATCTTTTGACATGTCTTGATGACTTTCCATTATCCTTAGAACTCGTCACTTTAGCAATCACTGTCTGATTGTCACAGTTCATAAGGATAGCTGGTATTGGTTTCTCAACCACCGGCAAGTCCATCAAGAGTTCACGCAACCATTCTGCCTCAACGGTTGCTGTGTCAAGTGCAGCTAGCTCGGCTTCCATGGTTGACCTCGTCAAAATGGTCTGCTTGCATGACCTCCATGATACCGCACCTCCACCAACAGTAAAGACATAACCACTGGTGGCATAAAGCTCGTCTGCATCAGATATCCAGTTCGAATCACTATATCCTTCAAGTACTGCATGTTGACCAGAATAGTGAATTCCATAACTCATTGTACCCTGCAGGTAGCGCATAACCCGCTCAAGTGCATGCCAATGATCAGTCCCGGGGTTTGACATGAACCTTCTCAATTTGCTCACAGCAAACGAGATATCGGGCCTTGTTGCACCAGCAAGATACATGAGTGAACCGACAATCTGAGAGTATCTCAATTGGTCTAAACCAATTCTCTTGTTCTTTCGCAGTGTCACACTGGGATCATAAGGTGTTGGAGAAGGTTTGCACTCAGAGAAGCCAAATCGCTTCAAAACCTTTTCAACATAGTGAGATTGCGAGAGAGTAATCCCACCATCTGCCTTAATCAGCTTGATGTTTAGAATCACATCAGCTTCTCCCAGATCTTTCATATCAAAACTCTTTGATAAAAAGACTTGACTTCATTGATCACATCAATGTTTGTGCCAAATATCAATATATCATCAACATATAAGCACAATATAACTCCTTCGCCCCCACCACAGCGATAATATACACACCTGTCTGCCTCATTAATGGCAAAGCCTGCAGACGTTAGAGTCGTGTCAAACTTCTCATGCCACTGCTTTGGTGCTTGCTTCAGACCATACAAAGATTTCAATAACTTGCACACCTTGCTTTCTTGACCCTTTACTACAAATCCATCAGGCTGTTCCATATAGATTTCCTCGTCCAGCTCTCCATTAAGAAAAGTTGTCTTTACATCCATCTGATGAACAAGGAGACCATACGAGGCAGCCAAAGAAAGTAGTACTCGAATAGTGGTCATTCTAGCAACAGGTGAGTAAGTATCAAAGAAGTCTTCTCCTTCTTTCTGAGTATAGCCTTTAGCCACAAGCCTAGCCTTGTACTTTTCAATTGTACCATCAGGCTTGAGCTTCTTTTTAAACACCCACTTACAACCCACAGGTTTGCATCCATAGGGTCGATCAGTGACTTCCCACGTACCATTTGAAAGAATGGAGTCCATCTCATTATGAACTGCTTCTTTCCAATCATCTGCATCTGGAGATGCAAATGCTTCTGCAATGGTAGTAGGAGTATCGTCCACAAGGTACACAATGAAATCATCACCAAAGGATTTTTCAACCCTTTGTCTCTTGCTCCTTTTAGGAGCATCATTGTCATCCTCCTCTAGGACAATTTCATGTGGTTGTTCAAAACTCTCAATAGGTGTACTATGTTCAGGAGTTATCTCAGAAGAGTATCTAGAATTGCTATGAATGTCTTTCATTGGAAATATATGTTCAAAGAAAGTAGCATCACGTGATTCCATAATAGTATCAACATATACATCAGGAACTTCAGATTTAACTACTAAAAATCTATATGCTATGCTACACGAAGCATATCCAAGAAAGACACAATCCACTGTCCTTGGACCAAGCTTGCGCTTTTTATTAATTAGTACATTGACTTTCGCCATGCACCCCCAAGTGCGCAAGTATGAAAGTGATGGTTTTCTCCCAACCCACTTCTCATAAGGGGTTTTCTCTTCTTTGCCCATAGGAATTCTATTCAGAACATGACATGAAGTCAGGACTGCCTCCCCCCACCATGCCTTAGATAAACCACAAGTGTCTAACATGGCATTCACCAGGTCAGTCAACGTACGGTTTTTCCTTTCAGCAATCCCGTTTGACTCGGGTGAATAGGGAGGAGTCCTCTCATGAATAATGCCATGTTCTGCATAGAAATTGTCAAAGACTTTGGGAAAGAACTCGCCACCACGATCTGATCTAAGATGTTTGATCTTTCTCTCTAGTTGGTTTTCAACTTCAGCCTTATAGATTTTAAAGTAGTCTAAAGCCTCATCTTTAGTTTTTAGCAAGTATACATAGCAAAATCTAGACGCATCATCAATCAATGTCATGAAGTATCTCTTACCACCCTTTGTCAACATACCATTCATCTCACAAAGATCAGAATGTATGAGTTCTAGAGGTGCCAGGTGTCTCTCCTCAGCAGCCTTGTGAGGCTTTCGAGGTTGCTTCGACTGCACACAACTATGACACTTAGAACCTTTGACTATGGTGATATTCGAAATTAAACTCATGGTTGCAAGCTGAGACATAGAGCCAAAATTAATATGACACAAACGAGAATGCCAAATACTCGTAAGATCATCAACATTAGCGCAAATATGGTTCACAGACTTATTATTGAAATCTAACAGAGAAAAGCGGAACAAGCCTCCACAGTCATAGCCTTTACCAATAAATTGTCCAGACTTAGACACAACTAATTTATTGGACTCCAAAACTACCTTGAACCCATCTCTACATAGAAGGGTTCCGCTAACGAGATTCTTGTGTATAGAAGGGACATGATGCATGTTCTTCAGCTGCACGATCTTTCCCGAAGTAAACTTCAGATCCACCGTGCCAGTGCCATGAACAGAAGCATGTGACCCATTCCCCATTAGCACGGAAGAATCCCGGGCGCCCTGATAAGAAGAGAACAAGTTAATGTCAGAACACACATGAACATTAGCACCAGTATCAAGCCACCAACTAGGTGATTGAAATACTGAGAATATAAAAGGTAAATTACCATACCCTTTGTCTTCCTCATTGCTAGCGACCACTGTGTTGACATTGCCCTTTTTGCCACGGCGGTCCGCTCGATCAGGACAATCCTTGGCAAAATGACCCGCCTCGCCACATGCGAAACATGTCAATTCAGCCTTGTTCTTCTTCTTCTTGAAGTTGGTAGTTTTGTTGGGCTTGTTTGATTTTGGCTTTCCTTTGCCCTTGTTGTGGTTCCTTTGAACCATGTTGGCGCTGGAGTTGCCCTCGCCTCCTTTAGATCCCGTGTCCTTAGCCCGAGCTTTCTCCTCAACATCCAGAGACGCTATCAGATTTTCAACTGATATCTCCTGTCTCTTATGTTTCAGAGCTGTGGCGAAGTTCCTCCATGTAGAAGGCAACTTTGCAATAATGCACCCAGCCACAAATCGGTCAGGAAGGACTATCTTAAGGTGGTCGAGCTCCTTGGCTATACACTGTATTTCATGAGCTTGCTCTACAATAGAGCGATTATCAACCATCTTATAATCATGAAAGCTCTCCATGATATACAGGTCACTGCCAGCATCTGATGCACCATACTTAGTAGTAAGTGCATCCCACAACTCTTTCCCGTCTGTGTATTGCATATTCGCATCAACCAGACGGTCAACAAGGGCGCTAAGAACGGCTCCCGTGAACATAGTATTGGCATGGTCGTACTCTTTCTCCTATTCAGGAGTCAGTGGACCCTCAGGTCTGCCTTTACTAACATGGAAGACATTCATAGCAGTAAGCCAGAGCGTGGCCTTGACTTGCCATCTCTTAAAGTGCATATCATTAAACTTTTCTGGCTTCAGCGCGTCGGCAAAAGCAGCCATAGAAAAACTAGGAAATTGTCTACAATAAGGTTTTTGGATTGTTGAATAATTAGACAAATTCCAGTTTAAATTCCGAATATAAATCATGACAAAATCACAAGCACTGAAATAACAAGCCAAATCAGATGATGCGTACTGATTAGACTTACTGATAGATGGCATGCGCCGGAATCAGTAGGGTCGACGATGTCGAAGTAGCGAAATCAGCAGGGTCGACGAGGTCAATCAGATCACGAGCAGTCGCGTGAAGACGCTTCCCAAAAACCTTATTCGGCCTCTCCTGGTGCAGGATCTAGAAGGCGAAGGGTTCCGGAGACCTGCTCTCCTAATCGCAGATGCACCTCTACGATCGGGATGAAGAGAACTGGAAGGCGGCTCAGCTGTGAAGAGAGGCGAAAGCGAATTGGGATTATTTGGAGGCTGGCTGCCGGACTCCTTTTATAGGGCCGAGTCCGCGACCCCTGGTCTTATCCGCCCACGAAAATCTCGCAATCAGTTGAGATTTTATAGCGATCGGTTAGGATAGACGTAACAGCCAAGAAACCAAAAAATCGAACGGCAAAAGGTAGTCGCGCCCCCGCAAGGCGAGGGGCCGGATTTCGGCGGACCATTCACGCGCATGTCGTGCGCCCGCGCCCTTCGCCCCGCCCAGGCGAGGCGAGCGAGCACGCGCGCGTGGCTCTCCACATTCTCTCCTCTCATCCATGACTTGGTGAGTGAGTGTGGCTTCCATATTTAAGCTAGCTCTACTCCACTAGAGCTAGCAATATAGTGCTAATGGTTCCACCTATCCTCTAGCTATCCTCTTGTATGGGCTTTTGAGATTTTCTGGGATTTATTTGAATTTCTTAATTGGGCCAAACCCATAAATCCTAACAGCAAGTTGGCCTGCCTGCATCACCCTCTACGCTACGCTACGCTAGCTAGCTCTCTAGTACAGAGGTGTGCATGACTGCTGGATCCATCCATCCATGCATATCCAAATCCCAACACACACAGTAGTTAACCTAATTCATCTAGCAGCAGCAGGCTAGCTAGCCAGACAAGCAGACAGCAGTGTTTATTTGAGTCATTATCTTTCCTCTAAAACTTTGCCCGGCCCGCTTATCCGATTAATTAGCGCACCGTACTTAACCTAACTGATTAATAACGAACCGAGCACGATGAGCAGTACTAGCTAGCAGTAGGGTTAACTGATTAATGCGCCATCGTCTCCAATGCAAGCTAGGGCCCAATTATTGACGCTGTTAAATCCAGCGTGAGTTACAGAGAGAATTGAGCTGCGCGCGCCTGACGCTCGGTCGATCGAGCTAGCTAGCTGCTGCTAATGCACACGGAAGCAGCCGATTAGCTCAAGTAGATCTAGAACAGTAGTGCGAGGCTATCATTGGGCTCACGAAGCCTTATAGCTAGGAGTGCATGCATGCTGCATCTTTTAACCAAAAAAAAAAAAAGAGAACGACATCCCATTAAGATCTCTGCAGAACGGTTCTCTCTGGTCTCTGGTAACTAATTAAAATAAAAAAAAAATCCGTGACCGTATTGGCGCGCCGTGTCTCAGCGCTAGGAGTCACTCACATGCGAGATTGGAGGGCGCGAGATCCGAGGCAGGCACACCGTACCGTACGCCTACTAGTAATGCAAAATCCAGTAGTCTTATCCAAGATCTCTCTATCCCTCTAGCTCTCTCTAGAAGTAGTAGTAACGTGTAAAATTGAACTCCATGACATATGGGGTGGGGCCGGCCGGCCGGCCGGCATGCATGTGCACCACCCTGATTTGCGTGGCAACGGCAACGTGCCGCCTGTGTCCCCTATATATGTTGAGCTTGAGCAAACTAATCAAAAAGGCAGAATTTGAACTGATTTATTTTTGTCTAATGGCATTGGCTCTCGTGATCTTTAGTTTTTTTCCATTTACTTGTAGCTTTTGACTCTTTTACTTACCAAAGATGCATGGTACTCTGTCAGCGTAAAAAAAAAGATATTGCCTCGCAAAATATCATTTGAATACTTGGTTGATAAAAAAGCGGACGACCCACAGAATACATAGTTCAACGTTAGCATGCCATTCATCGGGTCCAACGCTTGGCGGACCAAGCCCGGCCCGTGTGTGTTTCTAATTCGTTTTTTGCTCAGTTTCTCTGATCAGCTTCAAAATGGCCCCTGGAATAACACAATTGTTCCACTATGTTCTAAAATTCGAACTTAACCAAATGATGAAAATGTCCCAAAGTCCATTTCCTACTCAATACGTGCCTTTTTGTCTAAGTCTGGGATGTTTCTATGCATTTTGGTCTTCCAAATTCAACCTTTCGGTGCATGCCCGAGCCCAGTGGATGTGCAGCCTGTTCAAGGAAATAGGGCCTCCACTTCTAACACATTAGGCTAATAAATCAACTAATATCTAAGCAAATCTTCTTCTCATAAGTCAAATCAGTTGTCTGTATAGTGTCTTTGTCTTTGATCACGACTACATCTCTATTTTAATATGAATGTCATTCAAGATTTCATTTTAAAGAGTAACACTAACAAAATAATACTATCCAATTAAAATTATACAATACAAAATTGAATAGACAGTTAGACACAACTCTTAATATAATCTTTTTATCGTATTATTATAGCCTATATTAGTATAATTCTACTTTAGATATTCCGAAATTTTGTACAGGGCTTTAGATTTTGCTGGCCCGGCCCTGTTTTGGTGTTGTCTCCGCAACTCTCTAGTCTGGCAACCCCTCATTGGGGACACGTGACGTTGCCGCCATCGGCCCCACTCCTATTTTTTTTATTCTTTTAGCATGTAAAACGCCTAGTAGTTATGATGTTTTTCATCGGAAGTCGTATGAGAAATTTATGAAGTTTTTCGTATACTCTATCACAATTGCGTCATGTTCCATCCCCTCTACTCTTTGAAGCCACAGACTAGTAGTGATGATTTAATATAACGATCTGTTCGTGGTCAGAATGAGCACTAATGATAGTATCGCTATTGGTTCTATCCATGAATCAACAACGATGGATTGATAGTGATGGATCTTAAGCAACCGACCATAATGCGTTGATATGGAAGGTTGATCATGTAGTAGTACTCGATGGATAACATTTGTTGGTAGGTTAAATTTAGGGTCAATTAGAAATACGTCACCTAGATTTTGCAAAATTAGATATCTAGTTAGTTCATTTCAAATGAACTAGATATCTAATTTTGCAAAAGTTGAGTGACATGCTGTTGGGTTTTATTACAATAGGTTTTTTTTCCAGTTTTGTCCTTTAGCGCTTACTAGTGTCAAAAAGAAGAATAATGATGTCTTGACTAGAAGGCGCTCGATCTGAATTGGCAAACACGAGGCAGAAAAGAAAATCGCATTCTTTTCATATTGTCATGTTTTGTCCTAGTGTGGCAGAGGGTCTCGTATGTGCGCATAATTCATGGAAAAAAGCTGTTTGAATAATAATAATTAACCTTTGTGATATGACATATGCCTGGAAAAGCATGCTATCAAGAAAAAAAAGGAGCCAGAGATCTAGATAAGCAGATACGGCCAGGAGGTAGATGCTGTGTGATTTATGATAGATGAAAAATCCGCCAATTCTATATTGAGCAGATATGCCCCCAGCCACTGCGTCGGGCCGGCCACTGACATTACATTAATTTGAGGTACTAACCAATCTCTGCTTTTAGTGCACTGGTCAACCAGCCATCAACCACTAATAAAGCAAACTTCCTCACCTCAAATTAGTGTCGACGAGACGACGATGGCGCGCGGCTGGTAAAGCGCGCTTCGAGTCAATGGGAAAAGAGTCATCTTTCCATGAATGAAATTTAGGCCATATGGCCCATGGCCGACTGGCCCCGTACCTGTACCTACCCCTCTCTCTCTCTGCTGCATGATTGGAAAACGACAGCGGCGACCTGGACTGGCTCTGGCTGGCGATCGATCCATCTGGCTCATCCACCATTCCATTTCATATGCCGACGGCACAGGACGAGCAGGAGTACAGCATGATGCCGGCCGGACGAATGGGCATGCCCGCTGCGCCTGCGCCCGGCCGCCGTCCTTCGTTCTCGGGCCCCGGCCGGCCGATCCGCGCCTCTGTCTGGGGTCTGGACTCTGGACAGCAGGGACAGATTCCTCCGGGCTCCGGGCTCCGGCCGGCCTCCGGGCTGGCGGCTGGCGCAGGGGGGCGGGCAACGGTCTTCCGGACTTTTTGCCTGCGCCGGACGGCTAGTCGGCTACACGCCGGGTCGACGGCGCGCGGCCAGCGCCCAAAGGACGCGCGCGTCGGTCCAAAGCTCGATCTCCGACGCTTCTGGATCGCCTGCCTGTCGTCCCGGCCGACACCGTGTTGCTGTTGCACGCTGAAAATTAAGCCAGGCGCGTATACAGCGTACGAGCCAAAAGCGTGGCTTAGAGATCACAGATCGATTAGGCCGCGTAGCTGGGCAAAGGAGCTAGCGGCGGTGAAAGCGAGCGAGCTAGTCAGCCAGCCAGCCAGCCAGCGTCGCCCCCGTCCCCGTGCCGCGGGGAGGGAGGGACCCAACCCATGCATGGATTGGAAATGTGTCATGGAGATGGAGGGCCAGGACCGTGTCCCCGGCCGGACGCTGTCGCAGTCACACGGCTGGCCGCCGGGCCGGCAGGGTAGCTGCAAGCGACGCAGCAGGCTAGTGCGTCCTAGCAGCGGCACTGCGCACATGGCTAGGCTAGGCATATGCTGTTCGGGTGCGTGGCGTAGCAGGGCTAGGTCACGCGCGGCTCGATCTGCCTGCCCGGCCTGGGTGGATGTGCTTGGCAACGAACGGACACATGCATGTCCTGTTTGCCAGAATCTGCTGCTTCACTTTCCTTATTCACTGCGTTCCAGTTCCTTGGACAGTTATTACTACGGACTTGAGAGTTCCGCTTCCACACTTCAGTTCACTTCAAGTCACTTCGGAGCAAGATTCCATGACTCAGCAAACTTTTTCTGCTAGCTGTAAGAAATTCGGTTGTCAGAAAACACATTCGGTCTATTTTTACCGATTTAGAAGATATGAAAACAGTCCTGCTTTTCTTTATCAACATAGGTTCTTGTTAAAACGGACATAGGTTTGGGTCCAGAAAGCAAGATTTGGCAACGGGGTGAAATGGGAAGAAAAAAAAAACTATAAAAGGCAATCGCTCGTCGTCCAAAGTATCCTTCCTATTCGACGACTGATGGGCCTAAAACGGATGTAGGCGCAGTCCGCAGATGGAAATGAGCGTCTCCCGTTCTCTCCTTGGGAATTCCCTTCCCATCTCGTTTTCTAATTTGCCGGCAACGGCAACGTTAAGTTGGGCTTCAACAGATATTTCGGCCCAGTATTTCCATCCTCGCGTGAGAACAACAAAGTAACACTGGTCCAGCTAGCCCACTCAAATACTTGTTGCGTTGTTGTGTTCCAGACTATTTTCTCGTTTCGGGAACTCACCCACCGAAAGTGCATCCGTGAACTTGGGCTGCCCTTATGTACGCTATTCTTTTATCTGTGCTCGACTATTAATGCTCCACTTTATTTATGCGTTACCAGTGTTTTCTTCAAGCTACTGCATGCTTCGTGGCTTAACTTATCCAGCCAATATGTGTCTCCATCAGTGGAAGAGGGAAGGGGGCCTACAAAGGGCCAGGGCTCCTCCCAAGGTTCGTGGCTATTCTTTTGCTTTTCTTGGCTTTTGTTTTCTAAGAAGCCAGTAGGAAACCATGATATGGTGTATTTACAATAAAAGACTATTTTGAAGAAGGTTAAAAGTGGGGATAAGTTTGCCTTCAAAATTCAGTGGCTCAATTCATCGGTACTCTGTTAAATGGTATGACGATTCTAGGTTATGCGATATTGAACCAATAATTGAAAAAGCAAGCAAGTGAAGACGTTAAGGCAAATAGATTGTGGCTTATAATAACATCAATTATTGGTGCAGTCCACTCATTAGCATTTCAAGCTTGTCCATTTCATGGTCATCTATTGAATCTTATAGCTTGTAATGTGCAAATGACAAGGTGATTCCAATCATCCCCTCTCCTATTATGAATTGCCATATCATATCATGTTAGTGATTTATTTAGCAAATTATCATGCCAACGCGCAAGAAAAAAAAACCAATTTAATATAATAGATAATTATAGGATATACAAATATGAATCGGCGGAGACTCAGAAATCAGAACTCGGGTAGGGTAGCAAGTAGTACCAAGAACCAATGTATGATCCATCATCCATGAGTTTGACCTTTGCGAGATTACTGAAGTCAACCGGTACTCACGTAGATCGGTACAGCAGAGCAACAGATAGATCGGTACGTTGCATTTTTTTTTTTGAAATTTTGAAGTCCACATGCATGCAAATATGCAATGCAGCTCCGGTCAATCCATGAATCCCAACGTTATGCTTATGCGCCCCACGCATGACGCATTCAACACCAGCGGCACAGCACCCGCACGTAACGTACGCAGTGAGGTCAGTTGGTCGACCAGTCGACCTGCACTGCATGCCCACCGCTCGACCCGCTGCACGCATGCACCGCCGGATTCGTCGGCGGCGGTGGCTGCGGGGTGGGGTGTCTGCCGCGGCATGGACAGCAGGTACGCCCTGCCTGCCTGCCTGCCTCTCTGGTCTCTGCCTCTGCCTGCCCCGAGACGAGGCCGTGGGCGGCCGGGCGCGGCCCCCAAGCCCCGCGACGGCCCCGGCCGGCAACCCAACCTGCCGCGCGAGTGTATTTTATTGATCCAGGCTTGGCGGGCGGTTAAGCTTTGTGGCGTAGCGTAGTACAGGGACGGACGGCGCCACGGTGGGTCGTCCTCGGCGGCGACCCGCCGGTGTCGACGACGACCAGACGGAGAGCACGCATCGCATCGCCATCGACCCGGTCTCGGCGCTGTCGCCTGTCGGAACACTCGATCCGACGGCCCAGAACCCCGCGTGAGGTCAGTGAAAGCTAGCAAGATGCTGCTACTAGCTAGTAATAATCTACTAGAAGGAAGGTAGCAAGCGTTGTGTCATTATGTTTCGTTTGCGAAGTCAACCACGGTGATTAAACTAAGAGCCTCCCCGTTCCGGCCGTGAGGAAGATCGATGTGAATGCGTGTGCTAGCTCCTCGGCCAGCTAGTAGTTCCTTCCTGCCCAAAAAAGGTTCTTCTCGGTATATATCCAGCCGTTGGCCCATGGCATGTGTTGACATTGCTCTCGCAGGAGAAGAAGCTGCTGCTCGCACCTCGTGAACAGCGCAGAGTGTCGGGGTCCTGTGTGAATGTAAAAAACATATACATATTCCCTGTACCGGCATTCCATCTCGCTCGCTAGTATACTATGCGCGCACGCAGATACAGAGAGCATCAGAATAGGAGAGCAGTGCAAATGCGCTGTATTGTTCTGCTCTTCTACTCACTGTCGCTGTATCAGAAACTAACGGCTATTGTCACTCCGTTTTGATTTTTGTTTGTATGGGGGCGCACAACAGCCAACAGGCCAGTTGACTACTTCTATTTTTTTCTATTTTCTTGTCCATTGTTAGTTCAATTAAAGAGCGGAACTTCCGCACCGATGAGCCACCATTGTCTTATGTTACCTCTCACCGACATAAGTAGTGAAAACCACTAAACCCTGCACTTATAAGAGCATGAACAATTGCTATCATAGTTAGGTTTTTATGCTCAAATAAATCAATTTGGATGTCGAGAAGGCAGAGGAGATTTCCTGCAACAAGAATAATATCATCATAGAGGCATATGTCGGTGTTTAGAGTCTGACCGCACACCCAGGGATACTCTTGCGGTGCTTTTGTGTAGGACAGTGTTGTTGATTGTAGTTCGATGGTTCGTGCTAGGAGCACGAGAAAGAGACGATTTTCTGCAGGTTCAGACCGCTCTAAGAGGCGTAATACCCTACTTTCTGAGGCGGGTCTGAATGTGTGGTGTGTTATAAGTGGCGTCTCCTGAATGGAGAAGAGCTAATAAGACAAAAATGATAGGGGTTCCCCATGGACCTTATATACACGACCGTGGGATAGTCCCTACGTACATGATGATCACGTTTCTTCAGTATATCTCCTAACTAATAGCGAACCGGTTTAGCTTATCTTAAGAAAAACCTGCCGACTTCATCCTGGTCTATCCTGATGTTCAAGGACGCCGGGCGCGGGAAAGCCAGACGGTTTCTTGAGATTACCTGTAACCCTCGGACAATTTGGGTACGGGCCCATTGCTTTTTTGGGTCGGTCCATTTCACTTGTAGTCTTTGCCCGGCCCACTACGAGACGGCCTTGCGGGGTAACTGTCCTATGACCCCTATACAAGAGTCTTTCGTCTTCTAGCGTACCCGGGGATATCTGTCCCCCAAAAAATACACCCAGAAAGCTAGCCAACAATGCAAGAACATGCAATGGGGTAACAACGTATCTATGCCCGACTTCACCATGAAGTATGTGATTAACACGACACCGAGGAGTAGTGGCGCAATGAGAATGGTGAAAACATGATGGGAAAATCATGTATCAATCGATGTCATTTATCGTATTACCATGAAAAAACAAAAAAATAGAAAATATATAGGAAAACTAAACAGATATAGGAACGGAAAGTAGTTAGGGATGTTTCCTGACTGTATTCATGGTTACCGTGTTTATACAGAAAAATACCAACGGTATTCTCAGATTTACAGGCTAACCATTTATTACTCGTGCTAGATGACACTTATTTTTCTAAGCATGTCGGTTCACTCATCTCTTGTGGACACGGAAGGTCATGCTAAACTGACACATGCACTACAACTTGAAGGTCACAACGTGCAGGCTTGCTGCCATGATGTTGGGCCATCACATGAAATGGCTAGCCATCAAAGAACATGTAAACAAGCAACATGCCAACACTATGCATGTAAGACTATTTTATATTTCCTTATCCCCCTTTTTTTTCTTTTATTGTTTGATGGGTTGTGTTTTCTATAAAGCGATTACATGAATTTGTTAAGTTTTAAGTATGTACTTAAGATTTTTGTAGAGTCACCATTTTATAGTACCATGGTAATATTTGTATTTTGTCTAATACTATGTATGCATGGTTCTATTCATCACATTTTGAGTGGAATGTTTGAAGTAGATATATGTAAGGCATTTTCAGTTTGGATTATCCATTCCTAATCGTTATTGATGTGTTACTGAGTGAATTGTTTCGTTCCATGATTCTCGACATATTCGGTTCTGTTTTCCCTATCGGTGCCCCCGATTAATTTTGTTTTCGTTTCTGGACAGAAAATATGAGATAAAAAACTGTTAGAGGTTTTCTTGACTGTTCTGGAGCATTTTCATCCCTGGCTGGATCACCACCATCACATACACAATGTGGGTAGCTCTACAACACACAATAATCTCGAATCCAACTTCACACCATCAGTATCCGCGCAAACACACATGGTTTTAACTTGTATGAACACAGATTGTGAGTCCAAGTCAAATATATAGATTACGAGAGACGGGAGGACACTTTCTGAAAGTAAACAAGATGGACAGAAGAATCACTTCCCTAGATGTATATAGATTCCTCTAGGGTGGTTGATTTATTAGGGCTGTAACGGAAGATCCATCCCAAGGTGGCAAGGATTTTTGTTTCAACCTTGAGCAAGTCTAAATGTCTCTTTATAATTCGGTATTGTTAGAAAAGAGATTTTGGTAAAAAAGAAAACATTCAACAACTTTAGTAAGATCTTTAAATATTGGCGTCGTTTATTTCTGGTTTG
Source organism: Zea luxurians (assembly GCA_029449295.1). Taxonomy (NCBI): domain Eukaryota; kingdom Viridiplantae; phylum Streptophyta; class Magnoliopsida; order Poales; family Poaceae; genus Zea; species Zea luxurians. The sequence continues at coordinate 85,931,793 of JAOPSE010000008.1, read as the reverse complement.
ATAGTTTCTTATCTTACCTAGCTAAAGATGAAGAATGTGGCTATTATGGATAAGTGTTGGGTGGGTTTTGAACCCACGACCTCATGATTGAAGGAAGTGGTTATTACCACTACAACACATGAGTGTTTGCAATAGATTGAAGGCAGATATTATTAATATATATGTATACTAATAAGTGAAAAATAAAACCTTACAATTGTGTTAGAATAAACATCCCATTAATCATATTTTGCCTATATATATATATATATATAATAATAATAATAATAATAATAATAATAAAAGGATTGAATCCTGGTCGTCTGAATATAGGCTCCCCTCATCTAACCACACTAGATCTCGTGTTTGATTGTGTTTATAGGAAGTGTTAGTTTGGAGTTGAGCGTGGACCTTAAATACATCGAAAGTCGATCGACGACTATATAGATGTATATAATTAGAAGGCAGTGAGTGGTTGCTGTACCTAGCGTGTGGACTGTGGGCATGCTGGATTGACGAATGCTTCTTGTTCAAACGACGCTAGATGCCTTTGCTCTATATAAAGTACTAGTCATGTAATCTAGAAACCATAGCAATACATGGACTCATGACTAGTTCATATTTAAATGGCACTCCAAATAAGACCGAGATAACGAAGATGGTCACTATCTAAACAATGGCGCATCTAACAGCCTAACCACACTTTTGGGTATTACTATTTGTGCTGTTTCCTCTTTATTTGGGATGCTGCTTGAGATGGAGGATCATCTCTATTCACCGTTTTTCGATCCTAGCTATCCAGTCAAAACCTTCCCACACGCGAGCACACGGTGACCGATCGAGCCTAAAGATCCAACGGTAAGTCGGTAACTACTGCCTTGTATGTCCAACACTTTACCACGGATGCGACCATATCGCCTTGTCGGTGTGGCGTCGTGCAATTTGCAACGACACTGCAGCAGCCCAACAGGAGCCTACTGCGTGCAATTCTTTGACCAGTTGCGGACGGACCCGAGTCTCTTTATCCATGTCAAGGCCATCCTTGATCAGCGTGCATGCATTTGCGCCATGGCCCATGGCTACCTCGAGCTTGCACGCATTTATCTGGTCTAGAAGCTAGCTAGGGCTCAGGTTGTACTACCTACAGTACGTTGCCTGCCGTAGCCACACAAGGATACGACAGTGTTTGCACGTCGCGGCCTGCAGCTAGCTACCTGCAACTGTGTACGCCGCCCCTCGGATTCTCTACGTCCATCGTCGTACTACCATGCTCTAGCTGATTAACAGCTAAGTTAAGTGGCGAGTCGTCTGTCATTATCTTAATAAGGACCTCCTATATATATAACTATCTCTTCTGCTTCTGTTCTCGCACTTCGTTTCTGAGAGTTTGCGTCAGCTACCACTACCAGCAGATCTTTGTAGAAAACCAAAGGAACAGAACAGGCTAGCGTGGCCTAAGCTGCAGCTGTCGCCGCCGCCGCCGCGATGATCACCGGGCGGGACATCTACGACGTCCTGGCGGCGATCGTGCCGCTGTACGTGGCCATGTTCCTGGCGTACGGGTCGGTGCGGTGGTGGGCCATCTTCACCCCGGACCAGTGCTCCGGCATCAACCGCTTCGTGGCCGTCTTCGCCGTGCCGCTGCTCTCCTTCCACTTCATCTCCAGCTGCGACCCCTACGCGATGCAGTACCGGTTCCTGGCGGCCGACTCGCTCCAGAAGCTGGTCATCCTGGCGGCGCTGGCCGTGTGGCACAACGTGCTCTCCCGCTACCGCAGGGGCGCGGCGGCGTCGTCGCTGGACTGGACCATCACGCTCTTCTCGCTGTCCACGCTGCCCAACACGCTGGTGATGGGCATCCCGCTGCTCCGCGCCATGTACGGCGACTTCTCGGGCAACCTCATGGTGCAGATCGTGGTGCTGCAGAGCGTCATCTGGTACACGCTCATGCTCTTCCTCTTCGAGTACCGCGGCGCCAAGGCGCTCATCTCCGAGCAGTTCCCGCCCGACGTCGGCGCCAGCATCGCCTCCTTCAGGGTCGACTCCGACGTCGTCTCCCTCAACGGCCGCGAGGCGCTGCAGGCGGACGCCGAGGTCGGCAGCGACGGCCGCGTCCACGTCGTCATCCGCCGCTCCGCCTCCGCGTCCACCACGGGCGGCGGCCACGGCGCCGCGCGCTCCGGCGCCGGGTACCGCCCCTACGGCCCGTCCTCGGCCATGACCCCGCGCGCCTCCAACCTCACCGGCGTCGAGATCTACTCGCTGCAGACCTCGCGGGAGCCCACGCCCCGAGGCTCCAGCTTCAACCAGTCCGACTTCTACGCCATGTTCAACGGGAGCAAGATGGCCAGCCCGCTGGCGCAGCCCGGCGCCGCACGCGCGCCGGGGCTCGACGAGCAGGTGGCCAACAAGTTCGCGTCTGGGAAGGCTGGCGACGCCGCGGCGTACCCCGCGCCCAACCCCGGCATGATGCCACCGCCACGGTACGTCGGTCCACTGTCCCCAAGTTTTTTCGGTTTTTTTTTTGTTCGCTAGTGTAGTGCTTGCTTGCTTGAAATTTGTCTTATATATGCTAATAATGATGATAAACTTGGCTCTCTTTACATTTGGCAACGATGTTTACTCCAGGAAGAAGGAGCTGGGCGGCTCCAACTCCAACTCCAACAAGGAGCTGCACATGTTCGTATGGAGCTCCAGCGCGTCGCCCGTGTCGGAGGCCAACCTCCGCAACGCCGTCAACCACGCCGCCTCCACCGACTTCGCCGCCGCGCCACCACCGTCGATGCCGGTCGACGGCGCCACCCCAAAAGGTGACAAGACCATACCAACATTTTCTTCCTCTGTCACCACAACATGCGGTGATGGTGGTGGCAGCACACTCTCTTAAGGTCGATGGTTAGTTAGCGCTGAAACTGATATCCAAGTTGTCTGTCCCTGCGTGTCATGCATATGCATCAGGCGTGAGTGGGACTGTCACGCCGGCCAAGAAGCCGGACCCCGCGGCCAACGGCGGGGACCTGGAGATCGAGGACGGCCTCAAGAGCCCCGCGACGGGGCTGGCCGCCAAGTTCCCCGTGTCGGGCTCGCCGTACGTGGCCCCGCGCAAGAAGGGCGCCGACGCGCCGGGGCTGGAGGAGGCCGCGCACCCGATGCCGCCGGCGAGCGTGATGACGCGCCTCATCCTCATCATGGTGTGGAGGAAGCTGATCAGGAACCCCAACACCTACTCCAGCCTCATCGGCCTCGTCTGGTCCCTCGTCTCGTTCAGGTATACATACATGCATGCATGAATTCCAAAAGCACTGCCGCGGTTCAATGCCACAGCAGCAATTAAGATTCAGCGAATCCAAACGGAGAGCCTTGTCAATTGACTGGGTCCGAAATTACAAGCTAAAATCTAGATTACTATAGTACAGGTTGCTTGCAACCCTCTCCAGGATTTAGCATTTGCATGTGAGTGCACATGAGAGGGTACGTTCGTCTCGGATCTGGCACATGCAGGGACGATGCAGGTCGTATGCGTGAGGCGCTGGAGCTTTGCCAGCCGACCATATCAGCCGCGGCTGCCGTGTTTGTCTCCACCATCCATGCATATGCATCCATGGACCAAAATGCACGATGCGTCGTGTCCTGAGACAGTACAATCATATGCGCTCGTGAGATCGTCGTCGTTGATCGTTGATCGTTGTACTATTTTACTACTCGAGATGCTTGACAAAGGCATGGCATGGCACATCTAGCTAGAGGGGAGCTGAAAAACAGCAGGCATTTCTAGGAGAGAGGGTGTCACATACTATATAAATATACACCAGCATGCATCTGCAATGCGTTGATTCTTTTATCATGCTAATTGCTAACTATACTACTGCTGGTTAACATGGATGGATTAACAATTTTTTTTTCTTTTATGAAATCTCAGGTTTAACATCCAGATGCCCTCGATTATAAAGGGGTCGATATCTATATTATCCGACGCAGGACTAGGCATGGCCATGTTCAGCTTAGGTACGCCGTTGGCATTTTGATGCTTGTTTAGAGACGTACGTTCTTTACTTGAGCCGAGAAATTCTGACGGGTGCAACGTTTGACCCAGGTCTGTTCATGGCTCTGCAACCGAAGCTCATCTCCTGCGGTAAGAGGGTGGCCACGTTCGCCATGGCCGTGAGGTTTTTGACCGGCCCGGCGGTGATCGCCGCCACCTCCATCGCCATTGGGCTCCGGGGAGTGCTCCTGCACGTCGCCATCGTTCAGGTTGGCATCGACACCGTACACGTCGTGCTCTATAATTTTCAAGCCTTTCTAATGGGGGGCGAAGTGAGACTGTGAGAGCCGTACTGATTACTGTAAATATTGGAACGTATGTGTGTGTCATTGATCAACAGGCTGCACTTCCACAAGGCATCGTCCCCTTCGTGTTTGCCAAGGAGTACAACTGCCATCCTCAAATACTTAGCACAGCGTAAGCGATTCTATGCTCAAACTCTGCAGGATATCCATCTCATGCTTATAGCTGCTGGTGTATGAATTTAGCTGCAGAAAGTTAACATCTTGCGTGCTTGCGACGTGAATTTTTCAGGGTTATATTCGGGATGCTGATCGCGCTTCCGATCACGATACTCTACTACGTGCTTCTTGGAATTTAGATTTCTGGGTAGGCAGAGCCGCTAGGATTCTAGGAATGTAGCAGTGAACGCATGCAAAGTGAAGCAAATTGGATATCCTGAAGACCTGAACACCATCGGATCGGAGCAGAGAAATAGGGGAAGCTAATAGGACCCTAGACAGAAATGCAGATGAGGATGAAAAAAAAAATCCTTGATTCTATTTTTTTTGCATTTTCTGTTACCGTTTTAGATTCAAAGCAAAGTTTAGACCTTTGAGCATGGAGGATTGAACCGTTAACCGGGCAACTTGGTACTAAAGATTCCTACCAGTTGATTCCTTTGCCCAGAGAGACATGTTCTGCAAATTTCTGCCTGATCTGATCTCATACAAATTGGGATAAAGTAATAGAAGTGGTTCTCGAATCGCATGGCAAGATCGTCAGACCGATCCAGCCTGACAGCTTTGGGGAGCGATCGAGTTGGAGCCTGTACCTTGCTTCGATTCACTCCCTGCCGCCATGCCTGCGTGCACCTTTCCAGATACACTAGTAGTAACTCTGGACCTAAACTCTGAATCTATATCTGCCGTGGATTATGCGTAGCAAGCTACTCATAATTTTAGTAGTATCTAGTTACAGCATTGTTATTAATCTATTCATGTGTGGAGGCATTATGCAGCTTGCATTGAAGAGTCCAAGGCGATGCAGGCATGCACGCACTGGCTCCTAGGGATCCAGCAGTGGACCACATGAGGAAGCATCTTCTTGTGATTGTTAATATTGTTGACATTTTTTTTATCTTGTCTGCCCAACTCAATTAGTGGTGGTTAACTATGAGGGCACCTAAGTTGCTAGCTCTAAGTCAATCTCTCTAAGGCTATCTCCAGCATCCTCATCTTATATTTTAAAATTTACTCTCCAAACGGTATAGTCGACAGTGCAATATGTTTTACACAGTCATTTGCAAGATCTGCTGGCCATATCCTAATAACACTAACTTTTATCATATGACATTCTCATAGAATCTTGAAATGTGCATATAGGACTAGCTCTTGATCAAGAACTTGCTTTTCTCTCCCTTTTATTAAAATATAAAATAATATGGTTTAAGCTAACTCATAAGTACCTTGAGTGAGTCAAATGTCAGCTTGACTCAAAGGCATGTGAAACCCCTGTTTTGTTTTTGCTGCTACCTGCTAGTGGTCTGTCATTTGTTGCATGCAGCATGCACCATCATTACTATATTGTCTAGACCAACCAAGCTATGAGCTTATTTTAATGAGTACGTACTGGTTATTCTAAGGGTGATCCTTGATTGCCTCATGAAGGCCGCCTTCAGAGCCTGGACCAGAGGTGAGGGAGGCTGCCGAAAGTTGGTCATGGGTCTGAATATCTGATGTGAAATTCATACAAAAGTAAATCGTGGAATAAAAAAGAAGGCTAGGAAGACTTGATCTATATTCACGAGATATCGGAGTGTTAGTAATCTTTACTAGTCTTCTTTTGATCACCTGGATTTTTTTAAAAAATAAGCTCATATACTTTTTAATTGAGCAGAACAATATGGTTCACGAGACCCGTTGTTCCATGTTTAGCACAAAAGTATATCATGTTCCCTCGGAAATTCTCACAAAGAGAATAATGTTTCTAGTTTACAAGGGAAGTGTTATAGGTTTATGAGAAAAGCGTTCTAAAATTGTGAAATTGGTTTAAGTTAAAGTCAAAAGGGTTTCTACCTTAGCTTTAATAGAAATTTGTTCGGCCTTAATAAACTATAAAAATACCACATATACCTGTTTTGCTCATTTGAAGTGTAGCAATAAGTATTATTATTTCTCTTATTTGAAACCACGGTTTCACTAGCCATTGGCGGTGAGGATAAATAGAAAGTCAAGAACAATAAAAAGACAGAAAATGATGAAATAAGGAAAAAATGTGTGATAATTAAAAGGAGCGGACTAATGAACTATTTGTTTGGGATTATATTATGTCCAGATTATATAACCTAACTTATTTCGAACTAAGTGTTAGTTCAAAATAAATTGGATTATATAATTTAGGTAGTATTAAAGAGTTTAAGGCTTATAAATCCCAAATGCTCACACGCACATGTATGATATGGTGGGAGCTTTAGTATCAGCTTGCTAATTTAGGTGAAGTGAAGCCAACTTAAATAGTTGAGTTGTCTCTATCTAACTGAAGCTATTAAGGAGAGGAAAGGGAAGAACACACGCTCACCTCGCGTTGACATTTTTGTATGCATGGAGAAAATTACGCTAGCCTGTATTATTAAGCAATTGGCGTTGTGCGGTACTTGTCTTCCCCATGTTGTCGCCGATGTGCTATCGGGGTTGGTAGCTAGAGCAGGATCTATGAAGCATACATACTCTCGTGTGGTACTTGTCTTCCCCATGTTGTCGCCGATGTGCTATCGGGGTTGGTAGCTAGAGCAGGATCTATGAAGCATACATACTCTCGTGTCCCTATACGGGATAGGGCCCGTATCAGGTATTTGGGAAGCGTCGCCGTGACTGGTCGTGGTTCGTCTGCTTCCTTTACGCCGACGTCGTGGTTCTCGTCGATCTGTTTCATCTACTCTTGCGCTGTTGTAGCCGACAACCCCACTGTGAGAATGTTTATACCTTCTCTGTTGTTTATTTTTGTATTCCTTCAATCACTAGCACTAGGTCAACTAATAGTGAATTATTCAAAACATGTTGTTCGTGTTATTATTATCGGAATCAATTTGCCTATCACTATTTTTTTTATTTTGTAACGGGTAGATTATAATCCAAACACATAGACTCTAAGACCAGGATGATCCAACTTCTACTTCTAATCTTATAGAGTTTATTTTGAGTATTCGAGAAAAAAAGAGCAGCCTTCTAGGCTAAACAAATCCAGACTGAGCTATTGTATCTGTCACATGCCCGTGTGTTGTCTCTCTCAAGAGATGTGTTCATCGGATCGGGGCTCAACCCTCACAGTATTGATTTCAGCCATTCTCCTCTCTTAAATCACTTATATTCGTACTTTCTATTCATATTTAAATATATTTCTTTCTCTATTTCTCCTCCTCTTCAACCATTTTCCCTATGCTGTTTCCCTATACTCTTTAACTGAGCTATTTGACTTTTATACATTATTTTTTGGATTTAAAAAAAACTATATCATATTTCTAGTACCATAATACACATTGTCATCAGTTAATTAAACTTAAAAAGATTAATCTCACAGTTAAAAACACTTATTAGAGAAAGGGGACGATTAGAGCTTTCCCTTAAAGGGGGATTTGCTTCTCTCTCTCCCCCAAGAGAGGGAGCTGAAGGGGATGCAGTTGGAGCAGATGCGAGATCTACCGTATACACTGAGAACCAAGGGGGAGGAGATGGGGGGAGTCGTTGGAAGCTACCTTAGGCCAGCTCCAACGGAGCACCCCAAACCTCTTTCCACACCCTACGTGGGGCGCTATAGGGGGAGTTTTCGCTCCAACGGCTCCCTCCACAAGCCTCCATATGGGGTGGGAGAGAAAACTGAAAGGAAAATGTGCCCTTGGACCATTTCTATAAATGTTTTGGTGATTAAATGGCCAACATATTGTTTTAAGTTCATATGCACTAAGTGATTTAGAAGTGCACATCAAGAACCAAGGTATGTTTCTAGCCCTAGTAAATTGCTTTTGGGTACTAACATGTTCATCTAAGTACTAGAGACATTGCCGAGAAAAGAGGAAAAGAAGTGGAGAAGAATTGGTTATGTTCAGCCAAACCAGCACCAGCCTGTAGCGCACCGGACTGTCCGGTGGTGCACCAGACAGTGTCCGGTGCCTAGGCTGGCCCGACGGCGAACTCACTGCTCTCGGGAATCGGCGAGGGCGACGTGGCTATAAATCACTAGACTGTCCGGTGAGCCATCAGTGCCCGCGCTCAAGACTCCGGTGACGAACTCGTCGCTCTCGAGAAAAAGTTAAGACGCCGCGGCTAAAATTCACCGGACTGTACGGTGTGCACCAGACTATCCGGTGAGCCAACGGCGCTCGCGACCAACGGTCGGCTGCACAATCAGCGGGTGGCGCGTGGCCTGCACCAACGGTCGGTTGGTCACACCGGACTATCCGGTGTGCACCGGACTGTGTCCAGTGCGCCAACGGGACCGAAGGGCCAACGGTCGACTACGCCAAAAAAGGAAGGAGATCGGGCACCGGACATGTACTATTCATGTCCGGTGGTGCACCGGACTGTCCGGTGTGCCACCCGACAGAAGGCAAGAATTGCCTTCCAATTTGATCTCCAACGGCTTCTAGCTGCCTTAGGCTATAAAAGGATCCCTAAGCGCATGGAGCAGTACACCAAGCATCCTCTGAACAATCTAAGACGCCTAGACTCAGCCACCATGCATTTGGATCGCTGTGTTAGAGATTTGAGCATCTTTCGAGTCAAGAACTCCTGCGCTGTGTTTTTGTGCTCAAGTCTTGGATTGTGTGCGTGTGTTTGCTGCGTATTGAGTCTTGCGTGTGTTGCTTTCCTCCCTTACTCTTGTGCTTCTCTTGTGATCAATATTGTAAGGGCGAGAGTGTCACACCCGGATTTTAGGGGTCCAAAACCCGGGCGCGAACATAATCACCAGGTGTGCTGGGACCAAGTCTCACACATATGATGAATCATGGCACAGGATCGAATGTCACATATTTATATATAACAGGAGTTCTATACAAAAGTAAATAATTACATTATAAGGAGACAACGGTCCAGCAACCCAAAGTTGACTGGGAGACGACGGCCTAGACCTCTCACGAACACAACACGGCATCCTCCATGCGCCTCATCCGGTGGTACCTGTTCTTGACCTGTGGGGTGTGAGACAGCAAGAGTGAGCTCACATACATTCATCGCTCAACAAGTTGTGGGGAATAATGTGCATGAACTCGCCAAAGGTGGGAGCTCACGTGAAGTGTAAGGCTTACCAAAGAAGATGGTTAGAGCTGAGCATTGCTTTTAAAGTTGGTCAAAATTTTATTAGCAGTTACTAAGTATAAGTAAATACCAACCCAGTTAAATAGTAGAACAAAAGTAACAACTTCACCTGCGATGCAATGCATATGACAAATTGAGTTTAAGTTCCATAATTTAATCATGTGAGTGTCCGAGCTGCTCTTGACCGTGAGCACGGCTAGTATACCAGTTTTACACTCTGCAGAGGTTGCGCATCTTTACCCACAAGTCATGTTACCCATCTGCCAAGGGATCGCGACTTCCCATACACCTCTACCGAGGAGGCGAGGCAGGGTAACACTACGAGGCCTTTACAAAGTTCCACTAGCTTCAGAAAACCCGCTACAGTTTATAGGAAGTTCCAATGCAGGAATCCCTTGCAGGACCGCCATCGCAGCAAAATCCTCCCGAGGGCCTTCCTAGCAGGAATCCCTTGCAGGACTGCCAACGCAGCAAAATCCTCCCGAGGGCCTCCCTACACTGACCACTCCCCTACTGCCCTTGCCCCTTTCGGGTAAGGTAGTCTTCCACTAGCTTTCCTAATTAATCAGCCAAGGGGTCCCATTCCTCCCTTGTGGTAGCACTGTTTTCCCGGGTGGTTCTCCATGTTCCAATTAACATAATGATCTTATCATGAACAGTAATAATAAACATATAATAAAAGTGTGATCATGAATAATGTACCTTCATACCCAAAACCACATAAAGCACTAGCAAGTACTACCCAAAAAAAGTTCAGTGGTAAACAAGGTATAAAGATAGACAAACTAGGGTAACCTATTGGGTCCCATCAAAATTAACCTATGCAGATCATTATGATTAATTAGAACATGAGTGGGTAAAAAGAAGTGATCAAGGGCACAACTTGCCTGGGACTTGAGCTTCCAGGTACCAGGATGATTCTTCAGATGACACGTGACCTCACGCTAAACGTAGCAATACAGACAAACATGTGTAGGCAAAATTAACATCACACCAAACATAAGAATAAATTGCGTAATAATAATCTACGCACTTGTACGAGACTAACGCAACTTGAATGGATCAAATCGGAGTTAAAACGAAGGAGTTATGATTTTTCTAAGGTTTTATGTATTTGATATAAGATTAATTAGAATATAAATTTTAATGTGACTTTCATGTGAAAACACTGGTACTATATGATAAACCATAGTATTACAAAATTACAGGAACTGGAATGGACTAAAAAGGAGTTAGTATGAATTTTCTAGGAATTAAACAAGATCTAGAATTGTTTTTATACTAGAAAAGCATTTTCTGTATTAATTTATTCAATTTCCTATGTCACTGGACTGCGCGCAAAATATCCAGAGAGCACAGGGGTTATTCTACAAAAGTTTCCGAGACTCTAATCTCCCTGCCGATGGACTGCGGTTTCATTACCTAAAATCCCGAGGGTTCTTATGTGAAATGCGACGGTGAAGGGGGGGGGGGGGGTACGGGTAGAGACGAGTCGTCCGATCCTGAATCTAAGGACCGGATTAGATTCCCCCCATCCGAACCGGTACGTGCCCCCCCAGCCCTAGGATCAAGAATCTACGGTGTTGATTTTATGAGGCCAGATCTCCCATCACCCGCACGATCATCGATCAACGATTCACGTGCACTGACCCAATCCGATCAGATCTGGGCCATTGCTGCCCCATCCGACGGTCATCGAGCAACCCGCCCAACACCCCTGTTGTCCGCGGCGGCGCCGCCCATAGACCGCGGCGGATTGCCGCCGGAGCGTAGCGATTCCGGGTTCCGGTGCCCTATTACGAGGTCTGATAGGCGCTAGACGAAGATAAGTGTCCGAGGAACGTGGCCCAGGGATACTCACCGGCAGTCGAGTGGTGCAGTGACCTTGCGACGATGAATGGCGGCACCGCAACTACGACGAGAAATTCTGGAGGCACGGTCAAGGATTTCCGAGCGGCGCGGCGTCAGACACACTCCCACAGGCCAGAGGAAGCGCCAAGGCACAGCGCAAGGGCTCGGTCAGGACGCGGCGAAGATATCACGGCGGCGATGTTATGCGGTGGCCGGGACCCGATTTTCCCCCAAATTTCACGGTGGTAATTGGCTTCTTTGTCTGATTTGTTAAGGGGCGAGTTGCGGATGTATTTATAGAGCTAGGGATGGGTCGAGGTGATTCTGTTGGCGAGGATCCATGCGAGTTTTTCTCCGCGGTTTGTTGAGCGCCGATCGAGCGGGGAAGATGGTCCTGCGCGCACGGGCCCGCAGAACGGTGACACAAGGCGGAGGTGCAAACACGCGCGGAGACGGCGACTGGTGAGGGGGCCCGGTCAGTTCAGCGAAGGCGGACCAGCGAGATCCACACGATCCCGGCGGCGGACTCGGTCTGCGCAGACGGCGAGGTGGAAGACTCGGACCAGAAAGGGCCCACGAATCAGCGATATGAGGCGCGCGTGGTGACTGGAGGTCTGATCGAGGGGGCCCGCGGGATAGCGGTAGAGAGCGGCTGACGCGTGGGACCGCCCGCAACGACACCGCACCGCCAAGCATCCCTGATGAGGGCATGACAGGCGGGCCCTGCCCACCAGTGAGCAAGAGCGCGGGAGGCTGTGGGCTGAGTGGAGTAGAGATGAGCCAAGGGAGAATTCGGCCCAAACCGAGGCTGTCCCATTTTCTCTTCAGTTTATTTTTCTATTTTCCTTTTCTATTTTCCTTTTCCTTTTAGTTTCCAAATTCCATTTTAAATTCAGATTTAAATTCAAATCTTGTGCCAGTTTATCCTCAATTTATATTGTGAAATAAAAAGTATAAATTTTGGAAATATATAAATTTCCTTTATATTATATATATATCTTCTCTTTTTCTCTTCTACATAATATTTCCAAAACCCTAAAGTGCAACTTTGGGTTAACTTCAAATTCTCAATTCCATTATTATATTTTATCATTATTTTAAATGCACATACAATTAAAACTCCAACATGAGTGCCAAATATGGTTCTATTTATTATTTTATTCACTTAAGCAAATGCTTTTAAATAGGGAGATGAGTCTTCAAATGTTATGAGAGTTCTAAAGAGAGAGAAAAAGAAAAATTCTAATGCGAGATCTTTGAGAAATTGTGCTATATTCTCAAAATGAGATTTAGGGTGTTACAAATCCTACCCCCCTTAAAAATAATCTCGTCCTCGAGATTAGTAATAAAAGGGATGTATGCTTATATTGTTCTCGGAACATATGCACAAACAAAGAGATCTCGGCATGATGCATAATTCTTTAACAAAACATAGGGTTAATAGACCTTATTATTATCACTAAAATAGTAAAATACTAACTAGTAGCTAAACTAATATTTAGGTCTTACAAATAGCGAAATATATATATGTATCTATATTTATGTTTATCTCTATTCTTGTTGTTCGTTGACTTCTTCCCCAACTACTTCATCTTCAACTGGCTCTTCTTCTTGAATTTCAAGTTCGCCTGGTTCAGTTTCTACTTCTGCATGATGGGCATGTCCCCGGTTGATAGATAGAGGCTGACTCTTTCCTGCCGAGACTTGTCCTTGCTTCATTGGAGCCGGTGTAGTGTAGGCAGCTCTGTTGGGACAGTAGTTGGCGTAGTGTCCCGGTTGTCCACACTTGAAGCATGCCCTGTTGGCGGTTGTGTTAGGAGCAACGGGTCCTGCTGGGGTGCTTGCTTTTGGAGGAGCAGTTGGTGCCTGTTGAGTTTGTTGTCCAGAACTACCACTAGCTGGTGTACTTGGAGTGGTAGTATAGCGAGGACGGGAACTACTTCCAGCCCGCCCTTGGTTGGCAGCCTTTCTTTTCTCTCCAAATATACTCCTCTTGTTTTCTACAGCAATAGCTTTGTCAAGTAGCCTTTGGAAGGATGGGAATGTGTGCGATACCAGTTGATATTGCAAGGGTCCAATCAAACCGTCCAGAAAAAGCTCCTGCTTTTGCTCATCATCCTCTACATCTCTAGGAGCATATCGAGATAACTGGATGAATTTGTCCCTATATTCACTCACGGACATACTTCCTTGCTTGAGGGAGAGAAACTCCTTTCTCTTAATCTTCATGAGTCCAGCGGGAATATGGTAATTCCTGAATTGTGTGGAGAATTCTGCCCAGGTAATTGTATCGACAGCAGCATGAGCAGCGCAGTACGCATCCCACCAATCTGCAGCAGGACCAGCGAGACGACCTGATGCGTAGAGTACTTTCTCTCGGTCCGAGCACTGAGCTATGTTGAGCATCTTCTCTATAGACTTTAGCCAGTCATCAGCTTGTAGTGGATCCGTGGAGTTGGAGAAGGTTGGGGGTTTGTGGCTCATGAATTCCCGATGCTTATCTCGGGGTGGAACTGGTGGTGGAGGTGGAGGCAATGGCACCTGTTGCTGTTGCTGCTGTTGTTGAAGTTGTTGTTGCAGCTGCTGTTGTTGCACCCTTCTCTCCTGGCGTATCTCTTCCCGCTCTTGGCGCATTTCCCGACGTGCATCCTCTCTTTCCTGGTGCATTTCCTGGCGTTCTTGCTGCATTTGGGTGCGCATATCTGCCATAGTGTCAGCCATTTGCTGCATCATCCTCATTTGAGCTGCAATTAGTGGATCGACTCCGCCTGGTGGGGGATTAGGAGGATTCATCTCTGCTGGCTGTGGTTGGGGTTGTCGATATATCCACCGAGTGTGTCGATTAGGAGGTAAATCAATTCCACCACCCCGCCTGGTATTGACCATCTAAGTTAGAAGCATATGGTAAGATAGCTTTGCAAGGGAATCATTTAGTAGACAGAATGAATAAGCTAATAGTTGGTTATGTACTGAAACTTCTTTGGCAGGGCTGGGCCAGATATTCTATGTCAAGACTAGGGTAATTAGTTGTACGAGGTGAATGTCCAAAGGTAAGATAGAATATGTCAAGATGAGATAGATACATTTTAATGGAGGATAATCTAAGTTGCTTAGTTTTCTTATGAATTCTATTTATGCCTATACGTATATGTAGATGTAATTGTGGGCATCACTCCACAACCCATCACACTCAATCAAAAATCCAAATCAGACAAATATCATAAGAACAAACATTCAAGTGCATAGATAACCATAAAAATAGTTTTGTTTTTGTTCCTGAGAGTAGGTCTCCTATTCCTAAAGGTCACTTTAGGCACACGATTTCAAAGTGTGAAATCCACTTTTGTCTTTAGAATGAAAAGGTAAGAGTAATCAGAGTAAAGCGGAAATAGATGAGAAAATTAAGAAAAGTTTAGAAAGAATCAGAGTAGCAAAGGTAAGTAAGTATTGGTTGTCCAGTTCTATCTAGGTTTCATCCTACAGTCAACATTGCTCTGATACCACTTCTGTCACACCCGGATTTTAGGGGTCCAAAACCCGGGCGCGAACATAATCACCAGGTGTGCTGGGACCAAGTCTCACACATATGATGAATCATGGCACAGGATCGAATGTCACATATTTATATATAACAGGAGTTCTATACAAAAGTAAATAATTACATTATAAGGAGACAACGGTCCAGCAACCCAAAGTTGACTGGGAGACGACGGCCTAGACCTCTCACGAACACAACACGGCATCCTCCATGCGCCTCATCCGGTGGTACCTGTTCTTGACCTGTGGGGTGTGAGACAGCAAGAGTGAGCTCACATACGTTCATCGCTCAACAAGTTGTGGGGAATAATGTGCATGAACTCGCAAAAGGTGGGAGCTCACGTGAAGTGTAAGGCTTACCAAAGAAGATGGTTAGAGCTGAGCATTGCTTTTAAAGTTGGTCAAAATTTTATTAGCAGTTACTAAGTATAAGTAAATACCAACCCAGTTAAATAGTAGAACAAAAGTAACAACTTCACCTGCGATGCAATGCATATGACAAATTGAGTTTAAGTTCCATAATTTAATCATGTGAGTGTCCGAGCTGCTCTTGACCGTGAGCACGGCTAGTATACCAGTTTTACACTCTGCAGAGGTTGCGCATCTTTACCCACAAGTCATGTTACCCATCTGCCAAGGGATCGCGACTTCCCATACACCTCTACCGAGGAGGCGAGGCAGGGTAACACTACGAGGCCTTTACAAAGTTCCACTAGCTTCAGAAAACCCGCTACAGTTTATAGGAAGTTCCAATGCAGGAATCCCTTGCAGGACCGCCATCGCAGCAAAATCCTCCCGAGGGCCTTCCTAGCAGGAATCCCTTGCAGGACTGCCAACGCAGCAAAATCCTCCCGAGGGCCTCCCTACACTGACCACTCCCCTACTGCCCTTGCCCCTTTCGGGTAAGGTAGTCTTCCACTAGCTTTCCTAATTAATCAGCCAAGGGGTCCCATTCCTCCCTTGTGGTAGCACTGTTTTCCCGGGTGGTTCTCCATGTTCCAATTAACATAATGATCTTATCATGAACAGTAATAATAAACATATAATAAAAGTGTGATCATGAATAATGTACCTTCATACCCAAAACCACATAAAGCACTAGCAAGTACTACCCAAAAAAAGTTCAGTGGTAAACAAGGTATAAAGATAGACAAACTAGGGTAACCTATTGGGTCCCATCAAAATTAACCTATGCAGATCATTATGATTAATTAGAACATGAGTGGGTAAAAAGAAGTGATCAAGGGCACAACTTGCCTGGGACTTGAGCTTCCAGGTACCAGGATGATTCTTCAGATGACACGTGACCTCACGCTAAACGTAGCAATACAGACAAACATGTGTAGGCAAAATTAACATCACACCAAACATAAGAATAAATTGCGTAATAATAATCTACGCACTTGTACGAGACTAACGCAACTTGAATGGATCAAATCGGAGTTAAAACGAAGGAGTTATGATTTTTCTAAGGTTTTATGTATTTGATATAAGATTAATTAGAATATAAATTTTAATGTGACTTTCATGTGAAAACAGTGGTACTATATGATAAACCATAGTATTACAAAATTACAGGAACTGGAATGGACTAAAAAGGAGTTAGTATGAATTTTCTAGGAATTAAACAAGATCTAGAATTGTTTTTATACTAGAAAAGCATTTTCTGTATTAATTTATCCAATTTCCTATGTCACTGGACTGCGCGCAAAATATCCAGAGAGCACAGGGGTTATTCTACAAAAGTTTCCGAGACTCTAATCTCCCTGCCGATGGACTGCGGTTTCATTACCTAAAATCCCGAGGGTTCTTATGTGAAATGCGACGGTGAAGGGGGGGGGGGGTACGGGTAGAGACGAGTCATCCGATCCTGAATCTAAGGACCGGATTAGATTCCCCCCATCCGAACCGGTACGCGCCCCCCCAGCCCTAGGATCAAGAATCTACGGTGTCGATTTTATGAGGCCAGATCTCCCATCACCCGCACGATCATCGATCAACGATTCACGTGCACTGACCCAATCCGATCAGATCTGGGCCATTGCTGCCCCATCCGACGGTCATCGAGCAACCCGCCCAACACCCCTGTTGTCCGCGGCGGCGCCGCCCATAGACTGCGGCGGATTGCCGCCGGAGCGTAGCGATTCCGGGTTCCGGTGCCCTATTACGAGGTCTGATAGGCGCTAGACGAAGATAAGTGTCCGAGGAACGTGGCTCAGGGATACTCACCGGCAGTCGAGTGGTGCAGTGACCTTGCGACGATGAATGGCGGCACCGCAACTACGACGAGAAATTCTGGAGGCGCGGTCAAGGATTTCCGAGCGGCGCGGCGTCGGACACACTCCCACAGGCCAGAGGAAGCGCCAAGGCACAGCGCAAGGGCTCGGTCAGGACGCGGCGAAGATATCACGGCGGCGATGTTATGCGGTGGTCGGGACCCGATTTTCCCCCAAATTTCACGGTGGTAATTGGCTTCTTTGTCTGATTTGTTAAGGGGCGAGTTGCGGATGTATTTATAGAGCTAGGGATGGGTCGAGGTGATTCTGTTGGCGAGGATCCATGCGAGTTTTTCTCCGCGGTTTGTTGAGCGCCGACCGAGCGGGGAAGATGGTCCTGCGCGCACGGGCCCGCAGAACGGTGACACAAGGCGGAGGTGCAAACACGCGCGGAGACGGCGACTGGTGAGGGGGCCCGGTCAGTTCAGCGAAGGCGGACCAGCGAGATCCACACGATCCCGGCGGCGGACTCGGTCTGCGCAGACGGCGAGGTGGAAGACTCGGACCAGAAAGGGCCCACGAATCAGCGATATGAGGCGCGCGTGGTGACTGGAGGTCTGATCGAGGGGGCCCGCGGGATAGCGGTAGAGAGCGGCTGACGCGTGGGACCGCCCGCAACGACACCGCACCGCCAAGCATCCCTGATGAGGGCATGACAGGCGGGCCCTGCCCACCAGTTAGCAAGAGCGCGGGAGGCTGTGGGCTGAGTGGAGTAGAGATGAGCCAAGGGAGAATTCGGCCCAAACCGAGGCTGTCCCATTTTCTCTTCAGTTTATTTTTCTATTTTCCTTTTTTATTTTCCTTTTCCTTTTAGTTTCCAAATTCCATTTTAAATTCAGATTTAAATTCAAATCTTGTGCCAGTTTATCCTCAATTTATATTGTGAAATAAAAAGTATAAATTTTGGAAATATATAAATTTCCTTTATATTATATATATATCTTCTCTTTTTCTCTTCTACATAATATTTCCAAAACCCTAAAGTGCAACTTTGGGTTAACTTCAAATTCTCAATTCCATTATTATATTTTATCATTATTTTAAATGCACATACAATTAAAACTCCAACATGAGTGCCAAATATGGTTCTATTTATTATTTTATTCACTTAAGCAAATGCTTTTAAATAGGGAGATGAGTCTTCAAATGTTATGAGAGTTCTAAAAAGAGAGAAAAAGAAAAATTCTAATGCGAGATCTTTGAGAAATTGTGCTATATTCTCAAAATGAGATTTAGGGTGTTACAGAGAGGCTCCAACTTGTGGAGATTCCTCGCAAACAGGAAAAGAACTCTAAAGAAAAAGACCGTGGTATCCAAGTTGATCATGGGATCACTTGAAAGGGGTTGAGTGCAACCCTCGTCCATTGGGACGCCACAACATGGAAGTAGGCAAGTGTTACTTGGCCGAACCACGGGATAAAACATCGTGTCTCTTGTTTGCTTTTCTCTGTGATTGATTTCTTCTCAAGAGCCCACTCTATAGCAACTTGGTTTAGTCTAACTAACATTTTATAGACCAAGTTTGTGCGATTAGTGTTGAATTTTGCAGGATCACCTATCCACCCCCCTCTAGGTGCTCTCAATTGGTATCAGAGCCGTACTCTTCATCTAAGGGAATAACCGCCCGAAGAGATGGATCCTAAGGGCAAGGGGATGGTGATCAACGACAAGGAGAAGGAGTCTGTCACACCCGGTTTTAGAAGGCAAACCGAATGCGAACCATGTACGTGCCAGGATCAGCAATTCACGTACACAGCAGTTACATAACATGGACATCATCACACAATGCTCAAATAGTATTAAAAAGGGAAATAGTAGTCGATTACATCATATGTCTGAGACATCCACATAGTCTTTACAATAATCAAAGTGCGGAAAAGAAACGTAGATAAACGCGGCCTTCACAGGCAGCCGACTGGGGGTTGCCGCTAACCCACACCTAGAACTCGTCGTAGTCTTGGAACTCCTGGAAGTCTCCTTCCATGGCTTCATCTTCTCCTGAGCAGTGGTTGCAATGCGAACAACTTGGGGGGGGGGGTGTGTAGAGCAAGGGTGAGTACACATCAACATACTCAACAAGTATCCTGTTTGGCTGTAGTGGACTAGCTTTATGTGTGGGTAAGTCAAGCAGTTGCTTTTACTTGGTCAGATTATTATTACTAGTAGAGAAAGCCAAGTTTTAGATTTAACCCACGTTATTAACCCAAACGTACTCCTTTCCAAACGGAAAGAGTACCACTTACCATTACCAGAGTCAAAACCAAGAACCATCAATCTCATTGCCACCTACAATCCGAACATCTCTGATCAAGTACCACTAATCACTGGAGCTCCCTTGGCCGCTCATAACCGCGAGCACGGTTGATATATCAGTTTCATAACACTCTGCAGAGGTTGCGCACTTTACCCATGACCTGTGATCCCCTTTTTGCCTCAGGTTGTACGGACCCTTGAACACTCCCAAGGTGAGTAGGCAGGGTCTAACTACGTAGCCTTTACAAAGATTCCCCGGGGCTATAGCCACCCGTTAGGTTTCCTAAATGTACCGCACTCCTCCCCAAGGGACAAATCAACCTTGGCAGAGCGAGCCGCATACACTGAGCCCCATTGACGGCACGACGGCTAAGCGAACTACACCCCGGTTCCTCTAATTATTCAGCTAAGGGCGTCCCACTCCACCCTCATGGTTGCACTGTTTTCTCGGGTGGTCATCCAACGAACAGGTCCTTACGGAGAGGCACTCGAGAAACCGCTCGAGTCCCCTTAAATGCCACAAGTATGATATCATAAATAAGAGGGAAAACAGCGTATCATAGATAATTCTCATCATGTTCATTGATTAGAGTTGAGCAATAGCATAAGACTAAGAAATAATAATCCAACCCAAATAGGTAAACAAGGACATGAATAACAAAAGCTAGTAAATCCTTAGGTATTAATGTGTAATGCGGGAGGTGAATTAAGTATGTATAGGACAGAGATAGGTCAAGGGACACTTGCCTCCACTGCTCAGGGGCTTCTCCTGCGAGTTCTTCGGGCTCTCCGACCGGATCGTTCTCTATGCGAGCGCAACCATACATACATCCACATATTTAATACAAAAGAGCAGTACACCATACAATAGAATGCAGTAAGTAAACAGACGTTCCACGCGGGCTCGCAATTACGGTTAAGAGAGAAAGAGGAACAGACAGTCGAGAAACGATCACGTTACACGATTATCAATTAAACTACTCGCTTAATAGAAGGAAATTAATTTGGACACTACGTTTGGCATAAAGTAAAGTCAAGTTCCACATTTAATCATTATAAACAATTGAAGATGAATGAAAGGGAGTGGCCGCACGTCGAGACGTACGACACGACATTTAGATTGCATTAAGAAGTAAACGACTCGCTGCACGACAGAGCGCACAATGAGACACTTGCACTATTTATGAAGAGACGTTAAGCATCGCGCGACGAAGCGCACGACGACATACTCCAACAGCGCTGAGTTTAAAGTGGAACGTCGCGCGTCTGGACGCGCGACATCGCACCTTAAACAACCTGAAATTAAAATAGATCGTCGCGCGACGAAGCACGCGACACAACACTTTAATAAATATAAACTAAAAGAATCATCGCGCGACGAAGCGCGCGACGCAGCACATTAATAAACACAAATTTAAATTGAATCGTCGCGCGACGAGGCGCGCGACGCAGCACGCTAACTAATGGAGTTTGAAATCAACTACAAACCAGAAATAATCACCGCGCGCGTGGGTTTGCGCATACGGGAACGCGTTAGGGGGTAAACGAGGCCACGCGAGTCACGCCGGGGGCTGGGACGCCACGCGCAGGGGGCTGCGTGCCGGGGGCAGGGGCCGCGCCAGGGGCCGGGGGAGGGGTAGGGGGCGGGCGCTGCTGCGGGCAGGGTCACGCGCGCAGGGGAGAGAGAGGGGGGGGGGGCGCAGGGAAGAGAAGGGGAGGGAGAGGGAGAGAGAGGAGAAGGGAAGGGGGCTCACCTCAGGGTCCAAATTCCGGTGATCGCTGTCTCCAATCCCTAGGGCACCACGGGGAGAGAGAGGTGGAAGAGGGAGAGGGAGGTTGCTGCGCGGGAAATCCAAATGAGAGAGAGAGAGGAGAGGAGGGGGCGCATGGGGGGGGGGTGTGGGGCGCCGGGGGCGCGCAGGGCCGGGCCGGACCGGGCCGGGCTGGGTTGGGTCACATCGTGGATCGAAACCCACGACACGCACGACCATCAAACGAAATCCAATCGCGAATCGAAATCCGAGACGGAACGAGACGAACACGCGAGACCAAACAAAGAAATGCGCTTCGGCATGATGCAACACCCATGACACTTAGGTTTTGTTCATACACGACACGGACACCTGTCACTATACTGGTTTGAAATTGGGAGGAAGGAGCGAAACAGGAAGAGAAAAGAGAGTAACGCCTGAATTTGGTGAGAGAAAAGAAAAAAAAGTCTACCCCCAAATTCAGGGCGTTACAGAGTCCTTCTTCAACGAGCCAAGAGACGACAAACCCACTGACTCAGGCTTGAGTCACAAGGAGAGGGACGGGAAGAAGAAGATACGCATCAAGAAGATTATCTACTATGACAGTGATGCCTCCTCTTCACCAAGGGATGACGACGACGACAACTCCTCGTCCAAACGGAAAACAGTTAACCAAAATTACTCGTTTGATTATTCCCGCATCCCGTGCAATTCAAATGCACATTTACTTTCTATTCCACTTGGAAAACCTCCACACTTTGATGGAGAGGATTACTCATCTTGGAGCCATAAAATGCGTAGTCATCTATTTTCCCTCCATCCTAGTATTTGGGAAATTGTAGAGAACGGGATGCATTTTGATAGTACTGATAATCCTGTGTTTATCAATGAACAAATTCATAAAAATGCCCAAGCCACTATTGTTTTGCTAGCATCTCTATGCAGGGATGAATATAACAAGGTCAGCGGCTTGGACAATACCAAACAGATTTAGGACACCCTCAAAATATCTCACGAGGGTAATGACGCCACCATGATCAACAAGATGGAACTGGTGGAAGGCGAGCTGGGGAGGTTCGCGATGATCAGAGGAGAGGAGCCAACACAGACCTACAACAGGCTCAAGGCCATGGTCAATAAAATCCGAAGCTAAGGGAGTACAAGATGGACGGATCATGATGTCGTCCGACTCATGCTCACATCATTTACTGTTATTGACCCCCATCTTGTAAATCTTATTCGTGAGAACCCCAGGTACACCAAGATGACGCTCGAGGAAATTCTCAGAAAATTCGTAAGCGGGCGCATGATGGTGAAGGAGGCAAGATATGTGGACGACTCCTTGAACGGTCCACTCCCCGTCTACGAGCCACAGCCCATTGCTCTCAAAGCAACCAGCAGCAGGGAGGCGCTACCTAGCAAGGTAGCACAAGTGGAGGCTACCGGTCTCAATGAAGATGAGATGGCGCTCATTATCAAGCGCTTCAAGACCGCACTAAAAGGACGAAAGGAGTACCCCAACAAGAACAAGTCAAAGGGAAAATGCTCCTGCTTCAAATGTGGTAAGACTAGTCATTTTATAGCTCAATGTCCCAATAATGAGAATGACTAGGCACAAGAAAAGCATGGAAGAAGGAGAAAAAGAAGAACTATAGGAAGGCGAAGGGTGAGGCGTACCTTGGAAAGGAATGGGACTCCGACTGTTCCTCATCCGACTCCGACGATGAAGGACTGGCCGCCTCAGCCTTCGACAAATCTTCGCTCTTCCCCAACGAATGCCATATATGCCTTATGGCTAAGGAGAAGAAGGTATGTATTCGGGACACTCCCAAATATACTTCTTCTAGTGATGAAGAATCATCTGATGATGAAGTAGACTACACTAATTTGTTTAAGGGATTAGATAGAACTAAGGTAGACAAAATAAATGAATTAATTGACGCTCTTAATGAAAAGGATAGATTGCTAGAAAAGCAAGAAGACATTTTGTATGAGGAGCATGATAAATTTATTAGTGTTCAAAAATCTCTTGCTCTAGAAATTAAGAGAAATGAAATGATATCCTCTGAGTTGTCTACTTGTCATGAATCTATCTCTAGCTTAAAGAATTTAAATGATGATTTGAATGCTAAGCTAGAGAAAGTAAATGCAACTAGTTCATGTGTAGAGCATGTGGTTATTTGCAATAGATGTAAAGATGTTGATTTTGATGAACATGCTGCTACTATTGCTAAGCTAAATAATGATGTTGCAAGTCTAATGATCAACTTAAGACTTGCAAAGATGATTATGAGAAACTAAAATTTGCTAGGGATGCCTACACCGTTGGTAGACACCCCTCAATTAAGGATGGACTTGGTTTTCGAAAGGAAACCAAGAACTTAACAAGCCAAAGGACTTCCAATCTCAACAAGGGGAAAGGGAAGGCTCCTATGGCTAGTAGTTCATATTTTGTACAAGATCAAAAGAACCATGGTTATCTCTATGCTAATGTCAAAAAAGTTTCTCATCATGATAAAAGTTATAATCATGTTGCTTTACCTATTTATCATGATTCACATGCAAAAAGTTTGCATCAAGCTATACTTATGCTTATAGTAGAAATAGGCCTAGGCGTAATCATGTTGTGTCTCATGCACCTAGGAAAACATGCAATAGTCCTACTACTGTTTATCATGCATGTAATGGCTCTTTTGTTCTCTCATGCAAAAATGCAAAGTGGTTGCTAGAAAGTTAGGATCTAAATGCAAGGGAGACAAGACTTGCATTTGGGTTCCATAAATTGTTGTGACTAACCTTGTAGGACCCAACAAGAGTTGGGTACCTAAAACCCAAGCTTAAATTCCTTGTAGGTTTATGCATCCGGGGGTTCAAGCTGGATTATCGACAGCAGATGCACAAACCACATGACGGGGGAGAAGAAAATGTTCACCTCCTACATCAAGAATAGGGATTCCCAGGATACTATTATCTTTGGAGATGGGAACCAAGGCAAGGTCAAAGGCTTAGGCAAGATAGCCATCACGAACGAGCACTCAATTTCAAATGTGTTTTTAGTAGAGTCGCTCGGGTACAACTTACTATCTGTAAGTCAATTATGTCATATGGGCTACAATTGTTTATTTACAAATATTGATGTATCTGTCTTTAGAAGAAGTGATGGTTCATTAGCTTTTAAGGGTTTATTAGACGACAAGCTCTATTTAGTTGATTTCTCAAAGGAGAATGCCGATCTAGATACATGCTTAATCGCTAAGACTAATATGGGCTGGCTTTGGCACCGCTGTCTAGCACATGTTGGGATGAAGAACCTTCATAAACTTCTAAAGGGAGATCATGTGTTAGAACTAACCGATGTCTGTTTTAAGAAAGACAGACCTTGTGCAGCGTGCCAAGCAAGGAAACAGGTGGGAAGCACTCATCACAGCAAGAATGTGATGACAACGTCAAGACCTCTGGAACTCCTTCACATGGATCTCTTCGGCCCCGTTGCCTATCTCAGCATCGGGGGAAGTAAGTATGGTCTTGTGATAGTTGATGATTTTTCCTGCTTCACTTGGGTATTCTTTTTGCAGGACAAATCCAAAACCCAAGGAACCCTAAAGCGCTTCTGTCACACCCGGTTTTGGAAGGCAAACCGAATGCGAACCATGTACGTGCCAGGATCAGAAACTCACGTACACATCGATTACATAATTGGACATCATCACACAATGCTTAAAATAAATAGCGGAAAGATATTTTATTACATCAAGATGTCCAAGACATCCACAGAGTCTAATACATAACCATCGTTCAACATAATTATCAAAGTGCGGAATTACGAAGCGTAGATGCTAAGCCTACACAGGCAGCTGACTGGGGGTTTGCCACTAAGAAAGAACTAGAACTCGTCGTAATCCTGAAACTCCTCGAAGTCATCCATGTTGCCAGCTTCACCTCCTGAGCACTGAGAATAGTGGGGACAACCTAGGGTGGGGGTGGTGTGTAAAGCAAGGGTGAGTACACATCAACGTACTCAGCAAATGTTCCGTTTGGCTAAAGTGGACTAGCTTTATGTGGAGTTGAGGTCAAGCAGTTGCTTTTAGGCTAGTCAAGTATTTATTATTATTAGTAGAGCCAAGTTTTAGTAATAAACCCAGTTATTACCCAAAAGTACCTCCTCAAAAGAGGAAATACCAAAGATCCGATTTTATAACATCATAGTTAATCATCAACATAAAAGTATCCAAAGTTCTTCTAATCAAAGAGGATCCCAAGGCTGCTCTTAACCGTGAGCTCCGCTGATATACCAGTTTTTAACACTCTGCACAGGTTGTACACTTTAACCACAAGTCGTGATTCCCATTCTGCCCGGAGATCATGACTCCCCATTGATCACTTCTAAGGTGACCTAGCAGGATCTCACTATGTAGCCTTTACAAAGACTCCCCTGGTGCATAGCTGCTCGTTAGGTTTTGCCAGTCGTACAAGCGCAGTACACCTCCCCAAGGTGGGTGACTAACAAAAACCAAATTGAATGAACCTCTGCACCCCAACCTTGGTAGAGCGAGCACTACGCCCCGGCCCCCATTGACGGCCCTCCAGCAAAGCCAACTACACCCCAGATTCATCTAATTAATCAGCTAAGGGCGTCCCATTCCACCCTCATGGTTGTACTGTTATTCCGGGTGGTCACTCCACGAACAGGTCCTTACGGAGAGGTTCTCAGGAAAAAGGCCTGAGCCCCCTAAGATATCACAAGATCATCCACAGGATAACAGTATCGTATCATAAAGGTTCACATCATGTTCATTGATTAAGTTAAGGCAATAGCAACATGCTAACCATGGTAAACCAAAAGGTAAATAAGGACAAGTGAATACAGACTAGTCAATCCTTAGGTTTCATAAAGTAATGCGTGACAGTGAATCATAAAGTATGTAGGAATTAATAGGTCAGAGGACACTTGCCTTCACCAGGTTGCTGCTTAGGGAGGTCTGTAACAACACACTCATGAACTTCAGACTGCTCGTTGTCTAAGTAAAGCGAGCATGCATTCAATACATTTGGAAAGTGCAGATGAACATCACACCAAACATGTACAAACATTAGAACACATCTTAAAAAGACATAATACTACATAGGGGATAATGAATTCAAAGTATAACATAAACTATGGCATACATTAACTTTATTTGAAAATAGATTATTATTTCCCTAAGTGTTATTTACAAGTACATAAGCATGGACCAATTTATTTTATTGTGACCTATAATTTAGAATAGAGATGAAACTATCATTAATCTCACAAGTTTAAACATGATTAAATCTCTAGGGTTCTCCTTTTATTTATTTTATTAAATAAATAAAACTACATCTATATTAGTTCATATTCAATCATAAAAAACTAGAATTTGCAGATAGTAAATGAAACCATTTTATTTAAACAGAGAATAATCCTATGAAAATTTTGCAATTTGAATCACCAAATTCAGAGTTCATATGCAAAAGATATGAAATAAACAAGTTTGGGAATTCAAAATATGGAATTAGGTCTAAATCTGTGAATATGTAAAAGTCCAGGGCTAAATCTGCAAGATTACAGGGGTCTGCGCGCGAAAACCAGGGATGGCGGGTTGATTTCCTAAAACCAGGGGGTTTCTTAAGCAAAACAGCCACGCGAAGGGGTATCGGGTGAATCTAACCGTTGGTTCAGAAACCGACGGCTAAGATTAGATCTGCGGCCGAGGGTGCGCGCGCGGGCAGGCGAGCGATGACAAGCAGGCCAGGGAGTGTCAGCGACAGAGGGGGAGAGCGCACTGACCGAGCGGGCCAGCGCTAGGGGGAAACGGACGGATGCAGGGGTCTGAGGGTGTCCAAACCGTTCAATCTAGATCGGACGGAGGGGGTCCGAAGGGGGTCCGAACCGTTCGATCAAGATCGGATGGAGGATGTTCGAGGGGGTCCGAGCCGTTCGATCAAGATCGGACGGGGGAAATCAGACCGGGAATGATGAGTGGCTGCGAATGGCACTGACAAGCGGGCCAGGGCGTGTCAGGCACGCGTGCGCGAAGCGGTATCCCGCGGTCTGGGCCGTTCAATCTGAATCAGACGGTGGGGAAATCAGACCGAGGGAAAACAGATGGCTGCGGGCAGCGTCGCTCCTCTCCGCGGCGGTGAGGTCACCGGAGTTGAGGGAGGCGTGGGCTAAGGTGGCTCCGGGGTCGCCGGAGTTGGGCAGAGGGGAAGAGGGCGCCGCAGCGGACTCGATGGCGGGGAAGAGGCCTTGAATCCACGGGAAGAGAGGGGAGAGCGGCGGTGAGGTGGCCTCGGGCGGGCCAGAGAAACTCCGGTGAGCCATTCCGACCATGGGGAAGGGACTTAAGGCACGCTAAGGCTTGGGCTAGCTTCAGCAGAGACAGGGGTGACACAGAGACCTACTCTAGTGAACTAAACCGGGCCAAATTAGCCGGCCACCGCGCGAGCACGGCGGACCACCGCGGCCGAACACCGGCGAGGGTGAAATTGGCCGAGCACAGGGCACAATAAGGGAAATTGGGCACAGGGACAGGTGTCTCACCTCGGGGCGGAGCTCGGGGAGGCTTGGCGCGGACTCTGGCGAGTTGGATGGCCGGGGACGCGGGCGCGGGTCTCCGGCGGCGGCTGGCGATGAGGGCAGAGCGCGGAGAGGGTGAGGGTGTGCAAAATGAGGTGAGGGGTGTGAGTGGGGCACCGGCGGGGCTATAAGAAGAGAGTTGGGCGTGTGGGCGGGCGCCGTGGCCGAGAAACCCAGCGACGTGCGCGAGTGTGCATGCGTCGGTCCACGGCGACGCGCGGAGAGGGTGGAGCTGACAGGGCTGGCCCACGACACAGAGAGAGAAAAGAGGGACGCTCGGGGCAACGGCTCGATGACTGGCGATCCGGGCCCACGAGACAGAGAGAGAGGGAGCGCGCGGGCGAAGGAAACTAGCGCCGACAGATCCGCCCCAGTGGGCAGAGAGTGAGAGAGAGAGAGAGCGCGTGCGGGAGAGGGGAACTGCCGCTGACAGGCGGGGTTCGCCTGTCAGGCGACGCAGGCGCACGGGCGCGCTGCCTGGCTGGGCTTAACTGGGCCGGATGGGCTGCTTCCTCCTTTTCTTTTTCTCTGGGTTTTCTAATTCCTTTTCTATTTCTTTTTCTATAGGGTTTTCAAATCCAAATTCAAACTAGGTTTCAAATTCAGATAAATTCAAACATGTGCAACACTCCAAAGAATATTTTAAGCTCAGCATTATGCAACATGTCATGATCCAAAATTTTTTAGCAAAATAAATAATTAAATCTCTCTAACTTAAGCTAATTCTACTTAAAAGGGATAAAGGGAGAGAGAATCTAGAGAGAGAAAACCTAGAGTGAGAAAAGGAAGAGTAACACCTGATTTTGGGTGATAATTAGAAAGAAATTTTATACCCCCAAAATCAGGGTGTTACAGCTTCTTAAGGAGAGCTTAAAATGAGTTTGAGCTAAAGGTGAAGAAGATAAGAAACGACAATGGGTCTGAGTTCAAGAATCTATAGGTTGAAGAATATCTTGAGGAGGAAGGAATCAAGCACGAGTTCTCTGCTCCCTACACACCACAACAAAATGGTGTGGTAGAGAGGAAGAACAAGACGCTAATCGACATGGCGAGAATGATGCTTGGAGAGTACAAGACGCCTGAGCGGTTTTGGTCGGAGGCTGTGAGCACAGCCTGCCATGCCATAAACCGACTCTATCTACACCGTCTCCTCAAGAATAATTCCTACGAACTCCTAACTGGTAACAAACCCAATGTTTCTTATTTCCGTGTATTTGGGAGCAAATGCTACATTCTGGTGAAGAAAGGTAGACATTCAAAATTTGCTCCCAAGGCAGTAGAAGGGTTTTTACTAGGATATGACTCAAATACAAAGGCGTATAGGGTCTTCAACAAATCATCAGGATTAGTTGAAGTCTCTAGTGATGTTGTATTTCATGAGACTAATGGCTCTCCAAAAGAGCAAGTTGATCTTGATGATGTAGATGAAGATGAGGTTCCAACGGCCGCAATGCGAACTATGGCAATAGGAGATGTACGACCGCAGGAGCTACAGGAACAAGATCAACCCTCTTACTCTACAATGGTGCATTCCCCAACTCAAGACGATGAATAGTGTCGGGGACCATAATTAGGGGTACCCTTAAGGCTCCTAATTCTCAGCTGGTAACCCCCATCAGCATGAAGCTGCAAAGGCCTGATGGGTGCGATTAAGTCAGGGATCAGTCCATTCGAGGGACACGATCACGCCTCACCCGAGCCTAGCCTCGGACAAGGGCAGCCGACCCCGGAGGATTTCCGTCTCGCCCGAGGCCCCCCTTTTAGCGGCGAACATATTCCCGGCTCGCCCGAGGCCCTGCCTTCGCTAAGAAGCAACCCTGACCGAATCGCCGCACCGACCGACCAAGTCGCAGGAGCATTTAATGCAAAGGTGGCCTGACACCCTTATCCTGGCACGCACCCCCCGCCGGCAGAGCCGAAGTGACCGCCGTCACTTCACCGCTCCACTGACCGGCCTGACGAAAGGACAGCGCCGCCTACGCCACACCGACTACAGTGCCACTGGACAGACTAAGACTGACAAGCGGTCAGGCCCTGCCGGAGGCACCATAGGAAGCTCCGCTTCGCCCGACCCAGGGCTCGGGCTAAGTCCCGGAAGACGGCGAACTCCGCTCCGCCCGACCCAGGGCTCGGACTCGGGCTAAGTCCCGGAAGACGGCGAACTCCGCCCGACCCAGGGCTCGGACTCGGGCTAAGTCCCGGAAGACGGCGAACTCCACCCGACCCAGGGCTCAGACTCGAGCTAAGTCCCGGAAGACGGCGAACTCCGCTCCGCCTGACCCAGGGCTCGGACTCGGGCTAAGTCCTAGAAGACGACGATCTCCGCTCCGCCCGACCCAGGGCTCGGACTCGGGCTAAGTCCCAGAAGACGACGATCTCCGCCTCGCCCGACCCAGGGCTCGGACTCGGGCTATGTCCCAGAAGATGACGATCTCCGCCTCGCTCGACCCAGGGCTCGGACTTGGGCTCGGCCCCAGAAGACGATGATCTCCGCCTCGCCCGACCCGGGGGCTCGGACTCAACCTCGGCTTCGGAGGAGCTTCCACATCGCCCAACCTAGGGCGTAGACCAGCCACGTCGACAGGATGCGCCATCATCACCCTACCCCGAGCTGACTCGGGCCGCAGGGAACAAGACCGGCATCCCATCTGGCTCGCGCCGCCAGATAGGCAATGATGGCGCCCCGCATGCTCTGTGACGACAGCGGCTCTCCGCCCCCTTACGGAAGCAAGAGGACGTCAGCAAGGGCCCAACCGCTCTGATAGCTGTCCCTCCGCCAAGCTCCATCGCTCCTTCGACGGCCACGACATCACACCAGCTGGGTGCCAAGATCTCTCCGGCTGCCACAACGGCATGTACCTAGGGCGCTAGCTCACCTCCGCTAGACACGTAGCACCCTGCTACACCCCCCATTGTACACCTAGATCCTCTCCTTACGTCTATAAAAGGGAGGACCAGGGCCCTCTTAGAGAGGGTTGGCCGCGCGGGGACGAGGACGAGAACAGGCGCTCGCCTGGAGCCGCTCGCTCCCTCTCCCGCGTGGACGCTTGTAACCCCCTACTGCAAGCGCACCCGACCTGGGCGCGAGACGAACACGAAGGCCGCGGGATTCCCACCTCTCTCACACCGGTCTCCGGCTGCCTCGCTCTCCCCCCTTCGCGCTCGCCCTCGCGCTCGACCCATCTGGGCTGGGGCACGCGGCGACATTCACTCGTCGGCCCAGGGACCCCCCGGTCTCGGAACGCCGACAGTTGGCGCGCCAGGTAGGGGCCTGCTGCGTGTTGACGAACAGGTTCCCGTCAAGCTCCAGATGGGCAGTCTCCAGCAACCTCTCCAACCCGGGACGGTGCTCCGTTTCGGGAGTCTTGAGTTCATGTCCCTCGACGACAGCTACGACATGATACTCCTTCCACCGCCGTGCGACAACAACAGTGGCGGCCGACAACCCGCCTGCCAGCGGCGGAATCGGCGACGTCTTCCCCGCATGGTGGAAGAGCAACCTTTGAGCTCACCCCGCCCTCTCCCCCGTCGACGGAGGAGGAGGCGGGGCAACCAAGGCCAAGCAGGAGACAGCGCCTCGTCGGCTGTCGAGCGAGTCGACGGTCCCGGCACCCCAACGGGGGGCGCACCAGGCGTCGACCTCGAGTTTGAGACGAAGGCGAGCGCCGTCTCCCCGCGACACGCCAATCCCGAGCAAGCGGACGACGCCAGCACGCTCGCGAAAAGCTTGCTGGATGTCACCCTCGTACCTGAGACGACGGCGCAGTCAGTCCCCGACGCGACCTTATCGCCGCCCGTCGACCAAAAGGTACCGATCGATTCCCATCCCGCGTCTTTTGGGTTCAGCCTCAACTCGTTTAGTGACTTCGCTTTGGCGGGCGCTCTCATAGAGGCAAATCCAGACCCTCTGGGGTTTCGTGTGCGGTCACCTTGGGACCGGCTGACGGACGTCTCGACCTACGGGCCCTCTGGGTCCGAGGAAGACGACGAACCCAGCATCTGTTGGGATTTCTCTGGACTTGGTAACCCCAGTGCCATGCAGGACTTCATGACCGCATGCGACTACTGCCTTTCCGACTGTTCCGACGGTGGCCGAAGCCTCAGCGATGAGGATCGCGGCCCAAGTCGCGAATGCTTCCATGTCGATCTAGGGGGTCCCCCCGAAGGCAGCCATCTCGGCATGCCGGAGGACGGTGACCTCCCTAGGACGGTGCCTCGCGTTGACATCCCACGGGAGCTAGCTGTGGTCCCCGTTCAGGCGGGGGGTCATGACCCACAGCTCGAGCAAATCCGCGGGGTGCAGGCCAGGCTCGACGAGGGAGCAGGAGCGCTGGAGCCGATCCGTCGGGACGTCGGGCAGGCATGGGCGGGCCAACCTTCGGCCGGAGAAATACGTCATCTACCCCAGGGCTTCCAGCACCGCATCGCCGACGACGTCAGGCTCAGGCCACCACCCGCATCCAGTGGGGTCGGCCAGAACCTGGCGGCAGCAGCAATGCTTCTTCGCGCGATGCCAGAGCCATCAACCACCGAGGGGCGGCGAATCCAGGGAGAACTCAAGAATCTCCTGGAAGGCGCCGCAGTCCGACGGGCCGAGAGCTCTGCCTCCCGAAGGCAGGGGTACCCCTCGGAACCTCATGCCGCGACTTCCCGATTCATGAGGGAAGCCTCGGTCTACACCAGGCGCACGCGCAACACCGCGCCTGCGGCCCCGGGTCGCCTCGGCAACGAGCACCACCACCGCGACCGATGGGCCCACCTCGACGAGAGGGTGCGCCGAGGCTACCACCCCAGGCGTGGGGGACGCTATGACAGCGGGGAGGATCGGAGTCCCTCGCCCGAACCACCCAGTCCGCAAGCCTTCAGCCGAGCCATCCGACAGGCGCCGTTCCCGACCCGGTTCCGACCCCCGGCTACTATCACAAAGTATTCGGGGGAGACGAGACCGGAACTGTGGCTCGCGGACTACCGTCTGGCCTGCCAGCTAGGTGGAACGGACGATGACAACCTCATCATCCGCAACCTCCCCCTGTTCCTCTCCGACTCCGCTCGCGCCTGGTTGGAGCACCTGCCTCCGGGCAGATCTCCAACTGGGACGACCTAGTCCAAGCTTTCGCCGGCAATTTCCAGGGCACGTATGTGCGCCCCAGGAATTCCTGGGACCTCCGAAGCTGCCGACAGCAGCCGGGAGAGTCTCTCCGAGACTACATCCGGCGATTCTCGAAGCAGCGCACCGAGCTGCCCAACATCACCGACTCGGATGTCATCGGCGCGTTCCTCGCTGGCACCACCTGCCGCGACCTGGTGAGCAAGCTGGGCCGCAGACCCCAACCAGGGCGAGCGAGCTGATGGACATCGCCACCAAGTTCGCCTCCGGCTAGGAGGCGGTCGAGGCTATCTTCCGAAAGGACAAGCAGCCCCAGGGCCGCCCATCGGAAGGTACTCCCGAGGCGTCAACTCAGCGCGGCGCCAAGAAGAAGGGCAAGAAGAAGTCGCAAGCGAAACGCGACGCCGCCGACGCGGACCTTGTCGCCGCCGCCGAGTACAAGAACCCTCGGAAGCCCCCCGGAGGTGCCAACCTCTTCGACAAGATGCTCAAGGAGCCGTGCCCCTATCACCAGGGACCGGTCAAGCACACCCTTGAGGAGTGCGTCATGCTTCGGCGCCACTTCCACAGGGCCGGGCCACCCGCAGAGGGTGGCAAGGCCCGCGACGACGACAAGAAGGAAGATCACCAGGCAGGAGAGTTCCCCGAGGTCCGCGACTGCTTCATGATCTATGGTGGGCAAGCGGCGAACGCCTCGGCTCGGCACCGCAAGCAAGAGCGCCGGGAGGTCTGCTCAGTCAAGGTGGCGGCGCCAGTCTATCTAGACTGGTCCGACAAGCCCATCACCTTCGACCGAGACGATCACCCTAACCATGTGCCGAGCCCGGGGAAATACCCGCTTGTCGTCGACCCAGTCATCGGCGACGTCAGGCTCACCAAGGTCCTCATGGACGGAGGCAGCAGCCTCAACATCATCTACGCTGAGACCCTCGGGCTCCTGCGTGTTGATCTGTCCTCTGTCCGGGCAGGCGCTGTGCCCTTCCATGGGATCATCCCCGGGAAGCGCGTCCAACCCCTCGGATAGCTCGACCTTCCCGTCTGCTTCGGAACACCCTCCAACTTCCGAAGGGAGACCCTGACGTTCGAGGTGGTCGGGTTCCGAGGGACCTACCACGCGGTACTGGGGAGGCCATGCTACGCGAAGTTCATGGCCGTCCCCAACTACACCTACCTGAAGCTCAAGATGCCGGGCCCCAACGGGGTCATCACCATCGGCCCTACGTACAAACACGCGTTCGAATGCGACGTGGAGTGCGTGGAGTACGCCGAGGCCCTCGCCGAGTCCGAGGCCCTCATCGCCGACCTGGAGAGCCTCTCTAAGGAGGTGCCAGACGTGAAGCGTCACGCCGGCAACTTCGAGCCAGCGGAGACGGTTAAGTCCGTCCCCCTCGACCCCAGCGGCGACACCTCCAAGCAGATCCGGATCGGCTCCGGGTTCGATCCCAAATAGGAAGCAGTGCTCGTCGACTTTCTCCGCGCGAACGCCGACGTCTTCGCGTGGAGTCCCTCGGACATGCCCGGCGTACCGAGGGATGTCGCCGAGCACTCGCTGGACATCCGAGCCGGAGCCCGACCCGTCAAGCAGCCGCTGCGCCGATTCGACGAGGAGAAGCGCAGAGCTATAGGCGATGTAACACCCGGATTTTAGGGATCCAAAACCCGGGGTTAACATAAACACCAGGTATGCTGGAACAAGTCTCATACATATGATGTATAGTGGCACAGGATCGAATGTCACAACTTTATATATAACAGGAGTTCTATACAAATAAATAGTTACATTATAAGGAGACAACGGTCCAGCAACCCAAAGTTGACTGGGAGACGACGGCCTAGACCTCTCACGAACTCATCGCAGCATCCTCCATGAGCATCATCCTGCGGTACCTGATCTTGACCTGTGGTGTATGTGAGACAGCAAGAGTGAGCTCACATACGTTCATCGCTCAACAAGTTGTGGGGAATAATGTGCATGAACTCGCCAAAGGTGGGAGCTCACGTGAAGTGTAAGGCTTACCAAAAAGGATGGTTAGAGCTGAGCATTGCTTTTAAAGTTGGTCAAAATTTTATTAGCAATTACTAAGTGTAAGTAAATACCAAACCCAATTAAGTAGTAGAACAAAAGTAACAACATCACCTGCAATGCAATGCATATGACAAATTGAATTTAGTTCCATAAATTAATCATGTGAGGGTCCGAGCTGCTCATGACCGTGAGCACGGCTAGTATACCAGTTTTACACTCTGCAGAGGTTGCGCATCTTTACCCACAAGTCGTGTATCCCATGTCGCCAGGGTTTGCAAGGCCCTTAGACACTTCCGAGGTGAATGGCTAGGGATCCACTACGAGGCCTTTACAAAGTTCCACTAGCTTCCGAAAACCCGCTACAGTTTATAGGAAGATCCAGTGCAGGAATCCCTTGCAGGACCGCCATCGCAGCAAAATCCTCCCGAGGGCCTCCCTACACTGACCTCTCCCCTACTGCCCTTGCCCCTTTCGGGTAAGGTAGTCTTCCACTAGCTTTCCTAATTAATCAGCCAAGGGCATCCCATACTACCCTTGTGGTAGCACTGTTTTCCCGGGTGGTCGCTCCATGTTCCAATTAACATAATGATCTTAACATGAACAATAAATAACAACTGATAACAAAAAGTGTAATCATGAATAGTGTATCTCCATACCCAAAACTACATATAGCACTAGCAAGTACTACCCAGAAAGATCAGTGGTGATCAAGGTATAAAGATAGACAAACTAGGGTAACCTATTGGGTCCCAGCAAATTAACCTATGCAGATTATTATGATTAATTAGAACATGAGTAGGTGAAAAGAAGTGATCAAGGGCACAACTTGCCTGGGCCTTGAGATTCCAGGTACCAGGATGATCTTCAGGTGACTCGTGACCTCGCACTAGTCGTAGCAATACAAACAAACAGTGTATAGGCAAGGTTAACATTACACCAAACATGTATGCCAAAATACATATTAATAATCTACTTATTAAAATAAGATCACAGGAAAAAGAATTATTAATTTTGGAGTTGTAGATTTTAAGTTATGAATTTTCAAAGGTTTTATGTGTTTAAAATGGATTAAGTGAGAGATTAAATTTCTAATTGTTTTCATGACAAAACAGAGGTTCTAGGTGATAGAGAATAAAATTACAAAATTTTAGAAACTGGAATGGTTCAATTTGGAGCTAGAATGAATTAGTTATGAATTAAATAAGTTTCTGGATTTATTTTAACACTAAAAATCATTTTCTAAATCATTTTCTATGATTTTATAACTCTCTGGACTGCGCCTCAATTAAACAGAAGCGCAGGGGGTTTAGCGCAAGAAATCCAAGACACAGGGAATAGTGTCCGAGGACGGCGGGTTCTTTTCTTAAAAGGTCGGGGTTTCTTTTGCATAATGTCATGGCCGAAAGGGTAAGATCTATTATGAGCCGTCCGATCCGTTATCAACGACCCAGATTATAACCCGAGCCCCGCGAACCGGTACGCGACCGCAACCGCCGGATGGAAGATCTACGGTGCAGATTTTAAATACTCCAAGTCTACTTCTATCCGCACATCGCCCGATCTACGGTCCAGATCTCACAGGGCGAATCGGTATCCCCCTGATCTAATCACAGCCGTTCCTGCCCCGATCGACGGCCGCGAACGCTTCTTCCCCAATTCAACCCGTGCCGCCCCATCCTGCCTCTGCGCACGGCGGAGGAGCCGCCGGAGTCCACGAAATCCGGCCACTCCGAGCGCCAGACTCCAATTCGACCGACACACGCAAGATTCGAGACGTCCCGATCCCGATTCTCCCCCCAATTTCGATCGTCACACGACGCAGACCCCAGGTCCACGGTGCTTCGCGGTTTAAGGCGGCCGGCGGTGCTCCGGTGTGAAATTCCGGGGGACACACGCCGAGATTTCCACACGGCGCTACTCCTACTACCTTCTAACAACTCCAACGAAGAGGTCGGTGCATACCTTGGTGTTCCGGCTGGCGCAGAGACCCAATTCCACGGCGCGGCGCGGATTGACGGTGGTGCGCCCACACCGGCGAGGAATCGGCGTCGATGCAGCGAAGCTCTACTCAAATTGAGCACCACACCCCACTCCCCGCCCACAGGCGATGCTCCGGTACACAAATGGGGGACGAAAACTCAGGTGGAGGGGTGGAGTCGACGGTGGCGGCGGTAGAGGGCAATGGCGGGCGAAACTTGCGTGAGGAGGCAGAAGGAGCCGGGGAAGAGGGGAGGTGAGTGGAACGAGTCGGCGACCGAAGCTTTTAAGCTCCCCAGCACGGTCCGCGTGGTCCGATTCCGGCGGGGAGCTCGCCGGGGATATCGGGGTCCGCCCGATAGTTAGGCGAGGGCGCGGTCGGGTTCGTTGGGGTCCGGGATGACATGTGGGGCCGGCCGAGCAGCGACACGGTGTGAGCGGCTACGCGGGTCCGCGCGGGCGAGTGACAGCGCTGTGGAGGCTGACAAGGTGGGGTCGAGCTGTCGGCGACGGGCGCGCGTGCGAAGTAAAGGAGGGCGCGTGCAGTGTGCGACCGACGAGTGGGGCCCGGGAGTCAGAGAGCGGGCGCGAGACATGGCTGAATACGCAGGGGTCGCTGACCAGTGGGGTCCCGGTGTCAGCGCGCGTGGAGCGCTCAGTTGGGCCGCGCGGAGGCCGAATGGTTAGGTGGGCCAAATCGAGGTAGCCGGCCCAGTTCAGTATTTTATCTTTTTCTTTTTATATTTTCTGTTTTCTTTTTCATTTCTCTTATCAAATTCAAACTTCAATCCAAATTCAAACTTTGTGGCACTTTATATACTGGATAATTATTTATTTTGATCATATCAATGGTGATGAAGTGATTTTAATGATAACCTTATTTGTATTGAATAATATTCCTTCCTCTTCTCTTATTTCAAACCCTAATTCCAATTCAAGTCAAACCAAGTTTTAGATTCTAGATTTCAAATTTATGCACAAGTTAAATTTTCACCTGATGTACAATTTCTACATAGTGTTTCTTCATTTATTTTATTATGGGTATTTACCTTTAAAAAGGTGAATTATAAAGTTGAATTATTTATCAATGGTATTTTGCTCAGATTTCTTTTATCATTTCCAAATTCAGAATTTTGGGTGTTACAAATCCTACCCCCCTTAAAAATAATCTCGTCCCCGAGATTTGTAAGAAAAGGGATGTATACTCATATTGTTCTCGGAACACATGCACAAACAAAGAAATCTCGGCATGATGCATAATAATAATTTTTTTTTTTAACAAAACATAGGGTCAATAGACCTTATTATTCCTTCTAAAATAGTATTATATCATCTACTAACTAAAGTAACACTCAGAGCTTACAAATAGTCGTAATCCATATATATGTTTATGTAGCTTGGTGGAACTGGTGGTTAGGAAAGCATGGGTGTATATATGTATGTCCACATTATTATGTAGGATAGAAGATGTCTTTAAAACATAGATGGGTTAGGTAAGGAAGTGTAGGGTAAGGAAAGACTCCATCCAAGATTTGTGGATCTTGACTCATCTTCCTCCTTGTCGAGGTTGAGCTGTTCTTTTTCAGACCTTGGTATCTTCATTCTTGGGGTTGCCACCAGAGTTAGGGACCTATAGTTAAGATAGATTTGTGGGTGACAAGTAGGTAGGGCAGCTAGTTTATTGGTCAAAATTTGGTTTGGTTGTTTGCCTCTAGATTGGTTGGATAGGTCATGTAACCTATCATGTGGGTCAAAATCTGGGTTGATGTCAAATGGTGGTTGATAGATTATGCAATCCATTAAGACTTTATTGATTGGGTAAGTTATGTAACTTGTTATATAGATCGAGTTGTTGTGTATGGCCAAGTTGATATAAGTCTCCAAATTAGGCTTAAATGATTTAGGAGTATGGCCTTATCCTTTCTACCAGCATTAAGTAACTCACACTAGATTAGACCATATTAAATTAGATATGATCTAGATTAGACTAGGTTAAGTTAGATAGATTTATCAGGGTAAGATATATCTTGTTAGGATATGTTAGAATCTTTTGAAATAGGATGGGGTATATAGTGTAGGTAGGTCAGAAGCTCTATTAGGTTAACATAGAGGGATTATGCATCTGTAGGATGGGTAAGGTAGTTGCATAAGGCCGAGTTGGTCTATCATTCTTAATTTAGTGCAGAGTGAATTAAGTTAAACATATTTTATAGGAGTAGAGTCTAATCCATTTTATCAGTATTAACTAGCATGTTTGATAAGTCACTTTAGATTAGATCATATTAGGTTAGATGAGATAACCAGTTTAACTAGATATGATCTAATTAATTTGCATTAGATTATGGTTGTTAATCTAGGGTGGTTAAGTATGCTTATTAGGATAACATCAATCCATAATGATAAGATAGAATCTTTTAAGGCCAGTTAGATCTTTATTAGGATGACATAAAAATCTCTTCAAGATAAGATGAGTATCTTTTTAGGATAAGATGGATTATATGATGTAGATAGGTTAGAATCTCTTCAAGATAAGATAAATCTATTAAGATAAGAGAAAACCTCTTAAGATAAGATGGATCTATATACATTAGGATAAGTTAAGTCCTTTTGAGATAAGATAGATTTATGAGTGTAGGGTAGAATCTCTTGAGATGAGATGAATCTATTAAGATAAGGGAGAATCTTTTAAGATAAGATGAATTGGTTAGAATGAGATCTTTTAGGATAAGTTAAATCTCTTAAGCTAGATATGTTCCAATGGGGACAATCTAGGTTGTCTAGTTATTTTATAAATATATTTTTATACCTATGTGTATATGCAGATGTAATTGTAGACATTACTCCACAACTCATCACACTCAATCAAAGATCCAAATCAGGCAAGTATCATAAGAACAAACATTCAAATACATAGACACTTATAAAAATAGTTTTGTTTTTGTTCCTAGGATTAGGTCTCCTATTCCTAAAGTTCACTTTAAGCACAGGATTTCAAAGTGTGAAATCCACATTTGTCCTTAGAATGAAAAAGGTAAGAATAATCAGAGTAAGGCGGAATTAGATGAGAAGAAGATTAAGATAAGTTTAGAAAAGAATCAGAGTAGCAAAGGTAAGTAGACAAGGGTTGTCCAGTTCTATCTAGGTTTCGTCCTACAGTCAACATTCCTCTGATACCACTTCTGTAACACCCGGATTTTAGGGATCCAAAACCCGGGGTTAACATAAACACCAGGTATGCTGGGACCAAGTCTCATACATATGATGTATAGTGGCACAGGATCGAATGTCACAACTTTATATATAACAGGAGTTCTATACAAATAAATAGTTACATTATAAGGAGACAACGGTCCAGCAACCCAAAGTTGACTGGGAGACGACGGCCTAGACCTCTCACGAACTCATCGCAGCATCCTCCATGAGCATCATCCTGCGGTACCTGATCTTGACCTGTGGTGTATGTGAGACAGCAAGAGTGAGCTCACATACGTTCATCGCTCAACAAGTTGTGGGGAATAATGTGCATGAACTCGCCAAAGGTGGGAGCTCACGTGAAGTGTAAGGCTTACCAAAAAGGATGGTTAGAGCTAAGCATTGCTTTTAAAGTTGGTCAAAATTTTATTAGCAATTACTAAGTGTAAGTAAATACCAAACCCAATTAAGTAGTAGAACAAAAGTAACAACATCACCTGCAATGCAATGCATATGACAAATTGAATTTAGTTCCATAAATTAATCATGTGAGGGTCCGAGCTGCTCATGACCGTGAGCACGGCTAGTATACCAGTTTTACACTCTGCAGAGGTTGCGCATCTTTACCCACAAGTCGTGTATCCCATGTCGCCAGGGTTTGCAAGGCCCTTAGACACTTCCGAGGTGAATGGCTAGGGATCCACTACGAGGCCTTTACAAAGTTCCACTAGCTTCCGAAAACCCGCTACAGTTTATAGGAAGATCCAGTGCAGGAATCCCTTGCAGGACCGCCATCGCAGCAAAATCCTCCCGAGGGCCTCCCTACACTGACCTCTCCCCTACTGCCCTTGCCCCTTTCGGGTAAGGTAGTCTTCCACTAGCTTTCCTAATTAATCAGCCAAGGGCATCCCATACTACCCTTGTGGTAGCACTGTTTTCCCGGGTGGTCGCTCCATGTTCCAATTAACATAATGATCTTAACATGAACAATAAATAACAACTGATAACAAAAAGTGTAATCATGAATAGTGTATCTCCATACCCAAAACTACATATAGCACTAGCAAGTACTACCCAGAAAGATCAGTGGTGATCAAGGTATAAAGATAGACAAACTAGGGTAACCTATTGGGTCCCAGCAAATTAACCTATGCAGATTATTATGATTAATTAGAACATGAGTAGGTGAAAAGAAGTGAT
The DNA here is from genome assembly GCA_029449295.1 of Zea luxurians. Taxonomy (NCBI): domain Eukaryota; kingdom Viridiplantae; phylum Streptophyta; class Magnoliopsida; order Poales; family Poaceae; genus Zea; species Zea luxurians. Next base: position 85,890,470 of record JAOPSE010000008.1, on the reverse strand, counting down.
CAAGGGCACAACTTGCCTGGGCCTTGAGATTCCAGGTACCAGGATGATCTTCAGGTGACTCGTGACCTCGCACTAGTCGTAGCAATACAAACAAACAGTGTATAGGCAAGATTAACATTACACCAAACATGTATGCCAAAATACATATTAATAATCTACTTATTAAAATAAGATCACAGGAAAAAGAATTATTAATTTTGGAGTTGTAGATTTTAAGTTATGAATTTTCAAAGGTTTTATGTGTTTAAAATGGATTAAGTGAGAGATTAAATTTCTAATTGTTTTCATGACAAAACAGAGGTTCTAGGTGATAGAGAATAAAATTACAAAATTTTAGAAACTGGAATGGTTCAATTTGGAGCTAGAATGAATTAGTTATGAATTAAATAAGTTTCTGGATTTATTTTAACACTAAAAATCATTTTCTAAATCATTTTCTATGATTTTATAACTCTCTGGACTGCGCCTCAATTAAACAGAAGCGCAGGGGGTTTAGCGCAAGAAATCCAAGACACAGGGAATAGTGTCCGAGGACGGCGGGTTCTTTTCTTAAAAGGTCGGGGTTTCTTTTGCATAATGTCATGGCCGAAAGGGTAAGATCTATTATGAGCCGTCCGATCCGTTATCAACGACCCAGATTATAACCCGAGCCCCGCGAACCGGTACGCGACCGCAACCGCCGGATGGAAGATCTACGGTGCAGATTTTAAATACTCCAAGTCTACTTCTATCCGCACATCGCCCGATCTACGGTCCAGATCTCACAGGGCGAATCGGTATCCCCCTGATCTAATCACAGCCGTTCCTGCCCCGATCGACGGCCGCGAACGCTTCTTCCCCAATTCAACCCGTGCCGCCCCATCCTGCCTCTGCGCACGGCGGAGGAGCCGCCGGAGTCCACGAAATCCGGCCACTCCGAGCGCCAGACTCCAATTCGACCGACACACGCAAGATTCGAGACGTCCCGATCCCGATTCTCCCCCCAATTTCGATCGTCACACGACGCAGACCCCAGGTCCACGGTGCTTCGCGGTTTAAGGCGGCCGGCGGTGCTCCGGTGTGAAATTCCGGGGGCACACGCCGAGATTTCCACACGGCGCTACTCCTACTACCTTCTAACAACTCCAACGAAGAGGTCGGTGCATACCTTGGTGTTCCGGCTGGCGCAGAGACCCAATTCCACGGCGCGGCGCGGATTGACGGTGGTGCGCCCACACCGGCGAGGAATCGGCGTCGATGCAGCGAAGCTCTACTCAAATTGAGCACCACACCCCACTCCCCGCCCACAGGCGATGCTCCGGTACACAAATGGGGGACGAAAACTCAGGTGGAGGGGTGGAGTCGACGGTGGCGGCGGTAGAGGGCAATGGCGGGCGAAACTTGCGTGAGGAGGCAGAAGGAGCCGGGGAAGAGGGGAGGTGAGTGGAACGAGTCGGCGACCGAAGCTTTTAAGCTCCCCAGCACGGTCCGCGTGGTCCGATTCCGGCGGGGAGCTCGCCGGGGATATCGGGGTCCGCCCGATAGTTAGGCGAGGGCGCGGTCGGGTTCGTTGGGGTCCGGGATGACATGTGGGGCCGGCCGAGCAGCGACACGGTGTGAGCGGCTACGCGGGTCCGCGCGGGCGAGTGACAGCGCTGTGGAGGCTGACAAGGTGGGGTCGAGCTGTCGGCGACGGGCGCGCGTGCGAAGTAAAGGAGGGCGCGTGCAGTGTGCGACCGACGAGTGGGGCCCGGGAGTCAGAGAGCGGGCGCGAGACATGGCTGAATACGCAGGGGTCGCTGACCAGTGGGGTCCCGGTGTCAGCGCGCGTGGAGCGCTCAGTTGGGCCGCGCGGAGGCCGAATGGTTAGGTGGGCCAAATCGAGGTAGCCGGCCCAGTTCAGTATTTTATCTTTTTCTTTTTATATTTTCTGTTTTCTTTTTCATTTCTCTTATCAAATTCAAACTTCAATCCAAATTCAAACTTTGTGGCACTTTATATACTGGATAATTATTTATTTTGATCATATCAATGGTGATGAAGTGATTTTAATGATAACCTTATTTGTATTGAATAATATTCCTTCCTCTTCTCTTATTTCAAACCCTAATTCCAATTCAAGTCAAACCAAGTTTTAGATTCTAGATTTCAAATTTATGCACAAGTTAAATTTTCACCTGATGTACAATTTCTACATAGTGTTTCTTCATTTATTTTATTATGGGTATTTACCTTTAAAAAGGTGAATTATAAAGTTGAATTATTTATCAATGGTATTTTGCTCAGATTTCTTTTATCATTTCCAAATTCAGAATTTTGGGTGTTACAGGCGAGGAGATTCACAAGCTAATGGCGGCAGGGTTCATCAAAGAGGTATTCCATCCCGAATGGCTTGCCAACCCTGTGCTTGTGAGAAAGAAAGGGGGGAAATGGCGGATGTGTGTAGACTACACTGGTCTCAATAAAGCATGTCCGAAGGTTCCCTACCCTCTACCTCGCATCGACCAGATCGTGGATTCCACTGCTGGGTGCGAAACCCTGTCTTTCCTCGATGCCTACTCGGGGTATCATCAAATCAAGATGAAAGAGTCCGACCAGCTCGCGACTTCTTTCATCACACCCTTCGGCATGTACTGCTATGTCACCATGCCGTTCGGTTTGAGCAATGCGGGCGCGACGTACCAGCGGTGCATGAACCATGTGTTCGGCGAACACATTGGCCGCACGGTCGAGGCCTACGTCGATGACATCGTAGTCAAGACGAGGAAAGCCTCCGACCTCCTTTCCGACCTTGAAACGACATTCCGATGTCTCAAGGCAAAAGGCGTCAAGCTCAATCCCGAAAAGTGTGTCTTCGGGGTGCCCCGAGGCATGCTCTTGGGGTTCATCGTCTCCGAGCGGGGCATCAAAGCCAACCCGGAAAAAATCGCGGCCATTACCAGCATGGGGCCCATTAAGGACTTGAAAGGCGTACAGAGGGTCATGGGATGCCTCGCGGCTCTGAGCCGTTTCATCTCACGCCTCGGCGAAAGAGGTCTACCTCTGTACCGCCTCTTAAGAAAGGCCGAGTGCTTCACTTGGACCCCTGAGGCCGAGGAAGCCCTCGGGAACCTGAAGGCGCTCCTCACAAAGGCGCCTATCTTGGTGCCCCCAGCTGCCGGAGAAGCCCTCCTGGTCTACGTCGCCGCGACCACCCAGGTGGTTAGCGCCGCGATTGTGGTCGAGAGGCAAGAAGAGGGGCATGCGCTGCCCGTTCAGAGGCCAGTCTACTTCGTCAGCGAGGTACTGTCCGAAACCAAGATCCGCTACCCACAAGTCCAGAAGCTGCTGTACGCGGTGATCCTAACGCGACGGAAGCTACGACACTACTTCGAGTCTCATCCGGTAACTGTGGTGTCATCCTTTCCCCTGGGGGAGATCATCCAGTGCCGAGAGGCCTCGGGTAGGATTGCAAAGTGGGCGGTGGAGATCATGGGCGAGACAATCTTGTTCGCTCCTCGGAAAGCCATTAAGTCCCAGGTCTTGGCGGACTTCGTGGCTGAATGGGTCGACACCCAGCTACCGACGGCTCCGATCCAACCGGAGCTCTGGACCATGTTCTTCGACGGGTCACTGATAAAGACAGGAGCCGGCGCAGGCCTACTCTTCATCTCACCCCTCGGAAAGCATCTACGCTACGTGCTACGCCTCCACTTCCCGGCGTCCAACAATGTGGCCGAATATGAGGCCCTGGTCAACGGGTTGCGGATCGCCATCGAGCTAGGGGTCCGACGCCTCGATGCTCGTGGTGACTCGCGGCTCGTCATCAACCAAGTCATGAAGAACTCCCATTGCCGTGACCCGAAGATGGAGGCCTACTGCGATGAGGTTCGGCGCCTGGAAGACAAGTTCTACGGGCTCGAGCTCAACCACATCGCTCGGCGCTACAACGAGACTGCGGACGAGCTGGCTAAAATAGCCTCGGGGCGAACGACGGTTCCCCCGGACATCTTCTCCCGAGACCTGCATCAACCTTCCATCAAGATCGACGACACGTCCGAGCCCGAGGTACCCTCGGCCCAGTCCGAGGCGCCCACGGCTCAACCCGAGGCGCCCTCGGCTGAGTCCGAGGCACCCTCAGCTCGACCCGAGGCACCCTCGGTTCAGTCCGAGGTATCCTCGGCCCCCGAGGGTGAGGCACTGCGCGTCGAGGAGGAGCAAAGCGGGGTCGCGCCTAATCAAAACTGGCAGACCCCGTACCTGCAATATCTCCACCGAGGAGAGCTGCCCCTCGACCGAGCCGAGGCTCAGCGGGTGGCGCGGCGCGCCAAGTCGTTCGTCTTGCTGGGAGATGAGAAGGAGCTCTACCACCGCAGCCCCTCAGGCATCCTCCAGCGATGCATCTCCATCGCCGAAGGTCAGGAACTCCTGCGAGAGATACACTCGAGGGCTTGCGGCCATCACGCAGCGCCTCGAGCCCTTGTCGGGAACGCTTTCCGACAAGGCTTCTACTGGCCGATGGCGGTGGCCGACGCTACCAGAATCGTCCGCACCTGCGAAGGGTGCCAATTCTACGCGAGGTAGACCCATCTGCCCGCTCAGGCTCTGCAGACGATACCCATCACCTGGCCTTTTGCGGTGTGGGGTCTGGACCTCGTCGGCCCCTTGCAGAAGGCACCCGAGGGCTACACGCACCTGCTGGTCGCCATCGACAAATTCTCCAAGTGGATCGAGGTCCGACCCCTGAACAGCATCAGGTCCGAGCAGGCGGTGGCGTTCTTCACCAACATCATCCATCGCTTCGGGGTTCAGAACTCCATCATTACCGACAACGGCACCCAGTTCATCGGCAGAAAGTTCCTGGACTTCTGCGAGAATCACCACATCCGGGTGGACTGGGCCGCCGTGGCTCATCCCATGACGAATGGGCAGGTGGAGCGTGCCAACGGCATGATTCTACAAGGGCTCAAGCCTCGGATCTACAACGACCTCAACAAGTTCGGCAAGCGATGGATGAAGGAACTCCCCTCGGTGGTCTGGAGTCTGAGGACAACACCGAGCCAAGCCACAGGCTTCACGCCGTTCTTTCTAGTCTATGGGGCCAAAGCCATCTTGCCCACAGACTTAGAATACGGCTCCCCGAGGACGAGGGCCTACACCGACCAAAGCAACCAAGTCAGCCGAGAAAACTCGCTAGACCAGCTGGAGGAGGCTCGAGACCAGGCCTTGCTACACTCGGCGCGGTACCAGCAGTCCCTGCGACGCTACCACGCCCGAGGGGTCCGGTCCCGAGACCTCCAGGTGGGCGACCTGGTGCTTCGGCTGCGACAAGACGCCCGAGGGCGGCACAAGCTCGTGCCTCCCTGGGAGGGGCCATTCGTCATCGCCAAGGTTCTGAAGCCTGGAACATACAAGCTGGCCAACAGCCAAGACGAGGTCTACGACAACGCCTGGAACATCCAACAGCTACGTCGCTTCTACCCTTAAGATGTTTTCAAGTTGATCATATACCTCGCACCCACGCAAAGTTTAGTCATCAAGGAAGGGTCGGCCTCGCCTCGGCAAAGCCCGACCCTCCCTCGGGGGCTAAAAGGGGGGGGAACCCCCTCTGTGTCGAAATTTTCCTCGAAAAAAGATCTTTTCTGCCAGAATGTCTTTCGCGCTTTTTGGCTACTTCGAAAGTGGATCCTGAAAACGACGGAGTACACGTAAGCAGCCAAGGCTGACCGAGCCGAGGGACTCCTACGCCTCTGGGATACGGATACCTCACTCATCACCTTCTGCGATAAGTAACTCACGTTGGGATAAGTGATTCTGCGGACCGAACAAGTCTTCACGCCCGAAAGCTCTTCTGCCGAAGCGATCCTCCGAGCCTTCTCGACTGCGTCGGTGACAGAGCCCCATGGATGGGTAAGAGTGCGCGTAAGCGGCAAGGTCGACCGAGCCGAGGGACTCCTACGCCTCCGGGATACGGATACCTCACTCATCACCTTCCGCGAGAAGCAACTCTTGCTCGCACAAACATTTCTGTTACCAACAAAAAAGTCCAGATACTCGAAATAAAAGGAAAAGAGACGCAGCTTTACAACACGGCGAGGGTGTGTTTAGGCCTCGGCGGCCGCAGGAAACACACGCTACAAGACAATCTGATCCTGCAGGCTCGGATCTTGACGGCTGAAGGGAGCAGCAGCACCCTTGGCATCGACGACACCTTCGGCGAGGGCCGACCTAGCCTCGGACGGCGACGCGGTCCGAGGATCTCCGCTCTGGAGGACGACGTCATCACCACGCCCGGGCCATCGCCGCTAGGGTCTTCTCCGGGAATCCGACCTGAGCAGGCGGCTCAGCCGGTCGCCCTGGGGCCTCGGCCAGTTACCTTCCAAGGACGTCAGCCCGACCCGAGGCCTCGGCTGGTCAATTCCGGCGTCGGTCCCGCCGACGGACGACCCGGCCAGGCTCCGGCCAACCAGGTTTCCTTTTCAAGCCAACTCTGCCTCTGCCCATGTTGACGCCGCTACCCCTGGCCTCGGCTCATCGAAGAGCGGCCGAGGGGTTCCTTTTACTAAGTTAGAGAAGCCTCGGACAACAAGGCCGACCGAGCCGAGGAACTCCTACGCCTCCGGGATACGGATACCTCACTCGTCACCTGTACACGGGGCGACTCACGCTTGGTGAAGCGGTTCAGACAACCAACAGGCAAGTTTCAGTGCTCGGAAAGGAGGAAAATACACGGCTCCGTGCCGAAACTACATACATGTTCAGGCCCCGACAGCCACAATGAACAAAAACACTGGCACTCAAGGCGCCATTACAAACGGAACTCCGGTTCCGTCCCCGTGGGTATGGACAACCCCCACGACGGGGAAGCCCGTGGAGCGACAAGCTCTGGGCGAATCACCAGCAAACGCGGGTCACCCCAAGGCGCATCGGCAGGTCCTCACTCCTGTCCTCGCCACGCAAGCGAGGAAGAGGACGGAATGTTGCATCCTAGCTGGACAGCAACAGCCCGCCTCCCCCAGCATGACTGGAGGACGTCTCCTCCGCAGAACTGGAGGATGGTCTCCACCACCAGAAGCTGGAAGAGGAGGCGGTCGACCGACCCGCGCAGGGGGCAGAGCACCGGCTTGGCCCGGGCCCCGTCCCAGCGGGGATGATGAAGACCAGCTGGTGGCAGGGCAAAGACCACAGCCCAGCTTGCTCCTCCCCATCCAGGGGCTGGTGGTCACCGTCTTGGGTGACCCCCAGCGAGGGGAGCGGCCGGGCCGGCTGATGAAAATCCTTGAAGCCGAACGATGGCTGAAAGGTACCAACTCCCACGGAGTTGCGTTCCCCCAACGACGAGGCGGAAAGACAGCGGATCTCCCCCACCCGGGGGCCTGGAAGGTGGAAAGACACGATGCATAAGGGAGCGCGAAGACATGGTCGCCCTCCAAAGGGGTCACCCTCCTTTTAAGGACGGTTCTCCCTACTCGCGCCCCCAGCCGTCACGGGCTGAGTCTTCTCCAACACACTCCAAGGTCCTCCCCTACGGCGCGGGGGCTGGGTCCCACACGTCATGCAAGCCAACTCAGGGCAGAAGAAGCCAAACCGCCGCGTGCGGTGCACACAACCGCCCAGCGGTTACAAGCGACCCTCCACTTTTGCCCAGACCAACGGGCGAAAGGGTGGGCAGCCATGCAGGCGGCATGCAACCGCGCCAAGTGGGCGCGCTCCTCCGACTCCCAACACGCCCGGTATAGAGGCCCAGGCCCACGCGTCGTGCAACCGGTGCGCCGTTTGCTACGTGTGAGTAACTGCATCGCCACCCGCACCACCACCGCACCTCCTCGACTGTGGAACCAATACCGCGACTCGAGGCGACCCGGCGCGCGACCCAGCAGTGCCAGCCTGGTGCGATGGTCAACACGGCTAGAAGTGGGCCGACAGTAATGGCGGTGGCAGGCGAGCAGGCGCAGCGGTCGCGTCGTCAGCCAAGCTTACGTCCCATCCGGGGGCAGCGAGAGAACCCTCTCCCACGGCGTTAAGACGACGCGCCCATGATCCGTTCCTCGAACGGCTCGCGCACGCGCAACGGTCGCCTCTCCAACCACTCGCCCCGTCACATTAACTCCGCGACGGGACACGCGGTGCCTCTGGCAGGAGAAGTAGGCGACGCTTCCCCTTCGCCAAAATGAACGCGTCCAAAAAGGTACGCTGCGTCGTTCGATTTCGTATCCTTTTCCATTTTTCTTCTTTCTCTCTCTTGCAACAGGGACCGGGAAAGGGGGATACCCTGAAAAGGATCCTTCCCCGAGAAGGAACCAGGCTCCAAGCCCCCCTACTGATTAGAGGTTCGAAAGCTGGCCCCCCGGAAGGGTTCAACAGCCGCTTCAGATCGCGTGGGCCCTACACCCACTACTGGTCAGGGGTTCAAAGGCCGGCCCCTCGAAAGGGTTTAACGACCGCCTCAGGCTGCTCGGGCTCCGCGCCTAATACTGATCAGGGGTTCGAAGGCTGGCCCCCGAAGGGTTCACAGCCGCCTCAGACGCCGAGCGAGGGATGACCATGGGTACGTTCGATACATAACCAAGGCTCGGGCTGCGCTCCCGAGGTACCCTAGGACATTTCCGAGACCGGCGGGAACGATCTTGTAACATAATCCCACTAGAGGGAGGCATCGAGCCCTCGGACCCCGTCGCCAGGGGACCGGGTCTGGCAGATCACCCGCAGGTACTTTTGGGCGTGCCTCTGGGCCCCTAGCCGACCCCTAACGAACGGGGCATGGACGTCCACTCGGATTACCCGCTTGCAGCTCGTCGGAGACACCATGTTCGACGCCCATCGAGGGCAACATGGCGCTTTCCCCCCATCCTCCTTGCGGAAAGGCGACGCAGGGGCGTATGCAAAAAAGCCGAGTCTAACCCTGACCGCCATCTCGCTCTGTGCAGAGGCTCGGGGGCTGCTCTCGCAAACCCGGCTCCGGCCGAACCGTTGACAGCGTCAACATACCAGCCCGAGAACTTGGGACCCGACCGTACACCTGGGCTACGGCCAGTTCGCATGAGGGAACGACCAGACCAGCCGAAGCACTACGTGAGGCAGTAAGACCTCGAAGGAGTGAAACCACTCCTCCGAGGCCTTGGGGGCTACACCCGGCGGGTGCGCTCGCGCGCACCCACCGGAACAAAATGCAACCGAGAAAGGCTGGTCCCCTTGCAAAAAGGTGCGACGAAAGCCTCCAAGCGAGTGCAAACACTCCCTTCGAGGCTCGGGGGCTACTGTCGGGGACCATAATTAGGGGTACCCTCAAGGCTCCTAATTCTCAGCTGGTAACCCCCATCAGCATGAAGCTACAAAGGCCTGATGGGTGCGATTAAGTCAGGGATCAGTCCATTCGAGGGACACGATCACGCCTCACCCGAGCCTAGCCTCGGACAAGGGCAGCCGACCCCGGAGGATTTCCGTATCGCCCGAGGCCCCCCTTTTAGCGGCGAACATATTCCCGGCTCGCCCGAGGCCCTGCCTTCGCTAAGAAGCAACCCTGACCGAATCACCGCACCGACCGACCAAGTCGCAGGAGCATTTAATGCAAAGGTGGCCTGACACCCTTATCCTGGCACGCACCCCCCGCCGGCAGAGCCGAAGTGACCGCCGTCACTTCACCGCTCCACTGACCGGCCTGATGAAAGGACAGCGCCGCCTACGCCACACTGACTACAGTGCCACTGGACAGAGTAAGACTGACAAGCGGTCAGGCCCTGCCGGAGGCACCATAGGAAGCTCCGCTTTGCCCGACCCAGGGCTCGGGCTCGGGCTAAGTCTTGGAAGACGGCGAACTCCGCTCCGCCCGACCCAGGGCTCAGACTCAGGCTAAGTCCCGGAAGACGGCGAACTCCGCCCGACCCAGGGCTCGGACTCGGGCTAAGTCCCGGAAGACGGCGAACTCCGCTCCGCCCGACCCAGGGCTCGGACTCAGGCTAAGTCCCGGAAGACGGTGAACTCCGCTCCGCCCGACCCAGGGCTCGGACTCGGGCTAAGTCCCAGAAGACGACGATCTCCGCCTCGCCCGACCCAGGGCTCGGACTTGGGCTAAGTCCCAGAAGACGACGATCTCCGCCTCGCCCGACCCAGGGCTCGGACTTGGGCTCGGCCCCAGAAGACGACGATCCCCGCCTCGCCCGACCCGGGGGCTCGGACTCAACCTTGGCTTCAGAGGAGCTTCCACATCGCCCAACCTAGGGCGTAGACCAGCCACGTCGACAGGAGGCGCCATCATCACCCTACCCCGAGCTGACTCGGGCCGCAGGGAACAAGACCGACGTCCCATCTGGCTCGCGCCGCCAGATAGGCAATGATGGTGCCCCGCATGCTCTGTGACGACGGCGGCTCTCCGCCCCCTTACGGAAGCAAGAGGACGTCAGCAAGGGCCCAATCGCTCCAACAGCTGTCCCTCCGCCAAGCTCCATCGCTCCTTCGACGGCCACGACATCACACCAGCTGGGTGCCAAGATCTCTCCGGCTGCCACAACGGCATGTACCTAGGGCGCTAGCTCACCTCCGCTAGACACGTAGCACCCTGCTACACCCCCCATTGTACACCTGGATCCTCTCCTTACGTCTATAAAAGGGAGGACCAGGGCCCTCTTAGAGAGGGTTGGCCGCGTGGGGACGAGGACGAGAACAGGCGCTCGCCTGGAGCCGCTCGCTCCCTCTCCCGCGTGGACGCTTGTAACCCCCTACTGCAAGCGCACCCGACCTGGGCGCGAGACGAACACAAAGGTCGCGGGATTCCCACCTCTCTCACGCCGGTCTCCGGCCGCCTCGCTCTCCCCCCTTCACGCTCGCCCTCGCGCTCGACCCATCTGGGCTGGGGCACGCGGCGACATTCACTCGTCGGCCCAGGGACCCCCCGGATTCAGAACGCCGACAAATAGGTACCTCAAGAAGAGGGGCAGGATCAAGGGGGAGCATAGGAAGAACAGGTTATGGAGGAAGAAGCATCACGGGCCCCTCCAACTCAAGTCCGAACGGCGATCCAAAGAAATCACCCCGTTGATCAGATTCTGGGTGACATCAGCAAGGGAGTAACTACTCGCTCACGATTAGCTAATTTTTGTGAGCATTACTTGTTTGTCTCTTCTATTGAGCCTTTCAGGGTAGAAGAGGCCTTGCAGGATTCAGACTGGGTGTTGGCTATGCAGGAAGAGCTCAACAACTTCAAAAGAAATGAAGTATGGAGCCTGGTGCCACGTCCAAAGCAAAATGTTGTGGGAATCAAATGGGTGTTCCGTAATAAGTAAGACAAACACAGAGTGGTGACAAGGAACAAGGCTCGACTTGTGGCAAAAGGTTATGCCCAAGTCGCAGGTTTGGATTTTGAGGAGACTTGTGCTCCTGTGGCTAGGTTAGAATCAATTCGGATTTTATTAGCCTATGCTGCTCACTATTCCTTTAAGATGTTCCAAATGGACGTGAAGAGCGCTTTTCTCAATGGACCAATCAAAGAGGAGGTATACGTGCAACAACCCCCTGGCTTTAAGGATGACAGGTATCCCGACCACGTGTATAAGCTCTCTAAGGCGCTCTATGGACTTAAGCAAGCCCTAAGAGCATGGTATGAATGCCTTAGAGATTTTCTAATTGCTAATGCTTTCAAGGTTGGGAAAGCTGATCCTACTCTATTTACAAAGACTTATGATGGTGATCTTTTTGTTTGCCAAATATATGTCGACAACATAATATTTGGTTCTACTAACCAAAAGTCTTGTGAGGAGTTTAGCAGGGTAATGAAGCAGAAAATTGAGATGTCAATGATGGGCGAGTTGAACTACTTCCATGGTTTTCAAGTGAATCAACTCAAGGAAGCCACCTTCATCGCCCAAACTAAGTACACTCAAGATCTTCTCAAGTGGTTTGGGATGAAGGATGCTAAGCCCGCAAAGATACCGATGGGAACTGACAGACATCTCGACCTCAACAAAGGAGGTAAGTCCATTGATCAAAAGGCATACTGGTCAATGATAGGTTCATTACTTTATCTTTGTGCTAGTAGACCGGACATTATGCTTAGTGTATGCATGTGTGCTAGATTTCAATCTGACCCCAAGGAATGTCACCTTGTGGCCGTTAAGCGAATTCTTAGATATTTAGTTTCTACGCCTTGCTTCGGGATCTAGTATTCAAAGGGGTCTACCTTTGACCTAATCGGATACTCAGACTCCGACTATGCCGGGTGCAAGGTTGATAGGAAGAGCACATCAGGGACGTGCCAATTTCTAGGAAGGTCCTTGGTGTCCTGGAGCTCTAAGAAACAAACATCCGTTGTCCTATCCACCGCCGAGGCCGAGTACGTTGCCGCAGGACAGTGTTGCGTGCAACTGCTTTGGATGAGGCAAACCCTCCGGGACTTTGGCTACAATTTGAGCAAAGTCCCACTCCTATGTGACAATGAGAGTGCAATTTGCTTGGCGGAAAATCCTGTTGAGCACAGCCGCACTAAGCACATAGACATCCAGCATCACTTCCTGAGAGACCACCAGCAAAGGGGAGATATCGACATTTACCATATTAGCACCGAGAACTAGCTAGCCGATATCTTCACCAAGCCTTTAGATGAGAAAAGGTTTTGCAGGTTGCGCAGTGAGCTAAATGTCTTAGATTCACGTAACTTTGATTGATCTAAAGCATACATGTGTTCTATACCTTTGATCATGTTATTTTAAGCTTTATTTGCTTATATTTGGTGCTCAAGTTGTACGAGTCATCCCCAGACCTCACAAGTCCTTATGCAAATGATGGACATGTTTAGGGGGAGATGCTAACTTGTTTGTTTGAGTGCACTTGAAGTAGTCTCAAAGGAACATTGAAAGGGAAAATGAACTTGGACGAAGAAAAGACTTCCACTGCACTCCGATATACATGTATCTTCTTCAACATTCATACTAATGATCTCATTGCCTTTTTGCTCTTATTTGACATTTTGGTGAGGCAATGAGGTTAAAGGGCTAAAAGTTATCCCGTTTTGGTGCTTAATGCCAAAGGGGGAGAAATTGAGGCCAAAACAAATGGATCAGCCAACCACTTGTGAATTTCAAAAATAGTAGAGTTAGAATTTGAATTTTGTCCAAATTACTCTCATTGCAAAATTTGGTCTCTTATGGGGGAGAATTTTGATTATGAGAAAAAGGGGGAGTTTTTGGCACTTGATCAAAATTTCTCTTGAAACACCTCTCTATTTGCCCAAACAAGTGTGTTTGACTTAGAGATAGGAAAAAGAATTTGATTTGTGAAAACAAACCAAGTGGTGGCAAAAGTGATCCAAATATGCCAAATCCTAAGTAAAGAAAATTTGGTCTTCAATTTGCACCCTTTTAGTTGCTTTTTAATGTGTTGGCAAAAATCACAAAAAAAAGGGGAGATTGAAAGGGAAATGTGCCCTTGGGCCATATCTATAAATGTTTTGGTGATTAGATGCCCAACATATTGTTTTAAGTTCATATGCACTAAGTGATTTAGAAGTGCACATCAAGAACCAAAGTATGTTTGTAGCCCTAGTAAATTGCTTTTGGGTACTAACATGTTTATCTAAGTACTAGAGACATTGCCGAGAAAAGAGGAAAAGAAGTGAAGAAGAATTGGCTATGTTCATCCAAACCAGCACCAGCCTGTGGCGCACCGGACTGTTTGGTGGTGCACCGGACAGTGTCCGGTGCCCAGACTGGCCCGGCGGCGAACTCGCTGCTCTCGGAAATCGGCGGGGGCGACGTGGCTATAAATCACCGGACTATCCGGAGGTGCACCGAAATGTCCGATGAGCCATCAGCGCCCGCGCTCAAGACTCCGGCGACGAACTCATCGCTCTCGAGAAAAAGTTAAGACGCCGTGGCTAAAATTCACCGGACTGTCCGGTGAGCCAACGACGCTCGCGGCCAACGGTCGGCTGCATAATCAGCGGACGGCGCGTGGCCTGCGCCAACGGTCGGTTGGTCACACCGGACAGTGTCCGATGCGCCAACGGGACCGAAGGGCCAACGGTCAACTGCGCCAGAAAAGGAAGGAGATCGAGCACCAGACAGATACTGTTCATGTCCGGTGGTGCACCGGACTGTCCGGTGCGCCACCCGACAGAAAGCAAGAATTTCCTTCCAATTTGATTTCCAACGGCTCCTAGCTGCCTTGGGGCTATAAAAGGGACCCTAGGCGCATGGAGCAGTACACCAAGCATTCTCTGAACAATCTAAGACGTCTAGACTCTGCCGCCACACATTTGGATCGCTATGTTAGAGATTTGAGCATCTTTCGAGTCGAGAACTCCTGCGCTGTGTTTTTGTGCTCAAGTCTTGGATTGTGTGCGTGTGTTTGCTGCGTATGAGTCTTGCGTGTGTTGTTTTCCTCCCTTACTCTTGTGCTTCTCTTGTGATCAATATTGTAAGGGCGAGAGGCTCCAACTTGTGGAGATTCCTCGCAAATGGGAAAAGAACTCTAAAGAAAAAGACCGTGGTATTCAAGTCGATCATTGGATCACTTGAAAGGGGTTGAGTGCAACCCTCGTCCGTTGGGACGCCACAACGTGGAAGTAGGCAAGTGTTACTTGGCCGAACCACAGGATAAAACACCGTGCTCTTGCGTTGCTTTTCTCTGTGATTGATTACTTCTCAAGAGCCCACTCTATAGCAACTTGGTTTAGTCTAACTAACATTTTATAAACCAAGTTCGTGCTATTAGTATTGAATTTTGCAGGACCACCTATTCACCCCCCTCTAGGTGCTCTCAAAAACTCCCCCCATATATGTGGAAAGCACTATTCATTCGTATACGTTAATTACGCCATTTCTTTGCGTTATTAACCATGCTTAAGCTCCTTAATATGATAACAATATATATTATGGTAGTATAAATACTCTGTGTTTTTGTAAATTTCAAAACTGATAAAATATGTTAAATAATAGGAGAACTGGATAGGGGAAATGGTTGAAGACGTCTTGTATGTAGAGGGGATATCTTTTAAGGAGATACACTAAAATATAATAGAAAGTACACCTAAGAAAAAATATGGGGATAATGGTTAGAGTTGGTCTCATCTCTCTTTTGGCCCTTCTTGCGATGTCCGAGGAGGCTATCCTCTCCCTCTGTAAGTGCCTAGCCCTTTGTCGTTATCTTCGTCGGCGATGAGCACGCACTAGCCTGTTCTCTTCCTTTTCTATTGTGCGAAACCGAGTATGTAAGTATTAGCTATTTTGCTATT
Source organism: Zea luxurians (assembly GCA_029449295.1). Taxonomy (NCBI): domain Eukaryota; kingdom Viridiplantae; phylum Streptophyta; class Magnoliopsida; order Poales; family Poaceae; genus Zea; species Zea luxurians. The sequence continues at coordinate 85,875,289 of JAOPSE010000008.1, read as the reverse complement.
TGATGTCAAATTATAAGGCATTCTAACTTTTAGAGAGCCAAAACATATCAAGTTTGACTAAATCTATATGCTAAAATAATATTTTTAATGACAAATAAGTATCATTAGTAGATTCTTTATTGATTGTATTTTTTAATTATATCTATTTAATGTTAGAAATTTATGTATTTTTTATAATTTTACTTAAACTTAATATATTATTACCTATAATTTAGAACATAGAGAGTATATTTTATTTTTCTTTAAAATATCATCTGTGTATGTGTAGATACATGACCCTTTACACCACTGTCTCGAGTAGACAAGGTAGAACTTTGAAAGTTAAGTGCCTCGTTGATTGGACATCGACTCGAAATGTCAGCAAAAGTAACCGTTAGTAGAGGGCCACCCAACGGAATCTAATCGAAGTCAGGTTGTCTGGGGAATGATAATTGATGTCTTGGAATCTCAAGAAAGATATGCATATCGGAAACCTTGAGCTCATCGCCTGAGCAGTAAGCTTCTCTACCGGTCTGCGATCTTGTCCGGTCCATGCGTAGATATACTACGGATACTCTCGTGGTCCCATCAGTTTACATTGATGACAGATCATATAGCATCATGATAAGCAATTGTGTAAGACTATTGGAGGTGTTTGCTTCCGACTAAGTTTAGTTTGTGCCACACTAAATACTTAATATCAATATGTATATTAAATATAAATTTAATTAGATTTAATAAATTCGTCTAGTCTTTTAGTCTTATTCTATATAATTAGTTTTATAATTAGACTATATTTAATACTAATAATTATTATTTAAATATTCGATGCGACAGAGAGTAAACTTTAGGACATCCGCAATACTGTAGATAACACACTCTCTATAGCAACGTACATGTCATCTATATACCATATTATAGTACATCTTTGTAATGATGTATCTATATAGATATCTATAGTTCTTTTTAATACTTACATATACTCTCTGTACCACCTCGGTTTTTACGTATAGGCTTACTCTATATTCATGGATAGCAACACTCTCTTCATTTAATTTTTTGCCACATAGAATAGATGATGACATAGACTCCTTATAGAGTGCTGACCTGGTACCATTGGGACTGCCTTAGTTGTGTGCAACAAAACACCTTCTGTTACTTGTCATATAGAATAGATAGCTAATGTGGCATGTAAGTCAAAGAAGAGAGAGAATAAATTGGTGATATTGCTTTGGCTACTGGCTCTATGTCCAATATGTCTTAGACTGTCTCGAGTAGTTCATCCATATAATCACCTAAAATACTGTTTTGCACTATAGACTGCACTATTTATAAAGTGCAGTTTGAATATGGGAATGATGATGATTAGTTGTTAGAGATAGACTTACTCACACGTTTTTAATAGATACACCATATATTTAATTATAGCACATAGAATAATTTAATAGTCACATACTGCTTTGAATGCTGCGACATGATACATGGTCTAATGTTTCATATGACTAAAGTTTAGTCCATGTCATACACTGTATATTTAATTACGGATATTTGACAAATTCATTAGACAAAATCATTATAATAGTATATATTTAATACTAATTAAGTCTATATTTAATACTCATGAACTAAACTTTAATTAGTTAGGGAACCAAACACCTTATAATAGTATACATTGTCTATCTTATGTGACAATCCTGAATTTTGAAGTACGGCGTTGTACAGTCGAAATAGCCTAGACATCAGTGTTTGGTTGGCAGATTGATGAATGTGTTAGTTCGGAAATGGATCGTGCGGTCAGTACTTGCATCCCGATTCTTGTTTAAACCGGATGGTTCAGATGACCAAGGCCTTAGGTGGGCTTGGCAGCGGGAGCAGCCTTGCCTAGTTGCCTTCATTGTGTAGCCTTTTCATTTTTAGATTTAAAAATATTCAAAATTACTTCAATTCCCGTCTTGTAACAGAGGAACTAAAATTTTCCCATTTCAATCCAGTGGGGACTAAATTACTCCATTCCTGCCTCCTAATAGAGGAACCTCACAGGAAATCGAGGATTGGATCCCCTTTACCATCTCTACTTCAAACAACCCTAGTCTTGGTCACAATTGGTTTGTCAACTATCGTCTCAATTCAAGTTTGCTCATAGAAGTCTAGAAACATAATATCTTTTTTATTCTTAAAACCATTTCAATTACATCTGCATACCTTGTTATCGGAGTGGTTTGCGATGTGGTTGTGTCCTTTTTGTTTAAAATCAAATCAAACGAACACATTATGAGGTTTCTAAACTAAGAAAATATCTTCAAGCTTACAAATATTGTGAAAAACTAGAGATAGATTGGTATACAAGAAATCCAAATAAAATATTTAAGCCTCATGGAAACATCTTTAAAAGTTCCCAAAGTTGGATTTATCTCTAAAAACCATGAATAAATATCCAAAAATGAGATCCTAAAACTTTTTAACCGATGTCTAATTACATTTGGAGAAGTTTTATAACCAAGACATGATATGATATTGCTACATTGATGCTAGTTGCGTCTCGTATTTTATTGTAGAAAACTTTAAAATGTTCTTAACACTAATTAGAATGTTTTAGGAATTATCCAAATATTTGTGAACATATTTTTATATTTCCCTTGAGATAAGTCCAAACTTTGGAAGCTTGACGAGAATATTTTTATAGCCCTCAAACATATATTTATATTTATTATGTCCCAATTTGCATCTTGAATTTCTCCTTGAATTCTTAGAAGCTTGAAGACATTTTTTGGATTACAAATCTTAGCAGATGCTTACTAGATTTGTTTCCAAGCTAAAAAGGACAAATTCACCTTAAAATTCACTCCTAATAGCGGTGCAAAGGTAACTTAATTAGTTTTGAGAGCTGAGGGAGGCAAGTTATTCGATTTAGAGTTTAAAAGGAAACCTAGATAGAGTCCATCATTGGTAGTAGAAAACAAAATACTTTTTAGACAAAATAATGACCTACCACTCGTCATCCATCTAGTTCTACTTCTTGATTTTTGCTTACATCGATCCAATTTGATCCCTATGCACCATATCTCGCCTAGGCGCCAATGTTTCGACAAAGCCTCATACTCATGACAAGGTGTTGTCACCACTTTTGTCACATAGGACTGACAACGACGATATATTGCCATTTTATTGCTCGTCCTGTGTCACACCCACCTCTCACTCAGTCATACCTAGAAGAAGAATACATCTTGCACCCCAAACAATGGTGTGCCAGTGTCCCATACGACAACATCAAGACATCCTTTTACCCATAGCTACAAAGTTATCGACCATTGAACTATAAACCTGACAACCTAAAGTCTTAAACCCTTCACTCCTAGCCCTTGACCTAATGGGCAACCAATGGCATGGGAAGTGAAATGAGAAAATAGGTGAAGAAGGAGCCATACATGACACGTGAGATCTACATACATTGCAACAAAGCTAAGCTAGAAGGGTTATGTGGCATAGGATATTCCTGTGGCATAGGGATGGCAACTTGGTAGGGTGGGATAGGCTGAAGGATATACACACCCACACAAGGCCCAAAAGTGAAACTCAAACCTGCCTTGAACTTAGTTTCACGTGGAGATTTGTCATCGTCCCCTGAACTCATCTGGTCCACCCAAAACATAAAAACTAGATGGAGTATAGGCACCTAGCTATAGTCACAACCTTTTTAAAATGAATATGGGGGAAGCAATACTCTAATAAGTTTGATAGGAGATAGAGGTGAGCAGGGGGCAGTAATCAACCGGTCAAGATTAGAGGAATGACAATTGCGAGTGCCCCGATGTTGTGCTCGTGCGACGCCCCTGTAAGGAAAATGGACCCCGAGCCATTTGGCTAATTGAGTTTTGGTGTTTGATGATCAACACAATCCGTGAACTAATAAGTTTTCTAGTGTTTGTGTTTGTAGTTCACAGGATGCAAGATCTACTTGGACTAATGAATTGGGGAAAGCAACACCTCAAAAGAGGACATTAAAAAGATCCAAGAAAAGTCCAAGTGTGCTGCCTGCGGACTGTCTGTGCGTTCCAGGTGGTACCCGGAGAGAAGAGCACCGGACTGTCCGGTGTGAGCACCAGACTGTCCGGTGTGAAAAGCCTGCGACGCCAACAGTCACTTGCTCTGATAGGGCAACGGCTAGGCGCACCGGACAGGCTACAGTGCGCTGTCCGGTGCACCACCGGACTGTCCGGTGTGCCGCAGAGAATAACAACTTTTCTCCAACGACTATTTTGGAGTTGGGGCCTATATATACTTCACCCAACTGGCCATTTGAAGGTATGGGAGCCCAAGCAACATACTGAGAAACATACCTTTATCCTTGATTTGTACTTTGTCCACCTTTTTACACTTAGGCACTTGTGTTGGACACTAAATCACCAAAATACTTAGAAATGGCCCAAGGGCACATTTCCCTTTCAATCTCCCCCTTTTTGGTGATTTATGCCAACACAACATAAAGCAAGTAGAACAAGTACAAAATCAATTCAAATAAGAACTCAAATTGTTTTGATTCAAATTTGACATATATGGATCACTCTTTGCCACCACTTGGTTTGTTTTTGCAAATCAAACTCAAATATCTATCTCTAAGTCAAACACACATGTTAAGACATAAAGAGAATCATTCCAAGAGAAATTGATTCAAGTTTTCAAAAACTCCCCTTTTTCCCATAATCAATACTTCTCCCCACAAGAAGCCAACTTTTGACAAGAGAGACAATAAAAGAGTTTTGACAAACCAAAAGCTCTATTCTACTATTTTCAAAATCTCTCAAGTGGTAGCTGATCCATTTATCGCTTTGGCCTTTATTTTCTCCCCCTTTGGCATCAAGCACCAAAACGGGATCTGTCTGAGAAACATACCTTTATCCTTGATTTGTACTTTGTCCACCTTTTTACACTTAGGCACTTGTGTTGGACACTAAATCACCAAAATACTTAGAAATGGCCCAAGGGCACATTTCCCTTTCACATACCAAGGCATATAGTGCACATTTCCAAGAGCTCAAACACCCAAGTGCTTAATAGAATCACTCGGTGATTAGCGTAGGTGCTTTGTGAAGTGCTTAGGTTAGTTAGACCGCTTTAGCGCTTGCTCTAGGTGAACCCTAGTTAGTTGAGTGAGTTTTGTAAAACCACACAACCCCTTGGCTCTTGCGCGAGCCATTGTAATTGTACCGAGTGGGGCGAGAGTCTTGCGAGACCGTGACAACCGCGTTTGTGTCACGGCCGCCACCGTGTACCGGAGGGAACGAGGCCCGCGACGTTTTGGCCAGAAGCTCGATAGTGGAGACGGTGGGGAGCGTCCGAGAGGAGCCAGAAGCGGAGCACCACTTGCGCGTGGAGAAGGCCCGCGGCTCTCTACAGAGTTACTCGAATAAGGTGCTTGGCCCTCGCGTGGGCTTCCCTTTGCGTAGGGGCACCAACGAGGATTAGTCGGGACCTTGCGCGGTTCTAGATACCTTGATAAAAATACCAGCGTCATCCATGAGAGTTTGCATTCTCTACCTTGCTCTTTAAGCTTCCGCATTTATATTAAGCATTGTATTCATACTTATATAGTGTAGATTGAAACTTAGCCATTGCGGTAGAGATAGCAACACTTAGACAAAACTTAGTTTGCACTCTCTAGTTTGATTATTTGCATAGGTTTTGCTCTAGGGATTTATTTGTGGCCTAGTTTAGTGAAAGTTTTAGAAGTCCTAATTCCCCCCTCTTAGGCGTCACCCGTTTCCTACAAGTGGTATCGGAGCCAGGTTTGGCTCATTTGAAACGCTTTAGCTTCATCGCTAAAAAGAGCTGACGCCTTTTAGAGGAAGGGATGGATACCCATAGGCCACCACTCTTCGACGGCACTAACTTCCCATATTATAGTGCTAGATTGGCTTGTTACCTAGAGGCCGTTGATTTAGGTGTTTGGAGAGTCACTCGTGACAGGATGAAACCACTCAAGAATCCCGAGAAACCCACCATGAGTGAGGAAAAAGAAATTCATTTAAATGCTAGAGCCAAAAATTGCTTGTATGAATCTCTTAGCATGGACATTTTTAATCAAGTATTTACCTTGAAAACTGCTAATGAGATTTGGCTAAAATTGCATGAGCTCCATGACGGCACATCAATTGTCCGTGAGCAAAAACTTTGCCTAGTCTTAAATGAGTATAATTCATTTGCTATGAAAGATGATGAGCTTGTTAGAGACATGTATTCTCGTTTAAATCTAATCATCAATGAGCTCAACTCTATTGACATAAATAAGCTAGGTGATGTGGACATTTTAAGGAAGATTATCTCCCTGCTACCACAACGAAGATATGGGAGCATCATCACCATCCTTCACAACATGGAGGACTTGAGCAACATGACCCCGACCATTGTGATTGGGAAAATCGCGGCTTTTGAGATGTCGTGAAAAATGTATCGGGGAGAGGAGCCAACTTCCTCAAGGCCATATGCTTTTGCATGTGATGAAAGGAAGGGAAAAAAGAAGGCTCCCACTCCAAGTTCCTCAAATGAAGAAGAAGAATAAGAAAGTGATGATGATGAAGATAATCAACCATGCACATCATCCTCCGAGGATGAAGTCGGAAAGGTAATGGGGATGATCTGCAAGATTAATCTAATGAGTGTGCCCCTGCAGGTTGAAGATCTTCTCTTTAACATTGACAGGAAAAAGAAAAGGAAGATAGGATGCTTCACATGTGGGGAGAAGGGCCACTTCAGGGACAACTATCCAAGTATGGCCGAACCCAAAAAGGAGAGGAGCAAAGGCAAGGCGCTAACAAGTGTTAGAACTTGGGATGATTCTTCAAGTGAAGATGAACCTCCAAGGACACGCAGCCACCGATCTTCATCACGCTCATCACGGTCATCACACAAATGCCTTATGGCAAGAGGTAACAAAAGCATTCCATCCTCTAGTGATGAAAGTAGTAGTGATGATGAAGGTGAGGGAAAGCCCTCTGTAGATGAGCTTGCGGAAGCCATAGAATTTTTCCAGGATGTTTGCACTAAGCAAAAATCTCAACTTAAAACTTTGAAAAATAAGTTGATTAGCTCCCAAAATGATTATAAAGGTTTGCTAGAAAAATTTGAAACTTTTGCAAACTTAAATAGTGAGCTGTCAACTAAAATTAAGCTATTAGAATCTAGTGCTCCATCCACTGCTACCGATGATGGTCTCATTAAAAAGAATGAAAAACTTAAGGCTAAGTTAGCTAGCTCCCAAGAAGCTATTGAAAATTTGCTAAAGAAAATGGAAATTCTTAGCATACACAATAATGAGCTAACTACTAAGCTAGAAAACATTGGTAGCACCCCAGCAGCATGTTTAGCTAAAATACCTGAAATTATTAAGAAAGACGCTTCTACTTCTTGCTTTGATTTAATTGATGATTCTAACCCCTGCAACCAAGTTCTTGTTGAGAATATTGTTGTAGAAACATGTTCGGATGAGGTTGCAAAGGAAAATGAACAATTAAAGCAAGAAGTGGCTCACCTTGGCAAGGCTTTGTATGACAAGAAAGGCAAAGCCAAACAAATCCGACCTCCACAGGATAACACCACTGCGGGAGTGAACAAGCCTATGGAGGGAGAAACTGTGATTTGTAGGCTATGCCATATGGAAGGCCATAAGTCTTTCCAATGCAAGGCGATGACCGGGGATAAACAAAGGCAAAAGCTCAAGCAAAAGCCATCAAGCAAAATCTCCAACACCTACATCAAAAAGGTGGACAAAAAGGCTGCTACACCATATTTGATCAAGAAGAAAAAGAATGGGAAGGTGATAGCAATCAAGGCTAACAAACAAGCCAGCAAAGCAAAGGGGGCCAAACGCATCTGGGTGCCAAAGGAAATAATTTCAACCATAAAAAGCACCAAGAAGGTTTGGATCCCGAAAGGGAAGTGAGTGGACCGAAGGTCATCGGGAAATTTGGAGACTTGGCAAAGTTGGGATGTATATCATGGGATACATCATATTGGATCAAAGTTAATTGCCAAGTGGGTTAGTGAAAATTTTGGACCCAAATTTCCCACCCATGGCTAAGGTAACTAGATTTATTGTATTCCTTATTTTTAGATATGCGTATCTATTTTCTTGTATCTAGTTTTACCTTTCATGCCTAGTATGGTACTTACTTTAGATTAGCAATGCATGCATACTAGGTAAATCACATGGTAGGTTTGCTCGTTTTCAATTCATATACTTGAGCAAACCTACATGGCTTAAAATGTTTAATTAATCACGACACATAGCTTCTCTATCACTCCATAGTAAATGATACATCAATTGAAAACTTTGAATTCTACAAGTTGTATCATTTAACTTATATGTGCCAAAGTTTGGATTATAGATAATTTGCCCCTCTTGATATCAAATCAAAGTGCATGTCTCCTACAAGTATTCAAAACTTGTATGCACACCTTCAGGAGGAGGTTACTCTATAATCTAATACTTTGAGACTAACACCTTCTCAAGTCTATTTCATGTGATAGTCTCATTGTAAGGAAAATGAGGTCCCCGGAGAAAGACAACAATCTTCCACTGTAAAATCTCCAAGAACTCTCATGTCTCTCAAGCTCGCCATTGAATTTCAATCGGTATCTTTTGAGACTACATCTAGTATCATTTACATGTCTTCTCCAATATTTGATTAGACTATATTTCATATCATATACTTCCATGTTGCTAAAAATGCATACGTGGCTAACTCATATTCTGTTACCTATGCATAAGGGAAGTTAGTCTATTCAAATTTTGTCTTGCACCTCTAATTTTCACATGCTTTTTCCTAAAAGTAGATCTCTATCAGGGGGAGTATTTCTTCGCCTCTAAAAAACGGAGAAATTTTCTTTCTAAAAGAGAACACTCTTTTAGGGGGAGTAATCTTTTGAGGACAAGCTTTTATTTACTTCCTACATGCTTTTAAATGTCTTCCTTTTCGGTGGTTGATGCCAAAGGGGGAGAAGTTTAGGGACCAAAGCAATGAAAACTATATCAAACACCAAACACCACCAATTTAAAATTTTTAAATCTTCAAATGATTTTTCAAGTGGTTTTGGTTATTTGGTCCAAAAATAGAAAGTAAGTGAATTATGGAGTTAGGGGGAGGCTTAAGTCCATAATATCACATTATGGGGACAAACATGCATCCTAGCAAGTAGATTGCATATTTTCATTGAAATACTTGTATTATTTGCTTGCTTTGGTTGTGTTGTCATCAATCACCAAAAAGGGGAAGATTGTAAGGAAAATGGACCCCGGGCCATTTCACTAATTGAGTTTTGGTGTTTGATGATCAACACAATCCGTGAACTAATAAGTTTTCTAGTGTTTGTGTTTGTAGTTCACAGGATGCAAGATCTACTTGGACTAAGGAATTGGGGAAAGCAACACCTCAAAAGAGGACATTAAAAAGATCCAAGAAAAGTCCAAGTGTGCTGCCTGCGGACTGTCCGGTGCCCACACGCCGGACTGTCCGGTGCACCAGGGAACTGCAGTCCAACGGCTAGTTCTAGGTGGCACCCAGAGAGAAGACCACCGGACTGTCTGGTGTGAGCACCGGACTGTCCGGTGTGAAAAGCCTGCGGCGCCAACGGTCACTTGCTCTGACAGGGCAACAACTAGGCGCACCGGACAGGGTACAATGCCCTGTCCGGTGCACCACCGGACTGTCCGGTGTGCCGCAGAGAACAACAGCTTTTCTCCAACGGCTATTTTGGAGTTGGGGCCTATATATACTTCACCCAACCGGCCATTTGAAGGTGTGGGAGCCCAAGCAACATACCAAGGCATATAGTGCACATTTCCAAGAGCTCAAACACCCAAGTGCTTAATAGAATCACTCGGTGATTAGCGTAGGTGCTTTGCAAAGTGCTTAGGTTAGTTAGACTGCTTTAGCGCTTGCTCTAGGTGAACCCTAGTTAGTTGAGTGAGTTTTGTAAAACCACACAACCCCTCAGCTCTTGCGCGAGCCATTGTAATTGTACTGAGTGGGGCGAGAGTCTTGCGAGACCGTGACAACCGCGTTTGTGTCATGGCCGCCACCGTGTACCTGAGGGAACGAGGCCTGTGACGTTTTGGCCAGAAGCTCGATAGTGGAGACGGAGGGGAGCGTCCTAGAGAACCCGGAAGCGGAGCACCACTTGCGTGTGGAGAATGCCCGCGGCTCTCTACGGAGTTACTTGACCGAGGTGCTTGGCCCTCGCGTGGGCTTCCCTTTGCGCAGGGGCACCAACGAGGATTAGTCGAGACCTTGCGCGGTTCCGGATACCTCGGTAAAAATACCGGCATCATCCACGAGAGTTTGCATTCTCTACCTTGCTCTTTAAGCTTCCGCATTTATATTAAGCATTTAAGTTTCAATCTTGTATTCATACTTATATAGTGTAGATTGAAACTTAGCCATTGCGGTAGAGATAGCAACACTTAGACAAAACTTAGTTTGCACTCTCTAGTTTGATTATTTGCATAGGTTTTTCTCTAGGGATTTATTTGTGGCCTAGTTTAGTGAAAGTTTTAGAAGTCCTAATTCACCCCCCTCTTAGGCGTCACCCGTTTCCTACAGCCCCGTATCGAGCATATCGACTTGTGTGGCCCTCGTGACGAGCATGTGTGCCATCTAATGAGCGTGTGGTCCCTACAACAAGCAAATGTCACACCCCATAACGGATGGGGTCATCCCTCATCCTTAGTCAAAGCTCAAGCGATGGTGGTGCATCTGGATGAGAGTTTGAGAGATGATGAATAGAGGATTAGAAAGGATGGTTTGCTTATATACTCAGGGTTTTAGTTGGGTTAGGCCATAATACTCGTGGGATCATGATATTAATTGTTGAACAATTTGATTTCTAGGTTACCATGGTTCAAAAATCCACTCATGCCCCAATCCCTGATTTGATTTAGGGCCCTCAACATGACACCCATGTGGGTTAATTAATTTTGCCCTAGACCCATCAGATCCAAAACCCGTGTGGACTCAACATGGCTTGCCCATGCTACCATTCCTACTATGGTGTCCTTTTTAACACTACACAAATGATGAGAGGAAGGATCCACCTTCACCAAAAGGCTATAGGCATTATGAATGGATCGATAGTGACACCTTTGTACACTATATAGTTCGCTCGCAAATCTAGTGAGAATCTAAGGTCACACACTTGGACTCACTTTGTAGATGACTATATGTAGGAGGGATAGTGGTTGTGCCAAAGGTATTCTCGTGTATTTCATGGAATACCCACGTTTTATGAAATAAAAACCAATATATGTATAATGATATAATATGTATACTTGCTAGATATTGCACATATGGCCCAAAGTCCAACAAAAATAAGTGACTACCAACCAAACAAAGAAAAAAATCTCCCATCACTTCTTGGCTACCTCGTTCAATAACATGTATAGTACCACAGCGGAAGGAAGTGAAATGAACTGGTTGTAGTGGGACATGATGACAAAACACGAGTACGCTCCCCCCGACGACATCGCACTTTGAGAGCATGGTGCATTGGAAAAAGCATACTAACCCCAATATATGGTGGCGATGTCGCGAGCCCGACACTCCAACAGCCCATGACAAACACAGTTTGGCTCTGGCTTGCTCCATTAAAGCAAGGTAAGCACAACAATGTTAGATCCATTCTTCTTTAGAGTAAATTTAAGATTTTATTTTCTATTTTTTGCATTGGATCTTGTAATATTAACATATATGAATAAGAAGATGCTAGCATATTTACATTATGGGAGAAAGTTATAAAGGCAAAAACAACTTCCACATCTACACTAAATCCTCCTCTTGAGATTGAGAGCAATTTACAACTAGCATTTGTGGAAGCACATGATGATGGTGAATCGAATGATGAAGCTCAAGCTCCCTAACTGGATAGATAAATAGGGTGAGGTTGGAGCATATTTGGAATCCCTTGAGCATGATCCTAGGAAGTAGATACCCATCTGTCACACCCGGTTTTGGAAGGCAAACCAAATGAGAACCAAGTACATGCCAGGATTAGAAATTCACATACACAACGATTACATAAATGACTCATCATAGCACAATGCTTCGAATAACAATAAATAATAAGTAATAATATTAAAGACTAGAGTCATTTACATAATATGAATCAAAGTGCACATAATAGAAACGTAGCCAACGTAAATAAACCCACCACAGGCAGTTGACTGGGGAGGTCGCTAGCCTAATCCTCGAACTCACCGAAGTCCTGGAACTCCTGGAGATCCGCCTCGACGCCTTCTTATTTACCTGAGCATAGATTACACCAAAGGCAACCTCGTGTTTTGTGAAAGCAAGGGTGAGTATACATCAACGGACTCAGCAAATGTCATGTTTGGCTGAGGTGGACTAGCTTTATGTGGAGTTAAGCTCAAGCAGTTGCTTTTAGTTGGTCAGGTATTTATTATTAGTGTAAGCCAAGTTTTATCATATAACCAACCCGTGAACCATTTCCTCATCGAGGAAAAACATTATCATCATCGAGCCAAAACCATAAATAAAACCATTGTATCTCGAACCATCTGTATCTCTAATCAAAGAGGATCCCAAGGCCACTCATAACCGTGAGCACGACTAATATATCAGTTTCTAACCCTCTACAGAGGTCACACACTTTACCCACAAGTCATGATTCCCTTTCTGCCCGAGGAGAGCTAATCCCCATTGACCACTACTGTAACACCCCTGGTGTTACTGCAACTAAAACTTGAGCATGAAATCATAAACATTGGCATTGCATATGTTTGACACACTTAGAGTGCATTCACTAGGTAAAAATTTCAAACAAGTTGTATTGTTATAGCACTTTGCAAATAGAACCCTAGATAGGAAACTTAACCCTAAATAAGGATTAAAGGGGGTAAAACATAACCAAATTGGGAAAAACTAAAAGCTTTAGGGAAATAGTCATAAAATACTCCCAAAAATAAACTTGGATTACATTCATACCCCTGGGATATCCAAGTACCCCATTTGAACCCTGGAAAACCCTAAAACCAAACCCTAGGGACCTATGTGCAAAATTAGTCCACTTTTGGACTAAAGTGCAAAAACCAAGTCAAATAAGTATCTTGAGTCATTTGGGTCACTCATATGTGAATTTGCAAGCTAAACCCTAAGTTTTGGGTCTATTTGCAAAAATCACTTCTTATGTCCCAAATGGCTTAAGTCTGAATTGCAGAGATTTTGCTCAACTTTTGAGCCTTGTGGCTTTCAAAATATAGGGTTTTTGCCCTAGGGCACCACATCAATGTTGCAAAGCAAACAAAGGAGAACAATTTTGCTGAAGAGGGCAAGCCATGTTCTTGTGAGAAATTTGAAGATAATCATGGTCAAAGTCTGGCTGTCAGACTGATAAAGGACTGAAATCAGGCTAACAGTGAACTACCATCAACTTCAAGCCCAATTTCAGGTATGATTCAATGGCTTTTAGTGGCAACACCATATGGCAACATTGTAGATGGTACATTACTCTACAATTTTGCTACAGAGCTTGACATGGATTATCATTAGGAATTGAGAGAAAATTGGGCTCCAAACTTGACTGTCAGGCTGTCTGAATATAACTCTCCATGGTACAGTGCTATCAGGAGGATCAGATCGCCAGCGCAGCTGTCCTCACCGCCGGTGACCTACCGCCGTGATTCATGCCATCGTCGCCACAATTGGTGCTCGGATGGAGTGGATAGCGCCCGGGGTCCTAGAAATATCACCACCGTGGATAACTCCGGTCACTAAACAAGTCCGACCACCGTACCAAGTTGCCACGACCGCTGCGGATGACTTCACCGGTGAACCGCCGTCGCTCGGCCTTGCACCGCGTGTCTGGGCGCTTTACCACATCGCTGATAGTCACGCTAAGGTCGTCCGATGATCGCCGGTGAGACCGCCACGGTAGAAGCCACCTAGCGCTTGCGCCAGTGCCTATTTCTTTCCCGGCCGTCGCGTGTAATCGCTCGATTCACCGGCCACCACCCCCGGAGTCTATAAATTGAGTGCACCATCGTCTTCGTTAGGTATTCGAGCAGCTAGAGCACCCACCTGCACCCCATACCCCCCACCAGAGAACTCGAATTTGGGATTTTCCCCAAATCAAGTCTCCGCCACCGTGAAACCCACCTCACCGCGGCTAGCCCTTTCCCGGTCAGTTCATCCCTCGCTCTCCCTCGTTTGAGTACCCTTGACGCTCTATGATGCTTGCCAAACCACCAATTTGTACGAAGTAGCCTTAGATCGCCGGGAACACCTTCATCCGTCTGCCATGCTCTCGGTCACCGTGGCCAGAGCTCATTAGTTGGTCATTCGTGCAATTAAGTTAGGGGAAACGTTCTCCAGGTAGTGAATTTGGTTTAGGCCGAAGCTGAGCACCCGTCTTGGCCCCCTCAGGCCGGTCTAGCTCGTCGGAGTTGCGCGGCCGCGTTCACCGTCGTCGAGGACTTCAAACCGAGAATAGATAGAAGTTGGAGGACTCTTCTGCAAAGCGTCAGTGACTCAGAAAAAAACCGTAACCGAACCCATCCCCAGTTAGTGAAAACCCCGAGGGCTTTTCCGCAAAGCCGCCAGCGCGGGCGCGCGCGGGCACGCTTCTGCGTGGATTTGGGCCGCTTGGGCTAGTATTGGCCCAATACTGTTAAGTCTTTTCCTTTTTCTTTTTCAGAAGAACTTTGGAAATCTATTAAAAATTGTAGAAAAATCCTAAAATTGTGAAACTAATTTTCCTAGACTTCTTATTTTCCAAAGTATTTAATAAAAATAGTTTCATGATTTTTAGGTTAAATAAGGAATTTTAAGGCATTTAAAGTAGTTTAAAGTATTAGTTCTGGATTTTTAGAAAATAAATAATAATCCCAAAATTGCTCAAACTTTTTATCTAAGCTCTACGCATTATTTAGAAGCCTTGGATAGAGTTTGGGTTGATTTGGACCTTGTTTGATAACTAGAACCCAAAATCCCCCACCCCTGCTCTATGAACTCCTTTACTGACTCCGGAAACCCTAAGTTCTCGGAGTTCCGTGAAGGAAAATTGTATTCAAGACCTTAATTGATAAGTTTTTATTATCTTTGCACTCTCATGAGCATTACATGGCATTCATTCTTATATACACATATGTGGTTATGTTTAGAAAACGAAGAAGAAATTGAAGTGACTGAAGAGAAGGCACCACCACCTTCGGACTCTCAGGCAGGATCTTGTCTCTACTTTGACATTTGCGGGCCTGAGCCTGACTCACCTACTAACAAAGGCAAGCCCTGGTGCATTTGCCACCTCCTTGATGTTTTTAAACTTTTTCTCACTTTTTTGATGCATTAGGTGATAGGAGTTGATTGCTAAAACAATTCCTGCATTACCTTCATTGAATTTGATTACCTTCCTTGATCACCCGCTTTACAAAAGATTTTGATGCTTAGCCTTGTTTTATAAAAACAAAATGTTTGTTTTACAAAATATGATATGGCAAAAGTGGATGGGATGTTTTCGAAAATAAAACTTGATGGTGGATCTGTCAAAGGCCATGATGGGTTCAACATCCAGAAAAGATGTACCTCTGCCAGGTACCAAACTTTGGGTTTTAAATGATTTAGCTGAGACCAGGCGGGTGACTTGCACGAGAAGAGAGTCTCGGTGTAGCGTCTCCGTCTGAGTCGATTAAGGACCATGTCGATGTAGGCTTGATGACCGAGGACCCTTTAACTGGTCACATACCTCGTCATGGGTAAGCCTTGCCTCGGGCAGACTAAGGCCAGAATAAGATAACACGAAATGGGCGTGGAGTGGTGGCGAGAGTAGCGTGTACCCTCCGTAGCAAGAGGCTGGACGCTGGTGTATCTGTACTCTCGGTTTGCGTGAACCTGATCTGGTCTTAAGAAACCCGGTGGCGGGTTGACATATGCAAGGGTTAAGTGCTACATATGTCATGTGATTGGAGATCCTCAGTTGAGTATAATCGATTCGGATCGCCGTACCTCCGCGGTTATGGAGACTTGGCCACTGACCTATACGTAGAATTCCACTAAAAGATCAAGGATGGATTAAGAACTTGGCTAGTTCAGGAAAAGTGTTTAAACTAGGATAGAAAGAACTCTAGATGCAGGTAAGTTCACCTAACCTAAAAATAAAATTGGATTTTTAAGGATCCACTCTTAGTAAGCATTTTTGCAAAACAGAGTCTTTTGATCTTGAGATACCTAACCTTGACTCCCTTATAACCAGCATGTCCTTGAGAGTCTTTTCCTTAGTCGGATAAGACTTGCTGAGTAATTCCATACTCAGGGTTTATTCCCTCGTTGTTTTTAGGTGAGGAAGCAGCAGATTTCTGTTGCTTCTGTACCAAGGTGGTTCCACATGAGGAAAAATAAGAGTGAAGATGCGGGAGGACAGGGTCCTCCATAAGAAAACTTTTATGTAAAAACTTATCGGGAGG
Source organism: Zea luxurians (assembly GCA_029449295.1). Lineage (NCBI taxonomy): Eukaryota > Viridiplantae > Streptophyta > Magnoliopsida > Poales > Poaceae > Zea > Zea luxurians. Next base: position 85,858,845 of record JAOPSE010000008.1, on the reverse strand, counting down.
AGTTTTTGCCTCCCTTGGTTATTTAATAATACTACTCAGCACTCGTTTATATTTCTGGTCTGTAACAAGTAACTTGATCTTACTGTTTAAATAAATGTAAGTTATGTAATCACTTCCGTTGTTTGATATCTCTGATGTTCTGTAATGTCTGCAAGACGGGTGAAACGTTCCTGGAAAGGTAAGAAAAGATACCGAACTTGTCAAGTGATTCAGGAACATCTACAGGGTTGTCTGATGTCTGTTGGACAAGGACAACTGTAGGTGGGCCTAATGACTTGGGAGGTTCCGTCACAGCTGATATCGGAGCGTAGCCCTTCTTCGCAGATATTATGAGGCATCTTCAAAAGGATTTTCTAAAAACTCACCTAGCAAAATTTCTTCTCTTCTTATCCCCCATATCTGAAGAATCTATACGACAGACCAGATAGGAGGAGTGCAATGTATAGAAGGTATGAATCAACCAAGGTTGATTCTGTAATTACACATGCATCATGCTAAGAATTATACTAATAAAATTTTCCCCCTAGAGAAATGCTGCCGCGCACGAGGAAGACCGCGCGTAAGTCAACAGGCCCAATTGGAGTACCTCGTCATCAACTTGCCCCGCGGGATGAGGATAGTAGTAGCGGAAGCAACGATCCAATTGGGGATCTCGAAGCCCACGTGAATCAGCTTCAAACGGAACTGCCACGCAGGACCAGCATGTGGGTCGCGGATGGCGAGAGGATAAACGAATTAAGGAGTTACATCCGCCGTCTGCAGGATCAGCTTGCTGATCGGGATTTAGCGCTCGACTGGGCGATACAGTCTCGTTCAGTGGCTTGGGCTAAGGCAGCAAAGGCTCGAGCTCGAGTCGAAGAACTTAGTTCTGCCATTGACAACCTGCAGGCGTATTGCAATACCCTACATGAGGAAGTCCATGTACTGTATTTGCAACTACATCCCAATGCCCCTATGGATCCTATCGGGTCTAAAGCCGGACCTTCGCACGTTGCGGGAGAAGCACTTGGTGGTGAGCTAGACCTTTTTAAACCCCCTCCTTCTATGAGGCTGGTCGATGAATGGTCTCCCACACCCGACGACGAGGTTGCCAGGAACAACCAGAAGCAGGAATAGTGGTATAGTTGTAGAAATAGAAGTAGTGTATTGTAGGTTGTATTATTATATAGTAGGTAATGCTATTGTATACTGGGTAATGTATCCTGTTGTAAAATCGAGTCTGTACATTACTCTTTTTGGTAATGTAAATTGGATGGTTTTGTCTTTGGCATATTATATTTGCGTTCAAATGTTTGTTGCCACAGATGCCGTCCAAGACCCGATCCCAGGATGCAGCTGGAACCTCCAGTGGAAGGGAATCTACTCCAAATCCACCTCCTATTCCTCCCACACTGGCTGAGGCGATTGCCGCCTTAGTGAATGCGACCGCAGATAATACCCGTTTTCTGAGAGAGATGGCGGGCCAACAGTTCCAGCAGCAAGGTGGGCGGGGTTATCAACAGGGCCCCCGCGAAACTTCTTACCTGGACTTCTCAGAGACACATCCACCCCTGTCTGTTAAAGCTGAATACCCGTTAGAAGCCGATGAATGGCTTCGGGTTATTGAGCAAAAATTCGGACTTCTGCGTTGTTCGGAGACCCAGAAGCCTTTATTTGCAGCCCAGCAACTACGCGGCCCTGCCAGTACCTGGTGGGGAAATTTCGTGGCCGTTCAACCGGCCAATCATCAAATAACCTGGGAAGAATTCAAGGTGGCCTTCCGCGAGCATTATATACCCGAAGGTGTTCTACACATGAAGCAAGAAGAATTCATGAAGCTAAAGCAAGGAGGGGATACTGTTAATCAGTATCTCAATAAGTTCAATCATCTATCGCAATATGCAATCGATCAAGTGAACACTGATCTGAAAAAGAAGAATTGTTTTATGAGAGGTTTAAATGATCGACTGCAAAGAAAAATGGCAACCTACATAGATCTTACTTATGGAAGAGCTGTTAGTACAGCATTGGCAGTAGAAGCAAAGTATGCAGGTGTCGGAAAATCTAAGGGATTTGGAGGAGACAGGCCTAGTCAGGGCCCGGTGAAAAGGCAACGGTTTGTTCTCCGGCCTTCTAACCAGAATCGCTCTCGTCCACCCTCCTTCCCTTTTAAGCAGCCAATAATTATTCGTCCCAATAATGCCCCCACTGCCCCAAGTCAGCCGGGTGCCCCAGGCACTCGATTCCCTGCTTTGCCCAGCTCCTCAACTGGATGGTTCAATTGTGGCAAGTCTGGGCATTTCATCAAAGATTGCCCCTATCTCAAGCAGAACCAGTCAAATAATCAGCAAGGATCTTGGAATTCATCACAAGCCAAGGGAAATACTAAGGGCAAAAATACCAAGAAGACGGGACACATCTATTATACACAAGTGGCCACTACACCGGACGGGGAGCCGGTAATGATGGGTATGTTCCTCGTGGCCAATCATCCTGCAGTCATTCTCTTTGATTCTGGTGCTTCGCATACATTCATTAGCAAGAAATTTGTGGAGCAACATCACATTTCATGCCATGAATCAAAAGAGGGGTTTAAAATTCACTCACCTGGGGGGACAAATCTTTACTAGAGAAGTGGCCTATCAAGTGCCCGTAACATTGGCCGGACGGGACTTTCCTACCAATATGATCGTTCTGAAAGGCCAAGATATAGATGTCATTTTGGGTATGAATTGGTTGGCCAAACATAAAGCAACCCTCAACACTAATCAAAGAACTATCGGGTTGAGTTATAATCAAGAAGAAATTCTTTTGCCTATCCCCATTTCAACCAAAACTACTGGCAGAGTTTATGAAGCTATTATACCGGAAATCAAGGATATTCCGGTAGTATGCGAGTTTCCCGATGTCTTTCCAGAGGATTTGCCTGGATTGCCACCTGAAAGGGATATAGAGTTTGTAATTGAGTTGAAGCCCGGTACGGCTCCCATTTCTCGAAGATCGTACCGTATGCCTCCAAATGAGTTGGCAGAACTGAAGATTCAATTACAAGATCTCCTAGAGAAAGGATTCATCCGGCCAAGCTCGTCGCCATGGGGTTCTCCAGCCATATTCGTCAAGAAGAAGGATCAAACCTTACGGATGTGTGTGGATTATCGACCCCTGAATGAGGTCACTATCAAGAACAAGTACCCTCTTCTGAGGATTGACATCTTATTTGATCAACTGACCGGAGCAAGGGTATTTTCCAAAATTGATCTCCGATCGGGTGTAACACCCGGATTATAGGGGTCCAAAACCCGGGTGCTAACATAAACACCAGGTATGCTGGGACCAAGTCTCACACATATGATGTATAGTGGCACAGGATCGAATGTCACATCTTTATACATAACAGGAGTTCTATACAAAATAAATAATTACATTATAAGGAGACAACGGTCCAGCAACCCAAAGTTGACTGGGAGACGACGGCCTAGACCTCTCACGAACACATCGCAGCATCCTCCAAGCGCCTCATCCTGCAGTACCTGTTCTTGACCTGTGGGGGGGGGGGTGTGAGACAGCAAGAGTGAGCTCACATACGTTCATCGCTCAACAAGTTGTGGGGAATAATGTGCATGAACTCGCCAAAGGTGGGAGCTCACGTGAAGTGTAAGGCTTACCAAAGAAGATGGTTAGAGCTGAGCATTGCTTTTAAAGTTGGTCAAAATTTTATTAGCAGTTACTTAGTATAAGTAAATACCAACCCAGTTAAATAGTAGAACAAAGGTAACAACTTCACCTGCGATGCAATGCATATGACAAATTGAGTTTAAGTTCCATAATTTAAACATCAGAGAGTCCTGAGCTGCTCATGACCGTGAGCTCGGCTAGTATACCAGTTTTACACTCTGCAGAGGTTGTACCCTTTACCCACAAGTCGTGTATCCCATGTCGCCAGGGTTTGCAAGGCCCTTAGACACTACCGAGGTGAATGGCTAGGGATCCACTACGAGGCCTTTACAAAGTTCCACTAGCTTCCGAAAACCCGCTACAGTTTATAGGAAGTTCCAATGCAGGAATCACTTGCAGGACCGCCATCGCAGCAAAATCCTCCCGAGGGCCTCCCTACACTGACCACTCCCCTACTGCCCTTGCCCCTTTCGGGTAAGGTAGTCTTCCACTAGCTTTCCTAATTAATCAGCCAAGGGGTCCCATTCCTCCCTTGTGGTGGCACGTGTTACTCAAGTTAAGCTCTATGTTCCAATTAACATTAATGATATCAACATGAACATAAATAGAATAACAACAAGAATTGGAACATAGAGGTAATAAATGATTATCCCAAAACCATATAAAGCAATAGCAAACTACCCAAGTGATTCAGGGGTAAACAAGATAATGAGATAAACAAATCTAGGGTGACCTATTGGGTCCCATCAAAATTAACCTATGCATGGATAATTGATATTAAAGAACATTATTGGGTAAAAAAGTGGTCAAGGGCACAACTTGCCTGGGCCTTGAGAATCCAGGTACCAGGATGATCTTCAGGTGACTCGTGTTCTCACTGCTAGTCGTAGCAATTCAAACAAACATGGTATAGGCAGATTTAACATTACACCAAACATAAGAACAAAATACACATTAATAATATACATATTAAAATAAGATCATAGGAACAGGATTCATTAATTTTGGAGTTATAGATTTTAAGTTATGAATTTTCAAAGGTTTTATGTGTTTAAAATGGATTAAGTGAGAGATTAAATTTCTAATTGTTTTCATAACAAAACAGAGGCTCTAAGTGGTAAATAATATTAAAACAAAATTATTGCAACTGGAATGGGTCAAAAAGGAGCTAAAATGAATTAGTTATGAATTAAATAAGTTTCTAATTTATTTTAACACTAAAAATCATTTTCTAAATCATTTTCTATGATTTTCCTATCCACTGGACTGCGCCTCAATTAAACAGAAGCGCAGGGGGCTCGGGGATAAAATTCCTAAGACTCAGTGTACACCGTCAGAGGACGGCGGGTTGATTACACAAAACCCCGAGGGCTCTTTAACAAAAAGACCCGACCGAAGGGGTATCCGCCACGGTGGGCCGTTGGATCCGAGATCGAGCGCCCCGATTAGATCCGGCGGCCGCCCAAATCGGACCACAACGCGAACCACACGATTTGAAATGAACGGCTCAGATTTTATAAAGCCCGATTCACTGAGATCCACACGATCGGATCCGACGGCTACGGTTTACGCACGCGAAAGGGTATTCGGTGTTCTAATCCTGACCATTCGTCCACGAATCAACGGCCACAGACCCGTCACCTCTCCCACGGTCGAGCCACGGCGGCGCCAGGCATCCCCACGGCGGAGCGCCATTGCCGGCGAAGTTTGATTTGGCGATATAGTGCACGAAAACCCAATTAAAGACTGCTACACGATGCCCGAAGTACACTGAAGGCGATGGACATGGTCTTACCCCGTGATACGATGCAGAAGGTCTTGGCCACGGCGAGCGGCGGAGATCGATCCACCGGTGACGAATCGGCGCGCCACCAGACGCCAATCCCGCTCGACAACTTTGAGGACTTCAACAGCAAACCGAGCCGAAGCACCTCGGATCTAAAGGATGGCCCAACGATGGCTTCTCGAGGGATTTCGATAGGCGGAAGGGGGGTTCGGCGGCAATGGCGACAGACGGGATGTATGCATGGAGGAAGGGGGGGTCGGCTTTATACACAGGTGCAGGCGGAGTCCGTGCTAGGAACGGAGGAGTAGCGAGCTTTTCGGCGCTGACCGGCGAAGCCTCCGCGGCCACCCCGCGCGACGCGCGCGGAGTTTGGTTGCGACGGGCAAGGAGACGACTGACATGGCGGGGTCCATGGCACAGCGACACGGCAACGGACGAGCGTGCGGTGTGGAGGTGTGAGGCTGAGCGGTGGGCCAGGGGCGTCGGCGCGTGCGGTGGATGGAGTCCTGACCAGTGGGCCCGGGTTGGCAGCGACCACGGACGCGCGCGAAGGGAGGCTGCCCAGTGGGACCCAGTTGTCAGCGCGCGGCGGGGGTGGAGTTGGGCTGCAGTGGAGGTAATCCGGTTGCTGGGCCGAATTTGGTGTTCTTGGCCCACATAAGGTTTTATTCCTTTTCTTTTTCTTTTCTTGTTATTTTGTTTTTATTTGATATCAAATTTCAAAATTGAGTTTGAATCTGCAGTTGAGATTTTAAATTTAGGTTTTTAATGCACAAACAAAAACACCAGTATAAACTTTGCCAATTTATTTATCTATTAATCTTATTAAGATATGCTTTCAAATATAAGATTCATACACACATAGAATGGGTATTTTAAGAAATGTAATCTCTAATATAAAATTCTTTTAGAGAATAATTATAAATATTCATTTCAACCAAGGAGTGACAAATTCATATAGAGATTCCTTTATTAGGAACATGTTTGTTTTAGGTGATGTTGTTTTAAATGTAACAAAATTTTATTGGAAGGCATTCTAATATCAAAATCTTTGGAGAACTTTTACTAAACTTTCAAAGTAAGATTTTGGGTGTTACAAATCCTACCCCCCTTAAAAATAATCTCGTCCTCGAGATTTGTAAGAAAAGGATGTATACTCATATTGTTCTCGGAACATATGCACAAACAAAGAAATCTCAGCATGAGGTATAATTCTTTAACAAAACATAGGGTCAATAGACCTTATTGTTCCTTCTAAAATAATATCATATCATCTACTAACTAAAGTAACATCTAGATCTTACAAATCATCATAATTCATATCTATGTAGCTTGGTGGAGCTGGTAGTGGTAGTGGAGGTTGTTGTTGTTGTTGTCTCTCCAACCGTGCTTGCCTTATTTCTTGGCGGACCTGACGTATTTCCTCGCGTTGTTGTCTTATCTGGTTTTGCATCTCGGTCACTAGGTTTGTTAATTGTTGTATTACCAGTCTTTGGGCAGCAACTACTTGTTCGGTTTCAATAGGTGGAGGATTTGGAGAATTCATTTCTGTTTGCTGTTGCGTGATAATCTTTCCTTTCCTGGTATTGACCATGAAAGTTAGAAGCATATGGTAATAGTTTTGCAAAGGAAATTATTCAATAAGCGAAATGAATAAGCTAGTAGCTGGTCATAATCTGAAGATTCTTTAGTAGGGCTTGATCTTTGTTTTATGTCCAGATTGGGGTAACCAGTTGTATAAGGTAAATATCCAAGGGTAAGATAGAATCTGTCAAGATGAGAGATATATATGGGTGAGATAGACTACAAGATGTAGGTCAAAATCTGGTTTGATGTCAGGTGGTGGTTGATAGATTATGTAATCCATTAAGACTCTATTGATTGGGTAAGTTATGTAACTTGTTATATAGGTCGAGTTGTTGTGTATGGCCAAGTTGATATAAGTCTCCAAATTAGGCTTAAGTGATTTAGGAGTATGGCCACATCTTGTGTACCAGCATTAAGTAACTTTACTCTAGATTAGATCATAATAGATTAGATAAAATCTAGATTAGGTTGGATATGACTAGGTTAGACTAGTTTAGGTCAGATAGATCTACTAGGGTAGGATACATGTTAGAATCTTTTGGGATAGGATGGATTATATGATGTAGGTAGGTTAGAATCTCTTCAAGATAAGGTGAATTTATTAAGGTAAGAAGAATCTTTTAAGATGAGGTGGATCTAGTAAGACAAGATAGAATCTTATAAGATACGATGAATCTATTAAGATATGGGAGAGTCTTTTAAGATTAGAGGGATCTCTATGAGATAGATACATTTTAATGGAGGATGATCTGAGTTATTTAGTTATCTTATGAATTCTATTTATGCCTATACGTATATGAAAATGCAATTGTGGACACCACTCCACAACGCATCACATTCAATCAAAGATCCAAATCAGACAAGTATCATAAGAACAAACACTCAAGCATACAAATATTTACAAAAATAGTTTTGATTTTTTTTTTGTTCCGAAGAGTAGGTCTCCTATTCCTAAAGGTCACTTTAGGCACAGGATTTCAAAGTGTAAAATCCACATTTGTCTTTTAGAAGGAAAAAGGTAAGGATAATCAGAGTGAAGCGGAATTAGATGAGAAAAGATTAGGATAAGTTTAAAAAGAATTAGAGTAAGATAAGTAGGTAAGGGTTTATCCATTTCTATCTAGGTTTCGTCCTACAGTCAACATTCCTCTGATACCACTTCTGTAACACCCGGATTATAGGGGTCCAAAACCCGGGTGCTAACATAAACACCAGGTATGCTGGGACCAAGTCTCACACATATGATGTATAGTGGCACAGGATTGAATGTCACATCTTTATACATAACAGGAGTTCTATACAAAATAAATAATTACATTATAAGGAGACAACGGTCCAGCAACCCAAAGTTGACTGGGAGACGACGGCCTAGACCTCTCACGAACACATCGCAGCATCCTCCAAGCGCCTCATCCTGCAGTACCTGTTCTTGACCTGTGGGGGGGGGGTGTGAGACAGCAAGAGTGAGCTCACATACGTTCATCGCTCAACAAGTTGTGGGGAATAATGTGCATGAACTCGCCAAAGGTGGGAGCTCACGTGAAGTGTAAGGCTTACCAAAGAAGATGGTTAGAGCTGAGCATTGCTTTTAAAGTTGGTCAAAATTTTATTAGCAGTTACTAAGTATAAGTAAATACCAACCCAGTTAAATAGTAGAACAAAGGTAACAACTTCACCTGCGATGCAATGCATATGACAAATTGAGTTTAAGTTCCATAATTTAAACATCAGAGAGTCCTGAGCTGCTCATGACCGTGAGCTCGGCTAGTATACCAGTTTTACACTCTGCAGAGGTTGTACCCTTTACCCACAAGTCGTGTATCCCATGTCGCCAGGGTTTGCAAGGCCCTTAGACACTACCGAGGTGAATGGCTAGGGATCCACTACGAGGCCTTTACAAAGTTCCACTAGCTTCCGAAAAACCGCTACAGTTTATAGGAAGTTCCAATGCAGGAATCCCTTGCAGGACCGCCATCGCAGCAAAATCCTCCCGAGGGCCTCCCTACACTGACCACTCCCCTACTGCCCTTGCCCCTTTCGGGTAAGGTAGTCTTCCACTAGCTTTCCTAATTAATCAGCCAAGGGGTCCCATTCCTCCCTTGTGGTGGCACGTGTTACTCAAGTTAAGCTCTATGTTCCAATTAACATTAATGATATCAACATGAACATAAACAGAATAACAACAAGAATTGGAACATAGAGGTAATAAATGATTATCCCAAAACCATATAAAGCAATAGCAAACTACCCAAGTGATTCAGGGGTAAACAAGATAATGAGATAAACAAATCTAGGGTGACCTATTGGGTCCCATCAAAATTAACCTATGCATGGATAATTGATATTAAAGAACATTATTGGGTAAAAAAGTGGTCAAGGGCACAACTTGCCTGGGCCTTGAGAATCCAGGTACCAGGATGATCTTCAGGTGACTCGTGTTCTCACTGCTAGTCGTAGCAATTCAAACAAACATGGTATAGGCAGATTTAACATTACACCAAACATAAGAACAAAATACACATTAATAATATACATATTAAAATAAGATCATAGGAACAGGATTCATTAATTTTGGAGTTATAGATTTTAAGTTATGAATTTTCAAAGGTTTTATGTGTTTAAAATGGATTAAGTGAGAGATTAAATTTCTAATTGTTTTCATAACAAAACAGAGGCTCTAAGTGGTAAATAATATTAAAACAAAATTATTGCAACTGGAATGGGTCAAAAAGGAGCTAAAATGAATTAGTTATGAATTAAATAAGTTTCTGATTTATTTTAACACTAAAAATCATTTTCTAAATCATTTTCTAAATCATTTTCTATGATTTTCCTATCCACTGGACTGCGCCTCAATTAAACAGAAGCGCAGGGGGCTCGGGGATAAAATTCCTAAGACTCAGTGTACACCGTCAGAGGACGGCGGGTTGATTACACAAAACCCCGAGGGCTCTTTAACAAAAAGACCCGACCGAAGGGGTATCCGCCACGGTGGGCCGTTGGATCCGAGATCGAGCGCCCCGATTAGATCCAGCGGCCGCCCGAATCGGACCACAATGCGAACCACACGATTTGAAATGAACGGCTCAGATTTTATAAAGCTCGATTCACTGAGATCCACACGATCGGATCCGACGGCTACGGTTTACGCACGCGAAAGGGTATTCGGTGTTCTAATCCTGACCGTTCATCCACGAATCAACGGCCACAGACCCGTCACCTCTCCCACGGTCGAGCCACGGCGGCGCCAGGCATCCCCACGGCGGAGCGCCATTGCCGGCGAAGTTTGATTTGGCGATATAGTGCACGAAAACCCAATTAAAGACTGCTACACGATGCCCGAAGTACACTGAAGGCGATGGACATGGTCTTACCCCGTGATACGATGCAGAAGGTCTTGGCCACGGCGAGCGGCGGAGATCGATCCACCGGTGACGAATCGGCGCGCCACCAGACGCCAATCCCGCCCGACAACTTTGAGGACTTCAACAGCAAACCGAGCCGAAGCACCTCGGATCTAATGGATGGCCCAACGATGGCTTCTCGAGGGATTTCGATAGGCGGAAGAGGGGTTCGGCGGCAATGGCGACAGACGGGATGTATGCATGGAGGAAGGGGGGGTCGGCTTTATACACAGGTGCAGGCGGAGTCCGTGCTAGGAACGGAGGAGTAGCGAGCTTTTCGGCGCTGACCGGCGAAGCCTCCGCGGCCACCCCGCGCGACGCGCGCGGAGTTTGGTTGCGACGGGCAAGGAGACGACTGACATGGCGGGGTCCATGGCACAGCGACACGGCAACGGACGAGCGTGCGGTGTGGAGGTGTGAGGCTGAGCGGTGGGCCAGGGGCGTCGGCGCGTGCGGTGGATGGAGTCCTGGCCAGTGGGCCCGGGTTGGCAGCGACCACGGACGCGCGCGAAGGGAGGCTGCCCAGTGGGACCCAGTTGTCAGCGCGCGGCGGGGGTGGAGTTGGGCTGCAGTGGAGGTAATCCGGTTGCTGGGCCGAATTTGGTGTTCTTGGCCCACATAAGGTTTTATTCCTTTTCTTTTTCTTTTCTTGTTATTTTGTTTTTATTTGATATCAAATTTCAAAATTGAGTTTGAATCTGCAGTTGAGATTTTAAATTTAGGTTTTTAATGCACAAACAAAAACACCAGTATAAACTTTGCCAATTTATTTATCTATTAATCTTATTAAGATATGCTTTCAAATATAAGATTCATACACACATAGAATGGGTATTTTAAGAAATGTAATCTCTAATATAAAATTCTTTTAGAGAATAATTATAAATATTCATTTCAACCAAGGAGTGACAAATTCATATAGAGATTCCTTTATTAGGAACGTGTTTGTTTTAGGTGATGTTGTTTTAAATGTAACAAAATTTTATTGGAAGGCATTCTAATATCAAAATCTTTGGAGAACTTTTACTAAACTTTCAAAGTAAGATTTTGGGTGTTACATCGGGCTATCATCAGATCCGTATTCGGCCCGAGGATATACCAAAGACCGCATTCACTACACGGTATGGGATGTTTGAATATCTGGTAATGTCTTTCGGGTTAACAAATGCTCCGGCCCACTTCACATATTTGATGAACTCGGTGTTGATGCCCGAGCTAGACAAGTTTGTGGTGGTCTTTATTGACGATATTTTAATATATTCAAAGAATGAGGAGGATCATGCTCAACATTTACGGATCGTGTTAACGCGCCTGAGGGAACATCAGTTATATGCCAAGTTCAGCAAATGCGCGTTTTGGCTGGAGGAAATTCAATTTTTGGGACATGTTCTATCTGCTAGGGGGATTGCGGTAGACCCCAGCAAAGTCAAGGACATTTTGGAGTGGAAACCCCCAACCACTGTTCATCAAGTCCGAAGTTTCCTTGGACTGGCGGGATATTACCTCAAATTCATACCAGATTTGTCTAAGCTTGTGAAGCCAATCACAAGTTTATTGAAGAATGATATTAAATTCAATTGGTTTTCCAAGTGTAATGAAGCTTTTGAACAATTGAAGACATTATTAACCACTGCTCCGGTATTGGCTCAACCGGACATCACCAAGCCCTTTGATGTATATTGTGATGCATCAGGCAGTGGACTCGGCTGTGTGTTAATGCAAGAAGGCCGAGTAATTGCATATGCTTCAAGGCAGTTACGCCGACATGAGGAACATTATCCGACTCATGATCTGGAGCTAGCTGCTGTGGTTCATGCCCTGAAGATTTGGCGTCACTATCTGCTGGGAAATATCTGTCATATTTATACAGATCATAAAAGCTTGAAGTATATCTTCACCCAGTCAGAATTGAATATGAGACAAAGGCGATGGCTTGAGCTTATTATGGACTATGAACTGGAAATTCATTATCACCTAGGCAAAGCCAATGTTGTGGCAGATGCACTGAGCCGTAAGGTTTCCTGCCACTGTCTTACGGTGAAGACGTCTGACAATACCTTATGTCAGGAGATGGAGAAGCTAAACCTGGGAATGGTCCAACAAGGAACCCTAAATCAGCTAAAGCTTGAGTCAGTCCTCTTGCAAAGGATAATTGATGCTCAAAAGGATAATGAGGGTATGAAACACATTCGTGAGAAGATAAGAGCTGGAAAAGCCAAATGTTTTAACGAAGATGATCAAGGCATTGTATGGTTTAATAACCGCATAGTGGTGCCAAAGAATGAAGAGGTCCGCCAACAAATTCTTGATGAAGCACATCTTAGTCGCTATTCTATTCATCCCGGAAGCACTAAGATGTACCAAGACTTGAAGCAACATTATTGGTGGACGAAAATGAAGATCGAGATTGCACGCTATGTGGCTAGATGTGACACCTGCAGACGTGTCAAGGCCATACACTTGAAAGCTGCTGGTCCATTACATTCTCTACCAATACCGACATAGAAATGGGAAGACATAAGTATGGACTTCATTGTGGGATTGCCCAGGACTGCAAAAGGATATGACTCTATCTGGGTTATTTTTGATCAACTTACAAAGATTGCTCACTTTGTGCCGATCAAGACATATTACCCGGTTCTTACCTATGCGGAATTATACATTTCTCGCATTCTCAGTTTGCACGGTGTTCCAAAAACTATAGTGTCAGATCGTGGACCACAATTTGTATCCAAATTCTGGGAAGAACTTCATAAATCCCTAGGTACTAAGCTGCTCCACAGTTCGGCCTATCATCCACAAACCAGTGGGCAAACTGAGAGGGTTAATCAAATACTTGAAGATATGCTGCAGGCATGTGTTCTGGACTTCTCATAGAAATGGGACGAATGTTTGCCCTTGGCGGAGTTTTCATATAATAATAGCTATCAAGAAAGTATCAAGATGGCACCTTTCGAAGCTTTATATGGACGACGATGTCGTACTCCGCTAAATTGGTCTGAACCTGGTGAAAGGTACTTCTTTAGGCCTGATATGGTGAAGGAGGCCGAAGAAAAGGTTCAGAAAATAATTCATAATATGAAGAAAGCCCAAGCTCATCAGAAGGGTTATGCAGACAAACGGCGAATGCCCTTGTATTTCCTTGAAGGGGACTATGTCTACCTGAAGGTTTCACCAATGAAGGGAGTACCGCGTTTCGGGGTTAAAGGGAAGCTTGCACCCAGGTACATTGGTCCATTCCCTGTACTTGAACAATGTGGACCAGTGGCGTATCGACTGCAGCTCCCTAAAACTTTGTCTGCTATACATAATGTGTTCCATGTGTCACAATTGAAGAAGTGTCTTCGGGTTCCCGATCGAACCATTGAAGTAACAGATGTTGTCCTTGAATCGGACTTGACATATTCTGAGCACCCTATTCGAGTCTTGGATCAAAAGGACAGGGTTACCCGGAGAAAAACTCTCAAGTTCTATAATTACAGTGGAACCAACATTCTGAAGAAGAGGCTACATGGGAAACTCAAGACTTTTTAGATAAGAATTTCCCAGGCTTTTTAGCCTCATGTAATTTGTAAAGTGTGTATAGTTATTGTAATAAAGGAGTGAACCCCATACCACCCCTTGCCTTGTACCGGAAATAAGGAAATAAAAATGTGACACATTTCCTTTTCCATTACTCACCCTAGGACTTTTAATCTCGGGACGAGATTCTTTTATGGGGGAAAGGATGTAACACCCCTGGTGTTACTGCAACTAAAACTTGAGCATGACATCATAAACATTGGCATTGCATATGTTTGACACACCTAGAGTGCATTCACTAGGTAAAAATTTCAAACAAGTTGTATTGTTATAGCACTTTGCAAATAGAACCCTAGATAGGAAACTTAACCCTAAATAAGGATTAAAGGGGGTAAAACATAACCAAATTGGGAAAACCTAAAAGCTTTAGGGAAATAGTCATAAAATACTCCCAAAAATAAACTTGGATTACATTCATACCCCTGGGATATCCAAGTACCCCCATTTGAACCCTGGAAAACCCTAAAACCAAACCCTAGGGACCTATGTGCAAAATTAGTCCACTTTTGGACTAAAGTGCAAAAACCAAGTCAAATAAGTATCTTGAGTCATTTGGGTCACTCATATGTGAATTTGCAAGCTAAACCCTAAGTTTTGGGTCTATTTGCAAAAATCACTTCTTATGTCCCAAATGGCTTAAGTCTGAATTGCAGAGATTTTGCTCAACTTTTAAGCCTTGTAGCTTTCAAAATATAGGGTTTTTGCCCTAGGGCACCACATCAATGTTGCAAAGCAAACAAAGGAGAACAATTTTGCTGAAGAGGGCAAGCCATGTTCTTGTGAGAAATTTGAAGATAATCATGCTCAAAGTCTGGCTGTCAGACTGATAAAGGACTGAAATCAGGCTAACAGTGAACTACCATCAACTTCAAGCCCAATTTCAGGTATGATTCAATGGCTTTTAGTGGCAACACCATATGGCAACATTGTAGATGGTACATTACTCTACAATTTTGCTACAGAGCTTGACATGGATTATCATTAGGAATTGAGAGAAAATTGGGCTCCAAACTTGACTGTCAGGCTGTCTGAATATAACTCTCCATGGTATAGTGCTATCAGGAGGATCAGATCGCCAGCTCAGCTGTCCTCACCGCCGGTGACCTGCCACCGTGATTCGTGCCGTCGTCGCCACGATTGGTGCTCGGATGGAGTGGATAGCGCTCGTGGTCCTAGAAATATCACCGCCGTGGATAACTCCGGTCACTAAACAAGTCCGACCACCGTACCAAGTTGCCACGGCCGCTGCGGAAGACTTCGCCGGTGAACCGCCGTCGCTCGGCCTTGCACCGCGTGTCAGGGCGCTTTACCACATCGCTGATAGTCAAGCTAAGGTCATCCGGTGATCGCCGGTGATACCGCCACGGTAGAAGCCACCTAGCGCTTGCGCCAGTGCCTATTTCTTTCCCGGCCGCCGCGCGTAATCGCTCGATTCACCGGCCACCGCCCCCGGAGTCTATAAATTGAGTGCACCATCGTCTTCGTTAGGTATTCGAGCAGCTAGAGCACCCACCTGCACCCCAAACCCCCCACCAGAGAACTCGAATTTGGGATTTTCCCCAAATCAAGTCTCCGCCACCGTGAAACCCACCTCACCACGGCCAGCCCTTTCCCGGTCAGTTCATCCCTTGCTCTCCCTCGTTTGAGTACCCTTGACGCTCTGTGATGCTTGCCGAACCACCAATTTGTACGAAGTAGCCTTAGATCGGTGGGAACACCTTCATCCGTCCGCCATGCTCTCGGTCACCGTGGCCAGAGCTCATTAGTTGGTCATTCGTGCAATTAAGTTAGGGGAAACGTTCTCTAGGTAGTGAATTTGGTTTAGGCCGAAGCTGAGCACCCGTCTTGGCCCCCTCCGGCCGGTCTAGCTCGTCAGAGTTGCAGGCCGCATTCACCGTCGTCGGGGACTTCAAACCGAGAATAGATAGAAGTTGGAGGACTCTTCTGCAAAGCGTCAGTGACTCAGAAAAAAACCGTAACCGAACCCATCCCCAGTTAGTGAAAACCCCGAGGGCTTTTCCGCAAAGCCGCCAGCGCGGGCGCGCGCGCGGGCACGCTTCTGCGTCGATTTGGGCCGCTTGGGCTAGTATTGGCCCAATACTGTTAAGTCTTTTCCTTTTCCTTTTTCAGAAGAACTTTGGAAATCTATTAAAAATTGTAGAAAAATCCTAAAATTGTGAAACTAATTTTCCTAGACTTCTTATTTTCCAAATTATTTAATAAAAATAGTTTCATGATTTTTAGGTTAAATAAGGAATTTTAAGGCATTTAAAGTAGTTTAAAGTATTAGTTCTGGATTTTTAGAAAATAAATAATAATCCCAAAATTGCTCAAACTTTTTATCTAAGCTCTACGCATTATTTAGAAGCCTTGGATAGAGTTTGGGTTGATTTGGACCTTGTTTGATAACTAGAACCCAAAATCCCCCACCCGTGCTCTATGAACTCCTTTACTGACTCCGGAAACCCTAAGTTCTCGGAGTTCCGTGAAGGAAAATTGTATTCAAGACCTTAATTGATAAGTTTTTATTATCTTTGCACTCTCATGAGCATTACATGGCATTCATTCTTATATACACATATGTGGTTATGTTTAGAAAACGAAGAAGAAATTGAAGTGACTGAAGAGAAGGCACCACCACCTTCGGACTCTCAAGCAGGATCTTGTCTCTACTTTGACATTTATGGGCCTGAGCCTGACTCACCTACTAACGAAGGCAAGCCCTGGTGCATTTGCCACCTCCTTGATGTTTTTAAACTTTTTCTCACTTGTTTGATGCATTAGGTGATAGGAGTTGATTGCTAAAACAATTCCTGCATTACCTTCATTGAATTTGATTACCTTCCTTGATCACCCGCTTTACAAAAGATTTTGATGCTTAGCCTTGTTTTAGAAAAACAAAATGTTTGTTTTACAAAATATGATATGGCAAAAGTGGATGGGATGTTTTCGAAAATAAAACTTGATGGTGGATCTGTCAAAGGCCTTGATGGGTTCAACATCCGGAAAAGATGTACCTCTGCCAGGTACCAAACTTTGGGTTTTAAATGATTAAGCTGAGACCGGGCGGGTGACTTGCACGAGAATAGAGTCTCGGTGTAGTGTCTCCGTCTGAGTCGATTAAGGACCGTGTTGATGTAGGCTTGATGACAGAGGACCCTTTAACTGGTCACATACCTCGTCATGGGTAAGCCTTGCCTCGGGCAGACTAAGGCCAGAATAAGATAACACGAAATGGGCGTGGAGCGGTGGCGAGAGTAGCGTGTACCCTCAGTAGCAAGAGGCTGGACGCTGGTGTATCTGTACTCTCGGTTTGCGTGAACCTGATCTGGTCTTAAGAAACCCGGTGGCGGGTTGACATATGCAAGGGTTAAGTGCTACATATGTCGTGTGATTGGAGATCCTCAGCTGAGTATAATCGATTCGGATCGCCGTACCTCCACGGTTATGGAGACTTGGCCACTGACCTATACGTAGAATTCCACTAAAAGATAAAGGATGGATTAAGAACTTGGCTAGTTCAGGAAAAGTGTTTGAACTAGGATAGAAAGAACTCTAGATGCAGGTAAGTTCACCTAACCTGAAAATAAAATTGGATTTTTAAGGATCCACTCTTAGTAAGCATTTTTGCAAAACAGAGTCTTTTGATCTTGAGATACCTAACCTTGACTCCCTTATAACCAGCATGTCCTTGAGAGTCTTTTCCTTAGTCGGATAAGACTTGCTGAGTAATTCCATACTCAGGGTTTATTCCCTCGTTGTTTTTAGGTGAGGAAGCAGCAGATTTCTGTTGCTTCTGTACCAAGGTGGTTCCACATGAGGAAAAACAAGAGTGAAGATGCGGGAGGACAGGGTCCTCCATAAGAAAACTGTCGGGGACCATAATTAGGGGTACCCTCAAGACTCCTAATTCTCAGCTGGTAACCCCCATCAGCATAAAGCTGCTAAGGCCTGATGGGTGCGATTAAGTCAGGGATCAGTCCATTCGAGCGACTCGATCACGCCTCGCCCGAGCCTAGCCTCGGACAAGGGCGGCCGACCCTGGAGGATTTCCGTCTCGCCCGAGGCCCCCCTCCAATGGCGGACATGTTTCCGGCTCGCTCAAGGCCCTGCCTTCGCTAAGAAGCAACCCTGACTAAATCGCCGCACCGACCGACCAAGTCGCAGGAGCATTTAATGCAAAGGTGACCTGACACCTTTGTCCTGACGCACGCCCCCCGGCAGAGCCGAAGTGACCGCCGTCACTTAACCGCTCCACTGACCGGCCTGACAGAAGGACAGCGCCGCCTGCGCCACTCCGACCGCAGTGCCGCTTGGCAGAGTGAGACTGACAGGCAGTCAGGCCCTGCCAAAGGCACCATAGGAAGCTCCGCCCAACCCAGGGCTCGGACTCGGGCTAAGCCCTGGAAGACGGCGAACTCCGCTCCGCCCGACCTTGGGCTCGGACTCGGGCTAAGCCCTGGAAGACGGCGAACTCCGCTCCGCCCGACCCAGGGCTCGGACTCGGGCTAAGCCCCGGAAGACGGCGAACTCCGCTCCGCCCGACCCAGGGCTCGGACTCGGGCTAAGTCCCGGAAGACGGCGAACTCCGATCCGCCCGACCCAGGGCTCGGACTCGGGCTAAGCCCCGGAAGACGGCGAACTCCGCTCCACCCGACCCATGGCTCGGACTCGGGCTAAGACCCGGAAGACGGCGAACTCCGCTCCGCCCGACCCAGGGCTCGGACTCGGGCTAAGTCCCGAAAGACGGCGAACTCCGCTCCGCCCGACCCAGGGCTCGGACTCGGGCTAAGTCCCGGAAGACGACGAACTCCGCTTCGCCCGACTCAGGGATCGGACTCGGGCTCAGCCCCAGAAGACGACGAACTCCGCTCCGCTCGACCCCAGGGCTCGGACTCCGCCCTGGCCTCTGCCGAACGACCTCCGCCTCGCCCGACCCAGGGGCTCGGACTCGGCCTCGGCCATGGAAGACAGACTCGACCTCGGCTTCGGAGGAGCCTCCACGTCACCCAACCTAGGGCGCAGGCCAGCCGCGTCAACAGGAAGCGCCATCATCACCCTACCCCGAGCTGACTCGGGCCGCAGAGAACAAGACCGGTGTCCCGTCTGGCTAGCTCCGCCGGATAGGCAATGATGGTGCCCCGCATGCTCTGTGACGACGACGGCTCTCAGCTCTCTTACGGAAGCAGGAGGACGTCAGCAAGGACTCAACCGCCCCGACAGCTATCCCTCCGCCAGGCTCCGTCGCTCCCCCGACGGCCACGACATCACACCAGCTGGGTGCCAAAATCTCTCCGGTTGCCACATCGGCATGTACTTAGGGCGCTAGCTCTCCCCCGCTAGACACGTAGCACTCTGCTACACCCCCATTGTACACCTGGATCCTCTCCTTACGCCTATAAAAGGAAGGACCAGGGCCCTCTTAGAAAAGGTTGGCCGCGCGGGGACGAGGACGGGACAGGCGCTCTCTTGGGGCCGCTCGCTTCCCTCTCCCGCGTGGACGCTTGTAACCCCCTACTGCAAGCGCACCCGACCTGGGCGCGGGACGAACACGAAGGCTGCGGGATTTCCACCTCTCTCATGCCCATCTCCGGCCACCTCACTTCCCCCCTTCGCGCTCGGCCTCGCGTCGACCCATCTGGGCTGGGGCACGCGGCGACATTCACTCGTCGGCTTAGGGACCCCTCGGTCTCGAAACGCCGACAGTTGGCGCGCCAGGTAGGGGCCTACTGCGTGTTGACGAACAGCTTCCCGTCAAGCTCCAGATGGGCAGTCTCCAGCAACCTCTCCAACCCGGGACGGTGCTCTGTTTCGGGAGTCTTGAGTTCATGTCCTTCGACGGCAGCTACGACATGATACTCCTTCCACCGCCGCGCGACAACGACGATGGCGGCCGACAGCCCGCCCGCCGGCGGCGGAATCGACGACGTCTTCCCCGCGTGGTGGGAGAACAACATTCGAGCTCGCCCCGTCCTCTCCCCCGACAACGGAGGAGGAGGCGGGGCAACCAAGGCCAAGCGGGAGGCCGCGCCTCGTCGGCTGTTGAGCGAGTCGACGTCTCCAGCGCTCCAACGGGGGGCGCGTCGGGCGTCGACCTCACGTTTGAGACGAAGGCGAGCGCCGTCTCCCCGCGACACGCCAATCCCGAGCAAGTGGACGACGCCAGTGCGCTCGCGGAGAGCCTGCAGGATGTCGCCCTCGTACCTAAGACGACGGTGCAATCAGCCCCCGACGTGACTATGTCGCTGCTTGTCGACCGAAAGGTACCGACCGATTCCCATCCTACGTCATTTAGATTCAGCCTCAACCCGCCTAGTGACCTTGCTTTGGTGGGCGCTCTCGTAGAGGTGAGGTCAAACCCTCTGGGGTTTCGCATGCGGTCGCCTTGGGACCGGCTGACGGACGTCTCGACCTACGGGCCCTCTAGGTCCGAGGAAGATGGCGACCCCAACATCTGTTGGGATTTCTCTGGATTTGGCAACCCTAGGGCCATGCGGGACTGCATGACTGCATGTGACTACTGCCTCTCCGACTGTTCCGACGGTAGCCGCAGCCTCGACGACGAGGACTGCGGCCCAAGCCGGGAATGTTTCCACGTCGATCTAGGGGGTCCCTCCGAAGGCAATCATCTCGGCGTGCCGGAGGACGGTGATCTCCCTAGGTCGGTGCCCCGCGCTGACATCCCGCGGGAGCTAGCTGTGGTCCCCGTTCCGGCGGGGGGTCACGACCCACAGCTCGAGCAAGTCCGCGGGGCGCAGGCCAGGCTCGACGAGGGAGCAGGGGCGCTTGAGCTGATCCGCTGGGACGTCGGGCAGGCATGGGCGGGCCAACCCCCGACCGGAGAAATACATCACCTGCCCCAGGGTCTCCCGCTCCGCGTTGCCAACGACGTCAGGGTCAAGCCGCCACCCGCATCCAGCGGGGTCGGTCAGAACCTGGCTGCAGCAGCGATGCTTCTCCGCGCAATGCCGGAGCCATCAACCACCGAGGGTCGGCAAATCCAACGAGAGCTCAAGAATCTCCTGGAAGGCGCTGCGGTCCAACGGGCCGAGAGCTCTGCCTCCCGAAGGCAAGGATACCCCTCGGAACCTCATGCCGCGACTTCCCGATTCATGCGGGAAGCCTCGGTCTACACCGGGCGCACGCGCAACACCGCGTCTGCGGCCCCGGGCCACCTCGGCAACGAGCACCATCACTGCGACCGTCGGGCCCACCTCGACGAGAGGGTGCGCCGAGGCTATCACCCCAGGCGTGGGGGACGCTACGACAGCGGGGAGGATCGGAGTCCCTCGCCCGAACCACCTGGTCCGCAGGCCTTCAGCCGGGCCATCCGGCGGGCACCGTTCCCGACCCGGTTCCGACCCCCGACTACTATCACAAAGTACTCGGGGGAAACGAGACCGGAATTGTGGCTCGCGGACTACCGCCTGGCCTGCCAGCTGGGTGGAACGGACGACGACAACCTCATCATCCGCAACCTCCCACTGTTCCTCTCCGACACCGCTCGCGCCTGGTTAGAGCACCTGCCTCCGGGGCAGATCTCCAACTGGGATGACCTGGTTCAGGCCTTCGCCGGCAATTTCCAGGGCACATATGTGCGCCCCGGGAATTCCTGGGACCTCCGAAGCTGCCGACAGCAGCCGAGAGAGTCTCTCCGGGACTACATCCGGCGATTCTCGAAGCAGCGCACCGAGCTGCCCAACATCACCGACTCGGATGTCATCGGCGCGTTCCTTGCCGGCACCACCTGCTGCGACCTGGTGAGCAAGTTGGGTCGCAAGACCCCCATCAGGGCGAGCGAGCTGATGGACATCGCCACCAAGTTCGCCTCTGGCCAGGAGGCGGTCGAGGCTATCTTCCAAAAGGACAAGCAGCCCCAGGGCCACCCACCGGAAGATGCACCCGAGGCGTCTACTCAGCGCGGCGCCAAGAAAAAAGGCAAGAAGAAGTCGCAAGCGAAACGCGACGCCGCCGACGTGGACCTTGTCGCCGCCACCGAGCACAAAAACCCTCGGAAGCCCCCCGGAGGTGCCAACCTCTTCGACAAGATGCTCAAGGAGCCGTGCCCCTATCATCAGGGGCCCGTCAAGCACACCCTTGAGGAGTGCGTCATGCTTCGGCGCCACTTCCACAGGGCCGGGCCACCCGCGGAGGGTGGCAGGGCCCGCGACGACGACAAGAAGGAAGATTACCAAGCAGGAGAGTTTCCCGAGGTCCGCGACTGCTTCATGATCTACGGAGGGCATGCGGCAAATGCCTCGGCTCGGCATCGCAAACAAGAGCGCCGGGAGGTCTGCTCAGTGAAGGTGGCGGCGCCAGTCTACCTAGACTGGTCCGACAAGCCCATCACCTTCGACCAAGCTGATCACCCCGACCACGTGCCGAGCCCGGGGAAATACCCGCTCGTCGTCGACCCCGTCATCGGCGACGTCAGGCTCACCAAGGTCCTTATGGATGGGGGCAGCAGCCTCAACATCATCTACACCGAGACCCTCAGGCTCCTGTGCGTCGATCTGTCCTCCGTCCGAGCAGGCGCTGCGCCCTTCCACAGGATCATTCCCGGGAAGCGCGTCCAGCCCCTCGGACGACTCGACCTTCCCGTCTGCTTCGGAACGCCCTCCAACTTCCGAAGGGAGACCCTGACGTTCGAGGTGGTCGGGTTCCGAGGAACCTACCACGCGGTACTAGGGAGGCCATGCTACGCGAAGTTCATGGCCGTCCCCAACTACACCTACCTGAAGCTCAAGATGCCGGGTGTGACGGAACCTCCCAAGTAATTAGGCCCACCTACAGTTGTCCTTGTCTAACAGACATTAGACACCCTGTAGATGTTCCTAAGTCACTTGACAAGCTCGGTATCTTTCCCGACCTCACCAGGAACGTTTTACCCGTCTTGCAGACATTACAGAACATCGGAGATAAAGAAATGCGGAAGCGAATTACATAAACTTACATTTATTTCAAAAGCAAGCTCGAGTACTTTTATTACAGACCAGACTAAAGTGAGTGCATAGAAGTAATATTATACAAACCAAGGGAGGCACAAACTTCTCCCGATAGGCTATAAACAAAAGATCCTATGTGGAGGACCGAGTCCTCCCGCACTTCAGTCTTGTTTTTCTTCTTTGGGAACCACCTTGGCACAGAAGCAGTAAAAGTCTGCTACTTCCTCACCTAAAAACAACGAAGGGATAAACCCTGAGTATGGAATTACTCAGCAAGTCTTACCCGACTAAAGAAAAGACTCTCAAGGGTATGCTGGTTATATGGGAGTCAAGGTAAGGCTTTTCAATAATCAAAGACTCTGTTTTGCAGAAATGCTTACTAAAGTGGATCCTTAAAAATCCAATTTTATTTGTCAAGTTAAGTAAAATTACCTGCACTAGAGTTCTTTCTACCCTAGTTCAATCACTGGTCCTGCACTAGCCAATTTCTTAACAAAAACCCTTCATCTTTAGTGGAATGCTACGTGTAAGTCAGTGGCCAAGTCTCCATAACCGCGGAGGTACGGCGATCCGAATCGATTATACTCAGCTGAGGATCTCCAATCACACGACATATGTAGCACTTAACCCTTGCATATGTCAACCCGCCATCGGGGTTCTTAAGACCGGATCAGGTTCACACAAACCGAGAGCACAGATACACCACCGTCCAGCCTCTTGCCACGGAGGGTACACGCTACTCTCGCCACCGCTCCACGCCCATTTCGTGTTATCTTATTCCGGCCTTAGTCTGCCCGAGGCTAGGCTTACCCATGACGAGGCATGTGACCAGTTAAAGGGTCCTCGGTCAGCAGGCCTACATCGACAAGGTCCTTAATCGACTTAGACGGAGACACTACACCGAGACTTCTTTCTCGTGCAAGTCACCCGCCCGGTCTCAGCTTAATCTTTTCAAACCCAAAGTTTGGTACCTGGCAGAGGTACATCTTTTCCGATGTTGAATCCATCACGGCCGTGATGGATTCACCATCAAGTTTTATTTTCGAAAACATCCCACCCACCTTTGCCACATCATATTTTGTAAAAACAAAACATTTTGTTTTTCTAAAGCAAGGCTAAGCATCAAAAATCTTTTGTAAAAACGGGTGATCAAGGAAGGTAACCAAATTCAAGGAAGGTAATGCATGAATTGTTTTAGCAATCAACTCCTATCACCTAATGCATCAAGCAAGTGAAAAAGGTTTTTAAAACACAAGGAGGTGGCAAATGCACCGGGGCTTGCCTTTGTTATCAGGTGAGTCCTGCTCGGATCCACAAATATCGAAATAAAAGCAGTTGCCTGCTTGAGGATCTGAGGTTGGTGGAGTTCCCTCTTCAGTGACTTCTTCTTCTTCTTCGTGTTCTAACATAACCATATATATGCATAAGAATGGATGCCATGGGGTGCTTATGAGGATGCAAAGATAATATAAACTTATCATCTAAGTCTTGAGTACAACTTTCCTTCACGGTACTCCGAGAACCTAGGGTTTCCGGAGTCAGTAAAGGAGTTCATAGGGCAGGGGGGGTTGGTTTTGGGTTTAGAGATCAAACAAGGTCCAAATCAACCCAAATTCTACCCAAGGCTTTTAAATATTGGTTTAAGTGCCCATAAAAAGTTTGGACATTTTTGGACTTACCATTTATTTTCTAAAAATCTATAACTAATACTTGTAACTACTTTAAATACTCTAAAATTTCTTATTTCCATTAAAAATCACAAAACTATTTTTACTAAATACTAGAGAAACTAACAAGCCTAGGAAAATTAGTTTCACAATTTTAGCATTTTTCTACATTTTTCTATAATTATTTTGGCTCTGCTGGAAAAAGAAAAAGGATTAAATAGAACTGGGCCGATTCTGGCCCAGACGGCCCAGGTCCAGGGAGGAAAGGCGCCCGCGCGCGCCCGCGCCGGCGACTTTGCACGAAGATCCTCACAGTTTTGGCTAACTTAAATCAGGTTTGTTTACTGTTCTTCTGTGTCACTGACCAAATGCAGAAAAGCCCCTGCGTTTCATCCTACTCACAATTGGAAGTCCACGACGCCGTTCACGCTTGGCCGCGCTCCGGCGAGCACCTACACCGGCCGAACGGAGCAACGGCTGAGTTCTCCGAGCAACAGACACCGAATTGGATCGACCCTAAGCCTTTTCCCCAAACTAATTTGGCTATTAATCAACTAGGGAACTCTGGCCACGGTGGCCGTGAGCATCACGGCGAGACAGCCGTGTTCCCGGCGATGGGTGTCGGTCTAGCCCAATTAAAGGGGTCGGGGAGCATCGCAGATGTATGAGAATGCTCAAACAAGGGAGCAGAGGGCGGGAACTGACCGGAGTTGGGCTAGCGACGGTGAGCTCGGTTTCACGGTGGCGGAAATCGGATTTGGGGGAAACTCCGAATTCGAGCACATGAGAGGATGATTGTGGCCGATTAGTGGTGGTTAGCTAGCTGACTATCTCACGGAGCTGGACACGGGCTCAATTTATAGGGAGGATGGGCGGTGGCCGCGAATTCGGACGAGACACGCGGTGGTCGGAGGTGAAGAAGCACTGGCCGCGTGAGTTCGTGGCCAACGACGTGGCATTAACTCCGGTGAGCCACGGAGAGTTCAGAGGAGGTCACGGTGACACGGTGAAAGAGTGGAGCCACGCGGCACATGGCCGAGAGGCGGCGGTCGACGGTGAGCACTTTACCGCGGCAGTGAGCCAGGGGAGATGTGCCGTGGTCGATCGGGGCGACTTCCAGCTCGACGGCGACGAGATCTTTTTACCTCGCAGCGATATCCGGTTACCAGCGAGCGCAAATCCTAACGGCGGCGGCACGAATCCTAGCGCAGGTAGGTCGCCGGCGGTGAGCAAGCCGTGCTGGCGGTCGATCTGATCCGGTTAGGGCACTGTACCATCAGGAGTTTCAGTCAGACGAACCTGACAGCGCATATTGAAGCTTCATTTTCTCTAAATTTTCCTTAGCAACTCATCCAAGGCTCTGTACCAAAGTTGTAGTGCTACATACCAGCTACAACTCGACTATAGGAATGAAACTTATTTGAACACTGGATCAAGGTTTAATTCATCCTCAAAGTCGACCCTGTTACACTGAAAGGCTGAATTTCAGAATGAAACAAGCCTGACAGTCAAACTTTGATTGGGTTTTTCTCCAAATTTCTCATAACAACTAAGCTCACACTCTTTAGCAAAGTTGTTCTCCTATAATTGGTCTTCAACTTTGATGTGGTGACCTAGGGCAAAAACCCTATACTTTGTAAGTTACAAAGCCCCAAAGTTGAGCCCATTCTCTGATTTTCAGACTTAGAATAAAACTCAAATGAGGTCCATTTTGCATTTAAGTCCAAAACTTAGGGTTTGGCTTTCAAATCCACATATTTGTGAACCAATTGACTTAAAATACTTATTTGGCTTGGTTTTTGCACTTTAGCCCAAAAGTGGGCTAATTTTGCACATAAGCCCCTAGGGTTTGGTTTCAGGGTTTTCCAGGGTTCCAATTAGGGTTTCTGGTATCCCAAGGGTATAAAAGGGATTCAAGTTTGTTCTTAGAGTCATTTTATGACTTTTACCCTAAAGTCTTTAGGTTTTCTTAACTTGGGTTAAGTTTTACCCATTTAACCACTATTTAGAGTTAAGTCCTTTAACCAGGGTTCTATTTGCAAAAACATTAAAACAATACAACTTGTTTGAAATTTTTGCCTAGTGAATGCACTCTAGGTGTGTCAAACATATGCAATGCCAATGCTTATGATGCCATGCTCAAGTTTTAGTTATAGTAACACCAGGAGTGTTACATCCTTCCCCCCATAAAAGAATCTCGCCCCGAGATTTAAAGTCCTAGGGTGAGTAATGGAAAAGGAAATGTGTCACATTTTTATTTCCTTATTTCTGGTACAAGGCAGGGTGGTGTGGGGTTCATTCCTTTATTGCCATAACTATATACACTTTACAAGTTACATGAGGCTAGAAAGCCTGGGAAATTCTTATTCAAGAAGTCTTGAGTTTCCCACGTAGCCTCTTCTTCAGAATGTTGGTTCCATTGTATTTTGTAGAACTTGAGAGTCTTTCTTCGGGTAACCCTGTCTTTTTGATCCAGAACTCGAATAGGATGTTCCGAGTACGTTAAGTCTAGTTCCAGGACAACATCTGTCACTTCAATGGTTCGATCGGGAACCCGTAGACATTTCTTCAATTGCGATACATGGAACACATTATGTACAACAGACAATGTTTCGGGGAGCTGAAGTCGGTATGCCACTGGTCCACATTGCTCAAGTACTAGGAATGGACCAATGTACCTGGGTGCAAGTTTTCCTTTAACCCTGAAACGCGATACACCCTTCATTGGTGAGACCTTCAGGTAAACATAGTCTCCCTCCAGGAAATATAAGGGCCTTCGCCGTTTGTCTGCATAACTCTTCTGACGAGCTTGTGCCTTCTTCATATTATGAATTATTTTCTGAACCTTTTCTTCGGTTTCTTTTACCATATCAGGCCTAAAGAAATACCTTTCACCAGGTTCAGACCAATTTAGCGGAGTTCGACACCGACGTCCGTATAAAGCTTCAAAAGGTGCCATCTTGATACTTTCTTGATAACTGTTGTTATATGAAAACTCCGCCAAAGGTAAACATTCATCCCATTTTGGTGAGAAATCCAGGACACATGCCCGCAGCATATCTTCAAGTATTTGGTTCACTCTCTCAGTCTGTCCACTGGTTTGAGGATGATAGGCCAAACTGTGGAGTAACTTAGTACCCAAGGATTTGTGAAGTGCTTCCCAAAACTTGGCTACAAATTGAGGTCCACGATCCGACACTATGGTCTTTGGAACACCATGCAGACTAAGAATACGAGCAATGTACAGTTGGGCATAGACAGTAACCGGGGAATTTGTCTTGACCGGCAGAAAGTGAGCAATCTTTGTAAGCAGATCAATTATAACCCAAATAGAGTCATACCCTTTTATCGTCCTGGGCAGTCCTACAATAAAGTCCATGCTGATGTCTTCCCATTTCCATGTTGGTATTGGTAATGACTGCAATGGACCAGCAGCTTTCATGTGTATGGCCTTGACACGTCTGCAAGTGTCACATCTAGCCACATAGCGTGCAATTTCAATCTTCATCTTTGTCCACCAGTAATGTTGCTTTAAATCTTGGTACATCTTAGTGCTTCCGGGATGAATAGAATAACGACTAAGATGTGCTTCATCAAGAATTTGCTGGCGGAGTTCTTTATTCTTTGGCACTACTATGCGGTTGTTAAACCATAACACACCTTGATCGTCTTCCTTGAAACATTTGGCTGTACCAGCCCTTATCTTCTCTCGTATGTGCTTCATGCCCAGATTATCCTTTTGGGCATCAATTATCCTTTGCAAAATGGTTGACTCAAGCTTTAGCTGATTCAGAGTCCCATGTGGGATTATCCCCAGGTTTAGCTTCTCCATTTCTTGACATAAAGTGTTCTCGGAGGTCTTTGCCATAAGACAGTGGCAGGAAGTCTTACGACTCAATGCATCTGCCACCACATTGGCCTTGCCTGGGTGATAATGGATCTCCAGTTCATAGTCTTTAATGAGCTCAAGCCATCGTCTTTGCCTCATATTTAATTCTGACTGGGTAAAGATGTACTTCAAACTTTTATGATCTGTATATATGTGACAGATATTTCCCAGCAGATAATGACGCCATATTTTCAGGGCATGAACCACAGCGGCTAGCTCCAGATCATGAGTTGGATAATGTTCCTCATGTCGGCGTAACTGCCTTGAAGCATATGCAATTACTCGGCCCTCTTGCATTAGTACACAGCCGAGTCCACTGCCAGATGCATCACAATATACATCAAAAGGCTTAGTGATGTCCGGTTGAGCCAATACCGGAGCAGTGGTTAATAATGTCTTCAATTGCTCAAAGGCTTCATTACACTTAGAAGACCAATTGAATTTAGTATCATTCTTCAATAAACTTGTGATTGGCTTCACAAGCTTAGAAAAATCGGGTATGAATCTGCGATAATACCCAGCTAGCCCAAGAAAACTCCGGACTTGGTGAACAGTTGTTGGGGGTTTCCACTCCAGAATATCCTTGACCTTGCTAGGATCTACCGCAATTCCTTTAGCTGATAACACGTGCCCCAAAAATTGAATTTCCTCCAGCCAGAACGCGCACTTGCTGAACTTGGCATATAGCTGATGTTCCCTCAGGCGCGTCAATACAATCCGTAGATGCTGAGCATGGTCCTCTTCATTCTTAGAATATATCAAGATATAGTCGATGAAGACCACCACGAACTTGTCCAATTCGGGCATGAACACCGAGTTCATCAAATAAGTGAAGTGGGCAGGAGCATTTGTGAGCCCGAAAGACATTACCAGGTATTCGAACAATCCATACCGCGTAGTAAATGCGGTCTTCGGTATATCCTCGGGCCGAATACGGATTTGATGATAGCCCGACCTGAGATCAATTTTGGAAAATACCCTCGCCCCAGTCAGTTGATCAAATAATATGTCGATCCTTGGAAGAGGGTACTTATTCTTAATGGTGACCTCATTCAGGGGTCGATAATCCACGCACATTCGCAGGGTTTGATCCTTCTTCTTAACAAAAATGGCGGGACAACCCCATGGGGACGAGCTTGGCCGGATGAATCCTTTATTCAGTAGATCTTGTAATTGAATCTTCAATTCCGCCAACTCATTAGGGGGCATACGGTACGATCTTCGGGAGATGGGAGCCGTACCGGGCTTTAACTTAATTACAAATTCTACATCTCTTTCAGGGGCAGTCCAGGCAAATCTTCTAGAAATACATCTGGAAACTCACATACTACCGGAATGTTTTTGATTTCCGGTACAATGGCTTCAAATATTCTACCAGAAGCTTTGGCTGGATTTGTTGTGGGGAGAGTCAAAAGAATTTCTTCTTGATTATAGCTCAACCTGACGGTTCTGAGTTCAGTGTTGAGTATTGCCTTGTATTGGGTTAACCAATTCATACCCAAAATTACATCTATATCCTGGCCTTTCAGAACAATCATATTAGCAGGAAAGTTCCGTCCGGCCATGGTTACTGGCACTTCATAGGCCACTTCTCTAGTAAAAATGTGTCCCCCAGGTGAATGTATTTTAAATCCTTCTCTTGATTCATGGCATGCAATGTGATGTTGCTCCACAAATTTCTTGCTAATGAAGGTATGCGAAGCACCAGAATCAAAAAGAATAATTGCAGGGTGACTGACCACGGGAAACGTACCCATCATCACCGGCTCTCCCTCCGGTGTAGTGGCCACTTGGGTGTAATATACATGCCCCGTCTTCTTGGTATTTCTCCCCACAGCATTTCCCTTGGGCTGAGTGGACTTCCTAGTTCCTTGCTGAGCATTGGATTGATTTTGCTTGGGGTACGGGCAGTCTTTGATAAAATGTCCCGACTTGCCGCAGTTGAAACACCCAGTTGAAGAGCTGGGCAAGGCAGGGAATCGAGTGCCTGGGGCACCCGGCTGATTTGGGGAAGTGGAGGTATTGTTGGGGCGGATAATAATGGGTTGTTTGAAAGGGAATGCTGGTGGACGAGAAAAAGTATGGTTTTGGTTAGAAGGCCGGATGACGAACCGTTGCCTCTTCGCCTGGCCCTGATTAGGCCTCTCACCACTGAATCCCTTATTCTTCCCAGAACTTGCGTATTTTGCCTCCACAGATAAGGCTGTACTGACAGCCTTTCCATATGTGAGATCAATACATGTGGCCATTTTTCGCTGCAACCGGTCATTTAGACCTCTCATAAAATAGTTCCTTTTCTTCAAATCAGTATTCACCTGATCAATGGCATACTGCGACAGGTGATTAAACTTGTTAAGATACTGATTGATGGTGTCTCCTCCTTGTTTCAGCTTCATAAATTCCTCTTGTTTCATATGCAGCACTCCTTCAGGTATGTAGTGCTCGCGGAAGGCTGCTTTAAATTCGTCCCAAGTGATTTGATGGTTGTCAGGTTGAATAGCCACAAAGTTTCCCCACCAAGTACTGGCAGGGCCATGTAGTTGCTGTGCCGCGAACAATGGCTTCTGTGTTTCCGAACAACGAAGAAGGCCAAACTTTTGTTCAATAACTCGTATCCACTCGTCGGCTTCTAGCGGGTCTTCTGCTTTGGTGAATAGAGGTGGACGAGTTTCGGAGAAGTCCAGATAAGTAGTTTCACGGGGACCTTGCTGAAAACCTCTTCCTGCCTGCTGCTGACCCGCCATTTCCCTAAGGAAGCGGGTATTGTCGGCGGTGGCATTCACCAAGGCGGCAATCGCCTCGGCTAACGTGGGTGGAACCGGAGGTGGATTTGGGGTGACATCCCGACCCCCAGAAGTTCCGGCTGCGTCCTGTCCGCGAGTCTTGGTCGGCATCTGAGGCAAAAACATTTGAATAAACATAATGTGCCAAAGAAAACCTTCCATTTTACATTACTATAAAAAGTAATGATACAGACTCGATACTACATAACAGGATACATTACCCATTTTACAAAAGTTCAACCTATTATACAACAGTACACCCTACAATACACTACTCTACTTTTATTACACCATTAGTCCTGCTTTCCGTTACTTTTGGCGGCCTCATCGTCAGGTGTGGGAGTCCAGACGTTTACCAACCTTAAAGAAGGAGGAGGTTCAAAAAGGTCTAACTCCCCACCCAGCGCGCGTCCCGCAACGTGAGAGGGTCCGGCTTCCGCCTCAGCAGAGTGTGCAGGCACACTAGGGTGTAATTGTGAGTATAGTACATGGACTTCCTCATGCAACGTATTGCAGTAGACCTGCAGGTTGTCGACAGCTGAGCTAAGTTCTTTAATTCGGGCCTGAGCCCTTGCTTCCTTAGCACATGCCAACATATGAGACTGTACTGCCCAGTCAAGTGCTAAGTCCCGATCAGCCAGCTGATCCTGCAGGTGACGGATATCCCTTCTTAGTTCATTGATTCTATCTCCGTCTGCGATCCAAGCATTGGTCCTGTGTTGCAGCGTTGCTTGAAGTCGACTCACTTGGGCTTCAAGGTCTCCTATGGGGTCATTACTTCCGCTGCTACTGCTTTCGTGTCGAGGGGCTAGTTGATGCCGGGGTACTCCAATTGGTCCCGTTGACTTACGTGCCGTTAGCCTTGTGCGTGGCAGCATCTTTCTAAGGGGAAAATGTTATTAGTATAATTCTTAGCATGATGCATGAATAAGTACAGAATCAACCTTAGTCGATTCAACCTTCTATACATTGCATTCTTCCTATCTGGTCTTTAAGATAAACTCTTCAGAGTACTTAGGTAAGAAGAGAAAAGAGTTTTTAGGTAAGATTTTCGAAAATCGTTTTGAAGATGCCTCATAATATCTGCAAAGAAGGGCTACGCTCCGATACCAGCTGTGACGGAACCTCCCAAGTAATTAGGCCCACCTACAGTTGTCCTTGTCTAACAGACATCAGACACCCTGTAGATGTTCCTAAGTCACTTGACAAGCTCGGTATCTTTCCCGACCTCACCAGGAACGTTTTACCCGTCTTGCAGACATTACAGAACATCAGAGATAAAGAAATGCGGAAGCGAATTACATAAACTTACATTTATTTCAAAAGCAAGCTCGAGTACTTTTATTACAGACCAGACTAAAGTGAGTGCATAGAAGTAATATTATACAAACCAAGGGAGGCACAAACTTCTCCCGATAGGCTATAAACAAAAGATCCTATGTGGAGGACCGAGTCCTCCCGCACTTCAGTCTTGTTTTTCTTCTTTGGGAACCACCTTGGCACAGAAGCAGCAAAAGTCTGCTACTTCCTCACCTAAAAACAACGAAGGGATAAACCCTGAGTATGGAATTACTCAGCAAGTCTTACCCGACTAAAGAAAAGACTCTCAAGGGTATGCTGGTTATATGGGAGTCAAGGTAAGGCTTTTCAATAATCAAAGACTCTGTTTTGCAGAAATGCTTACTAAAGTGGATCCTTAAAAATCCAATTTTATTTGTCAAGTTAAGTAAAATTACCTGCACTAGAGTTCTTTCTACCCTAGTTCAATCACTGGTCCTGCACTAGCCAATTTCTTAACAAAAACCCTTCATCTTTAGTGGAATGCTACGTGTAAGTCAGTGGCTAAGTCTCCATAACCGCGGAGGTACGGTGATCCGAATCGATTATACTCAGCTGAGGATCTCCAATCACACGACATATGTAGCACTTAACCCTTGCATATGTCAACCCGCCACCGGGGTTCTTAAGACCGGATCAGGTTCACGCAAACCGAGAGCACAGATACACCACCGTCCAGCCTCTTGCCACGGAGGGTACACGCTACTCTCGCCACCGCTCCACGCCCATTTCGTGTTATCTTATTCCGGCCTTAGTCTGCCCGAGGCTAGGCTTACCCATGACGAGGCATGTGACCAGTTAAAGGGTCCTCGGTCAGCAGGCCTACATCGACAAGGTCCTTAATCGACTCAGACGGAGACACTACACCGAGACTTCTTTCTCGTGCAAGTCACCCGCCCGGTCTCAGCTTAATCTTTTCAAACCCAAAGTTTGGTACCTGGCAGAGGTACATCTTTTCCGATGTTGAATCCATCATGGCCGTGATGGATTCACCATCAAGTTTTATTTTCGAAAACATCCCACCCACCTTTGCCACATCATATTTTGTAAAAACAAAACATTTTGTTTTTCTAAAGCAAGGCTAAGCATCAAAAATCTTTTGTAAAAACGGGTGATCAAGGAAGGTAACCAAATTCAAGGAAGGTAATGCATGAATTGTTTTAGCAATCAACTCCTATCACCTAATGCATCAAGCAAGTGAAAAAGGTTTTTAAAACACAAGGAGGTGGCAAATGCACCGGGGCTTGCCTTTGTTATCAGGTGAGTCCTGCTCGGATCCACAAATATCGAAATAAAAGCAGTTGCCTGCTTGAGGATCTGAGGTTGGTGGAGTTCCCTCTTCAGTGACTTCTTCTTCTTCTTCGTGTTCTAACATAACCATATATATGCATAAGAATGGATGCCATGGGGTGCTTATGAGGATGCAAAGATAATATAAACTTATCATCTAAGTCTTGAGTACAACTTTCCTTCACGGTACTCCGAGAACCTAGGGTTTCCGGAGTCAGTAAAGGAGTTCATAGGGCAGGGGGGGTTGGTTTTGGGTTTAGTGATCAAACAAGGTCCAAATCAACCCAAATTCTACCCAAGGCTTTTAAATATTGGTTTAAGTGCCCATAAAAAGTTTGGACATTTTTGGACTTACCATTTATTTTCTAAAAATCTATAACTAATACTTGTAACTACTTTAAATACTCTAAAATTTCTTATTTCCATTAAAAATCACAAAACTATTTTTACTAAATACTAGAGAAAATAACAAGCCTAGGAAAATTAGATTCACAATTTTAGCATTTTTCTACATTTTTCTATAATTATTTTGGCTCTGCTAGAAAAAGAAAAAGAAAAAGGATTAAATAGAACTGGGCTGATTCTGGCCCAGACGGCCCAGGTCCAGGGAGGAAAGGCGCCCGCGCGCGCCCGCGCCGGCGACTTTGCACGAAGGCCCTCACGGTTTTGGCTAACTTAAATCAGGTTTGTTTACTGTTCTTCTGTGTCACTGACCAAATGCAGAAAAGCCCCTGCGTTTCATCCTATTCACAATTGGAAGTCCACGACGCCGTTCACGCTTGGCCGCGCTCCGGCGAGCACCTACACCGGCCGAACGGAGCAACGGCTGAGTTCTCCGAGCAACAGACACCGAATTGGATCGACCCTAAGCCTTTTCCCCAAACTAATTTGGCTATTAATCAACTAGGGAACTCTGGCCACGGTGGCCGTGAGCATCACGGCGAGACAGCCGTGTTCTCGGCGATGGGTGTCGGTCTAGCCCAATTAAAGGGGTCGGGGAGCATCGCAGATGTATGAGAATGCTCAAACAAGGGAGCAGAGGGCGGGAACTGACCGGAGTTGGGCTAGCGACGGTGAGCTCGGTTTCACGGTGGCGGAAATCGGATTTGGGGGAAACTCCGAATTCGAGCACATGAGAGGATGATTGTGGCCGATTAGTGGTGGTTAGCTAGCTGACTATCTCACGGAGCTGGACACGGGCTCAATTTATAGGGAGGATGGGCGGTGGCCGCGAATTCGGACGAGACACGCGGTGGTCGGAGGTGAAGAAGAAGCACTGGCCGCGTGAGTTCGTGGCCAACGACGTGGCATTAACTCCGGCGAGCCACGGAGAGTTCAGAGGAGGTCACGGTGACACGGTGAAAGAGTGGAGCCACGCGGCACATGGCCGAGAGGCGGCGGTCGACGGTGAGCACTTTACCGCGGCAGTGAGCCAGGGGAGATGTGCCGTGGTCGATCGGGGTGACTTCCAGCTCGACGGCGACGAGATCTTTTTACCTCGCAGCGATATCCGGTTACCAGCAAGCGCAAATCCTAACGGCGGCGGCACGAATCCTAGCGCAGGTAGGTCGCCGGCGGTGAGCAAGCCGTGCTGGCGGTCGATCTGATCCGGTTAGGGCACTGTACCATCAGGAGTTTCAGTCAGACGAACCTGACAGCGCATATTGAAGCTTCATTTTCTCTAAATTTTCCTTAGCAACTCATCCAAGGCTCTGTACCAAAGTTGTAGTGCTACATACCAGCTACAACTCGACTATAGGAATGAAACTTATTTGAACACTGGATCAAGGTTTAATTCATCCTCAAAGTCGACCCTGTTACACTGAAAGGCTGAATTTCAGAATGAAACAAGCCTGACAGTCAAACTTTGATTGGGTTTTTCTCCAAATTTCCCATAACAACTAAGCTCACACTCTTTAGCAAAGTTGTTCTCCTATAATTGGTCTTCAACTTTGATGTGGTGACCTAGGGCAAAAACCCTATACTTTGTAAGTTACAAAGCCCCAAAGTTGAGCCCATTCTCTGATTTTCAGACTTAGAATAAAACTCAAATGAGGTCCATTTTGCATTTAAGTCCAAAACTTAGGGTTTGGCTTTCAAATCCACATATTTGTGAACCAATTGACTTAAAATACTTATTTGGCTTGGTTTTTGCACTTTAGCCCAAAAGTGGGCTAATTTTGCACATAAGCCCCTAGGGTTTGGTTTCAGGGTTTTCCAGGGTTCCAATTAGGGTTTCTGGTATCCCAGGGGTATAAAAGGGATTCAAGTTTGTTCTTAGAGTCATTTTATGACTTTTACCCTAAAGTCTTTAGGTTTTCTTAACTTGGGTTAAGTTTTACCCATTTAACCACTATTTAGAGTTAAGTCCTTTAACCAGGGTTCTATTTGCAAAAACATTAAAACAATACAACTTGTTTGAAATTTTTGTCTAGCGAATGCACTCTAGGTGTGTCAAACATATGCAATGCCAATGCTTATGATGCCATGCTCAAGTTTTAGTTATAGTAACACCAGGAGTGTTACACCGGGCCCCAACGGGGTCATCACCGTCGGCCCCACGTATAGACACGCGTTCGAATGCGACGTGGAGTGCGTGGAGTACGCCGAGGCCCTCGCCGAATCCGAGGCCCTCATCGCCAACCTGGAAAGCCTCTCCAAAGAGGTGCTAGACGTGAAGCGTCATGCCGGCAACTTCGAGCCAGTGGAGACGGTTAAGGCCGTCCCCCTCGACCCCAGCGGCAACGCCTCCAAGCAGATCCGGATCGGTTCCGGGCTCGACCCCAAATAGGAAACAGTGCTCGTCGACTTTCTCCGTGCGAACGCCGACGTCTTCGCGTGGAGTCCCTCGGACATGCCCGGCATACCGAGGGATGTCGCCGAGCACTCACTGGATATTCAGGCCGGAGCCCGACCCGTCAAGCAGCCTCTGCGCCGATTCGACGAGGAGAAGCGCAGAGCGATAGGCGAGGAGATCCACAAGCTAATGGCAGCCGGGTTCATCAAAGAGGTATTCCATCCCGAATGGCTTGCCAACCCTGTGCTTGTGAGAAAGAAAGGGGGGAAATGGTGGATGTGTGTAGACTACACTGGTCTCAACAAAGCATGTCCGAAGGTTCCCTACCCTCTGCCTCGCATCGATCAAATCGTGGATTCCACTGCTGGGTGCGAAGCCCTGTCTTTCCTCGACGCCTACTCAGGGTATCACCAAATCAGGATGAAAGAGTCCGACCAGCTCGCGACTTCTTTCATCACGCCCTTCGGCATGTACTGCTATGTCACCATGCCATTCGGTTTGAGGAATGCGGGCGCGACGTACCAGCGGTGCATGAACCATGTGTTCGGCGAACACATCGGTCGCACGGTCGAAGCCTACGTTGATGACATCGTAGTAAAGACGAGGAAAGCTTCCGACCTCCTCTCCGACCTTGAAGTGACATTCCGATGTCTCAAGGCGAAAGGCGTCAAGCTCAATCCCGAGAAGTGTGTCTTCGGGGTGCCCCGGGGCATGCTCTTGGGGTTCATCGTCTCCGAGCGGGGCATCGAAGCCAACCCGGAGAAGATCGCAGCCATCACCAGCATGGGTCCCATCATGGACTTAAAGGGCATACAGAGAGTCATGGGATGTCTCGCGGCTCTGAGCCGCTTCATCTCACGCCTCGGCGAAAGAGGCCTGCCTCTGTACCGCCTCTTAAGGAAGACCGAGCGCTTCACTTGGACCCCTGAGGCCGAGGAAGCTCTTGGGAACCTGAAGGCGCTCCTCACAAAGGCGCCTATCTTGGTGCCCCCAGCTGACGGAGAAGCCCTCTTGGTCTACGTCGCCGCCACCACCCAGGTTGTTAGCGCCGCGATTGTGGTCGAGAGGCAAGAAGAGGGGCATGCATTGCCCGTTCAGAGGCCAGTTTACTTCGTCAGCGAGGTACTGTCCGAAACCAAGATCCGCTACCCACAAGTTCAGAAGCTGCTGTATGCAGTGATCCTGACGCGGCGGAAGTTGCGACACTACTTCGAGTCTCATCCGGTAACTGTGGTGTCATCCTTCCCCCTGGGGGAGATCATCCAGTGCCGAGAGGCCTCGGGCAGGATTGCAAAGTGGGCAGTGGAAATCATGGGCGAGACAATCTCGTTCGCCCCTCGGAAGGCCATCAAGTCCCAGGTCTTGGCGGACTTCGTAGCCGAATGGGTCGACACCCAGCTACCGACGGCTCCGATCCAACCAGAACTCTGGACCATGTTTTTCGACGGGTCGCTGATGAAGACGGGAGCCGGCGCGGGCCTACTCTTCATCTCACCCCTCGGGAAACACCTACGCTATGTGCTACGCCTCCACTTCCCGGCGTCCAACAATGCGGCTGAGTACGAGGCTCTGGTCAACGGGTTGCGGATTGCCATCGAGCTAGGGGTCAGACGCCTCGATGCTCGCGGTGACTCGCAGCTCATCATCGACCAAGTCATGAAGAACTCCCACTGCCGCGACCCGAAGATGGAGGCCTACTGCGATGAGGTTCGGCGCCTGGAAGACAAGTTCTATGGGCTCGAGCTTAACCACATCGCTCGGCGCTACAACGAGACTGCGGACGAGCTGGCAAAAATCGCCTCGGGGCGAACAACGGTTCCCCCGGACGTCTTCTCCCGGGATCTGCATCAACCCTCCGTCAAGATCGACGACGCGCCCGAGCCTAAGGCGCCCTCGGTCCAGCCCGAGGTGCCCTCGGCACAGCCGGAGGCACCCTCAGCTCGGCCCGAGGCGGCCTCGGTTCAACCCGAGGTACCCTCGGCCTCCGAGGGTGAGGCACTGCGCATCGAGGAGAAGCGGAGCGGGGCCACGCCTGATCGAAATTGGCAGACCCCGTACCTGCAATATCTCCGCCAAGGAGAGTTACCCCTCGACCGAGCCGAGGCTCGGCGGGTAGCGCGATGTGCCAAGTCGTTCGTCTTGCTGGGCGATGAGAAGGAGCTCTACCACCACAGCCCCTCGGGCATCCTCCAGCGATGCATCTCCATCGCCGAAGGTCAGGAACTCCTGCAAGAGATACACTCGGGGGCTTGCGGCCATCACGCAGCGCCTCGAGCCCTTGTCGGGAATGCTTTCCGGCAAGGCTTCTACTGGCCAACGGCGGTGGCTGATGCCACTAGAATTGTCCGCACCTGCGAAGGGTGTCAATTCTATGCGAAACAGACCCACCTGCCCGCTCAGGCTCTGCAGACGATACCTATCACCTGACCCTTTGCTGTGTGGGGTCTGGACCTCGTCGGCCCCTTGCAGAAGGCGCCCGAGGGCTACACGCACCTGCTGGTCGCCATCGACAAGTTCTCTAAGTGGGTTGAGGTCCGACCTCTGAACAGCATTAGGTCCGAGCAGGCGGTGACGTTCTTCACCAACATCATCCATCGCTTCGGGGTCCCGAACTCCATCATCACCGACAACGGTACCCAGTTCACCGGCAAAAAATTCTTGGACTTCTGCGAGGATCACCACATCCGGGTGGACTGGGCCGCCGTGGCTCATCCCATGTCGAATGGGCAAGTAGAGCGTGCCAACGGCTTGATTCTACAAGGGCTCAAGCCTCGGATCTACAACGACCTCAACAAGTTCGGCAAGCGATGGATGAAGGAACTCCCCTCGGTGGTCTGGAGCCTGAGGACAACGCCGAGCCGGGCCACGGGTTTCACGCCGTTCTTTCTGGTCTACGGGGCCGAGGCCATCTTGCCCACTGACCTGGAGTACGGCTCCCCGAGGACGGGGGCCTACAGCGATCAAAGCAACCAAGCTAGCCGAGAAGACTCGCTGGACCAGCTGGAAGAGGCTCGGGACAAGGCCTTGCTACACTCGGCGCGGTACCAGCAGTCCCTGCGACGCTACCACGCCCGAGGTGTCCGACCCCGAGACCTCCAGGTGGGCGACCTGGTGCTTCGGCTGCGGCAAGACGCCCGAGGGAGGCACAAGCTCACGCCCCCCTGGGAGGGGCCATTCGTCATCGCCAAAGTTCTGAAGCCCGTAACGTACAAGCTGGCCAACAGCCAAGGCGAGGTCTACGGCAACGCTTGGAACATCCAACAGCTACGTCGCTTCTACCCTTAAGATGTTTTCAAGTTGTTCATATACCTCGCACCCATGCAAAGTTTAGTCATCAAGGAAGGGTCGGCCTTGCCTCGGCAAAGCCCGACCCTCCCTCGGGGGCTAAAAGGGGGGGACTCCCTCTGCGTTGAAATTTTCCTCGAAAAAAGATCTCTTCTGCCAGAATATCTTTCGTGCTTTCTGACTATTTCGAAAAGTGGACCCTGAAAACGACGGAGTACACGTAAGCAGCCAAGGCTGACCGAGCCGAGGGACTCCTACGCCTCCGGGATATGGATACCTCACTCATCACCTTCTGCGATAAGTAACTCGCGTTCGGATAAAGTGATTCCACGGACCGAGCAAGTCTTCACGTTCGGAAGCTCTTCTGCCGAAGCGATCCTTCGAGCCTTCTCGACTGAGTCGGTGACAGGGCCTCATGGACGGGTGAAAGTGCGCGTAAGCGGCAAGGCCGACCGAGCCGAGGGACTCCCACGCCTCCGGGATACGGATACCTCACTCATCACCTTCCGCGAGAAGCAACTTTCGCTCGCACAAACATCCCTGTTACCGACAAAAAAGTCCAGATACTCGAAACAAGAGGAAAGGAGACGTAGCTTTACAACACAGCGAGGGTGTGTAAATTCTGGCCTCGGTGGCCGCAGAAGGCACACGCTACAAGACACTCTGATCCTGCAGGCTCGGGTCTTGACGCTGGAAGGGGGCAGTAGCACCCTCGGCATCGACGACACCTTCAGCGAGGTCCGACCTAGCCTCGGACGGCGACGCGGTCCAGGGATCCCCACTCTGGAGGACGATGTCATCGTCACGCCCGGACAATCGCTGCCAGGGACTTCTCCGGGAATCTGGCCCGAGCAGGTGGCTCGGCCGGGTACCCCTGGGGCCTCGGCCAACCATCTCCCAAGGGCGCCAGCCCGACCCGAGGCCTCGGCTGATCAACTCCGGCGTCGATCCCGCTAACGGACAACCCGGCTAGGCTCCGGCCGACCAGGTTTCATTTTCGAGCCAACTCTGCCTCTGTTCATGCTGATATCGCTACCCCTGGCCTCGGCTCGTCGAAGAGCGGCCAGGGGGTCCCTTTAACTAAGCTAGAGGAGCCTCAGACAACAAGGCCGACCGAGCCGAGGGACTCCTACGCCTCCGGGATACGGATACCTCACTCGGCACCTTGACACAGGGCAATTCATGCTTGGTGAAGCGGTTCAGATAATCAACAGGCGAGTCTTAATGCTCGAAAATGAGGAAAAAACATGGCTCCGTGCCAAAATTACATACATGTTCAGGCCTCGACAGTCGTAATGAACAAAAACACTGGCATTCGAAGTGCCATTACAAACGGAACTCCAGTTCCCCCTCCGCAGGTACGAACAACCCCACTCCATGGGGGAGGGCCTGCGGAACAACAGAAGACCGACGAACGGCGCGCCGTCACCCGCTCCAGCAGCGGCGACGACGACGACTTCTGCCCCGGGGGCCGAACAGCGGCGGCACTGACCTCAGGGCGGATGCTGCTGCCAGGAGGCCCCCGCCCATGCCTAAACTCGTGAGGCAAGGACGGGCAGAAGGCCATAGAGTTGGAGGTCGGTCCGTGGCCGGCCTTGGCTATCTCGCTGGCGGGAGAACCTCTTCCAGCTGCCGTGGCAGACGCCGGCGCCGTGAGCGGCTCCGAAGCCACTCGCGTCCGAGAGCCAGGCACGGTGCAGCTGCCAGCGCCACGGACGACGACCGCCCTTCCCTCCGGTCACTGAGTGAAGGAGCGGGCCGTCGCCCACAACAGGGGCCGACCCCAACTCGGCACACTCCCCTCCCCAGCCCTGGTGATAAAAATCCTTGAGGCTGAGGGAGGGGCAGAGGCCGTGGCCCGGCTCGCTTTCCCCCACCATCAAGCTGGAGGTCACCATCTTGGGTGACCGCCGGTAGAGGGGTGCAGCCGGGCTGCATGATGAAAATCCTTGAAGCCGAACGATGGCTGAAAGGTACCAACTCCTACGGAGTTGCGTTCCTCCAACGATGGGGCGAAAAGACGGCGGGTATCCCCCATCCGGGGGCTTGGAAGGTAGAAAGACGCGATGCATAAGGGAGCGAGAAGACATGGTCGCCTTCCGAAGGGGGTCACCCTCCTTTTAAAGGCAACTCTCCCTACTTGCGCCCCCAACCGTCACGGGCTGAGTCTTTGCCAACACGCTCCAAGGCCCTCCCCTGCGGTGCGGGGGCTGGGTCCCGCATGTCAAGCAAACTGGCTCAGAGCAGAAGAAGCCAAACCGCCGCGCGTGGTGCACACAACCGCCTAGCGGTTACAAGTGACCCTCCACTTTTGCCCGGACCAACGGGCGAAAGAGGCGGGCAGCCATGCAGGTGGCATGCAACCGCGCCAAGTGGACGCGCTCCTCCGACTCCCGACACGCCAGCATGGAGGCCCAGGCCCACGCGTCACGCAACCGGCACGCCGGATGCCGCATGCAAGCAACTGCACCGCCACTTGCGCCACCACCGCGCCTCCTCGATTGCGGAATCAATACCGCGACTCGAGGCGACCAGGCGCACGACCCAGCAGCGCCAGCCTGACGCGGCGGTCAATGCGGCCAACAGTGGGCCGGCAGTGATGACGGTGGCAGGCGGGCGGGAGCAGCGGTCACGTCGTCAGCCAAGCTCACGTCCCATCCGGGGGCAGCTAGAGAACCCCCTCTCACGGCGTGAAGACAACGCGCCCGTGATCCGTTCCCCGAATGGCTCGCGCAACGGCCGCCCTGCCAACAACTCGCCCCGTCGCATTAACTCCGAGGAGGGATAGACGGCGCTTCTGGCAGGAGAAGCGGGCGACGCTTCGCCTTCGCCGTAAAAACCGCGCCAAAAAAGGTACGCCACGTCGTTCGATTTCGTATCCTTTTCCTTTTTTCCTCTTTCTCTATCTCTTGCAACAGGGACCGGGAAAGGGGGATACCCCGAAAAGGATCCTTCCCCGTGAAGGAACCAGGCTCCGAGCCTCCCTACTGATCAGAGGTTCGAAGGCTGGCCCCCGAGGGGTTCAACAGCCGCCTCAGATCGCGTGGGCCCTACACCCACTACTGGTCAGAGGTTCGAAGGCCGGCCCCCCGAAGGGTTCCATGGCCGCCTCAGGCTACTCGGGCTCCGTGCCCATTACTGATCAGGGGTTCGAAGGCTGGCCCCCGAAGGGTTCACAGTCGCCTCAGACGCCGAGCGAGGGATGACCAGGGGTACGTTCGATACATAACCAAGGCTCGGGCTGCGCTCCCGAGGTACCCTAGGACATTTCCGAGACCAGCGGGAGCGATCTTGTAACGGAATCCCATCAGAGGGAGGCATCAAGCCCTCGGACCCCGTCGCCAGGGGACCGGTTCCGGCAGATCACCCGCAGGTACTTTTGGGCATGCCTCTGGGCCCCTAGCCGACCCCTAACGAATGGGGCACGGATGTCCACTCGGATTACCCGCTTGCAGCTCACCGGAGACACCATGTTCGGCGCCCATCGAGGGTAACATGGCGCTTTCCCCCCTCCTCCTTGCGGAAAGGCGACGCAGGGGCGTATGTAAAAAAGCCGAGTCTGTCCCTGATCGCCCTCTCGCCCTGTGCGGAGGCTCGGGGGCTGCTCTCGCAAACCCGGCTCCGGCCGAACCGTTGACAGCGTCAACATACCAGCCCGAGAGCTTGGGCCCCGACCGTACACCCGGGCTACGGCCAGTTCGCATGAGGGAACAACCAGACCGGCCGAAGCATTACGCGAGGCATTAAGACCTCGAAGGAGTGAAATCACTCCTCCGAGGCCTCGGGGGCTACACCCGGCGGGTGCGCTCGCGCGCACCCACCGGATCAAAATGCAACCGAGAAAGGCTGGTCCCCTTGCAAAAAAGTGCGACGAAAGCCTCCAAGCGAGTGCTAATACTCCCTTCGAGGCTCGGGGGCTACTGTCGGGGACCATAATTAGGGGTACCCTCAAGACTCCTAATTCTCAGCTGGTAACCCCCATCAGCATAAAGCTGCTAAGGCCTGATGGGTGCGATTAAGTCAGGGATCAGTCCATTCGAGCGACTCGATCACGCCTCGCCCGAGCCTAGCCTCGGACAAGGGCGGCCGACCCCGGAGGATT
Source organism: Zea luxurians (assembly GCA_029449295.1). Taxonomy (NCBI): domain Eukaryota; kingdom Viridiplantae; phylum Streptophyta; class Magnoliopsida; order Poales; family Poaceae; genus Zea; species Zea luxurians. The sequence goes on along the minus strand of JAOPSE010000008.1, from coordinate 85,814,736 downwards.
TCCGTCTCGCCCGAGGCCCCCCTCCAACGGCGGACATGTTTCCGGCTCGCCCGAGGCCCTGCCTTCGCTAAGAAGCAACCCTGACTAAATCGCCGCACCGACCGACCAAGTCGCAGGAGCATTTAATACAAAGGTGACCTGACACCTTTGTCCTGACGCGCGCCCCCCGGCAGAGCCGAAGTGACCGCCGTCACTTCACCGCTCCACTGACCGGCCTGACAGAAGGACAGCGCCGCCTACGCCACTCCGACCGCAGTGCTGCTTGGCAGAGTGAGACTGACAGGCAGTCAGGCCCTGCCAAAGGCACCATAGGAAGCTCCGCCCAACCCAGGGCTCGGACTCGGGCTAAGCCCCGGAAGACGGCGAACTCCGCTCCGCCCGACCCAGGGCTCGGACTCGGGCTAAGCCCCGGAAGATGGCGAACTCCGCTCCGCCCGACCCAGGGCTCGGACTCGGGCTAAGTCCCGGAAGACGGCGAACTCCGCTCCGCCCGACCCAGGGCTCGGACTCGGGCTAAGCCCCGGAAGACGGCGAACTCCGCTCCGCCCGACCTAGGGCTCAGACTCGGGCTAAGACCCGGAAGACGGCGAACTCCGCTCCGCCTGACCCAGGGCTCGGACTCGGGCTATGTCCCGGAAGACGGCGAACTCCGCTCCGCCCGACCCAGGGCTCGGACTCGGGCTAAGTCCCGGAAGACGACGAACTCCGCTTCGCCCGACTCAGGGCTCGGACTCGGGCTCAGCCCCAGAAGACGACGAACTCCGCTCCGCCCGACCCCAGGGCTCGGACTTCGCCCTGGCCTCTGCCGAACGACCTCCGCCTCGCCCAACCCAGGGGCTCGGACTTGGCCTCGGCCATGGAAGACAGACTCGACCTCGGCTTCGGAGGAGCCTCCACGTCGCCCAACCTAGGGCGCAGGCCAGCCGCGTCAACAGGAAGCGCCATCATCACCCTACCCCGAGCTGACTCGGGCCGCAGAGAACAAGACCGGTGTCCCGTCTGGCTAGCTCCGCCGGATAGGCAATGATGGCGCCCCGCATGCTCTGTGACGACGACGGCTCTCAGCTCTCTTACTGAAGCAGGAGGACGTCAGCAAGGACTCAACCGCCCCGACAGCTGTCCCTCCGCCAGGCTCCGTCGCTCCCCCGACGGCCACAACATCACACCAGCTGGGTGCCAAAATCTCTCCGGTTGCCACATCGGCATGTACTTAGGGCGCTAGCTCTCCCCCGCTAGACACGTAGCACTCTGCTACACCCCCATTGTACATCTGGATCCTCTCCTTACGCCTATAAAAGGAAGGACCAGGGCCCTCTTAGAAAAGGTTGGCCGCGCGGGGACGAGGACGGGATAGGCGCTCTCTTGGGGCCGCTCGCTTCCCTCTCCCGCGTGGACGCTTGTAACCCCCTACTGCAAGCGCACCCAACCTGGGCGCAGGACGAACACGAAGGCCGCGGGATTTCCACCTCTCTCACGCCCATCTCCGGCCACCTCACTTCCCCCCTTCGCGCTCGGCCTCGCGTCGACCCATCTGGGCTGGGGCACGTGGCGACATTCACTCGTCGGCTTAGGGACCCCCCGGTCTCGAAACGCCGACAAAAACTTTTATGTAAAAACTTATCGGGAGGAGTTTTTGCCTCCCTTGGTTATTTAATAATACTACTCAGCACTCGTTTATATTTCTGGTCTGTAACAAGTAACTTGATCTTACTGTTTAAATAAATGTAAGTTATGTAATCACTTCCGCTGTTCGATATCTCCGATGTTCTGTAATGTCTGCAAGACAGGTGAAACGTTCCTGGAAAGGTAAGAAAAGATACCGAACTTGTCAAGTGATTCAGGAACATCTACAGGGTTGTCTGATGTCTGTTGGACAAGGACAACTATAGGTGGGCCTAATGACTTGGGAGGTTCCGTCACAACTACCTAGGTGGCCTGGCAGGGTATCACTACATAGCCTTTACAAAGACTCCCCTGGTGCATAGCTGCTCGTTAGGTTTCGCCAGTCATACAAACATAGTACACCTCCCCATGGTGGGTGGCTAACAAAACCAAATCGAATGAACCTCTGCACCTCCCTTGGTAGAGCGAGCACTACACCCCGACCCCCATTGATGACCCTCTGGCAAAGCTAACTATACCCCCAGGCTTATCTAATTAATTAGCTAAGGGCGTCCCATTCCACCCTCATGTTTGCACTGTTATCCTGGGTGGTCACTCCACGAACAAGTCCTTATGGAGAGGTACTCAGGGAAAATGGCCCGAGCCTCCTAAAATATCACAAGATCATCATCGGGATAACATCATCGTATCATAAATAATCACATCATGTTCATTGATTAAGTTAAAGCAATAGCATAAAACTAACCATGATAACCCAAAAGGTAAACAAGAATAAGGTAAATACAGACTAGTCAATCCTTAGATTTAAATAATGTAATGCGGGACAGTGAATTATAAATAAATGGGACATAATGGGTCAGAGGACACTTGCCTTCACCAAACAGATGCTTAGGGTCTTCAACTTTGTAGAACTCGAAGAACTAACCACTTGGACACCAACGCTTGACCGTCGATTTCCTCGAAGCTCGGAAACGAATCGCGATCTACTCGCAACGCGAAGCGAAGACGAACATGCACATATATATATATATATAAACATTACACCATACTAGATAAAATGTGATAAAAACATGTAGTATAAAATAGAGAGCGCTTCTACGGTTACGCGGGGATAAGAAACACGACGGTCGAAGCTACGGTCGAGAAGTCGTAACCTTTACTCTACGCAAGTAATAATCAGGACATTTAATTCGACATGACCAAATATAAATTATAATTGCTATTTAGTTTTGATTAAACCTGCTACACCATCAGCTGCCAAATAAATAACTAATATAATTAGCACGAGAGATTCTAAGCGAGGTTTATTTACGACACGTAAAACAATACGACAACGTGCAGATGATGCGCGGACACGCGCGACATAGCACGCTGACGACACACGAACAGTGCACGTGACCAGCGCGAAACACACGAATCAGCACACGACCACGAGCATATCATGAACGAACAACGCACAGACAACACGTGAATGACGCGTGAAGCAGCACGCCACCACGTGCTGAACAGCACGCGCGACAGGCGAGAAAAACTAAATCTGTGACGTGTTTATACTAAACAAGTGTTAACTAAATAGAAAGTATGTAAATTAATATTAGCCATGTTAATATTTGTTAGTACCCTAGAAAAGGGGTACCCCATGCTACAGTGTGAAGGCACGGTACCCACGTGTCTATCCCTAGACGCGTGATAAACAGCGTCCGATCCCACCACATGGACGACTCCTGGGCCGCCATGTGTCCACAGAAAGTGGCGTATACCACGATTTCACCAGTGGATCTAGACCCCCATGGAAAGTGTCGGACCCCAGCATAGTGGCATACATAGCTCGGACCCCCGGGTACGACCCAAGGCCTCCACGATATCCTTTACGGGACCCGGACCCCACTAAGTGAGGTCCGGGCCACCCACAGCAAGATCCTGGGACGGTGAATACCCTGACCTAGGTCAGAGACGTATAGCGGTCCGGTGCTTACGCTTGTCAGGACTTTGACCAGGGCGCTTCCGCTCCCCGCTTAGGCGGAGACCCGATGCTGCCACGTGGCTTAGAGCCCGTGACGTAAGCCAGCGGGCGGAGCCTGACGTAAGGCCTCTGGGCCACGCGATCTTTACATTTATTGCGAAAAGACACGCCGCCTGTCTGCCCTTCTGACAGGTGATGTGCCGCCTTGGCATTTAATGTGCCCTGTCTAGTCCGCTAGCAGGCGACGACCAAGCCACCCTACAGGTGGCGTGCCTGTCCAATCAGACAGCAGGCGTGCGCCCATACCACCACGCACGTGCCATGGTCATCATGACTTGTACGTTGCCAGGGAAACTTCTGCTGCAAGCCAATACTACGGAGATCGCAGATATCAGGGCACGAGGAGATTGCACTGGATTAATGGCTCCAAGTACTGCACCCGTTTTGTCCCTAGGCCCACATGTCGGGGCTCAGTATCCTTGTATGTGCCCCCCTTGAACTATAAAAGGGAGGGCACACTACGTTACAACACAAGCTCAGACACGCACTCAGACTCTCAGTCCCAAGTCTTCCAGGACACAACTCAAGCTCACACACGCACTCAGACTCTCAGTCCCAAGTCTTCCAGGACACAACTCAAGCTCACGAGCAATACAACACACAGTGGAGTAGGGTATTACGCTTCGGCAGCCCGAACCACTCTAAACTCTTGCGTGTTCTTGTGTTCATCCCTAAATCTCACAACAAGCAGAACGCTTAGGCCCCTTCCTCATCTTAGGATTTAGGGCGGGTGCACTCCGCCACCCGGTCGGAGATTTCCTCTCTGAGATTTGGCGCGCCAGGTAGGGGGAGGGCCAATATTAGGTTTTTGCTTGTTTTCCTGCTCAGCGCCATGGTTCACATCGTTGAGCACCGCGACATGGTCGCGGGGGACTTCCTCATGGATGAGGAGGCTGCATCTTCTGCGCCGTTGAGCTCCAGCCGCCCGACACTTGGGGTAGCTGCTGTGCGCTCCGCACGGCAACACTCGCCTACACAGGCGTCCTAAACTCCATCGAGGGTTGCTCCCTGGGGCGCTTTCTACAGCCAGGGAGTTATTGCGTCACCCACCTAGCCCCACGGCCTCACCGGGGGCTATGAAGCAATGGCGCGATGACGTAGATCGCCTCCTTGACATGGCGCACTCTGGCCCGGCTAAGTCCAGGCCTCGACTGTCCCGGTGCGTTCACCCTTGGTGAGGGCTGCGCCGACCGGAGATCTACGAGCGGACGAGCGGAGCTCAACCGCAGGCGTGCGGTAGAAGACGCACAGGCCTCTCTGGAGAGGCCAGAGGACCTGCGGAGCAAGCTCAACCACAGGCAGGCGAGCGAGAATGCTCGTATCTGACTGGAGAGGGTGCGTGAGCATCGCCAAAATCCCGAGGGTCGCAACCTCGAACAAGACTTTGCTGCGGTCACATCGCAGACCCTAGGGGGTGCCTGATCCCAGAAGGGTGTCCCGTTGGCTGGTGTGGGCTGCGCCGCCCTAGCAAACCATCTCTGTGCGGCAACGTGGCCATCCAAGTTCCGTTCACACCTGCCAGAGAAGTACGACGGTACAACAAACCTGTCGGAATTCCTGCAGGTCTACGTCACCGCCATTACGGCAGCAGGTGGAGACGCCACCGCGATGGCGACCTACCTCCATGTAGCTTTGTCTGGGCTAGCCCAAACTTGGCTCATGAACCTAGCCCTAGGGTCCATCTGCTCCTGGGAAGAGCTCTGTGCATAGTTCGTGGCGAACTTCGCCAGCGCTTAACAGCAGCATGATGTGGAGGCACACCTCCATGCAGTGAGGCAGGGACCTAGGGTGACCCTCCGGGTGTTAATTTCCTACTTCACCAAGGTACGTGGGACAATCCCTCGTATCTCAGAGGCTTCCATCATCACAGCTTTCCACCAGGGAGTGCGTGATGAAAAGATGTTGGAGAAGTTGGCCACGCACGACATCGAAACTGTCTCCACTCTCTTCGCTTTGGCAGACAAGTGTGCCAGGGCCGTTGAGGGCCGTGCGTGGCACTCAGCGCCACAGACCGGGGCCGCCCCGACAGGTGGCTCGGGTGCCGTCGTTCAGGACAGCAAAAAGAAGAAGAAGAACCGTGGCCATGAGAAACCGCAGTCAGCTGCCTCGATTGTCGCAGCCACGACAGGGGGCCAGGGCGAGCGCAATAAGCGCCCCCGGCCACAGGGAGGCAATAGCGGCTCGTGCCCAGTGCATCCCAATGCTTGCCACAGCGCCTCGAAATACCGCGAGATCATCAAGCTTGCAAAACGCGTCAGCGAGCAACATGGGCAGTCGTCCAAGGATGGCTCCCTGCCCCGTCGCCGGCCTGGTAAGGAGAGGGTCGACGACGACGAAGTGGCCGCGGGAGAGCAAGAACTCGGGTATCAATCACCCGGGGGGGACCTCAAGGACGTCTTCACTGGAGATTCTAACTCCGAAGATGATAGCGACCGCCGCAAAAAGTTGTACATCATGTATGGCGGGAGCTGAGAGCTCACCTCCCATAGGAACGTCAAGTCCCTGCGTCGTGAGGTCATGTCGGCAACTCCAGGGGTCCCGAAGGCCGCCCCACATCAACGATGGAAAAGCACCACCATCTCCTTCGGGGCATCCGACTGCCCCAACAACATGGCGGGGGCCAGCATACTGCCACTCATCACCGCCCCTGTCATCGCCAACATGCGGCTACACCATGTGTTGATTGACGGCGGGGCAGGCCACAACGTCATCAGCTATGCTGCATTCAAGCAGCTAGAAATCCCGGGGTCCCATCTGGGACCCTCACGCCCATTCTCCGGAGTGGGCCCACAACCGGTGTATCCCCTTGGGAGCATCGCACTCCCGGTTACGTTCGGGACTGAGGAGAACTTCCGTACGGGAAATGTCGTGTTCGACGTCGCGGAGGTCAACCTCCCCTTTAACGCCATCATTGGCAGGCCGGCCCTGTACCAGTTCATGGCCGTTGCCCATTATGGGTATTTGGTCCTCAAGATGCCATCCTCAACTGGGATCCTCACCGTGCGAGGTGACCGTGCCGCCGCACTTGCAGCCATAGAGAAGCTGCACGCCCTAACAGCGGAGACTGCTCGCCCGGACGACGGAAGGAGGAACCCCTCAACCTCCGGTACCAAGGCGCTTCCCAAGGCACCAAAAGTACAACCATCCGGAGTGGATGGTGTCCTTGTCAAAGCCATCCGGCTCGCTGCGGATTCCACCCAGACCACTCGCATTGCGGGTGACCTGGACGAGAAATAGGAACTCGCGCTCGTCGCCTTCCTCCAGGCAAATATCGATGTGTTCGCATGGGAGCCATCGCAGATGCCTGGGATCCCCAGGGAGGTGATCGAGCACCATCTGAAGATCAACCCCGACGCCAAGCTGGTGAGACAGAAGCCTCGCAGACAGTCTATAGAACGACAGGACTTCATCCGGAAGGAAGTCTGGAAACTGCTAGACGCTGGTTTCATCGAGGAGGTTCATCACCCAATATGGCTGGCCAACCCAGTCGTCGTCCCCAAGGCGAATGGAAAGCTTCGGATGTGCATTGACTACACCAGCCTGAATAAGGCCTGTCCCAAGGACCCGTATCCACTGCCATGAATAGACCAAATCGTGGATTCTACCTCCGGGTGCGACCTATTGTCATTCTTAGACGCCTACTCTGGTTTCCATCAAATCCAGATGTCTAGGGAAGATAGGAAACATATCGCTTTTGTAACAGTGGATGAGCTTTACTGCTACGTTGTTATGCCATACGGTCTAAAAAACACCTTGCCTACATTTGTGCGGGCGATGAGTAAGACTTTCGGGGACCTGGTTAGGGACAAGGTGGAAGTCTACGTCGATGACATCGTGGTCAAGACTAAGAAAGGGACAACCCTAGTGGAAGACTTAACCCTGGTCTTCGACAAGCTGCGGGCAACCCGCACGAAGCTGAACCCGGACAAATGCGTTTTTGGTGTCTCTGCTGGGAAGTTGCTGGGATTCCTGGTTTCATACCGAGGCATCGAAGCAAACCAAGAGAAGATCAAGGTGATCGAAGCAATGAGGCCCCTGGCCCGAGTCAAGGACGTCCAGAAGCTTACGGGGTCGTTAGCCGCCCTTAGTCGCTTCATTTCGAGGATGGCTGAGAGAGCGCTCCCCTTCTTCAAGCTACTGCGGAAGTCCGAACCCTTCTCTTGGACCGAAGAGGCAGAACAAGCCTTTCAAGGGTTGAAGCAGCACCTAGTGTCCCTACCAATATTGGTAGCTCCGGAACTAGAGGAACCGCTATATTTATACATCATGGCAGCCGTAGAAGCGGTGAGCATGGTGCTAGTCGTCGAAAGACCGGCACCAGAAAGCCAAGAACCTGAGGACTCGGGACCGGCTGCAGGGGTCCGAACCATTCAATGGCCGGTCTACTACGTCAGCGAGGTCCTTCACGAGGCAAAAACCAGGTACCTTGAAACGCACAAACTCCTCTATGTTGTGCTTGTCGCGTCCAGGAAGCTGCACCATTATTTCCAAGCGCACAGGGTTGTGGTGGTGACCTCCTTCCCATTAAGGGCCATCCTCCACAACTCTAACGCCACAGGCAACATCGCCAAGTGGGCCGCAGAGCTCGCTGAGTTCCAGCTGGACTTCTGACCTCGCCACGCCATCAAGAGTCAGATCCTGGCTGACTTCATCATAGAGTGGACGCCTCCCCCAAGTGTCCCTAGGGGTCCGGATCCTGATTCAGACCCCACACCCATAGAGCCCAGGGGTCCAGTCTTCACCGAGCCCCACTAGACGCTCTACTTCGACGGATCTGCCCGCCAACAGGTTGGTGGGGCCGGGGTGATCCTCATCGACCCAAGCGGAGATCAAGTGAAGTACATGGTGCACCTTGAGTTCAAGGCCACCAACAACATGGCAGAGTATGAGGCGCTGATCTTCGGCTTATCGGTGGCCCTATCCCTGGGGATCCGCCAACTCCTGGTGAAGGGAGACTCCCAGCTGATCATCAAGCAAGACCGCGGGGAGTGTAGCTGCAATGAGCCCAGGCTTGCAGCCTACCTTCTTCACGTAAGGAAGCTAGAGAAGGACTTCACAGCCCTAGAACTTGTGGCAGAACCTCCCAAGTTATCGGGCCCACATGCACCTGTGCTTGTTTCAAAGACTTTAGACGGCCATGCATGTGCACCAGATAACTTAACAGGATCCGTCCGATTGCCACAAGGACATCGGATAAACCACTTACAACCAGAACCGCGGGATTAAGTAACACAAATCACACACATAACATTTTTGCAGCGGAAATCTTATTACCAAATTTTACGGGTTACAAAAATTTTACATTATTTTATCGGAGTGATTACACAAGTATAAGTTTGAAATATATGCTAGCTCAAGTGATCATCCTCAATAAGAAGATAAAGACGGGGTATACTTATATAAGAAGGCCGAGCCCACCGGCACTTAACACCATCAACAGCAGCACAAGACTATAACCTGAAAAACAACAGGGAATAAAACCCTGAGTATGGAATTACTCAGCATGACTTACCCGACTAAAGAAAATACTCTCAAGGGTATGCTGGAATTGGGAATCAAGGAGAGGCTTTAGCAATAATCAACTTAGATACTTTTTGCAGAAATAGCTTACTAAAGTGAGTCCTTACTTTCAATATTTTAATGCCATATTAAGTATTAATAGACTTTGTTTGCATCTAGTTTAATTTCACCATCTCATCAATACAACATCATTTTTATTCATAATGTTCATATCCTGACTTAGGTTGTAGGGCAGTGACCAAGTCTTCATAACCGCGAAGGTACGGCGATCCGAATCGATTATACTCAGCTAAGGATCTCCGATCACACGACATATGTAGCACTTAACCCTTGCATATGTCAACCCGCCACCAGGGTTCTTAAGACCAGATCAGGTTCACGCAAACCGAGAGCACAGATACACCACCGTCCAGCCTCTTGCTACGGAGGGTACACGCTACTCCTGCCACTGCTCCACGCCCATTTCGTGTTATCTTATTCTGGCCTTAGTCTGCCCGAGGCAAAGCTTACCCATGACGAGGCATGTGACCAGTTAAAGGGTCCACGATCATCAAGCCTACATACGCATCAATCCTTAATCAACCTGGGTAGAACATCACCTGTTCCTAGCCCAAGTCCCGATTTAAGTATTTTCATCCTTAGGATTGTTTGTGTTCCTTAGGATGAAAAGAGCATCACAGGGAACTTTGCAGTAAGATCCCACCATGCTCCCAATGAAAATATATTCTTGCAGGTAGAAGCCATCTTTCCTCAGGATAACCCCTGAGCTAGGCCTTAATGCAAAAGACAACCTCTATCCACAAGATCTGAGCAGGGCTAAGCATTTTTGTAAATCATATTTTGATACTTCACCAGAAGTATCTAATAAGGTATGGATATCAAGGAAGGCAATGCATCAAAGGGTTCCAAGCAACTCCTATAAACCTAATGCACATTTCATTAGACTTAAAATGTGCGAAAATTATTTAAAAACACAAGGAAGGGGTTACATGCACCGGGGCTTGCCTGGATAACACTAGGTTAGTGTTGTTAGACGACGATCACTTGACAATCAGCCTTTGTTCTGACACTTGTTTTGTCTGTCCATCAGCATCATCCTGTGGATTAGCCCACGCTTGGGGTCGATTTGGCTCGTCTTCCGCATCGCGTGATTAATTAACGTACCTGAATGAAATGCATTATGCACATGAATGCATATCGACAAGAATTTCACACACCTAAATAGTGCTACGCGATAGCGGAACACCTAGCGGTGAGGCACACAATAACACTTAAAAGCAATTACTAGATGTCGAGATATTACTAAGTACAACGTCCACGCTATTTTAACTTAATTGAGCCCAATTTGAACAGCAAGCGATAATAAATTAAGCATAAGTCCTATACCATCCTTAGCTAACACATGACACCAAAGGACTAACAATACTTAAACTCAACAACCATGGATACCTATAACTTAGAATAACATACAATAGCATTTTAAGTGACTTAGAATTATTACTCTAAACCATTATGCACATCATATCAGCTAAACAAGATATCAACGCAAATCAATCATGCAAAACTCATGACATATAAGCATCACTAACGCTTATCGGCTAGACGATAGAAACACTTACACTATCCTTCACATTATTAACTTGACCATTCCTCGCAAATGACGAACCAATTTATACACGCTTAACTTATACATCCTCTAACACACTCTCCGTAAATCCTGCATTTTAGACCTAAGTTTTACCATAATACACAATTATTTCCCACGATCACGTTACCGGAGGTGCTGAGATATTTTAATCGAATCACACCATGCCTATAATTCTATTAACATTTTCTTCACATCATTTACACCTCAGACCTATCCTTCACACTACGGACTAACGAATACTAGACGACGCTATTAATTTCACACAACTAGATTCACCCCTATCGACACCTAAGACTAACATATGGATCAAAAACAACTAACACATTTAATCTTATCGGCTTAATACTTAAATACTAAACCTCTCCCTCGCATCGCTAATTGAACTTATCAATACAATCACACTCGTCATCCCCGTATAGAAATATACTCTTCACATCATCCGAAACCTAAACTTTACTAGCGAAACAAATACGATGCCACAAGCGAAGAGTTATTTTCACAAACATCTAACACCACCACAATACGCCAGTGCTATCGACAAGAGAAACGATGTAACTAACGTGTCCAACCAAATCCATCCGATCAATAGCGGAAGTAACGAATTGGCTTACCTCATCATAATTCGTCTCGATACCAGCGAGAACGATGACGACGATCACCGATTCACCTAATTCACCGGACACCTACCAAGTGACGCACACGGCCTCACTTCATTACTCTTTTGATCGCCCAAACACGGGGATTTTGTTGTGCACCCAGAACGCGGACGGCGTGCAGTGGCTGGCGAATTTTATGGACAGCAAGCAGGCGATACGGGAGCTCGACACGCTGTGGCGAGCAGAGAAAATCCATGCGCGCGGCAAACAAAGAAAGAGCGAGCTACGCGTGCGCAGAGAGTTCGACCACTCACAACAGGGGCTAGCAGGGCACACAACGAGCTGGAGCGTTGATGAGCAAAGAGCTTCGCACGCACAAGAACAACAGAACGCTACGCGCGCGATGCAAAGGCGAGCAGGACGCAGCCAACAGGGAAGTTTCGATGGCGAGCAACTGAGAACGGCTCGACTACGGCGAACAGACAGCTCGTGGCCTGCGCGAGGGGATCGACGGCGGACGGCGACACGCGCGGAGAAAAGGATCCCGGGGACGCAAGGGGGACAGGGAGCAGGAGAGCGCGACAACTGGAGCTCTAGTGAGCAGGGCGCGCAGCGAGCTAAGCGGCATAGACGAGGACGCACGGTCCGAGCTGGGGACAGGGAGAGACGTCGACCACGACAAGCAAAGGAGCACGCACGTCCGAAGCTGAGTTGGGGCGAGCGCGACCGTTGTCGCCGGTGAGGAGTCGAGCAGTCGGGCGTGACTCCCATAGAAGCAGGGACAGAGACGCTCAGTGAACAAAGGAAGGGACGCGCGCAATCGCGAGCCGGAGGCAGAACGCCGGCCAGGGAGGACTAGGAAATTCGGCCGAGCGCTGCGAGCAGAGGAAGGAACATGCTGGCAAGTACATGGCGGCCATGGGGATGAGCTTGACCAGGGGTGCGCATGTGTCCAGGGAGTTCGGTTCCCAGAGTGCTGCTGCCGCGTCAACAGTTGTCCTCTGTTCTCACCGGAGGAAGCACCGGATGCTGGGCGCTAACAGGGAGAAATCCGCGCGCTGGAGCTCAGAGGAAGAGAAACCACAGTGCGGGGAGGAATGGCGGCCAGGCTTGAGGGAGCGGTGCGGCTGCAGGGGGTGCTTCGCGCCGGAGATGAAGACCGAGCAGGAGCTGGAGGCAGGCGCGCAGTCCGAGCAGAGCACGTCGGCCATGGTGGGGGAGAAGATGCCGACCACAGAGAAGAAGCAGAGCGCGAGCAGGGATGGCGCGTGAGGGAAGAAGATGCGTTGGGGAAAGGAGCGGCGTTACGATCGGGCGCCATGGAAGCCGCTCGGCTGGGAGCTGAGCTCAGGAAGACGGACGCTATGGGAGGACCTTGGGCGCGGCCATGGAACCGGAGGGCGCGCGGCATGGACGAGCGCAGGGAGCCGGACGCGGCACAAGGAGCGCTCGGCCGAACGCCGAAGCAGGAGGAGGAAGCCGCGGCCACCATCGGAGAAGGAGAGGAGAAGCTTGGCGCGACGTAGGAAGAGAATGGAGAAAAGTGCGCGTGGGGATAGGAGCAATTGAAGGAGACGCCAGGAACAGGATAAGAGAGAAACTCAGCTGGGCGCAGGGGAGATAAGGCCGTCGCGCAGTGGAAAAATTAGAGCTAGGAGGCTGCGGGGATAAGATTGTAGGAGATATTTTCCAGTAGCAAAGCGGCGAAGATTGTTTTCCAGGAACCCGACGAAGCCTACACGGCCACCAGTAAAAAAAATCTGATTTCTCCAGTCTTGAGCGGATGAAAACAATCCCAAAAAAATATCCCGTGAAGAAGATAAGCTTGAAGAAAAATCTGTGCAAGAAAGATATGGCCGAGAGAAGATACGCACGTAAGAAAAAGATATTTAGAGAAGAATTTTCCCATTTTAATCTTTTCTTCTTTCTTTCTCAAAGAATACTGGTACTAGTATTAGAGTTTTGGTGAGACATAAACGGATCAGACCAAAACATTACCAGAATATGATACTTGAATGCTACTAATTACCTTTATCTGTTTTAATCGATTACTACCAATTACTCCTGATTATTAATCTCGCGCAAGATTTCTCTCGGGCAACGCGCGATACAGACTATTTTGCCCCGAACATTTTAATCGTCGAGTTCAAACGAATTTGTCCGAGGATAAAAGTTATTCGAGTGGGTCGGGCTTCCGAATTTAGATTCGCGTGGCGATGAATTTTAATTAATCATCGGACGCACCGATTTTCGGAACGACGATGTTCCGAACATCATGAAAATTTTGGAAGAGCCCGGATAGATAAAAATAAAAACGATGTCGTACTCGCGACCGATGAAACAGATGCGATATATATAAAAAAATCGCGATAGGCGAAGATGTTTAAAATTTACATCCGTTTTATCCACTGATTACGTGCTTAAATCCGTACTTGTTGTCGAGCGGAATATAAACACCTGGGGTGTTACAGAACTGCAACATGTTCCTCGGGCCGACAACTCGGCGGCAGATGACCTCTCCATGAAGGCATCAACTTGGGCACCCATGCCCGAGGGCATCTTTGAAAGATGGCTGCTGAGACCCACCGCCCAGCCTACCGAACTGGGCGAAGGGGGCGAGACTAGCACCTCGAAGCTAGCGGTCCTGGTGGCGTCCCAGAACCCACCAAAGGCTGCGTGTGCTGCAGGGGGGCCGGCCAGCCCCCTAGCGCCGCAGCCAACATCTCAGAGTGGTCATGATGCATGGATCTCTGAGATCTGGGACTACCTGAAGGAGAATATCCTTCCTGAAGACCATGTGTCCGCAGAACGCATAATGCGGTTAGCTAAACGCTACGCGGTGGTGGAAGGGGATCTCTACCATCGTGGCACCAATGGCATTCACATGTGATGCATTACCCAGGAGGAGGGCCGTGAGTTGCTCACGGAGATCCATGGAGGGGAGTGCGGAAGTCATTCATCATCCCACACACTGGTCGGTAAGGCCTTCCAGCATGGCTTCTACTGGCCAACCGCTCTCTAGGATGCAGCCGAGATGGTAAAGTCCTGCAAGGTGTGTCAATTCCACTCAAAGCAGATACACACACCAGCTCAGGCTCTACAGATGATTCCACCCTCCTGGCCATTCACCGTATGGGGGGTGGATATCCTGGGACCATTTCCCAGGGCCGTTGGCGGGTACCGGTACCTCTTCGTCGCCATCGACAAATTCACCAAGTGGCCAAAGGCCACCCCTGTGGTCAACATCACCCAGGGTGCTGCTGTCGCCTTCCTCAAGTCCATCGTCTGTAGATTTGGGGTCCCAAACCGTATCATTACGGATAGTGAAACCCAGTTTACAAGTCGAATCTTTTAGGAGTATTGCGAGGGCATCGACACCCAACTCTGCTTTGCATCCGTAGCCCACCCCAGGAGTAATGGCCAAGTGGAAAGGGCAAATGCAGAGATCCTCAGGGGACTCAAGACGCGCACCTACGATTGCTTGAAAAAGCATGGTGCGAATTGGGTCAGTGAACTCCCGTCCGTGCAATGGGGGAACCGGACAACACGCAGCCGAGCCACCGGGGAGACCCCGTTCTTTCTGGTCTACGGGGCCGAAGCCTGTCTTCCCTCGGAAATCATCATGGGCTCCCCATGGGTCCAGGCTTTCGATGAGTCAATGCAGGAATAGCTATGGCGTGAAGACATGGACTTCATCGACGAATGAAGATGGCAAGCGGCCATCCAAAATGCACGGTACAACCAAGCGCTTAGGCGCTACCAACAACGGTTCGTGCATAGTAGGGAACTCAGGGTCGAGGACCTAGTCCTAAGGCGAGTACTGAACCGAGAAGGGCTCCATAAACTCTCCCCTAGCTGGGAAGGACCCTACAATGTGACGAAAGTATGCCGATCCGGGTGTGTCCGCCTCGCCACGGCTGAAGGAGAGCCTCTGCCCAATCCCTGGAACATAGAGCATCTCCGTAAGTTCTTCCCATAAAAGCAAAGCTGGGGAATTCAGTTTTCTTCCGTTGTAACTAGGTAAGCACATATATGTACGCCAGCCCGGCGAGGTCCGCCCTCATAAACCCGGCCTGATGGATTACGCTCATGAGCGTCAAGTTATGAAGAGAAGATTCCCGCCCTAAATTTGCTTTATGGTGGTTTTATTCTGCTTAAGTTTACAACCATTTTTATCTAACCCACCCATACGGTTAATGGGTCCTATGAGTGCACTATTGAAACTCCCTAGCTAAGGCTGTGTGTAGGTCCGGGTCCCAGTCGAGATTACCTCATAGGGACCAGGTCACCAATTATTTCTTAACTATTCTGGCATCCAGCCTCGACAAGTCAAGCCCGCATCCCAGGGGGGCCAAGTACAAGTACCAGGAAAGGAGTTGACAACGACGCACACAGCAAAAGGAAAGCAGCATGCAGATAAGTTGTAATGTTGCTTGACAAGGAACACTTAAAAGTATCTTACAAAATCAAAAGATAATAATCCGCTTCCCAGCGGAACCCTTGCCTTCTCCCCACAGATCCAACTACTCGTCATCAGTGGGATCCTACTGGAAGCGCTTGGCCACCGCATCTACAACGTCTTGTACGCTCCCCGGGCGGTGTCTTCGGTATCGGCCACCGGACCGGCGATCACCGGCCCCAAGGAAATGGCTGGATCATGGCTCCGGAAGCACGTTAGGATGTACTCTATTACTGCCCGGTAGAGCCTGCTGCCCTCAGCCTCCAGGCGGGCGCCAAGGATCTGGTCTAGGCATTGGAGGCGGTCGGCAGCGGAATCCAGCACCGGGAGCGCGTCGGAGATGGACACCGACTGCTTCGACGCTGGGATGGGGCTCACCCCCAGCGGCACCAGAGCCGAGCTCGCCTCATCGGCCCATATGGTGATACGCTCGACCCCGGTGTGATGTTCTGCCCGGAGATCTTCAAGCGTCTTATTCATCGCCTCCACCGCTTAGGAGCCCGGAGCCGCCTGTGCTGCCTGCGTCGCCTGGAACAGGCGGACCCGCTCCTCCAGCGCCTGCTCCTTCTCCTCCAATTTCTTCTCCTTTTCTTCCGCCTCGAGCTCATGTTCGGCGAGCAACTTTTCCTGCCTTTCCCGCATTTCCTCCCTGAAAGCGGGTCTTTCTCCTACTAGACAAGATCCGTCGCCTGCTCCTCCAGGGAGGCATCCTTCGCCTTGAGGTTCTCCTCGGCAAGCGAAATGTTGCTAGTCCTGTCATTGAGCTCCTGCCGCAGCTTTTGCAGAGCCGCCTCAGTCGCGGTCTGCTCATTCCGCTGCTTCTCCAGCATCACATTATAGGCTTTCAGCTTCTCATGGAATTCCATAATAACCGCCTCCCTCTGGTCCAAGTGCTCTTTTTTCTTGACCAGACTCTTCTCCTTCTGGGTCACCTCCTGCTCCCGGTCAAATACCTTCTCCAGGTCCTCCTTGAGGTCCTCGCTCCTGATCAATCTCGGACCGCTCTGAGGCAAATTAGCAGGATGCGGCTTTGGTACGCTCCTCCAGCTGGGTGCACCAATCATAGAGGCACTGGTGCTCAGTCTCGAGTGCCTCCCACTCCCGCAGGATCGCCGCCTCGGTCTCCCGGAGAGCCTGATGAGCGCGGGACAACACCTGAGGGAGGGGAGTCGGCGCCGCCTCTGGCCCAGCGCCGGTCTGGAGTCGCCACCCAATAATAACCTCCGGCTCCTCCAGAATGGGCGGTGGGATGGAGTTGGGCGCGCCCCCCGCGTCTTCCACCGTTGCCGATAGAGTATTCGACGACATCGTCATCGCCGTAGGGTCTGCGGTAACCGTCGGCAGCGCTGCTGCTTCCGGACCCCTGACTGGAGCCTAGGGCCCCGGTGGCGCCGCCTCGATAGTGGCAGCTGGAACTTGGGGGCCTGACGGTGCCGCCTCGGCAGTGGTAGGCGGAACCTGGGGGCTTGATAGCGCCGCCTCGACAGTGGCAGCCAGAACCTGGGGGCCTGGCGACGCTGCCTCTGCAGTAGCAGGCGAAACCTGGGGGCCCGATGGCGCCACCTTGGCAGTGGCAGGTGGAAGCAAGACGCCAGCATCTAGGCCAGCAGGCGCCTGCTGCTGGGAGCCGAATTCACCAGTGAGGACAACTTTGGAAGCAGAGGAAGAAGAGGCCCTGATAAGCAAAGGATGGGTTAATGCCCATCAACATAGTAACTAGACCAGTGGAAAAATTAAAAAAGGATACACTTACTTGGGGCCCCGAACCTTCCAGCAACCCTGGAAGTGGGACGTCCGCTGCCCTTGCTACTGTTGGTGTTGCTGCCCCTGAGGCGGCGGCAAGCCAGATGGTGATGGCGATGGCGATGGCGGCGGGTCTAATAGTGGTGCTGGTGGAGGACTGACGCGCCTCTGCGAGCCATAGGCCTGGGAGCCGGCCTCCTCGGCTCCGCCAGCTGTCCTCTGACGCTTTTGGGGGAGGTCCGAATCAAGGGGCGGGTCCATGACGAAAGACCCGTCGACACGGCGCAGTCGGTGCCGCCTCTCTCCCTCCAACCTCCCGGAGCCTCCTAGGGCGGAAGAACTGCTCGCGGCCCCCTTGCCCTTGTCCGAGGGGCTGAGGGCCGCGGGGGAAGCCCTAGAGCCAGCATCGGCGGGTCCAAAACCCCCGGCCAGTACACTGGGGCTCTGAACCCCGCGGTTGGGGTCCCGACCGCCGGACTGGCGAACCGCCACGCCGCTCTCATCGAGGGTCAGCAGCCAATCCAAGATCGCTGCCCTCAACCCTTGGTCGTCACAGTGGAGAAATGCCCTCAGGAGGAATTAGGGTCTCAGGGACAAAGGACTCACCAGTAATCCCTTGCACCAGGAGCTCTAGTCCCTCCCAGGACAGGTTGGTGCCTGGCCCGTGATGGATCTGGCCGGGGTCGTTCGGGCCAGTGAACCAGCAGCTCAGGCGTGCCCTCACCTGTAGCGACGTGATCCGGCGCTTCAAGAAATCACCGACCACGTGCATCGATGTTAGACCGCTGGTCGCCAGGGACTTGATCCTGTCCAGTATGGGCTCGAATTCTGATGTCAACGGCGGCTTGGCCCTCCATTGCTTCTTATCGAGCCTCGGCTCGTCACTCGGTAGTACGAGGCGGTCGCTAGCCTCGGTACTGGCGATCACCCATTCGGCACGCCAGTTCTCCCACCTCGCGCCACTGAGGGAGGAGATATAGGTGCCGGCCGAATCCGCCCTCGTCTGGAAGTAGTATGCCCCGAGATGGTCCTTGGCCTTCCCGGACTTCACCAGCAAGAAAAATGGCGGAAGAGAGAGGTACACGGCGTCACCCCCATGAACATCTTGCACAGGTGAGCGAAGATGGCTGCCTGAAGGATGGAGTGGGGAGTGAGGTGCTGGAGCTGGAGACCGAGATCCTCCAGAAGTAACATGAGGAAGGGCGCAATCGGCAACGCCAACCCGCACGAAAGGTAGGAGACAAAGAGCACAAACTCCCCGGCGGCGAGGTCGCCGAGGGGAGTAGCGCCGGCCGGGATCCTCCAAGCGTGCGCCGGCGCACTCCATCCGAGCAAGCGGCGCACCGAGCCGAGTGCCCTCTCGGTCTGGTAACGCTCGGTATGAACCAGCGAAGCCATGGCAACTACGGCGACAAAAAGCAGAAGAATGCGAGTGCAGCAGAGGCGCAGATGACTCAGAGGTGAAAGGACACAGCAGTTGGAGAAAGTGCGGAAGCGTAACGGCTAGCTGCGGGATGAATCCCCTTTTCAAAGAGGCTCTCCCGCTCGCACCCTAGGAAATCACATCTGACGCGCACCTAGCGCTCGTAGTGACCCAGACCCTGACATGGGGGCCCGGGTCCACATGTCACGCACCTGGAGTACCGGCCTGCAAACACTGAGAAGGCGAACCGTCATCCCGGGAGCAAACCGTCGTGCACGAACCGCACGTCGCCTAGGGGCCGCTGAGGAATATTTTTAACTTAGGCAGCAGCAGCAAGACACCCCGCGCGCGGCCCGACAAAACCGCCAGGCGTGGGGGCCATGTACCTGTCAGCTGTGGGAACAGATGTGGCAGGCAGCATGACCAAAGGCGGGATGGCGGTAAATACGTCAGCAAGTGCCCAAAAATGGCACGCAAATCACCAATCGGGCTTTGGCCCCACCTGCAGGCTTGTAACCTCCCCTGAGGTGGGCCCAGGGGCCACTGTCGATACCCTAGAACAGGGGTACCCCACGCTTTACATTTATTGCGGAAAAGACGCGCTGCCTGTCTGCCCTTCTGACAGGTGATGTGCCACCTCGGCATTTAATGTGCCCCGTCCAATCCGCTGACAGGTGACGACCAGGCCACCCTACAGGCGGCGTGCCTATCCAATCAGACAGCGGGCGTGCGCCCATACCACCGTGCGTGTGCCATGGTCATCATGACTTGTACGTTGCCAGGGAAACTTCTGCTGCAAGCCAATACTACGGAGATCGCAGATATCAGGGCACGAGGAGATTGCACTGGATTAATGGCTCCAAGTACTGCACCCATTTTGTCCCTGGGCCCACATGTCGGGGCTCAGTATCCTTGTATGTGCCCCCCTTGAACTATAAAAGGGAGGGCACACTACGTTACAACACAAGCTCACACACGCACTCAGACTCTCAGTCCCAAGTCTTCCAGGACACAACTCAAGCTCACACACGCACTCAGACTCTCAGTCCCAAGTCTTCCAGGACACAACTCAAGCTCACGAGCAATACAACAAACAGTGGAGTAGGGTATTACGCTCCGGCGGCCCGAACCACTCTAAACTCTTGTGTGTTCTTGTGTTCATCCCTAAATCTCACAACAAGCAGAATGCTTAGGCCCCCTCCTCATCTTAGGATTTAGGGCGGGTGCACTCCGCCACCCGGCCGGAGATTTCCTCTCCGACAATATTTATTATAAAAGCCCAAGTTGAATGCTACATATTTAATCTAATTAGAATATTAATCTAATAAATATTAGTCGAGCGAACCTTAAGTATCTAAAATATTTGACCTGACAAATTAACATTATTAACATGAGTCTTTATAAGTAAAAAACAATTTATTATCACGTGCAGACGTCGTGCGACACATGCGAATAGCGTGCGACAACATGCGCAAAACAACATTGCGGCACGCGAAACAATACACACGACAGCGCGCGACATGCGTGAGTCAACACGACTACGCGCACGAACAACACGATGACGCGCAAACGATGTCGTGCGCAAACAACAACCAACAAATAATTAGTTAAAAGTATTTAAGCTGGTAGTATTCGAGTTAATTAACTTTTATATTTATAAAAGCATGAGTTAAAACTATAGACTCATTCTAATTAAATTGTTATTTTAAATAACCGACAACTAAACAAGAAAAGACTAATTGGTGTGAGCGACTGAAAGGGAAATAGGGTCAAACCTTTTCCTATAAATGATTTTGGTGGTTGAATGCCCAACACAAACATTGGACTAACTAGTGTGCTCTAGATTATATATTCTACAGGTGCATAAAGGTTCAACACAAACCAATAAAAATATCAAGTTAGGGTTCAAAAAGAAAGGAGCAAATAAACCGAAGAGAACCCTGGTCTGGCGCATCGGACTGTCCGGTGCGCCAGGGGCCATACAGTCTGAACTCTTCACCTTCGGGTTTCTCAGGCGCCGCTCCGCTATAATTCACCAGACTGTCCAGTGTGCCACCGGACTGTTCGGTGCACCAAGCTGAGCAACAACTAACAGCTCAACGGTCGTCTGCAAAAGCGTGAACAATGCATGAACAGTGCGCGCAGAAGTCAGAGCAGACGTCCGAGGCGCACCGGACAGTGAACAGTGCCTGTCCGGTACAGCACCGGACTGTCCAGTGCGACATAAAGTCAGCGCTCCAACGGTCAGAATCTTCAGAACCCTAACGATTGGGTGACGTGGCTGGCGCACCGGATAGTGTCTAGTGGCGCACCGGACTGTCCGGGTCGCCCTTCGACAGACAGCCTCCCCAACGGCTATGTGGTGGTTGAGGGCTATAAATACCCCCCAACCACCACCACTCCAAGCATCCAAGTTTTTTAGACATCTCATTCAATACAAGAGCTAGTGCAATCAATACAAGACACAATTCAAAAGAATCAAAGCCTCTCCAAGTCCCAAATCCACTCCAAACAACTAGTGACTAGAGAGAGTGTTTTGCTCGTGTTTTTTGAGCTCTTGTTCTTGGATCGCTTTCTTCTTCCTCATTCTTGTTCTCAAGCAAGTTGTAATCAAAACAAGAGACACCAATTGTGTGGTGGTCCTTATGAGGTCTAAGTGACCCGTTTGATTAAGGAGAAAGCTCACTCGGTCTAGGTGACCGTTTGAGAGAGGGAAAGGGTTGAAAGAGACCCAGTCCTTGTGACCACCTCAACAGGGACTAGGTTCTCAAGAACCGAACCTCGGTAAAACAAATCACCGTGTCATCCGCTTTATTTCTTGGTTGATTTGTTTTCGCCCTCTCTTTCGGACTCGGTTTGATTCTAACGCTAACCCCGGCTTGTAGATTGTGCTTTAAGTTTATAAATTTAAGATTTCACCTATTCGCCCCCTCTAGGCGACTTTCAATTGGTATCAAAGCCCGGTACTTCATTAAGAGTTTAACCACTCGAAGTGATGTCGGGAGATCATGCCAAGAGGGAGATCGTGACTGGCGAGAAGGCCACAAGCCACGGGAAGGCTCCATCGAGGGAGTCCAGCAACAAGCTAAAGGAGGGATCACCTCCTCACAAGTCGCATCAGAGTGGTGACAAGAAAAAGTTGATGAATAAAGTGGTCTACTACAAGACCGACTCTTTGTCGCCATCCACCTCCGGCTCCAACGCACCGTCCATCACTTCTAAGCGCCATGAGCGCAAGAAGTATAATAAGATGACACTTCGTTATCCCCGTATTTCTAGATGCACTCCTTTACTCTCCGTCCCACTAGGCAAACCACCAGTTTTTGATGGTGAAGATTATAATATGTGGGGTGATAAAATGAGGCATCACCTAACCTCACTCCATGCTAGCATATGGGACATTGTTGAGTTTGGAGCGCAGGTACCATCTGTGGGGGATGAAGGCTATGATTCGGACGAGGTCGCCCAAATCAAGCACTTGGATTCCCAAGCAACTACTATACTCCTCGCCTCTCTATGTCGAGAGGAGTATAATAAGGTGCAAGGGTTGAAAAGTGCCAAGGAGATTTGGGACATGCTCAAGACCGCGCACGAAGGAGATGAGGTGACCAAGATCACCAAGCGGGAGACGATCGAGGGGGAGCTTGGTCGATTCGTCCTCAACCAAGGAGAGGAGCCACAAGCGATGTACAACCGGCTCAAGACCTTGGTGAACCAAGTGCGCAACCTCGGGAGCACCAAGTGGGATGACCAAGAAATGGTCAAGGTTATTCTAAGATCCCTTGTTTTTCGCAATCCTACTCAAGTGCAATTAATTCGTGGGGATCCTAGATACAAATTAATGTCTCCCGAGGAAGTTATAGGGAAGTTTGTGAGCTTTGAATTGATGATCAAAGGCTCCAAACAAATTATCAACTTGGAGCAAGGCGGCACCTTCACACCCAAGGTGCAACCCGTCGCATTCAAAGCGACGGAGGAGAAGAAAGAAGAGTCTACATCAAGTAGGCTCCCCATTGACGCCTCTAAGCTTGACAATGAGGAGATGGCGCTCATCATCAAGAGCTTTCGTCAAATCCTCAAACAAAGGAAGGGGAAGGACTACAAGCCCCGTTCCAAAAGGGTGTGCTACAAATGTGGTAAGCCCGGTCATTTTATCGCTAAATGTCCTATGTCTAGTGATAGTGACAGGGGCGACGACAAGAAGGGAAAAAGAAAGGAAAAGAAAAGGTACTATAAGAAGAAGGGCGGCGATGCCCACGTGTGTCGGGAATGGGACTCCGATGAGAGCTCCACCGACTCCTCCTCTGATGAGGATGCTGCCAACATCGCCGTCAACAAGGGCCTTCTCTTCCCCAATGTCGGCCACAAATGCTTCATGGCAAAAGACGGCAAAAAGAAGAAGGTAAAATCTAGAGCCTCCACAAAATATACAACATCTAGTGATGAGGCTAGCTCTAGTGATGATGAAGAGAATTTGCTTACCCCTTTTGCCAACCTTAACATGCAACAAAAAGAAAAAATTAAATGAATTGATAGGTGCTATTCATTAGAAGGATGAACTCTTGGATAGCCAAGAGGAATTCCTTATTAAGGAGAATAAAAAGCATGTTAGGGTGAAGAATGCTTATGCTCAGGAAGTAGAGAGAAATTAATAATTGACTAAGGAGCTTAGCATTTGCCATGACACTATTTCCAACCTTAGAACTGAAAACGCTATTTTTTTGCTAAGGTTGAGAAGTTAGATGATTGTAATAATTCATTTATCAGTCTTAGGAATGAAAATGCTAATTTAATTGCAAAGATTGATAAGTTAAATGAATCTCTTTCTAGCCTTAAAATTGAGAATGATAAATTAATTTCTAAGGCTAAAGATTTAAGTGTTGGCAATGATTCTATTTCTTGTCTTAGAAATGAGAATGCCATATTACATGCTAAGATAGAAGAATTAAATGCTTGCAAACCCTCTACATCTACTGTTGATCATGTCACTATTTGTACTAGATGTAGAGACATTAATGTTGATGCTATTCATGATTACATTGCTATGATTAAACAACAAAATGATCATATAGCTAAACTAGATGCTAAAATTGCCGAGCATGAACTAGAGAATGAAAAATTTAAATTTGCTCGTAGCATGCTTTATAATGGGAGACGCCCTGGCATTAAGGATGGCATTGGTTTCCAACAGGGAGGCAATGTCATGCTTAACGCCCCCAAAAAATTATCTAATTTTGTTAAGGGTAAGGCTCCCATGGTTCAGGATAACGAGGGTTACATTTTATATCCTGCTGGTTATCGTGAGCATAAGATTAGGAGAATTCATGCTAGGAAGTCTCATTCTGTTTCTCACCATGCTTATATGTATAAGAATGAGGCATCTAGCTCTAAGCAATCAACCCATGTTAATTTGCCTAAAAAGAAATCTCCTACTGCATTAAATGAGCCTATTATTTCTTTTAAGACTTTTGATGCATCATATGTTTTAACTAACAAATCAGGCAAAGTAGCTGGCAAATATGTTGGGGCCAAACACAAAGGCTCAATGACTTGTGTTTGGGTGCCCAAGGTGCTTGTTTCTAACGTCAAAGGACCCAAGACTGTTTGGGTACCTAAGAACAAGACCTAAATTGTTTTGCAGGTTTATGCATCCGGAGGCTCAAGTTGGATCATTGATAGCAGATGCACAAACCACATGACTAGGGAGAAAATGATCTTCTCCTATGAGAAAAACCAAGATCCCCAAAGAGCTATCACATCCGGGGATGGAAATTAAGGTTTGGTCAAAGGACTTGGTAAAATTGCTATATCTCCTGACATTCCATTTCCAATGTTTTTCTTGTAGATTCATTAGATTATAACTTGCTTTCGTTTCTCAATTATGCAATATGGGTTACAACTATCTTTTTACAGATGTAGGTGTTACTGTCTTTAGAAGGAGTGATGATTCAGTAGGATTTAAGGGAGTGTTAGAGGGTCAGCTATACTTAGTTGATTTTAATAGAGCTAAACTCGACACTTGTTTAATTGCTAAGACTAATATGGGTTGGCTCTGGCATCGCAGACTAGCCCATGTTGGGATGAAGAATCTCCACAAACTTCTAAAGGGAGAGCACATTTTGGGACTAACAAATGTTCATTTTGAGAAAGACAGGGTTTGTAGTGCATGTTGAAAGGGAATTAGGCTTACACCTAGTTCCTAAATAATTTTGGTGGTTGAATTGCCCAACACAAATATTGGACTAACTAGTTTGCTCTAGTGTATAAGTTATACAGGTGCAAAAGGTTCACACTTAGCCAATAAAAAGACCAAGTTTTGGATTCAACAAAGGAGCAACGAGGCAACCGAAGGCACCTCTGGCTGGAGGCACCGGACTGTCCGGTGTTCACCGGACAGTGTCCGGTGCGCCCAGAGGACTCCAACTCAAACTCTTCGCCCTCGGGAATTCTCGGAAGCCGGCACGCTATAATTCACCGGACTGTCCGGTGTGCACCGGACATGTCCGGTGCTCCATGGAAGCGCGGTCTCCGGAACTCGCCAGCCTCGGGTTCGCGCGGCAGCTGCTCCGCTAAAATTCACCGGACTGTCCGGTGTGCACCGGACTGTCCGGTGTACCAGCGGGGCAACGGCTCTTTTCGGCGCCAACGGCTCCCTGCGGTGCATTTAATGCGCGCGCAGCGCGCGCAGACGTCAGACGTGCCCATACCGGTGCACCGGACATCAAACAGTACATGTCCGGTGTGCACCGGACACCCAGGCGGGCCCAGAAGTCAGAAGCTCCAACGGTCAGAATCCAACGGCAATGGTGACGTGGCGGGGGCACCGGACTGTCCGGTGTGCACCGGACTGTCCGGTGTGCCATCGAACAGACAGCTTCCAGCAACGGTCACTTTTGGTGGTTGGGGCTATAAATACCCCAACCACCCCACCATTCATTGCATCCAAGTTTTCCAACTTCCAACCACTTACAAGAGCTAGGCATTCAATTCTAGACACATCAAAGAGATCAAATCCTCTCCAATTCCACTCAAGCCTTTAGTGACTAGAGAGAGAGATTTGCCGTGTTCTTTTGAGCTCTTGCGCTTGGATCGCTTTCTTTCTTTCTCACTTGTTCTTGTGATCATAACTCAATTGTAACCAAGGCAAGAGGCACCAATTGTGTGGTGGCCCTTGCGGGGAAGTTTTGTTCCCGTTTGATTGAGAAGAAGAAAAGCTCACTCGGTCCGAGGGACCGTTTGAGAGAGGGAAGGGTTGAAAGAGACCCGGCCTTTGTGGCCTCCTCAACGGGGAGTAGGTTTGAGAGAACCGAACCTCGGTAAAACAAATCCGCGTGTCACACTCTTCATTTTATTGCGATTTGTTTTTGCGCCCTCTCTCGCGGACTCTATTTTATTTCTAACGCTAACCCGGTTTGTAGTTGTGATTATTTTTGTGATTTTCAGTTTCGCCCTATTCACCCCCCACCTAGGCGACTTTCACATGTCAAGCAGGAAAGCAAGTTGGTGCCCATCATCCACACAAGAGCATCATGACAACAGACAGGCCACTGGAGCTACTCCACATGGATCTATTCGGCCCGATAGCTTACATAAGCATCGGCGGGAGTAAGTACTATCTAGTAATTGTGGATGACTATTCTCGCTTCACTTGGGTGTTCTTTTTGCAGGAAAAATCTCAAACCCAAGAGACCTTAAAGGGATTCTTGAGACAGACTCAAAATGAGTTCGGATTAATGATCAAGAAAATAAGAAGCGCTAATGGGATAGAGTTCAAGAATTCACAAATAGAAGGCTTTCTTGAGGAGGAGGGCATCAAGCATGAGTTCTCTTCTCCCTACACACCTCAACAAAATGGTGTAGTGGAGAGGAAGAATAGAACTCTACTTGACATGGCGAGGACCATGCTTGATGAGTACAAGACTCCGGACCGGTTTTGGGCGGAAGCAATCAACACTGCTTGCTACTCCATCAACCGACTCTACCTTCAACGAATCCTTAAGAAGACATCTTATGAACTTCTAACCGGTAAAAAGCCCAATGTTTCATATTTTAGAGTCTTTGGTAGCAAATGTTTTATTCTTGTTAAAAGAGGTAGAAAATCTAAATTTGCTCCTAAGACTGTAGAAGGCTTTTTACTAGGATATGATTCAAACACAAGGGCATATAGAGTCTTTAACAAGTCCACTAGACTAGTTGAAGTTTCTTGTGACATTATGTTTGATGAGGCTAATGGCTCCCAAGTGGAGCAAGTTGATCTTGATGAATTAGATGATGAAGAGGCTCCATGCATCATGCTAAGGAACATGTCCATTGGGGATGTGTGTCCTAAGGAATCTGAAGAGCCTCCATAAGCACAAGATCAACCGTCATCTTCCATTCAAGCATCTCCACCAACCCAAGATGAGGATCAGGCTCAAGAAAATGAAGTAGAAGATGAGCCACCTCAAAAACAGGGTAATGATCAAGGGGGAGATGAAGAAAATCAAGACAAGGAAGATGATCAAGAGATTCAGGGTCAAAGACCGCCACACCCAAGAGTCCACCAGGCGATTCAAAGTGATCACCCTGTGAACTCCATTCTTGGTGACATCCATAAGGGGGTAACTACTCGATCTCGAGTCACACATTTCTGTGAACATTACTCTTTTGTGTCCTCTATTGAGCCATACAGGGTGGAGGATGCACTAAGAGATTCGGATTGGGAGCTGGCAATGCAAGAGGAGCTCAACAACTTCACAAGGAATGAGGTATGGCATTTGGTTTCATGTCCTAACCAAAATGTTGTAGGTACCAAATGGGTATTCCGCAACAAGCAAGATGAGCATGGTGTGGTCATAAGGAACAAAGCCCGACTTGTGGCCAACGGTTATTCACAAGTCGAAGGTTTGGATTTTGATGAAACTTATGCACCCGTCGCTAGGCTTGAGTCAATTCGCATATTACTTGCCTATGCTACTTACCATGGCTTCAAGCTTTATCAAATGGACGTGAAGAGTGCCTTCCTCAATGGACCTATCAAGGAAGAGGTCTATGTTGAGCAACCTCCCGGCTTTGAGGATAGTGAGTATCCTAACCATGTGTATAAACTCTCAAAGGCGCTTTATGGGCTTAAGCAAGCCCAAAGAGCATGGTATGAATGCCTGCGAGATTTTCTCATCACTAATGGCTTCAAAGTCAGAAAAGTCAATCCAACTCTCTTTACTAAAATTGTTGCAAATGATTTGTTTGTATGCCAAATTTATATTGAATATATCATATTTGGGTCTACTAACAAATCTACTTGTGAAGAGTTTAGTAGGATCATGGTATAAAAATTCGAGATGTCAATGATGGGGGAGTTGAGATATTTCTTAGGATTTCAAATCAAGCAACTCCAAAATGGCACCTTCATCAGCCAAACCAAATACATTCAAGACATTCTTAAGAAGTTTGGAATAAAGGATGCCAAGCCCATCAAGACACCCATGGGAACAAATGGGCATCTCGACTTCGACACGGGAGGTAAATCCGTAGGTCAAAAGGAATACCGGTCGATGATAGGATCTTTACTCTATTTATGTGCATCTCGACCGGATATTATGCTTTCCGTATGCATGTGTGCAAGGTTCCAAGCCGATCCTAAGGAAATTCACCTTAGGGCCATGAAGAGAATCATGAGGTACTTAGTTTACATTCCTAAGTTTGGGCTTTGGTACCCTAGGGGATCAACCTTTGATTTGATAGGATATTCCGATGCCGATTGGGCAGGGTGTAAAATTGATAGGAAGAGCACATCAGGGACTTGTCAGTTTCTGGGGAGATCCCTGGAGTCTTGGGCTTCAAATAAACAAAATTCAGTAGCCCTATCAACCGCCGAAGCCGAGTATATTGCCGCAGGCCATTGTTATGCGCAATTGCTTTGGATGAGGCAAATCCTCAGGGACTATGGCTATAAATTGAGCAAAGTCCCTCTCCTATGTGACAATGAGAGTGCTATCCGCATGGCGAAGAATCCCGTTGAACATAGTTGCACTAAGCACATAGACATTCGGTATCACTTTTTGAGGGATCACCAACAAAGGGGGGATATCGAGATAGCCTATATAAACACCAAGGATCAATTAGCCGATATCTTCACCAAGCCTTTAGATGAGAAAACCTTTAGCAAACTTAGGAATGAGCTAAATATTCTTGATTCTCGGAATTTTGTTTGATACATTGCACACATTGTTCATTTATATACCTTTGATCATATCTCTTTCATTTGCTACGACTAATGTGTTTTCAAGTGTATATTTATGCTAAGTCGTAGATTGAAAGGGAAATAGAGTACTCGACGAAGACAATGCTTCCACTCCACTCTACCGGTAACATTTACATTTCGTCGTTACTCCACATCACTCTCACATTGGTATAATCTTTCACTCATATCTTGTTTACCAAAGGGGGAGAAAACATTTAAAGGGCTCTCAAAGTCTCCGTTTTTGGCGATTAATGCCAAAGGGAGAGAAAGGATCTAGCCCAAAGCAAAAGGACCGCACCACCACCAAATTTTAAAATAAAGTTTTTAAATTGGTAC
Source organism: Zea luxurians (assembly GCA_029449295.1). Classification (NCBI taxonomy): domain Eukaryota; kingdom Viridiplantae; phylum Streptophyta; class Magnoliopsida; order Poales; family Poaceae; genus Zea; species Zea luxurians. The sequence continues at coordinate 85,785,143 of JAOPSE010000008.1, read as the reverse complement.
CTTAAAGTGTTTTCAAAAGGGGAGAAAGTCTTTAGTATTTTCAAAAATTGGAAAAACCCTCTTGAACACTAAGGGGAGAATTTCATTCACGGGGAGTTTTGTTTAGTCAAAGGAAAAGCATTTGAAAAAGGGGGAGAAATTTCAAATCTTAAAAATGCTTCTTGCAATCTTATTCATATACCTTTGACTATTTGCAAAAGGATTATGAAAAGACGTTTCCAAAGAATTTGCAAAAACAAAACAAGTGGTGCAAGCGTGATCCAAAATGTTAAATAAAAGAAAGCAATACATGCATATCTAGTAAAATCACAAATTGTTTTAATTCTAAGCAACCTATGCACTTACAATATGCAAACTAGTTCAATTCTGCACTTATACATTTGCTTTGGTTTGTGTTGGCATCAATTACCAAAAAGGAGGAGATTGAAAGGGAAATAGGGTCAAACCTTTTCCTATAAATGATTTTGGTGGTTGAATGCCCAACACAAATATTGGACTAACTAGTTTGCTCTAGATTATATATTCTACAAGTGCATAAAGGTTCAACACAAACCAATAAAAAGATCAAGTTAGGGTTCAAAAAGAAAGGAGCAAAGAAACCGAAGAGAACCCTGGTCTGGCGCACCGGACTGTCTGGTGTGCCAACAAAAGTGTCTGGTGCACCAGGGGCCGTACAGTCTGAACTCTTCACCTTCGGGTTTCTCAGGCGCCACTCCGCTATAATTCACCAGACTGTCCGGTGCACCAAGCGAAGCAACGGCTAACAGCGCAATGGTCGTCTGCAAAAGTGTGAACAGTGCGCGCAGAAGTCAGAGCAGGCGTCAGAGGCGCACCGAACAGTGAACAGTGCCTATCCGGTGCAGCACCGGACTGTCTGGTGTAGCACCAGACTGTCTGGTGCAACATAAATTCAGCGCTCCAACGGTCAGAATCTTTAGAACCCTAACAGTTGGGTGACGTGCTGGCACACCGGACTGTCCGGTGCGCCCTTCGACAGACAACCTCCCCAATGGCTATGTGGTGGTTGAGGGCTATAAATACCCCCAACCACCACCACTCCAAGCATCCAAGTTTTTCAGACATCTCATTCAATACAAGAGCTAGTGCAATCAATACAAGACACAATTCAAAAGAATCAAAGCCTCTCTAAGTCCCAAATCCACTCCAAACAACTAGTGACTAGAGAGAGTGTTTTGCTCGTGTTCTTTGAGCTCTTGTTCTTGGATCACTTTCTTCTTCCTCATTCTTGTTCTCAAGAAACTTGTAATCAAAGCAAGAGACACCAATTGTGTGGTGGTCCTTGTGAGGTCTAAGTGACCCGTTTGATTAAGGAGAAAGCTCACTCGGTCTAGGTGACCGTTTGAGAGAGGGAAAGGGTTGAAAGAGACCCGGTCTTTGTGACCACCTCAACGGGGACTAGGTTCTCAAGAACCGAACCTCGGTAAAACAAATCACCGTGTCATCCGCTTTATTTCTTGGTTGATTTGTTTTCGCCCTCTCTTTCGGACTCGATTTTTATTCTAACGCTAACCCCGGCTTGTAGATTGTGCTTTAAGTTTATAAATTTCAGATTCCGCCTATTCACCGCCTCTAGGTGACTTTCAACGACCCTAACAAAAATATTAAATAACACGCGGATAGCATGAAATAGCGCACAAGGGCGATGGCTACAACGGCGCACGACAGCTCGCTCGACCGAGCAAGGGCACCCGACAAGCACAGCACGACAACATAGCGTGTACAGAGCAGGCAACGGCGAGGCGAGCAACACGAATGCGCACACGCAGGGGGGTAGACGAACGAGTTCTAGGGGGTAGATGGAGGGGTAGACGGACGCCGTCAGAGTCCTGACGATGTGCCGCGCATATGCGAAAGCGAGTGCGTGCTAGCTGCGAGGATGTGTTTGGGGCTGCAGCGCGCACGGTTCGGCGAATCGTGCCGTGCGGGGGTCATGTGTAGGGTAGACGCGTGCTGTCCAACTCGACGAGATAGGGTACACGTATGGCTAGATGACGAACAACGAATGACACACACAAGGGTTGGATCGAAGGCGCGCAGGTTGCACAACGACCACTTCAAATCATCGACGTTGAGGCTTGGAGCAGGGACGGCTTCGCTGGCTGTTCGCTGAAGCCGACCAGGACGTTGGCCAAGGGACAGCGAGGGTAACGATGAGCAGAAGAGCTAGGGCTTGGCGTCGAGCTCCCAGGGACCGTGCCACGGCCGGCTGAGTCGCAGACTCGTGCACGAAGGGGAGGGCAGGGGCTGCTGGTCGCCGTGCGCGGGGACATGACCTCGGACTCGCCCAGCGAGGGCGCTGGCCATCGGTGGATCCAAGGTGCAGCGGCAGTTGCCCGCACGCGCGTGCGCGACCATGCGTGAGGCAGCAACGACTGGACGGATGGCGGCGTGCAGGGGGCTCGATTGCGGAGCCTCGCCACCACAACGGGCTCGGTCAAGGCCGCCCATGGCAAGCATAGAGAAGGGCATGGGAGAGATGGGGGTAAGCGATGGGCTACAACTCACAACGATGAACACCAGTGGGAGCATGGACGACGACACATGTTGCTTCGGTAGTCGACGCGACGTGAGCTCGAGACGGGTCGGCGAGGGACGACCGCGATGTCGCTGCGCTGGGCAACGAGTCGCGCCAGGCCACCGCGCGCAAGGGCTAGGGCCAGCTGAGCAGGGCCACGGGCTATGCTGGTTGCGGGCTGGCAGCCATGGCTGCATGCCGCAGAGGGGCACCGGCTCGCCGTATGCCCTGCGCCTAGGGAGAAAGAGAGAGGGAGCGCTGGTTGGGGGAGGGGAAGGAGTAGAGGCGCTGGGCGGGGTGGCTGGCATCATGGGCGAGGTGAGTGGGGAGAGGCGGTTGGGAGAAGACTATCAGAAGATGGGGTGGCCTAGTGGGTGGGGCCCACACGCAGGCGGCGGTGGTTGGTCAGCCACGCATGCGCACGGCGCTAGGGCACGTGAGGCAGGAACGGGCCAAGGCCACCGCACGAGGCATGTTCACGCTGGGCCGGGACGTGGGGTGGGCCAGGGAAAGGAAGGGCGTGTGGCCGCGTGGGAGAGACAGGCCGCGAGGAGGGGCGCTGGCTAGGTGGGCCGCGCGAGCGCGGGCCTAGGGGAAAGGGAGAAGGAGAGTTGGGCCAGCTGGGATCTTGGGCTTCTTTGTCTCTTCTCCTTTTTCTATATTATACTCATCAAATTTATATAAAAAAAGAACCAGATATTAAATGGATACATTCTAAAGCAAAACATAAGACCAAAACAAATATATTCCAATATGATGCACTAATCATTATTTCCCATAGGGTTTTATTAATAACTTTATTTTGAAGTAAAATTCTCTACTGTTTGGAAGGAAAAGAATAAAGAAGCGAAAAGAAAGAGGAACAAGAAGGTAACACCTGAATTTGATGGATATTAGAAAAGAATTTTTTTATAACCCCAAATTCAGGGTGTTACAAATCTAACCCCCTTAACAGGAATCTCGCCCTCGAGATTCAAGAAGCTAGCAAGAAAATGAGATTGGTTCATCGGTTTTTTCATAGCTGCTTCTGACCCAACTTTGACTCTGGAAACTTTAACTTGCGGACTGGTTTGCTTTGACTTTCAGATGCTTGAGACTGATCGATGCAATTCTTGAGGATCTCTTGGACCTGTGGGTTATAGACCCACACACGCTTCCGCTGCGCCACTCTGATCTTGTTGGTTGATGTTGATCGCATTGTCTTCATTGGGGTTAGCGGCTAACCCCCTTAACAGGAGCGTTGATATGCATTTGGTGAAGATGCTGCCGACTCTGACCATGACTGATTAAGAGAGGTTGGAGGTTGCCAACCGGACAGGTGCAAGAAGGAAGGGTATAAATAGAAAAGGTAAGCATTGGTGGATTAAAGAGAGAAAAGGGAGAGCACCCATCTACCAAACTCTATGGCACTCAGCTAGTAAACTGATGTCATTGCGAACCAAGGGCCACAACACATCAACACTCATCACAAAGAAGCAAATCAGTCATCACACAAGGACAAGCGTCACAAGCATTCGACAACAAACATCTCATTGCTACACGTTAATGTTAACTAGATGGTGGTCTTTCCTTACAAAGGGGAAACTACTCTAAGGCTATCGAAAGGCAAGGGGAATAATAAGACATGTAGGATAGGGCATGAGCATAATAAAGGATGGAGCTAAAGCAAGAATTGTAACCGATAGGGAGAGAATGCGACCAAGGTCAGGGTAGGTAAATTACCATTCTCAAATCGAGATGGGAAAGATGATAATTTAAAAGGTAGGCATAAGATAAGCATCATGGAAAGATCTAGTGATTACAAAGGTACATGAGGTAACAGGCCAAAGCACACCAAAAGATCGAGTTAAGACAAGACTTGCAACGCGACAGAGGAATAGGGAACGAACAAGAGCGGGGAGGGGTAAGACAACACTCTTGAACTGAAATGGGGGAGGACGCTTTAAAATATGGGTACATAATAAGCATCAAGGTAAAGATCAAGGGATGACAAGGGTTAAGGTGATAGCGGACAAACACGCAACAAAGGATGCATTTTAGACAAAACTTGCAAGGTGTCAAAGAAGGGGGAGCAATCAATGATGAAATAGATGAGGCATTATCCTCGAACAAGGATGGAAAAGAGGAGGCTTCAAAGGATAGCTTCAAGGTGAGCAGGAAGGCAAGGGCATAGATATCACGAGGGTTTTAAAGGTGATAACGGACAAGGATGTAGGAGAGGAGGTAAATAGGCATAAGACAAAGGATATAAGTACCATAAAGGATAGAGTTAAGATAGAACCTGCAAGTGGAAAAGAAGAGGGTACGTCCAAGGGCCAGATAGGTAAATTGTCACTCTTAAATTGAGGTGGAAGAGAGGGGATTTGTAAAGAGTAGGAATAAAGATGAGTATCAAGGCAAGATCGATGGACGACAAGGTGAGGGTGATAGCAAATAGAAACACCTCAAGGGATGGAATTAACACAAAACTTGTAAGGCGACAAGAAGTAAAAATAAATCAAGGGGGAGGTAGGTACTTCGCAACTCTCAAACTGGGTTAAAAGAAAGGGAAGGCTTTTAAAGAACAAGTTCAAGGTAAGCATTTACGTAGAAGACATAAATATTGCAAGGGTCAAACGCGATAACAGACAAGGGTATGAGAGAACAGATGAAGGCATAGAAGAGCTAGTGGTATGAGTACAACAAAGAACGGAGTGCCACCCAAGCTTACATGCGGTAAAGAAGAGGATATTGACAAGGATGAGATAAGTAAAACACCGCTCTCAAATTGGGATAAGAGATTGGAGATATTAGAGAATGGACATAGTGTAACTACCAAGGTAAGATCGAGATATGAGAAAGGTAAAGGTAATACCCAATCAGAGCATAACAAAAGGATGGAGTTAAAAACTCGCAAGCGACAAAGATGAGGGTACGACCAAGGGAAAAATAGGTGAAGTACAACACTCAGATTAAGATGAAAAGAGGAGATTTTAAGGGGCAGGTATAAGATAAACATCAAGGTAAGATATAGAGTTGATAAGGGTAAAGATGATAATCGTGAAAAGCATAACCAAGGTTAGAGTTAAGGCAAGCCTCACGAGGTGGCGAAGTGAAGAAAACAATCAAGGGTAAGATATGTATGGTTCCAACAGAAGGGTTGAAGTAAAATTTCTTTACTGAGGGAAGTTAAAAGGAATTAACGAGATCACTAAGGATGTGCAAAATAAAATGACCGCTCATGGATCATTAAGAAACAAGGGTGGTCAAGGGCATGTTAACTGAAATGTCTTAAACAGACATTGGGGTATGAAGATAAGCATACATGAAAATATAAGAGTATGCAAGACTCTAAGGATATGAGCATACTAAGACCAGGGGAATATAAATTGTTGAAAGATAACAACTTAACAATGGAATAGGAAGGCATCTCAAAAGACAGGAATGCCATGGACACATAAACTAAACTGTTTAAATAGGTAGTGGAGGTACAAGGGTAAGTACTTTGAATCAAGGGATAAGGGTATTAAAATGCAAGGATACGAGCATGTCAATACCAATGGAATAGATATGGTCACATGGTAGCAATTTAATAATGGAAGGGAAAAGAATCCTAAAAGACAAGAAGGTTATGGTCAGGGGGCATCTACAAAGGTGTCGCAAGCACAAGAGTGAGATCAGATCTAATAGATTGAGAGAAGTATAGATCATACTAGAATAAAATACTTTTGGCAAGGGGGCATATAGGAGCACAACATAGAATTAGTCGAGGTGACTAATATTTTGAAGCAGAATCAAGGATGAGGTGAAGTAATAATCAATAAGTCCTTAAATGGCCAATGGTACTCTAGGTCAGCGGTCCTACAGTCAGCAAGGCTTTGATACCACTTATGTCACACCCGGTTTTGGAAGGCAAACCAAATGCGAACCATGTACGTGCCAGGATCAGAAATTCACGTACACAACGATTACATAAATGACTCATCATAGCACAATGCTTCGAATAACAATAAAGAATAAGTAATAATATTAAAGACTAGAGTCATTTACATAATACGAATCAAAGTGCACATAATAGAAACGTAGCCAACGTAAATAAACCCACCACAGGCAGCTGAATGGCGGAGGTCGCTAGCCTAATCCTCAAACTCGCTGAAGTCCTGGAACTCCTAGAGATCCGCCTCGACACCTTCTTCTTTACCTGAGCATAGATTGCACCAAAGGCAACCTGGTGTTTTGTGAAAGCAAGGGTGAGTACACATCAACGTACTCAGCAAATGTCCTGTTTGGCTGAGGTGGACTAGCTTTATGTGGAGTTAAGCTCAAGCAGTTGCTTTTAGTTGGTCATATATTTATTATTATTGGAAGCCAAGTTTTATCATACCAACCCATGAACCATTTCCTCATCGAGGAAAAACATTATCATCATCGAGCCAAAACCATAAATAAAACCATTGTATCTCGAACCATCTGTATCTCTAATCAAAGAGGATCCCAAGGCCGCTCATAACCGTGAGCACGACTGATATATCAGTTTCTAACCCTCTGCAGAGGTCGCACACTTTACCCACGAGTCATGATTCCCTTTCTGCCCGGGGAGAGCTAATCCTCATTGACCACTACCTAGGTTGCCTAGCAGGGTATCACTACGTAGCCTTTACAAAGACTCCCCTGGTGCATAGCTGCTCGTTAGGTTTCGCCAGTCATAGAAACGCAGTACACCTCCCCAAGGTGGGTGACTAACAAAACCAAATCGAATGAACCTCTGCACCCCCCTTGGCAAAGCGAGCACTACGCCCAGGCCCCCATTGACGGCCCTCCGGTAAAGCCAACTATACCCCCAGGTTCATCTAATTAATCAGCTAAGGCGTCCCATTCCACCCTCATGGATGCACTATTATCCCGGGTGGTCACTCCACGAACAGGTCCTTACGGAGAGGTACTCAGGGAAAATGGCCCGAGCCCCCTAAAATATCATAAGATCATCATCGGGATGACATCATCGTATCATAAATAATCACATCACGTTCATTGATTAAGTTAAAGCAATAGCATAAAACTAACCATGATAACCCAAAAGGTAAACAAGGATAAGGTAAATACAGACTAGTCAATCCTTAGGTTTAAATAATGTAATGTGGGACAGTGAATTACAAATAAATGGGACATAATGGGTCAGAGGACACTTGCCTTCACCAAAAAGATGCTCAGGGTCTTCAACTTTGTAGAATTTGAAGAACCTAACCACTTGGACACCAACGCTTGACCATCGATTTCCTCGAAGCTCGGAAACGAATCGTGAACTACTCGCAACGCGAAGCGAAGACGGACAGGCACAAGCAAACACACACACACACATATATATATATAATAACATTACACCATACAAGATAAAATATGATAAAAATATGTAGTATAAAATAGAGAGCGCTTCTACGGTTACGCGGGGCTAAGAAACGCGACGGCCGAAGCTACGGTCGAGAAGTCGTAACGTTTACGCTACGCAAGTAATAATAAGGACATTTAATTCGACCTGACCAAATATAAATTATAACTGTTATTTAGTTTTAATTAAACCTGCTACACCATCATCTGTCCAATAAATAACTAATATAATTAGCACGAGAGATTCTAAGCGAGGTGAATTTACGACGCGCAAAACAATACGACAACGTGCAGACGACGCACGGACACACGCAACATAGCACGCTGACGACACACGAACAGTGCGCGCGACCAGCGCGAATGACGCACGTGACCACGAGCACATCACGCACGAACAACACACAGATAGCACGTGAACGATGCGCGAAGCAGCACGCCACCGTGTGCTGAACAGCACGCGCGACAGGCAAGAAAAACTAAATCGGTGACGTGTTTATACTAAACAAGTGTTAACTAAATAGAAAGTAGTTAAATTAATATTAGCCATGTCAATATTTATTATAAAAGCCCAAGTTGAACACTACATATTTAATCTAATTAGAATATTAATCTAATAAATATTAGTCGAGTGAACCTTAAGTTAAGTATCTAAAATATATGACCTGACGAATTAACGTTATTAACATGAGTCTTTATAAGCGAAAAACAATTTATTATCACGCGCAGACGTCGCACGACACATGCGAATAGCGTGCGACAACATGCGTGTCGGGTACCATAATTAGGGGTACCCCCAACGCTCCTAATCATGGCTGGTAAACACCCTCAGACCAACTGACGGGTGCGGTTCAAGCCAAGACTTCGTCTACCCGAGGGACGCGATCTCACCCGAGCCCAGCCTCGGGTTGGAACAGTAGTCCCAGACGAGTTCACGCCTCGCCCGAGGGCCTCTTCAGGCAGCGGGCGCCCCCTCGGCACTCCCGAGGCCCGGCTCGGGCAGGCTTCGTTGTGAAGCAACCTTGGCCAGTCCGCCTCACCAACCGACCGCTTCGCAGGCACATTAAATGCAGGGGATGACTGACGCCGTATCCTGACACACGCGCCTCAGACAGGCAGGCCGAAGTGACCGCAGTCACTTCGCCCCTCTTCTTTACTGTCTGATATGACAGGAAAACAGCGCCGCTCGCTCCGCTCCGACTGCCGTGTCAGCCACCCCGGCAACGACTAACAACAAGTCACGATCTACCACCGAGTTCAGCCTCGGGCGCAACAGGAAGCTCCGCCTCACCCGACCTCATGCTCCGGCCTCGGGAGGAGGTCTCCGCCTCGCCCGACCTCAGGCTCCAGCCTCGGGAGGAGGTCTACGCCTCGCCTGACCTCAGGCTCTGGCCTCGGGAGGAGGTCTCCACCTCGCCTAACCCCCGGACTCGGCCTCGACCCCGGTCTCGGGAGGAATCGCGTCCTCGCCCGACCCCGGCCTCGGCCTCAAGAAAAGTCTCCGCCTCGACCGACCCTAGGCTCAGACTGACCGCGCTAATAGAGGATGCATCATTTCCCTATTCATAGTCTGCTCAGGCTGCAAGGAACAAGACCGGCGTCCCATCTGGCTTACCCCGGCGACGGGTAATGATGGTGCCCCGCATGCACCATGATGCCGGTGGCTCTCAGCCCCTTACGACAGCAAGGAGACATCAGCAGGATCCTCGCCACGCTGCCAGCTGTGCTCCTACAGGACTCAGGCGCTCCTCCGACGGCCACGCCATCACATGTATAGTGCCCAAGCTCTCCCCCAACGGCCACATTGGCATGTACACAGGGCTTAGGCACTCCACTGCCGGACACGTTAGCGCATAGCTACGCCCCCGTTGTACGTCTGGACTCTCTCCTTGCCTCTATAAAAGGGAGGTCCAGGGCCACCCTGAGGGGGGTTCGCGCGAGGGAAGCGGCGGACGAACTCTGTGTGCCTCCCTCTCTCACGCGACGCGCTTGTAACCCCTACTGCGAGTGGCACCCCTGGTGCAGGATAATACAAGGCTTGTCCCACCTCTTGTGTTTCATCTCGCGCCAACCCATCTAGGCAGGGACACGCAGCAATTTCACTGGTCGGTCCAAGGGACCCCCCCGGGTCCGAGAAGCCGACAGTTGGCGCGCCAGGTAGGGGCCTGCTGCGTGTTAACGAACACCTTCCTGTTGAGATCCAGATGGGGAGTCTTCAGCAACCTCTCCAGCCCGGGACGGTGCTCCGCTTCAGGAGTCTCGAGTTCATGTCCCTCGACGGCAGCTACGACATGGTACTCCTCCCCCCGCGGCGTGACGACAACGACGGTCTCTGACTCGCCCGGCGGCGGCGAGCTCTATGATAGCATCTCCCCGCGGCAGAAGAGGAGCACTCCGGTCGTCCCCACCACCCTCCTCATCGGAGGAGGCGGAGACGAGGCAACCATGGCCACGTAGGAGGCAGCACCTTGTCGGCTGTCGCACCAGAGCGAGTCGACGACGCCGGCACTCCCCCGGGGGACATGTCAGACATTGTCCTCGCACCTGAGACGACGGCGGATGTCACTTCCCCGCGACGTGTTAGCCCCAAGCGGACTGATGATGCCAGCACCCTCGCAAAGGACCTGCTAGGCGTTACCCTCGTACCTGAGATGACGGTGTGCTCCGCCCCCGACACGACTTCACCACCGTCCAACGACCAAGAGGTACAGTCCGTTTTCCATCCCGTACCTTTTCGGTTCAGCTTCGATCCACCTAGCGACCCTACTATGGTGAGCGCCTTCGTAAAGGCGTATCCAAACCTTCCGGGGTACCACATGTGGTCGACCTGGGACCGACTGACAGCCATCTCAACCTTCGGACCGGCGGGTTCTGAGGAAGAGGACGACCCCGACTCCGGTTGGGATTTCTCTGCCCTCAATGACCTCGGTGCCATGCGGGGCTTCATGTCCGCATTTGACCACTGCCTCTCCGGTTGTTCTGACGATGGCCATGACCTTGACGACGAGGGTTACGGCCCAATTCGCGAATGTTTCCACGTCGATCTTGGAGATCACAACGAAGGCAACCACCTCGGTATGCCAGAGGTTGACGATCCCCCTGGGCCCACATCTCGCGTTGACATCCCGTGGGAGCTAGCTGTGGTCCTAGTCCCTGCGGGGGTTTAGGACATACAGCTCGAGCAAATCCGTGAGATGCAGGCCCGAGTCGACGGGGAAGCAGGTCAGCTTCTACAGCTCCGACAGAACATCGAACAGGAGTGGGCAGGCCGAACACTCGCCGGAGAAGCCTGTCATCGGCCCCAAGACATCCAGCGCCACATCGTCGACAATGCTAGGGCAGCGCTGCCCCCGGCCGTCAGCGGGTCCGGCCAGGACCTAGCTGCAGCGGCGATGCTGCTTTGAGCCATGCCGGAGCCATCCACCACCGAGGGACGGCGTATCCAGGGCAAACTCAAGAATCTCCTAGAAGGCGTCGTGGTTCGACGAGCCGAGAGCTCCGCCTCCCGCAGGCGAGCTGACCCCTCGGAGCATCACGCGGTGTCCTCCTGGTGCATTCGGGAAGCCTCGGTCCATCCCGAGTGTACACGGACGAGGCGCCCGCCGCCCGGGAATGCCTCGGCAGCGAGCACCACCATCTCGACCATCGAGCCCGCCTCGACAAGAAGGTGCGCCGAGGCTACCATCCTAGGCGTGGGGGACGCTGCAACAGTGAGGAGGATCGCAGTCCTTCGCCCGAACCACCCGGTCCGCGAGTCTTCAGCCAGGCCATACGACAAGCGTCGTTCCCTGCCCGTTTCCGAGCCCCGACTACCATCACCAAGTACTCGGGGAAGACGAGGCTGGAGCTGTGGCTCGCAGACTACCGACTGGCATGCCAGTTGGGAGGGGCAGATGATGACAACCTCATCATCCGTAATCTACCCCTTTTCCTCTCTGACGCCGCCCGAGCCTGGCTGGAGCATCTGCCTCCTGCGCAAATCTCCGACTGGGACGATCTGGTCAAAGCTTTCACGGGAAACTTCTAAGGCACGTACGTGCGCCCTGGGAACTCGTGGGACCTCCAAAGCTGCCGCCAGCAGCCAGGGGAGTCCCTCCGAGAGTACATCCGATGGTTTTCAAAGCAGCGCACTGAGCTGCCCAACGTTACCGACTCGGATGTCATCGGGGCTTTCCTTGTCGGCACCACTTGCCGAGACCTAGTGAGCAAACTAGGGCGCAAGACTCCCACCAGTGCGAGTGAACTGACGGACGTCGCCACCAAGTTCGCCTCGGGTCAAGAAGCGGTCGAAGCCATCTTCCAAAAGGACAAGCAGCCTCAGGGGGTGCCAAAGACAGACGCCCCTGAGGCATCCGCCCAGCGGGGCACGAAGAAGAAGGCTAAAAACAAGTCGCGAGCGAAGTGCGACGCCGTAGACGTGAATCTCGTCGCTGCGATCGAGCACAGGAACCCTCAGAAACCTCTTGGAGGGGCCGACGCGTTCGACAAGATGCTCAAAGAGCCGTGCCCCTATCACCAGGGGCCCGTCAAGCACACCCTCGAAGAATGTGTCATGCTCTGACGCTACTTCCATAAGACCGGCCCCCGGCGGAGGATGGCAAGGGCCATGACAACGACAAGAAGGAGGGCGGCAAGGAAGAGGGATTCCCGGAAGTCCATAACTGCTTCACGATCTACGGCGGGTAGGTGGCGAACGCCTCGGCTCGGCACCGCAAGCAGGAACACCGGGAAGTCTGCTTGGTGAAGGTGGCAGCGCCAGTCTACCTAGACTAGTCCAGCAAGCCTATCACCTTCGACCAAGGCGACCACCCCGACTTCGTGCCAAGCCCAGGAAGGTACCCGCTCATCGTCGATCCGATCATCGGCAAAGTTAGGCTCTCCAAGGTCCTCATGGACGGAGGCAGCAGCCTTAACATCATCTACGCCGAGACCCTAGAACTCTTAGGGGTTGATCGGTCCGAGGTCCGGGCCGGTGCGGCACCCTTCCACGGGATCGCGCCCGGGAAGCGAATCCTACCCCTTGGACGGATCGACTTACCCGTCTGCTTTGGAACTCCCTCTAACTTCCGAAGGGAAGCTCTCACCTTTGAGGTCGTCGGGTTCCGAGGAACCTACCATGCGGTGTTGGGAAGACCATGCTACACCAAGTTCATGGCCATCCCCATCTACACCTACCTCAAGCTCAAGATGTCGGGCCCGAATGGGATCATCACCGTAGGATCCACGTACCGCCACGCGTACGAATGCGACGTGGAGTGCGTGGAGTACGCCGAGGCTCTCGCCGAGTCCGAGGCCCTCATCGCCGACCTGGAATGCCTCTCCTAGGAGGCGCCCGACGCGAAGCGGCATGCCGGCAACTTTGAACCAGTTGAGGCGGTCAAGTCCGTCTCTCTCGACCCCAGCAACAACGCCAGCAAGCAAGTTCGGATCGGCTCCGAGCTCGACCCCAAATAGGAAGCAGTGCTCGTCGACTTTCTCCGCGCAAACGCCGAAGTCTTTGCGTGGAGTCCCTCGGACATGCCCGGCATACCGAGGGATGTCGCTGAGCACTCACTGGACATCAGAGCTGGAGCCCGACCCGTGAAGCAAACCCTGCGCCGTTTTGATGAAGAAAAGCGCAGGGCCATAGGCGAGGAGATCCACAAGCTACTCGCAGCAGGGTTTATCAAAGAGGTATTCCATCCCGAATGGTTAGCTAACCCTATTCTTGTAAGGAAGAAGGATGGGAAATGGAGGATGTGTGTAGACTACACTGGTCTAAACAAAGCATGTCCGAAAGTTCCCTACCCTCTACCTCGCATCGATCAAATCGTGGACTCCACTGCTGGGTGCGAAACCCTGTCATTCCTCGATGCCTACTCGGGCTATCACCAAATCAAGATGAAAGAGTCCGACCAGCTTGCGACTTCTTTCATCACACCTTTTGGCATGTACTGTTACACTACAATGCCATTTGGGTTGAGGAATGCAGGCGCCACTTACCAGAGGTGCATGAACCACGTGTTCGGAGAACTCATCGGCAGAACGGTCGAGGCTTACATCGACGACATCGTTGTCAAGACAAAGAGAGCCTCCGACCTCTTCTCTGACCTTGAAACGACATTCAAGTGTCTGAGAGCGAAAGGCGTGAAACTCAATCCCGAGAAGTGTGTCTTCGGAGTCCCCCAAGGCATGCTCCTTGGATTCATCGTCTCCGAGCGGGGCATCGAGGCCAACCCGGAGAAAATCGCGGCCATCACCAACATGGGACCGATCAAAGATTTGAAAGGAGTATAGAGGGTCATGGGATGCCTTGCGGCTCTGAGCTGCTTCATCTCACGCCTTGGCGAGAAAGGCTTGCCTCTGTACCGCCTCTTAAGGAGGGCCGAGTGCTTCACTTGGACCCCCGAGGCTGAGGAAGCCCTCGGAAACCTTAAGGCGCTCCTTACGAACACACCCATCCTGGTGCCCCCCGCCGCAGGAGAAGCCCTCTTGATCTACACAGCCGCGACTACTCAGGTGGTCAGCGCCGCAATCGTAGTCGAGAGACGAGAAGAAGGGCATGCACTGCCCGTCCAGAGGCCAGTCTACTTCATCAGCGAAGTGCTCTCCGAGACCAAAGTCTGTTACCCACAGATCCAGAAGCTGCTCTACGCAGTGATCCTGACACGGCGAAAGTTGCGACACTACTTCGAGTCTCATCCGGTAACTGTGGTGTCATCCTTCCCCCTGGGGAGATCATTCAGTGCCGCGAGGCCTCGGGTAGGATAGCAAAGTGGGCGGTGGAGCTTATGGGCGAAACGCTATCATTCGCTCCTCGGAAGGCCATAAAATCCCAGGTCCTGGCAGACTTCCTGGCTGAGTGGACTGACACCCAGTTACCAACAACTCCAATCCAGCCCGAGCTCTGGACCATGTACTACGATGGGTCACTCATGAAAACAGGAGCAGGCGCTGGCCTGCTCTTCATTTCACCCCTCGGAAAGCATCTCCACTACGTCATTCGCCTCCATTTTCTGGCATCGAACAACGTGGCTGAGTACGAGGCGCTGGTTAACAGGATGCGCATTGCCATCGAGCTAGGGGTCCGATGCCTCGACGCTCGAGGCGACTCCCATCTTGTCATCGACCAAGTCATGAAGAACTCCCACTACCATAACTGGAGGATGGAAGCCTACTGCGACAAAGTCCGGCGCCTGGAAAACAAGTTCTACGGGCTGGAGCTCAACCACATCGCCCGACGGTACAACGAGACTGCGGACGAGCTGGCGAAAATAGCCTCGAGGCGAACGATGGTTCCCCCGGACGTCTTCTCCAGAGACCTACATCAACCATCCGTCAAGATCGACGACGCGCCCGAGCCTGAGGAAGCCTCGGCCCTGCTCGAGGTACCCTCGGCCGAGCCGAGGTACCCTCGGCCGAACCCGAGGCACCCTCGGCCATCGAGGAAGAGGCCTTGCCCGTCGAGGAGGAACAGAATGGGGTCACGCCAGATCCGAACTGGCAGACCCCGTACCTAGAATATCTCCTCCGAGGAGAGCTTCCCATCGACAAGACCAAAGCTCGGCGGCTGGCTCGACGCGCCAAGTCATTCGTCTTGCTGGGTGATGAAAAAGAGCTCTATCACTGTAGCCCCTCGGGCATCCTCCAACGATGCATATCTATCGCCCAAGGACAAGAGTTGTTGAAAGAAATACACTCGGGGCTTGCGGCCACCATGCAGCACCTCGAGCCCTCGTGGGGAATGCCTTCCGACAAGGTTTCTACTGGCCAACCGCGGTGGCCGACACCACTAGGATTGTGCGCTCCTGCCGGGGGTGTCAATTCTATGCAAAGCAGACACATCTGCCCGCTCAGGCCTTGCAGACGATACCCATCACCTGGTCATTTGCTGTGTGGGGTCTAGACCTCGTCGGTACCTTGCAGAAGGCACCCGGGGGCTTCACGCACCTGCTGGTCGCTATCGACAAATTCTCCAAGTGGATCGAGGTTCGACCCCTAAACAGCATTAGGTCCGAGCAGGCGGTGGCATTCTTCACCAACATCATCCATCGCTTCGGGGTCCCAAACTCAATCATCACCGACAATGGCACGCAGTTCACCGGAAAAAAGTTCCTGGACTTCTGCGATGACCACCACATCCATGTGGACTGGGCCGCCGTAGCTCATCCCATGACGAATGGGCAGGTGGAGCGTGCCACCGGTATGATTTTGCAGGGGCTCAAACCAAGGATCTACAACGACCTCAACAAGTTTGGCAAGCGGTGGATGAAAGAGCTACCCTCGGTAGTCTGGAGTCTGAGGACGACGCCGAGCCACGCCACGGGTTTTACGCCATTCTTTCTAGTCTATGGGGCCGAGGCCGTCCTCCCCACGGACTTAGAATATGGCTCCCCGAGGACCAAGGCGTACGACGACTGAAGCAACCAGACCAGCCGAGAAGACTCGCTGGACCAACTCGAGGAGGCTCAGGACATTGCCTTACTACATTCGGCATGGTACCAGTAGTCGCTGCGGCGCTACCACGCCCAAAGCGTTCGGTCCTGAGGCTTCCAAGTGGGAGACTTGGTGCTTCGCCTGCGACAGGACGCCCGAGGGTGCCACAAGCTCACTCCTCCCTGGGAAGGGCCCTTCATCATCGCCAAGATCTTGAAGCTCGGAACATACAAGCTAGCCAACGACCAAGGTGAGGTCTACAACAACGCTTGGAACATCCGACAGCTATGTCGCTTCTACCCTTAAGATGTTTTAAGTCGTTCATGTACCTCGTTTACATACACAAAGTCTAACCATCAAGGAAGGGTCGGCCTTGCCTCAGCAAAGCCCGACCCTCCCTCGGGGGCTAGAAGGGGGGAACCCCCTCTGCGTCAAAATTTTCCTCGGAAAAGTTTTCCACCAAAATGACTTTCGTGTTTCCCGACTATATCGGTAACAGAACCCCGCAAAACGAATAAGAGCGCATGTAAGCGGCAAGGCCGACCGAGCCGAGGGACTCCTACGCCTCTGGGATACGAATACCTTGCTCGTCACCTTCCACGAAAAATAACTCTTACTCGGATAAGCAATTCTGCTACTGACAAACGAGTCCGGATACTCGAAACAAGAGGAAAAAAACGCAGCTTTATAACACGACGACAAAGTGTTTAGGCCTTGGCGGCCGCGAAAGACACATGCATGTTCCAAACAAACTGCTCTGGCAGAATCAGGCATCGCCCGGGGGAGGAGCGGCACCCTCGGCTTCGTCTCCACCCTCAGCACCGTCTCCACCCTCGGCGAGATCCGCCTCGGCCTTGGGCGGCGACGCAAGCGGAAGGATCTCCACCTCGAAGGAGGACGCCAGCACCGCGCTTGGGCCCACGATGGCCGCGTCACGCCTCTAAACTTCGGCCAGGGTAGCTTCATCTTCGTTGGGTAGACAGTACCCCTCGCTGACCCGCTCCAGATCCACATCATAGTGGGAAGCGAGCACGGCGAAGGCCCGCCTAATGCCGTGATGCAGCGCCTCACGGAGTCTGCTGCACACGTGGCCGCCCAAGGTCTGCAGGCGACTCTAGGGGGAGCTTTCCGAGGGGACATCGTCAAGACCAATGACCTGGCAGAAGGCCGAGATAGCTTCAGACATGGCCACGTGGTCGCCTCCTTCCGCTCAGCCGCTTGGGCAAGTGCCTTCGCGGACTCGTTGAGGGCTAACTCGAACTCTGCAAACAGCCAAACAGAATTCTTCAGACACGAGTTGAAGAATGAAGATCGAAGTCACAAAGCGGCCAAAACATACCTTCAGCCCGGGCACGCTGCTCCGAGGCTACGGCTTGGGCGGACTGGGCAGACCCGACGGCCGCGGCCAGGTCCTCCGCAAGGGCTCCGGCCTGAGCAGACACCTCGGCTAGCTGGCCCCCAAGGGCCTCAGCCCGGCTTTCAGCCTCGGCGGCCTGGTTTCGAGATTGGTCCCGCTCGCCGATGACCTGGCCAAGCTCCAGCTGCCGCTGCTGCGCCTCTGCGCTTGCCGCCGCTGCCTCCACCCCCAGCTCATCACAGAGCAACCAAAGGTCCGCCACCTCGGCGCTCCGTTGGGCAAGGCGTTCGGTAGCCTCGGTAAGCGCGGCCCTCAGGAACCACAGCGAACCCCAGACGTCGACCTCGCGGTGGATGAACGACGACTTGGCGGTGCTCAGATCCGTCAGATCCTGAGGAAGGGAAGCAGGGCGTCACAAAGAATGCCCTGGTCACGCGAAAGGTATGCCTGAAATCCTGACCTAGAGGATCCTGGGAACGTCCCTGGAAAGGAACTCCATGGTCGACCGAAGCAACCCCATCACTGCCTCGGCATACTCACGGAGCTCATCCCGAGACTGCTCCTCCCGCTCATCGTCAAGGATGAAGAGGGGTTTCGGGGCACCGCGGGTCCAGAACTGGAGCGCCCGCCCGCGTCGCTCATTGGGATCGCGCCGCAAGCGGCGAGGATTAGGTCACCGCTCCCTAAGATGGGCCACGGTTCTGCACCTCCCTCCTCTAAGGCGTCGGGACCCCCTGCAGTCGACGCATCGGGTACCCCCTCAGCTAAGGAGGCAAGCTTCCGATCACCGACCTCGAGCAGCGGCACCTCAACCATCTCAGCATCAGCAGCGACAGGTGGCTCCACGGGCAGAACGGCAACAGCCCCAGCAGAAGCTGGTGCCGGCGCCGACAACACGTTAGGTGGGCTCAAGCCCGCGGCCGCGCCAGCAGTCTCCCTCGGCACGACGGCCGCCTCGACGGAGAGGTCAGCCTGGGGAGCTCACCCCATGGCAACTCGTGCCGCCTGGCCCCCCGCTTGGAGGCATCTTGTGCGGAGGCCGGCCGACCGGCGTGGCGCGGTGCGGCACCGGCTGCAGAAGCCAGCACCGTCTTAAGGGCCTTCCTGGGAGCCAGACCGGCCGAACCGTGCCTCCGTTTGCTGGGAGGAAAAGGTAAAGCAGGATCAGGACACACGAGGAAGGAGCCAGGACATAGGTATCCTTAGATACTTACCCGCTCCGGACCAAGGCCAATCGTGCCTGCGGGGAGGCCCCTCGAGCCTCGGTCCCCGCAGGCGCCGCCGAGGTTCGCCCCGCTGCCAGCTTCAGCGTCGTTCCCACTTCGGGCGCCCGGGGCGTCGAAGCGACGACCTGCCCATGCGACGACACGACGGCCCGAGGATCAACCTCCTGTGTGGCCGGCACGAGCGACTGCTCTCGGGGGACAGGCGGGTCAGCCTGACTCCCCGGGGTCACCTCAACTACCTCGGCCAAGGGGTCAAGTACCCCCTCAGCCTGCCCCTGCTCTTTGGACCGGGACCCTGATGTCCCGGCCCCAGATACCGATGGCGCCAGCACACTCAGGGGCTGGCTCGATGACCCCTGGCCTAGCCTCAGATCCGGGCTGAGGCCAAGGTGGGCTGCCATGTTGTCGTCTTCGTCATCATCGTCGTCATCGTCGTCGTGAGGCGTCTCCAGCAATGGCTCCCTCGGGAGCCCGTCCCTCTCCTGCCTCCGACGGTGCCTCTCCAAGGCATCCCGAGCCCGCATCCACTCGCGAGCCCGAGCCTTTTTCGCGTCCTTCTTCTCCTTCTTCTCCGTAGCGACCCTCCGCGCAGCTCGGTCCACCGCGTCCTCCGGGACCGATGGCAGGGAAGGCTTGTAACACCCCAACTCCTGGAGACGAGCGGAAATCCCGACTGAGAGAATCAAAGGCAACCTGACACAAGATAGGAGAAGGAGTAGACACTCACCAGGGACAAGCACCCACGCTCGGGACGCATCAAGGGCTGGGTAAGGGCGCCAGCGTCCAGCCTCCCCACCATGCCCGCTACCCGCCTGTGAAGGTCATCGGTAGAGAGTGGGACCGAGGACATCTGTGAACCCTCCAAGTCGACGCCTGGCATCATCTCCGAAAGCGGCAACCGCCGCTCTGCCAAGGGAAGCACCCTCCGGCGATGGATGGCGGCGACCACCCCCGCGACGGTGAGCCCCCCATCTCGTAACTCCTGCAAGGCCTCTAGAAGGGGCTAGAGTTTCTTCTGTTTCTCGCGCGCGGCCCCATAGCGCCAATTGCTGTCGGGAGCAGTCACCACTCGTTGAGAAAATGACGGGAGCTTTCCATCGTCATTCCGGAGGTAAAACCACCGGCGCTGCCACCCCTTGTTCGAAGACACAAGGATGGCGGGGATGTACTGTTGCGCGCACGCCTGCCTCAACTGGAGGGTGCAGCCGTCGGCCCGCACCGCCATACGAACCTTCTTCTCCCCCGTCGTCAAGGCAAAAAGCTCCGCGGAGAAGAGATGGGTCCACAGATCCCAATGGGGGTCAATCCCCAAAAAGCCTTCGCAAACCGCCGCGAAGATGGCCGCTTGCGCAATGGAGTTGGGGTTGAAGTTGTGCAGCTCCACCTCGTAGTAATGCAGGAGCGCCCGCATGAAACGGCTTGCTGGCACTCCGAACCCCTGCTCAAGGAAGGAGACGAAGCTCAGCACATACCCCGGCGGCGGGGTCGGGTCAGCCCCGCTCGGAGGGACCATCCACTCCGGCTGCGGGTCACAGGAGAGGGGACGGAGCAAACCATCGGCGACAAGGGCCTCCAGATCGTCCACTGTGACGATGGAAAAAGGCCATGGGTCGCGCGGCGGAACGACGGTCACCCGGTCGGCCATCGCCAAACGAAGGGGGTGGTGGCGGAGCAGACAAGGTATGCGGTTTTATTTCTCTGGCTATTCCCTTAGGTTGCGAAAACCAAAGCAGGAGGCGAGCAGCAGACTAAAGAACCGCAACCAGTCTCTCTTCCGGGTATATAAAGGCCCGGGCAAGACCCGTTCAACACTTCGCCCGAACCCGCCGCAAAGTTCAAACTCAAAGACGAAGCGCCCGTTCCTCGAACGGCTCGCACGCGCAACAGGCGCCACGCGAATTGCCCGTCTCGTCGTATTAACTCCCGGACGGAGCAGGCAACACCTCTGGCAGGCGAGGCGGGCGTCGCTTCACCTTCGCCATAATGACCGCGTCAAAAAAGGTGTGCCACCTTATTTAAATTCATATCCTTCCCCTCCTCCTCTCTCTCTCTCTCTCTCTTGCTATAGGGACCGGGAAAGGGGATGTTGTGGAAAGGATCCTTCCCGGTGAAGGAAGCAGGCCTCGAGCCCTCCTACTGATCAGGGGTTCGAAGGCTGGCCCCTCGGAAGGGTTTCGACAGCCGCCCCAGAGCACTCGGACTTCAAGCAAATTACTGATCAGGGGTTCGAAGGCTGGCCCCTCGAAAGGGTTCGACAGCCGCCCCAGAGCGCTCGGGCTCCGTGCCCACTACTGATTAGGGGTTCGTAGGCTGCCCCTCAGAAGGGTTCGACAGTCGCCCCAGAGCACACAAAGTGAGGGATGACTCTGGGTACGTTTGATACATAGCCGAGGCTCGGGCTACGCTCCCGAGGTACCCTAGGACATTTCCGAGACCGATGGGAACAATTTGTAACGGAATCCCACCGGAGGGAGGCATCGAGCCCTCGGACCCTGTCGAAGGGGTCTGGGTCCGGCGAATTACCCGCAGGTACTTTTGGAGCGCGCCTCTGGGCCACCAGCCGACCCCTAACAAACGAGGCACGGGCGTCCACTCGGATCACCCGTTAGCAGCTCACTGGAAACACCATGTTCGGCACCCTCCAAGGGCAACATGGCGCTTTCCCCCCTCCTCCTTGCGAAAAGGCGACACAGGGGTGTATAATAAAAGTCGGGAAAGTCCTTGATCGTCCTCTCGCTCTGTGTAGAGGCTCGGGGGCTGCTCTCGCACCCGGCTACGACCAAAACTGTTGACATGGTCAACAAACCAGCTTGACAACTTGGAACCCGACCACGCACCCGGGCTACGGCCAGGCCGCATGAGGGAACGATCAGACCGGCCGAAGCACCACGAAAAGCGTTTAGACCTCAGAGGAGTCAAACCACTCCTCCGAGGCCTCAGGGGCTACACCCGGCGGGTGCGCTCGCGCGCACCCACCAGAACAAGGCAAAAACCAAGAAAGGCCGGTCCCCTCACCGAAAACGCGGCAAAAGCCTCCAAGCGAGTACCATCACTCCCTTCGAGGCTCGAGGGCTACTGTCGGGTACCATAATTAGGGGTACCCCCCAATGCTCCTAATCATGGCTGGTAAACACCCTCAGACCAACTGACGGGTGTGGTTCAAGCCAAGACTTCGTCTACCCGAGGGACGTGATCTCACCTGAGCCCAGCCTCGGGTTGGAACAGTAGTCCCAGACGAGTTCACGCCTCGCCCGAGGGCCTCCTCAGGCAGCGGGCGCCCCCTCGGCACTCCCGAGGCCCGGCTCGGGCAGGCTTCGTTGTGAAGCAACCTTGGCCAGACCGCCTCACCAACTGACCGCTTCGCAGGTGCATTAAATGTAGGGGATGACTGACGCTGTATCCTGACACACGCGCCTCAGACAGGTAGGCCGAAGTGACTGCAGTCACTTCGCCCCTCTTCTTTACTGTCTGATATGACAGGAAAACAGCGCCGCTCGCTCTGCTCCGACTGCCGTGTCAGCCACCCCGGCAATGACTAACAACAAGTCACGATCAACCATCGAGTTCAGCCTCGGGCGTAACAGGAAGCTCCGCCTCGCCCGACCTCATGCTCCAGCCTCGGGAGGAGGTCTCCGCCTCGCCCGACCTCAGGCTTCGGCCTCAGGAGGAGGTCTCCGCCTCGCCTGACCCCCGGACTCGGCCTCGACCCCGGTCTCGGGAGGAATCGCGTCCTCGCCCGACCCCGGCCTCGGCCTCAAGAAAAGTCTCCGCCTCGACCGACCCTGGGCTCGGACTGACCGCGCTAATAGGGGATGCATCATTTCCCTATTCTTAGCCTGCTCAGGCTGTAAGGAACAAGACCGGCGTCCCATCTGGCTTACCCCAGCGATGGGTAATGATGGTGCCCCGCGTGCACCATGACGCCGGTGGCTCTCAGCCCCTTATGACAGCAAGGAGACGTCAGCAGGATCCTCGCCGCGCTGCCAGCTGTGCTCCTACAGGACTCAAACGCTCCTCCGACGGCCACGCCATCACATGTACATGGCCCAAGCTCTCCCCCAACGGCCACGTTGGCATGTACACAGGGCTTAGGCACTCCACTGCCGGACACGTTAGCGCATAGCTACGCCCCCCGTTGTACGTCTGGACTCTCTCCTTGCCTCTATAAAAGGGAGGTCTAGGGCCACCCTGAGGGGGGTTCGCGCGAGGGAAGCAGCGGACGAACTCTGTGTGCCTCCCTCTCTCACACGACGCGCTTGTAACCCCTACTGCGAGCGGCACCCCTGGTGCAGGATAATACAAGGTTTGTCCCACCTCTTGTGTTTCATCCCGCGCCAACCCATTTGGGCAGGGACACGCAGCGATTTCACTGGTCGGTCCAAGGGACCCCCCGGGTCTGAGACGCCGACAATGCGCGAAACAGCACTGCGGCACGCGAAACAATACACACAACAACGCGTGAGTCAACGCGACTACGCGCGCGAACAACACGATGACGCGCAAACGATGTCGTGCGCGAACAACAACCAACAAATAATTAGTTAAAAGTATTTAAACTGGTAGTATTCGAGTTAATTAACTTTTATATTTATAAAAGCATGAGTTAAAACTATAGACTCATTCTAATTTTTTTTGACGAAGGGGCAGAGCCCCCTATTTCATTATGAAATAGGAAAAGAGTCATTACAAACCACACGATGAGTTACAACCCATCGACAAAAGGAGCACATAGTGCCACTAACCCCGTCACACTATCATATTAGATAAGCAGGGACCAACCGCCACTACCAACAATCCAGACGAAACCACAGTTTTTAAGCGAAGCTTATTTACATAAAAGCGCAGCTTCGGCGCTAACAGACCAGATTTAACTAGTTGACCAGAATGACACCCCAGAGATTGAACAGAAGACAACCACAGAAATGCACCAAAACCATCCTTCATCCAGAAATGCGGCAGTCTCTCGGACACCACCCAAACGACCGACACATCACTTCACTTCCTATCTTTCTGATTAGGCGGCTTCCTTGGACCACCATCTCTTTTTCCTTCTCTCTCTGACGAATAGCCCAAGAATCCAGCCAAAAGCAACAGAGAAATATTATGTTAGCAGGATCAAGGAGAATTTTATCACCAAAAAACCAATCATTTCTGGTTTTCCAAATAGCCCAAAACACAGCTCCACACCCAAAAATCATCAAATTAGGGATTCTGTCTTTAGATTTGTTCAGCCATCTGTCACAAAGTTCCCCAATGCTTTTTTGAATGAAATCAAGATTTAAGGCAATTTGAATCACTGTCCACATAAATCTAGCAATGGAACATTTAAAGAACAGATGTTCAATCGATTCCAGACCACCACAAAAATAGCACTCACTTGAACCATGCCACCTTCTTTTAATCAAAATTATCTTTTGTAAGAATTTTATTTCTTACCACCAGCCACATAAAAACTTTGATTTTTTGTGGTAACTTAGATTTCCACAAGAATCTGTAGGGAACAGTCGTCTGGTCAATCGAATTTTTCTTATATAAAGAATTAACAGTAAAACCTTTGTTACCCATACTCCATTTCAATCTATCCTCTTGAACCGACAGAGTATAATTAGCACATAAAGCAACTAATTCACTATAAAGAACTTGCAGGTTACCTATCATTCTTCTTCTGAAGGAAAGGGCATCAAAATTTGAGGACAAGACCTTATTAACCGAAATATCTTTATCACGAGCCAAGTCAAACAAAACAGGGAATTTAACAGCCAAAGGACAATCACCAATCCAAGAGTTTTTCGAGAAACTAGTTTTATAACCATTACCAACAGCAACTTTACAGTACTTAAAGAAAACCTCTCTGAGATTTAGAAGCTTTTTCTAAAACTGAGAGTCATTCTGTCTTTGTTTAACAAAGGTAAGAGGTTTTCCCTTAATAAATTTTTTGTAATAATCTTTTGCCAAAGACCATTTGAATTTTCCAAATTCCAAAGCCATTTTGACAACAAGGCATCATTCATATGTTCCAAATTTAAAACTCCTAAGCCTCCTTGATTTTTGGGAGTGCAAACAGAATTCCAGTTAACCAAATGATTTTTTTTAGTTTGAGAACCTCCTTGCCATAAAAGTCTCTTCCTGTATAAATCTAGTTTCCTAATAACAGATTTAGGAGCCGGATAGATCGATAACATGTACAAAGGAACATTAGAAAGACAACTATTTAATAAAGTCAATCTCCCCCCAAACTTAAAAATCTTCCTTGCCAACCAGCCAACCTTTTATCCATCTTTTCCATCATAGGACACCAAAGTGATTTACTTATTTTCTTGTTATCAATAGGAACGCCAAGATATTTCATCGGGAGATGTCCCACAGGACAAGTAAAAATGTCTGCATAAATATTCTCAAACTCATTGGCTTCCCCTAAGCAAAAAATTTCACTTTTGTGAAAATTGATTTTCAAACCAGACATGTGCTCAAAAAGACAAAGAATAAACTTAAGATTTCTAGCACCTTCCAAACAATCTTGAATTAAGAATATAGTATCATCAGCATATTGAAGACAACAGCAACCATTTTGAATGATATGAGGAATAAGGCCACGAATCAGACCTCTTTCCTAAGCTTTCTGAATAATACAGGCTAAGCCATCAGCAACAAGGTTGAACGAAAGGGGCGAAAAAGGATCACCCTATCTAACACCTTTATGAGTAGCAAAATAAGGACCAATCACATCATTAGTTTTGATGGCAACTTTACCACCTCTAACAGTCCTCATAACCCAATCGCACCAAGTATCTCCAAAACCTTTTTTTCCATCATACAATGAAGAAATTACCAATTCACTTTACCATAAGCTTTTTCAAAGTCAATTTTAAGAACCACCCCACTTTGCTTTTTCTGTCTCACTTCATGAAGAATTTCGTTTAAGGAAACCACACCATCCATAATGTACCTACCTTTGATAAAGCCATATTGATATTCACTAATCACTTTAGTAATGCAGGTAGAAAGTCTATTAGTCAGAACTTTGGTAATGATCTTATAACAGACATTCAAGAGACAAATAGGTCTGAAGTTCCTCATATCAACAGGGTTATCAACTTTAGGTAAAAGAGTCACTAACCCAAAGTTAAGTCTTTCAATGTCAAGCACCCCTCCATAAAAATCCTTGAATAAATTCCACAAGTCAATATGAATGAGATCCCAAAATTCTTGAAAAAATTCAGCTAGAAAACCATCAGGACCAGGGGCACTATTGTGTTTTAAACCAAACACAACCTTCTTAATTTCCTCAATAGAAAAAGGTCCAGTGAGAAAAACACGATCTTCATCATTTAATTTATTCATATGTAAATTCAGCATATTTATATTGGAAGGAACAGACGGACCAAATAAATCTTTATAGAATGCAGTAGCAACTCTATTAATGTCAACATCATCAACGACTGTGTTTTCCTCATGAACTAAGGAAAGAATTTTAACTTTTCTTTTTTCCCTTTGGCGATAAGATGAAAATATCTAGAATTCTCGTCACCCTCATTAATAAATTTTTCTCTCGCCATTTGTTTTCTTTTACAACACTCTTCAATCATCAAATTTTTTAAATTCCACTTCATATCCAGCTTTTCAAGTCTTTCCGAGTTCGAGATACCAGTACTTTCGCTTTTTTATCCAAGCTATCGATTTTTTGCAATAAATCTTTTTGAAGTCTAGAATATCTACCTTCCACATTGATGTTCCAACCTTTCAAAGCTTTTTTCAATCTCTTACTTTTCTCTTTCCAAATATCGATGCTAGATCCACTTCTAACCGGAAGAGACCAATTATTCCAAACAAGATCTTTGAAATCCGGTCTAAATTTCCAGCAAAGCACATATCTAAAATCTCTCTTCAAGATAGAAGGAGAATCAGTTTTGAGGCACAAAGGTACATGATCAGATAAAGTTCTATTAAGACCAGTGACTGACACATTTTTGAATTGAAGGATCCATTCTGGACTAGCCAAGAATCTATCCAATTTTTCAAAAGTGGGAGGATCTCTGTTGTTGGACCAAGTATATAATCTACCACTCAAATCCAATTCAATCAGGCTATGAATATCAATGATAGAATTAAAAGGAACTCCAATTGTTAGTTCCCCCAGATTTGTTTTTATCAGATTCTTTCCTTAGGATATTGAAATCACCACCAACCAACATAGGATATTTACATTTGGAACAGAAAGAAGACAGCTCAATAAGAAATTTTTGCTTCTGATCATTTTGAGTAGCACCATAAACATTAATAAAATTCCAAATAAATCCATTCTCTTTGTGAACCAAAAGAACTTTTATCATGAAATCTCCCATTTCAGTTTCCCTGACATCAAAGGCATCAGCATTAAAACCAACAAGAAGGCCACCAAATCTACCATTTGCAGGAGTCCAAAACCAGGCAAAATTTCTATTACCACTAATAGATTCCAACCAAGTATCCTCGAAGGATTTTTTTATTAGTTTCTTGTAAACCAATAAAATCATTTTTTTCTTTTCTGATCAATTCTTTTATGTATTCAATTTTGGCTCCTTTTCCTAACCCTTGACAGTTCCAGATAAGACCAATCATTCTGAATAATTGGGGTTGGAGACAGAAGGGATCTTTTTCCCTTTCTTAGGTAAATTCCTATTTTTGGGAGAAGAATTTTTTTTCTTCTTATAGACTCATTCTAATTAAATTGTTATTTTAAATAACCGACAACTAAACAAGAAAAGACTAATTGGTATGAGCGACCCTAACGAAAATATTAAATAACACGCGGACAGCAAAACAGCGCACAAGGGCGATGGCTACAATGGCGCACGACAGCTCGCTCAACCGAGTGAGGGCACCCGGTAAGCACAGCACGACGACATAGCGCGTACAGAGCGGGCAACGGCGAGGCGAGCGACGCGAATGCGCGCACGGGGTTGGGGGGGTAGACGAACGAGTTCTAGGGGGCAGATGGAGGGGTAGACGGACGCCGTCAGAGTCCCGACGACGTGTCGCGCATATGCGAAAGCGAGTGCACGCTAGCTGCGAGGATGTGTTTGGGGCTGCAGCGCGCGCGATTCGGCGAATCGTGCCGTGCGGGGGTCGTGCGTAGGGTAGACGCGTGCCGCCCAACTCGATGAGCGAGGGTACGCGTATGGCTAGATGACGAACAACGAACGACACGCACAAGGGTTGGATCGAGGGCGCGTAGGTTGCGCAATGACCACTTCGAACCTACGACGTCGAGGCTTAGCGCAGGGACGGCTTCGCTGGCTATTCGCCAAAGCCGACCAGGACGCTGGCCGAGGGACGGGGAGGGTAATGATGAGCAGGAGAGCAGGGGCTTGGCGTCGAGCTCCTAGGGACCGTGCCTCGACCGGCTGAGCCGCGGACTCGTGCACGAAGGGGAGGGCAGGGGCTGCTGGTCGCCGCGTGTAACGCCCTGAATTTGGGGGTAGAATTTTTTCTTCTTTAATACTCACGAAATTCAGGCGTTACTCTCTTTTCTCTTCCCGTTTCGCTCCTTCTTCCTAGTTTCAAAGCAGTATAGTGACTGGTGTCCGTATCGTGTGTAAAGAAAAACCTAAGTTGTCATGGGTGTTGCATCATGCCGAAGCATATTTCTTTTGTTTGATGCCGTGTTTAATCGTGTGTTTGCCTAGTCTCGTTTCGGTTTTCGTCTCGTGATTTGATTTTGGTCAGTGGTTGTGCCTGTCGTGGGATTTTGTCCCGCGACATGAACCAGCCCGGCCCGGCCTGGCCCGCACGCCCCTGGCGCCCCTGCCCCTCCCTATGCGCCCCCGTCTCTCTCTACCACATTCAATTTTCTCGCGCACAACTCCCTCTCTTCTACCTCTCTCTCTTCCCCGTTATGCCCAAGGATTTGGTGACGGTTATCACCGGATTTGGATCCCCGAGGTGAGCCCCCCTCCTCTCTCTCTCTCCCCCTCCCCTTCCTTCTTCCCCTGCTCGCGCCCCCCATGCGCGGCCCCTGTCAGCTCCCCGCGCGACCCCTCGTGCGCGCCCCTCCCTGGCTCCCTGGCGGCGCCCCTGCGTGGCTCCCCAACGGCGCCCCTGCTTGGCCCCCTGCAGTGGCCCCTGCATGGCCCCCCTACCCCGGCGCGCCCCTGTGTGGCCCCTGCGCGCCCCTGCCCGGCCCCCAGGCGGCGCCCCTGCTCGGCCCCGGCACGGCCCCTATGCGGCCCTCGCACGCCCCCGCTTGGCCCCGGTGGCGGCCCCTCTGCTCGGCCCCCTCCCCGGCGGCGCCCGCCTTGCCCCCGGCGCGGCCTCGCGCGCCCCCGACACGCGCAACGCTTTCCCACGCGCAGCCCCACGCGCGTGGTGATTGATTCTCGGTTTTAATTGATTTTAAACTTTGTTTAATTAACATGCTGCGTCACGCGCTTCGTCGCACGGTGAATTACTTTGATTTCAGATTCTATTAACATGCTGCGTCGCGCGCTTCGTCGCGCGACGATCCATTTAATTTTAGATTATTTAATGTGTGGCGTCGCGCGTTCAGACGCGCGATATTTCGTTTTAAATTCAGTTTAGATGACATATGCCATCGTGCGCTTCGTCACACGATGCTTGACGTTATTTTCATAATTAGTTCAAGTGTCTCGTGGCGTGCTCCGTTGCGTGACGAGTCGTTTTATTCTTAATTTAGTCTAAGTGTTGTGTCGCGCGTTTCGCCGCGCGACAATCCTTTTTAAATTTACTTTGGTCTGTTTATAAGGATTTAACATGGAACATGATTTTATCCTATGTATAGTGCGATGGCCAAATTAATACCATTCTGTTTAAACGACTACTTTGATTTATAATCGCGTAACGTGATCGCTCTTCGACTGTAGCCTCGACCGTTACTCTCTCTTTCTCGCTTAGTCGTAGGTGTGAGCCCTGCACCGAGCGTCTGTTTATTTATGATATTTTATTGCATGGTGTACTGTTCTTTTGTATTAAAATTGTGGAATGTATGTTTGAACTCGTATAGATAACGGTTAGTTGGTGGAGTCCGAAGGAGTTGCAGGTGAATACCCTGAGCAGCAGTCGGTTGGTGAAGGTAAGTGTCTCTTGAGACATCTATATCCTACTCATGCTTATAATTCACTTCCCGCATTCACACAGTTTATACCTAAGGATTGACTAGCTTTTGTTCATCTTGTCCTTGTTTACCTATTTTGGTTGGGTTATTCTGGTTTAGCTATATGCTAGTGCTTCACATTAATCAATGAACATGATGAGATTATCTATGATACGCTGTTTTCCCTTTTGATTATGATGATATACTTGTGGCATTTAAGGGGACTAGACCTGTTTCTCGAGTGCCTCTCCGTAAGGACTGGTTCATTGGATGATCGCCTAGGAAAACAGTGCAACCATGAGGGTGGAATGGGACTCCCTTAGCCGAATAATTAGAGGAACTGAGGTGTAGTTCGCTTCACCGTCGTGCCGTCAATAGGGCTCGGTGTATGTGGTTTGCTCTACCAAGAGTGGTTTGCCCCTTAGGGAGGAGTGCGGTACATTTAGGAAACCTAACGGGCGACTACAGCCTTAAGAAATCTTTATAAAGGCTACGTAGTGAAACCCTGCCTATTCACCTTGGTAGTGTTTAAGGGTTTGATCGGCCCGAGGCAAGAGGGAATCACGGCTTGTGGGTAAAGTGCGCAACCTCTGCAGAGTGTTATGAAACTGATATATCAGTCGTGCTCATGGTTATGAGCAGCCAAGGGTGATCCAATGATTAGAGATACTTTGATCAGAGATGTTTGGTTTACAAGTGGTGATGAGGATGATGGTTTTGGCTATGACTATGGTAATGGTAAGTGGTATTCTTTTCGTTTGGAAAGGATACTTTGGGTTAACAACTTGGGTTAATGCTAAAACCTGGCTTTTGTAACACCCGGATTTTAGGGGTCCAAAACCCGGGGTTAACATAAACACCAGGTATGCTGGGACCAAGTCTCATACATATGATGTATAGTGGCACAGGATCGAATGTCACATCTTTATATATAACAGGAGTTCTATACAAAATAAATGATTACATTATAAGGAGACAACGGTCCAGCAACCCAAAGTTGACTGGGAGACGACGACCTAGACCTCTCACGAACTCATCGCAGCATCCTCCATGAGCATCATCCTGCAGTACCTGCTCTTGACCTGTGGTGTGTGTGAGACAGCAAGAGTGAGCTCACATACGTTCATCGCTCAACAAGTTGTGGGGAATAATGTGCATGAACTCGCCAAAGGTGGGAGCTCACGTGAAGTGTAAGGCTTACCAAAGAAGATGGTTAGAGCTGAGCATTGCTTTTAAAGTTGGTCAAAATTTTATTAGCAATTACTAAGTATAAGTAAATACCAACCCAATTAAGTAGTAGAACAAAAGTAACACCTCTCCTGCAATGCAATGCATATGTCAAATTGAATTTAGTTCCATAAATTAATCATGTGAGGATCCGAGCTGCTCTTGACCGTGAGCACGGCTAGTATACCAGTTTTACACTCTGCAGAGGTTGCGCATCTTTACCCACAAGCCGTGTTACCCATCTGCCAAGGGGTCATGAATCCCATTCACCTCTACCAAGGAAGCGAGGCAGGGTAGCACTACGAGGCCTTTACAAAGTTCCACTAGCTTCCGAAAACCCGCTACAGTTTATAGGAAGATCCAGTGCAGGAATCCCTTGCAGGACCGCCATCGCAGCAAAATCCTCCCGAGGGCCTCCCTACACTGACCTCTCCCCTACTGCCCTTGCCCCTTTCGGGTAAGGTAGTCTTCCACTAGCTTTCCTAATTAATCAGCCAAGGGCGTCCCATACCACCCTTGTGGTAGCACTGTTTTCCCGGGTGGTCGCTCCATGTTCCAATTAACATAATGATCTTAACATGAACATCAAATAACAACTGATAACAAAAAGTGTAATCATGAATAGTGTATCTCCATACCCAAAACCACATATAGCACTAGCAAGTACTACCCAGAAAGATCAGTGGTAAACAAGGTATAAAGATAATCAAACTAGGTAACCTGTTGGGTCCCATCAAATTAACCTATGCAGATCATTATGATTAATCAGAACATGGCTGGGTAAAAAGAAGTGATCAAGGGCACAACTTGCCTGGGCCTTGAGATTCCAGGTACCAGGATGATTCTTCAGATCCTCGTGACCTTACTGCTAGTCGTAGCAATACACACAAACATTGTATAGGCAAAATTAACATTACACCAAACATATATGCAAATCACATATTAATAATCTACCTGTTGAAATATGATCACAGGAACAAGAATTATTAATTTTGGAGTTATATATTTTAAGTTATGAATTTCTAAAGGTTTAAGGTGATTATAATAGGATTAGATGATAAATTAATTTCCTAACAGAGTTCATGTCAAAACAGTGATTCTAAATGATAGAGAATATTATTACATAATTTTAGGAATTGGAATGACTCAATTTGGAGCTAAAATAAATTTTCTATGAATTATCTAAGTTCTAGCAATTATTTTTGTATTAAAAATCTAATTTCTAATTCATTTAATCACTTTAATTCTGCACTGGACTGGGCCTCAATAACAGAAAACCGCAGGGGGCTTGGCGCAAATAAACCTAAGACTCAGGCTACACCCGCACAGGACGGCGGGTTTATTTCGTGAAAGCCGAGGGGCTCTTTAGCAAAAGATCCCGGCCGAAGGGGTATCAAGAATCCAGGGCCGTCCGATCTTGAATCAAGGGACCAGATTAGATTTTCCCCCCGACCGAACCGGTACGCGCCGTGAGTCGCACGATTAGAGATCAACGGCTGGTATTTAATGGGGCGAAGGGGTATCCTACGATCTAATCTCGACCGCTCAACGAGATCCAATGGTCAGGAGCCCTTCCCCCAATTCCCAGCATCCCGAGCGGCGGCGGTGGCGCACCCACGGCGGAGCTTCGCCGGCGAACGCGCAATCCGGTGCCAAACCACCCCGAACTAGAAATTAATCGGTGCAAAACTAAGAGGGGAAGATAGTGAATCTACAGAGAGGGGTCTCACCGGCGATTGAAGGGGTTGCAGTCCCGCCCACGGAGGAGAGCGGATTCACGGTGGAGCTTGCTCGACGACGAGCAATTCCCGCCCCCGAGAAGGCCCCCAACGTCGACCGAAGCTTCGTATGGCTGCCCCGCAACGTCGCCGAGCCAACCCGGTCCCGATCGAAGGACTAAATCGCCGGTTGGACGGAAATCCTCGCACGGCGGACTTCTTCTTCTCTCTCGGTGTTACGGCAGTGGTCGCCGTCGTAGGCGGATACGGGAGGAGAGGCGAGCCCGGTGAGCTTTATACCCGGAGCGCACCCACGGTCGTTGCACGGACGCCGAGATTACCGGCGAGCTTCGGAGTCCGCGCGATGGTGGTCGTCGCGATTCGGTTGAGGAGGTGAAACTGACGTGGGGGCCCCGCGATGTCAGCGAGAGAAGGAATACGCGGGCGAGCGCGCGCGAAGGCAGAGCGAGGCTGACAATCTGGGCCCGCCCGGTCAGCGACAGAGTGAGGATGGCGCGAGCGCGAGAGGAGGGGAGACTGCCCCGTGGGGCCCGCATGTCGGCGCGCGCCCGTGAAGGTTAATGGGCCGCGCGGTGTTAACTCCAGGGTGGGCCGATTTCAGGTTGGCGGCCCATGTAGGATGATTTCGTTTTATTCTTTTTATTTTCTGTTTTCTTTTCTCCATTTTCAAATCCAATTTGAGTTCAAATTCAAATTCAAACTTTGTGTGGATCTTCATTTATAAACTCATTTTTTTGAAATTAAAAATGCTAAACCTGAAGATATTTGGTTATACATTTTATGTATATTTTCATATCTCTTCTCTTTTCTCCCTTTTCTTTTAAATTTTGAATTCAAATTTAAATTCAAGCTTGTGACTAGTTCATTTGCAAACCATATCTGTGCAAAAACATATTTTATATATTTCTTTATTTATTTTAGTTCTTTTAGACAAGCCTTCAATCATATAGTAGAGGATAATCCATACCTTATTAGTTCTAGGGAAATCAAATTTATATTGTAGACTTATATATGTTAAGAAATAGTTTAACCATAATTCTTTTATATATCCTAACCCAAAGGCAATTTAGATTATCTAAGTATCTTTAATTATGTATTTTTAACATATTCATGAGTGGAAACTACTAGATTATGATTGTCTTCAAGGAAAGGTGTTTTGATTTAAAATCTTTGAGAATTTTTCTTTGTCTTCACAAGATTGAACTTTAGGGTGTTACAAATCCTACCCCCCTTAAAAATAATCTCGTCCTCGAGATTTGTAAGAAAAGGGATGTATATTCATATTGTTCTCGGAACATATGCACAAACAAAGAAATCTCAGCATGAGGTATCATTCTTTAACAAAACATAGGGTCAATAGACCTTATTGTTCTTCCTAGAATAATATCATATCATCTACTAACTAAGGTAACATCTAGATCTTACAAATCATCATAATCTATATCTATGTAGCTTGGTGAAGCTGGTGGTGGTGGTGGAGGTGGTTGTTGTTGTTGTCTCTCCAACCGTGCTTGTCTTATTTCTTGGCGGGCCTGACGTATTTCCTCGCGTTGTTGTCTTATCTGATTCTGCATCTCGGTCACCAGGTCTGTTAACTGTTGTATTACCAGTCTTTGGGTAGCAACCACTTGATTGATGTCAACAGGTGGAGGATTTGGAGGATTCATTTCTGTTTGTTGTTACGTGATAATCTTTCCTTTCCTGGTATTGACCATGAAAGTTAGAAGCATATGGTAATAGTTTTGCAAAGGAAATTATTCAATAAGCGGAATGAATAAGCTAGTAGCTGGTTATAATCTAAAGATTCTTTGGTAGGGCTTAATCTTTGTTTTATGTCCAGATTGGGGTAATCAGTCATATAAGGTGAATATCTAAGGGTAGGATAGAATCTGTCAAGATGAGAGATATATATGAGTGAGATGGACTACAGGATGTAGGTTAAAAGTTTGTTTGTTATTAGGTGGGAATAGAAAGGTTATACCATTCATCATGGCTCTAGGTTAAGTTATTACATGGCTAGTAAAGTTTAATCTCTTCTACCAGTATCACCAATATGTTTAAGTAGACCACATTAGATTAGATCATATTAGATTGGATGGGATCTAGATTAGATTGGTATGACCAGTTTGACTAGATGAGATCTAATTAATTTGCTTTAGATCATGGTTGTTAAACTAGGGTGGATAAGTATGCTTATTAGGATAAGACAGATCCATAAAGATAAGATAGAATCTTCTGAGGTCAGTTAGATCTATTAGGATAAGGATAGAATCTTTTCAAGATAAGATGAGTATCTTTTAAGATGAGATGGATCTATTAAGATAAGGGAGAATCTTTTAAGATAAGATGAATTGGTTAGAATGAGATCTTTCAGGATAGGATAAATCTCTTAAGCTAGATATGTTCCATGGGGATAATCTAGGTTGTTTAGTTATTTTATAAATATATTTTTATACCTATGTGTATATGCAGATGCAATTGTGGACATTACTCCACAACCCATCACACTCAATCAAAGATCCAAATCAAACAAGTATCATAAGAACAAACATTCAAGTTCATAGATATCTATAAAAATAGTTTTGTTTTTGTTCCTAAGAATAGGTCTCCTATTCCTAGAGGTCACTTTAGGCATGGGATTTCAAAGTGTAAAATCCACATTTGTCTTTTAGAAAGAAAAGATAAGAATAATCAGAGTAAGCGGAAATAGATGAGAAAAAGATTAAGGTAAGTTTAGAAAAGAATCAGAGTAGCAAAGGTAAGTAGATAATGGTTGTCCAGTTCTATCTAGGTTTCGTCCTACAGTCAACATTCCTCTGATACCACTTCTGTAACACCCGGATTTTAGGGGTCCAAAACCCGGGGTTAACATAAACACCAGGTATGCTGGGACCAAGTCTCATACATATGATGTATAGTGGCACAGGATCGAATGTCACATCTTTATATATAACAGGAGTTCTATACAAAATAAATGATTACATTATAAGGAGACAACGGTCCAGCAACCCAAAGTTGACTGGGAGACGACGACCTAGACCTCTCACGAACTCATCGCAGCATCCTCCATGAGCATCATCCTGCAGTACCTGCTCTTGACCTGTGGTGTGTGTGAGACAGCAAGAGTGAGCTCACATACGTTCATCGCTCAACAAGTTGTGGGGAATAATGTGCATGAACTCGCCAAAGGTGGGAGCTCACGTGAAGTGTAAGGCTTACCAAAGAAGATGGTTAGAGCTGAGCATTGCTTTTAAAGTTGGTCAAAATTTTATTAGCAATTACTAAGTATAAGTAAATACCAACCCAATTAAGTAGTAGAACAAAAGTAACACCTCTCCTGCAATGCAATGCATATGTCAAATTGAATTTAGTTCCATAAATTAATCATGTGAGGGTCCGAGCTGCTCTTGACCGTGAGCACGGCTAGTATACCAGTTTTACACTCTGCAGAGGTTGCGCATCTTTACCCACAAGCCGTGTTACCCATCTGCCAAGGGGTCATGAATCCCATTCACCTCTACCAAGGAAGCGAGGCAGGGTAGCACTACGAGGCCTTTACAAAGTTCCACTAGCTTCCGAAAACCCGCTACAGTTTATAGGAAGATCCAGTGCAGGAATCCCTTGCAGGACCGCCATCGCAGCAAAATCCTCCCGAGGGCCTCCCTACACTGACCTCTCCCCTACTGCCCTTGCCCCTTTCGGGTAAGGTAGTCTTCCACTAGCTTTCCTAATTAATCAGCCAAGGGCGTCCCATACCACCCTTGTGGTAGCACTGTTTTCCCGGGTGGTCGCTCCATGTTCCAATTAACATAATGATCTTAACATGAACATCAAATAACAACTGATAACAAAAAGTGTAGTCATGAATAGTGTATCTCCATACCCAAAACCACATATAGCACTAGCAAGTACTACCCAGAAAGATCAGTGGTAAACAAGGTATAAAGATAATCAAACTAGGTAACCTGTTGGGTCCCATCAAATTAACCTATGCAGATCATTATGATTAATCAGAACATGGCTGGGTAAAAAGAAGTGATCAAGGGCACAACTTGCCTGGGCCTTGAGATTCCAGGTACCAGGATGATTCTTCAGATCCTCGTGACCTTACTGCTAGTCGTAGCAATACACACAAACATTGTATAGGCAAAATTAACATTACACCAAACATATATGCAAATCACATATTAATAATCTACCTGTTGAAATATGATCACAGGAACAAGAATTATTAATTTTGGAGTTATATATTTTAAGTTATGAATTTCTAAAGGTTTAAGGTGATTATAATAGGATTAGATGATAAATTAATTTCCTAACAGAGTTCATGTCAAAACAGTGATTCTAAATGATAGAGAATATTATTACATAATTTTAGGAATTGGAATGACTCAATTTGGAGCTAAAATAAATTTTCTATGAATTATCTAAGTTCTAGCAATTATTTTTGTATTAAAAATCTAATTTCTAATTCATTTAATCACTTTAATTCTGCACTGGACTGGGCCTCAATAACAGAAAACCGCAGGGGGCTTGGCGCAAATAAACCTAAGACTCAGGCTACACCCGCACAGGACGGCGGGTTTATTTCGTGAAAGCCGAGGGGCTCTTTAGCAAAAGATCCCGGCCGAAGGGGTATCAAGAATCCAGGGCCGTCCGATCTTGAATCAAGGGACCAGATTAGATTTTCCCCCCGACCGAACCGGTACGCGCCGTGAGTCGCACGATTAGAGATCAACGGCTGGTATTTAATGGGGCGAAGGGGTATCCTACGATCTAATCTCGACCGCTCAACGAGATCCAATGGTCAGGAGCCCTTCCCCCAATTCCCAGCATCCCGAGCGGCGGCGGTGGCGCACCCACGGCGGAGCTTCGCCGGCGAACGCGCAATCCGGTGCCAAACCACCCCGAACTAGAAATTAATCGGTGCAAAACTAAGAGGGGAAGATAGTGAATCTACAGAGAGGGGTCTCACCGGCGATTGAAGGGGTTGCAGTCCCGCCCACGGAGGAGAGCGGATTCACGGTGGAGCTTGCTCGACGACGAGCAATTCCCGCCCCCGAGAAGGCCCCCAACGTCGACCGAAGCTTCGTATGGCTGCCCCGCAACGTCGCCGAGCCAACCCGGTCCCGATCGAAGGACTAAATCGCCGGTTGGACGGAAATCCTCGCACGGCGGACTTCTTCTTCTCTCTCGGTGTTACGGCAGTGGTCGCCGTCGTAGGCGGATACGGGAGGAGAGGCGAGCCCGGTGAGCTTTATACCCGGAGCGCACCCACGGTCGTTGCACGGACGCCGAGATTACCGGCGAGCTTCGGAGTCCGCGCGATGGTGGTCGTCGCGATTCGGTTGAGGAGGTGAAACTGACGTGGGGGCCCCGCGATGTCAGCGAGAGAAGGAATACGCGGGCGAGCGCGCGCGAAGGCAGAGCGAGGCTGACAATCTGGGCCCGCCCGGTCAGCGACAGAGTGAGGATGGCGCGAGCGCGAGAGGAGGGGAGACTGCCCCGTGGGGCCCGCATGTCGGCGCGCGCCCGTGAAGGTTAATGGGCCGCGCGGTGTTAACTCCAGGGTGGGCCGATTTCAGGTTGGCGGCCCATGTAGGATGATTTCGTTTTATTCTTTTTATTTTCTGTTTTCTTTTCTCCATTTTCAAATCCAATTTGAGTTCAAATTCAAATTCAAACTTTGTGTGGATCTTCATTTATAAACTCATTTTTTTGAAATTAAAAATGCTAAACCTGAAGATATTTGGTTATACATTTTATGTATATTTTCATATCTCTTCTCTTTTCTCCCTTTTCTTTTAAATTTTGAATTCAAATTTAAATTCAAGCTTGTGACTAGTTCATTTGCAAACCATATCTGTGCAAAAACATATTTTATATATTTCTTTATTTATTTTAGTTCTTTTAGACAAGCCTTCAATCATATAGTAGAGGATAATCCATACCTTATTAGTTCTAGGGAAATCAAATTTATATTGTAGACTTATATATGTTAAGAAATAGTTTAACCATAATTCTTTTATATATCCTAACCCAAAGGCAATTTAGATTATCTAAGTATCTTTAATTATGTATTTTTAACATATTCATGAGTGGAAACTACTAGATTATGATTGTCTTCAAGGAAAGGTGTTTTGATTTAAAATCTTTGAGAATTTTTCTTTGTCTTCACAAGATTGAACTTTAGGGTGTTACAGCTTTCTACTAGTAATAATAACCTGACCAACTAAAAGCAACTGCTTGACTTGACCCCACATAAAGCTAGTCCACTACAGCCAAACGGGACATATTGCTAAGTATGTTGATGTGTACTCACCCTTGCTTTACACACCAAACCCCCCTAGGTTGTCCACGTTGCAACCACTGCTCAGGAGAAGATAAAGTCGTAGAGGAGGACTTCCAAGAGTTCCAAGAGTACGATGAGTTCTAGGCGTGGGTTAGCGGCAAACCCCCAGTCGTCTGCCTGTGAAGGCCATGTGTATCTACGTTTCTTTTCCACACTTTGATAATTGTTAAATACTATGTGGATGTCTCGGACATCATGATGTAATCGACTACTATACCTTCTTTTATGTTATTATTTGAGCACTGTGTGATGATGACCAGTTATGTAACTGATGTGTACGTGAATTGATAATCCTGGCACGTACATGGTTCGCATTCGATTTGCCTTCTAAAATCGGGTGTGACACCGCGCGCGGGGACATGACCTCGGACTCGCCCAGCGAGGGCGCTGGCCGTCGGTGGATCCGAGGCGCAGCGGCAGTTGCCCGCACGCGCGTGCTCGACCATGGGTGAGGCAACGATGACTGGACAGATGGCGACGTGCAAGGGGCTCAACCGTGGGGCCTCACCACCGCAACGGGCTCGGTCAAGGCCACCCATGGCGAGCGCAGAAAAGGGCATGGGAGAGATGGGGGGTAAGCGACGGGCTGCACCTCACAACGATGAACACCAGTGGGAGCACGGATGACGACACATGGAGCTTGGGCAGTCGACGCGACACGAGCTCTGGACGGGTCGGTGAGGGCTGACCGCGACGCCGCTGCGCTGGGCAGCGAGCCGAGCCAGACCGTTGCGTGCAAGGGCTAGGGCCAGCCGAGCAGGGCCACGGGCCGCGCCGGCTGTGGGCTAGCTGCCATGGTTGCACGCCGCGGCGGGGCACCGGCTCGCCATATGCCCTATGCCTAGGGAGAAAGAGGGAGGGAGCGCTGGTTGGGGGAGGGAAAGAAGTAGAGGCGTTGGGCGAGGTGGCTGGCATCGTGGGCGAGGTGAGTGGGGAGAGACGGTTGGGAGAAGACAATCAGGAGATGGGGCGGCCTGGTGGGTGGGGCCCACACGCAGGCGGCGACGGCTGGTTAGCCACGCACACGCGCGGCGCTAGGGCACGCGAGGCGGGAACGGGCCGAGGCCACCGCGCGAGGCGTGTTCGTGCTGGGCCGGGACGTGGGGTGGGCCAGGGAAAGGAAGGGCGCGTGGGCCGTGTGGGAGAGACAGGCCGCGAGGAGGGGTGCTGGCCGGGTGGGCCGCGCGAGCGCGGGCCCAGGGGGATAGGGAGAAGGAGAGTTGGGCCAGCTAGGATCTTGGGCTTCTTTCTCTCTTCTCCTTTTTCTATATTACACTCATCAAATTTATATAAAAAAGAACCACATATTAAATGGATACACTCCAAAGCAAAACATAAGACCAAAACAAATATATTCCAATATGATGCACTAATCATTATTTCCCATAGGGTTTTATTAATAACTATATTTTTGAAGTAAAATTCTCTATTGTTTGGAAGGAAAAGAATAAAGAAGCGAAAAGAAAGAGGAACAAGAAGGTAACACCTGAATTTGATGGATATTAGAAAAGAAATTTTTTATACCCCCAAATTCAGGGTGTTACGCCATCTCAAGGTTTGATGTTAATGACCATGATAGAGTTAGAAGGGGTACATTAAGTTCGGGCCATGTCAACCTAAGAATCATGATTTTCTGACTAGAGATATAAGTGGCCATCCATGTTTCTTTTGTTATGTTTGATTTAAGGGGTACCAGTGGCTAGAGGATATTGTATACAAAGATGTTGCTTTTTGCTTCATATGCTATTTGCTCAAGGATAGAACAAAATGCTCTGGTGGAGATACATTTGTGAAAGGTGGGTGGCGTAATTGGAACCTAAAATCAAGATTGAAAAAACACATGGGAGCTATCACTAGTGCTCATACTAAAGCTCAAGAAAAATATGATAGATTCACTACATGTACAACATCAATTTGAGAGTATATTGCTTCAAACACCACACAATACAAATCACCATATAAGCTTCATTTGACATGAACACTCAAGTGCTTGAGTCAATTTAGAGGGCATGGTGAAAGTGAGGAGTCACTAAACAAGCAAAATTTCCTTGAGCTTTTAAACTAGCAAGCAGTAAGTTTTAAGGAAGTTGACAAGGTGGTTCTAAAGAAGGCTCCACAAAACTGCAAGATGACATGCCATGAAATACAACATGAGCTCATAAAATCTTGTGCCCAACAAACTAGTAAGCTAGTCATTGAAGAACATTGATGGTGAACAATTTGCAATACTTGCTGATGTGTACCGGAATGAATGACTAGTTGTTTGATTGCATTATGTTGATAAGAAACAATGATGGTTGCTAGATTTTTTGCAATTCCCCATGTCAAAAATACTACTTCTATGACACTTAAAGTTGTAGTGGAGCTTATGCTTATGATGTACAATTTGACCTTAGCAATGGTTTGTGTGCAAGGATAAGATGGAGCTACCAATATGAGAGGTAATGGTAATGGGCTAAAGAAACTAAGTATGCATGAGTCTCCTTATGCTTATTATATTCATTGCTTTGCTCGTCAGCTACAATTACCTCTTGTTGTCATGCTAAGGAAGGTGGGGATTGTATTTGGTTCTTTCAATAGCTTGTAGCCTTGTCAAATGTTCTTGACAATTCTTGTAAAAAGTTGAGAATGCTTCGGATAGCTCAAGCTAAGGAACCAACTGATGCATAAGACTTGAAGGAAGTAGAAATTTGGAGGGTTTGAATCAATAAATGAGTTTGGGAGGCCATGTGATATTCATTAGGGCTCTCACTAGAAAATTGTGTTTCATGCTATCTCCATGGATCCTACAATAAGCATGTTCTGATCAAGATTGAAAAGAGTATACTACAATGGAGGCCCAAGTAGTTATGACTATGTTGACATCATTTCAGTCATTTAAGTTTGTATTCATGGCACGATTGATGCAAAAAATATTTGGTTATATTGAGAATTTTAGTAGAGCTTACCGAAAGAAAGATCAAGATATTATAAATGTTATGGAGTTTGTTGATCTTACAATATATCATTTGCAGTGCTTGCGAGATGATAATAGGTGGACGGATTTTCTCAAAAGAGTCACTTCTATTTGTATAAAGCACAAGATCAATTTTGCTTACATGGAGGTTCCTTATTCTTCTGTTGGGAGACCTAGAGTAGTGTTCTATAATGGTGCAATGAATTATCATGCTATATGTTTGTGAGTATCATTGATAGGCAACTTTGAGAGCTAAATGACATTTTTGATGATGTAAACATAAAACTAATTTCTTGCATAGCACCTTTCAGCCTGCTTATTTTTTTGCTACTTATGATCAAGAGAAGCTGATTAGACTTGCTATAGAGTTTTATCCTAAGTATTTCACAATTGGTGAATTGTCAAAACTTCCATATCAGTTCACTATGTATATTTCTTATGTGTTTGGACATGGAAGGTTTAAAAATTTGAAGAATCTATGTGAGCTTCTAGTTATGCTTGTTGACATAAAAAACATGTGCAATAATTGTGTTGTCTAAAAGCTTCTTTAAGTTGGTGCTAATTCTTCCAAGCAACTGCAAGTGTTAAAAGAGTGTGTTGTGCGGTGAATTAGGTGAACAACAAGTAAAGGAATAAAATTGGTAATGAATGTTTAAATGATTGCTTGGTCATATTTATTGAGTGGGAATTATTGGGTCAAGTGAGTGATGATGATATCATTAAGGCATTGTTCGGTTGCTGAGGATCGGAGAGGATTGAGGGGGATTAAATCCCGTTTTATTCAATTTCGACTAGCAAGAGATTTAATCCTCTACAATCCTCTTCAATCCACTTATAACCGAACAAGGCCTAATCGATTTCCAAAAGGGTGTCATAAGTTACTTTGTACTCCCTTCGTCCACATGAGTTTGGTTCAGCTTTTTGTGACCAGCTTTTTTGAGAATCTAGCTATAGGGAGAATCTGAGTATCATGGTTGTTACATGTGGAGGAAGATGAATATGCGCATAGGGTTCGGGATTTAGAAAGTGACATACTCCTACTATTGCTACAACTCGACCGATTTTGTGTTCATATTGATTTTGGATGGTTTTTACCAAATCTATTTTTATAGAAGCAGGATGAAAAACTGAGTGTTTGGTAGTCCGGAACAACTTCTGATGACCGGAAGCTGAAAAAAGCTGAAACAAACAGGGTTTTGTCTTTCTAGGTTTATACTAAGTTAAACTATTTAAAATTTGACTAACAGTATATATATAAGATTAAATTATTTTAAACTAAAAGAGTTACATATTATAATAGTTCAATTCACGATGAATCTAATAATTTTACTTCTATATTGTAAAATCTTATAAAACTTCTGATATAATCGGTCAAAGTTAATAATGACTGACTTAGGACAAACTAAAAATTAAAGATGAGCTTATGTGGACAGAGGGAGTACTACTTCTGATGTTTGTAATCTTTCTTAGTTAGTAGAGACAATACTCAAAAGTTGTGCTTTGCTTGTTACTATTGCACATTTGATCAAAAAAATTTATGCAGGTGGAATACCCAGTTGTGAAATCCTGGATCAGCCCGCTGTGAACTCTGGTTACCGTGCGATCTAGCTGATGGAGAGTCGGCCGGCGTACCTAGACGTATGTAGGTGACGGCAAAGAAAAAACCGCTTCTTTGTGTGGTTTCCCCTCTGATCGAGAGTCGGCGTCAGGCGACACGGACCAAGCACCGTACCTCTAGATGTATGTAGGTGACGCAAAAAAAACCGCATTTTTTGTTTTTTTTCCTGAACAAGTATTCCATCTGTCGGCAGCGAATGAGTGAAAATAAAAGAACATCCCGGATAGATTAACCACGGGCCTTCGATCTCATATAATAGCATATACTAGCAAATACGTCAAGAGCATGTCCGCACTGGAAATCGGTCGAGTAGGCTAAAGTTGGCACTTTGGCAACAGGTTCAGGTTCGAGTTCAACTTCTTACCAAAACCACCTCTCTTCTCGATGACTCGGTCGATCTGGAGATCGGATCGGAGTAGTGCCGGAGGTGAAGACGCGAATGAAGGTAGTAGAAGGAAAACCGGCCGA
Source organism: Zea luxurians (assembly GCA_029449295.1). Classification (NCBI taxonomy): domain Eukaryota; kingdom Viridiplantae; phylum Streptophyta; class Magnoliopsida; order Poales; family Poaceae; genus Zea; species Zea luxurians. The sequence goes on along the minus strand of JAOPSE010000008.1, from coordinate 85,740,799 downwards.
CCGTTGATGGTGTACGTCATCGACCTTCTTCTTCTATTCTAGTCGTGCAGGATAGCCGGGTAGGTGACGAGGCGCCTGGCGCAAGCGGTGCAGGCGAACCTCCGCTTGGTCCTGCGGCAGAGCGGCAGGCAGCAGAGCGCCCACTCGGCCTCCACGTCCGTGGCCGCCACCACGCCGCCGCAGTAGGGGCAGCTCCCGGGCGCCTTCTGCACGCCCAGCACCTTCTCCGCCTTGCCGCACAGCAGCATAACCGCCGCGCCGGACGACGACGACGCCGACGCCGACCCTGCTGCCGCGGCCATCCCCGCCATCGTATCTATATCGCGATATCGATCCCGGCCGGCCTCTCTCTTTCTATGTGACTGTGAGGGACGTACGATACGAGTAGGACACACCAGCTAGCTAGCTGAGCTCTCCTCTCGCAGGTGCTTGACCGCAGGCAGGACGACGTGTGTGTTAGCTCGGTGCTTCTTTGGGCTAGCTAGCTAGCTAGCTAGCTGCTAAGGACAGACATCACGTCACGGGTGCTGTGCCGGGGGTACCGTACGTGCAGTGCAGCAAGCGCGCGCTGGCCGGCGAGCGAGCTGTGCGCCGGTGGGGCTCGCGTGTTAACGCCGGGTGGGGTTATCGCAATCAATTCTCTCCTGCCTCTGTGGTTGGTGCGGTTGCCGTGGCTGTCTTACGGCGGCGTGCGCGTGAGCTCTCGCTGGGATTTACCGTCGTGTGTGGGCACTGCACTGCGTGCCCAGTGCGGCTCTCGTCAGCCGACTCTGTCGTCGTCGTCGTTGCGGGCGTGGAGAGCCGATCGGACGAGGGGGCGAAACACGCGCGCGCGTGGTGGCGTCGTCGTCGAGTGCGGGTTGACGTGAGGGCCGCAAGGGGCGGCAAAGCAACGTTTGCAATTTTGCATGGCTCGGCGCGCGGTGGACGGGGACAGCTGGACAAGAGGACGCCGCGGAGATGCGCGCGCCGGCCGGGCCGCTTTTGCTTGGGCTTATTTGGACCGGTCACATGTACTGCTTGGCGCTGTGAGGGCCTGTGGGGGTGCGCGGCGTAGTGGCTAGCCTGGGCACTGGGCAGGGTAGTATCCCACGTCCTTCATTTCAATTGGTGCGCGTCGTTGCATGACCTGGGTCTCCACTCTCCAACCTCATCATCATGCCTGTGTGGCTGTGTCCCACACACCGTGCCCGTACATGTATACTGTCCCCGCAGGATGTCTATCTTTTACATTGGGAACTTAAGGACTGTTCGCTTCGAATTAAAGATAGTTGTACACTGCTGCAACTGTAATCTATAGAAACAAAAGCATTATAGAATCAGTAGAAACATGTACAGATTAAATTCAAGCGAACAACTGTCCCTATATCTATACTTTATAGATTTTTATAAAAGTTTCTTTTCTCTCTATCTATTTTTTCTCTCTAATAACATTATCTATATTTTGTCCTCTCTACATTAAAAGCACATAATAGTGACGTATTTTGCTTCAATATATTTTTTGAATGTACATATTTATCGTGCCCTTAAATATCTTATACATATTTTAATTTTGTTTAATTTGTGGTCTAAAATATAAAAATGATTAGAGGTGTCGGGTACCGTAATTAGGGGTACCACCAACACTCCTAAACGCGGCTGATAAACACCTTCAGAACAGACCATAAAGACTGACAGTTCGGGTCAAAGTCAAAGCTTCGTCTGCCAAGGGACGCGATCTCGTCTCGTCCGAGCCCGGCCTCGAGCGGGAACAGTGGTCCCGGATGAATTCACGTCTCGCCCGAGGGTCTCCTCAGGCGGTGAGCACACCCTCGGCTCAGCCAAAGGCAAGCCTTGTCGTGCAAGCGACCTTGGCCAAATCGCCTTACCAGCCGACCGTATTGCATGCGCATTTAATGCTGGGATCGCCTGACACCTTATCCTGACACGCGTGCCTCAGTCGACAAGGTCGAAGTGACCGCAGTCACTTCGCCCTTTCACTGACCGATCTGACAGGAAAACAGCCGCCCGCCCCGCTCCGGTTGCTGTGCCAACCACCCAGGTGAAACCGACAACAGCCAAGTTCAGCCTCGGCCGCAACAGAAAGCTCCACCTCACCCGACCTTAGGCCTCGGCCTCGGCCTCGGGAGGAGATCTCCGCCTCGCCCGACCCCAGGGCTCAGCCTCAGCCTCGGGAAGAGTCACGTCCTCGCCCGACCTTGGGCCTCGGCCTCAGCCTCGGCCTCGGAGGAGCCGCCGCCTCGCCCGACCTCAGGCTTAGATCGACCGCGCCACAAGGGATACATCATTACCCTACTCCTAGCTAGCTCAGGCTACGAAGGAACAAGACCGACGTCCCATCTAGCTTACCCCGGTAACAGGCAATGATGGTTTCCCACGTGCGTCCATGACATTGGTGGTTATCAAGCCCCCTACGGAAGCAAGGAGACGTCAGCAAGATCCATGCAGCACCGATAGCTGTGTTTCTACAGGGTTCATGCACTTCTCCAACGGACACATTAACACGAGCATAGCGACCAAGCACTTCCCCACTGGCCACGTAGCACATAGCTACACCCCCATTGTACAGCTGGGCCATCTCCCTATGTCTATAAAAGGGGATGTCCAGGAGCACGAAAAAGGAAAGGAGGGGGACGAGAGGGAAAAGGCACGGGAAGAGGACGAGTAAACGCACGGCAAAGGGACGGGAGAAGACGAGCAGGGCCGGACCCTCTCTCTCTCTCTCTCGTGCTCGCTCTCTCGCCCTCGCTCTCTCGCAACGCTTGTAACCCCTACTACGAGCACCCTGGTGCAGGATAATACAAGTCTCATTGCCCCTTGTGTTCCATCTCGCACCAACCCATCTGGGCAAGGACACGCAGCGACAAATTTACTGGTAGGTCCAGGGACCCCCCGGGTCCGAAACACCGACAGTGGCACTCCAGATAGGGGCCTGCTGCGTGTTAACGAACACTTTCCCATTGAGTTCCAGATGGGTAGACTTCAGCAACCTCTTCAGCCCGGGACGGTGCTCCGCTTCGGGAGTCTCGAGTTCATGTCCCTCGACGGCAGCTGCGACATGGTACTCCTCCCCTCGCAGCACGACAACAACGACAGTCGGCTCGCCCGGCGGCGGCGAACTCGACGACGGCATCCCTCCGCGGCAGAGGAGGAACACCCGGGTCGTCCCCACCACCCTGCTCACCGGAGGAGACGGAGACGGGGCAACCGTGACCACGCAGGAAGCGGCACCTTATCGGCTGTCGAACCGAAGTGAGTCGACGACGCCGGCACTCCTCCAGGGGACATGTCGGGTGTTGTCCTCGCGCCTAAGACAACGACGAGTGTCGCTTCCCCGCAACATGCCAGCCCCAAGCGGACTGATGACGCCAGCACCCTCGTAAAGGACCTACTGGGCGTTAGCCTCGTACCTGAGATGACGGTGCGTTCCGTCCCCGACGCGACTTCACCACCATCCATCGACCAAGAGGTACTGTCCGTATTCCACCCTGTTCCCTTTCGATTCAACTTCGATCCACCTAGCGACCACGCTTTGGTGAGCGCTTTCGCAAGGGCGTATCCAGACCTTCCGGGGTACCATATGTGGTCAACCTGGGACCGACTGACAGCCGTCTCGACCTCCGGACCGGCGGGTTCCGAGGAAGAGGACGACCCCGACTTCGGTTGGGACTTCTCTAGCCTCGGTGATCCCGGTGCCATGCGGGACTTCATGTCCGCATGTGACCACTGCCTCTCCGGTTGCTCTGACGATGGCCACGGCCTTGACGACGAGGGTTATGGCCCAAGTCGCGAATGTTTCCACGTTGATCAGGGAGATAACGACGAAGGCAACCATCTCGGCATGCCGGAGGTTGGTGATCCCCCTGGGCCCGCATCTCGCGTTGACATCCCGCGGGAGCTAGCTGTGGTCCCAGTCCCTGCGGGGGGTCAGGACACACAGCTCGAGCAAATCTGCGAGATGCAGGCTAAGGTCGACGAGGAAGCAGGGCGACTTGTGCAGCTCTGACAGAACATTGAGCAGGAGTGGGCAGGCCAAACACTCGCCGGAGGAGCCCGTCATCGGGCCCGGGACATCCAGCGCCGTATCGTTGACAATGCCAGGGCAGCGCTGCCCTCGGCCGTCAGCGGGTCCGGCCAGGACCTGGCTGCAGCGGCGATGCTACTTCGAACCATGCCGGAGCCATCCACCACTAAAGGACGGTGTATCCAGGGCGAACTCAAGGATCTCTTGGAAGGTGCTGCAGTTCGACGAGCCAAGAGCTCAGCCTCCCGAAGGCGAGCCGACCCCTCGGTGCATCACGCGGTGCCTCCCGATGCATGCGGGAGGCCTCGGTCCATCCCGAGCGCACGCGGGATGAGACACCTGCCACCCGGGATCGCCTCGGCAACGAGTAACACCGTCGCAACCGTCGAGCCTGCCTCGAGGAGAAGGTGCGCCGAGGCTACCACCCCAGGCGCGGGGGACGCTGCGACAGTGAGGAGGATCGGAGTCCCTCGCCCGAGCCACCCGGTCCGCGAGTCTTCAGCCGGGCCATACGACGAGCGCCGTTCCCTGCCCGGTTCCGAGCCCTGACTACCATCACCAAGTACTCAGAGAGACGAGGCCGGAGTTGTGGCTCGCGGATTACCGGCTGGCATGCTAGTTGGGAGGGGCAGACGACGACAACCTCATCATCCGCAATCTTCCCCTTTTCCTCTTCGACGCTGCCCGGGCCTGGCTGGAGCATCTGCCTCCTGCGCAGATCTCCGACTGGGACGACCTGGTCAAGGCTTTCGCGGGAAATTTCCAAGGCACGTACGTGCGCCCTGGGAACTCATGGGATCTCCGAAGCTGCCGCCAGCAGCCAGGGGAATCCCTCCGAGAGTACATCCGGTGGTTTTCGAAGCAGCGCACCGAGCTGCCCAACATTACTGACTCGGATGTCATCGGGGCTTTCCTCGCCGGCACCACTTGTCGAGACCTGGTGAGCAAACTAGGGCGCAAGACTCCCACCAAGGCGAGCGAATTGATGGACGTCACCACCAAGTTCGCCTCGGGTCAGGAGGCGGTCGAAGCCATCTTCCGGAAAGACAAGCAGCCTCAGGGAGAGCCGAAGGAAGACGCCCCCGAGGCGTCCGCCCAGCGTGGCGCGAAGAAGAAGACCAGGAAGAAGGCGCAAGCAAAGCGCGACGCTGCTGACGCGAATCTCGTCGCTGCTGTCGAGCACAGGAACCCTCGGAAGCCTCCTGGAGGGGCCGGCGCGTTCGACAAGATGCTCAAGGAGCCGTGCCCCTATCACCAGGGTCCCGTCAAGCACACCCTTGAAGAATGTGTCATGCTCCGGCGCTACTTCCATAAGGCCGGGCCCCCGACGGAAGATGGCAAGGGCCAAGGCAACAACAAGAAGGAGGGCGACAAAGAAGAGGAGTTCCTAGAGGTCCACAACTGCTTAATGATCTACGGCGGGCAGGTGGCGAACGCCTCAGCTCGGCACCGCAAGCAAGAGCGCTGGGAGGTCTGCTCGGTAAAGGTGGCAGCGCCAGTCTACCTAGACTGGTCCGATAAGCCTATCACCTTCGACCGAGGTGACCACCCCGACTTTGTGCCGAGCCCAGGAAGGTACCCGCTCGTCGTCGATCCGATCATCGGCAATGCTACGCTCTCCAAGGTTCTCATGGATGGAGGCAGAAGCCTCAACATCATCTACGCCTAGAACTCTTGGGGGTTGATCGGTCCGAGGTCTGGGCCGGTGCGGCACCCTTCCACGGGGTCGCACCCGGAAAGCGTATCCTGCCCCTCGAGCAGATTGACCTACCCGTCTGCTTCGGAACTCCCTCCAACTTCCTAAAGGAAACCCTCACCTTTGAGGTAGTTGGGTTCCAAGGGACCTACCACGCGGTGTTGGGGAGACCGTGCTACGCCAAGTTCATGGTCATCCACAACTACACCTACCTCAGGCTCAAGATGCCAGGCCCCAACGGGATCATCACCGTCGGATCCACGTACCGCCACGCGTACGAATGCGACGTGGAATGCGTGGAGTACGCTGAGGCACTCGCCGAGTCCGAGGCCCTCATCGCTGACCTAGAATGCCTCTCCAATGAGGCGCCCGACGCGAAGCGGCATGCCGGCAACTTTGAATCAGCTGAGGCGGTTAAGTCCATCCCTCTCGACCCCAGCAACGACGCCAGCAAGAAAGTCTGGATCGGCTCCAAGCTCGACCCCAAATAGGAAGCAGTTCTCGTCGACTTTCTCCGCGCAAACGCCGAAGTTTTTGCGTGGAGCCCCTCGGACATGCCAGGCATACCAAGGGAGGTCGCCGAGCACTCACTGGACATCAGAGTTGGAGCCCGACCCGTGAAGCAGTCCCTGCGCTGTTTTGATGAAGAAAAGCGTAGGGCCATAGGCGAGGAGGTCCACAAGCTACTGGCTGCAGGGTTCATCAAAGAGGTATTCCATCCCGAATGGTTAGCTAACCCTGTTCTTGTAAATAAAAATGGTGGGAAATGGAGGATGTGTGTAGACTACACTGGTCTAAACAAAGCATGTCCGAAGGTTTCCTACCCACTGCCTCGCATCGATTAAATTGTGGACTCCACTACTGGGTGCGAAACCCTGTCATTCCTCGATGCCTACTCAGGCTATCACCAAATCAAGATGAAAGAGTCCGACCAGCTCGCGACTTCTTTTATCACACCTTTTGGCATGTATTGTTATACTACAATGCCATTTGGCTTGAGGAATGCAGGTGCCACCTACCAGAGGTGCATGAACCATGTGTTCGGAGAACACATCGGCAGTACGGTCGAGGCTTACGTCGATGACATCGTTGTCAAGACAAAGAAAGCCTTCGACCTCCTCTGTGACCTTGAGACGACATTCAAGTGTCTGAGTGCGAAAGGCGTGAAGCTCAATCCCGAGAAGTGCACCTTCAGAGTCCCCCAAGGCATGCTCCTAGGATTCATCGTCTCCGAGCGGGGCATAGAGGCCAACCCAGAGAAAATCGCGACCATCACCAACATGGGACCAATCAAAGATTTAAAAGGAGTACAGAGGGTCATGGGATGCCTTGCGGCTTTGAGCCGCTTCATCTCACGCCTTGGCGAAAAAGGGTTGCCCCTGTACTACCTCTTAAGGAAGGTCGAGCGCTTCACTTAGACCCCCGAGGCCGAGGAAGCCCTCGGAAACTTAAAGGCACTCCTTACCAATGCGCCCATCTTGGTGCCCCCCCGCTGCAGGAGAAGCCCTCTTGATTTACGTCGCCGCAACCACTCAGGTGGTCAGCGCCGCGGTCGTAGTCGAGAGACGAGAAGAAGGGCACGCACTGCTCGTCCAAAGGCCAGTCTACTTCATCAGCGAAGTGCTATCCGAGACCAAAGTCCGCTACCCGCAGATCCAGAAGCTGCTCTACGTAGTGACTCTGACACGGCGAAAGTTGCGACACTACTTCGAGTCCCATCCGGTGATTATGGTGTCATCCTTCCCCCTGGGAGAGATCATCCAGTCCTGAGAGGCCTCGGGTAGGATATCAAAATGGGCAGTGGAACTCATGGGCGAAACACTCTCATTTGCCCCTCGGAAGGCCATAAAATCCCAAGTCCTGGCCGACTTTCTAGCTGAATGGACTGACACCCAGTTACCGACGGCCCCAATACAGCCCGAACTTTGGACCATGTACTTCGACGAGTCGCTGATGAAAACCGGAGCAGGCACAAGTTTGCTCTTCATCTCACCCCTCGGAGAACATGTCTGTTACGTGCTGCGCCTTCATTTCCCGGCGTCAAACAACGTGGCCGAGTATGAAGCCTTGGTTAATGGCCTGCGCATCGCCGTCGAGCTAGGGGTTCGGCGCCTCGACGCTCGTGGCGACTCGCAGCTCGTCATTGACCAGGTCATGAAGAACTCCCACTGCTGCGATCGAAAAATGGAGGCCTACTGTGATGAAGTCCGGCGCTTGGAAGATAAGTTCTACGGGCTGGAACTCAACCATGTTGCTCGACGGTACAACGAAACCGCAGATGAGCTGGCAAAAATAGCCTCGGGGCGAATGACAGTTTCCTCGGACGTCTTCTCCAAGGATATATATCAGCCATCCGTCAAAGTCGACGACGCGCCCGAGCCCGAGGAGGCCTCGGCCCAGCCCGAGGTACCCTCGGCTGCCGAGGGTGAGGCCCTACGCGTCAAGGGGGAGCGGAATGAGGTCACACCGGTCCCGAACTGGCAGGCCCCGTACCTGGAATATCTCCTTCAAGGAGAGCTGCCCCTCGACAAGGCCGAAGCTCGGCGACTGGCTCGACACGCCAAGTCGTTCGTTTTGCTGGGTGATGAAAAGGAGCTGTACCACCGCAGCCCCTCAGGCATTCTCCAACTATGCATATCCATCGCCCAAGGACAAGAGCTGTTACAAGAAATACACTCGGGGGCTTGCGGTCACCATGCAGCACCTCGAGCCCTCATGGGAAATGCTTTCTGACAAGGTTTCTACTGGCCAACCGCGGTGGCCGACTCCACTAGGATTGTACGCTCCTGCCGGGGGTGTCAGTTCTACACGAGGCAGACGCACATGCCCGCTCAGGCACTGCAGACAATACCTATCATTTGGACATTTGCCATGTGGGGTCTGGACCTCGTCAATCCCTTGCAGAAGGCACCCGGGGGCTTCTCGCACCTGCTGGTTGCCATCGACAAATTCTCTAAGTGGATCGAGGTCCGACCCTTAACCAGCATCAGGTCCGAGCAGGCGGTGGCATTCTTCACAAATATCATCCATCGCTTTGGAGTACCAAATTCCATCATCACCGACAATGGCACGTAGTTCACCGGGAAAAAGTTCCTGGACTTCTGCGAGGACCACCACATCCATGTGGACTGGGCCGTCATAGCCCACCCGATGACAAATGGGCAGGTGGAACGTGCCAACGGTATGATTTTACAAGGACTAAAGCCGAGGATCTACAACGACCTCAACAACTTTGGCAAGCGATGGATGAAAGAGCTACCCTCGGTGGTTTGGAGTCTAAGGACGACGCCGAGCCCGGCCACAGGCTTCACGCCGTTTTTCCTAGTCTATGGGGCCGAGGCCATCTTACCCACGGACTTAGAATACGGTTCCCCGAGGACAAAGGCGTACGACGACCGAGGCAACCAGACCAGCCGAGAAGATTCCTTGGACCAGCTGGAAGAGGTTCGGGACGTGGCCTTACTACACTCAGCGCGGTATCAGCAGTCTCTGCGACGCTACCACGCCCGAAGGGTTTGGCCCCGAGACTTCCAAGTGGGGGACTTGGTACTTCGGCTGCAAGAAGACGCCCAAGGACACCACAAGCTTACTCCTCCCTGGGAGGGGCCGTTCATCATCGCCAAAGTTCTGAAGCCTGGGACATACAAGCTGGCCAACGATCAAGGCGAGGTCTACAGCAATGCTTGGAACATCGAACAACTACGTCGCTTTTACCCTTAAAATGTTTCAAGTCGTTCATGTATCTCGCTTTTCTTTACATACACGAATAAAGTCTAACCATCAAGGAAGGATCGGCCTTGCCTCGGCAAAGCCCGACCCTCCCTCGGGGGCTAGAAGGGGACCCCCCCTCTGCGTCAAAATTTTCTTCGGAAAAGTTTTCTACCAAGAAAAGTTTTCTACCAAAACAACTCTCGTGCTTTCCGACTATATCGATAATGGAACCCTGACAACAAGCGGGAGAGACCTTGAACAGCAAGGCCGACCGAGCCGAGGGACTCCTACGCCTCCGGGATACGGATACCTCACTCGTCACCTTCCGCGAAAAGTAACTCGCGCTCGGATAAGCGGTTCTGCTGTCGAACAAGTCCTAATGCTCGGGTAGAAAACGACTTTCGTGCTTTCGACTATATGGATAGCAGGATCCTACAAACGAGTGAGAGAACACGTAAACGGCAAGGCCGACCGAGCTGAGGGACTCCTACGCCTCCGAGATACGGATACCTCACTCATCACCTTCTGCGAAAAGTAACTCACGCTCGGATAAGCGATCCTGCTACCGAACAAGTCCTAACACTCGGGTAGAAAACGACTTTCGTGCATTTTCGACTATATCGATAACAGGATCCTAAAAACGAGCGAGAGAGCATGTAAACGGCAAGGCCGACCGAGCCGAGGGACACCTACGCCTCTGGGATACGGATACCTCACTCATCACCTTCCGCGAAAAGTAACTCTCGCTCGGATAAAGCGATTCTGCTACCGACGAACAAGTCCTAATGCTCGAAACGAGAAGAAAGAAAACGCAGCTTGATAACCCAAACGCTAAATATGTTTAGGCCTCAGCGGCCGCAAAAACATACGCATACTTCAGACGAACTGTTCATGCAGGCTCAAACATCGGTAGAGGGAGGAGCAGCACCCTCGGCGTCGTTTCCACCATCGGCAGAATCTGGCCCAGCCTCAGACGGCAACACGAGCAGACGCCTCGGCTAGCCACTCCATAGCCTCAGCCAGCTGTCCCCCGAGGATCTCAGCCCGGCTCACGGCTTTGGCAGCCTGGCTCCGGGACTAGTCCTGCTCGCGGATGATCTGGCCAAACTCCAGCTGCCGCTGCTGCATCTCCTCGGCCTGGGAAGCCACCTGCTCCCGCGCCAAGAAAGCCTCTTTCCGAGCCGACACCGCCTTTGTCCGCGCCATCGCTGCCTCCAGCTTCAACTCATCGCAGAGCGGCCGAAGGTTCTAAAACCGGGCAAGAGGGACCTTGAATGGCAAGGCCGACCGAGCCGAGGGAACCCTATGCCTTCGGGATATGGATACCTCACTCGTCACCTTCCGCGAAAAGTAACTCGCGCTCAGTTAAGTGGTTCGGCTATCGATAGGCAAGTCTTAATGCTCGAGACGAGGAAGAAGCACGGCTTTATGCTCAAATACCCAAATGTTCAGGCCTCGACAACCACGAAGAACAAACACACGTTCTTGGGGGAACAATGGTACCTAGACTTAGACGTCGGCAGCGCCCTCGGCGGCTGTCCCGACCTACGGCAGATGTCTTAGTACTCAAAGCTACTACATCTCGCTCTCAAGAGGGTACATTACAAACAGGACTCTGGGTCCATTCCCGCAGGAATGAACAACCTCCACGCCAGAAAGCCTGCGGGATAACGAGCCCCGAGCAGCTCGCCGGCAACCGCTGCGCCAGCAGCGCGACAACGACCTCCGCCTCGGGCGGCTAAACAGCAGCAGCGATGACCTCAAGGCAAACGCTGCTGCTAAGAGGCCCTCGTCCACGTCCCCTCACGAGGGACGAGAACCAGACATTAAAGCCAAAGAGCCGGAGGTCCGGAGCGCAGCTGGCACCGACGGTCTCGTCGACAGAGGCAACCGCTGTGGTGGGGAGCCTCACCAGCGGCAGTCCCCACTCCAGCGCCGGTGACAGCGGCCACCTGCGCGCGGCACGACCATCGCCCGGGTAGAGGACAGACAGCTGCACCCTGGCCAGGCAGCAGCAGTTCGCCTTCCCCCGCATGGCTAGAGGACGCCTTCGCAGGGCTGGAGGATGCCCTCCTCCCCCGAATGCTGGAGGAGGAAGCGGGTCACCGGCCCATGCAGGAGGCAGGACTCCCCTCGACGCGCCCCCCTCCTCAGCCCCGATGATGAACATCCTTGAAGCTGAGGGCGGGGCAGAGGCCGCAGCCCGGCTTGCTTCTCCCCACCACCAGGCTGGTGATCATCCCTACGGGTGACCATTGGTGAGGGAATGCAGCCAGGCTGAAAGGGAAATAGGGTCAAACCTTTTCTAATAAGGATTTTGGTGGTTGAATTGCCCAACACAAATTATTGGACTAACTAGTTTGCTCTAGAAAATATGTCTACAGGTGCCAAAGGTTCATAACAAACCAATACAAGTCAAAAGAAAGGGTTCAAACAAAGGGAGCAAAGTTAAACCGAAGGCAGCCGTGGTCTGGCACACCGGACTGTCCGGTGTGCCACCGGATAGTGTCCGGTGCACCAGGGAATCCAACTCCAAACTCGCCAGTCTTGGGAATTCTGAGAGCCGCTCCGCTATAATTCACCGGACTGCCCGGTGTAACACCAGACTGTCCGGTGTGCCAGCGGAGCAATGGCTACTTCGCGCCAACAGTCGTCTGCAGAACGCATTCAATGCGCTACAGTGCGCGCTAGAGTCAGAGCAGCGTCAGAAGGCGCATCAGACAGTGTACAGTGACTGTCCGGTGTAACACCGGACTGTCCGGTGACCCAGAAGACAGAAGCTCCAATGGTCGAACCCTAATGGTCGGGTGACGTGGCTGGCGCACTGGATAGTGTCCAGTGGCGCACCGGACTGTCCGGTGCGCCATGCGACAAACAGCCTCCCAACGGCCACTTTTGGTGGGTGGGGCTATAAATACCCCAACCACCCCACCATTCATTGCATCCAAGTTTTCAGACTTCCTACACCTTACAAGAGCTATAGCATTCAATACAAGGCACATCAAAGAGATCAAATCCTCTCCCAAGTCCAAAGATCATTCCAATCAAATAGTGACTAGTGAGAGAGTGACTTGTGTTCATTTGAGCTCTTGTGCTTGGATTGCTTCTTTTCTTTCTCATTCTTTCTTGTGATCAACTCAATTGTAACCGAGGCAAGAGACACCAATTGTGTGGTGGTCCTTGCGGGGACTTAGTGTCCCGTTTGATTGAGAAGAGAAGCTCACTCGGTCTAAGTGACCGTTTGAGAGAGGGAAAGGGTTGAAAGAGACCCGGTCTTTGTGACCACCTCAACGGGGAGTAGGTTTGGAAGAACCGAACCTCGGTAAAACAAATCATCGTGTCTCACTTCCTATTTGCTTACGATTTGTTTATAGCCCTCTCTCTCGGACTCGTTCATATTTCTAATGCTAACCCGACTTGTAGTTGTGCTTAAGTTTATAAATTTCAGATTGGCCCTATTCACCCCCCCTCTAGGTGACTTTCAATTGGTATCGGAGCCCGATGCTTCATTAGAGCCTAACCGCTCGAAGTGATATTGGGAGATCACGCCAAGAAGGAGATGGTGACCGGTGACAAGCCCACTACAAGCCACGGGAAGGCTCCATCGGGAGAGTCCCGCAACAAAGGGAAGGAGAAGGAATCCTCTTCTCACAAGTCGCATCGGAGTGGCGAAAAGAAAAAGAAGATGAGGAAGGTGGTCTACTACGAGACCGACTCTTCATCGCCATCGACCTCCGGCTCCGACTCGCCGTCTGTAACTTCTAAGCGCCATGAGCGCAAGAAGTTTAGTAAGATTCCCCTACACTATCCTCGCATTTCTAAACGTACTCCATTACTTTCCATTCCATTAGGCAAACCACCGGTTTTTGACGGTGAAGATTATAACATGTGGAGTGACAAAATGAGGCATCACCTAACCTCACTCCACACTAGTATTTGGAACGTCGTTGAGTTTGGTGTACAGGTACCATCCGTAGGGGATGAGGACTACGATTCGGACGAAGTTGCCCAAATCTGGCACTTCAACTCCCAAGCCACCACTATACTCCTCGCCTCTCTAAGTCGAGAGGAGTATAACAAGGTGCAAGGGTTGAAGAGCGCCAAAGAGATTTGGGATGTACTCAAAACGGCGCACGAAGGAGATGAGGTGACCAAGATCACCAAAAGGGAGACGATCGAGGGGGAGCTCGATCGATTCATGCTTCACCAAGGGGAGGAGCCACAAGCGATGTACAACTGGCTCAAGACCTTGGTGAACCAAGTGCGCAACCTCGGGAGCACCAAATGGGATGACCATGAGATGGTCAAGGTTATTCTAAGATCACTAGTTTTTCTTAATCCTACTCAAGTACAATTAATTCGTGGTGATCCTAGATACAAAATAATGTCTCCCGAGGAAGTGATAGGTAAGTTTGTGAGCTTTGAGCTAATGATCAAAGGCTCCAAAAAGATCATCGAGCAAGGCGCATCCTCCTCCGTACCCGAGGCACAACCCGTTGCATTCAAAGCAACGGAGGAGAAGAAAGAAGATTCTACTCCAAGTAGAATCCCCATCGATGCCTCCAAGCTCGACAATGAGGAGATGGCGCTTATTATCAAAAGCTTCCGTCAAATCCTCAAACAAAGGAAGGGGAAGGATTACAAGCCCCGTTCCAAGAAAGTGTGCTACAAGTGTGGTAAGCCCGGTCATTTCATTGCTAAATGTCCATTATCTAGTGATAGTGACAGGGGCAACGACAAGAAGGGAAAGAGGAGAGAAAAGAAGAGATACTACAAGAAGAAGGGCGGCGATGCCCATGTTTGCCGGGAGTGGGACTCCGACGAGAGTTCCACCGACTCGTCCTTCGACGAGGACACCGCCAACATCGCCGTCAACAAAGGGCTCCTCTTCCCCAACGTCGGCCACAAGTGCCTCATGGCAAAGGACGGCAAAAAGAAGAAGGTGAAATCCAAATCCTCCACTAAATATGCAACATCTAGTGATGAGGCTAATTCTTGTGATGATGAGGATGATTTATTTACTCTCTTTGCCAACTTGAACATGCAACAAAAGGAAAAATTAAATGAATTGATTAGCACTATTCATGATAAGGATGAACTCTTGGATAGCCAAGAGGACTTCCTAATTAAAGAAAACAAAAAGCATGTTAAAGTTAAAAATGCTTATGCTCTAGAAGTAGAAAAATGTGAAAAATTAACTAATGAGCTAAGCACTTGCCATGATATTATTTCCAACCTTAGAAATGAGAATGCCAATCTAGTTGCTAAGGTTGGGAAGCTTGATGTTTGTGATGATTCAATTGTTAGTCTTAGAAATGATAATGCCAACTTAATTGTTAAAATTGACAAATTGAATGCTTCTCTTTCTAGCCTTAAAATTGAAAATGAAAAATTAATTGCTAAGGCTAAGGATTTAGATGTTTGCAATGCTTCTATTTCCAATCTTAGAGATGAGAATGATATATTGCATGCTAAGATTGTTGAATTAAATACTTGCAAACCCTCTACATCTTCCATTGAGCATGTTACTCTTTGTACTAGATGTAGAGATGTTAATGTAGATGCTATTCATGATCACCTTGCTTTAATTAAACAACAAAATGATCACATAGCCACATTAACTGCTAAAATTAATGAGCATGACTTAGAAAATGAAAATTTTAAATTTGCTAGAAGCATGCTCTATAGTGGGAGACGCCCTGGCATTAAGGATGGCATTGGCTTCCAACAGGGAGACAATGTCAAGCTTAATGCCTCGCCCAAAAGATTGTCTAATTTTGTTAAGGGCAAGGCTTCCATGGTTCAGGATAACGAGGGTTACATTTTATACCCTGCCGGTTATCCCGAACACAAAATTAGGAGAATTCACTCTAGGAAGTCTCACTCTAGCCCTAATCATGCTTTTATGTATAAGAGTGAGGCATCTAGTTCTAGGCAATCAACCCATGCTAAATTGCCTAAGAAGAAAACTCCTAAGGCATCAAATGATCATAATGTTTCATTCAAAACTTTTGATGCTTCCTATGTGCTTACTAACAAATCCGGCAAGGTAGTTGCCAAATATGTTGGGGGCAAACACAAGGGATCAAAGACTTGTGTTTGGGTACCCAAAGTTCTTGTATCTAATGTCAAAGGACCCAAAACCGTTTGGGTACCTAAAATCAAGAACTAAACTTGTTTTGTAGGTTTATGCATCCGGGGGCTCAAGTTGGATCATTGACAGTGGGTGCACAAACCATATGACTGGGGAGAAAAAGATGTTCTCCTTCTATGAGAAAAACCAAGATCTTCAACAAGCTATCACATTCGGGGATGGAAATCAAGGTTTGGTCAAAGGATTGGGTACAATTGCTATATCACCTGACCATTCTATTTCCAATGTTTTTCTTGTAGATTCTTTAGATTACAACTTGCTTTCTGTTTCCCAATTATGTAAAATGGGCTACAACTGTCTTTTTACGGATACAGGTGTTACTGTCTTTAGAAGAAGTGATGATTCAGTAGCTTTTAAGGGAGTATTAGAGGGTCAGCTATACTTAGTTGATTTCAATAGAGTTGAACTCGATACTTGCTTAATCGCTAAGACTAACAATGGTTGGCTCTGGCACCGCTGACTAGCCCATGTTGGAATGAAGAATCTTCACAAGCTTCTAAAGGGAGAGCACATTTTGGGACTAACAAACGTGCATTTTGAGAAAGACAGGATTTGTAGCGCATGCCAAGCAGGGAAGCAAGTTGGTGCTCATCATTCACATAAGAACATCATGACGACTGACAGGCCACTGGAATTACTCCACATGGATTTATTTGGCCTGATAGCTTACATAAGCATCGGCAGGAGTAAGTATTGTCTAGTTATTGTGGATGACTATTCTCGCTTCACTTGGGTATTCTTTTTACAGGAAAAATCTCAAACCCAAGAGACCTTAAAGGGATTCTTGAGACGAGCTCAAAATGAGTTTGGCTTGAGGATCAAGAAAATTAGAAGCAATGATGGGACGGAGTTCAAGAACTCACAAATAGAAGGCTTTCTTGAGGAGGAGGGCATCAAGCATGAGTTCTCTTCTCCCTACACACCACAACAAAATGGTGTAGTGGAGAGGAAGAATAGAACTCTATTGGACATGGCAAGAACCATGCTTGATGAGTATAAGACTTCGGATCGGTTTTGGGCCGAGGCGGTCAACACCACTTGCTACGCCATCAACCGGTTGTATCTACACCGAATCCTCAAGAAGACATCATACGAACTCCTAACGGGTAAAAAGCCAAATGTTTCATATTTTAGAGTCTTTGGTACCAAATGTTTTATTCTTGTTAAGAGAGGTAGAAAATCCAAATTTGCTCCTAAGGTTGTAGAAGGCTTTTTACTAGGATATGATTCAAACACAAGGGCATAAAGAGTCTTTAACAAGTCCACTGGACTAGTTGAAGTTTCTTGTGACATTGTGTTTGATGAGACTAACGGCTCTCAAGTAAAGCAAGTTGATCTTTATGAACTAGATGATGAAGAGGCTCCATGCGTCGCGCTAAGGAACATGTCCATTGGGGATGTATGTCCTAAGGAATCCGAAGAGCCCATTCAAGCACAAGATCAACCATCCTCCTCCATGAAAGCATCTCCACCAACTCAAGATGAGGATGAGGCTCAAGATGATGAAGAAGATCAAGAAGATGAGCCACCTCAAGAAGACGACATTAATCAAGGGGGAGATGTAAATGGTCAAGACAAGGAGGATGAGCAAGTTCCAAGGCCGCCACACCCAAGAGTCCACCAAGCAATCCAACGAGATCACCCCGTGAACACCATCCTAGGAGATATTAATAAGGGGGTAACCACTCGATCTCGTGTTGCTCATTTTGGTGAACATTACTCTTTTGTTTCCTCTATTGAGCCACACAGGGTAGAGGAAGCACTTCAAGATTCGGATTGGGTGATGGCAATGCAAGAGGTGCTCAACAATTTCAAAAGGAATGAGGTATGGCATTTAGTTCCACGTCCTAACCAAAATGTTGTTGGAACTAAGTGGGTCTTCCGCAACAAACAAGATGAGCATGGTGTTGTGACAAGGAACAAGGCACGACTTGTGGCCAAAGGGTATTCACAAGTCGAAGGTTTGGATTTCGGTGAAACCTATGCACCCGTAGCTAGGCTTGAGTCAATTCGAATATTACTTGCCTATGCTACTCACCATGACTTTAAGCTTTACCAAATGGACGTGAAGAGTGCCTTCCTCAACGGACCTATAAAGGAAGAGGTCTATGTTGAGCAACCTCCTGGCTTTGAAGATAGTGAGTATCCTAACCATGTTTACAAACTCTCTAAGGCGCTTTATGGGCTCAAGCAAGCCCCAAGAACATGGTATGAATGCCTAAGAGATTTTCTTATCACTAATGGCTTCAAAGTTGGAAAGGTCGATCCTACTTTATTCACTAAAACTATTGAGAATGATTTGTTTGTATGCCAAATTTATGTTGATGATATCATATTTGGGTCTACTAACAAATCTATTTGTGAAGAATTTAGTAGGATCATGATTCAAAAATTCGAGATGTCTATGATGGGGGAGTTGAAGTATTTCTTAGGATTTCAAGTCAAGCAACTCCAAGAGGGCACCTTCATTAGCCAAACGAAGTATATTCAAGATATTCTCACCAAGTTTGGAATGAAGGATGCCAAGCCCATCAAGACACCCATGGTAACAAATGGGCATCTCGACCTCGACACGGGAGGTAAATCCGTAGATCAAAAGGTATACCGGTCGATGATAGGTTCTTTACTCTATTTATGTGCATCTCAACCGGACATTATGCTTTCCGTATGCATGTGTGCAAGGTTCCAAGCCGACCCTAAGGAAGTTCACCTTAGGGCCGTGAAGCGAATCTTGAGATATTTAGTTCAAACACCTAAGTTTGGTCTTTGGTACCCCAAGGGATCCTCTTTTGATTTATTAGGATATTCCAATGCTGATTGGGCAGGGTGTAAGATCAATAGGAAGAGCACATCAGGGACTTGTCAGTTTCTGGGAAGATCCCTGGTGTCTTGGGCTTCAAAGAAGCAAAACTCAGTAGCTCTTTCTACCGCCGAAGCCGAGTAGATTGCCGCAGGCCATTGTTGCGTGCAATTGCTTTGGATGAGGCAAACCCTTAGGGACTATGGCTACAAGTTTAGCAAAGTCCCTCTCCTATGTGACAATGAGAGTGCAATCCGCATGGCGGATAATCCCGTTGAACACAGCCGCACTAAGCACATAGCCATTCGGTATCACTTTCTAAGAGATCACCAACAAAAGGGGGATATCGAGATAGCCTACATAAACACCAAAGATCAATTGGCCGATATCTTTACCAAGCCTTTAGATGAGCAATCCTTTACCAAACTTAGGAATGAGCTAAATATTCTTGATTCTAGGAATTTTTATTGATTGATTTCTTGCACACATAGCTCATTTAGATACCTTTGATCATATCTCTTTTTATGTCTATGACTAATGTGTTTTCAAGTGTCATCTTATGCTTAGTCATAGATATTGAAAGGAAAATGGAGTAGTCGGCAAAGAAGGCGCTTCCACTCAACTCAATTTGTGTTTGCCGGTACTCCGCTTCGTTCTCCACTTTGGTATAATCTTCACTCATATTTTTGTGTATGCCAAAGGGGGAGAAAGTTTGACCAAGGGCTTATATCTCACTCACAAGTATCCATTTTTGGCGATTCATGCCAAAGGGGGAGAAAGTATGAGCCCAAAGCAAAAGGACCACACCACCACCAAATTTAAAAATGGAGTTTTCAATTTGATATCTTATTGTGTTCAAAAGGGGGTGAAAGTAGTATCTTCAAAATTTGCAAAACCCTCTTGAACACTAAGAGGAGAATTTTATTTAGGGAGAGTTTTGTTTTAGTCAAAGGAAAAGCATTTGAGACAAGGGGAGAAAATTTCAAATCTTGAAAATGCTTTCTTCAATCTTATTCATGTACCTTTGACTAATTGCAAAAGGTTTTTTTTAAAGAATTTTACAAAGAATTTGCAAAACAAAACTCGTGGTGCAAATGTGGTCCAAAATTTTGATAAAGAAGAAAACAATCCATGCACATCTATTTGAGATAAGTATATTGGTTTCAATTCCAAGTAACCTTTGCACTTACATTATGCAAACTAGTTCAATTCTGCACTTCTATATTTGCTTTTGTTTGTGTTGGCATCAATCACCAAAAAGGGGGAGATTGAAAGGGAAATAGGGTCAAACCTTTTCCAATAAGAATTTTGGTGGTTGAATTGCCCAACACAAATTATTGGACTAACTAGTTTGCTCTAGAAAATATGTCTACAGGTGCCAAAGGTTCATAACAAACCAATACAAGTCAAAAGAAAGGGTTCAAACAAAGGGAGCAAAGTTAAACCGAAGGCAGCCCTAGTCTGGCGCACCGGACTGTCCGGTGTGCCACCGGACAGTGTCCGGTGCACCAGGGAATCCAACTCCAAACTCGCTAGTCTCGGGAATTCTGAGAGCCGCTCCGCTATAATTCACTGGACTGTCCGGTGTAACACCGGACTGTCCGGTGTGCCAGCGGAGCAACGGCTACTTCGCGCCAACGGTCGTCTGCAGAACGCATTCAATGCGCTACAGTGCGCGCCAGAGTCAGAGCAGCGTCAGAAGGCGCATCGGACAGTGTACAGTGACTGTCCTGTGTAACACCGGACTGTCCGGTGACCCAGAAGACAGAAGCTCCAATGGTCGAACCCTAACGGTCGGGTGACGTGGCTGGCGCACCGGATAGTGTCCAGTGGCGCACCGGACTGTCCGGTGCGCCATGCGACAAACAGCCTCCCAACGGCCACTTTTGGTGGGTGGGGCTATAAATACCCCAACCACCCCACCATTCATTGCATCCAAGTTTTCAGACTTCCTACACCTTACAAGAGCTATAGCATTCAATACAAGACACACCAAAGAGATCAAATCCTCTCCCAAGTCCAAAGATCATTCCAATCAAATAGTGACTAGTGAGAGAGTGACTTGTGTTCATTTGAGCTCTTGCGCTTGGATTGCTTCTTTTCTTTCTCATTCTTTCTTGTGATCAACTCAATTGTAACCGAGGCAAGAGACACCAATTGTGTGGTGGTCCTTGCGGGGACTTAGTGTCCCGTTTGATTGAGAAGAGAAGCTCACTCGGTCTAAGTGACCGTTTGAGAGAGGGAAAGGGTTGAAAGAGACCCGGTCTTTGTGACCACCTCAACGTGGAGTAGGTTGGGAAGAACCGAACCTCGGTAAAACAAATCATCGTGTCTCACTTCCTATTTACTTACGATTTGTTTTTAGCCCTCTCTCTTGGACTCGTTCATATTTCTAACGCTAACCTGACTTGTAGTTGTGCTTAAGTTTATAAATTTCAGATTCGCCCTATTCACCCCCCTCTAGGCGACTTTCACAGGCTGCATGATGAAAATCCTTGAAGCCGAGCGACGACTGGAGAGCGCCAACCCCCATGAGGTTGTGCTTCTCAAACAGCAGCAAGAAGAGAGCCACGTAGCTACGCCCCATTTGGGAGCTCGGAAGGTGGAAGGGAATGATACAAGAAAGGAGTGTGAAGGCATGGCTACCGCCCGGGGGATCGATCCCCTTTTATAAGCAGATCTCCTCACTCGCACCCCCAAGCGTCACGGGCAAAGTCTCACCGGACATGCTCCAGGGTTCCCACCTTGCGACCCGGGGGCTGGGTCCCTCACGTCATGAGAAGCTGACCCAAAACACGAAGGAGGCAAACCGCCGCAAGCATGTAACCGCCCTGCGGTTATAAGCGTTCCCTCATCCTCGCCGAAACCAGCGGACGAAAGGGCGTGCCGCCACGCAGGGAGCATGGAACCGCACCGCGGTTATGCACCCTTTTGGCTTCGTCACATCTGGTGGACCAGCACGGAGGCTCGGTCCCACATATCATGTAACTGGCGTGAGGGAAACCGCACCGCCACCTGCGCTAATGCTGCGTCTTCTCGACTGCGGAACCAGTGCCACGACTCGAGGCAGCCCCACGCGTGACCCAACAGTGCCAATTAAGTGCAACGATCACGGGTCAGTCAGCCGCGGGGGTAGGCACGGCAGTTGATATGGCCAAAAGCGGACCGGCAAAAACTGCTACAGCAGACAAAGCGGAAGCAGCGGTCAAATCACCCCCAGGCTCGCGTCCTTTCCTGAAGCGGCAGGAGAGCCCTCGCCCACGGCGTAAAGACAACGCGCCCGTGCTCCGTTCCTCGAACGGCCCGCGCACGCGCAACAGACGCCCCGCGAATCGCCCGTCCTGTCGCATTAACTCCTTGGCAGAGCAAGCGACACCTTTGGCAGGCGAAGCGGGCGACGTTTCACCTCCTTCATGATGACCGCGTCAAAAAAGGTGCGCCATGTTATTTAAATTCATATCCTTTTCCATTTCCCCCCTCTCTCTCTCTCTTGCCACAGGGACCGGGAAAGGGGATATTTCGAAAAGGATCCGTCCCCGCGAAGGAAACGGGCCCCCGAGCCCTCCTACTGATCAGGAGTTTGAAGGCTGTGCCCTACGGGGTCCAGCAGCCGCCCCAGAGCACTCGGGCCCCTGAGCCCTCCTACTGATCAGGGGTTCGAAGGCTACGCCCTGCGGGGTCCAGTAGCCGCCCCAGAGCACTCGGGCCCCCGAGCCCTCCTACTGATCAGGGGTTCGAAGGCTGCGCCCTGCAGGGTCCAGCAGCCGCCCCAGAGCACTCGGGCCCCCAAGCCCTCCTACTGATCAGGGGTTCGAAGGCTGCGCTCTGCGGGGTCCAGCAGCCACCCTAGAGCACTCAGGCCCCCGAGCCCTCCTACTGATCAGGGGTTCGAAGGCTGGCCCCTCGAAAGGGCTCGACAGCCGCCCAGAGCACTCAGGCTCCGCGCCCATTACTAATCAGGGGTTCGAAGGCTGGCCCCTCGGAAGGGTTCGACAGCCGCCCCAGAGCATGCAGAGTGAGGGATGACCCTGGGTACATCCGTTACATGGCCGAGGCTTGAGCTACGCTCCCGAGGTACCCTAGGACATTTCCGAGACCAGCGGGAACGATTTGTAATGGAATCCCGCCGGAGGGAGGCACCGAGCCCTCGGACCCTATCGAAATGGGTCCGGGTCCAGCAAATCCCCTGCAGGTACTTTTGGAGCGCGCTTCTAGGCCACTAGCTGACCCTTAACGAACGGGGCACGTGCGTACACTCGGATCACCCGTTAGCAACTCACTGGAAACACCATGATCGGTACCCTCCGAGGGTAACGTGGCGCTTTCCCCCCTTCCTCCTTGCGATAAGGCGATGAAGGGGCGTATAATAAAAGTCGAGACAGTCCTTGATCGTCCTCTCGCTCTGTGCAGAGGCTCGGGGGCTGCCCTCGCACCCGGCTGCGGCCAAAACTGTTGACAGCGTCAACAAACCAGCTCGAAAACTCGGAGCCTGACCATGCACCCGGGCTGCGGCCAAGCCGCATGAGGGAACAGCCAGGCCGACCGAGGCAACACAGCAAGAATTAAGACCTCAGAGGAGTCAAACCACTCCTCCGAGGCCTCGGGGGCTACACCCGGCGGGTGCGCTCACGCGCACCCACCGGAACGAAACATAACCAAGAAAGGCTGCTCCCCTCGCAAAAATCAGACAGAACCTCCAAGCGAGTGCCTGCACTCCCTTCGAGGCTCGGGGGTTTGAAGGCTGTGCCCTACGGGGTCCAGCAGCCGCCCCAGAGCACTCGGGCCCCTGAGCCCTCCTACTGATCAGGGGTTCGAAGGCTACGCCCTGCGGGGTCCAGTAGCCGCCCCAGAGCACTCGGGCCCCCGAGCCCTCCTACTGATCAGGGGTTCGAAGGCTGCGCCCTGCAGGGTCCAGCAGCCGCCCCAGAGCACTCGGGCCCCCAAGCCCTCCTACTGATCAGGGGTTCGAAGGCTGCGCTCTGCGGGGTCCAGCAGCCACCCTAGAGCACTCAGGCCCCCGAGCCCTCCTACTGATCAGGGGTTCGAAGGCTGGCCCCTCGAAAGGGCTCGACAGCCGCCCAGAGCACTCAGGCTCCGCGCCCATTACTAATCAGGGGTTCGAAGGCTGGCCCCTCGGAAGGGTTCGACAGCCGCCCCAGAGCACGCAGAGTGAGGGATGACCCTGGGTACATCCGTTACATGGCCGAGGCTTGAGCTACGCTCCCGAGGTACCCTAGGACATTTCCGAGACCAGCGGGAACGATTTGTAATGGAATCCCGCCGGAGGGAGGCACCGAGCCCTCGGACCCTATCGAAATGGGTCCGGGTCCAGCAAATCCCCTGCAGGTACTTTTGGAGCGCGCCTCTAGGCCACTAGCTGACCTTTAACGAACGGGGCACGTGCGTACACTCGGATCACCCGTTAGCAACTCACTGGAAACACCATGATCGGTACCCTCCGAGGGTAACGTGGCGCTTTCCCCCCTTCCTCCTTGCGATAAGGCGATGAAGGGGCGTATAATAAAAGTCGAGACAGTCCTTGATCGTCCTCTCGCTCTGTGCAGAGGCTCGGGGGCTGCCCTCGCACCCGGCTGCGGCCAAAACTGTTGACAGCGTCAACAAACCAGCTCGAAAACTCGGAGCCTGACCATGCACCCGGGCTGCGGCCAGGCCGCATGAGGGAACAGCCAGGCCGACCGAGGCAACACAGCAAGAATTAAGACCTCAGAGGAGTCAAACCACTCCTCCGAGGCCTCGGGGGCTACACCCGGCGGGTGCGCTCACGCGCACCCACCGGAACAAAACATAACCAAGAAAGGCTGCTCCCCTCGCAAAAATCAGACAGAACCTCCAAGCGAGTGCCTGCACTCCCTTCGAGGCTCGGGGGCTACTGTCGGGTACCGTAATTAGGGGTACCCCAACACTCCTAAACACGGCTGGTAAACACCTTCAAAACGGACCATAAAGACTGACAGTTCGGGTCAAAGTCAAAGCTTCGTCTGCCAAGGGATGCGATCTCGCCTCGTCCGAGCCCGGCCTCGGGCGGGAACAGTGGTCCCGGACGAATTCACGTCTCGCCCGAGGGTCTCCTCAGGCAGTGAGCACACCCTCGGCTTAGCCAAAGGCAAGCCTTGTCGTACAAGCCACCTTGGCCAAATCGCCTTACCAGCCGACCATACTGCATGTGCATTTAATGCTGGGATTGCCTGCCACCTTATCCTGACACGTGTGCCTCAGTCGACAAGGTCGAAGTGACCGCAGTCACTTTGCCCTTTCACTGACCGATCTGACGTAAAAACAGCGTCGCCCGCCCCGCTCTGGTTGCTATGCCAACCACCCGGGTGAAACCGCAACAGCCAAGTTTAGCCTCGGGCACAACAGGAAGCTCTGCCTTGCCCGACCTTAGGCCTCGGGAGGAGATCTCCGCCTCGCCCGACCCCAGGTCTCGGCCTCAGCCTCGGCCTCGGGAAGAGTCGCGTCCTCGCCCGACCCTGGGCCCTGGCCCCAGCCTCGGCCTCGGAGTTGCCGCCGCCTCGCTTGACCTCAGGCTCATATCGACCGCGCCACAAGGGATACATCATTACCCTACTCCTAGCTAGCTCAGGCTACGAAGGAACAAGACCGGCGTCCCATCTAGCTTACCCCGGTAACAGGCAATGATGGTTCCCCACGTGCGTCCATGACGTCGGTGGTTCTCAAGCCCCCTACGGAAGCAAGGAGACGTCAGCAAGATCCATGCAGCGCCGACAGCTGTGCTTCTACAGGGCTCATGCACTTCTCCAATGGACACGTTAACACGAGCATAGCGACCAAGCACTTCCCCGCTGGCCACGTAGCACATAGCTACACCCCCATTGTACAGCTGGGCCATCTCCTTATGTCTATAAAAGGGGATGCCCAGGAGCACGGCGAAGAGGAAGGAAGGAAAAAAAGAGGGGACGAGAGGGAAAAGGCACGTGAAGAGGACGAGTAACGCACGGCAAAGGGACGGGAGAAGATGAGCAGGGCCAGACCCTCTCTCTCTCTCTCTCTCTCTCTCTCGTGCTCGCTCTCTCGCCCTCACTCTCTCGCAACGCTTGCAACCCCTACTATGAGCACCCTAGTGTAGGATAATACAAGTCTCATTGCCCCCTTGTGTTCCATCTCGCACCAACCCATCTGGGCAGGGACACGCAGCGACAAATTTACTGGTCGGTCCAGGGACCCCCCGGGTCCAAAACGCCGACAGCTACCAACGGGCAAGTCTTAATGCTCGAAAAGAGGAAAGAAACACGACTTTATACCCAAATGTTCAGGCTTTAGCAGCCACAAAGAACAAACACACATGCTTGGGGTAACAATGGTACCTAGACTTAGACGTCGGCAGCACCCTCGGCGGTTGTCCCGACCTACGGCAGATGTCTTAGTACTCAAAGCTATTACATCTCGCCCTCAAGAGGGTACCATTACAAATAGGACTCCGGGTACATTCCCGTAGGAATGAACAACCTCCATACCAGAAGGCCTGCAGGATAACGAGCTCCGAGCAGCTCGCCGACGACCACTGCACCAGCAGCGACAATGACCTCCGCCTCGGGTGGCTAGACAGCAGCAGCGATGGCCTCAGGGCAAACGCTACTGCTGAAAGGCCTTAGTTCACGTCCCTCACGAAGGACGAGAACCAGCCATTAAAGCCAAAGAGCCGGAGGCCTGGAGTGAAGGTGGCGCTGACGGTCTCGTCGGCGGAGACAACCGCTTGTGCAAGAGGAAGCCTCACCTATGGCGACCACCACCTCAGCACCGACGACAGCGGCCACCTGCCCACCAACACCGCGCCGGCGAACGGCGGCCGCCCTGAAGCGCACCGGCGGGTCCTCACTGTAGGATTACGGGGATGCTACACTAGCGCAAAACAAAATTTTCAACCCCATAATACCAAGAACTACTGCGGTTATAGGTCATGGAATTACCACTAGACGCGCAGAGCAGCGGAAGACGTCTCGATGTAGACGAACGCGTCGAGCAGTGCCGTGCAGTTGCCGGCGTCCTTCACGTCCTCGCACGGTTCGTCCAAGTGCTCCAGATGCAGCACCTCCGAGGTATCCACACGTACAGGGAGGAAGCGCCGCGTACCGAACTGCTAGGTTCGCCACGGCAGCTTGGCGAGGGCGAGAGGCGAGCGGCGGCTGCTGGTTTGCCAGTGGCGAATTAGGTTATCTCTTAAACGCGCCCCGCCCCTCATTATATAGGCGTTATGGTGGGCTTCTGACACCGAGGCCCATCATTAACCCTAAAGCCTAGTCTAATTTCGGATCTAATCCGAATTAGGCTTCCTTCCCCTTAAGTGTGTGACCCTATAGGTTCACGTACAAATATACATAGCCCGAGTACTCTTACTTGGCCCAATAATTGACAGCGGCCTCTAGCAAGACATGTCAACTCCTATGTGTACGTAAAGATCATATCAGACGAACCATTGCGACATTACGTACATGTTGTTCCCTTTGTCTCACGATATTTGGTCTGGCTCTAAGCTGACCTCTCTTTCTCGATACTATGAATTGGAATCCTTTCAATGGTTAACTCTTAACCCTAGCACGGCCATGCATTTCTTGATCCAATCACTCGAGGGGCCCAGAGATATCTCTCTCACAAAGAGAGGGACAAATTCCATCTTGACTGACCATGCCTCATAGCATGCTTCCTGACAAACCCAAAACTACCTTTATAACTACCCAGTTACGGGATAGCGTTTGATAGTCCCTAAGTAAGTCAATTCACATCTTGAGAATATGCGACAATCTCAGGTCTAAGGATACAGTATTCATGTTGCAAGAAGAGAACTATATTACAATATCTCACGTTGGGTCGGTCCAGCCTCATGTCATACATGCGCCCACATTATTAATTTAACATCTCCATGTTCATGACTTGTGAAATGTAGTCATCAACTAATACATGTGCTAGTCATCGACTCTGACTAGGGAGATCATTTAGAATAACCATATAAGTAAAGAATCTCACAAACAATTCACATAATTGCTAATCAATACAAGGTGCCTTCCATGGATATTCAATTAAGCAATATATATATCATGGATACAAAGAAATATGCTCATCTCTATGATTATCTCTAGGGCATATTTCTAACACGAGGGCGACATGACGGCATGACGCATTCCCCCTGAAAGTCGCCTAGAGGGGGGTGAATAGGGCGAAACTGAAATTTACAAAGTTAATCACAACTACAAGCCGGGTTAGCGTTAGAAAAATAATGCGAGTCCGAGAGAGGGCGTAAAAACAAATCGCAAGCGAATAAAGAAGTGAGACACAAGGATTTGTTTTACCGAGGTTCGGTTCTTTCAAACCTACTCCCCGTTGAGGTGGTCACAAAGACCGGGTCTCTTTCAACCCTTTCCCTCTCTCAAATGGTCCCTCGGACCGAGTGAGCTTCTCTTCTCAATCAACCGGGAACCAAACTTCCCCGCAAGGACCACCACACAATTGGTGTCTCTTGCCTCGATTACAATTGAGATGATCGCAAGAAAAAATGAGAAAAAGAAGCAATCCAAGCGCAAGAGCTCAAATGAACACAACAATCACTCTCTCTAATCACTAAAGCTTTGAGTGGAATTGGGAGAGGATTTGATCTCTTTGGTGTGTCTAGAATTGAATGCTAGAGCTCTTGTAAGTAGTTGGAAGGTGGAAAACTTGGATGACTTGAATGTGGGGGTGGTTGGGGTATTTATAGCCCCAACCACCACAAAGTGGTCGTTGGAAGGCTGCAGTCGCATGGCGCACCGGACAGTCTGGTGCGCCACCGGACACTGTCCGGTGCGCCAACCACGTCAGCAGACCGTTGGGGTTCGACCGTTGAGCTCTGTCTTGTGGCCCCGCCTGGCTGTCCGGTGGTACACCGGACAGGCCCTGTAGGCTGTCCGGTGTGCCACCCGCGCGTGCTCTAGTCCTCTGCGCGCGCTGGCGCGCATTTAATGCGTTGCAGTCGACCGTTGAGCGCGAAGTAGCCGTTGCTCCGCTGTCGCACCGGACAGTCCGGTGAATTTTAGCGGATCGGATTCCCGAAGCTGGCGAGTTCAGAGTTGCTCTCCCCTGGAGCACCGGACACTGTCCGGTGGTGCACCGGACAGTCCGGCGAATTATAGCGAAGCTCCTCTGAAAATTCCCGAAGGTGAAGAGTTGGACGTAGAGTTCCCTGGTGCACCGGACACTGTCCGATGGCACACCGGACAGTCCGGTGCGCCAGACCAGGGTGCCTTCCTGGAAATCCTTTGCTCTCTTGGTTGAACCCTTTCCTTGGTCTTTTTATTGGCTTATTGTGAACCTTGGGCACCTGTAGAACTTATAGACTAGAGCAAACTAGTTAGTCCAATTATTTGTGTTGGGCAATTCAACCACCAAAATCATTTAGGAAAGAGGTGGAAGCCTAATTCCCTTTCAATCTCCCCCTTTTTGGTGATTGATGCCAACACAAACCGAAGCAAGTATAGAAGTGCATAATTAGACTAGTTTGTAAAATGTAAGTGCAAAGGTTACTTAGAATTGAGCCAATAAATATTACTAACTAGATATGCATGGATTGTTTCTTTATTTTTAACATTTTGGACCACGCTTGCACCACATGTTTTGTTTTTGCAAATTCTTTTTGTAAATCCTTTTCAAAGTCCTTTTGCAAAATAGTCAAAGGTAAATAAATAAGATTTTGAGAAGCATTTTCAAGATTTGAAATTTTCTCCCCCTGTTTAGTTGCTTTTTTCTTTGACTAAACAAAACTCCCCTTCAATAAAATTCTCCTCTTAGAGTTCAAGAGGGTTTTAAGATACCAATTTTTGAAGGTGCTATTTTTTCCCCTTTAGAACACAATGGGATACCAATTTGAAAATCATAAGTTTTAAAATTAGGTGGTGGTGCGGTCCTTTTGCTTTGGGCTCATACTCTCTCCCCCTTTGGCATGAATCGCCAAAAACGGAATCATTAGAGCCCTTTAACTACTTTCTCCCCCTTTGGTAGATAACAAATGAGTGAAGATTATACCAAAGACGAAGAATTGCTCGGAGCGACGGCGAAGGATGAGTTATGCAGTGGAGTGGAAGCCTTTGTTTTCGCCGAAGACTCCAATTCCCTTTCAATATACCTATGACTTGGTTTGAAATTCACTTGAAAACGCATTAGTCATAGCATATATAAAAGAGACATGATCAAAGGTATATTTATGAGCTATGTGTGCAAGACATCAAAAGAAATTTCTAGAATCAAGAATATTTAGCTCATGCCTAAGTTTGGTAAAAGATTGTTCGTCAAGTGGCTTGGTAAAGATATCGGCTAATTGATCTTTAGTGTTAATATATGCAATCTTGATATCTCCCTTTTGTTGGTGATCCCTAAGAAAATGATACCGAATGGCTATGTGTTTAGTGCGGCTATGCTCAACGGGATTATCCGCCATGCGGATTGCACTCTCATTATCACAGAGAAGAGGAACTTTGGTTAATTTGTAACCATAGTCCCTAAGGGTTTGCCTCATCCAAAGTAGTTGCGCGCAACAATGGCCTGCGACAATATACTTGGCTTTAGTGGTTGAAAGAGCCACAGAATTTTGCTTCTTTGAAGCCCAAGACACCAAGGACCTTCCCAAGAACTGGCAAGTCCCCGATGTGCTCTTTCTATTGATTTTGCACCCTGCCCAATCGGCATTGAAATAACCAATTAAATCAAAAGTGGATCCCCGAGGGTACCAAAGCCCAAACTTAGGAGTATAAGCCAAATATCTCAAGATTCGTTTTACGGCCGTAAGGTGAGATTCCTTAGGGTCGGCTTGGAATCTTGCACACATGCATACGGAAAGCATAATGTTCGGTCGAGATGCACATAAATAGAGTAATGAACCTATCATCGACCGATATACCTTTTGATCGACGGATTTACCTTCCGTGTCGAGGTCGAGATGTCCATTGGTTCCCATGGGAGTCTTGATGGGCTTGGCATCCTTCATCCCAAACTTGTTTAGAATGTCTTGAGTGTACTTTGTTTGGCTGATGAAGGTGCCTTCTTGGAGTTGCTTCACTTGGAATCCTAAGAAATACTTCAACTCCCCCATCATCGACATCTCGAATTTCTGTGTCATGATCCTACTAAATTCCTCACATGTAGATTCGTTAGTAGACCCAAATATAATATCATCAACATAAATTTGGCATATGAACAAATCATTTGCAAGAGTTTTAGTAAATAAAGTAGGATCGGCCTTTCCGACTTTGAAGCCATTAGCAATAAGGAAATCTCTTAGGCATTCATTCCATGCTCTTAGGGCTTGCTTGAGCCCATAAAGCGTCTTAGAGAGCCTATAGACATGGTTAGGATACTCACTGTCTTCAAAGCCGGGAGGTTGCTCAACATAGACCTCTTCCTTGATTGGTCCATTGAGGAAGGCACTCTTCACGTCCATTTGGTAAAGCTTGAAGCCATGGTAAGTAGCATAGGCTAGTAATATACGAATTGACTCAAGCTTAGCTACGGGTGCATAGGTTTCACCGAAATCCAAACCTTTGACTTGGGAGTATCCCTTGGCCACAAGTCGAGCTGTATTCCTTGTCACCACACCATGCTAATCTTGTTTGTTGTGGAAGACCCACTTGGTTCCTACAACATTTTGGTTAGGACGTGGAACTAAATGCCATACCTCGTTCCTAGTGAAGTTGTTGAGCTCCTCTTGCATCGCCACCACCCAATCCAAATCTTGAAGTGCTTCCTCTACCCTATGTGGCTCAATAGAGGAAACAAAAGAATAATGCTCACAAAAATGTGCAACACGAGATCTAGTAGTTACCCCCTTATGAATGT
Organism: Zea luxurians; assembly: GCA_029449295.1. Taxonomy (NCBI): domain Eukaryota; kingdom Viridiplantae; phylum Streptophyta; class Magnoliopsida; order Poales; family Poaceae; genus Zea; species Zea luxurians. The sequence continues at coordinate 85,709,577 of JAOPSE010000008.1, read as the reverse complement.
CACCGAGGATGGTGTCGACGGGGTGATCTCGTTGGATTGCTTGGTGGACTCTTGGGTGTGGCGGTCTTGGTTCTTCATCCTCCTTGTCTTGATCATTTGCATCTCCCCCTTGATCGTTGCCGTCATCTTGAGGTGGCTCATTATTTTGATTTTCTCCTTCATCAACTTGAGCCTCGTCCTCATTTTGAGTTGGTGGGGATGCTTGCGTGGAGGAGGATGGTTGATCTTGTGCATGTGGTGGCTCTTCAGATTCCTTAGGACACACATCCCCAATGGACATGTTCCTTAGCGCGATGCACGGAGCCTCTTCATTACCTATCTCATCAAGATCAACTTGCTCTACTTGAGAGCCGTTAGTTTCATCAAACACAACGTCAAAAGAAACTTCAACTAGTCCTGATGACTTGTTAAAGACTCTATATGCCCTTGTGTTTGAATCAGATCCTAGTAAAAAGCCTTCTACAGTCTTAGGAGCAAATTTAGATTTTCTACCTCTTTTAACAAGAATAAAGCATTTGCTACCAAAGACTCTAAAATATGAAATATTGGGCTTTTTACCGGTTAGGAGTTCATAGGATGTCTTCTTGAGGATTCGGTGTAGATATAACCGGTTGATGGCGTAGCAGGCGGTGTTGACCGCCTCGGCCCAAAACCGATCCGGTGTCTTGTACTCATCAAGCATGGTTCTTGCCATGTCCAATAGAGTTCTATTCTTCCTCTCGACTACACCATTTTGTTGTGGCGTGTAGGGAGAAGAGAACTCATGCTTGATGCCCTCCTCCTCAAGGAAGCCTTCAATTTGAGAATTCTTGAACTCCGTCCCGTTGTCGCTTCTTATTTTCTTGATCCTTAAGCCGAACTCGTTTTGAGCCCGTCTCAAGAACCCCTTTAAGGTCTCTTGGGTTTGAGATTTTTCCTACAAAAAGAATACCCAAGTGAAGCGAGAATAATCATCCACAATAACTAGACAGTACTTACTCCCGCCGATGCTTATGTAAGCAATCGGGCCGAATAGATCCATGTGTAGGAGCTCCAGTGGCCTGTCAGTCGTCATGATGTTCTTGTGTGGATGATGAACACCAACTTGCTTCCTAGCTTGGCATGCGCTACAAATCCTGTCTTTCTTAAAATGAACATTTGTTAATCCTAAAATGTGCTCTCCCTTTAGAAGCTTATGAAGATTCTTCATTCCAACATGGGCTAGTTGGCGGTGCCAGAGCCAACCCATGTTAGTCTTAGCAATTAAGCAAGTGTCGAGTTCAGCTCTATCAAAATCTACCAAGTATAGCTGACCTTCTAACACTCCCTTAAATGCTATTGACTCATCACTTCTTCTAAAGACAGTAACACCTACGTCAGTAAATAGACAGTTGTAGCCCATTTGATATAATTGGGAAATGGAAAGCAAGTTGTAATCTAATGAATCAACAAGAAAAACATTGGAAATGGAATGGTCAGGAGATATAGCTATTTTACCCAAACCTTTGACCAAACCTTGGTTTCCATCCCCGAATGTGATAGCTCGTTGGGGATCTTGGTTTTTCTCGTAGGAGGAGAACATCTTCTTCTCCTCTGTCATGTGGTTTGTGCACCCGCTATCGATGATCCAACTTGTGCCCCCGGATGCATAAACCTATAAAACAAATTTAGTTCTTGACTTTAGGTACCCAAACGGTTTTGGGTCCTTTGGCATTAGACACAAGAACTTTGGGTACCCAAACATAAGTCTTGGAGCCCTTGTGTTTGCCCCCAACAAACTTGGCAACTACCTTGCCAGATTTGTTAGTCAAAACATAAGATGCATCAAAAGTTTTAAATGAAATGTCATGATCATTTGATGCACTAGGAGTTTTCTTCTTAGGCAACTTAGCACGGGTTGGTTGCCTAGAGCTAGATGTCTCACCCTTATACATAAAAGCATGATTAGGGCCAGAGTGAGACTTCCTAGAGTGAATTCTCCTAATTTTGCTCTCAGGATAACCGGCAGGGTATAAAATGTAACCCTCATTATCCTGAGGCATGGGAGCCTTGCCCTTAACAAAATTAGACAATCTTTTAGGAGGGGCATTAAGTTTGACATTGTCCCCCTTTTGGAAGCCAATGCCATCCTTGATGCCAGGGCGTCTCCCACTATAGAGCATACTTCTAGCAAATTTAAATTTTTCATTCTCTAAGTCATGCTCGGAAATTTTAGCATCTAATTTTGCTATATGATCATTTTGTTGTTTAATTAAAGCCATATGATCATGAATAGCATCAATATCAACATCTCTACATCTAGTGCAAATAGAAACATGCTCAACGGTGGATGTAGAGGGTTTGCAAGATTTTAATTCTACAACCTTAGCATGTAATATATCATTTTCACTTCTAAGGTTAGAAATAGTAACATTGCAAACATCAAAATTTTTAGCCTTAGCAATTAATTTTTCATTTTCATTTCTAAGGCTAGCAAGGGAATCATTCAATTTATCAATCTTAGCAAGCAAATTAGTATTATCATCTCTAAGATTAGAAATTGAATCATCACAAACATTTGAATCAACCTTAGCAATTAATCTAATATTTTCATTTCTAAGGTTGGCAATCAAATCATGGCATGTGCTTAGCTCACTAGTTAATTTCTCACATTTTTCAACTTCCAGAGCATAAGCATTTTTAACCTTAACATGCGTTTTGTTTTCCTTGATTAGGAAGTCCTCTTGGGAGTCTAAGAGTTCATCCTTATCATGGATGGCACTAATTAGTTCATTTAGTTTTTCTTTTTATTGCATGTTGAGGTTAGCAAAAAGAGTACGCAAATTATCCTCCTCATCACTAGCATTATCATCACTAGAGGACTCATATTTAGTGGAGGATTTGGATTTAACCTTCTTCTTTTTGCCGTCCTTTGCCATGAGGCACTTGTGGCCGACGTTGGGAAAGATAAGTCCCTTGGAGACGGCGATGTTGGCGACGTCCTCATCGGAGGAGGAGTTGGAGGAGCTCTCCTCGGAGTCCCACTCGCGGAACACATGGGCATCGCCGCCCTTCTTCTTGTGGTACCTCTTCTTTTCCTTTCTTCTCCCCTTCTTGCCGTCGCCCCTGTCACTGTCACTAGAAATAGGACATTTGGCAATAAAGTGACTGGTCTTACCACACTTGTAGCAAACCTTCTTGGAGCGGGGCTTGTAATCCTTCCCCCTCCTTTGCTTGAGGATTTGGCGAAAACTCTTGATGATGAGTGCCATTTCCTCGTTGTCGAGCTTGGAGGCGTCGATGGGTTGTCTACTTGATGTAGACTCCTTCTTCTCCTCTGTCGCCTTGAATGCCACCGGTTGTGCTTCGGGTGTGGAGGAGGTGCCTTGCTCGATGATTTTCTTTGAGCCTTTAATCATTAGCTCAAAGCTCACAAATTTTCCTATAACCTCCTCGGGAGACATTAGCTTGTATCTAGGATCACCTTGAATTAATTGAACTTGCGTGGGGTTAAGAAAAACGAGGGATCTAAGAATAACCTTGACCATCTCATGGTCATCCCATTTTTCGCTCCCGAGGTTGCGCACTTGGTTCACCAAGGTCTTCAAGCGGTTGTACATAGCTTGTGGATCCTCCCCTTAGTGAAGCATGAAGCGACCGAGCTCCCCCTCGATCGTCTCCCGCTTGGTGATCTTTGTCACCTCGTCTCCTTCGTGCGCGGTCTTGAGTACGTCCCAAATTTCCTTCGCACTTTTTAACCCTTGCACCTTATTATACTCCTCTCGACTTAGGGAGGCGAGGAGTATAGTGGTGGCTTGGGAGTTAAAGTGGTGGATTTGGGCCACTTCGTCCGAGTCGTAGTCTTCATCCCCTACGGATGGTACTTGTACACCAAACTCAACAACATTCCAAATGCTTGTGTGGAGTGAGGTTAGATGATGCCTCATTTTATCACTCCACATATTATAATCTTCACCGTCAAAAACCGGTGGTTTGCCTAATGGAACGGAGAGCAAAGGAGTACGCTTTGAAATACGGGGTAGCGTAGGGGGATCTTACTATACTTCTTGCGCTCATGGCGCTTAGAAGTAACGGACGGCGCGTCGGAGCCGGAGGTCGATGGTGATGAAGTGTCGGTCTCGTAGTAGACCACCTTCCTCATCTTCTTCTTTTTGTCACCACTCCGATGCGACTTGTGGGAAGAGGATTTCTTCTCCTTCCCCTTCCCTTTGTTGCGGGACTCTTCGGATGAAGCCTTCCCGTGGCTTGTAGTGGGCTTGTCGCCGGTCTCCATTTCCCTCTTGGCGTGATCTCCCGACATCACTTTGAGCGGTTAGGCTCTAATGAAGAACCTGGCTCCGATACCAATTGAAAGTCGCCTAGAGGGGGGGTGAATAGGGCGAAACTGAAATTTACAAAGTTAATCACAACTACAAGCCGGGTTAGCGTTAGAAATATAATGTGAGTCCGAGAGAGGGCGTAAAAACAAATCGCAAGCGAATAAAGAAGTGAGACACAAGGATTTGTTTTACCGAGGTTCGGTTCTTTCAAACCTACTCCCCATTGAGGTGGTCACAAAGACCGGGTCTCTTTCAACCCTTTCCCTCTCTCAAACGGTCCCTCGGACCGAGTGAGCTTCTCTTCTCAATCAACCGGGAACCAAACTTCCCCGCAAGGACCACCACACAATTGGTGTCTCTTGCCTCGATTACAATTGAGATGATCGCAAGAAAAAATGAGAAAAAGAAGCAATCCAAGCGCAAGAGCTCAAATGAACACAATAATCAGTCTCTCTAATCACTAAAGCTTTGAGTGGAATTGGAGAGGATTTGATCTCTTTGGTGTGTCTAGAATTGAATGCTAGAGCTCTTGTAAGTAGTTGGAAGGTAGAAAACTTGGATGACTTGAATGTGGGGGTGGTTGGGGTATTTATAGCCCCAACCACCACAAAGTGGCCGTTGGTAGGCTGCAGTCACATGGTGCACCGGACAGTCCGATGCGCCACCGGACATTGTTCAGTGCGCGAGCCACGTCAGCAGACCGTTGGGGTTCGACCGTTGAGCTCTGTCTTGTGGGCCCACCTGGCTGTCCGGTGGTACACCGGACAGGCCCTATAGGCTGTCTGGTGTGCCACCCGCGCGTGCTCTGCTCCTCTGCGTGTGCTGGCGCGCATTTAATGCGTTGCAGTTGACCGTTGAGCGCGAAGTAGCCGTTGCTCCGCTGTCACACCGGACAGTCCGGTGTGCACCGGACACTGTCCGGTGACTCACCGGACAGTCCGATGAATTTTAGCGGAGCGGATTCCCGAAGCTGGCGAGTTCAGAGTTGCTCTCCCCTGGGGCACCGGACACTGTCCGGTGGTGCACCGGACAGTCCAGTGAATTATAGCGAAGCTCCTCTGAAAATTCCCGAAGGTGAAGAGTTGGACGTAGAGTTCCCTGGCGCACCGGACACTGTCCGGTGGCACACCGGACAGTCCGGTGCGCCAGACCAGGGTGCCTTCCTGGAAATCCTTTGCTCTCTTGATTGAACCCTTTCCTTGGTCTTTTTATTGGCTTATTGTGAACCTTGGGCACCTGTAGAACTTATAGACTAGAGCAAACTAGTTAGTCCAATTATTTTTGTTGGGCAATTCAACCACCAAAATCATTTAGGAAAGAGGTGGAAGCCTAATTCCCTTTCACCCCCTTCCTCCTCGTGGAGAGGCAACAACGGGGGCGTATGAAGCAAAAGTTGAGACATCCCTCGGTCGACCTATTGCTCCATGCAAAGGCTCGAGGCTGCCCTCGCAAATCACGCAGAAGGTTCCCACAGATCGACCAAAGATCAAACGAAACCTATCAAAGAACAAAAGCCCCAGAAGGAGTCAACCACTCCTTCGGGGCCTCGGGGGCTACACCCAACGGGTGCGCTCACGCGCACCTATTGGAAAACAAACACGTCCTACCTCTTAAAAAGCAGCACGCTCGCGGGCGAGCAGCAGAGCCTCCAAACAAGTACCAAAAGTACTTCCTTGGAAGGCTCGGGGGCTACTGTCGAGGGCAATAATTAGGAACACCCGAGTTATACCCCTAACAAACGCACTCAAAGAAATAAGGACTAAACCCCCAAGGGGTGACAGATGAGCCACCTATAAAAACCTGAGACGTCTCCCCGAGAGTCTCCCACCTCGAGCAAGGCTCCGCCTCGCCCGAGATCGTCGCTGCACAGTCCGTCTAGCTCGAGCCAGCCTCAGGCAGATAAGACAAGAGCGCCCAAAAATAGGTAGGGAAGATGTGCATTTAATGCGTATGCCAACCCACGCCGCAGCAGCGGAGCACAGTGATGGACAAGACAACGATCACGTCTGATGCAACAGCTTAATTACGTCTACACAACAGTGTGCGCATGCCGCCTGACACCCTCCGATGGGACGCCAAATATGACAAGGCACAATCTCTCTGCCTCACCCGAAGCAGGATCCAGCCCACGTTCACAACCTCTCCACCTCGCCCGACCCTGGGTCCAGCCTTCGGACGATTTCCCCGCCTCGTCTGACATCAAGTTCTGTCCTCGAGCGAATTCTCTGCCTCGCCCGAGCTCGGCCTCGGCCACCAACTACGCCGCGAATCCCGAAGATAGTCACTCCACATGACTGTGGCGCACGTCAAGGGACGGCTCGGCTAGTGCCTCGGGAGGACTTCCGTCTCAACCAAGCAGGGGCTCTGATCTCGATAAGCGTAGCAGGGAATCTCGATGTCATCACGTGCCAGGACGCTGACACACCCCGTAAGCAGCCTTTGGCCCATACCCTGCCGCTGTTACAACAACTACGACATGGGCGACCTCTCCCTTGGGGGCTCGGGCGTACGGATAACCCCTTGGTCTCTGCCTCGGCTCTCTACGGGGAATCAGCAGGCGCGAATCAACAACACAGTCCGCCGTCACCATCGACTTGCAAATGACAGGGCGTCTCTCCTTTGGATACAACACCCGGCTTCACTGAGGACACTCCTCTTCGTATATAAATAGGGCAGTGGTCTCTCCAGAGACAAGAGACACAACACACGCAGACGAACGCTCACTCCTCCACTTTGTCTTAGATATTGACACTTGCCTCAATCATCTTCAGGGACTTGGGACTTCCTCTTTCCCGTCGTGCTTGTAAACCCCTACTACAGACACCACTGTGCGAGTAATATAAGCCTCATCCCCTCTGCTGGAAGTAGGGTCTTGTGTTGCCCGAACCAGGATAACTGCGTGTGTCTCCTCGCACACCATCTAGAGTCGGCCACGCGACACATTTACTAGTTGGTCAAGGGCCCATGGTGCAAGCACCGACAACTACAAACATACCGATCTCACTACATCGTACATCTATGAGCCCTTCTTGCGAATTGGAGAAAATTTTGGGATATTAATTTCTATTTCTATGAAGATCCGTTCGTTAGCATTAACGGGAGAACTCAAAACCACAAAAATTGCTAGGAAATCAATTGGGATGCCACAGACATCTCCATCCCTGATCCACATACTCTAGAAACTGAACTTCAAGTTCAGAAACTCATTAATTTGCAACACACTACAAACAACATGTTAGATGCATTTACTAATTATAAGGGTGTTACAAAATCCTACAATTTCACGAGAAATGTGTGGAAAAGAGTAGAGATATCAAATAAAACTACTCAACTTACAAGTAAGAGGGAGAGAAATACAATTATTTCCACGGATGCAACTTCTATCAAGCAAAGAAAACAGAAGAACAAAATCTTCTAACCCAGTAAATGCAACTCAACCTCTAGTTTAGGAACACCCTATGGAGGTTCAACTTTCACATCCCATATCAACAGTTCACTCAATTACTGACATTGGGACATCAAAATACCCAGATGCAATCATTTTGGGATATGATGATGCATAAAAAATGGCACATAAAATTCCATCAATTAGTTCAAGTCTAGAGAATCATATGACGAAAGAATACAATTGTTGACATTTATTTCTTTGCAATGATAGTAGAAGTCCTTCAAAATTATCTAGAGAACAATAAAAACTCATTTTACTGTTTCTGTATCTCTTTTGCTTTCCTAGATAATTGCAACAATTTTAAAGCCACGACATGCTAAAGCAGGAAACTGTACATAGATGAATAGAGATTTTTTTTTCTTATATTCACTATGCGCTAGAGAGGGCTATAAAAATATAGGATAAAATTTTAGGAGTTTCTAATATCATAGGTCCAGATTCCCTCTTTCATTCAGAAAAAAAAAATCAGGCTACGGTCAGCGCTAGATCGCTCTTCGTCATTTCAATTTTGCAGGCCTTGCGACTTGCGAGGCCCTCCACGACGCACAAGTGAACGCAGATTCGTTCCCCAACGGCTACGACGCAAAGTACCAAACCCAAACGGGAGGCGCGTCGGTGCACGGGCGCCCACGTGGGCCTGCGCCATCCGCGCCGCACCGGGCCTGGGGCCCGCCCGGACTCAACGGTCGGATCTCTCGTCCCTATCATGCACCGCTCCGCTTTCAGACAGCAGTTGGTTCTCATCAAAGCTCGCAACTACTTCCTCCCCTCGACCCCTCCCCTTCCTTCCCTTCCGGCCGCCTCTTGTCCTCCTCACCTCCCAAATTGAAATCCTCCTCCCCGCCTAGGGTTCCGCTTCCTCCTCCCCCGTCCGAGCACCACTCAGGCAGCGGCAGCAGCGGTGGCAGCCTGGAAGCAGTCCCATCTCGTCGCCCTAGACTTCCCTGCCGCCGCACGTCTCAGTTTCTTGTTCGGCCGCTCTCCTGCCGGTCCGCCCATCGCCTGAGGTAAGCGCCCCGCCTGCAGTCCTGACCTGAACTACTACTTTTCCATCAATCGTTTCTCTCGTAGTGTGTGGGCCTCGTCCCCTGCCAGGGCCCTCCGGGGTGAGGTCCGGTAGAGGCCACGCGCGACCGCGAGTGAGCGGCCTTCTCCGACCAGGGCGGAGTTGGCGACCGGTCGATTTCTCAAGCTCAGCGTAGAGCGAATGTCCAGCCGGTTTCAGATCCAACCACACGATGTTTCGCTACTGTAAATGAGCGTTGATTGTTTGGTCGATCGATTGGCCTCGCATTTCCTCAAACCTATTTTCTGGGCAGAAACATTTCTGAATTCCTAGATAGTCCCATGTTCCAGCACACTGCGGAACCTAGATGGCCAGGCAAGGGTTTTGTGTGGCTCGGGCTGGTGCATGTGCCCACTCCTCGCTTCTGGATGTAAAGAATGAGGGAACACTTGCCGCTTTTCAGTGCGCATAGTAGTGTCTCATCTTGTTATGGTCATGGTATTATTCACCACGTTGGCTTGTGGAAGTGGCTCATTACTAGATCAACATAATTGTGGTAGCATGGGACTAGGAGTGTATTGTATCTAGGGCCAAACTTTCCATTACACGTTCTTGACAAAATGCTTCGTTGGGAGGCAATTTATTGAAGATGTGGATATGAGGCAGTAAATGGCTGCTTGCAGGCATAACTGAATGCGCCTTTTCATTTCTCAGCCGCATTGAATTACTATTGTGGAACATAAAAGCAACATCAATGGAGATACCCCAAAACCATGATTTTTAGTCTCTCTAAAAAAATGGTCGACCAAACAAAGACCCTCCCACAGAAAATCCACAATTTATTCCATTCTCCATCTTTTAGAAGTGCCATGGTACTATTTTGTAGGGATGGTTCCACTTGCTGATCAGATCACAACTGTTTCGCCAGCACGTATCCTGTGTCATTCTTGCCTTCAGCGACCTTGGACACCTGCTAGTTTGCTTAATCAATAAGTAGCGCCAGGCAGGCAACAAGAAGATTAAAAGGCCAAGGAAAAAACAAAATTCATAATTGTCGCAAACTAATATGTAGCAAATAAACAGTTTGAACCTGACATTTCAGGGCTTATTAGATTGCTTTCAGTTTCTGTTTCAGACCTGTGCTACTTTCAGCCTAGGGGAGGAGTCATTCTCGATGGCTGGAATCCATCCATGCCATGGCCAAGGGGACTTGATCTCCAATTCTCCATGACAGAATTCATTCCCACTGGCAGGCCACACCGAGAAGGAGCCGTTGCCGAGGAGCTCCTCTGACCGAATGGAGATCTTGTAGCTGCCAGTGGGGAATTAGGTTGGGGCGGGCGCGACGGTCGTTTCGGAGCGTGCGAGTGTGGTGCCATTGCAGAACTTCTGCAAAAGCTCAGCGCGCTTAGGAGATAGGAAGAAGTGCGAGCCACATGCGGGGGAAACGATGAGAAATTGCATTATGTGCGCTATTTGGACATGGCAGCGCTGGATTGGGAGCATTGTGGCTCTCCAGCTCTGGAGACCAAGAAAGGCTGGGGTGAGGGAGTCCAATATATGGAGCCTTTTTTCCTCATAAAAACCCAAGAATTATCTACAGGGAATATGGGGTAAGGGAGTCCAATTTTGCAAAATTTTCTTCTTAGATCCTTGGTTGTTTAGGTATTAACTTGGGCTTGTGTGGATCAAAGAAATTTTAATTACATAGGTGTTGTGCTTACCTCAGTTAAGTGCCATACTTGAAATGCTGGTATAATGGTTTCTGTAGGTTCTTACGGTGCCACGGAGTTTTGCAACTGCAAGGAGTGATATTGTGGTACAACACTAGTTCTAATTGAAGTAATAAGGCGGGGGGTTGAAACTGTCTGCTACCATTGCTTCCATGGTGAGCGTTTCAAATTATCATTTTTTAGGATTTTCTGTGCTGTGAAAGAGATCCATTACAACTCACCAGTAGTGTATGACATGAATTGTCTGTGACACTGAAGGCAACTAATGAGAACCTCCCGCCAAATGTCATCAAGCAATTGGCTAAAGAACTGAAGAACCTTGATGAGTCACCTCCAGAAGGGATTAATGTGATTGTCAATGATGATGACTTCACTACTATTTTTGCTGACATTGAAGGCCCTGGTAATATTCTATCAAGATGCTTTGGTTTACTGTGCAAATATTTTTGGCCTTCCTCTATTAAATTTGCGTGCCTTATGTAGAGTACCTACTTTTGCATACGCTGGTGTCTTTTGCCATTCCATGACTTTCTTCTTTCTCATGCATCATTTGAGACTTTTCCTTCTGGGAGTGCATATATGATATGAACATGAATTGATAATAGTTTCCTTTTTCACTACTTCCTAATAGTACGTCTTAAAATTTTAATCTGGACATGGTGCAGCTGGAACTCCATATGAGAACGGAGTATTCAGGATGAAGCTATTATTGTCACGTGATTTCCCTCAATCTCCCCCAAAAGGTATCTTCTGATATTTCCAAAATTCTTCTTTGTCGAAGTGGAGCCTTCAGACAAAATTCTGTTGACTCTTCGTCCTTCCTTTGATTTGCAGGGTTCTTCTTGACTAAAATTTTCCATCCTAACATAGCTACTAGTGGCGAGATATGTGTAAACACACTGAAGAAGGATTGGAATCCTGGCCTTGGATTAAGACATGTTCTTCTGGTAAGATTGGTGTTGGTCACACATAAAGCAGTCCATTGTTTTATTCGTAGTACTGCAAAATTTCTTTGTAAACAATTACTAAGCTTTGATCTAGTAGACCAGGTGGGTATGTTGCAGTTGTTGTCCAACATGGTCGAAACATACTGAGTTGTTTGTTGGCATGCCTTGTAGGTAGTGAGATGCCTTCTGATTGAACCATTTCCTGAATCTGCACTTAATGAACAAGCTGGGAAGATGTTACTTGAAAATTATGAGGAATATGCACGGCATGCAAGGTCAGCCCTTGGACTTACATTATTGACTTGGATTGCTCAGAGATATCCACTTTTTGGTCATTATTTATGCCACTTATTGACAAAGCAGATCATATCATTTAATTGTTTTATAGGTATGTTGCTGATGGTTCTATTGTGCTCCATAATGCAGGTTATACACTGGCATCCATGCCCTTAAACCTAAGAATACGTCCAAGACCGGAGCTATATCTGAGTCAACCACAGCTTTGAATGTCGACAAGTCAAGTACTGCTTCTAGCAAGAACACACCATCGATGCCACCGGCGGTATCTAGCTCCACTGCATCCAGAGCATTTGGTACGAATTTGCAGGATCAGAACCCCACTGTTTCTGATCCTGCTGTAGGAGCTGCGGCGGCGCGAAAGAAGGATGGCCCAATGGCTTCCAAAGTTCCTGTGGATAAGAAAAAGCTGGATGCGCGGAAGAAGAGCTTGAAGAGATTATAGGCGGAACGTCCTGGGAAGAAAAGATTTAGATGCTTATTTAAGCTGGGAGAGAAACAATTAGGGGAGGAGAGGCATCTGATGACCTGGCTTTCGGGAGAAGAGGTCCGGGGCGGGGCCAAAGGTGAATAATGTGAAGGGTGAACTGGGTCCTTCGGGACAACTGTATGTGCAATGCCCAATCATTTGGAAGAACACTTGTCTATTTCTTTTTGTTGTCTCTCCTTGTCTGCATTCAATCAGCATGCATGCCTGCCATTTGCGAGCAATCCGCTGCCATCGTTCTTCATGGAGTGATTGGTTGTTGTTTAGACTCTTTTCAAGTTGTACAAGCTATGAATTGAAAAGATGTGGCCTTCAAAATTTTCTTTAACTTGTGGCGCATAGATCAATTAAACTAACGGGGTGATTGGATCCCTCATTTTAGATGAATTGAAATTTATTTAATAAAGTTTTATATCTCAAATTCAGGAGTAGATATGGAAAATGATTTTATATATTAGTAGAATTTGTTTCTACTCTGTAACTTGACGCTCTTCAACTGTATAGTAAAAATGTAGCACATAAATATCTCCGACATCTTGCTAGTACGTAGATATATTTTACATAAAACCGAATTAGCTTAATTGATATATACCTAGATTACTATCATTAGAATAGAACTACAAAATATTTGTGTTACATTTCTACTATATGCTAGTGAGCCCAAGAACATGTTATAAGTTGCCGAGTAGGAATGTAGTCATATTATACATGAAATTAAATTTTATCCTCCACTCTATAAATTTGAGATAGACTTATATTTAAACTTTAAAAAGTGCTGGAATGTCAGATTCTATGCTAAATAAACTACTCTATTGAGTAGATTCTAATTCCTCTGGAGTAAACGGATCCAATGTCTTGTTTGGATGATTTTGAATTGAATTCCATTCAAATAATCATAATTTATGCACACACCATTTAAGCTAATATGGTTTTATGTGGAATATATTTGTATACTATTGTTGGCCATATGATAGAGATATTTATGTGTTTTATTTCTACTATATAGCGGAGCAAGCCAAATAGTGTGTTATAAATTGCATAATAGAAACATGGTATGATGATATGTAAAATCAATTTACATCACTCACCCTATAAATTTGAAATAAGCTTATAACTAAATTTTGGAAAGTGGTGGAATGTTAAATTCTAAGCGAAATAGTCTACTCTATTAAGTAAATTACAATTCCTCTAAAATAAACGGATCCAAACGACCTAAGGACTAATTTAGTGACCTGAGAATTGAGTGGGATTGAGAGGAAATTTTGTTCATTTCCCCTTCAACCTCCTCAATCCCTTTATCACCATACCAGCCCCAAGGGGCCGTTTGGATCCCTTCGTTTCGAAAGAATTGGAATTTACTTAATATAGGAGGTTATTTGGTTTAGAATTTGACATTCGACCACTTCCAAAGTTTAGATATAAACTTATCCCAAATTCATAGGATGGGGAGTGGAAATTGATCTTATATATCACTAGTCTATGTTTCTACTTTGCAATTTATAACACATTCTTCAGCTCATTCCCGTATAGTAGAAATGTAGCATATAAATATCTCATCCATATGGTCAATAGTAATATACAAATATATTTTATATAAAACAACATTATCTTAATTGGTTTATGTCTAAATCAAGATTATTAGAATAAAATTCAATTTTAAGGATCTAAATGGGACCTAAGAGAAATTTCAAGCAATCAACATCCAATCGGGCATGCCACTCTAATGCTGTTGGGGGTCTGCTTCGAAGCCGAAGGTCCTATAAGAAGAAACACCTTCGGAAGATCAGCGCAGGAATAACGCCGAAGCTACCTTATAGGGAACTTCGGCATAGCAACATACCTAAGACGAAGGGTTACACCGACTTAAAGATGAAAAGACAGATTGACCCATGATAGTTTGTGTCATGAATGTAATCAATTGTAGAGAGTATAAATGTAATTTCACACAGGCTGCGCCCTGTGCCTATGAATAGATGAACAGTACCTCCGTACTGTTCCCGCTGATTTATACCCACTCGTGCATCACGCTTGTACTATCTCCTTCTGTCAAGTCGAAGGTATAAATGTAATTCTGTATTGTTTCTGTTTATTCATGATAGTATAATAAAAGATGAGTTAATAACGTTATATAATCATTCATGTTGTTTTTATGTTTCACATGCTTCTTCTTTCATTAATGTATACTGCAATGATGAAGGTATGTCCTTCATGACCTTCGTTCGAAGATCATTATATCTTAAGGGAAATAATGCTTCGAAGGACGAAGGGCCTTAACCTCTAACATTTTTGTGTTGCCTTGTTCTTAATTCATAGCATTTGAGAACAAGTCTCTAACATTGGCGCCCACCTCCGGTGAACTAACTTTCACTCTTGAGCTGATGGCTTCATTCAGCAACCAAGCCGAAGCATCTTCGGCTACGAAGCTGGTGTTGCCGATAACAGGCGGCTCAGGTTCAGAGCCGGCTAACAAGAAGCAGAAGAAGGAGGCATAGAGAAGGGTGCAGCATGTTGGGGTGCAGGGACCCTTCATCAAGTCAAAATGGTCCCACATCCCAATCACCTTCTCTCAGGAGGACCTTCAGCTCAAAGATTACCCTCATAATGATGCTATGGTTATATCTTGTGTCATTAAGGGATTTCTGGTCCACAATGTTCTGGTTGATATAGGCAGTGCAACGGATATCATATTTGCTAAGGCCTTCAGACAGATGCAAGAGCCAGAAGATAAGATTCATGATGCTACACATCCTTTATGTGGCTTCGGAGGAAGGCAAATTGTGGCACTTGGCAAAATCACAATGCCAATAACCTTCGGCTTTGTTCATAATACAAGGACTGAACAGGTTGTGTTTGACATTATTGACATGGAATACCCCTACAATGCAATCATTGGTCGTGGAACACTTAATGCTTTTGAAGCAATACTTCATCCAGCATATCTATGCATGAAGATACCTTCGGAACAAGGGCCCATTGTTGTTCATGGCAGTCAAGAAGCTGCCAGGAAGGCCGAAGGAAACTGGACAGATTCAAAGGCAATCCATAACATAGATGGAGCCGAAGCTTGTGAGCAGTATCGATACAAAAGAGAGAAGGCTGCTTCGGTGGATCAGCCGAAGCCTATGCTTCTATGTGAAGGTATAGTAGAACAAAAGGTACTACTGGGGTCTCAGTTATCTGAAGAACAGGAAAAGAATTTGCTAAGATTTCTATTCAACAACAAAGATGTCTTTGCTTGGTCAGCCAATGATCTTTGCGGTGTCAACAGAGATGTCATTGAGCATTCACTCAATGTGGATCCATCTTTCAGACCAAGAAAACAAAGGCTTCGGAAAATGTCTGATGACAAAGTTGAAGGTGCTCGGAACTAAGTAAAGAGGCTTCTTAGCGCTGGAGTTATCAGAGAGGTCAAATACCTAGAGTGGCTAGCTAATACTGTTATGGTGAAGAAGGCCAATGGTAAATGGAGCATGTACATTGATTTTACAGATCTTAACAAAGCTTGTCCAAAAGATGAGTTCCCATTGCCAAGGATAGATTCTCTAGTAGATGCAGCAGCTTCGTCAGAGCTCATGAGTCTACTAGATTGTTACTCAGGCTACCACCAAATCTAGATGAAGAAGGAATATGAGCCAAAAACTAGCTTCATAACCCCCAGTGGCACATATTGCTATCTTCGGATGCCTGAGGGGCTCAAAAAAGCTGGAGGAAGCTTCAGCAGAATGACAGCCAGAGTCCTCCATTCTCAAATAGGTAGGAATGTGTTGACTTATGTTGATGATATCATAGTTAAAATCACAAAGCAAGAAAATCACATTGCTGATTTGCAAGAGACATTTGCTAATTTTAGGCAAGCTGGTTTGAAATTAAATCTAGAAAAATGTGTTTTTGGGGTAAAGAAGGGCAAGTTCCTTGGCTGTCTAGTATCAATGAAGGGAATTGAAGCTAACCCAAGCAAGATTGAAGCTATCCTTTGTATGGAACCACCGAGCACAAAGAAAGGAGCTCAACGGCTGGCAGGTAGATTAGCATCATTGAACAGATTTATATCCAGATCAGCAGAAAGAAATCTGCCTTTCTTTGAAATACTAAAGTCAGCCGAAGTCTTCCAATGGGGTCTGGCTCAGCAAAAGGCCTTCGAAGAGTTGAAGCAATATTTGATTGATTTAACAACGTTAACTCCACCTTCGCCAGGGGATCTATTGCTCTTATATGTTGCAGCCTCACATTCTGCATTAAGTGCGGCACTTGTACAGGAGAAGCTAGATGGTCAAGTCAAAAAGCAAGCTCCAGTGTACTTTGTCTCCGAAGTTTTGAGTCCGTCAAAGAAAAACTACACAAAATTGGAAAAGGTGCTATATGCTGTGTTAATGGCCTCCAGAAAGCTTCGACATTATTTTCAAGCATATCACATAATTGTTCCTTCGTCATAGCCTTTGAAGGATATTATGAGGAACAGAGAAGCTACTGGAAGGATTGGGAAATGGGCTGCAGAACTTAATGAATTCACCATTGATTATGTGCATAGATCCTCAATCCAGTCCCAAGCGTTAGTAGACTGCATCGCTGACTGGACGCCAGGGGCTCACGAAGAAGTAAACAAAGATGCCAAAGCTTAGACAGTGTTCTGCGAGCAGGAGCGGCTGCAGTCCTAGTGGCACCTTCAAGAGTCAAAACATGTTATGCAGCCAAGCTTGATTTCAGTTGTACAAATAATATTGCCGAGTACGAAGCACTTTTGTTGGGGCTTCGAAAGTTAAGAGCAATGGGAATAAGAAGGGCCATTCTGAAAACTGATTCTCAAGTTATTTGTGGCCATGTGGACAAAAGTAGCAAGGCAAGAGATCCAAAGCTTGAAATATATCTGGATACAATTTGAAGGTTGGAGGTTTCTTTCGAAGGTTTTTCTGTTAAGAATATCCCAAGAGGTGAAAATGAGCACACAAATTTACTAGCCAAATCAGCGGTTAGGGGCTCCCTCTACCTTCGGAAGTATTTTTTGAAACAATAAAGGCACCTTCGGTTGAACTCATGGAGAGAGCAGTGCTTACTATTTCTCCGGTGCACAGTGAAGATTGGAGGACTGAAATTATATCTTTCCTCCAAGGTAATTGTCTTTCAGTTGACGAAGCTTATAATAAGAGAATGGAGGCAAGAACAAGACCATATGTGATAATAGAAGGGGAGTTATACAAATGTGGAGTCTGTTCTCCACTTCTCAAGTGTTTATCCAAAACCGAAGGAATAGAGCTGATGAAGGAAATACATGCAGGTTTGTGTGGATCTCACATTGGGTCTAGGCCTTTGCTAGGGAAGGTCTTCAGACAAGGATTTTATTGGCCGAAGGCAGCTTTGGATGCAGCAGATCTGGTTCAAAAGTGTGAAAATTGTCAAAAATGTGCAAGAGACCAGAAACAACCTTCGTCGCTAACCCAGTTAATACAGCCAACCTGGCCATTGCAAAGATGAGGCCTAGATTTGTTAGGTCCACTTCCACCAGCACAAGGCAATTTAAGATATGTTGTGGTGGTTGTAGAATATTTTTCCAAGTGGATTAAAGCGAAGCCTTTGGCCACAATAACTTCGGTCACAGTCAGAAATTCTTCTGGCAAAACATTGTTTGTCGCTTCGGCGTGCCGAAGGCTATAACTATGGACAATGGAACACAGTTTGATGCCAAAGCTTTTAAGGAATTCTGTGATCAAATTGGCACGAAGATTCATTTTGCGTCAGTCAGACATCCAGAGTCAAATGGACTTGTCGAAAGAGCAAATGGTATTATAATGACATGAATAATGAAGCTAATCTTTAATTAGCCCAGAGGAAAGTGGCCAGATGAGTTGATTAAAGTGGTGTGGAGCCACAATACAACCATATCAAGATCAACAGGTTTTACGCCATTCAAATTATTATTTGGTGATGAAGCTATAACCCTAGAAGAAGCTAAAGCGGGGTCAATAAGAACAACAGCTTCGGCAGAAGACGAAGCTGATTATCACGTGGCAAAAGACACTATAGAAGGGACCAGACTTCAGGTTGTGGAAAATATCAATAAATATCAAGCCAAAACAATAAAATGGCGCGACAGAAAAGTCTGGCTGAAAAATATCAAGCCAGGACATTTGGTGCTTCGGAGAGTGGCTAATCCGGACACAGTAGGCAAACTACAGCTGAAGTGGGAAGGACCTTTTCTAGTGGTATCTTCGTCAAGACCCGGTTCTTACAGGTTGAAGGATATGGACGGCAACGACATTCCTAGATCTTGGAATGCGGATGAGCTTCGACAAAATTATGTGTAATCTGATGTAATCTTTTTTCATTTTTTCCCATGGCACCCTTTTCCTTTCCAAAGGGGGAGAAAGGTTTTTAATGGGGCCATAGCTTGTAATTTTTCTTTCTTATTCAGCTCTACGAGAGCAAAGTCCCTCAAAGCATGTAAAATGTAAAATCTGAGCATGCACCATTGAGTGCAGAGAGAGAAAAAAAACAGGGAGAAGCTCGAAAGTCGTCCCTAAGGGGATGCAGAGCACGACGAAGCTACAAAAAGTCATTCCCAAGGGAGCACAGCGTAAGTTTTCTGCTCAAAAGTCATTCCTAAGGGAATGCAGAGCCAAATACCGCTGAAATATAAGGCGAAGAAGTTCAAAAGACGTTCCTAAGGGGATGCAGAACTTACACCGAAAAGTCAACGGTGATACCACCGAAATATAAGGCGAAGAAGTTCAAAAGACGTTCATAAGGGGATGCAGAACTTACACCGAAAAATAAGCGGTGAAGCCGAAAAATAAATGGTAGAGATTTCAGTCATTCCTAAGGGAATGCAGAGTCTGGATGTGGCTTCGTATGCGTGTGTTTGGACATTCATTTGCACATTACATCACATCATACATTGCATTCATATACATTCATTTAGACATTTGTAGGATCATCATCACATCATATAGTACAGACAATTGCTTCGGCTCTAATGACAAGGCTTCGGCAAATGCAAAAGAAGCAGATTTATGCTTCGTTGTGTACGAAAAGAAGGGAAGGTGTTTTTCGCCTTCGGCTCAAAAAGAACAAGTTTCGTCCACATCAAAGCAGTTCATACATGGATGGAAAGGTAAAATATATTACAAGGTATCGACAAATTTACAGAGTAATGCTTGATTCCTAAATTACAGTATTTTCTACAAGGATTAATTCAAAATTTTCTCTAGAGTTCTTTTACAGCAACTTCATCACTTCATCATTGCCCATCAAGCTTCGGTTCATTGTTCTTCAGCTTCGTCATCCTGTACATAACAACAGTATAAGGAAAGTGCAAATTTTAAGGAGAAGGAAAAGCAACAGGTACAAGTTTATTACCGGCTTGAGGTGGCTTCGAGCTTCGTCACCAGCTAAGTTTCGCCCACCCTTTGCCCAAATTTGAGTTACAAATTTGTTCCCAATACTTCGGGCCAGGCCGGGGATATCATTCAAGTTCGCTGGTGACAGGCTGAAGTTTGGCATGTTTACAATATTTCCATACGTGCAGCCAGCCTTCATAAAAGCAACAGCTGTGCTACGAGAAGCTAGCAAAGCACAGAAGTCACCGTGTCCAGCTATGACTTCGTCAAGAGCATCAACTTCACCTTCAATATGATCAAAAGTGCCTGGCAGGTCTTCAACCGAAGGTTTAAACTTTTCAGAACTAGCTCCAACTAAGTTGAAGACCTGCTTCAGCCGCTGCACACATCGGTTGCCGAAGTCTAGACATTTATCTTGAAGCTCTTTCAATGATTTCTGTAAATTTGAACTTTTTTCAACTTTAGCCTCAAACTTCGCATCGAATTTCTGCTTTTCTTGTTCGAAGCTTTCTGTTTTTGTGAGGAGTTCTCTATTCAATCTGGCAATTTTAACTTGGGCTTCCGCCAGTAAGCCTTCCATTGATTGAAGTTCAAAATCCTTCTTCTCCAGAGCAGCTTCGTGATCTTTTATTTTGCTCTCTAAGCCTTCAATTATAACCTCATGTCTTTTATCTTCAAGGTCCTGTTGCATTCTTAAGGCTTTACTTAATAGCATGCTCTGCGGAGAAACAACCTTCGTCAGAAAACACCTTCGTTGTTAAAATCAATGAAAAGTCGAAGTAAAGTTTTTACCTTGAAATTAGAATAGAATAAACTACCGATGATATGCTGTCGTCGGTAGCGGCTGATGTCGGCCTCAAGCTTCGGGAAACCAATACTCTTCGATAGAGTACTGATAACCTTCGCTCTAGTTCGGTTTCAAAGACACCCTAAGCTTCTGTCGTCAATAACACCGAAGAGCAATGCTCCTAGTTGATAGTCGTATGATATTGCATAATCTCTTAGCTCTTCTTTCTCAGCCTTAGACAGTTTTTGACCAATTATGTTTAGAAAATTGAAATCCTTTTCCTCTGAAGTATCTTCGGCGATATCTTTCTCTTCCCAAGCACTGTGGCTAGGGCCTCTTCGGCAGCTGTAGCAGTTTCTTCTGCGGCCATATTCAAAAGCATTTTATCAATATCAGAAAATGTGCCCTCCAGATTTGTATCTTCAGCCGTTGCAGCTTCGGCTGTTGCAGCTTCGGCGGGGGCAACTTCAGTAGATGTAGCGTCTTCGGCAGCTGGTGTTTTTTATGCCGAGGCCGGTGGTGGTGTTTCTTCAATAGCTTCGATTACAGTAATCCGCTTTTTTGGCTCAGCAGACTTCTTCACTGCCGAGGGCTCCTCCTCCTTCTTCTGTAAAAGCTTTATCAGATGTGGCCCCAGTGGACTTAGCTTGATAGGCAAGGATTCAGTCATTATCTTTAAAATTTCTTCCATGTCAGCAGCAGAAGGTGTTGAAGGAGTCTCTTCCTCTATCTCAGTCGTTTTTGGCTTCGAAGCCGCAGCTTTCCTCTTCTTCGAAGCAGCTACCTTCGACTCAGGGCTCGATTTTCTCCTCTTCAGAATCTCTTCATCTTCTTTCACCATTCTAGCAGCTTGTCTGCTCACAACACTGACAATCCTTTTTCTTTTTTGCCCTTCGGCACCCTTGTTCAATCGCTCATAATCAGGACATTCAAAGTTCAGGGCATCCATCACGCGATTCAACCTTCGTTTCGGTCGGGTGCCGAAGGCTGCAGTCATCAACTGATCTTCTTTTTTAGTGTAATTCCCCAAAATTTTGTTGCACATGGTTTCTATCATTTCTAACCATTCTTGACATGGCCCTTTGAACTGCTTCTCAAATTTGAATTTATAAGGTAGTCGCACAAGTTCTTTCTTCTCCTTTGTCCCCTTTAGCTTCGACATGCTCCATTCACTCAGCGTCGGGAACACCCTATAGGCCAAATATTCTTGGACTAGATCTCTTGTGCCGATCTGCTCGGCTACCACCCGAAATTCTGCCACAGCTTGTTGGCATGGTGACCCTGGCTCCATACGGCACAGCGGCCTAGTCAGCCCGAAGCTTAAGATCAGAGGGCTCAGCACTAGCGTCTTGAGCTTCTCCCTCTTCTTCTCATCAGCCTTCACATAAAACCACTCATTCTTCCAACCAGTTGGCCACTTGGTGCGATAGCTAACTACCGGTCTTCATATCTTTGCGATAGGCGAAATTGTAACAACCAAAGTTCTCATCAAGACCATCTTCTCTGGCCTTCGTCTGATAATGAAGCTCGTGCACTCGGTAGAAGGCTTCGACATTCGGGTCTGTTCCTTGGCTTCGGAGAGCCCAGATGAAGACGCTGAGCCTAACGATAGCGTTAGGAGTCAAGATGATGAAGATAGATCTCGTAGTTTTCCAAAACTTCTCCAATCATTTCGTTCAAAGGAAACCTCAATCCCGCTCTGAAGAAGCTCCTGAAAACTACCACCTCATCTTTTTCCGGTGTCGGGGTGGTTTCTTCTCTGCGAAAACTAATCAGCTTCTCCGAAGTAGCCTAGCTTTATCATAATAGGCACATTAGCGTCAGAAACGGTAGATTTTCCAAAGTCCAAGTGACTGGGTTTGGCTGGCATGAGAGTATTATAATCTTCCTCTTCTTCATCAACAACATCTTCTTCAATGTCAGCATATTCAACTTCGGCAGCAGGTGCACCTTCCTCAGCAGCTACCTCTGTCACAACCATTCCCGATTGTTCCATCACTTCAGAGATCGGAGCAGTCTCTGTAGTTTCGGCCTCTTCGCCGTCATGGGTCACCCTAGCGGTTGAACGTACTCTAGCCATCAGGTGTTGAATTCCTTGCAGTTCCTACGAATGTTAATGATTTTTATGGTTGTGATGAAGCTCTCTCTTACGACGAAGCTAGTTCAAAATGATGCTTTGCTTGAGAGTGCGATGGGAAAGCTTCAGCTATGGTTAAATTTTTCAGCAGCACAACAGTGCAGTGACAACGAATGCTATGGTAACTTCACACCTATCCGTCTGTTTATATAGTGCTGCAGGTGTGAAGGTGAATCACCAAGTCGCCCGTACCCGCTCAACAGTCACCCGCATTCACTAAACAGTGGACCATGGTGCATGCAAGATGAATCGGCAGATCATGCATACCCATTGTATGGTAGGACCCATCCTGCGCCCGGACTATTTTAATCGTTTCTTGGCAACGAGCTCAGGGAAGGTGTTTTTTGGACCTTCGGCATTCCAAAGCCTAGGTCAATTTTTCACAGATCAAGCTCGTTACGAAAAACGATCTAGCACCGCGAAGGGGCTACTGTTGGGGGTCTGCTTCGAAGCCGAAGGTCCTGTAAGAAGAAACACCTTCAGAAGATCAGCGCGGAAATAACGCCGAAGCTACCTTACAGGGAACTTCGGCATAGCAACATACCTAAGACAAAGGGTTGCATCGACTTAAAGATGAAAAGACAGATTGACCCATGATAGTTTGTGTTATGAATGTAATCAATTGTAGAGAGTATAAATGTAATTTCACACAGGCTGTGCCCTGTGCCTATAAATAGATGAACAGTACCACGTACTGTTCACGCTGATTTGTACCCACTCGTGCATCACGCTTGTACTATCTCCTTCTGTCAAGCTGAAAGGGAAATGTGCCCTTGGGCAATTTCTATTATGTTTTGGTGATTAAGTGCCCAACACATTTAATTAAGTTCTTATGTGCTAAATGAAGAGAAAAGTGCAAATCAAGATATGAGGTATGTTTCTAGACTTAGTACATTGTTTTGAGTACTAATATATTTTGTCTAAGTGCTAGAAACAGGAAAAGAAATAATTGCAAAAGACTTGGCTGTGTGCAGCCAAAGTCCAGCTCGGCCTGGCACACCGAACTGTCCGGTGGTGCACCGGACAGTGTCCGGTGCGCCAGGCTAGTCCGCTTGAATAGGCCGCTCTCGAGACTCGACGGCGGCGTATGGCTATAATTCACCGGACTGTCCGGTGGTGCACCGGACTGTCCGATGAGTCATCTGCGGCGAACTCGTCGCTCTCGGGAAGAGGATCAGCGGCGTACGGCTAAAATTCACCGGACTGTCCGGTGGTGCACCAGACTGTCCGGTGAGCCAACGGCCGTCTACGCCAACGGTCGGCCGCACAATCTTCGCACGACGCGTGGCAGCTCCAACGGTCGGCGGGGGGCACCGGACTGTCCGGTGTGCACCAAACAATGTCCGGTGCGCCAACCGGCCCGGAGCTGCAACGGTTGTCTGTGCTAGAAAAGGAAGGAGATCAGCACCGGACTGTCTACAGTGACTGTTCGGTGGCGCACTGGACTGTCCGGTGTGCCACTCGACAGAAGGCAAGGATGGCCTTCCTTGTTGACCTTCAACGGCTCCTAGCTGCCTTGGGGGTATAAAAGGGACCCCTAGGCGCATGGAGGAGCTACACAAGCATTCACTAAAGCATCCTAAGTCATCCAGACTTCGTTCCCGCGCATTCGTTTTGTTGTGTTTGAGATTTGAGCTCTATTCGAGTCAAGGACTCTTTGTGTTGTCATTTGAGCTCAAGTCTTCTCTTGTATGTGTGGGTGTGATGCGATTTGTGTCTTGTGTGTGTTGCTCATCCCAACCTTACTCTGTGCTTTCTTTGCGATCATCCACTACTAGAGATATGCTTATTTAAGACGCACATTTTAAGACAGATATCAATGTATTTTGTAGAAGCGTCTTTTATCATATGGTGATGAGTAAGATAAGATGGTTTATTGGAGATCCGTCTTTAATAAAGAAGTGTCTTAAGACAGTTACATCGTAAGAAATGTCTCTTATTGATTTAAGATGGATTGTTATTGAAAACCACCTCAAATGAATATACCTTTTGAGTCATTAAGATTGCAAGAATTGTCTTAGATTTTGGTTAGTATATTAGACACTTATGTATATGAAACCATCTCAAATAAAGATATTATTAGTCGTCTAGACTATATGGATTATTTTAAATGTTAGTGAGTATACTAGACACTTCTAAATATGAAACCATCCTCGTATCATATTTCATAAAGACGTATTGTGAAAAATGTACTAAATAGTAAATTCAACTTAGTTTCATGATATATATAAAATGTAAAACTTATCTCTGCAACTTGATACAAACGGTAAAATAGACCCACATGCGATTCGATCATTAATGTCACACAACATATATTTTGCTTTAATTCCTATCATTCACGCATCAAGGGGTTTAGTAAACTATAACTATCCTATGTTGAATATATCAGTACTTTTACATTTACATTGTCAGACTTTAAAAACTCGGTAACTTCAAACTGTCTCCCACAGATAGTGTAAAATAGAGGACATGAGACTGTTGATAATATTGTTTGACATTGTGTCTAAAGTGAATTTGAAATAGATGATGAGATATGAGATCGGTTGGAGATAATCTCAAATATTTGGACTCAAAAAAGGAAACTCAACATCTAAATTGCAGTCATCACCTGAACCCTAACCAGATTCGGCCTCGCGGTCCCCCAACCCAAACCCTTGGAATATCGCCGCCTCTGCCTCCTTCTGTTCCGCCACCGCTACCACAACGAGGATGGCGACAAGCATGGGCCCCTCCACCGCCTATGCCTCGCTGCGTGTGGCCTCTGCGCCGCCCCAATGTCGTCCCCTCCATCCTCCCCCTCGCCCCCTGACGCGCCACCGTCGCGGCAGGCTCGGCCTCCTCTAGAAGCTCCCCTCCACCCGTACGTGCGCCGTCCTGCTCGGCACCGATGGACACGGCCCCGCCTCTGGAGCCCCATCTCTCTCGTGCCCCGTCACAATCGCCCCACCCTCACTGTCCAGGAGGCAGGTATGGCATGCATCTGCGTTGAGCTTCATCTAGGCGCCGCTCACCACCCTGCTCGAGTACTCTAACATCCTCTACCTCATTCTAGGTGGAGGAGCCCAATAGCCAGTGACCGGCGATGGGCTAAGCTAGGTGTCGATCCGGATTGTGGCGCTCAATGAGGTGGCGATGTCGTCTGAGAGGGCCGATGAGGTGATCTTCGAGGAGGAGGAAGATGATGGATAGGCAACGTGCCCTGAGGAGCCCTCACCTGTCGTTGGCGGCAGGGAATCCTCATCGGTGTACTGACGGTACGACATACAACAGGTATGTACTGTCTTTGAGTGTGCTTCTGTTTACAGGTAGTTTTGTCAGTTCACAGTACCATGCTCCACTCTGATGAAAATTGTATTACTCTTCTTTAAAATATGGTGTTTGCTTTGCTCAAGACCATATCCTAGAAGTACACATTTGCTTATGCTTTAGAAAATCGATCAGTGCTTCATGTATTTGATTGTGCTGGTACTTGGCATAAAAGGATAGTGCTATTTGGAAGCTAATCTCAAAGGAGTATCAAAAAACAAGTGATTAAACAGCAAAAACAATATAGTAATATAAGCACAACCTGGCATTCCTCTTTCATAGAAGTTCTTATTTTCATGTGTAAGTTTTGTATCATTGTCGTGCGTTATAAACCATGCTTTTCCAAACTCAGTCCTATGGCTTTCTGAGAACTATCATGTCCTTGAATTGTTGATCAGAGAGGGTAGCTTGACAGTACCAATGTCTTATCACCGTTAAACTATTGTTATATAGAATACAAAGAACAATTTTCTTCTACATTATGTACAACTAACTACTTTCTTTAGATACTACTAACGCATATAGTTTGAATTATTTATTCCACTATTATGGTCTCTTTTTTTGTAGAAAACTGGTAGAGATGAGAAAGAAGTCCCTAAAGCTATTGAGTATGTGCATGAATTGCTAGACAAAGAAGTAGCCGCAGAAATGAGTCCGACAGACATATTGGTTTCTGGGATGAGCCAAGGAGGTAAATCACTGAGCTTAATTTGCGTTTAGTATTCAAGGTCATAAGATGATAACAATACAACTTGTGTCCCCATTTTTACAGGTGCTCTGGCGAAAGCGAGTGTTCTACTCTACCCAAAAACTTTAGGTAGTTGTGCTGTCTTTAGTGTTTCAGTTCCTCTAAGTAAATCATTCGCTCAAAAGGTGTCATCTGAAGCTAGAAAGGTGATAACCCAAAGATATATGTGCTTATGTTTAGAACTTGTTCTTCTTACTCTTATATAACCTAAGTATGAACTCTTATTTTAGACCGGTATTATGGTTTCATAATGGATTAATTCATTTCGAAATCATGCATATTGTGTCCTTAACAGTCTTACTGTTTTCATTCAAATGCAAAATAAAAAAGGAAAGAAAGAAAATATAACTTGACGAGTCTTCCTAGCTATATCGTTTGCTTCCACACCTTTAGTTTTTTGTTGACTAATAACAGTGAACTTTCTTGTAGGCAGTTGAGCTGAAGGCTTTCAGTAAGTGTGATAACACATCTGATGCTCTATCTACGACAACCCTTATTGTTGATAGCAAACCTTTGATGGCTCGCGCTAGGTTCTATCTCTTCATCCATACAGTTTTATATCATCGTATTTAATGCCTATAGTACTCTATAAAACCTCTATTGAGACTATCCTTGAAGCTGGGCAAACATCGAACTGTCAATAGTCAATCCAGTTTGTCTAGTCATTCTCACACGTTATAAAATACAAATATGGCCATCCACTCATCTTTCTCCAAATCAAAAGTAATTTGAGCTTTTCTAACACATACTATATATAGAACAATTTGAATTAGGTCGTGTTAGAGTCTGGAGTCCAAACAAACGCCTCAATTTGTCCATACACAAAATTTGGCTCGGCTTCCATCAATGTCCATAAATTAGATTTGCTCTATTTTTTATATTGACATGGAGAATTGCATAAAGCTGCTGTCAGTTAGGGACTTATGGTGTTTTAATCAGCAATAGAAAGTAGGTAATTTTAGTCTTAGTCTGACTTGAGATCAACAAAATTGTGTATTGGTTTCATCCAACCTAAGTTTCCTCTACAAAACACAGTAGTTGAGCATCATTCTATTTTTACTGCTTCCTTCAGTATGTGGTTAAATTCAGCGAGATTATATTCCCTACCGATTTCATTGTTGGTGCTGCTGATCTAAGTTGGATCTTGAAATACTGGCGCATATTTAATACTACTAGGAGGTTACTCGTGTTTATAATGCTTATCATCATTTTTTTGTGATTATTGCAAGTCATAGCGTTAGCCCAAGATATTTTGACAATTGCAAAGCAAACCGAGAGTGCCTAGAATGTTGTAGGTCTATCACCACTAGGTTATTCAGCTAGAGTCCAGTCTGAGGTAGCTTTATTCTTCGGTACTCGTTAGATGGGTTCTTTTCTTAGCTGGAATACTGAATAAGTGATAAATACATGGCAATTGTTCCATTGATAAAAGGGATCGTCCTGACTAATTACAACTTACATTGCTTATATTAAGACATAATGGCTTGCTTTCCTACTCTACTCTGACAGTCTTGTGGCAGGGAGTGGATGATCTTTCACATTCCCATAGGTTTGTCGTTGGTACTAGAGTTCAAGCTGGGTGGAGTGAAGATGGAGAATGTGTGAGCTTCTCTTTGATATACCTATCATTGTTTGTGTCTAGATAATATTATCTTTAATGTTTTTCACTTCATTTCATTACAACATGTTTGATTGGCTAAAATGCTAGGTATAAAGCAACAGTTGGAGCTATAGCACAAAATGGATACTATGTAGCCTATGATGGCTGGGGAAACAGGGAAGAGGTATGCTCCTTTTTTCTATGAGTAATAGTTTTTCTTTTAAAAGTAGAGTTGGTATATTCATACATGAGCATGGAGAAGACAATTACTTCAGGCACACAATACAGAATTTTTTCTCATATCATGTGATGGACCTGCAAATTCAGTGTGCGGCAGTGCGTGGGCGCGCAGGCGAGCGAATGCATGGTGCTGCAGGAGTTGAAGTTGCAGTCCTTCATCAGATAGATTTCTTGCACAGTGAGAGATCTGCAGCATGCTGGTGGATTTCAGAGAGACCGGAGAAAGCTTCATGTCGCTTCTAGACGAATGATGGAATGAGCAGCGAAGGTACCTATCTTTTGCCTGCTCCATTTTATTTTTGGGCTCAAATAAATGCACATAGTATTTTGCTATTTTATTTATTTCTAGACATGATTGTGTGGCCTGCTGAACTTGACAGAATGAGCAGCAGATGTGTTAGAACTTGTAGGTTATATGTTCAGGGTTGGATGGTGAAACCATTAGGGCGATATAGCTCGACTTTGAAGTCGCGAGGTAGAGTGACGTGGCTGACCCTACCTTGGATTGGGAGTTTGGGACAGAAGGCCTTTGTCGTCGTTGGAGATGCAAAACACAAACATTTTGCAATGCACATATTTAAGTTTGGCACACTTCTATGGCTACTAAGATAGTGTTTGTTGATGTAGTTAGTTATAGTATTGTTTTTGTAAAATACAAATTAACTGTGAATAGCCAACCTTTCTTAAAACATGTAGTTGTTGCCATAGCTTTGTATGGTTGTGCCCCTTTTTTTTGTCATACATCCGGTGCTTTCGTTTAAAAGGTAGTTTTGTCAGTTCACATTACCCTGCAACTTGTTAATTACTATATCTGTTGAAAGGAGTTGTCTATTATCTGCAACTTCACACAGCAGGTCAATACAGACAAGACAAAAAAAAACTAAACAAAGCATTGGCAATGGTGACCTACCACAAAAATATATTCTTAACAGACAATAAGATTATTTCAGGCTCTGTTCATCCTACTAACATTTTATTTAGACATATACCGCTACGCTTGTAATTACTACTAGTTTCCTTGTACTGATGGCAAGTTGCTGAAGTCTTATGCTATTATTATCTGTATCGATGTGTTACTGCAACACTATGAAATATGGTATGCATCGTTGAGCTAATCAAGTTGCCTGTGGAGGCAATCGTTTTAGTTGTCTTGAATGTTGTTCGTCTTGTTTTGAAATTGGTGACACAGGAGTCTTCAGTCTATTCCGTTTCAGTTTGTCCTGCTGATAGTGGAGTGCAATTGTGAATTGTGATAAGTAGGCTGAGCAAATTGTACTGCTAGTGTAGTTTGTTTTGTTTGATTTGTGTGGGCACACTTGAAATTGGCGTGAGTCTAGTAACATAAGTTGTGTCATTTTGCTCAGAAGCCTTACATATGAGTTCTTTCTGGTTCATCTGATGTCCACACTGAGTTTATCTGATGTCCACACTCTGAGTTTATCTGATGTCCACACACTGAGTTTTGGCAATTAATTTGCCTGTTTAGAAGCAGAGTTCTAGAACCTGAACTGTCTGTCTGAAGCAGAGCTCTAGAACCTGAACTGTCTGTCTGATTGGTTGCTGCTTACTTTGTGCTGCACTGAAATTGGTAGTGGTGTCTGTCTAGCCCATTGGAAGTTTTCTTCTCATCTCTGTTTCGTTACTGCACAGGGGAACTTGGTACAACCATCCATGGTATCAGAATATGACCTAGGAGGAGAAGGGGACCTGTTCAAAGCTCCAGAAGCCATCATCGAGGAACCGCTGCTCCTGAACTGTCTGTCTGATTCTGTTCATTTGTTGTTGTGTAGGCTGGGCTTGTGCCAAGCTTGAATCCTCTTGTGAAGGAGTTTCTCAATGCTGCTGATGACAAGCGGAAGGAAGTCCTCTCTAAAATAGAAGAGGATGTTGCTAAGCTCAGCGGTTCTGCAGCCAAGTACTTTCTTCCACCTTCCCCTACACTATGTTTGCAAGCTACTCGATTGATTTAACATTCTGCTAGAAAATTTCATTCCATTTTGTTGGTAGATCTCGCGTCTAGAATTGCCGCTAGATGGGGGAGGTGAGCGGCTCCTGGTCTCTTCGATCCAATGTAATGGCCGGGTTTGTTTCGAGTTCGAGATTGTTAGCTAGTTCTCAGATCCGTCATGGGGCCCTCTACGTTTTCCATTTCTGGTGATGAGCATGTGGTTTGTTCCGTTTGGGTTTAATGGGGTTTAGACCTGTAACTTCATCCATTTTTAGCTTCCACCTACCTGGATCTTAGTAAATTCGAGGACTCACTGCACATGTCCCTATCATACTACTCTTGTTGAATTAAAAGGACCTTGTAGTCTAGTGGCAGCTCTGATTTCATTTCCATTTACTGTGCTGTACCTGCACACCAAAACTCTACATATTACTGCAAGTTCAATCTTCTAATCCTTATGGAATTTCAATCTTGTTCTGACCCTGCCTATACTGCAGCTAAGAAGCTACAAGTGAATGCCGAGGAGAGCAACGATGACTTGGCTAACCCACCGAAGGTAGAGGAGAAGCTTGGTGCTGTCCCTCATGGCCTGTCCATCGACTCTGAGGTTGCCCAGAGGTGCGCATAGCCTTCTGCCAATCAGTGCTGGTTGTTACTGTCTTGTCATATTATCGATACTTTTATGAACAATATGATTTTGTTGCGTGCAGGGAAGCCGAGTCTATCTCTAGGAAGACTCTCAGGAGCTCAGCCGAGAAGTTTGAGTTCCAAGCTGAGGTTTCCAGACTCATGGACATCATCATCAACTCACTCTACAGCAACAAGGATATCTTCCTGAGGGAGCTCATATCTAATGCCTCTGATGTATGTATTACATACTGACCCCTGTGTTTGTTCTGCATTGTGGATGCTCGAAATTAACTGGGTGTTCTGCATGTCTGTAGGCGTTGGATAAGATTAGGTTCCTTTCCCTTACTGATAAGGAAGTTCTGGGTGAAGGGGACACTGCAAAGCTTGAGATTCAGGTAGATTTCAATGTTGAGAGCTGTTTTTTTTCTGTTGGGCAACGCTTTAGAATTAGACCTCAAGGCATCTGGTCTATGCTTATGCAGATTAAGTTGGACAAAGAGAAGAAAATCCTCTCCATTCGGGATAGGGGTATTGGTATGACCAAGGAAGATCTTATTAAGAACCTTGGAACGATTGCTAAATCTGGCACTTCAGGTACTTCAGGTACTGCCTTTTCATCTTTCCAGCTGATTACTGCACTCATAATATTTGTTTATGAGTGCAGGAACATGAGCTGCTCGAGTCTCTTATCGAAGCTGATACGGTGAGTTCTCTGTGATGATTGGTCTTAGTATTGTACTAGGTTTCAGTGTGTCTGCTCAGAGTCTTAGCCCGTTTAATCCATAGTTTGTCTGTTTTCCACCAGGGACTGTATAGGATGTTCTCTAACCAATGGCCAGGCCAATGCTCGTTGTGGTTTGAAACCTTTGTTCGATATATAGTCTGAACTCTGAATTGATGCAGAGAAGGCAGGAAAGAGCTAAAAAGATGGAAGAAAAGAAAGTGTATCTGCAACTGTACGAAGCAATGGAGGCGCTGGTCAAGATCGATCTGGAGACCAACAAGATCATGGACTTCATCAAGTTTGACGTCGGCAACGTGGTCATGGTGACTGGCGGGAGGAACACCGGGCGTGTAGGAGTCATCAAGAACAGGGAGAAGCACAAGGGCAGCTTTGAGACCATCCACGTGCTGCTTGGAGCTTTTTGCTATGTCTAGTTTTCTCTTATTTGTTGTACAGGAAAACATAGAATAGAATTCAAATTTGGTGGTCGCAAAAGTGTGGAGACTTTAATTCATATAAAGTTAGGCTTAACATTAGTGCAAACATTTGTATTTTAGTTTAGATTTAGAGTACACTTATGTATGCGTTGTTTGACAATGTTTATTTATGATATATTGAATGATACTTATTTATATTATATTAATTATAATATTGTTCAATATATGTGTATGTATATTTCTCTTTCAAATTATTATAACATGATATCTGAAAAAATGATTGTAAATTGAAGAATGTATCGCCGTGTAAGTCATTTCGTTTAAATCTTAATAAGACGGTTACCAAAATGTCTAATATCAGTCTCCTAAATAAGACGGTTTCTAAAACGTCCATTATTACTCACCTAAATAAGATGGTTTTCATATTGTAATCGTCTATTATTGTAGGATATTCGAGACGGTTTGATAAATACTTTATGACTTTTAATGTTTGTATTCTCTACGATTCTTTAGAAGTAGTGTCTTAAAAAAACCTAATTCAAGACGGTTTATCGGACGAAATGACTTAAACAAATACCTTTTTCAGACGGTTTATCGGACAAAATGACTTAAACAAATACCTTTTTCAGACGGTTATAAATTAAAAATTGTCTTATATAATATCTTTTAAGACGGTTTATAACCATCTTAAATGTGGGACATCTTTTGCGACTCCATCAAAATTGGACACTTTATAAGCGTCTTAATAACTGAAAATTAACCGTCTCATATAGCATGATCTGTAGTAGTGATCATTGTAAGGGCGAGAGGCTCCAACTTGTGGAGATTCCTCGCAAACGGGAAAAGGATATAAGGAAGAAAAGCCATGGTATTCAAGTTGATCATTGGATCACTTGAAAGGGGTTGAGTGCAACCCTCGTCCATTGGGACGCCACAACGTGGAAGTAGGCAAGTGTTACTTGGCCGAACCACGGGATAAAATCACGTGTCCCTTGTGATTGCTCTCTCTTTGATTGTCTGTGTTCCCAAGAGCTCGTCTCAAGCTACTTAGCCATTCTAAGTTTCATAACTAAGTTTTGTGGCTATTAGTGTTGAATTTTACAGGATCACCTATTCACCCCCCCTCTAGGTGCTCTCAATTGGTATCAGAGCCGTTCTCTTCACGTAAGGGACTAATCGCCCGAAGAGATGGATCCTAAGGGAAAGGGGATGGTGGTCAACGACAAAGAGGAGTCCATCTTCAACGAGCCAAGAGATGACAAGCCCACTGAATCTGGCTCGAGTCATAAGAAGAAGGACGGGAAGAAGAAGAGGCGCATCATGAAAATCATTTACTATGACAGCGACACCTCCTCTTCTTCACCAAGAGACGACAATGACGATGACCCGTCTAAAAAGAAACCGATTAATCAAAACTTTTCATTTGATTATTCTCGTATCCATTCAATTCTAATGCTCATTTACTATCAATTCCACTTGGGAAACCTCCGCACTTTGATGGAGAATACTACTCATTTTGGAGTCACAAAATGCGTAGTCACCTATTTTCTCTCCATCCTAGTATTTGGGAGATTGTTGAAAACGGAATGCATTTCGATAATACTGACAACCCTGTTTTCATAAATGAGCAAATTCATAAGAATGCACAAGCTACCACTGTTTTACTAGCATCTTTGTGCAGGGATGAGTACAACAAGGTGAGCGGCTTGGACAACGCCAAGCAAATCTGGGATACCCTCAAGATATCACATGAGGGAAACGACGCC
Organism: Zea luxurians; assembly: GCA_029449295.1. Taxonomy (NCBI): domain Eukaryota; kingdom Viridiplantae; phylum Streptophyta; class Magnoliopsida; order Poales; family Poaceae; genus Zea; species Zea luxurians. The sequence goes on along the minus strand of JAOPSE010000008.1, from coordinate 85,675,707 downwards.
ACCATGATCACCAAAATGGAGTTGGTGGAAGGCGAGCTAGGAAGATTTGCGATGATCAGGGGAGAAGAGCCAACGCAAACCTACAACAGGCTCAAGACCCTGGTCAACAAAATTAGAAGCTATGGAAGCACAAGATGGATGGACCACGATGTCGTCCGGCTTATGCTAAGGTCATTCATGGTAATTGACCCCCATCTTGTAAACCTCATTCGTGAAAATCCCAGGTACACCAAAATGACGCCCGAGGAGATACTCGGAAAATTCGTGAGCGGGCGTATGATGGTAAAGGAAGCGCGACACGTGGATGATGCCCTTAATGGCCCTCTACCCATCTACGAGCCTCAACCCGTTGCTCTCAAAGCAACAAGCAACAGGGAGGCGCTACCAAGCAAGGTGGCACAAGTTGAGGCTGCTGGGCTAAATGAAGATGAGATGGCCCTAATCATCAAGCGCTTTAAGACCGCACTAAAAGGATGCAAGGAGTACCCCAACAAGAACAAAGCAAGGGGAAAGCGCTCCTGTTTTAAATGCGGTAAGACTGGTCATTTTATAGCACAATGCCCCGATAATGATAATGACCAGGAACAAGAAAAGCATGGGAAGAGGGAGAAGAAGAAGGCTTACAAGAAGGCGAAGGGCGAGGCACACCTTGGCAAAGAATGGGATTCAGACTGCTCTTCATCCGACTCCGATGATGAAGGACTGGCAGCCTCGGCCTTCAACAAATCTTTGCTCTTCCCCAACGAACGCCACACTTGCCTCATGGCCAAGGAGAAGAAGGTGAGTGTTCGAGATTCCCCTAAGTACTCTACTTCTAGTGATGAGGATTCCTCCGATGATGAAGTAGATTACTCTAGTCTATTTAAAGGATTAGATAGAGCCAAAGTAGAAAAGATTAATGAACTAATTCATGCTTTAAATGAAAAGGATAGACTTTTAGAAAAGCAAGAGGATATTTTGTATGAAGAGCATGATAAATTTGTTAGCGTTCAAAAATCTCTTGCTCTAGAAATTAAGAGAAATGAAATGCTATCCTCTAAATTGTCTGTGTGCCATGAATCAATCTCTAGTTTAAAGATTTTGAATGATGATTTAAATGCTAAGCTAGAGGAAGCTAATACTACTAGATCTTGTGTAGAACATGTAGTTATTTGCAATAGATGCAAGGATTTTGATATTGATGCTTGTGATGATCATCTTGCGTCCATTTCTAAAGTAAATGATGAGGTGGCAAGTCTTAATACTCAACTTAAGACTTGCAAGTTTGATTTTGATAAATTAAAGTTTGCTAGGGATGCCTACACAATTGGTAGACAGCCCTCAATTAAGGATGGGCTTGGTTTTCGAAAGGAAGCCAAGAACTTAACAAGCCAAAAGGCTCCCATTCTTGCCAAGGAGAAAGGGAAGGCCCCTATGGCTAGTAGTATTCAAAAGAATCATGCTTTTATGTATAATAGGAAAATTGCTAGTCATTCCAATTATGATAGGAGTTATGATCATGATGCTTTTGATTCACATGCAATGTTTGCCTCGAGTTCTACTTTTGTCCACGGTAGAAGTAGGCCTAGGAGAAACCATGTTGTGCATCATGTGCCTAGGAAAGTGTGTAATGAATCCACTACTATTTACCATGCTTGCAATACTTCATTTGCGCTTTTATGTAAGAATGCAAAAGTAGTGGCTAGGAAATTGGGATCCAAACGCAAGGGAGACAAGACTTGTATTTGGGTTCCAAAGGCTATTGTGACTAACCTTGTAGGACCCAACAAGAGTTGGGTACCTAAAACCCAAGTGTAAATTGCCTTGCACGTTTATGCATCCGGGGGCTCAAGCTGAATTATCGACAGCGGATGCACAAACCACATGACGGGGGAGAAGAAGATGTTCACCTCCTACGTCAAGAACAAGGATTCCCAGGATACGATTATTTTTGGAGATGGGAACCAAGGCAAGGTCAAAGGCTTGGGCAAGATAGCCATTTCATCAGAGCATTCTATATCCAATGTGTTCTTAGTTGAATCGCTCGGGTACAACTTATTGTCTATGAGTCAATTATGTAACATGGGTTATAATTGTCTATTTACCAATATTGATGTTTCTGTCTTTAGAAGGAGTGATGGTTCATTAGCATTTAAGGGTGTATTAGACGGCAAACTCTACTTAGTTGATTTTTCGAAAGAGGAGGCCGATCTAGATGCATGCTTAATAGCTAAGACTAGCATGGGCTGGCTGTGGCATCATTGTCTAGCACATGTTGGGATGAAGAACCTTCATAAGCTTCTAAAGGGAGAACATGTGTTAGGACTAACCAATGTATGTTTCGAAAAAGATAGACTTTGTGCGGCTTGTCAAGCAGGGAAACAGGTGGGAAGCACTCATCACAACAATAATGTGATGACAACATCAAGACAACTGGAGCTTCTTCACATGGACCTCTTCGGACCCGTCGCCTATCTTAGCATCGGGGGAAGTAAGTATGGTCTAGTAATTGTTGATGATTTTTCCCACTTCACTTGGGTGTTCTTTTTGCAAGATAAATCAGAAACCCAAGGGACCCTAAAGCGCTTTCTAAGGAGGGCTCAAAACGAATTTGAGCTCAAGGTGAAAAAGATAAGAAGCGACAATGGGTCCAAGTTTAAGAATCTGCAAGTGGAGGAGTATCTTGAGGAGGAAGGCGTCAAGCACGAGTTCTCCGCTCCCTACACACCATAGCAAAATGGTGTGGTAGAGAGGAAGAACAGGACGCTTATCGACATGGCAAGGACGATGCTTGGAGAGTTCAAGACACCCGAGCGGTTTTGGTCGGAAGCTGTGAACACATCCTGCCACGCCATAAACCGGCTATATCTGCATCGCCTCCTCAAGAAGACCTCCTACGAACTTCTTACCGGTAACAAACCCAACGTCTCATACTTTCGTGTATTTGGGAGCAAATGTTACATTCTAGTGAAGAAAGGTAGAAATTCTAAATTTGCTCCCAAGGCAGTAGAATGGTTTTTACTAGGGTATGACTCAAATACAAGGGCGTATAGAGTCTTCAACAAATCATCGGGTTTGGTTGAAGTCTCTAGCGACGTTGTATTTGATGAGACTAATGGCTCTCCAAGAGAGCAAGTTGATCTTGTTGATGTAGATGAAGATGATGTTCCAACGACCACAATACGCACGATGGCGATAGGTGATGTGCGACCACATGAACAACAAGAGCAAGATCAGCCTTCTTCCTCAACAATGGTGTATCCCCCAAATCAAGATGATGGACAGGTTCCTCAAGAAGAAGCACGTGATCAAGGGGGAGTACAAGAAGAACAAGTTATGGAGGAAGAAGCACCACTGGCCCCTCCAACTCAAGTCCGAGCAACGATACAAAGAAATGATCCCGTCGATCAGATTCTGGGTGACATAAGCAAGGGAGTAACAACTCGCTCACGTTTAGCTAATTTTTGTGAGCATTACTCGTTTGTCTCTTCTATTTAGCCTTTCAGGGTAGAAGAGGCCTTGCAGGATCTGGACTGGTGTTGGCCATGCAGGAAGAGCTCAACAACTTCAAGAGGAATGAAGTTTGGAGCCTAGTGCCACGTCCCAAGCAAAATGTTGTGGGAACCAAGTGGGTGTTCCGTAACAAGCAAGACGAGCACGGGGTGGTGACAAGAAACAAGGCTCGACTTGTGGCAAAAGGTTATGCCCAAGTTGCAGGTTTGGATTTCGAGGAGACTTTTGCTCCTGTGGCTAGGTGAGAGCACCTAGAGGGGGGTGAATAGGTGATCCTGTAAAATTCAACAATTAATAGCCATAAAACTTGGTTAAATGTTAGTATGGCTAAGTAGCGAGCTCTTGCGAACACACAAGTATCATAGAAAAACAATCACAAAAGACACGCGAGTTTATCCCATGGTTCGGCAAGTATAACACTTGCCTACCTCCACGTTGTGGCGTCCCAATGGATGAGGGTTGCACTCAACCCCTTTCAAGTGATCCAATGATCAACTTGAATACCACGGTGTTCTTCTTTGCTTATCTCTTTTCCCGTTTGCGAGGGATCTCCACAAGTTGGAGTCTCTCGCCCTTACAACAAAGATCAAAGTGAAACCACTAGAGTAAGGATGGGAAGCAACACACACAAATCCGCAGCAATACACACGCACACAAGCCAAGACTTGAGCTCAAAATGAAGCACAACGAGTTCACTACAAGAACAGAGCTCAAATCACTAACATGGTCGATCAAGTGCGTGGAGACGGAGTGTGGAAGACTTAGAATGCTCAAAGTATGCTTAGGTGACTCCTCCATGCGCCTAGGGGTCCCTTTTATAGCCCCAAGACAGCTAGGAGCCGTTGGAGGCATTCTTGGAAGGCTAATCTTGCCTTCTGTCGGGTGGCGCACCGGACAGTCCGGTTCGCCACCGGACAGTCCCTGTAGCTGTCTGGTGCGCGATCTCCTTCCTTTTGTGGCGCATCCGACCATTGCAGATTCGTGGCAGTTGGCACACCGGACACTGTCCGGTGCAAACCGGACAGTCCGGTGCCCCCTGCCGACCGTTGGCGTGCCCACGCGTCGCGCGCGGATTGCGCGGCCGACCGTTGGCGCAGTCGACCATTGGCTCACCGGACAGTCTGGTGACCCACCGGACAGTCCGGTGAATTATAGTCGTACGCCGTTGAACATTTCCTGAGAGCGACGACTTCACCGCGGACGACTCACCGGACAGTCCGGTGAATTATAGCCGTACGCCACCGTCGAGTCCCGAGAGTGGCCTGTTCACCGAGACTGGTTTGGCGCACCAGACACTCACCACCGGACACTGTCCGGTGCACCATCAGACACTGTTCGGTGCACCACCGGACAGTCCGGTGCACCTAGACCGAGCTGCAGTTGGTTGTACACAGCTAACTCTTTTCCAAACCAATTTCTCCTGTTTCTAGCACTTAGATACAATACATTAGTACTCAAATCAATGTACTAAGTCTAGAAACATACCTTGTAATATGATTTGCACTTCTTCACTCTTTGGCACAAATTAGCACTTAGAGAAAATGTGTTGGACACTTAATCACCAAAACACTTTAGAAATGGCCCAAGGGCACATTTCCCTTTCAATCTCCTGCTTTTTGGTGATTTATGCCAACACATCAAAAAGCAACCAAAAGAAGTGCAACATCAATGCAATTGAGAACAAGAATTGTTTTTGATTCAAATTTGGCATATTTGGATCATTCTTTGCCACCACTTGGTTTGTTTTGCAAATCAAATTCAATTTCCTATCTCTAAGTCAAACACACTTGTTGAGGCATAAAAAGAGGTATTCCAAGAGAAATTAATCAAAGATCCAAAAACTCCCCCTTTTCCCATAATCAACCATTCTCCCCACAAGAGACCAACTTTTGACAATAAGAGACAATAAGAGTATTTTGACAAATCAAAAAGTTCTAACTCTACTCTTTTTGAAATTTCATAAGTGGTAGCTGATCCATTTGCTTTGGCCTTAATTTCTCCCCCTTTGGCATTAAGCACCAAAACGGGATCATTCTAGGCCCTTTTAACCCCATTGCCTCACCAAAATTGTCAATTAAGAGCAAAAAGGCAATAAGAGCATAGATATAAACTTGGAGTTAATACCGGAGTGCAGTGGAAGTCTTTGCATGGTCCAAGTTCACATTTCCCTTTCAATTCACCTTTGAGACTAAATCAAGAACTCAAACATAAAGGTTAGTCTCAAAGGGTCAAGTTGTAGCATGCCTCCCCCTAAATAAGTGCATCACTTGCAAATGGACTTGTCAGGTCCGGGGATCATGTTTACAACTTGAGCACCACAAATGAACAAAATAGATTGAAATGCATAAATTTACATGATCAAAGGCATAAAACACATGTATGTTATAGATCAATCCAACTTACGCGATTCTAAGACATTTAGCTCAGTACGCAACCTGCAAAACCTTTTCTCATCTAAAGGCTTGGTGAAGATATCGACTAGCTGGTTCTCGGTGTTAATGTGGTACACCTCGATATCCCCCTTTTGCTGGTGGTCTCTCAGGAAGTGATGCCGGATGTCTATGTGCTTAGTGCGACTGTGTTCAACAGGATTATCCGCCATGCGGATTGCACTCTCATTGTCACATAGGAGTGGGACTTTGCTCAGATTGTAGCCAAAGTCCCGGAGGGTTTGCCTCATCCAAAGTAGTTGCGCGCAACACTATCCTGCGGCAACATACTCGGCCTCAGCGGTGGATAGGGCAACGGAAGTTTGTTTCTTTGAACTCCAAGACACCAGGGACCTTCCTAGGAATTGGCACGTCCCTGATGTACTCTTCCTATCAACCTTGCACCCGACATAATCGGAGTCTGAATATCCAATTAAGTCAAAGGTAGACCCCTTTGGATACCAGATCCCGAAGCAAGGCGTAGCAACTAAATATCTAAGAATCCGCTTAACGGCCACAAGGTGACATTCCCTTGGGTTGGATTGATATCTAGCACACATGCATACGCTTAGCATAATATCCGGTCTACTAGCACATAAGTAAAGCAAGGAACCTATCATAGACCAGTATGCCTTTTGATCAACGAACTTACCTCCTTTGTTGAGGTCGACATGTCTGTCGGTTCCCATTGGTGTCTTTGCGGGCTTAGCATCCTTCATCCCAAACCGCTTGAGAAGGTCTTGCGTGTACTTCATTTGGGAGATGAAGATGCCGTCCTTGAGTTGCTTCACTTGGAACCCAAGGAAGTAGTTCAACTCGCCCATCATCGACATCTCAAATTTCTATGTCATCACCCTGCTAAACTCCTCACAAGACTTTTGGTTAGTAGAACCAAATATTATGTCATCGACATAAATTTGGCACACAAATAGGTCACCATCATAAGTCTTAGTGAAAAGAGTTGGATCGGCTTTCCCAACCTTGAAAGCATTAGCAATTAGGAAATCTCTAAGGCATTCATACCATGCTCTTGGAGCTTGCTTAAGTCCATAGAGTGCCTTAGAGAGCTTACACACATGGTTGGGGTACCGTTCATCCTCAAAGCTAGGGGGTTGCTCCACGTACACCTCTTCCTTGATTGGCCCGTTGAGGAAAGCACTCTTCACATCCATTTGGAACAACCTGAAAGAATGGTGAGCGGCATAGGCTAACAAAATGCAAATAGACTCTAGCCTAGCCACAGGAGCAAAAGTCTCCTCAAAGTCCAAACCTGCGACTTGGGCATAACCTTTTGCCACAAGTCGAGCCTTGTTCCTTGTCACCACCCCATGCTCGTCCTATTAGTTGCGGAACACCCACTTGGTTCCCACAACGTTTTGCTTGGGATGTGGCACCAGGGTCCAAACTTCATTTCCCTTGAAGTTGTTGAGCTCTTCCTGCATGGCCAACACCCAGTCCGGATCTAGCAAGGCCTCTTCTACCCTGAAAGGCTCAATAGAAGAGACAAACGAGTAATGCTCACAAAAGTTAGCTAATCTTGAGCGAGTGGTTACTCCCTTGCTTATATCACCCAAAATCTGGTCGACGGGATGATTCCTTTGAATCGTTGCTCGAACTTGAGTTAGAGGGGCCCATGGTGCTTCTTCCTCCATAACTTGGTCTTCTTGTGCTCCCCCTTGATCACACGCCTCCTCTTGAGGAACCTGTTCATCATCTTGAGTTGGGGGGTGCACCATTGTTGAGGAAGAAGGTTGATCTTTCTCTTGGTGTTCCTGTGGTCGCACATCTCCAATCGCCATGGTGCGAATTGCGTCCGTTGGAACATCATCTTCATCTACATCATCAAGATCAACTTGCTCGCTTGGAGAGCCATTAGTTTCATCAAATACAACATCGCTAGAGACTTCAACCAAACCCGATGATTTGTTGAAGACTCTATACGCCTTTGTATTTGAGTCATAACCTAGCACAAACCCTTCTACAACTTTGGGAGCAAATTTGGAATTTCTACCTGTCGGGGACCATAATTAGGGGTACCCCCAAGACTCCTAATCTCAGCTGGTAACCCCCATCAGCACAAAGCTGCAAAGGCCTGATGGGTGCGATTAAGTCAAGGCTCGGTCCACTCAAGGGACACGATCTCGCCTCGCCCGAGCCTAGCCTCGGGCAAAGGCAGCCGACCCCGGAGGATTCACGTCTCGCCCGAGGGCCCCCTTAGGCAACGAACACACCTTCGGCTCGCCCGAGGCCAAGTCTTCGCCAAGAAGCAGCCTTGGCCAGATCGCCACGCCGACCGACCGTATCACAGGAGCATTTGATGCAAGGGTGGCCTGACACCTTATCCTGATGCGCGCTCATCAGTCGGCAGAGCCAAAGTGACCGCAGTCACTTCGCCGCTCCGCTGACCGACCTGACAGGAAGACAGCGCCACCTGCATCGCTCCGACTGTTGTGCCGCTCGACAGAGTGAGGCTGACAGTAGCCAAGTCCAGTCTTGGGTGCCATAGGAAGCTCTGCCTCGCCCGACCCCAGGGCTCGAACTCGGGCTCGGTCCCGGAAGACGACGAACTCCGCCTCGCCCGACCCCAGGGCTCGGACTCGGGCTCGGCCCCGGAAGACGACGAACTCCGCCTCGCCCGATCCTAGGGCTCGGATTCGAGCTTGGCCCCGGAAGACGACGAACTCCGCCTCGCCCGACCCTAGGGCACGGACTCGGGCTCGGCCTCGGAAGACGACGAACTCCGCCTCGCCCGACCCCAGGGCTCAGACTCGACCCCGACCTCGGAGGAGCCTCCGCCTCGCCCGACCCAGGGCTCGGACTCGACCACGTCACAGGGGGGGCCATCATTACCCTACCCCTAGCTAGCTCAGGCTATGGGGAACAAGACCGGCGTCCCATCTGGCTCGCCCTGGTAAACAAATAATGATGGCGCCCCGCGTGCTTGTAGCATCCCAAAATCCTAATCTAGGTTTGAAACCCTAATCCACCTTTTACCCCTCCCTTCATCCTCAAATTCTAAAATCCTCCCCTAAATTTTCCTTCATCATATGCATACATTTTGTTTGATCACAAAAGCACCTCACTTGGGTTCTATTTTTCTAAACACTTAGAGCATCTACAAAATATTTTGTTCCAAAGAAAAAGATGCAAAAAGGGGAATAGGTTTTGGAAAAATAAAAAGAAAAAGAGAAAACCCTCTCCCCCCCTGCTGGGCCGTTTTCCAGCCTAAACCCGCGCCCCCCCCCCTCGCGCTCGCGCTACCCTCCGCATTCGGCCCGTTTACGGCCCGCTTCCGCGCCTTCGCCCGCGCCTTCGCCCGCTCGCTCGCTCGCTCTCGCTGACAAGCCATCCCCACCCGTCAGCCGCCCTTCGCCCGCGCCTTCGCCCTCGCCTTCGCCCGCGCCTTCGCCCGCGCCTTCGCCCTCGCCTTCGCCCGCGCCTTCGCCCGCTCGCTCGCTCGCTCTCGCTGACAAGCCATCCCCACCCGTCAGCCGCCCGCTCGCCCGCTCGTTCGCCCGCTCGCTCTCGCTGACCAAGCGACCCCACCCGTCAGACGCTTCGTCGTCCGTCCGCCGTCCCCTCGCCGAAGTCACCTCCGCCGTCGCCTCCGTCCTTCCCCCTGCCGTCCGGCCGCACAGGGAAGTTTGGCACCGCTCCGTCCTCCTCCCCGTGACCGCGTCCTCGCCGGTACCGCCCCCGCCGTAGCGTCCCCTCGGCGGCGCTGTGCGGCATTAATGCCGGCACTGTGAGGCTCGCCGGCGTCCGCCGAGCTCCACCCGCCCCCCCCTTGCCCCGCGCGCCTATAAAAAGCTCGCCCTGAGCTCCTTCTTCCTCGCACCGGCCTCAGCCATCCCTCTCCTCCCCTCCACCGAGCACAATTCGCGAAGCGCCGACGTCGTGCTCTTCTCCGGTGAGTCTCTTCCTTCTCCTCCCTCTCCTTCTCTGTTGATCCGGCAAGGAATTGAGTGAGCAGAGCAGCTCCCTCGCGTCGCCCCGAACCCAAAGCGCCACCCCCCAGCCCCCGTTCTCCACCCAGAGCCCACCGGCGGCGATCCCCGCCGCGGAACTCCGCCCCTCCCCGTGGGCAGCCCCCTCCCGACCTCCTCTGGCCAAATTGAGCCCATCTCTAGGTCCGCCATCCCCTCCCCATGCTTAGGCGCCTGCTCGTTGCCCAAGAACCGGGCCACCGGCGGCAAGCCGCCGTCGAACCCCCCCCGGCGACCGGTTTCCCCCCCCCCCTCGGCCGGTTCACCCCGTCGTCAATCACGCCGCGCCGTTTCCCCCCCTGCCTCTCTCTGTCGAGTGGGCCCCATGCGACGCCGTCACCCTCGCGCCGCGCCGTTCTCCCCCCCCCCTCGCTCGTGGGCCGCGCTGGGCCGAAAGCGCCTCAGCGCGCGCGCTCGCGCCCGGTGTGGGCCGAAAGCCGCGTCCCCGGCCCAGGAGAGAGGAATTCTCCTTTCTTTTTCTTTTTCCACCCTTTTTCTCATTTAAATAGTTTTCTCAAATATCTTATGCACCAAAAATTATCAAAAAGGATTTCCAAGGTTACATAAAATAATGTTGTTAGAAAATGGCACACTATGATTGATAAACCACTATTGATGTATTGTTTTATTGCATGTTTCCTAGAAGAAGCGGGGATCGCTGATCCGGAACCCGTAGCCCCGGAAGAAGGGCCAGAACCCGAACTTCCGGAAGTAGATCTTCTGTGCCAGGAAAGCTTCGACGAAGGCAAGTCCATCCTTCCCTTGATGCATAAATTACCTATTCTCTCTACCACTGCCTAGGCCGGGAATTATGGGGAATATTGCATTGTGAGTGAGAGATGGCCCGCATTATCATACACATTCTGGATACGTAAAGTGGATTGGGAGGAAAGGCTATGTGTATCTCCAAATAAAATCTCTTTTGAAAAATTATGCGATGAAGGGTACTCACCCTCATCACCTGAGAGTGGGATGATCAGGGACTCCCTGGTTTAGGGGAAGGCCTAAGGTGTTGGCTCAGCTGGTTTAGGCGTGAGCAGAAGGATTGTCCCCTCATATAAGGACCGGTTTGTCATTTTCACTACCTGTACTCCTTTGTCGTACAACCACTCGAGACTGTGTGGGCAGTCACTCGATCCGAACTCGTGTGGTCCGACCCCAGGGTTAAGAAGGCTGGGGAGCACCGGAGGATAAGGAAGGGGAAGTTTTGTCCGGTTTGGGCATGGTGGTGGCCTGACTCCTTCCGGATAACCGTTAAGGTTAAGATGCACGAGTAAGGAAAGAGATCCGGCATTCGGGTCTCGCGACGGTGAGATCGCAGAAACCGGGCTAGTGGGTAAAGTGTACCCCTCTGCGCAGAGTTGAAACCTATTCGAATAGTCCGTGTCCACTGGTATGGATGAGTCTGGTATGGTATGGCAATTAGAACTTTTTCTCTAAGTTTCTTATCAGGGGAAAGGTGTGTTTAAATGGGTTTCGAAAAAGAGATAAAGCCTCTGGAGCGGGAAGCTCAGTGGCAGTTGAGTTTTTGGTTACTTATGATAGCATGGGAAAACCTTCAAGCAACTGTCTCTCTCTGAGAAAATAATGAGTGACTACAACTCCACCAAATTGAGCATGTACATCATAGGTCTCTTTCTCTCTACGGGAGCGGGGTGGGCTTGCGGAATACCTAGTGTATTCACCCAGATTTATTTATGTTTTTCAGCAGCCGAGGACTTCTTTTCTGCTTTGCTTGATTAAGAGGGTTGTGTCTGCACCCAGTTCTGCCTGTGGCTTGGGCTAGTGTATAGTTCCTGCTGCGCTTCTCTATTTGGCTCTCTCGAGCTTGTACCCCGGTATTGTAATAAATTTATCTAGAACTCTGTACTATTTGAAGTGAGAAATGTGTTTACTAGCCTCCTGGGACTAGTAATTGTTTCACATTTGAGTCCCAAAGGATCAGGACGCTTCAGGTGGTATCAGAGCCATAGGACTGGCCGTAGGTCGCAGCCCTGACCCTAAAACCTACCTTAACCAGAAAATACCTCTCACCTCAAGAAAAGTTTTCTCTTCCTTTCCCCGGTGTTAACAAGACCCTTCTTTTCCTATTCCAGATGGAAGACTCTCTGGCCATTAAGACCTCCTACTGCTCAGAAGTGGAAGGGTTCCCACGCCTCTTGCGAAGCTGTGCGCTCCGCTTGGGAATCCGCAAGAAGCCGGAATACGTCTGGACGGAACATTTCGAGGGCGGGATGATAAAATGCTCTATGGCAGTCTACCTGGAGGAAAGCCACAGCTACCCAAACCATCGTTCCTTCCAAGTCACTGTTACCGGAGTTCATTTCCTAGATGCCTGCCAAAATGTCGCCCGGAAAGCCCTCCGTCAGCTATGTCAAAACTACAACAAAGTAATCATTGAAACCCCCCTTCGCTACTTTCCACCCAGCAACAAGAATACCCCCACCTGGAGGAAAAGACTTCAGGCCCTATCAGGAGGAGATCCTATTGAGAATGATCCCACCATTGTCTACATGGCTGGATACCTTCATACCCTTGATAACCAATATGATGACCTCACCCTCCACTGCACCTCTCTAACCTCCCGGGTGGAAAGCCTGGAGCAGAAAGTCAGGGAACTCTCAGAAGAAAAAGTGTCCCTTCAAGAGAGCCTCGCAATAGCTGAAGGTGAGGAAACCAATACCCGAGAAGCCTACCGCACACTGAAGATGGACTACGACAAGAAGATGAAGAAGCTTGCCCCCGCAAAGAAAATCCGCAAGAAGACCAAGAGCCAAGGATGCCAGACTGAGCAGAAGGAAGAAAACCCTCCAAGGAACCTATCCGACACCGATGAGATGTCCCTGGCTAGCCTTGATGACCTTCTCAAGGAGTTTGGGGACACATTAGAGAAGGACTGCGGGAGTACCCTAGATAGCACTCGCGTGTAACGAACTTGTGATAGCAGGGTGTCGTGTCATGTAATGGCTTGATGTAATGAATAAAATAACCAGTTGAAAAAAATGGCATGTGCATAATAGTAACTCTCTTCCCATGGCAGATGGCTTCGGATAAAACCACGCCTACCGCCTCCGGGATTGGAGCAGGTTTTCCCTTAGGAGCTGAAGGAGGAGCCGGTGGAGAAGGGGATGGGACCCACCTCCCCGCACCTCCAGAACTACCACTAGATCTGGCCCAAGTTCTAGCCCATCAAACCAGACTCATTGAAGTCCTCACTCGAAGTCTGGAGAACCAGCGCCCAGGTGGTGGAAGGCCCCAGGACAGGATGGGAGAATTCCTGAGACTTAAGCCTCCCACGTTCGCGGGGTCCAGCAATCCCCTCGATGCAGATGACTGGCTTCGCACGATCAAAAGGAAGATGGAAGCCATCGCTTGCCCTGAGAATCAGCGTGTGCAGCTGGCAGCTCATCAGCTTTCAGGAATGGCTTTGGCATGGTGGGACACTTTCAGTGAAGCCGTCAGAGATGCTACCTGGGCAGAATTCGAGACAGCTTTCCGTGAGCACCATGTACCCCAAGGGATAGTTCAACTCAAGGAGGATGAATTCCGGGAACTAACCCAAGGTGGGCGATCAGTCAGTGAGTATGTGCACAAGTTCACAGAGCTGGCCCGCTACGCGCCTGAGGATGTCAGCACCGAGGCCAGGAAAATGGCCCGTTTCCTGAGAGGATTAAGACCCGAGCTTAAGACCATCCTCGCCAGCCAGGACTTCCACAGCTTCTCTCACCTTTCCAACAAAGCTATTCAAGTGGAAAGAGCTAAAGAGGAAGAAAAAGGGCACATCAAGAGAAAGTTCCAGGTCCTGCGAGCTCAACAGCAAGAGCGTCACCAGAGGGCTCGACCCTTTGGGCTCCCACCCAGGGGTCCAGGCTTCGATAAACAATCTGGACCCTCTCCATCGCGCTACAGTCAGCAGAGTCAGAGTTCCCATCAGGCACCCTCCGTTGCAAGCAACCAACCGCCAGCAAACGCCTGTTGGCACTGCGGAGACCCCCGGCACTTCAAAAACAACTGCCCTCAGCTGAAGGCACCCGGACCAACCCACTCCAACTCGGTGAATGGCCCCAAGTTCCCATCAGCACCTACCTCCAAGGCGTTTCCTTCCAGCAGCCAGCAGAGCAGGGCTCAGTACCAGGGCAGGGCCCGAGTCAACCATGTCGACGCTCAGGAAGCCCAGCAGGCCCCGGGAGTAGTGCTCGGTGAGTTCCTCGTCGAATTTACTCCCGCTTCTGTGCTTTTTGATTCAGGAGCATCCCATTCATTTATAGCCGCTAAGTTTGTGGAGAAGCATGGCATACCCTCTACACCTTTAGCTGTCCCCTTGGTCACCCGAACCCCGGGATCAGACCTCCTATGCAAACTCAGATGTTCACAAGTCAGGATTCTTTTAAGTGGGGTAGTATTCCTGGCAGACTTAACCATCTTGCCATCCCAAGGTATTGATGTAATCCTAGGAATGGATTGGCTAGCTAAGCACAAGGGTGTTATCAGCTGCGCAAGCAGAACTGTCCTTCTCATAGATCACCAAGGAAAGGCAGTTTCCTGCCAAGCCCAACCGCCTGCAAAAGATCCAATGGTGTTTAGTCTGCCAGTAGAAAGCATGTCTGTAATCAGGGAATTTGAAGATGTATTCCCAGAAGAGTTGCCCGGGATGCCACCAGAAAGAGAAGTAGAGTTCTATATAGACCTCATTCCCGGCACTGCGCCCATCGCAAAAAGACCATACCGCATGGCCCCCACTGAATTGGCAGAACTAAAACTTCAGCTTTCAGAACTACAGCAAAAAGGGTACATCCGTCCCAGTTCGTCTCCCTGGGGAGCACCCGTTCTTTTCGTGACCAAAAAGGATGGGAGTATGAGAATGTGTATTGATTATCGATCCTTGAACGAAGTTACAATCAAGAATAAGTACCCCCTTCCCCGGATTGATGACCTCTTCGACCAACTGCAAGGAGCCAAATACTTCTCCAAGATAGACCTCAGGTCAGGATATCACCAACTCAGGATTAAGGAAGCAGACATTCAGAAAACTGCATTCGTCACCAGATACGGGCAATATGAATTCACGGTGATGCCATTTGGACTAACCAATGCACCTGCCTTTTTCATGAATCTCATGAATAAGGTATTTATGGAAGAATTGGATAAGTTTGTCGTGGTTTTTATCGACGACATCCTCATCTATTCCAAGAGTCGCAAGGACCATGAGCAGCACCTTCGAACCGTCCTCGGAAGACTCAGAGCTCATCAACTTTATGCTAAGTTCAGCAAGTGTGAGTTCTGGTTAGAGAAGATAGCCTTCCTAGGGCATATCTTGACTGCTGAAGGGGTAGAAGTGGACCCATCTAAAGTAGAAGCTGTTTCAAATTGGAAGCAACCATCCAACGTCAGTGAAATTCGAAGTTTTCTGGGAATGGCAGGGTATTATCGCCGTTTTATCAAGGGATTCTCCAGCATAGCAAAGCCCTTGACAGAACTTCTCAAAAAGGACAATAAGTTCGTATGGACTCCCGATTGTGAGGAAAGTTTCCAAGTCATCAAGAAGAAGCTTACAACCGCGCCAGTTTTGACTCTACCAGACATACACCAGGAGTTTGTCATCTTTTGTGATGCTTCCAAGCAAGGCTTAGGGTGTGTCTTAATGCAAAATGAGAAAGTCATTGCTTATGCATCCCGATTACTCAAGCCGCACGAACAGAACTATCCTACCCACGATCTGGAATTGGCAGCCATAGTGCACGCTCTAAAAATATGGAGGCATTATCTGATTGGAAACAAATGCCACATCTTCACTGATCACAAGAGTCTAAAGTACATCTTCACGCAACCGGACCTCAACCTCCGTCAACGAAGGTGGCTCGAATTGATCAAAGATTATGACCTCGAAATCCACTACCACCCCGGAAAGGCCAACGTGGTAGCAGACGCCCTCAGCCGGAAACCTTTCGGGATTAGAGGAACAAACTTCCTAGAAGATTGGAAGAAAGAATCAGCTCAGCTAAATGCATGTCTGGGAGACGACGGTGGCCTGGAAGTCAAGCCAAACCTGGAAGATCTCATATACAAGGCCCAATGCCTCGACGCAGAAACAACCAAGCTTAAGGAAAGAGCACGCAAAGAGCAACTTCCGGACCTAAGAACAGACGAGCAAGGAGTCCTCTGGTTCAAGAACCGTCTGTGCGTGCCTATTGGAAAGGCACGGGAGACCCTGCTTGATGAAGCCCACAACTCAGCTTACTCTATCCACCCAGGGACCACCAAGATGTACCTGGACCTCAAAACCAGGTATTGGTGGAGAGGGATGAAGAAGGAAATAGCACAGTATGTGGCCCGGTGTGACACCTGTCAGCGAACAAAGGCCGAACATCAGAAGCCTGCAGGCCTGCTTCAACCCCTCCCAATACCCGAATGGAAGTGGGAGGAAATAGGCATGGATTTCGTAACCGGACTACCCAGATCACAAAGAGGAAATGATTCCATATGGGTAATAATCGATCGTCTCACCAAAGTGGCCCATTTCATTCCAGTGAAGACCACTTTTGGGGGAGCAGCCCTCGCCCGATTATACCTTAAAGAGATAGTCAGGCTACATGGCATTCCACGGAAGATAGTATCAGATAGAGGAACGCAGTTCACTTCAAAGTTTTGGAAGGGCCTTCAGCAAGCCATGGGCACCAAGCTAGATTTCAGTACTGCATATCACCCCCAGTCAGATGGTCAAACAGAGAGAGTTAACAAGGTCCTTGAAGATTTACTCAGAGCCTGCGTACTAGCCTTCAACAGGGATTGGGAGTCTAGTTTGCCGTACGCCGAATTCTCATACAACAATAGCCATCAGGCCAGCATCAAAATGTCACCATTCGAAGCACTGTATGGAAGAAAATGCCAGACTCCCCTATTGTGGTCCAATGTAGGGGAAAGGACACTAGAAGGGCCCGACTTCGTTAAAGAAGCCGAAGAAAAAGTTGCCTTGATCCGCAGAAGGTTACTTGAAGCTCAGAGTCGACAAAAGAGTTACGCAGACAATAGGCGAAGGGAACTCAGATTTGAGGAAGGAGATTTTGTTTATCTCAAGGTTTCTCCTATGCGTGGTGTCAGAAGGTTCCAAATGAAGGGAAAGCTAGCACCCCGTTTCGTCGGTCCTTACCCTATCATTTCCCGAATAGGACCTGTGGCCTACCGCCTTGAGCTACCAGAATCCATGTCAGATATTCACAATGTGTTCCATGTGTCTCAACTCCGCAAATGTCTAAAAGTACCAGAAACCCATATCGAGGCAGAAACAATTCAGATTCAAAAAGATCTCCAGTACCGGGAACAGCCAGTGAAGATTCTCGACTCAGCAGTCAGAAGAACCCGCAATTCAGAAGTGAGACTCTGTAAGGTTCAGTGGAGCAGAGATGGTGAAGAGGAAGCCACCTGGGAAAGTGAGGACTCTCTGAGGAAGGAATACCCTTACCTTTTCTCGAGCCCCGTCTAATCTCGAGGGCGAGATTCCTTTAAGTGGGGTAGATTTGTAGCATCCCAAAATCCTAATCTAGGTTTGAAACCCTAATCCACCTTTTACCCCTCCCTTCATCCTCTAATTCTAAAATCCTCCCCTAAATTTTCCTTCATCATATGCATACATTTTGTTTGATCACAAAAGCACCTCACTTGGGTTCTATTTTTCTAAACACTTAGAGCATCTACAAAATATTTTGTTCCAAAGAAAAAGATGCAAAAAGGGGAATAGGTTTTGGAAAAATAAAAAGAAAAAGAGAAAACCCTCTCCCCCCCTGCTGGGCCGTTTTCCAGCCCAAACCCGCGCCCCCCCCCTCGCGCTCGCGCTACCCTCCGCATTCGGCCCGTTTACGGCCCGCTTCCGCGCCTTCGCCCGCGCCTTCGCCCGCTCGCTCGCTCGCTCTCGCTGACAAGCCATCCCCACCCATCAGCCGCCCTTCGCCCGCGCCTTCGCCCTCGCCTTCGCCCGCGCCTTCGCCCGCGCCTTCGCCCTCGCCTTCGCCCGCGCCTTCGCCCGCTCGCTCGCTCGCTCTCGCTGACAAGCCATCCCCACCCGTCAGCCGCCCGCTCGCCCGCTCGTTCTCCCGCTCGCTCTCGCTGACCAAGCGACCCCACCCGTCAGACGCTTCGTCGTCCGTCCGCCGTCCCCTCGCCGAAGTCACCTCCGCCGTCGCCTCCGTCCTTCCCCCTGCCGTCCGGCCGCACAGGGAAGTTTGGCACCGCTCCGTCCTCCTCCCCGTGACCGCGTCCTCGCCGGTACCGCCCCCGCCGTAGCGTCCCCTCGGCGGCGCTGTGCGGCATTAATGCCGGCACTGTGAGGCTCGCCGGCGTCCGCCGAGCTCCACCGCCCCCCCTTGCCCCGCGCGCCTATAAAAAGCTCGCCCCGAGCTCCTTCTTCCTCGCACCGGCCTCAGCCATCCCTCTCCTCCCCTCCACCGAGCACAATTCGCGAAGCGCCGACGTCGTGCTCTTCTCCGGTGAGTCTCTTCCTTCTCCTCCCTCTCCTTCTCTGTTGATCCGGCAAGGAATTGAGTGAGCAGAGCAGCTCCCTCGCGTCGCCCCGAACCCAAAGCGCCACCCCCCAGCCCCCGTTCTCCACCCAGAGCCCACCGGCGGCGATCCCCGCCGCGGAACTCCGCCCCTCCCCGTGGGCAGCCCCCTCCCGACCTCCTCTGGCCAAATTGAGCCCATCTCTAGGTCCGCCATCCCCTCCCCATGCTTAGGCGCCTGCTCGTTGCCCAAGAACCGGGCCACCGGCGGCAAGCCGCCGTCGAACCCCCCCCGGCGACCGGTTTTTCCCCCCCCCCCCCTCGGCCGGTTCACCCCGTCGTCAATCACGCCGCGCCGTTTCCCCCCCCTGCCTCTCTCTGTCGAGTGGGCCCCATGCGACGCCGTCACCCTCGCGCCGCGCCGTTCTCCCCCCCCCCCTCGCTCGTGGGCCGCGCTGGGCCGAAAGCGCCTCAGCGCGCGCGCTCGCGCCCGGTGTGGGCCGAAAGCCGCGTCCCCGGCCCAGGAGAGAGGAATTCTCCTTTCTTTTTCTTTTTCCACCCTTTTTCTCATTTAAATAGTTTTCTCAAATATCTTATGCACCAAAAATTATCAAAAAGGATTTCCAAGGTTACATAAAATAATGTTGTTAGAAAATGGCACACTATGATTGATAAACCACTATTGATGTATTGTTTTATTGCATGTTTCCTAGAAGAAGCGGGGATCGCTGATCCGGAACCCGTAGCCCCGGAAGAAGGGCCAGAACCCGAACTTCCGGAAGTAGATCTTCTGTGCCAGGAAAGCTTCGACGAAGGCAAGTCCATCCTTCCCTTGATGCATAAATTACCTATTCTCTCTACCACTGCCTAGGCCGGGAATTATGGGGAATATTGCATTGTGAGTGAGAGATAGCCCGCATTATCATACACATTCTGGATACGTAAAGTGGATTGGGAGGAAAGGCTATGTGTATCTCCAAATAAAATCTCTTTTGAAAAATTATGCGATGAAGGGTACTCACCCTCATCACCTGAGAGTGGGATGATCAGGGACTCCCTGGTTTAGGGGAAGGCCTAAGGTGTTGGCTCAGCTGGTTTAGGCGTGAGCAGAAGGATTGTCCCCTCATATAAGGACCGGTTTGTCATTTTCACTACCTGTACTCCTTTGTCGTACAACCACTCGAGACTGTGTGGGCAGTCACTCGATCCGAACTCGTGTGGTCCGACCCCAGGGTTAAGAAGGCTGGGGAGCACCGGAGGATAAGGAAGGGGAAGTTTTGTCCGGTTTGGGCATGGTGGTGGCCTGACTCCTTCCGGATAACCGTTAAGGTTAAGATGCACGAGTAAGGAAAGAGATCCGGCATTCGGGTCTCGCGACGGTGAGATCGCAGAAACCGGGCTAGTGGGTAAAGTGTACCCCTCTGCGCAGAGTTGAAACCTATTCGAATAGTTCGTGTCCACTGGTATGGATGAGTCTGGTATGGTATGGCAATTAGAACTTTTTCTCTAAGTTTCTTATCAGGGGAAAGGTGTGTTTAAATGGGTTTCGAAAAAGAGATAAAGCCTCTGGAGCGGGAAGCTCAGTGGCAGTTGAGTTTTTGGTTACTTATGATAGCATGGGAAAACCTTCAAGCAACTGTCTCTCTCTGAGAAAATAATGAGTGACTACAACTCCACCAAATTGAGCATGTACATCATAGGTCTCTTTCTCTCTACGGGAGCGGGGTGGGCTTGCGGAATACCTAGTGTATTCACCCAGATTTATTTATGTTTTTCAGCAGCCGAGGACTTCTTTTCTGCTTTGCTTGATTAAGAGGGCTGTGTCTGCACCCAGTTCTGCCTGTGGCTTGGGCTAGTGTATAGTTCCTGCTGCGCTTCTCTATTTGGCTCTCTCGAGCTTGTACCCCGGTATTGTAATAAATTTATCTAGAACTCTGTACTATTTGAAGTGAGAAATGTGTTTACTAGCCTCCTGGGACTAGTAATTGTTTCACATTTGAGTCCCAAAGGATCAGGACGCTTCAGTGCTCCATGACGACGGCGGCTCTCAGCCCCTTACGAAAGCAAGGAGACGTCAGCAAGGACTCGACAGCCCCGACAGCTGTCCTTCCGCAAGGCTCCAACGCTCCTCCGACGGCCACGACATCACATGAACAGGGTGCCGAAACCTCTCTGGCTGCCACGACGGCATGTACTTAGGGCACTAGCTCCTCTCTGCTAGACACGTTAGCACATTGCTACACCCCCCACTGTACACCTGGGCCCTCTCCTTACGCCTATAAAAGGAAGGACCAGGGCTCTCTTACGAGAAGGTTGGCCACGCGGGAGGATGGGACGACGCGTAGAGTCCCTCGCTCTCCCCCCACGCGGACGCTTGTAACCCCCTACTGCAAGCGCACCCGACCTGGGCGCAGGACAACACGGAGGCCGCGGGTTACCCCTTTTCCTCTCTTCTCCCCCCTTCGTGCTCCGTCTCGCGCCGACCCATCTGGGCTGGGGCACACGGCGACAATTTACTCGTCGGTCCAAGGACCCCCCGGAGTCGAAACACCGACAGTTGGCACGCCAGGTAGGGGCCTGCTGCGTGTTGACGAACAGCTTCCCGTCAAGCTCCAGATGGGTAGTCTCCAGCAACCTTTCCAACCCGGGACGGTGCTCCGTTTCGGGAGTCTTGAGTTCATGTCCCTCGACGGCAACTACGACATGATACTCCTTCCTCCGCCGTGCGACGACGACAATGGCGGCCAACAACCTGCCCGCTGGCGACGGAATCGACGACGTCTTCCCCACGAGGCGGAAGAACAACATCCGAGTTTGTCCCATCACCTCCCCCGCCGACGGAGGAGGAGGCGGGGCAACCGTGGCCAAGCAGGAGGCGGCGCCCCGACGGGGGACACGTCGGGCGTCGACCTCACGTTTGAGACGGTGCAGTCCGCCCCTGACGTGACTTCATCACCACCTGTCGACCAAGAGGTACCGACCGATTCCCATCTCGTGCCTTTTGGATTCAGCCTCGACCCACCAAGCGATCCCGCTTTGGTGGAAGCCTTCATAGAGGCATGCAGCAACCCTCCGGGGTATCATATGTGGTCACCCTGGGACCGACTGACGGCCGTCTCGACCTACGGACCCTCGGGTTCCAAGGAAGATGACGAGCCCGACTCTGGTTGGGATTTCTCCGGGCTCGGTAACCCTAGTGCCATGCGGGACTTCATGACCGCATGCGACTACTGCCTTTCCGATCGTTCCGACGGTAGCCGCAGCTTCAGCGACGAAGACTGCGGCCCAAGTCGTGAATGTTTCCACGTCGATCTAGGGGGTCCCGACGAAGGCAACCATCTTGGTATACCAGAAAACGGTGATCCCCCTAGGCCTGCGCCTCGCATTGACATCCTTCGGGAGCTAGCTGTGGTCCTAGTCCCTGCGGGGGGTCAGGACGCACAGCTCGAGCAAATCCGCGAGATGCAGGCCCGGCTCGACGAGGGAGCAGGAACACTTGAGCCGCTCCGCCGGAACATCGGGCAGGAATGGGTAGACCAAGCTCCGGCCGGAGAAGCGCATCATCTACCCCAGGGCATCCAGCTCCGCATCGCCGACGACATCAGGGCAAGGCCACCACCGGCTTCCAGTGGGGTCGGCCAGAACCTGGTTGCAGCAGTGATACTTCTCCACGTGATGCCGGAACCATCAACCACCGAAGGGCGGCGCATCCGGGGAGAGCTCAAGAATCTCCTGGAGGATGCCGCGGTCCGACGGGCCGAAAGCTCTGCCTTCCGAAGGCAGGGATACCCCTCGGAGCATCGCGCCGCGACTTCCCAATTCATGCGGGAAGCCTCGGTCCACACCGGGCGCACGCGCAACACAGCGCCTGCGGCCCCGGGTCGCCTCGGCAACGAGCACCACCACCGCAACCATCGAGCCCACCTCGACGAGAGGGTGCGCCGAGGCTACCACCCCAGGCGTGGGGGACACTACGACAGCGGGGAGGATCGGAGTCCCTCGCCCGAACCACCCGGTCCGCAGGCTTTCAGCCGAGCCATACGACGGGTGTCGTTCCCGACCCGGTTCCGAACCCCGACTACCATCACAAAGTACTCGGGGGAGACAAGGCCGGAACTGTGGCTCACGGACTACCGGCTGGCCTGCCAACTGGGTGGGATGGACGATGACAACCTCATCATCTGCAACCTCCCCCTGTTCCTCTCCGACACCGCTCGAGCCTGGCTGGAGCATCTGCCTCCGGGGCAGATCTCCAACTGGGACGACCTGGTCCAAGCCTTCGCCGGTAACTTCCAGGGCACGTACGTGCGCCCTGGGAACTCCTGGGATCTCTGAAGCTGCCGCCAGCAGCCGGGAGAGTCTCTCCGGGACTACATCCGGCGATTCTCCAAGCAGCGCACCGAGCTGCCCAACGTCACCGATTCGGATGTCATCGGCGCGTTCCTCGCCGGCACCACCTGCCGCGACCTGGTGAGCAAGCTGGGTCGCAAGACCCCCACCAGGGTGAGCGAGCTGATGGACATCGCCACCAAGTTCGCCTCTGGCTAGGAGGCGGTTGAGGCCATCTTCCGGAAGGACAAGCAGCCCCAGGGCCGCCAGCCGGAAGATGTTCCCGAGGCGTCCGCTCAGCGCGGCACCAAGAAGAAAGGCAAGAAGAAGTCGCAAGCGAAACACGACGCCGCCGACGTGGACCTTGTCGCCGCCGCTGAGTACAAGAACCCTCGGAAACCTCCTGGAGGCGCCAATCTCTTTGACAAGATGCTCAAGGAGTCGTGCCCCTATCATCAGGGACCCGTCAAGCACACCCTTGAGGAGTGCGCCATGCTTCGGCGCCACTTTCACAGGGCTGGGCCACCTGCGGAGGGTGGCAGGGCCCACCACGACGACAAGAAGGAGGATCACAAGGCAGAGGAGTTCCCCGAGGTCCGCGACTGCTTCATGATCTACGGTGGGCAAGTGGCGAACGCCTCGGCTCGGCACCGCAAGCAAGAGCGTCAGGAGGTCTACTCGGTAAAGGTGGCGGCGCCAGTCTACCTAGACTGGTCCGATAAGCCCATCACCTTCGACCAGGGTGATCACCCCGACCGCGTGCTGAGCCCGGGGAAATATCCGCTTGTTGTCGACCCCGTCATCGGCAACGTCAGGCTCACCAAGGTCCTCATGGACGGAGGCAGCAGCCTCAACATCATCTACGCCGAGACCCTCGAGCTCCTGCAGATCGATCTGTCCTCGGTCCGGGCCGGTGCGGCGCCTTTTCACGGGATCATCCCCGGGAAACGTGTCCAACCCCTCGGACAACTCGATCTGCCCGTCTGCTTCGGGACTCCCTCCAACTTCAGAAGGGAAACCCTCACGTTCGAGGTGGTCGGGTTCCGAGGAACCTACCACGCAGTGCTAGGGAGGCCATGCTACGCCAAGTTCATGGCCGTCCCCAACTACACCTACCTCAAGCTCAAGATGCTGGGCCCCAACAGGGTCATCATCGTCGGCCCCACGTACCGACACGCGTACGAATGCGACGTGGAGTGCGTGGAGTACGCCGAGGCCCTCACCGAATCCGAGGCCCTCATCGCCGACCTAGAGAGCCTCTCCAAGGAGGCACCAGACGTGAAGCGCCATGCCGGCAACTTCGAGCCAGCAGAGATGGTTAAGTCCGTCCCTTTCGACCCCAGCAACGACGCCTCCAAGCAGATCCGGATCAGCTCCGAGCTCGACCCCAAATAGGAAGCAGTGCTCGTCGACTTTCTCCGTGCAAACGCCGAAGTTTTCGCGTGGAGTCCCTCGGACATGCCTGGCATACCGAGGGATGTCGCCGAGCACTCGCTGGATATCCGAGATGGAGCCCGACCCGTGAAGCAGCCTCTGCGCCGATTCAACGAAGAAAAGCGCAGAGCCATAGGCGAGGAGATCCACAAGCTGATGGCAGCAGGGTTCATCAAAGAGGTATTCCATCCCGAATGGCTTGCCAACCCCGTGCTTGTGAGAAAGAAAGGAGGGAAATGGCGGATATGTGTAGACTACACTGGTCTAAACAAAGCATGTCCGAAGGTTCCCTACTCTCTGCCTCGCATCGATCAAATCATGGATTCCACTGCTGGGTGCGAAACCCTGTCTTTCCTCGATGCCTACTCAGGGTATCACCAAATCAGGATGAAAGAGTCCGACCAGCTCACGACTTCTTTCATCACACCTTTTGGCATGTACTGCTACGTTACTATGCCATTTGGTTTGAGGAATGCGGGTGCGACATACCAAAGGTGCATGAACCACGTGTTCGGCGAACACATTGGTTGAACGGTCGAGGCTTACGTCGACGACATCGTAGTCAAGACGAGGAAAGCCTCCGACCTCCTTTCCGACCTTGAAGCAACATTCCGGTGTCTCAAGGCGAAAGGCGTAAAACTCAATCCCGAGAAGTGCGTCTTCGGAGTACCCCGAGGCATGCTCTTGGGGTTCATCGTCTCCGAGCGGGGCATCAAGGCCAACCCGGAGAAAATCGTGGCCATCACCAACATGGGGCCCATCAAGGACTTGAAAGGCGTACAGAGGGTCATGGGATGCCTTGCGGCTCTGAGCCGTTTCATCTCGCGCCTCGGCGAAAGAGGCCTACCTCTGTACCGCCTCTTAAGAAAGACCGAGTGCTTCACTTGGACCTCTGAGGCCGAGGAAGCCCTCGGGAACCTGAAGGCGCTCCTTACGAACGCGCCC
The DNA here is from genome assembly GCA_029449295.1 of Zea luxurians. NCBI lineage: Eukaryota > Viridiplantae > Streptophyta > Magnoliopsida > Poales > Poaceae > Zea > Zea luxurians. The sequence continues at coordinate 85,650,600 of JAOPSE010000008.1, read as the reverse complement.
ATCTTGGTGCCTCCCGCCGCCGGAGAAGCCCTCTTGATCTACGTCGCCGCTACCACTCAGGTGGTCAGCGCCGCGATCGTGGTTGAGAGACAAGAAGAAGGGCATGCATTGCCCGTCCAGAGGCCGGTTTACTTCATCAGTGAGGTACTATCCGAGACCAAGATCCGCTACCCGCAAATTTAGAAGCTGTTGTACGCGGTGATCCTGACGCGGCGGAAGTTGCGACACTACTTCGAGTCTCATCCGGTGACTGTGGTGTCGTCCTTCCCCCTGGGGGAGATCATCCAGTGTCGTGAGGCCACGGGTAGGATCGCAAAGTGGGCGGTGGAAATCATGGGCAAGACAATCTCGTTCACCCCTCGGAAGGCCATCAAGTCCCAAGTCTTGGCGGACTTTGTGGCTGAATGGGTCGACACCCAGCTCCCGGTGGCTCCGATCCAACCGGAACTCTGGACCATGTTTTTCGATGGGTCGCTGATGAAAACAGGGGCAGGCGCGGGCCTGCTCTTCATCTCGCCCCTCGGGAAACACCTACGCTACGTGTTGTGCCTCCATTTCCCGGCGTCCAACAATATGGCTGAGTACGAAGCTCTGGTCAACGGGATGCGCATCGCAATTGAGCTAGGGGTCCGACGCCTCGACGCTCGCGGCGACTCGCAGCTCATCATCGACCAAGTTATGAAGAACTCCCACTGCCGTGACCCGAAGATGGAAGCCTATTGCGATGAGGTTCGGCGCCTGGAGGACAAGTTCTATGGGCTTGAGCTCAACCACATCCCCGACGATACAACGAGACTGCGGACGAGCTAGCTAAGATAGCCTCGGGGCGGACAACGGTTCCCCCGGACGTCTTCTCCCGAGACCTACAGCAACCCACAGTCAAGACCGACGACACGCCCGAGCCCGAGAAGGCCTTGGCCCAGCCCGAGGCACCCTCGGCTCAGCCCGAGGCACCCTCGGCCCCTAAGGGTGAGGCACTGCGCGTCGAGGAAGAGCGGAATGGGGTTCAGCCTAATCGAGACTGGCAGACCCCGTACCTGCAATATCTCCACCAAGGAGAGCTACACCTCGACCGAGCCGAGGCTCGGCGACTGGCGCGGCGCGCCAAGTCATTCGTCTTACTGGGTGACGGGAAGGAGCTCTACCACCACAGCCCCTCCGGCATCCTCCAACGATGCATATCCATCGCCGAAGGCCAGGAGCTCTTACAAGAAATACACTCGGGGGCTTGCGGTCATCACGCAGCGCCCCGAGCCCTTGTTGGAAACGCCTTCCGACAAGGTTTCTACTGTCCGACCGCGGTGGCCGACGCCACTAGAATTGTCCGCGCCTGCCAAGGGTGTCAATTCTACGCAAGGCAGACCCACTTGCCCGCTCGGGCTCTACAGACAATACCCATCACCTAGTCGTTTGTTGTGTGGGGATTGGACCTCGTCGGTCCCTTGCAAAAGGCACCCGAGGGCTACACGCACCTGCTGGTCGCCATCGACAAATTCTCCAAGTGGATCGAGGCCCGACCCCTAAACAGCATCAGGTCCGAACAAGCGGTGGCATTCTTCACCAACATCATCCATCGCTTTGGGGTCCCGAACTCCATCATCACCGACAACGGCACCCAGTTCACCGGCAGAAAGTTCCTGGACTTCTGCGAGGATCACCACATCCGGGTGGACTGGGCCGCCGTGGCTCACCCCATGACGAATGGGCAAGTCGAGCGTGCCAACGGCATGATTCTGCAAGGACTCAAGCCGAGGATCTACAATGACCTCCATAAGTTCGGCAGGCGATGGATGAAGGAACTCCCCTCGGTGGTCTGGAGTCTGAGGACAACGCCGAGCCGAGCGACGGGCTTCACACCGTTCTTTCTAGTCTATGGGGCCGAGGCCATCTTGCCCATGGACTTAGAATACGGTTCCCCGAGGACGAGGGCGTACGACGACCGAAGCAACCAGACCGACCGAGAAGACTCACTGGACCAGCTCGAAGAGGCTCGGGACATGGCCTTACTACACTCGGCACGGTACCAGCAGTCCCTGCGATGCTACCACGCCCGAGGGGTTCGGTCCCGAGACCTCCAAGTGGGCGACTTAGTGCTTCGACAACGACAAGACGCCCGAGGGCGGCACAAGCTCACGCCTCCCTGGGAAGGGCCGTTCGTCATCGCCAAGGTTCTGAAGCCCGGGACATACAAGCTGGCCAACAGCCAAGGCGAGGTCTATAGCAACGCTTGGAACATCCGACAGCTACGTCGCTTCTACCCTTAAGATGTTTTCAAGTTGTTCGTGCACCTCGTTCACACACAAAGTCTAACCATCAAGGAAGGGTCAGCCTTGCCTCGGCAAAGCCCGACCCTCCCTCGGGGGCTAGAAGGGGGGAACCCCCTCCGCGTCAAAATTTTCCTCGGAAAAAGTCTTTCTGCCAGAACGTCCTTCGTGCTTTTTGACTACTTCAAAAGTGGGATCCTGAAAACGACGGAGTACACATAAGCAGCCAAGGCCGACCGAGCCGAGGGACTCCTACGCCTCCGGGATACGGATACCTCACTCATTACCTTCTGCGATAAGTAACTCACGCTCGGATAAGCGATTCCGCTGACCGAACAAGTCTTAATGCTCGGAGACCTTTCTGCCGAAACGATTTTTCGGGCCTTCTCGACTACATCGTTAGCAGAATCCTACGGATGAGTAAGAGTACACATAAGCGGCAAGGGCGATCGAGCCGAGGGACTCCTACGCCTCCGGGATACGGATACCTCACTCATCACCTTCCGTGAAAAGTAACCCTCGCTCGGACAAACAATTTTGTAACCGACAAATAAGTCTTGATACTCGAAACAAAGGGAAAAAGAAACGCAGTTTTACAACACAACGACAGTATGTTTGGGCCTCGGCGACCGCAGAAAACATACGCACACTACAAGATAAACCGATCCTGTAGGTTCAGACCTCGATGGAGGGGGAGCAGCAGCACCCTCGGCGTCAACACCACCTTCGGCGAAGTCCGACCGAGCCTCGAACGGCAACACAGTCGGAGGATCTCCGCTCTGAAGGACGACGTCAGCATCACGCCCGGGCCATCAGCCGCCAGGGTCTCCTCCAAGAGTCCGGCTCGAGCAGACGGCTCGGCCGGTCGCCCCGAAGCCTCAGCCAGCTGTCCCTCGAGGACATTAGCCCGGCTCATGGCCTCGGCAACTCGACTCCGGCGCTGGTCCCGCTAGTGGATGGCCCGGTCAGGCTCCGGCCGACAAAGTCTTCTTTTCGAGCCGACTCTGCCTCTGTCCACGCTGATACCGCTGCCCCCGGCTCCGGCTCATCGGAGAGCGACCGAGGGTTCCTTTAATTAAGCAAGAGAAGCCTCGGGCGGCAAGGCCGACTGAGCCGAGGGACTCCTACGCCTCCGGGATACGGATACCTCACTCATCACCTACGCACGAGGCAACTCACACTTGGTGAAGCGGTTCTGTTAGCTGACAGGCGAGTCCTAGTGCTCGGAATGAGGGAAAAACACGGCTTCACGCCAAAAGATACATACATGTTCGGGCCCCGACAGCCACAATGAACAAACACTGGCACTCAAGGTGCCATTACAAACGGAACTCCGGTTCCACCCCCGCAGGTATGAACAACCCCCACGTTGGAGGGCCTGCGGGGCGACAAAACCCCTGGTGACTCGCTGGCACCCGCTCCGGTAGCAGCGACAACGACGCCCGCTCCGAAGCGGCCAAACAGCAGCAGCGATGACCTCAGGGCGGACGCTGCTGCGACGAGCTCCTCGCCCACGCCCCCACTCGAGGGGCGAGGACAAGCTATCAAAGCCAAAGAGCCGGAGGCCCGGAGCGCGGATGGTGGTGGTGACCCCGTCGGCGACGAGGACTTCTTCAGCCGCCAACACCTCAGCGCCGACGACGGAAGCCATCTGCCCACCGGTAGATTCCCACTCGGATCCTCCCGGACGAGCGAAGCATCGACCTCCGCGCAGAGGCACCGTACCGGGGCAAAGGCAGGACAGCCCCAGAACACGAACGCCGCCCTAGCAGCGCGCGACGTCTTGGGCGGTCCCCTAGTGCACGTGGCGCGACAACCGCTCTCGCGACGGGAGGGGGCACCGGGAGCCGAGTCAGTCTAGCTGAGCCAGCGAGCCCAACGCGCTGAAACTGACGACGCTCGCTGCCGACCAGCCCCACGTTGTCGAAGTCCGGCCCTCCCGCTAGGCTGGTGAGCGCCTTCTCCCTTGAATGCTGAGGGAGAAGGTGACCCACGAACCCGTGCAGGAGGTAGAGCTCCAGCTCAGCCCGGCCTCCGCCCTAGCCAGGATGACGAAGATCCTTGAAGCTGAGGGTGGGACCAAGATCGCAGCCCGGCTTGCTTCTCCCCACCACCGAACTGGTGGTCACCATCTTGGGTGATCACTGGAGAGGGGAAGCAGCCGGGCTGCCTGATGAAAATCCTTGGAGCCAACGATGGCTGAAAGGTACCAACTTCCGCGGAGTTGCGTTCCCCCAACGACGATAAGGCGGAAGAACTGCGAGCGCCCCCCCATCTGGGGGCTCGGAAGGTGGAAAGACGCGATGCATGAGGGGAGCGCGAAGACATGGTTGCCTTTCAAGGGGGTCACCCTCCTTTTAAAGGCAACTCTCCCCACTTGCATCCTCAGCCGTCATGGGCTGAATCTTCTCCAACACACTCCAAGGTCCTCCACCTATGACACGGGGGCTGGGTCCCACGCGTCATGCAAGCTGCCCCAGGACAGAAGGAGCCAAACCGCCACGCGCGGAGCGCACAACGGCCCAGCGGTTACGAGCATTCCTCCACTTTCGCCTAGGCCAGTGGGTGAAAGGGCGGGCCGCCATGCAGGTGGCATGCAACCGCACCCAGGTGGCGCACCCTTTTGACTTCGACGCGTCCAGCATGGAGGCCCAGGCCCACACGTCATGTAACCGGCGCGCCAGGTACTACGTGCAAGAAACTACACCGCCACTCGCGCCAGTACCCGCGCCTTCTCGACTGCGGAACCAGTGCCGCGACTCGAGGCGACCCTGTGCATGACCCGATAGTGCCAACCGAGCACATCGGTCACGGGTCAGTCAGCTGCGGGAGGGGGCGTGGCGGTCGATACGGCCAGAAATGGGTCGACAGTAATGGCGGTGGCAGGCGGGCGGAAGCGGCAGTCAAGTCGTCGGCAAGCTCACGTCCCCTCCTGGGATAGCGAAAGGACCTTCTCCCACGGCGGAAGACGACACGTCCGTGTTCCGTTCCTCGAACGGCTCGCGCACGCACAACGGCCGCCCCGTGAACCACTCATCCCGTCGCATTAACTCGGCGGCAGGACAGGCGTCACCTTTGGCAGGCGAAGCAGGCGACGCTTCACCTCCGCCATAATGACCGCGTCAAAAAAGGTGCGCCACGTCATTCGATTTCGTATCCTTTTCCACTTCCTCTTTCTCTCTCTTGCCTCAGGGATCGGGAAAGGGGATACTCCGAAAGGGATCCTTCTCCGCGAAGGAAGCGGGCCCCGAGCCCCCCTACTGATAAGAGGTTCAAAGGCTGGCCCCTCGGAAGGGTTCAACATCCGCCTCAGAGCACCCAGGCTCCACGCCCACTACTGGTCAGAGATTCGAAGGCCGGCCCCTCGAAAGGGTTCAACGGCCGCCTCAGGCCACTCGGGCTCCGCGCCCACTACTGATCAGGGGTTCGTAGGCTGGCCCCCGAAGGGTTCGACAGCCACCTCAGACGCAGAGCGAGGGATGACCCTGGGTACGTTCGATACATAACCGAGGCTCGGGCTGCGCTCCCGAGGTACCCTAGGACATTTCCGAGACCAACGGGAACGATTTTGTAACGGAATTCCACCAGAGGGAGGCATCGAGCCCTCGGACCCTGTCAAAAGGGGACCGGGTCCGGCAAATCACCCGCAGGTACTTTTGGGGCGCGCCTCCGGGCCACTAGCCGACCCCTAACAAATGGGGCACGGGCGTCCACTCGGATTACCCGTTAGCAACTCACTGGAGACACCATGTTCGGCGCCCTCCGAGGGCAACATGGCGCTTTCCCCCCTCCTCCTTGCGGAAAGGCGACGCAGGGGCGTATGTAAAAAGCCGAGTCTGTCCCTGACCGTCCTCTCGCTCTGTGCGGAGGCTCGGGGGCTGCTCTCGCAAACCCGGCTCCGGCCAAACCGTTGACAACGTCAACATACCAGCCCGAGAACATGGGACTCGACTGTGCACCCGGGCTACGACCAGTTCACATGAGGGAACAACCAGACCGGCCGAAGCATTACGAAACGCATTAAGACCTCGAAGGATTCAAACCACTCCTCCGAGGCCTCGGGGCCTACACCCGGCGGGTGCGCTCGCGCGCACCCACCGGAACGAAACGCAACCAAGAAAGGCCGGTCCCCTTGCAAAAAAGTGCGACAAAAGCCTCCAAGCGAGTATTAACACTCCCTTCGAGGCTCGGGGGCTACTGTCGGGGACCATAATTAGGGGTACCCCCAAGACTCCTAATCTCAGCTGGTAACCCCCATCAGCACAAAGCTGCAAAGGCCTGATGGGTGTGATTAAGTCAAGGCTCGGTCCACTCAAGGGACACGATCTCGCCTCGCCCGAGCCCAGCCTCGGGCAAAGGCAGCCGACCCCGGAGGATTCACGTCTCGCCCGAGGGCCCCCTCAGGCAACGAACACACCTTCGGCTCGCCCGAGGCCCAGTCTTTGCCAAGAAGCAACCTTGGCCAGATCGCCACGCCGACTGACCGTATCGCAGGAGCATTTAATGCAAGGATGGCCTGACACCTTATCCTGACGCGCGCTCATCAGTCGGCAGAGCCAAAGTGACCGCAGTCACTTCGCCGCTCCACTGACCGACCTGATAGGAAGACAGCGCCGCCTGCATCGCTCCGACTGCTGTGCCGCTCGATAGAGTGAGGCTGACAGCAGCCAAGTCCAGCCTCGGGCGCCATAGGAAGCTCCGCCTTGCCCGACCCTAGGGCTCGAACTCGGGCTCGGCCCCGGAAGACGACGAACTCCGCCTCGCCCGACCCCAGGGTTCGGACTCGAGCTCGGCCCCGAAAGACGACGAACTCCGCCTCGCCCGATCCCAGGGCTCGGACTCGGGCTCGGCCCCGGAAGACGATGAACTCCGCCTCGCCCGACCCCAGGGCTCGGACTCGGTCTCGGCCCCGGAAGACGACGAACTCCACCTCGCCCGACCCTAGGGCTCGGACTCGGGCTCGGCCCCGGAAGACGACGAACTCCGCCTCGCCCGACTTCAGGGCTCGGACTCGGGCTCGGCCCCAGACGACGATCTCCGCCTCGCCCGACCCGGTGCTCAGACTCGACCCCGACCTCAGAGGAGCCTCCGCCTCGCCCGACCCAGGGCTCGAACTCGACCACGTCACAGGGGGGGCCATCATTACCCTACCCCTAGCTAGCTCAGGCTACGGGGAACAAGACCGGCGTCCCATCTGGCTCGCCCCGGTAAACAAATAATGATGGCACCCCGCGTGCTCCATGACGACGGCGGCTCTCAGCCCCTTACGGAAGCAAGGAGACGTCAGCAAGGACTCGACAGCCCCGACAGCTGTCCTTCCGCAAGGCTCCAACGCTCCTCCGACGGCCACGACATCACATGAACAGGGTGCCGAAACCTCTCTGGCTGCCATGACGGCATGTACTTAGGGCACTAGCTCCTCTCTGCTAGACACGTTAGCACATTGCTACACCCCCCACTGTACACCTGGGCCCTCTCCTTACGCCTATAAAAGGAAGGACCAGGGCTCTCTTACGAGAAGGTTGGCCGCGCGAGAGGATGGGACGACGTTTAGAGTCCCTCGCTCTCCCCCCACGCGGACGCTTGTAACCCCCTACTGCAAGCACACCCGACCTGGGCGCAGGACAACACGGAGGCCGCGGGTTACCCCTTTTCCTCTCTTCTCCCCCTTCATGCTCCGTCTCGCGTCGACCCATCTGGGCTGGGGCACGCGGCAACAATTTACTCGTCGGTCCAGGGACCCCCCGAGGTCGAAACGCCGACACTACCTTTCTTTACTAGAATATAACATTTACTCCCAAATACATGAAAGTATGACACGTTGGGTTTGTTACCGGTTAGAAGTTCATACGAGGTCTTCTTAAGGAGGCGATGAAGGTAGACCCGGTTTATGGTATGGCAAGCTGTATTCATAGCTTCCGACCAAAACCGCTCGGGCGTCTTGAATTCTCCAAGCATCGTCCTCGCCATGTCTATGAGCGTCCTGTTCTTCCTCTCTACCACACCATTTTGCTGTGGTGTGTAGGGAGTGGAGAACTCGTGCTTGATTCCTTCCTCCTCAAGGTACTCCTCCACTTATAAGTTCTTGAACTCGGACCCATTGTCGCTTCTTATCTTTTTCACCTTGAGCTCAAATTCGTTTTGAGCTCTCCTTAGAAAGCGCTTTAGGGTCCCTTGGGTTTCTGATTTATCCTGCAAAAAGAATACCCAAGTGAAGCGGGAAAAATCATCAACAATAACAAGACCATACTTACTTCCCCCGATGCTGAGGTAGGCGACGGGTCTGAAGAGGTCCATATGAAGTAGCTCCATAGGTCTTGATGTGGTCATCACATTCTTGCTGTGATGAGCGCTTCCCACTCGTTTACCTGCTTGACAAGCTGCACAAGGTCTATCTTTTTCGAAAAATACATTGGTTAGTCCTAACACATGTTCTCCCTTTAAAAGTTTATGAAGGTTCTTCATCCCAACATGTGCTAGACGGCAATGCCACAGCCAGCCCATGCTAGTCTTAGCAATTAAGCATGCATCTAGATCGGCCTCCTCTTTTGAAAAATCAACTAAGTAGAGTTTGTCATCTAGTACACCCTTAAAAGCTAATGAACCATCACTCCTTCTAAAGACAGACTCCTCTACATTGGTAAATAAACAATTGTAACCCATATTACATAGTTGACTGACAGATAATAAATTGTACTCGAGCGATTCAACTAAGAACACATTTGATATGGAATGCTCGGATGAAATAGCTATCTTTCCTAGTCTTTTAACCTTGCCTTGGTTCCCATCTCCAAAGATGATCGAATCTTAGGAATCTTTGTTCTTGACGTAGGAGGTGAACATCTTCTTCTCCCCCATCATATGGTTTGTGCATCCGCTGTCGATAATCTAGCTTGAGCCCCTAGATGCATAAACCTGCAAGGCAAATTAGGCTTGGGTTTTAGGTACCCAACTCTTGTTGGGTCCTACAAGGTTAGTTACAATAGCCTTTGGGACCCAAATGCAAGTCTTGTCTCCCTTGCATTTGGACCCCATCTTTCTAGCAACCACTTTTCATTTTTACATGTAAGTACATACTTAGTGTTGCAAGCATGAAAGACAGTAGTAGGTTTATTATACACTTTCCTAGGAGCATGAGACACAAAATTTCTCCTAGGCCTATCATTAAAATTAGAACATGAAGCAATATAGCATGTGAGTCAAAAGCATTATAACTCCTATTATAATGAGAATTTCTAGAAAATTTTCTATCATAGTACATGAAAGCATGATTCTTTTGACTACTACTAGCTATAGGGGCCTTCCCTTTCTCCTTGTTGGAAATGGGAGCCCTTTGACTTGTTAAGTTCTTGGCTTCCTTTCGAAAGCCAAGTCCATCCTTAATTGAGGGATGTCTACCAACAGTGTAGGCATCCCTAGCAAATTTTAATTTATCAAAGTCATTTTTGCAAGTCTTAAGTTGGGCATCAAGACTTGCCACTTCACCATTTAATTTTGTAACAGAAGTAAGGTGCTCAACACATGCATCAACATCAAAATCCTTACACCTATTACAAATGACAACATGCTCTACACAAGAACTAGATTTATTAACTACTTCGAGCTTAGCATTTAAATCATCATTAATACTCTTTAAGCTAGACACAGTTTCATGACAAGCGGATAATTCAGAAGAAAGCATTTCATTCCTTTTAACCTCTAAAGCAAGAGATTTTTGCACACTAATAAACTTGTCATGCTCTTCATATAAAATATCTTCTTGCTTCTCTAATAATCTATTCTTTTCATTTAAAGCATCAATCAATTCATTGATTTTATCTATTTTAGTTCTATCTAAACCTTTGAATAAGCTTGTATAATCTACTTCATCATCACTAGAGTCATCATCACTTGAAGTAGTATACTTAGGGGTATCTCGAGCGCTTACCTTTTTTCCTTTGCCATTAGGCAAGTATGGCGCTCATTGGGGAAGAGAGACGACATGTTGAAGGCTGAGGCGGCGAGTCCCTCATTGTCAGAGTCGGAAGAAGAGCAATCTGAATCCCATTCTTTGCCAAGGTGCGCCTCGCCCTTCGCCTTCTTGTAGGCCTTCTTCTTCTCCCTCTTCCCGCTCTTTTCTTGTTCCTGGTCATTAGCATTATCGGTACAATTTGCTATAAAATGACCAGTCTTACCGCACTTAAAACAGGAGCGCTTTCCATTCGCTTTGCTCTTGTTGGGATGCTCCTTGCGTCCTTTTAGCACGGTCTTGAAGCGCTTGATGATGAGGGCCATCTCGTCTTCGTTTAGCCCGGCAGCCTCAACTTGTGCCACCTTGCTAGGTAGCGCCTCCCTGTTACTGCTTGTTGCCTTGAGTGCAACGGGCTGGGGCTCATAGATGGGCATTGGGCCGTTCAATGCATCATCAACATATCTTCCTTCCTTGACCATCATTCGCCCGCTCACAAATTTTCTGAGTATCTCCTCGGGCGTCATCTTAGTGTACCTAGGATTCTCACGAATGAGGTTCACAAGATGAGGGTCAATGACAGTGAAAGACCTGAGCATAAGTCGAACGATGTCATGGTCCGTCCATCTCGTGCTTCCATAGCTCCTGATCTTGTTGACCAGGGTCTTGAGCCTGTTGTACGTTTGCGTTGGCTCCTCTCCCCTAATCATGGCAAACCTTCCTAGCTCGCCTTCCACCAACTCCATTTTGGTGATCATAGTGGCGTCATTCCCCTCATGTGAAATCTTGAGGGTGTCCCATATTTGCTTGGCGTTGTCCAAGCCGCTCACCTTGTTATATTCATGCCTGCACAACGATGCTAACAAAACAGTGGTAGCTTGTGCATTTTTATGAATTTGTTCGTTAATGAATACAGGGTTATTCGTACTATCAAATTGCATTCCATTCTCAACTATCTCCCAAATACTAGGATGGAGAGAGAAAAGGCGACTATGCATTTTGTGACTCCAAAAAGCGTAGTCCTCTCCATCAAAGGGTGGAGGTTTACCAAGAGGAATAGAAAGCAAATGGGCATTGGAATTATACGGAATACGAGAATAATCAAATGAAAAATTTGAGTTAACCGATTTCTTTTCTCGTCGTAGTCGTCGTCTCTTGGGGAAGAAGAAGACTCGTCGCTGTCGTAGTAAACGATCTTCTTAATACGCCTCTTCTTCCCGTCCTTCTTCTTATGGCTCGAGCTAGAGTCAGTGGGCTTGTCGTCCCTTGGCTCGTTGAAGATGGAATCCTTCTCCTTATCATTGACCACCATCCCCTTTCCCTTAGGATCCATCTCTTCAGGCGATTAGTCCCTTTCGTGAAGAGAACGGCTCCGATACCAATTGAGAGCACCTAGAGGGGGTGAATAGGTGATCCTGTAAAATTCAACAACTAATAGCCACAAAACTTGGTTAAGTGTTAGTATGGCTAAGTAGCGAGCTCTTGCAAACACACAAGTATCACAGAAAAACAATCACAAAAGACACGCGAGTTTATCCCGTGGTTCGGCAAGTATAGCACTTGCCTACCTCCACGTTGTGGTGTCCCAATGGACGAGGGTTGCACTCAACCCCTTTCAAGTGATCCAATGATCAACTTGAATACACGGTGTTCTTCTTTGTTTATCTCTTTTCCCGTTTGTGAGGAATCTCCACAAGTTGGAGTCTCTCGCCCTTACAACAAAGATCAAAGTGAAAGCACTAGAGTAAGGATGGGAAGCAACACACACAAATCCGCAGCAATACAGACGCACACAAGCTAAGACTTGAGCTCAAAATGAAGCACAACGAGTTCACTACAAGAACGGAGCTCAAATCACTAACACGGTCGATCAAGTGCGTGGAGACGGAGTGTGGAAGACTTAGAATGCTCAGAGTATGCTTAGGTGACTCCTCCATGCGCCTAGGGGTCCCTTTTATAGCCCCAAGGCAGCTAGGAGCCGTTGGAGGCATTCTTGGAAGGCTAATCTTGCCTTCTGTCGGGTGGCGCACCGGACAGTCCGGTGCGCCACCAGACAGTCCCTGTAGCTGTCCGGTGCGCGATCTCCTTCCTTTTCTGGCGCATCCGACCGTTGCAGATTCGTGGCAGTTGGCACACGGGACACTATCCAGTGCAAACCGGACAGTCCGATACCCCCTGCCGACCATTGGCGTGCCCACGCGTCGCACGCGGATTGCGCGGCCGACCGTTGGCGCAGTCGACCGTTGGCTCACCGGACAGTCCGGTGACCCACAGGACAGTCCGGTGAATTATAGCCGTACACCATTGAACATTTCCCGAGAGCGATGACTTAGCTGCGGACGACTCACCGGACAGTCCGGTGCACCACCGCACAGTCCGGTGAATTATAGCCATACGCCACCGTCGAGTCCCGAGAGTGGCATGTTCACCGAGACTGGACTGGCACACCAGACACTGTCCGGTGCACCACCGGACAGTCCGGTGCACCCAGACCGAGTTGCAGTTGGCTGTACACAGCCAACTCTTTTCCAAACCAATTTCTCCTGTTTCTAGCACTTAGATACAATACATTAGTACTCAAATCAATGTACTAAGTCTAGAAACGTACCTTGTAATATGATTTGCACTTCTTCACTCTTTGGCACAAATTAGCACTTAGAGAAAATGTGTTGGACACTTAATCACCAAAACACTTTAGAAATGGCCCAAGGGCACATTTTCCTTTCACTAGGCTAGAGTCAATTCGAATATTATTAGCCTATGCCGCTCACCACTCTTTCAGGTTGTTTCAAATGGATGTGAAGAGCGCTTTCCTCAACGGACCAATCAAGGAGGAGGTATACGTGGAACAACCCCCTGGCTTTGAGGATGACAGGTACCCCGACCATGTGTGTAAGCTCTCTAAGGTGCTTGTTGGGGCTATGCTTCGTCGCACCGAAGGTCTTGTAGGAAGAAGCAGCTTCGGCTGAAGCTGTCCGCAGGAGATGACCAAAGGTTCCTCTTCATGAAGCTTCGGAATTACAAACCGACTTAAAAGTAGAATGACCTTTCAGTCCATAAATGTTTGGGTCGCTGTTGTAATCCCTTATGAGGGACATAATTGTAATTCCTCACAAGCTATGTCCCGTGCCTATAAATAGTGAACAGTACTCCCTTAGGGGGGGGGGAGATTTTTCCGGTATTTGCAGTCGCGTCATTTGAGAATCAATCTTTGTCAAGGCAGAGGTATAATTGTATTCAACACTTAAATATATTGAATGGATATAATATGGTTCGTTTATGATTCATTTACCTTTGATATTCTATATTTTTATGCTATCTTATACAATCTGTTGAAATTCAATTACGAAGATTTAACCTTCGTAATTGTATTGACACCAACCTTCGTCCAAGGCTCATTATCCTCAAGGGAATAATGTCTCATTGGACGAAGAACATTAACATTTAACATTCTATGTTGCCTTGTTCTTAATTCATAGCAGTTGAGAACAAGTCCCCAACAGTGCTCTATGGACTTAAGCAAGCCCCAAGAGCGTGGTATGAATGCCTTAGAGATTTCTTAATTGCTAATGCTTTCAAGGTTGGGAAAGCCGATCCCACTCTTTTCACTAAGACTTGTGATGGTGACCTTTTTGTGTGCCAAATTTATGTTGATGACATAATATTTGGTTCTACTAACCAAAAGTCTTGTGAGGAGTTTAGCAGGGTGATGACTCAAAAGTTTGAGATGTCGATGATGGGTGAGTTGACCTACTTCCTTGGGATCCAAGTGAAGCAACTCAAGGATGGCACCTTCCTCTCCCAAACGAAGTACACTCAAAACCTTCTCAAGAGGTTTGGGATGAAGGACGCAAAGCCCGCAAAAACACCGATGGGAACCGACGGGCATGTCGACCTCAACAAAGGAGTCTCAAAGGTGGATTGAAAGGGAAAGGTGAACTTGGATCATGCAAACACTCCGGTATTAGTGTACTTAATTCCAAGTTCATTCATATGCTCTTATTGCCTTTTTGCTCTTAATTGACATTTTTTGGTGAGGCAATGGGGTTAAAGGGCCAAGAATAATCCCGTTTTGGTGCTTAATGCCAAAGGGGGAGAAATTAAGGCCAAAGCAAGCAAATGGATCAGCTACCACTTGTGAATTTCGAAAACAATAGAGTTAGAACTTTTGATTTGTCCAAAATACTTAGCAAATGGATCAGCTACCACTTGTGAATTTCGAAAACAATAGAGTTAGAACTTTTGATTTGTCCAAAATACTCTTATTGCAAAATTTAGTCTCTTGTGGGGGAGAATTTTTTATCATGGGAAAAAGGGGGAGTTTTTGGCTCTTGATCATTTTCACTCTTGGATTATCTCTCTTGATGCCCAAACAAGTGAGTTTGAATTAGAGATAGGTAAATGAATTTGATTTGCAAAAACAAACCAAGTGGTGGCAAAGATTGATCCAAATATGTCAAAACTTGTGCAAAGACAATTTTGTTCTCAATTGCATTGATGTTGCACTTCTTTTGGTTGCTTTTGAATGTGTTGGCATAAATCACCAAAAAGGGGGAGATCGAAAGGGAAATGTGCCATTGGGCAATTTCTATTATGTTTTGGTGATTAAGTGTCCAACACATTTAATTAAGTTCTTATGTGCTAAATGAAGAGAAAAGTGCAAATCAAGACATGAGGTATGTTTCTAGACTTAGTACATTGTTTTGAGTACTAACATATTTTGTCTAAGTTCTAGAAACAGGAAAAGAAAGAATTGCAAAAGCCTTAGCTGTGTGCAGCCAAAGTCCAGCTTGGCCTGGCACACCGGACTGTCTGGTGGTGCACTGGATAGTGTCCGGTGCGCCAGGCTAGTCTGTGTGAACAGACCGCTCTCAGGACTCGACGGCGGCGTACGGCTATAATTCACCGGACTGTCTGGTGGTGCACCGGACTGTCCGGTGAGTCGTCCGCGGCGAACTCGTCGCTCTCGGCAAGAGGATCAGTGGCGTATGGCTAAAATTCACCGGACTATCCGGTGAGCCAACGGTCATCTGCGCCAACGGTCGGCCGCGCAATCTTCGCGCGACGCGTGGCAGCTCCAACGGTCGGCGGGGGGCACCAGACTGTCCGGTGTGCACCGGACAGTGTCCGGTGCTCCAACTGGCCCGGAGCTGCAACGGTCGTCTGTGCCAAAAAAGGAAGGAGATCGGCACCAGACCATCTATAGTGACTGTCCGGTGGCGCACCGGACTATCCGGTGCGCCATTCGACAGAAGGCAAGGATGGCCTTCCTTATTGACCTTCAACGGCTCCTAGCTGCCTTGGAGCTACAAAAGGGACCCCTAGGCGCATGGAGGAGATACACAAGCATTCACTAAAGCATCCTAAGTCATCCAGACTTTGTTCCCGCGCATTCGTTTCGTTGTGTTTGAGATTTGAGCTCTATTCGAGTCAAGGACTCTCTGTGTTGTCATTTGAGCTCAAGTCTTCTTGTGTGTGTGGGTGTGCTGCGATTTACGTCTTGTGTGTGTTGCTCATCCCAACCTTACTCCGTGCTTTCTTTGTGATCATAATTGTAAGGGCGAGAGCCTCCAACTTGTGGAGATTCCTCGCAAACGGGAAAAGGATATAAGGAAGAAAAGCCATGGTATTCAAGTTGATCATTGGATCACTTGAAAGGGGTTGAGTGCAACCCTCGTCCATTGAGACGCCACAACGTGGAAGTAGGCAAGTGTTACTTGGCCGAACCACGGGATAAAATCGCGTGTCTCTTGTGATTGCTCTCTCTTTGATTGTCTGTGTTCCCAAGAGCTCGTCTCAAGCTACTTAGTCGTTCTAACTTCCATAACTAAGTTTTGTGGCTATTAGTGTTGAATTTTACAGGATCACCTATTCACCCCCCCTCTAGGTGCTCTCACAAGCCGAAGGTATAAATGTAATTCTATATTATTTCTGTTTATTCATGATAGTATAATAAAAGATGAGCTAATAACGTTATATAATTATTCATGTTGTTTTTATGTTTCACATGCTTCTTCTTTCATTAATGTATACTGCAATGATGAAGGTATGTCCTTCATGACCTTCGTCCAAAGATCATTATATCTTAAGGGAAATAATGCTTCGAAGGATGAAGGGCCTTAACCTTTAACATTTTTCTGTTGCCTTGTTCTTAATTCATAGCATTTGAGAACAAGTCTCCAACAAATGCTAATGTTGTTCCTATTTAGATTCCTCAATTCCATTTGCCATAGCCTGATCCCACATCTTTTGAATTCTTCATAACTCTATCCGTCAATCAGTCTTCAAGCATCTTAATTTCCCAAATAGGCCATGTGATTTTTCCCTTAATATAGCCTTTAAGTCATTCTTGGGCTAGGTTCATTTGACGTAGCTCATGGTCATCTCATGTTTTTCTAGCCCATTCGAACCCTTGTTGGAGCCATGGATGTGTGGGGTATGTATTCGGCAAGTTCCACCCCTCCCTTACTAACGCTGTCGCTGGTCATGCCTTCTCTACACCTACTAGAGTTTACTAAAAAGTACTTTGTCTCCCAAGTGGGTCTAAATATACTCTTAAACCAAGATATTGTGTATCCGTCTTTGATTATTCTACTCATTTTCTTGGCTCCTGTCTACCTATCCCATTTATCATCCTTTGGAGCTATGCCTAGAAATGATGTTGTCGGAGTTCAAGACGATGATGACAATTCTCTATTCCCTCCTCAAGCATCTGTTAAGGTTGTCTCTAGCAAAGCGTGCATGTTGTTTTGCAAAATGCTATTTTGCACTATTAACATAGTGGAGTTTAAAATAAGGGGTGGAATAGAAGGTGGGATACGGGAGTCTGCTGGAGATGACCTAAGAGATGGTGTGGGATGCCTCACTTTTCCTCCTCCGGTGAGTTTTGCCTCGGTTGCTCTTGGTTTGCACTATGTTTTTTGGAATTTCATTTTGTTTGATGAGAGAAAACACTAATTCCTATAGTTCCTTCTTCCCCCATTCCTCATGCATCGATGACGTTTTGCTTTTGGAACCCTGTGTCATCCATGCCGCAAGGTGCGGATTGTCTAATGGCCCCTGGTAGGCCATTATTGGCGTGAGTCGCCAATGGCTATGTTCAACAACAAAACAATGATGTTGCTATCGCTCTATTTCAACCGTTAGTGAAACATCATGTTGAGTTCATGACATTCTTAATGTGCTAGTGGATTTCCTATATGTGTAGAATGGGACTCCTTATCAAATGATTCAGCAACTCCCTTTTGGCCAATGTGCATTTGGTTACACGTACCACAAAGGTGTCCTCACCAATAATAATCTGTATCAATATGGTAATATGTAGAATATCCTGGACTAGGATGAAGGCCTAGAGGAGGGTGAATAGGCCTATAAAAAATCAACTTGAAACTCTATAACAACACAGGGTGGCAGTGCCAGCCTATGATGGTGGCACTACAAGCCTACGCTAGAAAGTTTGAACTCAATTCAAAAAGTAACCAACAGAAATTGAATCAGGTAAATTTCTAGCCTTTCTGCAAGTATATAGATAACACATCGAGAGCTAAATAAGGTATATAACTAGTGAGCAGGTAGATCGATCACAAGCCCTGACTCAACAATATGAACTTGCTAGGGACTAAATAGAGCACACAAGGCACTGATTTGTCTCGTGGTTCAGCTCATTATAAAGACTTGGCTCAGTCCACGTTGTTGAGGAAGCCACAAAAGGCTTACACTTGCCACCAAGGTTTGCCCTATACCTGTTGTGGGGAGGGGGGCTATCATGCTGAAGGTCCTCATTTAACCTTCAATTTAGCACAAACAAGTGTGTTTCAGGTATTCTATTATCGGTGGACGAAGCTGACCTTCGATTGAAGCAATGTATAAGAAAACTTTGCCTGTATGCGCCAATAGGGAAGGTGCGAGCCAAAGTCGATAGCTTTGGCAAAGAAGAAAGGCTTCCAATGCAAGCATCGGAGAAAAAGAAGTCCAAGACTTGCACAACAAGAAAGAAAGGGAAAAGACAACGATGTCCCTGTATCATTTGTAAACCATGTGTGTAAACCCTATGGGCATGTATGTAATTTCATACGAAGTTGTTCAACTTCCCTATAAATAGGTGAATAGTACCCTACATAAAGCACCTTTTGAAGGGCCTAAGCTTCGTTTAGCTTAGCATTCGAAACATATTTGTGCTATCTTGTGCCAAGAAGCCGAAGGTATGTATGTGCATTTGTTTAACATGAAGGAAAATGGAATAAGAATGCTAAGACATTCGAGGTGAGTCTCGAACTCTGTTGCTCATGGTCACTTAATTTTATTTTACCTTCGTCTCTTATCAATATCTTCGTCCTCAAGCCAATACTTCAAAGAAGTTATGATTTGAGGACGAAGGTTCATATTTTTTAACATTATGTTGCTTTGTTTTGATACCCTGAAGGAATCAAAAGTGAGAGCTCAACATCCGTTCTCAAATCAAGAGAGCTAACTCTTGAAGTGAGGGGTGATCTCTAAATTACATCTTTGGTTGACAATTTTGTGTCATAGTTTGGTAAGCTGATTATCTAGGAAGAAGATCATGAACATAGGTTTCATATTCTTGTCAGAGCAAGTGTGTTGCTCTAAATGTTATCCCTTGGTTCTTCATGTTTTTAGAAGGTATTAGAGGTTGATTATTGGTATGTACAATGCGAGTTTCTATAAGCCATAATGCTAGGTACAACTCCATGGGACGAGGATCTACCACAAAAGGTCCTAATGATATTAATCCTAATAACTTTGATTTCTTTGGCTTTGGATAACCTCATCAATGCCCACCCTAGCCCCTGAACTTTGGTTTCTTTAGCTTTGGATAGCCTCATCAATGCCCACCCTACCCCCTGTTGAAGAATTGGGGCCACCTAGGCCAAATGTGGACAACTTGTAGACCCTTGGTTAGGATCTCTAGCCCAATCTAGATGAATTGAATGTGAATTGACATATCAAAGGACAAATAAACTGAAGTACTAGAAAATGCATTACATAAAACCATAACATCGAGTCCACTGATTAAAGGACAATGAAAAGTGCATTAGTACATGACATTGTTTGAGACTTAATCAACATAAAACCACTGAGACTGATGGTTGTGGTTTAAGAAAACTCAGCCTGATCAGCCTTGGGCTAATCTATACATACAAGCTCGCCACAATGTTACAACCATGTTTATCGTTTAAGTAATCACAGAGGTTGGAAAATGGTGCTCACACTCTATTTTGGACTGGTAGATGTACATGGTCAGTCTATTTCGCAGTTAGCATCGACTCTGGTGGGTTTGATCCTGAGGTGGATTATGAAAATAAGGACTGACAAAGATGCATTAACTAGTCTTCAATGGGTAAGAGACATACGAGGTCACCATTTGTGATGGAACCTCCCAAGTCATTAGGCCCACCTACAATTGTCCTTGTCCAACGGACCTTGGACAATCCTGTAGATGCACATAATCACTCGACAAGTTTGGTATATGTATCCTTTTCCTTGCCAAAGAGCGTTTCACCCGTCACGCAGATATTACAACACATCGGGGGGGACGAATAAGCAGAAGCGAATTACAATAATTTAATGTACATTCATCAAAATATAGAGAGAGTGTTGAAGTTATTACAAACCAGGGTATATGAGTGCATAAGTATTATTATTACAGATCTAGGAGGCAAAAACCCCTCCCGCATAACAGTATATTGTTTTTCAAAAGGGAGGCCAACATCCTCCCGCAACCACTTCACTACTGAGGTTCGTCCTTGGGTACCACCTTAGAGCAGAAACAGCAAAAGTCTGTTGTTTCCTCACCTACAACAACATGGGTTCGAAAACCCTGAGTATGGAGTGTACTTTCGCAAGTCTTACCCATCAAAATAAAGACTCTCAAGGATATGCTGGCTTATGGGAGTCAAGGTGAGGCTGATCAAGTAGCAAAGACTCTGTTTGTAAAAATGCTTACTAAAAGTGGATCCTTAAAAATCCAGTCTTATTAGCAAGTTAAGTCATTACCTGTCATTAGAGTTCTTTCTACCCTAGTTCAAGCACTTGGCCTATACTAGCCATCCTTTTATCAACCCTTTTTGTTCACTGGAATGCTACGTGTAAGTCAGTGACTAAGTCTTCATGTCCGAGAAGTAACGGTGATCCGAATCGATTAATACTCAGCTGAGGATCTCCAATCACACGACATATGTAGCACTTAACCCTTCCATATGTCAACTCGCCACCGGGTTTCTTAAGACCAGACCGGGTTCACGCTAACCGAGAGCACAGATACACCACCGTCCAGCCTCTTGCCATGGTGGGTACACGCTACTCTCGCCATCTCTCCACTCCCATTGCGTGTTGGCCTTTCTGGTATTAGTCTGCCCGAGGCAAAGCTTACCCATGATGAGGCATGTGACCAGTTAAAGGGTCCTCGATCAGCAGGCCCACATCGACACGGTCCTTAATCGACTCAGACGGAGACACTACACCGAGACTCTCTTCTTGTGCAAGTCACCCGCCCGGTCTCAACTTTATCATTTAAACCCAAAAGCATGGTACCTGGCAGAGGTACATCTTTTCCGATGTTGAACCCATCATGGCCATGATGGATTCACCATCAAGTTTTATTTTTGAAAACATCCCATCCACTGTGAAGCATCATCTTTTGTTTTAAAACAAAACATTTGTTTTTCTAAAGCAGGACTAAGCATCAGAAAAACCTTTTAAGAAAACAGGTAATCAAGGAATGGTAAACAGTTCCAAGGAAGGAAATGCAGCAATTGGTTTAACACTCAACTCATATCACCTAATGCATCATTCAAGTGATAAAGAGTTTAAAACAGCAAGGAGGTGGCAAATGCACCGGGGCTTGCCTTGTTTTGTAGGGGAGTCGGGCTCTGTTCCACAAATATCAAAGTAAAAATAGTTCCCGGCAGGTGGATTCTCAGGTGGTGGTGTAGCTTCTTCTTCTTCAACCACTACTTCCTCCTCGTTTTCTATACATAACCAAATATAACCATGAATGCTCATGCGATGCTTATGAAAATGCAATGATAATAAGGGTATATCAAGTTATGTCTTGAATACAATTTTCCTTCATGGTGCTTCAGAGAAACTAGGGTTTTTAAAGTCAGTATCTCATTAGGAGAAGGCAGGTACTACCTAGAAGCCTAGGGTTTTGGGTTTGGGAGATCAAACAATGTCTAAAACATATCAAACTTTACCCAGGGATACCAAATATCATATTAGGCTTATCCAAAAAGTTTAGTGATTTTTGGAGTTATTCATTAATTTCTAAAATTCCAGAGGTATAGGTTTAACCTCTTTTAAATACTGAATAATTCCTTGTTTGGACTAAAAATCCTAGAACTATTTTTATTAAATACTACAGAAATTTAAGAGTCCAAAAAAATTGGTCTCATATTATTATTATTTTTCTATAATTTTCTATGGATTTCCTAAGTCTAGTAGAAAAGGAAAAAGGAAAAGGATGAATAGTGATGGACTGAAACTGGCCCAAGCCGGCCCACGCACAGGCGAAAGCGCGCCCGCGTGCGCCCGCGGTGTCCACCTTGCGCAGAGGACCTTGCTTTTTTAAATAACTTGTTAAGACTCCTGCGCATTATTCCTATGTGTCACTGACATGTTGCGCCGAGGCCCCTCACTTTCTATTCCTTCGTGAATTGAGGTCCCCGACCATGGACGGCGGAGCAGCGGCTCCGGCGAGCCTATACTGGCCGGAAAACGCAACGACCGGTGCTCCGGTGCGGCTGACACTCAATTTTACCCCTAACGACCATTTCCCCTCAATCAATTGCAAGATTCCAGCTCATAATCGTTCTACCCACGGCGGCGATGGAAACCGGAGATAACTTATCTTGTTCTGGGTGATTCAATGCGGTCTAATTCAATCGGATGGTGCTGTGAGTAACAGGGGATATGAGGGAGGATAGAACATCTCACAGAAGAGTACGAGCTAACCTGTAGACGTCTGGCCACGGTGAGGTGTTCACGGTTGCGGAAAACCGATTTGGGGAGAAACAGGAATTAGAGAGCTATGGTGGCTAATCAGAGGCAGGAGCGGGTGCTCTGGCTTCGTGATTACCTAGCGGAGCTCACGGCATTCTCAATTTATAGGGCCCGAAGGCGGTGGCTCTTGAATTTGGAATGGCGCGCTGGCGGCCGGAGATAGGGAAGGGCACTGGCGCAAGAGCTGCGTGGCTTTCACCGTGGCAGGCTTACCGACGACGAGCCGGCAATCTAGAGCGGCTTACTGCGACGTGGTGAAGCTTCAAGGCACGTGGCACCCGATCGGCAGGCGGCCAACTCCGATGAGCTTATCTAAACCGACCGTAAGGCAAGGGGGTACGGCGGCCAGCTCCTAGTCTCATCCGCGGCGACGATCTTTTTACCTTGAAGTGTTATCCAGGCACCAGTGAGCACGAATCACCTCACCGGCGTGAATCTAGGCGTGGGGATCGCCAGCGGCAAGGTGCACTACACCAGGGATCTTCTTCAGTTCACTGTACCATTAGAACACCTGACAGAGAGGTTTGCAGCGCCTAGATCTCCAATTTTTATGTGAAAACTTGTTAATCCACCTATAACAAAGTTCTAGCCCTATAATCCAGCTACAATCTTCCTATAGTAACCATACTCAAACACTCACTGGATTATCTTCAAAATAGCTCCCAAAGTTCATCTCAAGTCACTGTCAGTAAAATTTCAGATTCTGAGTTGACTGACAGCCAAACTTTAGGCCTATTTATTTCCCAATTTTGTATGACACCAAGGTATAATCACTTAAACAAAGTTATGCTCCTATAGTAGCTCTATAATCTTGATGTATTGACCTAGGGCAAATTCTTTATGGATTAAAAGATATAAGGCTCCAAAGATGCTCCAAGTTTACTGAATTTTAGACTTAGACCTATATGGTTTAGGTGGTGCTTTTGCAAATAAGCCCAAATCCCACAATTTGACTTGCAAATCCTAAAATGTGAGAAACACATGATTTGTGATGTTCTATTACTTTGGTATTTGCACTTGGGTCCAAAAGTGCACAAAATTTGCACTTAACCCCCCTAGGGTTTAATTAGGGTTTTCCAGGGTCTTTTCACGGTTTTTTAGCACTTCAGGGTTTTGGTGTCACTAAAGTCCATCAAAGATGATATCATATGATCATTTCTCATGTCTTTTGAGGTTTTCTCATATTTGGACTTCACTTATATCCATAAGCCCTAATTTAGGGTTAAGCACTCTACCCTAGGGTTAATCACCCATCAAGTCACATCAGTACAACTGATTTGAAATTTTTACCTAGTGAATGCACTCTAGGTGTAACAAACACATGATATGTCAATGCTCATGATGCTATGCTAAAGTTTTAGTGACAGTAACACCAGGGATGTTACATCCTTCCCCCCATAAAAGAATCTCGTCCTGAGATTTAAGGTCCTAGGGCAAGTAGTGGAAAAGGAAACACGTCACATTTTTATTCTCTTAATTGTCTTACAAAGCAGGGGGTGGTATGGGGCCTATTTCATCCTTACAACTAATTGTACATATCTCTCAGGGAAATTCTTTGCTAAGAATTCTTGGGTTTCCCATGTAGCTTCATCTTTAGTATGTTGGTTCCATTGTATCTTATAGAATTTGAGAACTCTTCTTCGGGTGACCCTGTCCTTTTGATCTAGGACTCGAATAGGATGTTCTGAATACGTTAAGTCTGGTTCAAAGGTAACATCCACCACATCAATAGTTCGATCTGGAACCCGAAGACACTTCTTCAATTGGGATACATGGAACACATTGTGCACTACAAACAATGTTTCGGGTAATTGGAATCAGTATGCCACTGGTCCACACTGTTCAAGAATAGGAAACAGACCAATGTATCGAGGTGCAAGCTTTCCTTTTACACCGAAACGAGTCACACCCTTCATTGCTGATACTTTCAGGTACACATAGTCTTTGACTTGAAAGTACAAGGGTCGACGTCATTTGTTTGCATAACTCTTTTGTCGAGCTTGTGCCTTTTTCAAGTTTTGCATGATTCGTTGAACCTCCAGAAGGGATCAAAGTTAGTGTTAATGATGACGACTTCACCACTATTTTTGCTGATATTGAGGGTCCGCGTAAGATATTGTCAAGATATATCAGTTTTACACCTTCCATTATTTTGTTACTCTAATGATTAATTTTGCATGTATCTATGGTGCTCATGTTGAACTTGATGTAGCGTTAGTCTTTTTTTCTCAAAAACACAGGAGAAATGCATTTCATTAGAATAAGAAGAAGAAACAATTACGAAGTCTCAAATAGACTTAGGACCTAAGAGTCCTGAAACTACAGGGCCAACTCATGGTGGCGAGAACTTGGAATGGACAAAACAGTTCATGAGAGAGAAAACCCACTAACTTCCTACACTGGCTGATAGGAACAACAGTCCTTTGGCACCGGCCATCAACCACATATCTCTCTCCTCACAAAATCGTGCAAAAACAGTAGACAAAGAAGGAGAAAGACCCTAATAAACACAACCATTACTCATCTTCCAGATAGTCCAAGATCCAAGAACGACTAATGAATTGAATCATTCTGTAGTCAGCCCTTCTATTCTTTGTTCAGCTTGTGCCCACCAACAAAACAAGGAGTTGTTTTCAAGTTTAGGGGCCACGAGGTGCAGACCATAAAACCTGAAAATCTTGAACCAAGAATCTCTTGTGAAGACACAAGAGAGAAGCAAATGGTTAATATTCTCTTCCCCTTGGTCACATAAAACACATCTTTCATGATGTGGGAGGCCTCGACATGCCAGTCTATCTGCCATCCAGCATCTATTGTGTGTAGCTAACCACATGAAAAATTTACACTTAGTAGGAGCCCAGACACACCAAATCTTCTTATAAGGTTTAAAGTAGACTGAGACAACAAAGAAACATTTATAAGTTGCTTTGTTGAGTATTTCCTATTTGGAGATAAACTAAAAACATGAGAGTCAGTCATTCCCTCCCTCATATCGACTTGATTGAGAAGATCCCAAAGCTTAAGATATTCTGGTAATACCTGGACTGTCAAGGCCCCTTTAATATCTAAAATCCAACTGTTGGCATTGAGGGCCTCCATAACAATTCCTATTTTAACAAGCCTTTTTTGGAACGGTGGCAGATAGCCTAGGAGCAATTTCTATAATGTTGTTTTCCATCTGCCAATGATCTATCCAAAAAAAGATAGATGCCCCATCAATAACTAGAAAGGTCATAGCAATTGAGAAGAAAGCCTTAGTCTTATGAGACACTTGGATTGGAAGATCAGTCCAAGGTTTGTTTGGCTCCGTTTTTTGAAGCCAAAACCATCTCATACAAAGAGCCCAAGACAATTCCAGCAGGCTAGGGAAACCAAGGCCGTCGAGCTCAAGCGGCCGACAAACCTTGTCCCATGCCACCATACAAGGCCCACCCTTACAATCCTTTCTTCCACGCCACAAGAAGCCATGTCTGATCTTGTCTATTGCTTTAAAGGCTTAAGCTAAGATATCAATAACCATAAGCATCTCTGTGAGCACATGCCGCGTGATTGGTAGACTACATGAGCACAGAAGTTGTGCCCGTGGACACGTAAAGCTACATTTGTTTGGTTTGCTTCTTTACACATCCAAGCTCCACGCATGCAAGAAATGGGGCGCAGCCAGGCCCGCGCGGGACGCTCGGAGCGAGCGTACGCCGGCATACAGACTGATGGTATTCAACAACACAGTTCACGGGAAACAGTTTTATGTATTTTTTGTTATATCTTCCAATTTAACGATTTGATCGCCCAACCAATTTTATATTTATGTTTTTAAGATTTTAGGAATAAAACTAGACCACTCGTGCTACATAATATTTGAAGGTTTTTTATATACTCTTCTCTAATAAGACATGTTTCAGTGTAACCAACCAAACAAAGTATGTACCTGTCCTGTAGAATCGATACAAACAACCAAACAAAAGTGTCTGCATAAACTCACTCTGATTCCACTAATACTAGCTAGACTTAGGCCCTGTTTGTTTCAGATTATAATCTCTCCAGATTATATAATCCAGCGCAAATAATCCAATAGTTAAACAAACACCTAGATTATGGGTTCAGATTATACAATCTAAACCCTAGATTATGATAATCTCATAATCTCCTCAAGACTAGCTTATTTGAGATTATTTTGTCAAAAGACCCACTACCCATGGTTATGTAAATAGAAATTACAATATATGTCATCCTTCTTTTCTCGCCTCAAATAAACAACTAGGTGAGTGCTCGTGCGTTGCAACGGGGACATATGATATTACGATAACTTATAAACTCAATCAAATAATCAAAAATAGCAGTCTGCTTGGATTTAAAAGCACACTAGTGCAAGAATACATTTGTAAATGATAGATGTTGTAACTGGTTTGCCATCCTTATCTCCTAAATCTAGAGCTAATCCAAACAATCTAGATTAGTCCACAGTTTATGGTATGTGCTCGTGCGCTGCGACGGTGTACAAATTATGAATATGAGATCCCGAAGAATTTCAATTGTATATCATTAACAAAACAATTTCCCTCCCACGAAAATTCTAATGAAAGTTGCATCTAGTCGCTTTTTATTAGCTGGAGCCTAAGTGGTCCATTGGATAGTTCAAGCTCAACCATAAATTTTGACTAATCTAGATTGTTTGGATTAGCTCTAGATTTTAGCACCTTTCTATTAGCTATATTTGATGAAAAGGCCATAATCACTTCCTACCGAGTAGGGTGGCAAGATCTTATTGAAATCCTTTAAGCCAAATACACATGTAGACTTTCAGACACCAAGAGCTATGGAAGAAACTGTAACATCTAGCTATCTATGAAAAGTTACAATAAACAAAGACACCAAACAGTTGTGTAAAGTCTTCCTTTCAACACTACAAGGATCATATCTTGAATGATTTTCAATTGCACTACAAAGCATACACAACATGAATGAAACAACGATGCATTTACACATTTAAATAAGTATTGCTTTAAATATATATAGGTGCAACAAAATATATCGCGGTAGTGGAAAAGTTCAGTTAGAATTTGTGAATTCTAAACACCAAAAGCAAACTGGCATGGACAGTTGGCACCTCTTTAGGTAGAGTATCCATCACATCTTTGAGAGTAATGTCATCTGGTTGTTCCGTAATCTTCAGCCATTTGTTTCCTTTTCCCCTCATTATCTAATAGTGGTGGAGTAACTGGAAGTACTGCTGCCTGCAAGCCTCCCCTTTGCGTCAATGTTAAGAATTGGTGGTAGCTTCCTCTGTTATATATAACCTCTCTCTTCACAAGAAAGTTACCTTAAAAATACAAAAATGTCACATTAGCGTAGTGGGATATGTTAGATATAAATGAAGCTAACAATTTATTCTTATTAAGGTAAATTTTGATGGCCTAGTTAGCATTCTCTATGGTATAATTTATGAGGCTGCAAACTTTAACATCATTCGCTTACTTGTTATCAGAAAGTAAAAAACCAGAGGTGCAAAAAAATGAAGATATGACAAGCTGTGTAACATTGACCAATTATTTTGTTGCATTAAGTTGAGCTATAGAACAAGTAACATTTATATATAAACATTAAAATACCAAAAGAAAAGAAAACAATACATCTACATCAACAGCTCTAAGCGTCGATGCAAACCTAAGAAGTTTGAGAGAATGGAAAACTAAAACCCAGTGAGATAAGATTCTTTTCGACTCATGATTCTGTTGGAAACATTATATATACGGAACACTTTTGCAGTAAGCCCATGCATTAGATCCTTCAAGTGAGCATTTAGCCTAGATGTATCAATCTTGTAAATAGATCTTGTCCTATCTTCTTTCCTATAAGATTAGGAGTGAATGATTAGGGAAGGGATAGAAGAGATTCAAAATAAAAGGAAAAAATGTGATTTATGTGAGAGAGATACCAGCACAGAAACCCTCAATTGCCTTGTACACAAGCTCTTCAATCTCTATGGTGTTGAAGTATCTTATTGAATCTTTACCTAGAAGTCAAACTGCAAAGTTGATTACAATTCATATACTCATAATTCTAGTCATATTGAGTGAAAATATGGCGAATAGATGTAGAAAATCAATACCTAAATCTGATTTGGAGGCATACATGTAACATTATCAACCTTCAACATACAACAACCAATAATATCAGTGTCATCGTCGTCTTTAAAATTGTTTAAAATAATAACCAGGAATAAGTTATGTTGGCATATTCCAAGTAAGCTCAAAGACAAAAAAGTAATTTAAAAAGCTTACAACAACCAATAGTATCAATGTCATTGTCATCCTTAAAATTGATTAAAATAATAATCAGGAATAAGTTATGTTGGCATATTCCAGAGAGGGGAAAATCTAGTATTCACATTACACAGATCATTAAAGGCTCAGTAACAAATCATGAAGATAATTAGTTACCTGAAGGCATGGCAAGCGATCAAAATGAAGTGCCTTTGTTCCTCTCCAGAACTCTTCATTCTCAACAGATAGCAACGCAAGATCACATTCAACACCCCTAGCTAAAACCTGTAAATCACTTTGTCAGTTTGACTTCTTATGAAGTCAAGTTTTAAAAAATTAAATAAAATAATCAAATACCTTGCTCAAAAAATTACAGCACATGGTAACTTTTAATGTTGATATCAAAAGAGTAATATTGAAAATTAGAAAATAATTACGATTATGGTTCTTTTAAGAGTTCCCAAGTCCCAATGGTGGAGCTTCCAATAGTCTAGTCCCACCAGTACAGTGGAATATAGTTGAAAAGATAAGTTGGTTTGCAAAGAAAATGAACTGGAGACTGACTCAGGGATCCAAGACTTCAAAACTCATAAGCACAAATCTTTTTTTAGAT
The DNA here is from genome assembly GCA_029449295.1 of Zea luxurians. Lineage (NCBI taxonomy): Eukaryota > Viridiplantae > Streptophyta > Magnoliopsida > Poales > Poaceae > Zea > Zea luxurians. The sequence continues at coordinate 85,621,491 of JAOPSE010000008.1, read as the reverse complement.
AATTCGGATTCACAATAAACTGGTAGTTACCTTGCTTCAAGAGAATTGCAATGTTCATTGTATAAAAATTTTGATTGCGCACTCAAGAAAAAAGTGATAATTTGAAAAAACTTGAAAGCTGCATTGCTATAGGAGATTTACCTTGGCAATATACTTTTTGTCATCTCCCCTTCTCTTTACTTTGACCTACACGAGAAGCAGCATTAGCTTAACAAAATAACTGGCATACCTCATCCCTAGAAAAATTAATGGTAAATCGATATCAACACTTTATTAAAAAAATAATTAGTTCATCCTCAACTGCTAGTAGCTCAAAACTTTAAATCAAAATAGTAACAGAAAAAAGAGTGACAACCCAAAGCAAAATAAAAACATGAAGAGATAAAGTTGTCCAGTCGAATAATCACCTGGGTGTCGTGCTCAACGCAATGCGCATTTGTCAAGAGTTTACCATCCCAATCATAAAAGCACTATGAAAGGACATGTCTTGTAAGATACACAAAGAGCTTCTAAGTTCAAGATGTGTGAAAATCGTAACCTTCAAAATGAGTGGCCTCATCTAAAATATATGCATAATGTTCAAAACATATAAGGAATGAATATCTATCATAAGATAAACACAGGTACCAACAAAAGTTCTAGCTTTTTGTTGGTTGCCTGGGAAATCTGGAAGCATCAGAATGATTGTGTGTTCGAAGGGCAACGGCCTGGTGTTCATACTGTTTTGCAGGTTGTGGCCAATGAATGTACCCTTTGGTGTGCTGCGGGTGCCTCTGCTCTTCAGGAGCTCCTCACTCGCCAACCTGCTCTTAGGGTATAATTTGGGTCGCTGGTAGCTATGTGGCCTGTGTAGGGTGTGTGTTTCTGTAAAGTGGCTGTTTTGGGGGGCTGTTGATGGGCATGCGCATTTCTGGTCTTCTTTATACCCGGTGCTGACTCTTCAGTCGCTCCGTTTCTGTTTGTCTCATTTCCTAATGAATTGACTCGCAGATCTTCTGCGACGTTCTAAAACAAAAGTCCTAGCTTGTTGAGGACTAAAGTAGGATGCCTATCAGAATGAAACAAACATCATTATGTTTACAGCAGTAAGCCATAGTCTCAGGTAGTCTAATCAGTACAAGAAAGGAAATGTTGCAGTTTAATCTCTACAAAATTATAAAATCGCTAAATGCATCATGATAATTTATTCCACGCCCCACCCACCTAGAAATGCACAGCAGATGAAATTTTATACAATATAAGTAAAATCAACAATCAAGACAGATACACAAAGTTATATCAGCACTTACCTCCCACTACTTGAATGTTGCCTTTGCTTCTGCCAAGGAAGACCATAATCGGGTGCGATATGAGTGCAATAGACCTAACAGGAGAGAAACTACTTCAGGTGATAGGATATGACTAAGCACAAAACAAAGCAAAGTCTTGCTCAACAGAACAGATCTTTGAGCAAAGTAGAGCACTGTGCTTGACATAATATACTGAAAAGGAAGTTGCAATACAAATATGACAAAGCGGTACATACTACATAGTGCACACATAAATATATCTTGATGAAATATAGGCTAACTATAATATGGAGAAGTAAGAAATATAAGCATCATCAATAGCCAGGGACATGTATTCTTGAAGCCTACCTTGACGACAACATTAAGGAATTTGTCCTCTTTAAGATCATCAAACTCAGCAACCTGATGTAATCCCATAGTTAGCATAAGAGAAGGCTTGTAAGAATTTGGTGCAACATCTAATCAATCATACATGTGGATTGTAGTGAAAAGGAAGAAGAAAAGCACATGGATGAAGATGGTTGTGTTTATTACCATTCACAGGTACATGGGCACAAGCATAAGATGATGAGACAATATGAAACCATTATAAGGTATTCATTTAGACTGAAGAGGATGGTTTATAACCGAGGCGGTGAACTTACAAAAAGAAAGTGCAAACTGACCCAAATCCAAAATGGCTAAGCGCAATTAATAGTTTGAATAGACGAAACCTCACCCACAGCATGCAATCCAAACAGACCAGAAACGATAATGTATAGTAACCCAATCCAAAGCATCCAGACAAACAACTGTAAGAAATTAAGCATGCTGACATGGAAACAGCAATGGAGTGGAGCCGAACCCAACATCAAATAAATGCCCATCCTCACCCCCTCTCATGTATTTGCCATGGATGAGTGGATACAGAGGCTGGGACATGCTCAACTCCATCACCTAAAAAAGCTAATTGGCACCCTCATTCAATTTGGAACTGCAGATGTACTCAATTCTCTAGCATGCCCTGTGCAACCTATAAAGTGTAAACGAAACAGAGAAAAATCGATGCGCCTCGGACCTGTGGCTCCTTGAAATCGACGGAAAGCCCCCTGTACTGCGCGAGGACGACGGCTGCGACCCGCCAGCGCCGACGCCGCCACCGCCTCCGATGTCGGGCCGTTTCTTCGACACCCCTTCCACCTGCGCGCACGGGCACCCCACCGCCACCGCCACAACAGAAAATTTTCAGTCCGCACTGCAGAAATATAAGTAAGCTTTGGACCAATGAGGCTTCAATTTTAAGATTTCAACCTCTCTCCTCAGGGAACTTTTTGCAGCATCCGTACTGTTAACAAGGAGCCAAATTAAATAAAGTGACAAGCTGAATCAGATAAGATGATATCAAATTTAGAAGGATTAGTGATACCACGATAGGATAGGTGCATAGGGTACAACATATGCTGCTAATCTTGGGTCAGACTAATATTCATTAGCCTTCGGATGATCGGCTAAAAAACAGAAAAGTAGAAAATGACATCACATAGTTCAACGAACCAGTATATTCTTTTGCGTGAGAAAAAAAATCCAAGCATTACCAGGCCAAGGGCATGTGTATGCTAGAATGTGCATGCTATCACCCCATCTGCAGAAAAATGGACTAATCCTATATTGGAGAAGCCACCTAAGAGCAACTCCAACAGCTTATTTATAATCCTAGCTAAATTTAGAGTTTAGATGGTTGTGTAAAAGATAGACAAGGACTAAATGGATGGGTGTATCCAACAACAACTCTAAATATAGATAATCATTGGTACAAATCTCAACAACCAACGAACTGCTAGCCTCTAGACGCTGCTCTCGCGGTGCTATCCGGCCACCGCCATCGCAGGCCAGTCCGGCCACCGCCATAGCAGTCAAGGCCAGCCGCCACAACAATTGAAAAATATTTCTGTTACTATGACTAATAAAACAGAGAAATTGTGGCGTGAAGAAATAACAATCTGTGGCCTAAAAAGAATTAAATACAAAAGAAAGCATACTTCTAAATTGCAGAAACTTGACAACAAAGACAAAGGATTCACTATAGCAGCACCTTACAATGCCACCCCGATTGAAAAATATTTCTGTTTGCTAGAGTGGTAACCATCTCATTAGAAAACAAGATTGTGGTCCAAAAATAGTAACAATAATTCTAGCAATTGAGGTAGGTGGGGCAAGTATCTGGTTTGAACTTCGTTTTGGCACTGGAAGAGATCTCCGTGTGACACTTCTTGTTTTCATGTTTTATTAGCTAATGTTTTAACGTTTGCTGAATACTAGCAGCTTTGACTGTCAATGTAGTAAATATTTCAATAATTAATAGTACATGACTATTGATCAACTTCTAATGTTCTTGTTAGATTATTGATGTGCACATTGTCTAATTTGAGAAATATAGCTGCCACAACTTGCATGTGTTAATTCAGACCTGCACATAGCGACACTACATATGACTGAAAAATTCCACATTGTCCAGAGTGCCAAGGTTTTCTACTGCTCACAAGAAAATGAGGCATACATTGTATTTTGCTATATTATATTGTACTAATATAACTACACCCTACAAATTACAGAAACGATCTTCTCAAATATCCCATTGATAGTAGCATTCCAAACATCTAAACTGGACACAATGCTTCTATTGAGATGCATATAAGTTTCAGACTAAATGGATTTATTGAACCACCATCTCACCAGTGACCAGTATAGGGCTGCAAACCCTCAAATTGAGGACAATTGAGCCTCGATCCAACACCAGTCTTCCATCTCCCCTATTCGGTACCCTGTCTCCAGATCGTGCCTTCCTAGACGCGTCTGGGAAGCAGGTGTAGCCTCTGCGCCCTCGGTTTCTACAGGAGCAGTTGGAGAATCACACGATGGCCTGAACATGGTGAAGATGGCCACGACGGCAACGACTACACAGTAGCGGAATCGCAAGCGGAATAGCACATGGGAGGGCAGGCGGGCGCGAAATCACGCGGGAGCAGAAGGCTGTGTGAGGGTGGGAGGACGGAGGGGAAGATTGCGAGCCGCACAGCCTCGGCAAAGATACCGAGCGAAGGGGAGCGTATACCGAGCCGGATGAAGATGCGAGGATAAAGGCTAGTCTGTTGGAACGGGAAATCACCATGATTATCTATCTTTTTACTCAGCACGACGTTTTAGCTAAGCTGTTGGAGTTGCTCTAAAGTGATGATCCAGTGGCCACTATATTTTTAGCAGGCGGCATTTTTTTAAAAAAAAATGGTCCTATCAATAGAATGACAGATTGGAAGGTGACAATAGAATGACAGATTGGAAGGATACAACTGACTGACAGCTTGGAAGGACACAACTGACTGTTCATGAGGATGAACCAACATGGTCACATATGTATTTCAGTAGAGCAACAGGAGAACCTTGCCCGACAGCCAGTAGCGTGGTCCTATACAACTGACAAGCAGCTCATGTTGTGAGGATGAGGGGATCTCACCAAAATTTCAGAAGTAAATTGGTGACAGGAAGAGAAATCACCCTCCCATCTATATTTCTAGTCACATCAGTTCGCCATAGCTAGCCATGGCCCATGTTCTAAGGACAGTCCTAACATTCAAATACGATTCCAAGAAAATAAAATACTGGATGGATAAAATGGAGAGATGGCAGTGTTTTGCCATGTTGTTCCACGCCTCATTTACAAATCTCTCATTACCGATTTGGGATCCTGCAGGCCTCAAATTCTCTCCTGGCAGGTAGATTCCCGTACTTTGGTATTTTTGTTTGATAGATACATGCCAGCTGCATGCTGGCGCTATATGACAACCATACAGTGTTTCTGGTATCAACCTGTTAGTGTTTTAGGCAACGACAAAAGCAATGGCTCTTCTCCAACTCTTAACTCTCTGATCCCAAGCCTAAACCCAACCAATAACGGTTTGCATCCCTATCAACAGTTCGTGAAAAATTTTGGATCCAATGCCCACATGTCATCGGTTCTACTCTTAATGAGACATAGTTTTCGAAAAGGAAACATAACTAACATAAATCAAATTGGTAAGCAAACTCTGCAACGCATAATGGTGTACGAAGTCATGAATTAGAAGGTCTCGACAGTTGGGTTGCAACATTATTTTCTTCAAAATCGACAGCCAGTAAGTAACATCAAAGAATCATGTAGGGTTTCAACAGTTAGCCTAGACATATTTATGTGTGCCCAGATATCAAGTTGATTAAGCAGGATATCAAGAACATAGCAAAGCACTGATCAAGCTTACCTTTCTGCATTGTAGGAAGAAGAACATTTAAGCGCCGGATACCTCTCAGCCGGACCATCTCTTTGCAAAGTGTTCTTTCACCAGAGCAAGAGCTTTCCCTCTGTGAGATATTTCGTTCTTCACTGACTTGGGCATCTCAGCATATCTGCATTACATGATATGCAATTAGTGTGAAGAAAGGATGCGGGAGAAGTAGGAACTGTCAGGAAAATTGCGTTCGATACTCACGTTTGTTCAAAACCATCTGGCTGGAACACAAGATTCCACCCAAAATTGTTAGGGCCTCTAGCAGGCATGATCTTTCCCTGCACAATGAGAACCAGTCTCAAAACATGATATTCCAAAAATAAATATGCTGCAGCATTCATCAAAGTGGTATGGTACAATCAAAATACTTACTCCTACTGTAACCAAGGCAATCATGCGCACAGAATTTGGAACAAGGCTAAACAATCTAACAGAGCTAATGATCAAGCTTACCTTTCTGCTTTATCCCCATCAACTTGGGGTTTTCCGACAGGTAGTCGAGCTCGCCCATCATCATGGTGCGCGAGATCAGCGGCGAGGGGAGGAACCTAAGGTTCGGGAACCTCGGCTTGCACGTCTGAACGACCCTAGCGTTCCCGTGATCCTTCACCAAGAGCGAGCCATTGGTGACGAGCTACATCAGCACGCTCACCGCCCTCAGCTTCGGGCAGGTGCGCGCGCGACGCCTTCTTCTCCGAGGATCCTGAAGCTGTCCGTCATCATGTTGTCCGGGCGTATCAGTGACTCTAGGCTCTCGGACTTGGCACAGGTCGAGGGTACGCTCAGCAGAGTATTGATGCACTAGCGCAGGAGCTTACCAATTTGATCTGGCTCAGGGGAGAGAGGGGAGGGAGAAGAGCCTTGGATCTAGCGCGAGAGCGGACTGCAAACAACCAGATTCGATGCCACTGACCTCTCCGTCGATTTGGTGCCTCACATTTTGGATCCTCGAGAGCTAATGACACCTTCAAGCCAGCTGGTCCTCCATGGGATGCGACTGGGCTCCACATCGCTGGTACCTCCCGTGCCGCCTCTCTCTCTCTCTCTCTGCGGCCGTGGATAGAGGGTGAAGGGAAGGAGGGGGACGGAGGCGCTGATATCGTCTGAAGACGGCACCGTGGAGACCCGAGTGGAGGCAGGTGGACGAAGGCGCTGGTTGGCTAGCAGCCTAACACGGCGTTAGGTCGCTCCGCTCCCACCACCTTCGACTTTAACGTGCAGCCTCACGGACCCATCGGCCAGCGTCTCCGGCCTCGGTTGTGGCCCGCGCGCTATGGACGGCGGAGCGGTGGGTGGGGAGGCGGGGTAGCGGCCGTTTCGGAGGGAGGAGCGAGAGGTAGGGTTGCTTGTACAGAGTGGATGAGGGGGCGAGTAGGAAACACACGCGGGCGTGGGGCGTGGACAGTGGAGTCAGGGACGGTTCAGATTCACGAGAGGCAGGACAGGGAAATGGACGGATCAGATTCACTGGAGGCAGAACGATGGGAGGCAGGCTACCCTTAGAGCCTTAATAAGTAGTATAGATAAGGGTACTGTTGTCTTTGTGAATAATCTACATTTGTATAATCTAAAGTACCAAACAACAACATATAGATTATAATATATCTAGATTATAATCTGGATTGTATAATTTAGATTATAATCTAGATTATATAATCTATAAGCTAAAACAAACAGGCCTTTAGACAGCAATATCCCCTAAATTTCGTCCCCTAAAGGAATATTCCATGTACTTTACAGCATCCCCTAAAAGATTTCGTCCTCTATATTTTTTTTATCTCCAACAACATCCCCTAAATTTCATCCTCTATATCTACAGTGTTAACAGATTTCATAAACTACCATATTTATTCTCTCTTGCATATAATTTGAATACATGACTTATGGAACTAATGCAAAAATGATGTAATTAACAATTTCACTTTGATAATTTTGGGGGCATAATCAATCTGGTCGCACTGCATGACTATAATGTTGGGTACGCAACATTGGGCTTAGCAACAATTAAACGCATGGTGGAGCAACGCTGTGTCACTTTGGATTCGGTGGCGCCAAGTGAATAAAAAACGACGACGAAGACGGATTTGCCTGCGATTCCTTTTCTCGTCTCCAAGCTTCCACCGGCGGCGAGTGGTCCGCCACCGAACCCGCCCAACCTCGAGAGACCCTGGATCTCTGCGCTTCCTTTTCTCGTCTCTAAGCTTCCACCGGCGGCGAGTGGTCTGCCGCCGAACCCGCCCAACCTCGAGACCCTGGATCCCAGCTTCGCAGAGGTGTCCGAGTACATCCGCCAGGATCCTACCGGCGTCGTTGACGACAGCTTTGCTACAGGAAGAGGGCGTGAGAGGAAGCTTCCGTCTTCACACGCAGGAGGGGGAGAGACAGTGTATAGCGGGCGTCTGAGATCCGCCACATTTACAGTCTCTGATGACGCGCTCTAAATTTACCGGACGTTTTGCCGTTCGTTGCTGGGTGAATACAGGAGGTCGCTGACCGCCAGATTTAGCGTACAGAACCATTTACCGGCTCTTGTTGGAGACAGTCTTATACCGTCCTGCCTCCATTTATACTGTATCCAAACAGACGGATGATTTTAGATCAAGCAAGTGCCGGGTAGAGCTGAGGTAAGGGTAAGTAGCGCGAGAAGCATCTCGATCCATGGGCTCTCTGATCTGCTCGAACAAACTGTCCGTGCAACCGCAATTATTCATTCGTTTGTTTGGAAGAATACTTGCCTTCTTTTTTTTTCCCTGCTGATTCCCACCATCTCTTTGTCAAGTCTTTGTTGCTCCGCAAAAGAGATTAGATGCTGCATGCACTATGCTGGGCGTGGAGGCTCAGTGAACGCGAAGCTTTTCTTCCCTTTGACGATGACGAGGCGCGTTGCATTGAGTGCTAGTATTATATCGTAGAAGGCGGTTCAGGCAGATACTCATCCAGAAGCCAGCTGTGGAGAGCGGACACGAGAACACAACAGCAAGTGTTGCCCCCCACCCGGCCGTAATGGTCGTCGTCCCGGCGACTGCAAATCCTTTTTCCCTCGGTGTGGTGGTGGTAGTAGTAGTATGGGGCCTGAACTGGGAAACCATGACGGAACTTTCCATCCGGGCTGATTCGCAGCCCACTTCCGTCTGTCCCCTTGGGGAGCTCGATCTCCTCCGTTCCAATCTCATGCCACTTCGACGATTCTTCAGAGGCACCCGTACCATCAGAAAGGCCTTTTACCAAACCCCCTAATCTGCCTCCCCATCATCATCCCACTAGCAAGCAGCACATCAGTCCAGCACTCTCTCCTGTCCAAGCCACACAGGTCACTCATGTGGAGTTCCCTTTTCGAGACACGGTTAATTTCTTGCAACGCCGATGCATGCTCTTCTTCAGTTTATCTGGCGCAATGTGATGTGATCAAGATCCAAGAACGGCTTCCAAGCTCCAAGCCCGAGCGAGCATTTTTACGCTTTGGTCTGCCCCGGTGACGTGCTGTGCCCGGCTGGCAGTGGCATGGGGTGGCGGATCCCCTCACACTCTTCCGTCCCCAGAGTTCTCGTGACCCAAAGATGATCCAGGAACTTTCACAGGCAGCAGCCGCGGCCGCGCCACTAGGCAAGCTAGGCAAGGCTGGCTTGGCTCTACGCTTTGCGCCTTTCCCCCTCTCTCTCTCTCTGATCTCTTTTGCTTTAATCCTCTTTGACAGGAGAGACCAGACGAGTGAAAAGTCCGAAGCGATGGCCGGCCGGTGACGACGTGCGTCTGGCTTGGCTAAATGGCTAGGGAAACACACCATCTCGCCACCTCTCTCTCTCTCCGGACGCAACGGAGATACAAGCCATGGTCGTCCCACGCAACGCAAGCCAGGTGCGGGGAACTCTCTGTGCAATGCATAAAAGCTGCGGCGATTTTGGTGCCCGTCGGCCTCATGTTTAAACTAGGTTATCCAGAAGGGTCAAATTAGCAGCTGGTGGCGCATGAGAATTGATAACGAGAGGATGTTTCGAGCGCAACGCTACGCCGTGGCATCTGTACTTCTCGGGCGGGAGATGTGCGTCTGTATATCCATGGCATCTGGTGTTGTCACATACTAACACTGTCTCCAGCCACGTCTTCTATATCCATCTTTTATATTATATTTTGTAGTCTACTCTAAAATTTTTATTTTCTATATCTCCTTTCTCTCCAACCAGAGGCAGACCCAGACCTATGGCCGCCTGGGCCACGGCCCGGGCGTAGGCCCAATTTTTTTTAGAAGAGCCGGTCAGCCGGCACAGCCCGACAGCCGCACACGCACAGCCCAGAGCGTGAAGCCGTGAACCCTAGGCACACCGCCTCTGCATCTGCTGCCGTGCTGCCACGGTGGTGCCGCTGCCGTCGCGCTCGCCCAGTCCACCGCGCCCCTTCCCGTCGCCCGTGCAGACGCCCACTCTCCCAACCCAGTCCGCCGCGTCGGCCCAATTCTTTTAGAAGAGCCGCTCAGCCGGCACAGCGCGACAGCCGCACACGCACAGCCCAGAGCGTGAAGTCGTGAACCCTAGGCGCGCCGTCTCTGCATCTGCTGTCGCGCTGCCGCGGCGGTGCCGCTGCCGTCGCGCTCGCCCAGTCTGCCGCGCCCCGTCCCGTCACCCGCGCAGACGCCCACTTGCCCAGCCCAGTCCGCTGCGCCGGCGCCGCCCTGGCGACTGGGCGCCCCGTCGAGCTCATCTGTCATCTCCCCTTGCGTCGTCCGTTGAAAACTTGAAATAGTAGGTAAGGCAGTAACAAGTGTTTAATCCCTTTTAACTTTTAAGGCTTCAATTAGATATCATCTTTAGCATCTATGACAACGTTGTTTCGCCGTACAATTTTTTTATATGCTACTATTAGAGTTTATGGTCGCTTCGGCCCGGACCTTGGCTAATTTCTAGGTCCGCCACTGTCTCCAACAAAGTCCTCTAAATCACATTCTCTATACTTAAATACCTATATTAGAGATATTTTTATTTTTATTTTTTTTTACATACGTATTTGTCATACTCAAATATAAGGCTTGTTCGCTGCTGCTTGTCTCTATAAATTACAACACCAACATATACGACGGTAAGACAATTCGGGCGTACATTGACATCCGGGTTTGTGACAAGATTGTGCATGTCCTAGTGGCTAGTGGACCACTACTATTCTACTATACCCGCCTAAATCGTCGGACGAATACGAATGTCATGTCCGTATCATACGCGACGCGAGCAGTGATCCCGTCCTTCGTGCACCCAAATTATAAATGCTCATCGGCGATTAATTATCATTAAGCGCACAGACCCAGTCACAACGAAATTGGCTAGTCAACTCGCCATGCAAGGATAAGGGGAAAATATCCTATGCAATCACATAAGGATGGCTCATTCACTCAAGTGTTCGTACCATATTCATACGCTGATCATGTCCTTTCACACCAAGATGCCGACGTGTGCTGATTTCTTTTCTGAACGGAAGCCGAAAGGAGGTGAGGTGGTGCAGGTCTCTTGGTGTCCTGGCCCCGTCCCGTCATTTTTTTAGCGCCCCATATACGAACGAACAGCGGTTGACCCTAGCGACCAGTGCGATTTCCATATGTCCATGGTGAGGATGAGGCCACTCAGGCCAGCTCGGAACGGTTCTACCATTGACCACGTAGCGTAGTCACCTCCGGATGATACTCTGCAATTTCTTCCGCGACACAACAACGTCCCTGACATGAGTGCCAGCCATAGCCATCCATGGAGAGATTCTGTGCACTAGAAGACGACCCTGTGTGGTTTCATTTCAAGTCGCGCAAATGCACTACGTGGCTGACCGATTTCCATGTTTATGCAAAATAAGTAGGGATGAAAACGGTCAGAAACAGTATTTATTTGGTAATCAGTTTTTTCTTTGATTGCGAATAAATAGGATATAGAATATACAATACAAATTTGTATTCTTGTTTTTAACATCCAGCTTGTTAAGATTCATAAAAGGTAAACCTCAAATTCATATTATATTTTCTTAAATAATAGATATAAACTTCGGTATGGATTCGGAAACAGATTCGGTAATTTTTTCAACTTTCTTGTGTTGTAGAGAGCAAATAATACATAAAACAACTTATATAATATTTTATTTATATTTGTACTAATGTGCTTGATAACATAAGAAAAAATCAACATCAAATTTTATAGTACATATCTATTTTAAAATATTAAATTTATTTTAACAGTTCGGATTACTACTTTTATCCAAAAATAAGGCAAAACTATGTATAAGTGCGCATTTAAATCTTAGTCGTTGGCTCTACATTTACAATCACCTAACCAATATAAATACATATTCTGTGTGTTACAAAAATGAAAATGAATTCATATGACGTAGAGAAACGGGGTAGCGATCCACGGGCATGCGATGCGACTAGTAGTAATTCTTAATTCAACGGTCAGTCAGCGGCGCAGACGCGGTCAAGCGCGCGCGCACCACACAGAAAACATTGCCGAGGTTGTTTCGCTCTCCCGAAGGCTCTCGCCATCGCTCGATCGCCCGGTTTTGGAAGGATCCTGGGCATTTCGGTGCCCAGCCCAGAGACCAGAGACTCCCGACTACACAATTGAAAGCTACTAGAACACGCAGCTACTCCCAGTCTACCAGACAGTAGTAAACGCAGCAGGTCTTGTTCCAACTTGTGGCCGCCGGGGCGCAGTTACTGAAACTGCGTGCATCGTCGTCACCCTCGTCAGAAAACCAAAAGAAACGTACGAGCAGCCAGCCGGCGGGCCAGAACAGGGGGAAACGGATAGTAGTACGAAACAAAACCCGGCAAGAACTTGCCAGCTATGCCCACGAGGGAAGCGCCGCATCCGTCCGTCCCCGCGCACATGCCGCGGTCCACGCCACCCGCACTGTTGCCGCCGAGGACCAGCCAGCCAGCCAGCCAGCCGCGAGCCGGCGCCGCGACCACGGACGGCATCGGCATCCCCTGCCTGGAGTAGTGGAGTCCCCCTCTCCGGCTCCGTCACCCGGGCGGGGCCCTCCGCCAGCCGCCAGCGCGGGCCGACGCGCCCAATCATCCCATCCATCCCCACCCCCACGCAGTAAACAAAACACACCCCGTGCCGTGTCTCGGGCAACGTCCCAACTCCCAAGGCGTGCGAGAGCCAGCCCACCTTTTTTACGCCCGCTCTGTTTGCGTTGCGTGCTCCCCTCCTTCCTTCCCTGCCTACTGCTAGTCTGCTACGCAGCCACTACTCGCCTTGCCAGTTGCGTCGCTGCTCGTCCCAGCCCCAGTCCCATACCCCAACCCAACCATCTCCTCTGTCTCCGCCTCGTCGCTTCCGCCCACTCTTCCTCGCCGCTGCCTCACCCTCACGGCCCCATTGCTCCGATCGCGAGCGCTTGCGATCCGACCGGGGGTGCGCGGCGCGGCGCACCGAATGGTGTGATCGACCCCGTTGGAAATTGGGAGCGAGGCCATGCCGCGGGCTCCGGAGCGCCGCCGCGGCGCCGGGCCGCCCCTGCTGCTGGCGCTGCTCGTCGCATTGGCGGCCGCGCCGAGGCTCGTGCGCGCGGTCACCGACGCTGCCGACGGTACGCTCGTGCTTCCCCTCCCCGCCTCGCCAACCCCGTCTCGTCTGCGCTGCTCTGCTCGCAGCGAGCTGGTTCCGTGGACCGCTTCGCCACCGCTCGATCGCGCGCTGGTTTGGTCTGGGGTTTTGTTTTGTCTGCGCAGGTGGGTTGCTCCGGTCTTGTCGGTGGTACTGTACTGTACTGCGGAGCGAAGCACCCCAAGCAGGGCGCGGAGATCGGATTGAATTCTGTGCGGCGCTGACGTGCTCTGGCGCAGCTGCCAGCTGGGGAGCTGCGCCTCGCGTTGCTCTCGCGCTCTTGCTTTCTCGCCTGCCCGGTGCCCGCCCACCTGTAGTTAAGGATATGTGCGGTGCGGTGCGGTGAAATTATGTCGGTGCCGGCGCTGCTGTGTGGTGTGTGGGTGGCAAGTCACAAGTGGGGAATGATAAGGGCCTCTGCTTTTTATGGATTATTACAAGCTCCGTTTCGGCTCCGTGAGAGCGAACCCGACATCCGAGCTCGCTCGCCCGCCCGGCGGCTAAGTTGTTGTCATCAAACCTGCAACCTCGCGTCTGCCTGCTACTGCAGCTGCAGGGCGGCTGTAATTTGGATCGCCTTGGTGTTTTCAGCTGGTTTGTGCCACGCGGGGCCGTCGCTTTCGGCTGGGATAACGAAAGCAACCTTTGAGGCGTTATCGAAACGAGCTGTCTGTCTTGTGCTCCTGTCTTATCTCTTATGACAGCAATGGCAGACGCGGATGGGCTGCTCGCGTGCTGGATCCGTGGATATTGATAACATGCAGATGGAGGGGAAAATGATGGTTTGCTAATTACGTTAGGCGTACTGGTAGCAGGATGGTTTGTTAATTACACTAGCAGTACAGCACGGGAGCTTTAACCGTACTGCTTGTGTTAATTGTCACATTACGGTACTGCAGATTGTGCATGTAGTGAGGGCCCTACCCATGCTGGGATCCTAGGATGGTAGTCTAATTGACAATAATGTTCATTAGTGTGTAGTTGGTTCATTAGTCAATTATTAAGTATTGACATGGGATCATGTTCCTAAATTATTGAATTTAGATATTCTTTGCAAGCGCAAAATCTTCTTTTATACTCTGTTTCAGGTCAGGTGTTGTGCAAGTGCAATGCAGGCAGTGTCGTTTTTTTTCCCTAAGGGTTACTCAATGCTGATTGTTTCTTCACGCTTCTTTTATCATCTGTAGTCTCTGCCATAAACGGACTGTACATTTCACTGGGATCACCACTTCTTCCTGGATGGACTGGAAATGGTGGAGACCCGTGCGGTGAGAGCTGGCAGGGTGTTGTGTGTACCGGCTCTTCCATAACTGGAATGTATGTCAGGTTCTTCATCGCATTTCCTGTTATCTATGGTATTTGTTTTACTTTTCACCGTTATCAACTCACTGTTTTTAGAACCATGAATGCTGCAAACTTGGGAGGACAGTTGGGAAGTTTAGGAAACTTCACTGCCATCACCAGCTTGTAAGGATGTTTAAACTAAATCTGTTACTCATTATTCGAGGTTTTTCATTATATCCTTGTGCCATGATCAACACTGTGTTGAATATTTTCTACTGGTTGGGTTTGTGTTTATGACCTTTTTCGTAGACCGATTGAGTGTCTGACCAATAACTTTATTTTGTCTATAGAGAGCTTAACAACAATAATATTGGTGGAACTATACCGGAGGACTTACCTGTTACATTGCAGAGTCTGTATGTTCATCTATCATTTCTGCAGACTCTTTTAGCCTTTGAGACCATTAATTTCATGGAATGATCTTTGCTTTCTCTTGCTACAGTTTCCTCTCTGCTAATCAACTTACTGGAAGCATCCCAAGTTCACTGTCAAAACTCGAAAACTTAACAGCCATGTAATCCCCCTTCTCTCTCTTATATGCAAGATCGTATTAATGCTAGTTTTGTATGTAAACCACATACTGTGTGATCCTTGTTTTCCCAGGTCAGTCAACGGCAACCATCTAAATGGAGACCTACCAGACACTTTTGATTCACTCAATAGACTTGTAAATTTGTAAGACGCATCCTATTTCCTACATTCACTCATTGGACTTGTAAATTTGTAAGATATGTGTGCAGATGTGGGTCAATATGATGTCTTCACCGACTGACCATACCATCTGTACTTGCTTTACAGGGATATTTCTTCGAACAACTTGACTGGTGTGTTACCATCTTCAATGAAAAACCTGGCATCTTTGACTTCATTGTAAGTTTTCCTCTTTTGTGGCCTTTGTTTTGTTATTTTCCTATCATTTGTTTTCCCAGACTTATTTCCTTCTTTTCCACCTCTTCTATGATAGGCACATGCAAGATAATCAACTGTCTGGGACCCTTAACGTTTTGCAGGATCTCCCACTGAAAGACTTGTAATACCTCGACCTGATAGCTCTTGTCCCATAGTTGTTCTGTTACATTTGTATTGATAATTGAAGGCATGCCATTTATCATTATCTTGTCATTTAGATAAGTTAGCCTATATGTCGAGTTTTACCTAACGACGTATATGGTATTGCAATACGATGTGGCATCAATCTCCATCTCTGATTTCGAAAAAATGTAACATTTCATGTTGGCTCCAGCCACTACATGTTTGACTTGAACAATAGTTCAGCAGATCATGATTGGCCGATGGCTAACACTCCACAAGCTTGTGCTCGGTTCCTAAAGGAGTTAAAAAATTTAACAAACTATCTCTTGCTGCCTTCTTGTAGCATGTTGCACTTGCACTTCTCTCATGTGCCACTCACTAAGATCTGGAAGCAATGATATTTCTATAGGGTTTTCTTCTTTGGAGAAAGTAACACATGCTTCATTTACCATGGTCTTGCAAATGAGAACTTAATCAGCACTAAGGAAGTGTTAAGCAGTTCACGTCAAGCTCTGCATTCGTGCAATACAGTTGCTCTATTCTTGTACTTGAACTGAATTACTGAAACCAAATATATCTCTAACCTCATATATTTAAAATATTACTTTGATCATTAAATGTTTGCATTTTTTAATATGCTTTCCTGACTTCGAACAGGAACATAGAGAATAATCTTTTTTCTGGACCGGTGCCTGCGAGTTTGCTTAACATACCGAACTTCAAGTGAGATACCTTCTTTCTTTCATGTTTACCTTAATCAGCTTCATTAAACCTCCACGCTGTTATCTGTAGTAATGCTATTTCATCTATTAGGCAAATATTTAATTGTTACTTAGATAAGTTATGTAATATATATGACTTGTTAAGCGACTAATAGTATATCATCACAGAAAGGACGGGAATCCATTCAATACCAGCATTGTCCCATCTGCATCTCCGCCTTCAACAGGACCAGCTCCAACACCAGCAGCATCAAAACCAGCTCCAACACCAGCACCCACCACTTCAAATTCAACGCCCCCAGCACCAGCACCCTCATTTCCTTCAAGATCTCCTCCCCCGCCTAAAACAACCTCAAACTCTTCTGAAGGATCAACTACCCGAGACAGCACTTCATCATCTAAGAAACACAGTACATCAACCCTCAAGATTGTTGGCTTTGTTCTTGCCGGAGTAGTGCTGTTTATTATCATAGTCCTCCTAGTATTATTTTGTCTATCCAAGTATGAAGAGAGACGGTCGAGATATGATTATAATAGAAGTCAGCAGGCAAGGGTGCATCATAGGGTTGAACCGCAAATCAAGCCACCTCCAGTGCAACAAAGCAATGATCTTAAAAAAGGTAAACCTTTCATCCCAGTATTATATAGCTTTGTGTTTATTTTTGGTTTTCCTGTAATTGGTTTATTTGATAGGTTCAGGTGAGGCACTTGATAGAAGGGGCCATGAACTAAGTTCATCAGCGGCAGGTATAAAGTCTTTATGACAAAGTGCATCTAAGTTATATTCACTAACTACAAATGTCTGAAAGTTTGCGTGCTATTGTTTACAGCTCTTGCAAAGAAATCTCCTGAAAACCAAAAGGAGCATGTAATTAATTTTGATCGAACAGATTCAGATCTGTTTCCTGTTTCTCTACCACCACCACCACCTCCACCTCCATTACCCCCAATTGAAAGAGTTATTGCAAATCCCATTGTTCCACCAGAAAAGCGATATAGTCCTCCACCAAAGACAAGTAGCTCAACTTCTGCCACATCATTCTCTATTGCATCTCTTCAGCAATATACAAATAGTTTCAGAGAGGAGAATGTGATAAGAGAAAGTAGATTAGGAAAGGTTTACCTAGCAGAGCTTCCTGATGGCAAGGTACGAACTAAGTATTACCTGTCTTGGTGAAAGAGCAGTCATTATGCTCAACATTCAGTTCAAGTATCAAGCTAGCATTCTTGTATTTTGTGCAGTTATTGGAGGTTTTGAAGATTGACAATGCTAATGGAAGAATATCAGTAGATGACTTCCTAGAAGAGGTTGAATGTATCTTAGATATCAAGCATCCTAACATTCTTGAGTTAGTCGGATACTGTGCTGAATATGGGCAGAGGTTACTTGTGTACAATCACTTTAGCAGAACGACACTAGATGACACACTTCATGATGGAGAGGATACTGAAAGTGCACTGTCATGGAATGCCCGCCTCCAGGTTGCTCTTGGTTCTGGAAAAGCCTTGGAGTAAGTGAAATTATTATTCTATTAATTAGTATAATAATCCACGTATGATGTTCTTTAAAGAGATGAGCTTTCTGACAATTTATTTTCACATTATATTTTTCGTAAAGGTATCTCCATGCTAGCTTCCAACCTCCAATTGTGCACCAGAATTTTGAACCAGCTAATGTGCTCCTTGACAAAAAGTTCTCAGTGTGTGTTGCTGAATGTGGACTGGCAGAATTGATTCCACCAAGTTCAGTCACTCAGGTAAGCTATAATATTGTGTTTCATGTTTCTAGAACGACTAAAATGGGGATAATGCAATCATGGTTCTATTTAGTATTTACATCTTTTCGCCATGTCCAGTCTGTTTGAATTGCTCACATTACTATGGTTGAAATATCTCAAGCTTTGAATATCATCGTGAATCCTTGATTCATAGGTGTTAATGATCAACACTTTTATGAGGCGTAACATTTACTTGTTCACTGTAGGATAGTTTCTGTTGACAAGCCAGGGATTTCCCATGTTGTAAATTGTAATCAACTTAACTACTGCAATTGCCTATTGCCACATTTCTATCTTCTCAATGTTTTTCAATAAGTACATTTAATCCTTTAGCTATTCTGTTGTTCATAGCAAGCTAATATGCTTTACTGATGGTGGGTGCAAAGGCCCTGTGGAACCTCCAGTGCTAGGTCTAGTGGCTGTGAGTGCAGTAGATCTTAATCAAAAGACTAACCCCATTGTAGATTTGGCATGTAATTAAATCGCTTTCTATTAATGCAATGACACACAATGTTTTTGAGTGTTCGAGGACAAAATATTTGAAAGGCCTGGAACAGAGTAACTGAATGTTGATGGAAAAAATCATGTAATATATGCAACTAAGGTCTGTACAACGGGGATGATGGAATGGTGATAATAAATCCACTACTCCAGCAACTCCTTGTAGTTCAGTTGAGTAACTATGTCCTCACTGACATAGTTCTATGTCAGCTTGTGACTCATCTTGTTACAAAATGCTACATAGCTTGTGACTCAGACTTGGTTAAAAAAAATCTCCTCGCTGTGTCGCATCCGCTCTCTGGTTACGATGTCCTGTGCATCACCCTCCGGTTGGGCCATTGCAGAGTGGAAAGTTGACGCCAGCCCGCTAGTGATGGGGGTACATTGTTTGGGGATTTTCTCGGTCGAGATCATTGTTTCGGTCTCTTCTTAATATAGTACCGGGAGGCCGGTCTTTCCCTCCCCGACCGATTTGTGGTCGGGTCAAGTACCTAGATTGTTTTTTAGCTTTAAATGTGTGAGTTATCTTGGGGATTCCTGTGTTGCAGGTTTCTCCCTTCTTGTAGGATGTGACGTTCTCTTCTCTCTAATATATTATGATGCGCAACTCTTCTACGCGTTTCGAGCGTTTTATATTTATTGATGGTATATTTTTAAAGAAATAAATGGTCAGAATTCTGCTCTAAAGACCGTGCCAAAAAAGTATGTCTTATTTTATGGGATGGAAGGAGTATGTTGATTATCTTATCGACTCAAGGTCGATGCTTATGCTGTCCTAGTCTCATCACAAATGATGGCTTCGTTTGTTTCATGTTGCTAGGTGTGACAAAATGCATCTTCTTGCGTTGAAGGGCAGAAATTGCAAGCTGACCCACAGCTGTTGTTTATTCATTGCAGCTGTCAGGTCGGATGCGTGCATTACTGAACTACGAAGCACCTGAGTTGCAGGATTCTGGGGTCGTTTCAGAAAGGGGTGATGTATACAGCTTTGGTGTAGTGATGCTGGAACTTCTTACTGGGCGTAAACCATATGATAGGTAAGGGGTTACTGAAAACAAAAAAAAGGCTAAGGTTGACCAGTAGTAAGATTCCCTAGACGTTTCAGATAACTTTTGTTCATTACAAAGGAAGTTAAAAAATGACTTTCTGGTTGACTTACCGGTTCTATGTGAAAATACGCAGTTCACGCCCGCGTCATGAGCAACATCTTGTTAGATGGGCCAGTTCTCAGCTTCATGACATTGATTCCCTGTCCAAGATGGTGGACCCATCTATACGTGGACAATGTTCTGAGAAAGCATTGTCACGTTTCGCTGACATAATCAGCCGCTGTATCCAGGTAATTCAATTTTGCCTGGTTCTTCGTCCTTTCATTGTAGTCTGCAATATCTAAGCGGCATTCCCCTCCCCCCACCCCAATCTGATTATTTGCACAGAGCGTTTAGGATAAAGAGACCTTGTGTCTGAACTGAACTGACCTGAATCTTTCGTAATGCAGCAGCAGCCAGAATTCAGGCCACCAATGTCTGAAATTGTACAAGACCTAGCTAGACTTGTAAATGCTACCGGTGAGGAATCAGAGTAACCCAAAAAAAAAAAGAAGCATGGAAGGCATACAATACAAACCTCGCGACCAAGTTACGTATTGTACATTTTTTTTGGGAAGATAATTGTCTTGCCACAGTCTGGGGAGAATAATGTGAAAGATGTATTTTCCTCAGAGAGCATTGCACACTAATGTCAGATTGGAATTTCATTTAGACCTGGCTGGGGAGTGGAGGTGCAGCCATCTGTGCACCTGATTGTTGATGATCAAATCCATGTAATATTTTTTGCAGACATGATATTATATATAGCGACAGTGGCGGAGCCTCCGCCAAGGCCCGGCCTGATCGGGCACGTGTCCAGGCTTCGGCCGAGGAACACTTGGGTGGGCTCTCGATCGGCCTAGCACACGGATGTTTGGATGGGTCAGGCAGCGGTGTCGATTGCAGGCCGGCTCCGCCACTGTATAGCAAGATGTATATATAGCAAGACCCCGGATTCTTGTAATAATAGTCAGGGATTTGTTAAATTGGTTAAAGGGTTTGTTTGGTTACTCTAGTATTTATCCTAATAAGAATAGGTTGAGAGGGATTGTGGTATAAATTAAACTAATTTATACTATAATTTCCCTCAACATTTGTATTGGCGTGAATACTAGAGTATCTTATCATTTACTTGTTCGACCGTTTATCATGTTGGATGGTATCTACTCAGCAGTCGAAGAAAAAACTGCTCAGACTGCTTGTAGGGAATTGAGATTTGGTTGTTGCTGCTCTAAAGCTCAGCGGGGCATTCTCCTTCCAGTTCTTTCCTGCCGAAACTTGAAAAACGTTTATCTGTGGGTCTATTCCGCAACGCTGAACGGAAAAACATGCAGTGCGAATTGTGTCAATAGTGCACAGTGCGTATGAAGATATATAAAACTATGCATCGCGAGTGACTCATGGAGACGTTTGGTTTTTCCAGCTCCACCAGAAAAGGCCGTGGCTAGCTGCTCCAGGTCTCCTTCGCCCCATGTGTTCTTGCAGACACAATCAGGTACGCATCGTGAGTCGTGACCGTTTAATCCCAAGAATATTATGGTTCATATATGATCACGTCTTGAAGGAGACCGTAGAGACGTTGGTTGCGTCTGAGACTTGGGGTCTTTGGTTGGTATGGGGGCCACTTCTGCTTCCCGGTCTGTCGATTCTTTCACGGCATCATGTGGTGGAGGTTGACGTTGGTCTCGAGTGTCGATTCCTCCTCGCGTCAGTCGTCGGTTTATCATGTGTGTGTTTTTCACCTTGCATACAGCCTCTCTGGCCGTGAAAGAAATTCGCACTTGCAGTTTCACGACTTTCTTTACTTGCTTCTACTCTTCCTCTACCTGGGAAAAACAACAAGGTTATACTGGGGTATTTTTTTTTTTGTTTTGTTTTCGCAAGACTCCCAACTCCAAACCACGCATCCGTTGTTGCCGATTCGGACGGCACATCGGTAGTGGGTAGTTCCGCGGCCTGAACTGGCCCGTTTGTTTAGGGTGACTAAAGTTTACTAGTTTAGTCATTTTTAGTCTCTAAAGAAACAAATATGGTGACTTAAGTGTGATAACTAAACTTTAATTCTTTAGTCACCAAGGGGTGACTAAAAGGAACTAAAGTAGTATTTTTACCTTATTTGCTCTCTCCACTTTTTTCTTATAGCAAACATCCATTAATTAATAGGGGTAAAACAGTCATTATTCACAGCAATTAATGTTCTTTAGTCCGGTTTAGTCACTGAAACCAAACGGGTTACTTTAGTGACTAAACTTTAGTCACTAAAATTTAGGCCCTGTTTGGTTTCTTTAATCACTAGACTAAATTTTAGTGACTAAAGTTTAGTCGCTAAAGTAACCCGTTTGGTTCCAGTGACTAAACCGGACTAAACAACATTAATTGCTGTGAATAATGACTGTTTTACCCCCTATTAATTAATGGATGTTTGCTATAAGAAGAAAGTGGAGAGGGCAAATAAGGTAAAAATACTACTTTAGTCTCTTTTAGTCACCCCTTTGGTGACTAAAGAACTAAAGTTTAGTCACCCCAATTTAGTCACCATGATTGCTTCTTTAGAGACTAAAAATGACTAAACTTTAGTCACTAAATTTTAGTCACCCTAAACCAAACGGGGCCTTAGTCTAGTGACTAAAAGAACCAAACAGTGTCTAAAGTAAATGGCCACAAAGCAAAGGTTTTTAAAACGGCGACGCCGAATCAGCAAGTCAACGGTGGTAATTGGACGCCCATTCAATCCTTGGACCAGTACATTCACAAGCGTGTCTTCCTTGTGAAGAGTCCACGAGTATCGTCGGAGAGACACATACACAGCAGAGGACGTCGACATCATCAAAGCCCACAATCATGAGAGCTGAGCCGCGAACTCCGCCACGACAGCGACGAGTTCGCGTCTGCCCAGCCACAAGATGGATGCTTTGCGGTGCCTGGTGGACACAGAAGAGGCCTGCGAGCTGCGACGTTGGCGCCTAGAGCTGGGGTTGGCGATCGTGCCATGTGTTCGGCACAGGTTGCGCATTTTGTTTTTATCTGTGAGGCTGGACAGATGCTTAAAGCCTTGAACCATGGCTGGCTGGTGTCTCAACAATGGGTAGGTTCTCTCTCTATTTCACTTGGGCAACCTGTAGCGTCGACACTTGAGCAATGGCCCGGGCACGAGAGATTGAATAAACCGTAGACAGATACTTGGAGCAACAACAGCGTCTCGTGCGCGCTCCTACGTTTCGTTAATGACGCAATTAATCTGGTGATGGAAGAGAACCAAGCGCACCAACCTTTTCCAACGCGGCGACACGTACGTCTCTGGACGCTTCTGATTCTTGCCACGGCCGGACCGCAAGTCCAGCGGCACCGGCCGAAGACGTGGCGCGGTACCCACGAGGCAGGCAGCCATCACGTACGGAGGCGGGAGAAAGTGACAAACCAGCGGTGCAGCGTGACGTCGCGCGGGCATGGCTACCTCACAGAAAACTCGTGGCTCGGCTTGGCCGCTGTCGCCGTCAGTCACTTGTGGGCTCCCCCCGCTCTGTTGTGCCCCGCCCCGCCCCGCCCCGCTTCTGGAGTCTGGACAAACCGCACGTCCCTGGCATCTCCGGTCGTTTTCCTTCCCTTGGGCCGAATCTGATCCGCCGACGAGGTGCCGCCACGTCGCCCGATCTTCTATAGGGTTCTCGTAACAGTCCGAAAATCTGAAATATCTCTCGTACAAGGCATGTTTATGCCCCCGTTTGGAGGGGCTGTTCCAGCTTCGCTCCTCTCAGAAAATAAAAATAGCTTCCTCCTTATTTTTCAGTAAGGAAAAACACTCTATTTAGTTAAAAATATAGCTTCTTTTATGATATAGCGTCGACGAAGAGAAAAAAAATAAGAGATAACTGAGGAGTTGATAGAAACTCCCTTTTCTGTCTTTCTACTCCTACATTTTCTTGAAGTAGCTCCTCCTTTTTTCTAGCAAGAGCCCATCATAAAGCCTCCTTCCCTTTGGTAGATTTTGTCAAGAAGTTGTTGAAGGAGCCCTACCAAAAGGGAACTAATCACTAGCTAAGCTAAAAATTAGTCTAAATTAGATCTGGTGTATCTAGACAGAAGAGTTAATTTTAATAAACAAGCTTTTAAGTAGTTGTTAGCTATAACTAGTTTGCTAGTTTTAGCTAATTTAGTCATTTTTTAATCGAACCTGTAAACAGTTATAATTTATGCCAACATACCCCCAATTGGAAAGCATCGGACTCAGAGAACCCATCTAGATTCGTACACGCAGGGCCGCGAGATCTAGATGTGGCCTGGGTTTCATGCGAGCCGTTACCACCGGCACGTCATCAGTGGGCGGAGAGGACAGCCACGAGTTGGTGCGGACTTTGACCTGCCCGGCCGGTCGCCGGTCGACACGTACATTCATACATACAAGCGTCGTGTCGAGCGCGGCACCGTGTCCGTCGGTCGACCTGGTGGTCGGATATTTTCGGAGGCAAGACAAGACGGTAGATGCAGCAGCAGCAAGTACCGGTACCACCACCACTTTGTTTTACCAGCGAGGGTGAGTCCACGCGCACGCAGTCGGGCAAAGGAAGCCGAAAGGCAGTTCCGCCTTTGGTGCAAGAATAGTATTTGTTTCGAGCACGACGAGGTTTCTGTGGACGAGGGTCACTCTACGTACGTACGATGACGAAGAGGCGCCGACCGCCATGCCAGCGAGCGGTCCATGCCGTGTCCCATGCCGTGCCCCGTATAGGATCCAATCATTTCCTTCTCGGTTAATTATAACCACTTGTGCACAGCACAGGGAGAGCTCTCATGTCCGGACTGCACGGTCGATCGCACACAGCCGCGACTTGCGAGCGTCCGTCCAGCCACCGCTCCTTAAATACGCGCCACGCTTAGCTCTCGGTCTCGCTACGCTTAATCGCTTCGCTTCCGCCAGATTGAGCGGCTCGCTCGTCGTCAAGCGCTGCAGCTGACAGCAGCGTGCGTGGCAGTGGCACGAGAGGGGAGCACGGCAGCTCCTCCATCGAGCCGTCGGTACAGGAGCCAAATCATTTATAGGCGGAAAGGAGGAAGACCCGCCGATGGGTCACCACCGCGGCGGCTGCCGCTGCGAGCTCTGCGGCGCGCCCGCGGCCGTGCACTGCGCGGCGGACGCGGCCTTCCTCTGCGCCGCCTGCGACGCCAAGGTGCACGGCGCCAACTTCCTCGCGTCGCGGCACCGCCGCACGCGCCTCCTCCTCGCGGCGCCGAACGAGTGCGGGTACGAGTCCGGGGCGAGCTCCTGCGTGTCCACGGCGGCCGACTCGTCGGCGGCGCCGCCGCCGCGGCGGACCCGCGGGGGCGGGAGCCCGCGCTCGCGCTCGCGCGGCGAGGCGGTGCTCGAGGCGTGGGCCAGGCGGACGGGCCTGACGGCGGCTGACGCGCGCCGGCGCGCCGCGGCGGCCGCGCGGGCGCTCCGGGCCCGCGCCCCCGGCCTCGCCTCCGCGCGCGTCGCGCCGCGCGTCGCCATGGCCGCCGCGCTGTGGCGGGAGGTGGCGGGGCGCGGCGGGACCGGCGGCGGCGGCGGCCACGGCCACGGCGAGGCGCTGCGGCGGCTGGAGGCGTGCGCGCACGTGCCGGCGGGGCTCCTGGTGGCGGTGGCCACGTCCATGGCGCGCGCGCGCGGGCGGGGGGACGAGGCCGACACGGACGCCGCGGCGGAGGGCTGGGACGAGTGCGCGTGGGCCGGACCCAAGTCCAGCCCGCCACGTCCTTGATCTTTTCTCGTGCTCGCTGATGAAATGAAGGACCTTGTTTGTGGACCTTGTTTGTTTTGTGCAAGGCCCAACAAAACTTGTGGTTTTAGAATAGGAGACACAGCATACATAAAGTATTGATTAGACTTGTGAGCTAATGTGGCTCCAAATGCGGTGCCGGGTGGTGCCCACAATGTTCGCTAAACTGCAATTATCCGCATCACTATTACATGATATATATATCTGACATAAATCTAAAGAAGATAAAGCATCTTATACTTCAGCTTTGCTTCGAGGTGTGACATCATGATATCAATTATACGAGAGACAGAGAGAGAGGGTTATAGGCATAAAACTGTTTTAATAGATTGTTGACAAAACAATATGCACACACATGTAATAGAGTGTTGACAAAACTCTACATTCTATGTGATCTATATGTTTAAATAAAACTGTTTTGACAGAGATTATATAGTTAGCGATTGTGTGGAACTAAGAACCTAGAGACTTTGAACCAGATCCACAATTTGAGCATGGGTGGCTATCACTGAACACTACTAGCAGCCGCTGAATGCTAGTGGGAGCAATCTGACGCAACCGGAACTAGCTTCTTTCTACGTTGCTATATATTTCTCATATTTTATCCAGTCAAAATCTATGCAGCAAATCAATCTTTTCTTTTGACAAAGTGTGATGCTATCTTAAACGCAAATAGTTATGCAATCTATGTTTCAAACTTATTAACTAGCCTATCAACTAAACTAGAAAGGTAAAGCAAAGCAGACAACCAAAGTATACAAATTCGTTCGAGTTCCTCACCTTGGGGAGCGCCGATTCTGTTTGTACAGAAGAAGGATGGATCACAAAGAATGTGTGTGGATTATAGATCTCTTAATGATGTTACTGTGAAGAACAAGTATCCGTTACCCCGCATTGAGGATTTGTTTGATCAGATGAGAGGTGCCAGGGTATTCTCGAAGATTGACCTCCGATCGGGTTACCATCAAATGAAGATTAGACCATCGGATATCCCTAAGACGGCTTTCTCAACCCGATATGGATTATACGAGTTCACTGTTATGTTATTTGGATTAACTAATGCACCAGCTTATTTTATGAATCTGATGAATAAGGTGTTTATGGAGTATCTGGATAGATTCGTCGTGGTGTTTATCGACGATATTCTTATCTATTCTAAGAGTGATAGTGATTATGAGGAACATCTGAGATTGGTGCTACAGAAGCTACAAGATAATCAACTCTATGCCAAGTTTAGCAAATGCGAGTTCTGGATTGACAAGGTGCCATTTCTAGGACATATCATTTCTAATGGTGGAATATCAGTGGATCCTGCTAAAGTTAAGGAGATAATGGCGTGGAGCGTGCCCACTACAGTTATTGAGATTCGGAGTTTCTTGGGACTAGCAGGATATTATCGGAGATTTATTGAAGGATTTTCTAAGATTGCTAAGCCTATGACCTCGCTTCTGGAGAAGGGACGAGAGTTTAAGTGGGACGAGAAGTGCCAAGAAAGCTTTGATCAATTAAAGAAGAGATTGATGTCACCACCAGTGTTGGTTATGCTAGATTTACAGAAGGGATTTGACATTTATTGTGACGCATGTGGCCAAGGCTTGGGATGTGTGCTTATGCAAGAAGGACATGTGATCGCCTACGCGTCTCGTCAGTTGCGGAAACATGAGTTGAACTACCTCACTCATGATTTAGAACTGGTAGCCGTTGTGCATGCACTTAAGATTTGGAGACATTATATTATGGGAACTAAGTGCCAAGTATACACGAATCATAAGAGTTTGAAGTATATATTCACTCAGAAGGATCTCAACCTTAGGCAACGTCGTTGGTTGGAGCTTATTAAGGATTATGATTTGGAGATTCACTATCACCCAGACAAGGAGAATTTGGTTGCAGATGCCTTGAGTCGGAAGGAGCACGTTCATTCCGCTATTGTTGCCCAGCTACCCGATGAGATTGTTGAGGACTTCAGGAGACTCAACCTGGGAATTGTTACACACACCGAAGGAGTTACCATTGAATTGGAACCTACCTTGGAGCAAGAAATTCGTAAAGGTCAAGTGGGTGATGCAAAAATTCAAGAGATTAAGGATCTGATTACTGAAGGTAGAGGTCCGGAATTCACGGAGGATGAGCAAGGTACTATATGGTTCAAGGATCGGATATGTGTTCCGGAGATTGATAGCCTTCGTGAGACTATATTGAAATAAGCTCATGATTCTGATTACTCTATCCACCCTGGTAGCACTAAGATGTATCAGGATTTGAAGCAAAAGTACTGGTGGTATGGATTAAAGAGAGATGTTGCTGCACACGTGGCTAAGTGTGATGTGTGTCAAAGAGTCAAGGCCGAACATCAAAGACTAGCTGGACTATTGCACCCATTGAAGATACCCGAGTGGAAATGAGAAGAAATTGGTATGGATTTCATTGTTGGACTACCTCTGTAACGCCCCGAATTTTGCAGTTGAATTTTTTCTTTTCTTTACTCGCCAAATTCGGGCGTTACCTTTTCTTTTTCTTTTTCCCCTCGCTAAACCTTGATCTTTTTCCAAAGCTAGCGGGATTCGGTTTGGAATTCCCGTGTAAAGAAAAAACCCTAAAACTGTTTTATGTTGTTTGATGCACCATGCCGAACCATGCATTCTTTTGGATTGATTGAGAATGTGGATGCATTCATCTAGGAAAAACGAATTTCGAAAAGGAGATAATCTTTTTCTTTTTCTTTCTTTCTCTCTCCCTCTTCCCCTTTCTCTCTCCCGCGCCGTGGGCCCCTGGCCGGCCCAGCCGCCCCCTGCGCGCCCCCCTCTTGGGCCCAATAGGCCCAACCGCCCCCCACCCCCCTCCCTTTTTTCCCCAATTCCCTCTCTCTCTCCCTCCCCTCCCTCTCATTTTCTCCCTCCCCACCCTAGCCGCCGCCGCCCCCCTGGCCCTAGCTCGGCCGCCCCCTGCCGCCGGCCCAACCGCCGCCGCCGTCGCTCGCCCGTCCCCGTCCCCCGGTGAGCTCTCCCCTCCCCTCTCCCCTCCTCTCCCCCCTCCCCGGCCCAGCCGCCCCTGCCGGTTCGGCCGCCGCCGCTCGGCCACCCCTGCCAAGCTCGGCCGCCCCCTCCCGGCCGGCTCGGCCGCGGCCGCCCCCTTGCGCGCCCCCGCCTTGGCCGGCCCAGCCGCCCCAGCCCAGCCGCCCTACCCTTGGCCGGCTCGGCCGCCGCCGCCCCGCGCCCGCGCCCCGCCGGTTCGGCCGCCCCTGTGGCCGCCCAGCTCGGCCGCCCCCCTGCGCGCCCCTGCTCGGCCGGCCCAGCCGCCCAGCTCGGCCGCCCCCTGCGCGCCCGCGCCTAGCCCAGCCGCCCCTGCCCCAGGCCGGTTCAACCGCCCCCTGGCCGGTTCAACCGCCCCCCTTTTTTATTTTTTTATTATTTTATTTATTTTATTTTACTTTCTGTTATCATTGTTATTTATTTTATTTTAGGCAGGCTAATCATTGTTCATGTTATTGAAATAGGAAACTTGATTTAGAATTTCGTTACGCTAGTTATTTCATATATAGTTAATTGTTTATCTCGTTCAATGTTGATCAACTAAAAATGACTAGGTTTCCATTAGTGCATATAACTAAATCCTTTTGTTAGAACCAATTGGAACTAGATCGCATAATTTAACTAATCATTAGTGCATAAGCTTTAACCCCCCCCTGCGAGACCTTTCCCCGTTTCTTTCTAACCATAATAAATGCGATATCGAACGTCATACTTGATGCATATTCACTTTATTTGTTCCCTTGTATGGTGTACTGTTCTTTTGTATTAAATATGTGGATGTATGTATGTTTGCGCTCGCATAGAGAACGATCCGGTCGAAGAGCCCGAGGAATTCGCAGGAGAAGCCCCTGAGCAGCAGTCGGTTGGTGGAGGCAAGTGTCCTTTGACCTATTTCTGTCCTATTCATTCTTTAATTCACCTCCCGCATTACACATTTATACCTAAGGATTTACTAGCTTTTATTATCCATGTCCTTGTTTACCTATTTGGGTCGGATTATTACTGCTTAGTCTGATGCTATTGCTCAACTCTAATCAATGAACATGATGTGATTATCTATGATACGCTGTTTTCCCTTCTTATTTATGATTATATTTGTGACCTTCAAGGGGACTCGAGCGGTTTCTCGAGTGCCTCTCCGTAAGGACCTGTTCAATGGATGACCGCCCGGGAAAACAGTGCAACCATGAGGGTGGAATGGGACGCCCTTAGCTGAATAATTAGAGGAACCGGGGTGTAGATCGCTTAGCCGTCGTGCCGTCAATGGGGCTCGGTGTATGCGGCTCGCTCTGCCAAGGTTGATTTGTCCCTTGGGGAGGAGTGCGGTACATTTAGGAAACCTAACGGGTGGCTACAGCCCCGGGGAATCTTTGTAAAGGCTTCGTAGTGAATCCCTAGCCATTCACCTTGGGAGTGAATAAGGGTCTTGCAAGCCCGGGCTAGAGAGGGAATCACGACTTATGGGTAAAGTGCACAACCTCTGCAGAGTGTTATGAAACTGATATATCAGCCGTGCTCACGGTTATGAGCGGCCAAGGGAGCTCCAGAGATTAGTGATACTTGATCAGAGATACTTTGGTACAGGTGGCAATGAGATTGATGGTTCTGATTATGATTATGGTATTGGTAAGTGGTATTCTTTCCGTTTGGAAAGGATACATTGGGCTAATAACTTGGGTTCATGTTAAAACCTGGCTCTCTACTAGTAAGTAATAACCTGACCAACTAAAAGCAACTGCT
Organism: Zea luxurians; assembly: GCA_029449295.1. NCBI lineage: Eukaryota > Viridiplantae > Streptophyta > Magnoliopsida > Poales > Poaceae > Zea > Zea luxurians. The sequence goes on along the minus strand of JAOPSE010000008.1, from coordinate 85,591,334 downwards.
TGACTTATCCCCACATAAAGCTAGTCCACTACAGCCAAACGGGATGCTTGCTGAGTATGTTGATGTGTACTCACCCTTGCTCTACACACCAAATCCCCCCCAGGTTGTCAGCATTGCAACTACTGCTCAGGAGAAGATGAAGCTGTGGAAGGAGACTTCCAGGAGTTCCAAGACTACGACGAGTTCTAGGCGTGGGTTAGCGGCAACCCCCAGTCGGCTGCCTGTGAAGGCCGTGTTATCTACGTTTCTTTTCCGCACTTTGATTTATTGTAAGAACTATATGGACGTCTCAGACGTATGATGTAATCGACTATTATTTCCCCTTTTAATACTATTTGAGCACTGTGTGATGATGTCCATGTTATGTAACTGCTGTGTACGTGAATAACTGATCCTGGCACGTACATGGTTCGCATTCGGTTTACCTTCTAAAACCGGGTGTGACAACCTCGCACCCCTGCTGGGTATGACTCTATTTGGGTGATTGTGGACCGATTGACAAAAGTGGCTCATTTCATACTGGTGAGGACTAATTACACGGCAGCCAAGCTAGCAGAATTGTATATGACTTGGATAGTTTGTCTACATGGGGTGCCTAAGAAGATCGTGTCTGATCGAGGATCACAGTTTACTTCTCGGTTTTGGAAGAAGTTGCATGAGAGCTTGGATACAAAGTTGAATTTTAGTTCAGCTACCATCCTTAGACTAATGGACAGACAATGAGGACTAACCAAGTGCTAGAGGATATGTTAAGAGCTTGTGCTCTTAAACATGGTGGAAGTTGGGATAAGAGCTTACCATATGCGGAGTTCTCCTATAATAATAGCTACCAGGCCAGTTTGAAGATGTCACCGTTTGAGGCTTTATATGGTAGAAAATGCAGGACTCCTCTATATTGGGATCAGACTGGAGAAAGATAGTTCTTTGGGCCTGAACTTATTCAAGAGGCAGAAGAACAAGTTTGAATGACAAGAGAAAATTTGAGAATTGCACAATCAAGGCAGAAGAGTTATGCTGATACCCAGAGAAGACTACTGAAGTTTAAGGTGGGTGATCACGTGTATCTGAAGATGTGACCAATCCGGGGTATGAGGAGATTTAAAGTTCAAGGAAAGTTGTCCCCTCGCTTCATTGGACCTTTCTTGATCTTAAAGCGAGTGGGAGAAGTCGCATATCAACTAAAACTACCCGATCACCTGGCAGATGTACATGATGTATTCCATGTATCCCAGCTGAAGAAATGTCTCAGGGTACCTGAGGAGCAGCTACCAATGGAGGACCTTAGTGTTCAATAAGATCGGTCTTATGCGGAGCATCCTACCAAGATTCTTGATACTTTGACTCGAGTTACAAGAAATAAGGTGATAAAGATGTGCAAAGTGTAACACCCCTGGTGTTACTGTTACTAAAACTTGAGCATAACATCATCAGCATGGGCATATCATGTGTTTGTCACACTTAGAATGCATTCACTAGGCAAAAATTTCAAACAAGTTGTATTGATATGACATTTTGTGAATAAAACCCTAGAATAGGGTACTCAACCCTGGATTGGGTTTAATAGAGCAAACAAGGCTTAAACAAGAGAAAACTTCAAAATTCAATTGAAATAGTCATAAAGTGTCACCATGGATGAACTTAAGTGGGATCCAAACCCTAAGAGTGCTAGAAAACCTAAATAAAACCCTGGAAAACCCTAGAATAAAACCCTAGGGGGCTAAGTGCAAAATTAGTGCACTTTTGGACTAAAGTGCAAAAACCATGAAAGTAAGGCACCTTAAGTCATATGGTTCACATGTGTGTAGATTTGCAACCTAAACCTTGAGTTTTGGACCTATTTGCAAAAAGACCCTATTGGTGAAGTCTGAAAACAATGTAGGAGGGCTGACTTTAGGGCTCTGTAGATCCAAAACTATTGAGAATTTGCCTAGGGTCAACACATCAAATCTATAGAGCTATGTTAGGAGAACAACTTTTTTAAGGGATTAAACATTGTTGTTATGAAAAATTTGGAGAAAATTGTGCCCAAAGTCGTGCTGTCAGACTACTTAAAGTCTGAAGTCAAATTAACAGTGAGATTGCAGGAACTTAGGACTCAGTTCTAAGCATGATCTCGTGACTTTTTGTGGGTACACGATGTAGCAAAGTTGTAGCTGGTTTATTAGGCTATAACTTTGATACAGAGAGTTGAACCGGTTGTTACATGAAATTAGGAGAAAATCAAGCTCAAAGTTGCTCTGTCAGGTCAACTGAAGAAGTTGCGCCATGGTACAGTAACAAAATATCAGGGATGCAACGCATCTCACCGCCGGTGACTCTCTGCCGCGATTAACACCGATCATCGCGATTCGTGCGCCGGGACTTACGGATAACCGTAGGCAGGGAAAGATCTAACTCGGGGAAGGGGGAGAAGCTTATCGCCGGACTGTTACCATAACACTTGCCGCGCAGTGGACGGTGGTGTCTTCGTCGGAGTTCGCCGTCGATCGCTGCCGCGCCACGTGCTCAGAAGATCTACCACGTCGCCGTAGATATCCATTGGAGGTCAGTTCCTCGCCAGAGTGATTACCCTGGGAAGCGCCACGATAGTTCACGCCGGTGACTCATCTCTCTTCTCGGCCGCCGGTCTCTCCTTTCAAAATTGGACGCCACCGCTTAGCATTTCTATAAATTGAAGGCCTGGTCAGTTGTGCCATGTTATCACGAAGCCGAAGCACCCGTTCTCAACCTCAATTAGCCACCGTAGCCGAAGAATTTCCTTCTTCCCTCAATTCGGTCGACTGCGCCGCCGTGAACCGCCTCCTCGCGGCTAGCTGATTCCAGGTCCGCCCTTGCCCTTGTTGTTCGTGTTTTAGCACCCACATGTGCTTGTGATCGTCACCTGCCTAGCCCATGGAGCTTGACTTCACCTAATCCACCGGAACGCCTTGATCGGAGTTTAGTATCCGCGGTCACCGTGGTCAGGCACATCCTGGCCCGAATTAGTCCAATTAAAGCATGTTCTAGGGTCACCTCGGGTCGGTAATGCTTACCCAACAATTGGTTTAGGCAGCCGTCGTAGTTCTTGGCCGGTCCGAGCAGCGAGATGGTCAACGGTGAGTGCACCGTGGCCATAGGTTAGTTTGGAGATGAAACACGAGTTGAAGGACCCCGGTGCATTTGCCAGTGAGACAATGAATAGTGGCCGGGGGTTCTTAGCGTATTATTTAAGTCATCAGGGGCCTCTGTGCAAAATTGCCAACACGGGCGTGTGCATGGGCGCGTCCTTGTTTCCTGTTCAGATTGGGCCGACTGGGTTGGTTTAGATCCAACACTGTTCACACTTTTTCTTTTTCCTTTTCTACCAGAGCTAAAACAATTCTAGAAAATTGTAGAAAAATGATAAAAATACCAAACCAATTTTGCTAGGTTTCTAGTTTTCCATAGAATTTAATAAAAATAATTTTAGGATTTTTAATCCAAACAAAAAATTATAGAGTATTTAAAGCAGCCTAAGACCTTGTTTCTGGATTTTTAGAAAATAATTAGTAAATCCAAAATTCACTAAATTTTTAGCATAAACTTTAAATAATAATTAGAAGCCTTGTGTAAAGTTTGGTATGATTTGGACCATGTTTGATACTTAGAACCCAAAACCCTAGCCCCCCGTGCCCTGTGAACTTCACTATTGACTCCAGAAACCCTAAGTTCTCGGAGATCCGTGAAGGAAAATTGTATTCAAGACTTTAGATAATAAACTTTTATTATCTTTGTACTTTCATGAGCATTACATGGGCATTCATTATTATGTATGGTTATATTTAGAAAATGAAGAAGACGTAGAAGTCGAAGAAGAGAAGACTTCACCACCACCACCTGAGGAACATCAGGCAGGTAACTGTTTTTATTTCGATATCTGCGGAACCGAGCCTGTTGGGGCCATGCTTCGTTGCGCCGAAGGTCTTACACGAAGAAGCAGCTTCGGCTGAAGTTGTTCCCAGGTGATGGCCGAAGGGTCCTTTTCATGGAGCTTCGGCATTGCAAACCGACATAGAGATAGAATGACCTTTTTATCCATAGAGGTCTGAGTCAATGTTGTAAACTTTTGTAAGGGGCATAATTGTAATTCGTCACAGGTTGTGACCTGTGTCTATAAATAGATGAACAGTACCCCTGTACTGTTCACGCGAACCTGTCATTTGCTTTCGCATCACACCTGTACTTTTGCTTTCCTCAGGACCGAAGGTACATTTGTAATTTGAAGTCATTTATATTCATTCATGATAATAAAAATGGAGATGGTTCTATGATAATATTTAAATGTTTATTTTATACCTCATGATTTATATGAATGCTTCGTCCCTTGTTATTATGCTCACGAAGGTATGTCCTTCGTAACCTTCGTTCGAAATTCTTTATATCCTGAAGGGATATAATGTTTTGGAGGACGAAGGACTTTAACACTTAACATTTTCTATGTTGCCTTGTTCTTAATTCTTAGCATTTGAGAACAAGCCCCCAACATTGGCGCCCACCTCCGGTGAACTCACTTCCACTTTTCTGAGCTGATGGCTTCGTTCAACAATCAAGCTGGAGCTGCTTCGGCTTCGAAGCTGGTGCTCCCGATAACAGGCGGTTCTTGCTCAGAGCCGGCTAACAAGAAGCAGAAGAAGGAGGCTCAGAGAAGGGTGCAGCATGTTGGAGTGCAGGGACCCTTCGTCAAGTCAAAATGGTCCCACATTCCAATTACTTTCTCTCAGGAAGATCTTCAGCTTAAGGATTATCCTCACAATGATGCCATGGTTATCTCTTGCGTGATCAAAGGATTTCTGGTCCACAATGTCTTAGTTGATACAGGCAGTGCAGCTGATATTATATTTGCTAAAGCCTTCAGACAAATGCAAGAGCCCGAAGACAAGATTCATGATGCTACGCACCCTCTTTGTGGCTTCGGAGGGCGGCAGATTGTAGCACTTGGGAAAATTACCATGCCGGTAACCTTTGGATTTGTTAACAACACAAGGACTGAGCAAATTATGTTTGATATTGTTGACATGGAGTATCCTTACAATGCTATCATTGGTCGCGGTACTCTTAATGCCTTCGAAGCAATTCTTCACCCAGCTTATCTCTGCATGAAGATACCTTCGGACCAAGGGCCTATTGCTATTCATGGAAGCCAGGAAGCTGCTAGAAGGGCCGAAGGAAGCTGGACTGACTCCAAAGCAATCCATAACATAGATGGAGCTGAAGCTTGTGAACAGTACAAATTCAGAAGGGAGAAAGCAGCTTCAGCAGATCAGCCGAAGCCCATGCTATTGTGTGAGGACATAGCAGAGCAGAAGGTGCTGTTGGGCTCGCAATTATCTGAAGACCAGGAGAAAACCTTGATAAGGTTTTTATTCAACAACAAAGATGTTTTTGCATGGTCAGCTAATGATCTCTGTGGAGTAAATCGGGATGTTATTGAACATTCGCTCAATGTTGACCCATCCTTCAGACCCCGAAAGCAGAGGCTTCGGAAGATGTCGGATGATAAGGCCGAAGGGGCTCACAATGAAGTAAAAAGACTCCTCAGTGCAGGAGTTATCAGAGAAGTAAAGTATCCAGAGTGGCTAGCTAACACTGTTATGGTGAAGAAGGCCAATGGCAAGTGGAGAATGTGTATCGATTTCACAGATCTCAACAAGGCTTGTCCAAAGGATGAATTCCCGCTGCCAAGGATAGACTCTTTAGTCGATGCAGCAGCTTCTTCAGAGCTCATGAGTCTCCTGGACTGCTACTCAGGCTATCATCAAATCTGGATGAAGAAGGAAGATGAGCCGAAGACTAGCTTCATAACCCCAAGTGGCACATATTGCTATCTTCGGATGCCTGAGGGGCTCAAAAATGCTGGAGGAAGTTTCAGCAGAATGACAGCGAAGGTCCTCCAGTCTCAGATAGGCAGAAATGTGTTGACTTATGTCGATGACATCATTGTAAAAAGCACGAAGCAGGAAAATCATATTGCTGATCTGCAGGAGACCTTCGCCAGTTTCAGACAAGCTGGTCTGAAGCTGAATCCAGAAAAATGTGTCTTCGGAGTGAAGAAGGGGAAATTTCTTGGATGCTTGGTTTCAACAAAGGGAATCGAAGCTAATCCAAATAAAATCGAAGCTATACTTCGAATGGAGCCACCAACTACAAGAAAGGGGGCCCAAAGATTGACAGGAAGGCTGGCATCTCTCAACAGATTTATATCCAGATCAGCAGAAAGAAATTTACCATTCTTCGAGGTGCTGAAGTCAGCTGAAGTCTTTCAATGGGGACCAAGTCAACAAAAAGCCTTCGAAGAGCTGAAGCAATATTTGATAGATCTAACAACATTAACTCCGCCAACACCAGGGGCTCCTCTGTTGTTATATGTGGCAGCTTCGCACTCAGCAGTAAGTGCGGCACTTGTCCAGGAGAAGCTTGATGGCCAAGTCAAGAAGCAAGTTCCAGTGTATTTTGTATCTGAAGTCCTTAGTGTATCAAAGAAAAATTATACAGAGCTAGAGAAGGTATTATATGCCGTTTTAATGGCATCCAGGAAGCTTCGGCATTATTTTCAGGCATACAACATTATTGTTCCTTCTTCGCAGCCGTTGAAGGATATCATGAGAAATAGAGAAGCTACTGGACGGATTGGAAAATGGGCTGCAGAGCTCAATGAATTTTACATTGATTATGTGCATAGATCCTCGATCCAGTCTCAAGCATTGGCAGATTTCATCGCCGACTGGACGCCAGGGGCTCAGGATGAAGAAGCAAATAAAGATGCCGAAGTGTGGACAGTATTTTGTGATGGCTCTTGGGGAACCTTCGGAGCAGGTGCAGCTGCTGTATTGGTCTCACCATCCAAGGTTAAAACTTGTTATGCAGCAAGACTTGACTTCAGCTGTACAAACAATATTACTGAGTACGAAGCCCTGCTCCTGGGCCTTCGGAAATTAAAGGCAATGGGAATCAGAAGGGCGATTCTTAAAACTGATTCCCAGGTTGTTTCGGGTCATATTGACAAAAGTTGCAAGGCTAAAGATCCGAAGCTTGAAAAATATCTAGACACGGTCCGAAGGATCGAAGCCTCCTTCGAAGGATTTTCTGTCAAGAATATCCCTCGAGGACAAAATGAGCATGCTGATTTGCTAGCCAAGTCTGCAGCACAGGGGCTGCCTTTACCTTCGGATGTGTTCTTCGAAACAATAAAGGCACCTTCAGTGGAGCTCCTTGAAAGAGCAGTCCTCAACATATCTCCTGTTTACAGCGAAGATTGGAGAACTGAAATAATCTCTTACCTTCAGGGTAAGTTCCTTTCAGATGACGAAGCTTACAATAAAAGAATAGAGGCAAGAGCTCGTCCGTATGTCATGATAGAAGGGGAATTATACAAACATGGAGTTTGCGCCCCGCTGCTCAAATGCTTGTCTAGAACCGAAGGTATAGAGTTAATGAAAGAAATACATGCAGGCCTGTGTGGATCCCACATCGGATCTAGGCCGTTACTTGGAAAGGTTTTCCGCCAAGGGTTTTATTGGCCGAAGGCAGCTTCGGATGCAGCGGAGTTAGTTCAAAAGTGCGAAGGTTGTCAGAAATGTGCAAGAGATCAAAAGCAACCTTCGTCTTTGACACAGCTGATACAACCCATCTGGCCATTGCAAAGGTGGGGCCTTGACTTGTTGGGTCCATTACCACCGGCTCAAGGGAATCTAAAATATGTTATAGTGGCTGTGGAGTATTTTTCCAAGTGGATTGAGGCGAAGCCATTAGCCACAATAACTTCGGCCACTGTCCAAAAGTTTTTCTGGCAGAATATTGTCTGTCGCTTCGGGGTACCGAAGGCCATCACTGTAGATAATGGAACGCAGTTCGACTCCGAAGCTTTCAGAAATTTCTGTGATCAAATTGGAACGAAGATCCATTTTGCATCAGTCAGGCATCCGGAGTCGAATGGGCTCGTTGAAAGGGCCAACGACATTATAATGACAGGAATAATGAAGTTAATCTTCAATCAACCCAGGGGAAAGTGGCCAGATCAGTTAACCAAAGTGGTGTGGAGCCACAATACAACAGCATCAAGGTCTACAGGCTTTACTCCATTCAAGTTATTGTTCGGAGACGAAGCAATAACTCCGGAAGAAGCTAAAGCTGGATCAATAAGAGTGGTAGCTTCGGCAGAATCAAGTCCTGAAGATGCCTGTTTTGTGGAAAAAGATGCTTTAGAAGGGATCAGGCTTCAAGCTGTGGAGAATATCAATAAATACCAGGCTGAAACAGTCAAATGGCGAGATAGAAAGGTCCAGCTAAAAAATATTGAGCCGGGACACTTGGTGCTTTGGAGAGTGGCCAACCCAGACACAGTGGGCAAATTACAGTTGAAATGGGAAGGACCTTTCTTAGTAGTATCTTCGTCAAGGCCTGGTTCGTACAGATTAAAGGACATGGACGGCAGCGAAATTCCAAGATCTTGGAATGCGGATGAGCTTCGGCGATATTATGTATAACTTGATGTAACTTTTTATGTTTTTCTTTTCTTTTTCATGGCACCCTTTTCCTTTCTAAAGGGGGAGAAAGGTTTTTAATGGGGCCATCATATGTAATTTCCTTTTTAGTTTTATAAGAGCAAAATCCCCCAAAGAATGTAAATGTAAAAGCTGAGAACGCACCATCGAGTGCCGAAACTGAAAAAGAAAAGAAGCTCCAAAGACGTCCCTAAGGGGATGCAGAGCTCACAGCGAAAAGTCAACGCTGATTCCGCCGAAAGTAAAAGGCGAAGAAGCTCCAAAGACGTCCCTGAGGGGATGCAGAGCTTACAGCGAAAAGTCAACGCTGATACCGCCTAAGTAAAAGGCGAAGAAGCTCCAAAGTCGTTCCTAAGGGAATGCAGAGCTGATGTGTGGTTGTTTCTAAGGAAATAATGGCTGAGAGTGTGGCTTCGGACATATGTTTTGGACATTCATTCGCACATTACATTACATCATAGCATTTGCATTCATAAGCATTCATTCATAGCATTTGTGTTCCTAAGTGGTTGCTTCGGCAAAAAGAAGAAGCGGTCTTTTATGCTTCGTTATGTACAAAAAAGAAAAGCTTCGGCAAAAAGAAGTGGTCTTCTATGCTTCGTTGTGTACGAAAAGAAGGGAAGGTGTTTTTTCGCCTTTGGCTCAAAATACTAATTTCGTCCACATCAAAGCGCCTCAATAGAAGGGTAAGAATATATTACAAGGTATGTACAAAGTTCCTTGAGAACAGTTTAATTGTATTTACAAAAATTGTTACAAAAGTCTCCTGAGTTCTTTCTATAGTATACTTCTACTAATCTTCGCTAAGCTTCAGCTTCGGCAACATATTTTAAGCATCATCTTCAGCTTCGTCATCCTACATGAATCAAGGTATCGCGAGTAAAAATCAAGTGTGAAGGAGAAGGTAAGTACAAAGTATGATTTCTTACTGGATCAAGATGACTTCGAGCTTCGTCTCCGGCCTTCTCTCGCCCGCCTTTTGTCCATATCATTTTTATAAATCTATTTGAGATGCTTCGGGCGAGGTCAGGAATATCGTCCAGAATTGATGGAGACAGGGTGAAGTTGGGCCTGTTGACGATTTTTCCATGCTCGCAGCCGGCCTTCAGGAACGCTGCAGCGGTACCCCGAGAAGCTACCCAGGCACAGAAGTCACCGTGCCCGGCTATAACTTCGTCAAGCTCTTCAATTTCAGCTTCAATATGATCGAAGGCTTTTGGCAAATCTTCAGCTGAAGGGTTAAACTTCCCGCTGCTGGCTCCAACTGAGTAAAAGACCTTTTTTAATTGTTCAATACAGTTATTGCTAAATTTCAAGCACTTGTCTTGAAGGCTTGTTAATGATTTCTTCAAGTCTGAGTTGGCCTGGACTTCGGCTTCAAGTTTCGAATTAAGCTCTAGCTTCTCCTGTTCAAATTGTTTTGATTGGCAGATAAGCTTCGAATTCAATTCTGATACTTTAGCTTCAGTCTCTGCCAGCAAGCCTTCAGTTGATTGGAGTTCAAAGTCTTTCTTCTCAATAATGGATGACTGCTCTTTTATCTTGCTCTCTAGATTTTCGATTATAGCTTCGTGCTTTTTATCTTCTAGATCTTGTTGCATCTTCAGAGCTTTGCTCAGTAGCATGCTCTGCACAGAAACAACTTTCGTTAGTAACATTTTCATTATTAAAAGCAATAAAAACCAGAGAAAAGGTTGTTTACCTTGAAATTGGAATAAAATAAGCTGCCGACGATATGTTGTCGTCGGTAGCGGCTGATATCTGTTTCTAGCTTCGGAAAACCGATACTCTTTGATAGAGTACCGATGACCTTAGCCCCAGTTTGATCACGAATGAAGCCCAATTTTTCATCATCAATGCCTCCAAATAGAAGAGCTCCTGGCTTGTATCCGCAAGATTTGGCATATTCCTTAAGCTCTTCTATTTCGGCCTTCGACAGTTTTTGCCCAACTAAATTTTGAAATGTGTAGACTTCGTCATCCGAAGTGTCTTCGGCTATTTCTTTCCCCTTCCCAGGCACTGTGGCCATGGTTTCTTCAGCAGCGGTGGCAGCTTCTTCTTCAGCCATGTCTTGCAAAATTTTGTTGATGTCCTCAATGGTAGTTTCTAAGTTCACATCTTCGCCTGTAGCGGCTTCGGTAGCCACGACCTCCGAAGGTGCGACTTCGACGTTTGTTGTGCCCTCAACAGCTGGTGTTTTCTGAATTGACGCCCTCGGTGGCGTCTTGTCGATAACTTCAGTCACTGCAATAATTCTTTGTCTTTTTGTTTTTGTTATCTTCTTCGATTTTTCGGGTTCCTCCACCTTTCGAAAAAGCTTCGTCAGTTGAGGCCTTAATGGACTTAGCTTCGTGGGCAGGGTTTCAGTCATTACCTTTAAGATTTCCTCCACGTCGCTGGTAGAAGGTGGTGTGGGGGTCCCCTCTTCATCGGATAATTTTCGCTTTGGAGTTAATATTTTTCTCTTCTTGGGAATTTTCTTCTCTTTTGCTGGTTTTTCTTCATCCTTGTTCAAAGTTTCGGCCACTCTTTTCCTTTTTTGGCCCTCAGCACCCTTGTTCAGCCGTTCATAGTCAGGGTACTCGAAGCCCAGGGCGTCAAGCACTCGGTTCAGCCTTCGCTTCGGACGGGTGCCGAAGGCCGCGGTCATCAGTTGATCTTCTTTTTTGGAATAATTCCCAAGAATTTCATTACACATCACCTCAACTGTGTCCAGCCATTCTTGGCAGGGCTTTTTAAAGTATTTCTTGAATTTGAAGTGATAAGGAAGCCGGACAAGTTCCCCCTTCTTCTTCTCTCCCTCTAGCTTTGGCATTTCCCATTCTTTCAGAGTAGGGAAGACTCTGAACGCCAAGAATTCTTGAACCAGATCCCTGGTACCGATATGCTCTGAAATAATTTCAAACTCACCCAGTGCAGCCCAGGTGGGACCCTCCAATTTCATGTGGCATCGCGGCCTTGTTTCTCCGAAGATTAAATCAAGAGGGCTTTGTACCAATTTTTCTTCGTCTTCGTCAACTTTCACATAGAACCACTCAGATTTCCAGCCTGCTGGCCATTTGCTTCGGTAGCTGATAACAGGACACTTTGTTGTCTTCCGGTAGGCAAAATTGTAGCAACCGAAGTTATCATGTAGCCCATCTTTTCTGGCCTTTGTTTGGTAATGTAACTCATGAACTCGACAAAAACTGTCGGCAAACGGTTCCACAGCTTGGCTTCGAAGGGCCCAGATATAAACATTAAGCCTAACGATAGCGTTAGGAGTCAATTGATGAAAGTAAATACCAAACTTTTTCAATACATCTGCAATAATTCCATGAAGAGGGAATCTCAGCCCAGCTTTTAAAAAGCTCTTGAAAATGACAATCTCGTCCTTCTCTGGCTTCGGGGTAGTTTCTTCTCCCCCAAAGCGAAGTAGCTTCTTCTGATTTTCACTAAAATAACCTGCCTTCACCATCTTGGAAAGATCAGCCTTTGAAACAGTCGATTTCCCGAAGTCCAAGTGACTGGGCTTGCTGGGCATGGCAATGCGATAGTCATCTTCGGGATTAGTTTCTTCAATGTTCTCTTCTTCCCCTTCGGCAATTGTTGGGTCTGCTTCAGCAGCGGGCATTTCTTCCGCAGTCACCAGTCCGGAACGCTGCATTGCTTCGGAGATGGGCACAGTATTCGAACCTTCGGCTTCGTCTCCTTCACGTTCAACTCTGGCAGTAGATCGCACTCTGGCCATATGATTCTGAGTTTGGGGAAGTTAAATACTTTTTTTCTTTTTCCTTTTCTCCCGAAGCTTTTCTTTCTGACGAAGCAGACTTCGAGATGGACCTTCGTTCGATTCTGAGAATCAAGCTTCGGCTATAGTTAAAAATTTTGGCAGCAAAACAGTGCAAATAGCAATGAATGCTGTGGTAACTTCACACCTACTCGTCTGTTTATATAGTGCTGCAGGTAAGAAGGCGAAGCGGCAGGATTTTTACACCAGGCGGGCAGTCACTTGTACTCGCTGCGTAGTGGACCGCAAAGATCAAACAGTAACTCTGCAAGGTGGGACCGACACGAGCTCGGGAATTGAATCGTTTCTCGGCAACGAGCTCAGGGAAGGTGTTTTTTGGACCTTCGGCTTCCCGAAGCTTAAGAGGCATTTTTCACGGATCAAGCTCGTTACGAAAAACGATCTAGCACCGCGAAAGGGGCTACTGTTGGGGCCATGCTTCGTTGCGCCGAAGGTCTTACACGAAGAAGCAGCTTCGGCTGAAGTTGTTCCCAGGTGATGGCCGAAGGGTCCTTTTCATGGAGCTTCGGCATTGCAAACCGACATAGAGATAGAATGACCTTTTTATCCATAGAGGTCTGAGTCAATGTTGTAAACTTTTGTAAGGGGCATAATTGTAATTCGTCACAGGTTGTGACCTGTGTCTATAAATAGATGAACAGTACCCCTGTACTGTTCACGCGAACCTGTCATTTGCTTTCGCATCACACCTGTACTTTTGCTTTCCTCAGGACCGAAGGTACATTTGTAATTTGAAGTCATTTATATTCATTCATGATAATAAAAATGGAGATGGTTCTATGATAATATTTAAATGTTTATTTTATACCTCATGATTTATATGAATGCTTCGTCCCTTGTTATTATGCTCACGAAGGTATGTCCTTCGTAACCTTCGTTCGAAATTCTTTATATCCTGAAGGGATATAATGTTTTGGAGGACGAAGGACTTTAACACTTAACATTTTCTATGTTGCCTTGTTCTTAATTCTTAGCATTTGAGAACAAGCCCCCAACAGAGCCTGATTCACCAGTAACACAAGGCAAGTCCCGGTGCATTTGCCACCTCCTTGTTCCTTTTAAAATCTTTCTCACTTACTTGATGCATTAGGTGATAGGAGTTGTGTGCTAAACTATTGCTGCATCTCCTTCCTTGGATTATTTCCTAAATCCCTGTTTTACAAAAGGTTTTCTTATGCTTAGCTTTGCTTTAGAAAAACAAAATGTTTTGTTTTCTCAAAAGATGATGTTTCAAAGTGGGTGGGATGTTTTCGAAAATAAAACTTGATGGTGGATCCATCATGGCCATGATGGGTTCAACATCAGAAAAGATGTACCTCTGCCAGGTACCAAACTTTAGGGTTTGAAATGATTAAGCTAAGACCGGGCGGGTGACTTGCACGAGAAGAGAGAGTCTCGGTGTAGTGTCTCCGTCTGAGTCGATTAAGGACCGTCTCGATGTAGGCCTGCTGACCGAGGACCCTTTAACTGGTCACATGCCTCGTCATGGATAAGCTTTGCCTTAGGCAGACTAATACCAGAATAAGATACCACGCAATGGGAGTGGAGAGATGGCGAGAGTAGCGTGTACCCTCCGTGGCAAGAGGCTGGACGGTGGTGTATCTGTGCTCTCGGTTGGCGTGAACCTGATCTGGTCTTAAGAACCCCGGTGGCGAGTTGACATATGCAAGGGTTAAGTGCTACATATGTCGTGTGATTGGAGATCCTCAACTGAGTATAATCGATTCGGATCGCCGTAACTTCACGGTTATGAAGACTTGGTCACTGACTTACACGTAGCAATCTAGTAAAGATGAAGGGTTGTTAAGAAATTGGCTAGTGCAGGTCAAGTGATTGTACTAGGATAGAGAGAACCCTAGTTGCAGGTAATTTTACTTAACCTGACAAATAAAACTGGATTTTTAAGGATCCACTCTTAGTAAGCATTTCTGCAAACAGAGTCATTGATTATTGATAAGCCTTACCTTGACTCCCTCTAGCCAGCATACCCTTGAGAGTCTTTTCATTAGTCGGGTAAGACTTGCTGAGTAATTCCATACTCAGGGCTTTGTCCCATGTTGTTTTAGGTGAAGAAGCGGCAAACTTTTGCTGCTTTTGTTCAAAGGTGGTGCCCAAGGAGGAAAACCAGGAGTAAAGCTGCGGGAGGAAAGGATCCTCCATAAAACTTTTGTTTAATACTTATCAGGAGGGGTTTTTGCCTCCCATGGTTTGTAATAATAATACTCAGCACTCATATATTATGTTCAGGTCTGTAACTATATAACTCTGTCTTACTTTTCAATAAAGGTAAGTTAATATAATTGCTTCCGCATTTTCGTATCTCTGATGTGTTATAATGTCTACGTGACGGGTGAAACGCTCTTAGGAAATATAAGGAAAGCAGATACCAAACTTGTCAAGTGATTCAAAGGCACCTGCAGGGTTGTTTGAGGTCCGTTGGACAAGGACAACTGTAGGTGGGCCTAATGACTTGGGAGGTTCCATCACAGCTGGTATCGGAGCGAAGCCCATCTCTGCAGATATTATGAGGCATCTTCAAAAAGAATCTTTAAAGACTTTATCTAGAAAATTTCTTCCTTTCTTATCTAGCTTCCTTCTGAAGAACTTATTTAAAGACCAGATGGTAGAGTGCAATGTATAGAAGGTGTGAATCGACTAAGGTTGATTCTGTAATTACACATGCATCATGCTAAAAACTATGCTAATAAGATTTTCCCCCTTAAGAAATGCCGCCGTGCACAAGAAAGACTACGCGCAAGTCTACTGGGCCGATTGGCGTACCCCGTCATCAACTTTCCCCATGGCATGAAGACAGTAGCAGTGGTAGCAACGATCCAATCGGGGATCTGGAAGCCCAAGTTGATCAGCTTCGAATAGAACTCCGTCGCAGGAACGACATATGGGTCGCGGATGGTGAAAGAATAAACGAATTAAGAACAGACATCCACCACCTGCAAGATCAGCTCGCGGAACGAGATCTAGCGCTTGACTGGGCGGTTAACTCTCGTTCGCTTGCTTGGGCTAAGGAGGCAAAAGCTCGAGCCCACGTGGAGGAGCTTAGCTCAGCCGTGGATAACTTGCAGGTTTATTGTAATACTCTACATGAAGAAGTTCATGTATTGTATTCCCAACTGCACCCCAATGTACCTGCGGATCTTGTCGGGATAGAAGCCGGACCTTCTGGGACAGCGGGAGAAGCCTTTGGTGGCGAACTGGACCTTTTTAGGCCTCCTCCCTCTATGAAGTTGGTGGATGAATGGTCTCTACTCCCGACAGCGAGGCTACCAAAAGTGACAAGAAGCAAGAGTAGTATAGTGTAGAAGTAGTAGTAATGTATAATAGGTAATGTAATCCTGTTGTAAAATTCGAGTCTGTAACATTACTGAAAGTCGCCTAGAGGGGGGGTGAATAGGCGAAACCTGAAAATTAAAACTTTATCCCCCGACTAGATCCCTTGATTAGTGGTTAGAACAAGATATACAAATATCGGAGAATAGAAACTAAGTTCTTGCTTGAAGAGAGTATTGCTAAATAATGTGGAAGTGATAAATCAATACAATTAGTAAGTTATAGAATAACAAAGCAAGAAGCCTTAGATGAGAAGAGCACTAGGACGAGTTCTTTCTTGCAACGTGTTGCTTCACTAAATGGGAATTTAACTTGAAGCAACACCAAATGATATTAGCAAATAAAGATGCAAGAAAACTTAGAGCAAGGGAACACAAACAAATCACAAGCAATAAACACAATGGACACGGGTGATTTGTTTTACCGAGGTTCGGCCCTCGAAGGCCTAGTCCCCGTTGAGGAGTCCACTTAAGGACGGGTCTTTTTCAACCCTTTCCCTCTCTCCCCCGATCACACAAGGATCGGCGAGCTCTTCTTCTTCTCAAGGATCACTCTCGATCCCACAAGGACCACCACACTCTTTGGTGTCTATTGCTAGCTTTTACAAGCCTCCAACACTTTGGAGGAAGTTCGAATGGGAGTCAAAACTCCACGCGCAAATGAACACAAAGATGTAGCACACACTATCTCTCAATGAATCTCACAAGGCGCTAGGGCTAAACTCAATTGAGTAGCTCTCAATTGCTTGCTCTCTCTTTTGTGGCACTTGTATTGGTTGTAGTGGATTAAATCTTGTGTATAGGATGGATCAATGAATATAGGTGGTTGGGAGGGCTTGAGTATGTCAACTAGATGACTTGGAATGTTGCTTGGGCTCCCACACTTTGAAGTGGCCGGTTGGGGTGGTATTTTATAGCCACCAACCAAAAACTAGCCGTTGGTGAGGGCTATCTGTTTGATGGTGCACCGGACAGTCCGGTGCGCACCGGACATGTCCGGTGCGACAGCCACGTCACCCAGCCGTTGGGGTTTCGACCGTTGGAGCTCTGACACTGGGCCCGCCTTGATGTCCGGTGGCGCACCGGACATGAACTGTAGAGTGTCCGGTGCGCCTGCTCCCGCGTGCCTGACGACTGCGCGCTTCTGGCGCGCATTAAATGCGTCTGCAGGTGACCGTTGGCGCCGGAGTAGCCGTTGCCCCGCAGTTACACCGGACAGTCCGGTGTACACCGGACATGTCCGGTGAATTATAGCGAAGCAGCCGAATTGAATTCCCGAGGCTGGCGAGTTCCGGAGGCCGCTCTTCCTTGGAGCACCGGACATGTCCGGTGTACACCGGACAGTCCGGTGAATTATAGCGGAGTCGCCTCTGGAATTTCCCGAAGGTGACGAGTTTGAGTTCGGAGTCCTCTGGTGCATCGGACATGTCCGGTGGCACACCGGACAGTCCGGTGCGCCAGACCAGAGGTGCCTTCGGTTGTCCCTTTGCTCTTTTGTCGAACCCAATACTTGGTCTTTTTATTGGCTAAGTGTGAACCTTTGGCACCTGTATAACTAATACACTAGAGCAAACTAGTTAGTCCAATTATTTGTGTTGGCCAATTCAACCACCAAAAATATTTAGGAACTAGGTGTAAGCCTAATTCCCTTTCAATCTCCCCCTTTTTGGTGATTGATGCCAACACAAACCAAAGCAAATGTAAAAGTGCATAATTGAACTAGTTTGCATACTGTAAGTGCAAAGGTTGCTTGGAATTGAGCCAATATAAGTACTTACAAGATATGCATGGATTGTTTCTTTATAATTAACATTTTGGACCACGCTTGCACCACAAGTTTTGTTTTTGCAAACTCTTTTGTAAATTCTTTTCAAAGTCCTTTTGCAAGATAGTCAAAGGTAAATGAATAAGATTTTGCAAAGCATTTTCAAGTTTTGAATTTTTCTTCCTTTGTTCCAAATGCTTTTCCTTTGACTAAACAAAACTCCCCCTCAAATAAATTCTCCTCTTAGTGTTCAAGAGGGTTTTAAGATATCAAGTTTTGAAAATACTAGTTACTCCCCCTTTAGAACACAAAGAGATACTAATTTGAAATTTTCAATTGAAAATCATTTTTTAAAATTAGGATGGTGGTGCGGTCCTTTTGCTTTGGGCTCATACTTTCTCCCCCTTTGGCATGAATAGCCAAAAACGGATACTTTGAGTGAGATATAAGCCCTTTTCCTAATTATTTTCTCCCCTTTGGCAAATAAAACATATGAGTGAAGATTATACCAAAGATGGAGAGACATTGTGGAGTGATGGCGAAGGGTAGATAATATCGATAGAGTAGAGTGGAAGCTTTGTCTTTGCCGAAGACTCCAATTCCCTTTCACTGTACCTATGACTTGGTTTGAAATTTACTTGAAAACACATTAGTCATAGCATATAAAAGAGATATGATCAAGAGGATATATCAAATTAAGCATGATCATAGTTCTATATAACAAAGATTGCTCCCCCTAAATATGTGCGAGAGGAAAACATATTTTTGGCCTCAAATGCCAATTGCACATAATTAGGTAAATGAGAACATATCTATATCATACAGAATGTGAAGTGCATTGTGTCATAGAATAAGTGTGATGCTCATGACAGTTTATGCACTTATGAAAGCATGTTGTAAATATTTCAAGCTTTTTCCCTTAAGGATTTCAAAGAGGCTTAAGGACCATCCACCTTTGGAACAAAGGCAGCTTATCCTCGTTACAAGGTTAAGCTTTAAGCTCTTTGACAATAAAAGTACTTCATCTAGTTTTACCAAAGATGCACTAAAGCAGGAATGAATTTTGGGAAATTAAACTAGGTATGAAGCAGGGATAATACATGGACATGCTTTCTCTTCCTTTCATACAAGATATGCAAAGAATGTATAGAAAAGGAAGATTTAGGTACAAGTTTAAATGAAAGGAGATAGTTTTACCTTTATGTACCTTTACATAGGGACGCTCTCTTCATTGTGCTTGTCCTTAGTCTTAGATGCTTAAGACCAATTCTTAATGACAATATATGAAAATATTTTGCACAAGAGAGAGTTCTACAACTAGTGATCTTTTCAAGTTATTGTTAGCATATATCAAATGGATCACAAGTTGCATAATTGTATCATGAATTCTCCTTTTAACTTAGTGCATATCAAGAGAGATATCGATTGATAGAATATACGGCACTAAGAAGTATGATTGTTGATTGAAGTTATTCAATGATCAAACAAATAACAGATGTGATCAAAAGAACAACATACACATTAGATTATCAATTAAGCTTAGAGTAGGAGAATCCAGCAAATATGCTACTTTAGAGTGAAAGACAAGAATTTAAAGTAGTAGCATACTTCATGAGAAACTTATTCTCATGCAAGAGACTATATGAAATTACTGAGATAAAGCAATAGTCTCAACAAAGTCAAGATATAAGAATAGACTCCCCCTAAAGATATGCATCGAGTATTTGAATTGAATGGATGTATTTACTTTAAAGACAAATAGGGAGAAGCATTATACATCTTGATCAAGGCTCATAATTTTTGCAATAAACAACTTAAGCCTAGTATTCTCATAATGAAAGTATTTAGAATACTCACAACCACACCATTGATTGTTTTGTAGACCTTATTATCCAAGTAGGTGTTGTTGTTCTTGATGTCCTCCCTTTTTCATTTGAGTGTCCTCCTTTGTATTTGTCTCTTTTTCCTTCCAAACTTATTGAAAATACTCAAGAGACATGTTAATAGCGCAAGGGAGTATATGGTGAAGGATGATTACATTAGATAGGAAATAAGCATAATTCATCATCCATGAGTCACATAGACATGAAGTAAATTCCTTAACGTTAGTGCACATTAACAGAAAAGAGGAATGAGCACCTTTTTAATCATTTTTGATCAATCAAAGGAATTTTACTTTTTCATATTGAATTTATTATCATGACTTAGAAGCGCATCAATATGAGAATGGATATAGCAAAGGCATGAATTAGATTCTAATGGACAAGCGCATTTATGAAAATGATATTGAATGCACACTTAGTTAATTTCGGTCCAATAAAGAATCTATTCCTCACAAGGTAGAATATGATAATTTAGATTAAATACCCATTGAGATGGGAACCAAACTTAAGAAGATGAGTTCCCATACCTTTGCTTTCTTCCTTTGGGTGAAGATCAACCCATGAGGCTTGTGCACTTTCTTTCTTGTAGATTTTCATAATTGAACTCAAGAGAAATGTTAGTAGCAACACAAGCACTAGTTTCTATTTTTGTAATCATTTTGATAAGGAATGAGAAGCTAGATTACCAAAACATGGATACTCCATAGTATGAACTAGATTATCCATAGATGATGTTATGCTCAATTTTAACTCATAAAACAAGCATAAATAACCCTTTGAGATTATAGGAATAAATCTAATTCATGATTTGGAAAGCGATAAATGTAAAAGAATCATATCCAATTTGAGCAAGTAAAAATACATCATAAAACATTTGGATTGATTTTTCTTTTCATGTTAGATTACATGCTTCCAAAGAGAAACTTATTCTCTACAAGTGAGACTACTTAGGTTACTTAGATAAAAATCATTAGTCTCACTATTCTAGTTATAGAGAGAGTTTTCCTTTTACAAGTGTCCTAAGGATTTGAATTCTTTACATGACACCTTATTCTTTTAAGAACATGAAATATCTCTCTATATCTAGAATCACGGCAATAAATAGATAATTAGGGGAAGAACATGCCATGATATACTTGCAACAAATTAGAGCATGTAGATTGCCATAGTATGGAAATGATGAATGTGCAATCTACCATATGAGAGGAAATTCTTCAAAGAATGGTAAGTAAAATTTAAAGATATTTGAAGTCTTATATATATTTCTATGTGACTACACAAGACACATAAGAAATGATAGTTTAAAATACTTGCATTTAAAAGCATAGAAGTTACCATCCTTTGACTTTCCTCCATGTTGTAGACCTTGAGTCAATCACGGATATAGATCATTGAAGATTGATAGCTTGAGTTGATAAGAATTGAATGGACTCTCTCAAGCACCTCAAGGCTTCATATCATCTCTTTCTCCTGCAAAGCTTGTCAAGCATATTTTGGTACCCATCGCTTGATGGGTCCATCATGGTTAGTCAACAAAGATCTAGGAACCCAAAAGTCCTTTGTGTTAGCACTAGGTAAACTCATTACCTTTCTAGCACAAGTTGCAATTTCGGGTTGCCTAGTTACATGAGAATCAATTGACAAGTTAGGAGTGAAATTGTTACCAATGAGACAATCCTTGCATTGATGTCCCTTTTTTCGGCATGTGTAGCATAGGCGTTTTTCAAGATTTGAAGTTTTCTTCTTTCCTTGTTTGTTGCCTGCTACATGGTTAGTAAAAACTTTCTTTTCTAACCCTATGCCTTTTTGTTTCAAATGGGGACAAGATCTAAGCAAGTGTCCCTTCTTGGAGCATTTAAAACAAAGTCTATCATCCTTGTTAATAATCAAGCCATTTTTAATGTAGGGACATGACCTAATCAAGTGCCCTTCTTCAAAGCATTCACTACACCTCTTAATGTGAAGTGTGGCTTGATCATTACCTTGGATGTTACCTTTTGTGGAGGCGTGGTTGAGGCTTTTGGAGGAGGTGTTGAATTTCATCTTTTGTTTCTTCCTCTTGGCAATCCTCAAATCCTTGACATTTTCTTCAAGGGATGTATTGCATGCCACGGTTGTTCCCGTCTCAAGCTTCTTCACCATGTGATCACGGTTATCTTGAGAAGGTTGGGCAATGTATTTCCCTTTTAGTTGTGTCAAGCTCTTCTTTAGCCTCTCATTTTCTTCTTTGAGCTTTTGATATGAATCCTCATTTGTTCCTGCAAATTCTAGCTCAAAGGAAGATTTGCTTGTCGACAAACAACAAGCATTAGCACATGGTAATATAGTATCAATTTGAACCCATGTGCACGAGTGAGGTTGTTGGGATTTTAAGTTTTCTATCACAACCTCATGAGCAATGTTTAATATGATATGATCATCCATAAGATTTTCATGAGAACATAGAAGCATATCATATTTTTCTTGAAAAGCTAGATTTTCAACTTTTAGCTTTTCTACTTGGTCCTTAAGCAAGGTATTCCTATTTACTAATTGAGCGATACAATGTAAAGCGTTATCTTGCTCAATTGAAATAGTTTCATACCTTTGGACCAAATCAACATGAGAGCACTTTAGCTCCTCATGTTCTTTAGTCAACTCGTCAAAGCATTGCATCTTCATTGATAGAATACTTTCTAGCCTTTGACGAGCTTCGCCTTGCTCTCTCGCTCTTTCTAGAAGCTTGAGCATGACCGCCTTATCTTCTTGGCTTAGGCGAGCGTAGAGTTGCACAAAGCTTCTTTCTTCCTCCTCATCCTCATTTGTGCTTCCGCTATCATTTGCATTAGCCACACAACATATGTGGGAATCGAAATGGGAAGACAAACCTCTTGGAGAGGTGGATTCATCGTTTGGTCTCCTCCGTTCATTTTCTTCTTCTTCCTTGCAAGGGTTAGTATCACAAATACCAAAGGAAGTAGAAGCACAAAATGAACTATCATGTTTGGACTCATTAAATTTGCTTTTAATTCTAGTCCAAATATCATGCGCATCATGGATTGATTCGTCATAATTCGATATGAAGGCATGATAATCTTCTTTGCTAAGAGAATTACTTAAGATGTCAAAAGCTAGGTAGTTTAAGCGAAAACATCTTTGATCCTCCTCGGAGACAATTTTTCCGTTATAACTAGGAGGGAAGATACTCTTGTCTAAAATTTGTTCTAATTGAGGATCTACCGTTCTAAAAGCATTTATTACTCTAGTAGACCATGAATCATAATTAGAACAATCGGAAAGTAATATCTCAAGAGTTACCTCCTTGTTCTCTTGAGTCTTCTTGTTCTTTTGGGATCTTCTACGAGCCATCGCTTCGAGTTGTTAGACTCAAGATGAAGTGCCTTGCTCTGATACCAATTGAAAGTCGCCTAGAGGGGGGGGGGGGGGTGAATAGGCGAAACCTGAAAATTAAAACTTTATCCCCCGACTAGATCCCTTGATTAGTGGTTAGAACAAGATATACAAATATCGGAGAATAGAAACTAAGTTCTTGCTTGAAGAGAGTATTGCTAAATAATGTGGAAGTGATAAATCAATACAATTAGTAAGTTATAGAATAACAAAGCAAGAAGCCTTAGATGAGAAGAGCACTAGGACGAGTTCTTTCTTGCAACGTGTTGCTTCACTAAATGGGAATTTAACTTGAAGCAACACCAAATGATATTAGCAAATAAAGATGCAAGAAAACTTAGAGCAAGGGAACACAAACAAATCACAAGCAATAAACACAATGGACACGGGTGATTTGTTTTACCGAGGTTCGGCCCTCGAAGGCCTAGTCCCCGTTGAGGAGTCCACTTAAGGACGGGTCTTTTTCAACCCTTTCCCTCTCTCCCCCGATCACACAAGGATCGGCGAGCTCTTCTTCTTCTCAAGGATCACTCTCGATCCCATAAGGACCACCACACTCTTTGGTGTCTCTTGCTAGCTTTTACAAGCCTCCAACACTTTGGAGGAAGTTCGAATGGGAGTCAAAACTCCACGCGCAAATGAACACAAAGATGTAGCACACACTATCTCTCAATGAATCTCACAAGGCGCTAGGGCTAAACTCAATTGAGTAGCTCTCAATTGCTTGCTCTCTCTTTTGTGGCACTTGTATTGGTTGTAGTGGACTAAATCTTATGTATAGGATGGATCAATGAATATAGGTGGTTGGGAGGGCTTGAGTATGTCAACTAGATGACTTGGAATGTTGCTTGGGCTCCCACACTTTGAAGTGGCCGGTTGGGGTGGTATTTTATAGCCACCAACCAAAAACTAGCCGTTGGTGAGGGCTGTATGTTTGATGGTGCACCGGATAGTCCGGTGCGCACCGGACATGTCCGGTGCGACAGCCACGTCACCCGACCGTTGGGGTTTCGACCGTTGGAGCTCTGACACTGGGCCCGCCTTGATGTCCGGTGGCGCACCGGACATGAACTGTAGAGTGTCCGGTGCGCCTGCTCCCGCGTGCCTGACGACTGCGCGCTTCTGGCGCGCATTAAATGCGTCTGCAGGTGACTGTTGGCGCCGGAGTAGCCGTTTCCCCGCAGTTACACCGGACAGTCCGGTGTACACCGGACATGTCCGGTGAATTATAGCGAAGCAGCCGAATTGAATTCCCGAGGCTGGCGAGTTCCGGAGGCCGCTCTTCCTTGGAGCACCGGACATGTCCGGTGTACACTGGACAGTCCGGTGAATTATAGCGGAGTCGCCTCTGGAATTTCCCGAAGGTGACGAGTTTGAGTTCGGAGTCCTCTGGTGCACCGGACATGTCCGGTGGCACACCGGACAGTCCGGTGCGCCAGACCAGAGGTGCCTTCGGTTGTCCCTTTGCTCTTTTGTCGAACCCAATACTTGGTCTTTTTATTGGCTAAGTGTGAACCTTTGGCACCTGTATAACTAATACACTAGAGCAAACTAGTTAGTCCAATTATTTGTGTTGGCCAATTCAACCACCAAAAATATTTAGGAACTAGGTGTAAGCCTAATTCCCTTTCAATTACCCTTTTCAGTAATGTAAATTGGATGGTTTTCTTTGGCATATTATATTCTTCCAAATGTTTGTTGCCTCAGATGCCTTCCAAGACTCGTTCACAGGATGGAGCAGGGACCTACAGTGGGAGGGAAGCAACTCCGAACCCACCTCCAGTACCTCCCACATTAGTTGAGGCCATCGCTACCTTGGTTAACGCTACGACCGACAACACCCGCTTTCTGCAGGAGATGGCGGGTCAACAATTACAACAACAAGGCGGGCGAGCATATTAGCAAGGACCCCATGAAACATCGTATTTGGATTTCTCCGAGACACACCCTCCGTTGTTCGTCAAGGCGGAAGATCCTTTGGAAGCAGATGAGTGGATCCACGTCATTGAACATAAGTTCAGGCTTCTCCGATGTACGGAGATTCAAAAGCCCCTATTCGCAGCACAACAATTGTGTGGCCCTGCCAGCACTTGGTGGGGAAATTTTGTAGCCGTTCAACCGGCTGGTCATCAAATAACTTGGGAGGAGTTCAAGTTGGCTTTCCACGAGCACTATATACCTGAAGGGGTGCTCCACATGAAGCAGGAGGAGTTTATGAAGCTGAAATAGGGTGGGGATACTGTCACTCAGTATCTCAATAAATTCAACCACTTATCCCAATATGCTATCGATCAAGTCAACACAGATTTAAAGAAGAGGAATTGTTTCATGAGAGGTCTTAATGATCGAATGCAAAGGAAGATGGCCACCTGCATTGATCTTTCCTACGGAAGGGCTATCAGTATTGCACTGGCAGTCGAGGCTAAATATGCAGGCTCTAGAAAATCCAAGGGTTACGGAGGTGACAGGCCCAGTCAGGGGTCTGAGAAACGACAAAGGTTGGTAATCCGACCTTTTAATCCAAATCGCTCTTCCCCACATCCACCCTCCTAACCTTTTAAGCAACCGGTCTTCATTCGCCCCGCTACTGCCCCCACTCCAACAAATCAGCCGGGTGCCCCTGGCACTCGTTTCTCGGCCCTCCCAAGCTCTTCAACTGGCTGTTTCAACTGTGGAAAGTCTGGACACTTTATCAAGGACTGTCCCTACCCGAAGCAGAATAAATCAAGTAATCAGCAGAGTTTTGGGAATTCTGCTCAAGGAAAGGGAAATGCGGCAAACAATACCGCGGACAAAAGTACAAGGAAAACGGGGCGAGTTTATTATACTCAAGTGGCCACAACACCGGACGACGAACCGATTATGATGGGTACGTTTCTAGTGGCCAATCACCCTGCAATTATTCTTTTTGATTCTGGAGCTTCGCATACTTTCGTAAGCAAGAAGTTTGTGGAGCAATATTGCATTCCATACCATGAATCAAGGGAAGGGTTTAAAATCCATTCGCCTGAGGGACAAATATTTACTAAAGAAGTGGCTTTCCAAGTGCCCGTAACATTGGCTGAACGAGACTTTCCTATTAATATGATTGTTCTCAAATGCCAAGATATAGATGTAATTCTGGGCATGAATTGGTTGGCCCAACATAAAGCTATTCTCAACACTAATTTGAGAACTGTTAGATTGAGTCATGGCCAAGAAGAGGTTCTCTTGACCATCCCCATAGCCATTCCAGCTAAACCATTTGGCAGAGTATATGAAGCTATCATACCGGAGATCCAAGATATTCCGGTAGTATGTGAGTTCCCAGATGTTTTTCCAAAAGATTTGCCTGGATTGCCTCCAGAAAGATATGTAGAATTTGTGATTGAGTTGAAGCCCGGTACGGCTCCTATTTCTAGAAGGTCGTACCGAATGCCTCCAAATGAACTGGCAGAGCTCAAGACCCAATTATAAGATCTACTGGAGAAGGGATTCATTCGGCCAAGCTCATCGCCATGGGGGTGTCCAGCCATCTTTGTCAAGAAGAAAGATCAAACACTACGAATGTGCGTGGATTATAGACCCCTTAATGAGGTCACTATCAAAAATAAGTACCCTCTTCCACGGATTGACATTCTATTTGATCAATTGACTGAGCGAGGGTATTCTCCAAGATTGACCTCAGATCGGGCTATCATCAGATCCGTATCCGGCCCGAAGATATACCGAAGACCACATTCACTATGCGGTATGGTTTATTTGAATATCTGGTTATGTCTTTCGGACTAACAAATGCTCCTGCCCACTTCACCTATCTTATGAACCCGGTATTTATGCCCGAGCTGGATAAGTTTGTGGTGGTATTCATTGATGATATCTTGATATATTCCAAAAATGAAGAGGAGCATGCTTGGCATTTACAGATCGTGTTGACGCGCTTAAGAGAACACCAGTTATATGCTAAGTTCAGTAAGTGCGCGTTGTGGCTAAAAGAGATCCAATTTCTGGGACATGTATTATCTGCCAAGGGGATTGCGGTGGATCCCAGCAAAGTCAAGAATATTTTGGAGTGGAAACCCCCAACCACTGTACATCAAGTTCGAAGTTTCCTTGGGCTAGCTGGCTATTACCGCCGATTCATACCAGATTTTTCCAAGCTTGTGAAACCAATCACAAGTTTATTGAAGAATGATACTAAATTTATTTGGTCTTCAAAATGTAATGAAGCCTTTGAACAGTTGAAAGTATTATTAACCACTGCTCCGGTATTGGTTCAACCGGATATTGAAAAACCCTTTGATGTGTATTGTGACGCATCAGGCAGTGGCCTTGGTTGTGTTCTAATGCAAGAAGGCCGAGTGATAGCTTATGCTTCAAGGCAGTTGCGCCGGCATGAGGAACACTATCCCACTCATGATCTAGAGTTAGCTGCAGTGGTTCATGCCCTAAAAATCTGGCGTCATTATCTGATGGGGAATATCTGTCACATTTATACAGATCATAAAAGCCTGAAGTATATATTCATCCAGTCAGAGTTAAACATGAGACAGAGGCGATGGCTCGAGCTTATTAAGGACTATGAATTGGAAATTCATTATCACCCAGGCAAGGCCAATGTTGTGGCAGACGCACTCAGTCGCAAGACTTCCTGTCACTGTCTTACCATGAAGATCTCTGACATTACACTATGCCAGGAGATGGAGAAATTAAACTTGGGAATAATTCAACATGAACCTTAAATCAACTAAAGCTTGTGTCAGTCCTGTTACAAAGAATAATGGATGCTCAAAAGGATAATGAGGGTATGAAGCACATCCATGAGAAAATAGAGGCCGGAAGAGCCAAATGTTTTAGAAAAGACGATCAAGGCATTGTATGGTTCAATAACCACATAGTTGTGCCAAAGAATGAAGAAATCCACCAGCAGCTTTTGGATGAAGCACATCTTAGTTGCTATTCTATTCATCCCAGAAGCACTAAGATGTATCATGATTTAAAACAACATTATTGGTGGACAAAGATGAAGATTGAAATCGCACGCTATGTGGCAAAATGTGACACTTGTAGGCGTGTCAAAGTCATACATATAAAGACTACTGGTCCATTACAATCTTTACCAATACCAACATGGAAATGGGAAGATATTAGTATGGACTTCATTGTGGGATTGCCCAGAACAGCAAAAGGGTATGACTCTATTTGGGTTATAATTGATCGGCTTACGAAAATTGCTCATTTTCTGCCAGTCAAGACAGATCACCCGGTTGCTGTTTATGCCCAATTGTACATTGCTCGCATTCTCAGTTTGCACGGTATTCCAAAGACTATAGTGTCGGATCGTGGACCTCAATTTGTATCCAAGTTCTGGGAAGAACTTCATAAATCCTTGGGTACTAAGTTGCTCTATAGTTCGACCTATCATCCTCAAACAAGTGGTCAAACTGAGAGGGTAAATCAAATACTTGAGGACATGTTACGAGCTTGTGTTCTGGAATTCCCACAGAAATGGGATGATTGTTTACCATTAGTGGAGTTCTCATATAATAATAGCTATCAAGAAAGCATTAAGATGGCACCCTTCGAAGCTTTGTATGGCCGACGGTGTCGTACTCCGTTAAACTGGTCTGAACCAGGTGAAAGGAGTTTCTTCAGGCCAGATATGGTAAAGGAGACCGAAGAAAAAGTTCAGCGAATAATTCATAATTTGAAGAAAGCTCAAGCTCGTTAGAAGAGTTATGTAGACAAACGACGGATGCCCTTGTATTTTCTGGTGGGAGATTATGTCTACTTGAAAGTTTCCCCAATGAAGGGTATAACACGTTTCGGGGTTAAAGGGAAGCTTGCACCTCGATACATTGGTCCTTTTCTTATCCTTGAAAGATATGGACCAGTGGCGTACCGACTCCAGTTACCCGAAACCTTGTCTGCAGTACATAATGTGTTCCACGTGTCTCAATTGAAGAAATGTCTTCGGGTTCCCGATCGAACCATTAAAGTAATAGATGTTGCCCTAGAACCATACTTGACATATTCGGAACATCCTATTCAAATCTTGGATCAAAAGGACAGAATTACCTGAAGAAAAACTCTCAAGTTTTACAAGATACAGTGGAACCACCATTCAGAAGATGAGGTTACATGGGAAACTCAAGACTTTTTAGAAAAGAATTTCCCAGGCTTTTTAGCCTCATGTAATTTCTAACATGTATATAATTGTTGTAATAAAGGAGTGAGCCTCAAACCACCCCTATCTTGTACCAAGAATAAGGAAATAAAAGAGTGAAACATTTCCTTTTCCATTACTTGCCCTAGGACTTTTAATCTCGGGACGAGATTCTTTTATGGGGGGAAGGATGTAACACCCCTGGTGTTACTGTTACTAAAACTTGAGCATAACATCATCAGCATGGGCATATCATGTGTTTGTCACACTTAGAATGCATTCACTAAAAATTTCAAACAAGTTGTATTGATATGACATTTTGTGAATAAAACCCTAGAATAGGGTACTCAACCCTGGATTGGGTTTAATAGAGCAAACAAGGCTTAAACAAGAGAAAACTTCAAAATTCAATTGAAATAGTCATAAAGTATCACCATGGATGAACTTAAGTGGGATCCAAACCCTAAGAGTGCTAGAAACCCTAAATAGAACCCTGGAAAACCCTAGAATAAAACCATAGGGGCTAAGTGCAAAATTAGTGTACTTTCGGACTAAAGTGCAAAAACCATGAAAGTAAGGCACCTTAAGTCATATGGTTCACATGTGTGTGGATTTGCAACCTAAACCCTGAGTTTTGGACCTATTTGCAAAAAGACCCTATTGGAGCTCTATTGGTGAAGTCTGAAAACAGTGTAGGAGGGCTAACTTTAGGGCTCTGTAGATCCAAAACTATTGAGAATTTGCCTAGGGTCAACACATCAAATCTATAGAGCTATGTTAGTAGAACAACTTTGTTTAAGGGATTAAACATTGTTGTTATGAAAAATTTGGAGAAAATTGTGCCCAAAGTCGTGCTATCAGACTACTTAAAGTCTGAAGTCAAATTAACAGTGAGATTGCAGGAACTTAGGACTCAGTTCTAAGCATGATCTCGTGACTTTTTGTGGGTACACGATGTAGCAAAGTTGTAGCTGGTTTATTAGGATATAACTTTGATACAGAGAGTTGAACCGGTTGTTACATGAAATTAGGAGAAAATCGAGCTCAAAGTTGCTTTGTCAGGTCAACTGAAGAAGTTGCGCCATGGTACAGTAACAAAATATCAGGGATGCAACGCATCTCACCGCCGTGACTCTCTGCCGCGATTAACGCCGATCATCGCGATTCGTGCGCCGGGACTTACGGATAACCGTAGGAAGGGAAAGATCTCAACTCGGGGAAGGGGGAGAAGCTTATCGCCGGACTGTTCACCATAACACTTGCCGCGCAATGGACGGTGGTGTCTTCATCGAAGTTCACCGTCGATCGCTGTCGCGCCACGTGCTCAGAAGATCTATCACGTCACCGTAGATATCCGTTGGAGGTCAGTTCCTCGCTAGAGTGATTACCCCGGGAAGCGCCACGACAGTTCACGCCGGTGACTCATCTCTCTTCTCGGCCGCCGGTCTCTCCTTTCAAAATTGGATGCCACCGCTTAGCATTTCTATAAATTGAAGGCATGGTCAGTGCGCCATGTTATCACGAAGCCGAAGCACCCGTTCTCACCCTCAATTAGCCACCGTAGCCGGAGAATTTCCTTCTTCCCCCAATTCGGTCGACTGTGCCGCCATGAACCGCCTCCTCGCGGCTAGCTGATTCCAGGTCCGCCCTCGCCCTTGTTGTTCGTGTTTTAGCACCCACATGTGCTTGTGATCGTCACCTGCCCAGCCCATGGAGCATGACTTCACCTAATCCACCGGAACGCCTTGATCGGAGTTCAGTATCCGCGGTCACCGTGGTCAGGCACATCTTGGCCCGAATTAGTCCAATTAAAGCATGTTCTAGGGTCACCTCGGGTCGGTAATGCTTACCCAGCAATTGGTTTAGACAGCCGCCGTAGTTCTTGGCTGGTCTGAGCAGCGAGATGGTCGACGGTGAGCGCACCGTGGCCATAGGTTAGTTTGGAGAAGAAACACGAGTTGAAGGACCCCGGTGCATTTGTCAGTGAGACAATGAATAGTGGCTGGGGGTTCTTAGCGTATTATTTAAGTCATCAGGGGCCTCTGTGCAAAATTGCCAGCACGGGCGTGTCCCCGTTTCTTGTTCAGATTGGGCCGACTGGGCTGGTTTAGATCCAACACTGTTCACACTTTTTCTTTTTCCTTTTCTACCAGAGCTAAAACAATTCTAGAAAATTGTAGAAAAATGGTAAAAATATCAAACCAATTTTTCTAGGTTTCTAATTTTCCATAGAATTTAATAAAAATAATTTTAGGATTTTTAATCCAAACAGAAAATTATAGAGTATTTAAAACAGCCTAAGACCTTGTTTCTGGATTTTTAGAAAATAAATAGTAAATCCAAAATTCACTAAATTTTTAGGATAAACTTTAAATAATAATTAGAAGCCTTGTGTAAAGTTTGGTATGATTTGGACCATGTTTGATACTTAGAACCCAAAACCCTAGCCCCCCTGCCCTGTGAACTTCACTATTGACTCCGGAAACCCTAAGTTCTCGGAGATCCGTGAAGGAAAATTGTATTCAAGACTTTAGATAATAAACTTTTATTATCTTTGCACTCTCATGAGCATTACATGAGCATTCATTATTATGTATGGTTATATTTAGAAAACGAAGAAGAAGTAGAAGTCGAAGAAGAGAAGACTTCACCACCACCACCTGAGGAACATCAGGCAGGCAACTGTTTTTATTTCGATATCTACGGAACCAAGCCTGATTCACCAGTAACACAAGGCAAGCCCCGGTGCATTTGCCACCTCCTTGTTCCTTTTAAAATCTTTCTCACTTACTTGATGCATTAGGTGATAGGAGTTGTGTGCTAAACTATTGCTGCATCTCCTTCCTTAGATTATTTCCTAAATCCCTATTTTACAAAAGGTTTTCTTATGCTTAGCTTTGCTTTAGAAAAACAAAATGTTTTGTTTTCTCAAAAGATGATGTTTCAAAGTGGGTGGGATGTTTTCGAAAATAAAACTTGATGGTGGATCCATCATGGCCATGATGGGTCCAACATTAGAAAAGATGTACCTCTGCCAGGTACCAAACTTTGGGGTTTGAAATGATTAAGCTAAGACCAGGCCGGGTGACTTGCACGAGAAGAGAGAGTCTCGATGTAGTGTCTCCGTCTGAGTCGATTAAGGACCGTCTCGATGTAGGCCTGATGACCGAGGACCCTTTAACTGGTCACATGCCTCGTCATGGGTAAGCTTTGCCTCGGGCAGACTAATACCAGAATAAGATACCACACAATGGGAGTGAAGAGATGGCGAGAGTAGTGTGTACCCTCCGTGAAAAGAGGCTGGACGGTGGTGTATCTGTGCTCTCGGTTGGCGTGAACCTGATCTAGTCTTAAGAACGCCGGTGGCGAGTTGACATATGCAAGGGTTAAGTGCTACATATGTCGTGTGATTGGAGATCCTCAGCTGAGTATAATCGATTCGGATCACCGTAACTTCGCGGTTATGAAGACTTGGTCACTGACTTACACGTAGCAATCTAGTAAAGATGAAGGGTTGTTAAGAAATTGGCTAGTGCAGAATAAGTGATTGAACTAGGATAGAGAGAACCCTAGTTGCAGGTAATTTTACTTAACCTGACAAATAAAACTGGATTTTTAAAGATCCACTCTTAGTAAGCATTTCTGCAAACAGAGTCATTGATTATTGATAAGCCTTACCTTGACTCCCTCTAGCCAGCATACCCTTGAGAGTCTTTTCATTAGTCGGGTAAGACTTGCTGAGTAATTCCATACTCAGGGCTTTGTCCCATGTTGTTTTATGTGAAGAAGCGGCAAACTTTTGCTGCTTTTGTTCAAAGGTGGTGCCCAAGGAGGAAAACCAGGAGTAAAGCTGCGGGAGGAAAGGATCCTCTATAAAACTTTTGTTTAATACTTATTAGGAGGGGTTTTTGCCTCCCATGGTTTGTAATAATAATACTCAGCACTCATATATTATGTTCTGGTCTGTAACTATATAACTCTGTCTTACTTTTCAATAAAGGTAAGTTAATGTAATTGCTTCCGCATTTTCGTATCTCCGATGTGTTATAATGTCTGTCTGACGGGTGAAACGCTCTTGGGAAAGGTAAGGAAAGCAGATACCGAACTTGTCAAGTGATTCAGGGGCACCTGCACGGTTGTCTGAGGTCCGTTGGACAAGGGCAACTGTAGGTGGGCCTAATGACTTGGGAGGTTCCGTCACACAAAGTGCAATGGAGTCACCATAGTGAAGATGAAGCTACTTGGGAGAGAGAAGAAGAGCTTCGCATAGATTTTCCCATCTTTTCCCCTAGTCCTTCCTAAATCTCGAGGACAAGATTCTTGTTAAGGGGTAGGATTTGTAATACCCAAATTGTAAGGATGAATAAAAGGAGCAATTGTTTTCCTTTATATATGTGAGTGTATCTCTATTTATCATCACATGTGACTACTGATGTTTAACAATGAGTAAATCCTTAATAAGACACAAATAAACCATTGCATCATATTGGATTTTGTTTATTTGTGCATTTAAAACAATAATAATATGAATAAAAAAAATATAAAATAAAAGCGAGAAGAAGATTTGAGGAAAAAGGAGAAAAAGAGAAAGGATATAAAAAATATAAAAATATATATAATAAATAATATGTATGTAATTATTTTTCTAAAATTGGAACTTCTAACTTCACAATATAATTTGAGGACAATTTGGCACAATATTTGAATTTAAACTTGGGATACAAAAATAAAGGGGAAAGAATATAGAAAGTAAAAGAAAAGAAAAAGGGAGAAAATTTGAAAGACGCTCGCCTGGGCCTAATCTGTTGTTTCGGCCCAACCACAGAAACATACCGCACGTCCCATTATACCTGCACCCACGCGCGCATGACAAATAGGGTCCGCTGTCAGCCTCCTGCGTTCTCTGTTCGAGGGGCCCCACGGGCCAGGTCGGTCGTCTCCTCGGTTTGTTGAATCGAGCCCGCTTCTTCGGCCGCTGCGTGCTCACCGGCCGCGCCGTTGTGGCGGGATCGTTGTGGCGCCCCGGGCACCCTCGCGTCCATAAAGCAGCCGCGAATCGGGGCTCATCCCTTCCCCTCATTTCTATCGCCTTGGCCATCATCGCTCAAACAAATTGATCCACCAAGTGTCGTTGCCGCGCTGTGTCCGGGCTGCTGCCAATCCCGGCTCAGGCTTGTCGATTGGTGGTGCCGGAGTATCCGCCGAAGCAATTCGAAGGTCCTGTGTCTCGCCGCGGGGTGAATCGTGGACTGGGGCGCCGTGAATTTCTCGCCGTCGGGTGGTGCCGTTTGTTTCCGTGGTCAGGTGCGTCGTAGCTTCACCGTGGGTGAGTACACTTGGGCTCCGTTCATTTTATGTACCATAGCGTAGGGTCGCTCTGGCCGAGGGGTCACGGTAGTTTGGGGACCGGCCAGTAGCTCCTCGGGTGAACGTCGCCGCCGTAGTCTGGGCGTGTCGCCGTATGGAGAGGGGCGTGAGGTTGAAGACGATGGGTGCATAGCCGTTGGATTCAACGAGTGGCCGAGATTACAGGGATGAGGCTAGTGAACCAGTACCGTTGATTTTGTAACACACGGCTACGATTAGACCGTAGGTACCGGTTCACATAAACGAATCCGGTGCGTTGATCGGCTTCTGGACGCGTTGTATTGCGTCGGTGTATTTTAAATCAGGGCCGTTGATCGGCCAATGGGTGGCGCGGATCCAAGCCAGTCTAACCCCTTCGCGCTATGTAATTTAGACCGTCTAGATCTAATCCTGCGGCCCTTGACCCACGGTACCCCTTCGCGGGTGCATTACGTAAAAGAGACCCTGTGAAATTAGATATTCAACCCACCATCCACCGCGGGGTTACGTCTGTGTCTTAGGTTGTTTTACGCTGAGACCCCTGTTCCCTGTAATAGTACGCCCAGTCCAAATAATTGATAAAACCAGGAAAATCACTTAGAAAATAGTTTTTAGTACATATTTATTTGCAGAAACTTGTTTAATTTGTAGAAAATCCATTTTTAGTCCAAATTGGTCCATTCCAGTTCCTAAATTTTTATAACATTATTATCTATCCATTAGTGTCTCTGTTTTGAGATGAAAGACACAGTAAAATTTATCTAGTACTTAATCTTGTATTAAATACATAAAACTTTTAGAAATTCATAACTTAAAATCTATAACTCCAAATTTAATGATTCCAGTTCCTATGATCTTGTTTTAATGTCTAGATTATTATTGTGTATTTTATTTACATGTTTGGTGTGATGTTATTTTTTGCTATACTATGTATGTATTGTGTTGATGCGAGTAGACGAGCAAGTCACTGAGGATCCTGGTGCCCAGCAGGTAGAAGTTGCTAAGCAGGAGCTCGTTGAAGGCAAGTTGTATCCTTGATCACTTCTTTTACCCAGTCATATTCTTATTAATCATAATAATCTGCATAGGTTAATTTTGATGGGACCCAATAGGTTACCCTAGATTTTGACTATCTATATACCTTGTTTCACCACTGGTTTTACTACTAAATTTTTAGATAGTACATGCTATTGCTTTATGTGGTTTTAGGTATAGAGATATTCACTACTCATGATTACACTTTTTATTATCTGTTTATTATTTACTATTCATGATAAGATCATTAGGTTAATGGGAACATGGAGAACCACCCGGAAAAACAGTGCTACCACAAGGGTTTAATGGGACGCCCTTAGCTGATTAACTAGAAAAGCTAGTGGATGACTACCTTACCCGAAAGGGGCAAGGGCAGTAGGGGAGTGGTCAGTGTAGGGAGGTCCTTGGGTTGATTTTGCTGCGATGGCGGTCAGGCGAGGGATTCCTGCATAGAAGCTTCCTATAAACTGTAGCGGGTTTTCTGAAGCTAGTGGAACTTTGTAAAGGCCTCATAGTGGTACCCTGCCTCGCTTCCTTGGTAGAGGTGTATGGGGTCTGATCAATCCATGGCAAATGGGTAATACGACTTGTGGGTGAAGATGCACAACCTCTACAGAGTGTAAAACTGGTATACTAGCTGTGCTCACGGTCATGAGCGGCTCAGACACTCACATGATTAATTTATGGAACTTAAACTTAATTTATCATTTCATTGCATTTGGGATTATTTTATTATTACTTTTACTTATTATTACTATGGTTTGGTATTTACTTGCACTTAGTAATTGCTAATAAAATTTTTACCAACTTATAAAAGCAATGCTCAGCTTCAGCCCTTATTACATTGATCTGCCTTACACTTCACATGAACTCCCACCTTTGGTGAGTTCATGCACATTATTCCCCACAACTTGTTGAGCGATGAACATGTGTGAGCTCACTCTTGTTGTCTCACACCCCTATAGGAGAAGAACAGGTGGTCGAAGAGGAGCCGCCTAATACTGAGGCCTTTGGCTTGATCTAGGTGGCGTCTCCCAGTCAGCTTTGTGGCGCCAGGGAATAATATTTAGTTCACTTTATTTTATCATTTATTTTTGTAAGACTTCCGCTATGTAATAAGTATATTTATTATATTTATGACATTTATCTCTATGCACTCTGTTATTATATGTGTTGTCTTCTCTGGCGCATATATGAGATGCACCCGGCTTTGTTCCTTAAAGCCCAGGTGTGACAGGTTGGGTGTATTAATTGGGTTAGAGACGAAGGTTGTTTCTGGTCTCTGGCGCATCTTTGGCAATTTTCACATTTTTGAACCAAATCCGCGGCATCCGAAGCTGCCTTCGGCCAGTAAAAACCTTGACTAAAACCTTCCCCAGTAAAGGCCTAGACCCAATATGAGCCCCACATAGTCCAGCATGTATTTCCTTCATCAATTCTTAACCTTCAGCTCTGGACAAGCACTTGAGCAAAGGAGGGCAAACTCTGTGCTTGTATAATTCCCCTTGTATGATCACATATGGCCTTGTCCTTGCTTCCATTCTTTTATTATAAACTTCATCATCCGAAAGTCAGTTGCCCTCGAGGAAAGATACAATCTCAGTCCTCCAATCTTCACTATGTACTGGCGAAATTGTGAGCACCGCTCTTTCCATGAGCTCGACCGAGGGTGCTTTTATTGTTCCAAAAAATACTTCCGAGGGTAATGGGAGCCCCTAGGCTGCTGATTTTGCTAATAAGTCTGCATGTTCATTCTCTTCCCTTGGGATATTCTTTACAGAAAAACCTTCAAAGGAGGCTTCCAATCTTCGGACTGCATCTAAATACTTTTCAAGCTTCGGGTCTCTTGCTTTGCTGCTTTTGTCTACATGACCCGAGATAACTTGTGAATCAGTCTTGAGGATCGCCCTTCTTATGCCCATTGCCTTAAGTTTTCGAAGCCCCAAGAGAAAGGCTTCTTACTCTGCAATATTATTTGTGCAGACAAAGTCCAATTTTACTACATAACAGGTTCTGACTTTAGATGGTGCAACTAGAACGGCAGTTGCACCTGCGTCGAAGGTCCCCCAAGATCCATCACAAAATATTGTCCAAGCTTCAGCATCGCTTATTCTTTCTTCGTCCTGAGCCTCTCGCGTCCAATCAGTAATGAACTCTGTTAATGAAATCAACATTCACCATGTCTTGTAAAATGTATCATAACCGACTTTAAACTAACTAAAAATACCTAAGATGCTATGTAACTAACTACCTGTAACTAAGAATACCTAAAATGTTATGTAACTAACAACTAGCTAGCTACAACATGAAGCAAACTAACTAACTAGATTACTAACTCACATTTATCACATTCTTACCACATTCATCAATTAATATTTACTAACTAACAAGTGACAGAGCATGCACCTGATGAATTTGCGATGATGGGGGACACAAACGACTACGATGACGATGCGTGGACGACAGATGAAGCAGAGGCGTGCGGCAGGCTATAACCGGACTTAGGGCACCATGGACGGAACCGAGCAGGGATGCGACGGGGGCGTGGAGATGGCACGACGAAGGTGCATCGGGACTAATGCTGCCAGGGGTGCGACAGAGGAGGGGCTGCTGGGAGCACGGCAGGGTAGGCACGTTGGCGCAGCGGGGAGGGCACGTCACAATAGGGTTTGAACGACAGCTCGGCGGGCAAGCATGGGGTGCAGTTGGGCAGGCACGACAACGCGGCGGGCGCGGCGGCACGGCGGTGGTCAAGAGCGTGAGAGAGGAGGGCGAGAGAGTGAGGGAGACCAGGCAAGCCCACTTTTTGGTTGAGGTCGGCGCTGAGATCCATGGTGCTGAGCTCATTGCCGAAATCTGTGGCGTCGACCTCGACGCCGAGATCAGTGGCTCAGAGCTACTTGCCACGCAGGCGTTAGCTCAGTACATGGAAGCGAGCTCTCAGCGTCATCTAATTTGGCACCGAGATGTGTAACTTCAGCGCTAATGATGATAACATCGAAGTAAGGGTCTATTTTGTGTAATAAAACCAAAAGGAGCGTATTTGTAAAAAGTTTTGCAAAAAAAACTAAAATGCAAAAAAAAAAAAAGATGGAACCCGTACGTGCTCGCTTTCGTGGTGGGACTAGCACGGTGACAACGTCGGTTCCTAGGACTAGCACTGTCTTTTTTTCTTCATGTGCTTAATAAACTGTGTATATTCTAAGATTTAACACATGCTCTATCGGTATTTAGTACCGCGACTTTAAGTAAGTGAGAGTCACGTGTTCATCCACTCAGCTTCATATTTTATTTCTTTATTTATCAGAGTGTGTGTTTTTTAAGAAGAGTAAGAAAACTTAGGTAATGCATAAAATAAGCATATATCAGTCCGTGCAAGAGAACCTTCACAATACCCTTTCTCGATGTCCTTAGATAGAATCACGTACGTGATAACATATGCTAAGAACCACTTGCTACACACACAAGAAGACAAGAATATAGATGAAGGTGTTTTTTATTTCTGCCGCTTGTTTTATAAAAGGTGTCACATATATGGAGAACCTTCTCTTATTTATCGATGAAAAACCCGTGCGTACTACTACTATTGTTGTCTCTGGTTCTGAATTAAAGGATTGTACATGGCGGGGGACGTTGGTGTTCCCGCGAGGGGTCAGCAATCATCCGCAATGGTGAGAGATATTCGCGCCCTGTCTTGCAGTAGTAGGCAAAGTGGAAGCAGTTATTGCCTGCAACGTTGTAGCTGCGGAAGCCGCCGTAGTCGAGGAAGTCGTTGGCGCGGCGCAAGACCGTGTCGGGTGGGTCTTCGTCTACCACGGAGCAGGTGTCTTGAGCACCGATATTGCTCAGTGCAGCGAATGCCACGGACACTGAGTAGGCGAAGAGGCAGAGATTGTCCCCTTTCAGGAAGCAGTCGAGGCAGCAGACCACGACACCGCCTCCACGCATAGCTTCACGGCACTTGCTGTGATAAGAGAAGGCTGCAGATGGAGAGCTGCTGGAGAAGCCGGAGGAGGACTGCGCTGAAGCGCTAGTGAAGTGGATCACCTTCTCGTCGCTTTCGTAGATTCCTGCAGGTAAAATAAACACTCACTCAAGGACGAGGTAGATCGAACTTCTTGTCTAGATTATTGATCAAAGTTTTTAAACTTTAAATCATGGCACACGGTTCGTGCCCTCGTATATATAGTAGAAGAAATACGAGGGAGAGAGCCGGAGAGCTGATCTTGCCATACCATGATGCGAGTAGCCTGTCCGCCAGGCATAGATGTGATCGCCGCGCCTCAGCTGCCACCGTTCTATGCGGCTTGAAAGCACGGTCACCCCCCTGTCCTCCTCCATATATATAGTGAAAAAAATGTGCAAAGCTAATCCTAGTAGAGAAATTGACTGGAATGGAAGATAACTTGCAATTCAGATAGAAGTGATCACATATATATTTATATTGGGGTGATGTACGGACTTCAATGATACGGTACATATTCCATTCAGCAAATGCCCACCAAGGCCCAGCAGAATATCGGTCAGGGCGTGTTGGGAGCTAGAGAATTGGAGAGGATTAGAAAATTGGACAGTCGTAAGAGTATTTTAGCTCCTCTAATTTTCTTCCTTCTAAACATGTCCTTAGACAGAGAATGACCGTTCGTTTCCTGTCTTATGGCTTGTAACGGAAATCGGTTTCTGGCTCTAATAGCGCGACCATTTCTGTCTGTTGCCCTTCTCTCCTCCCTCTGCCAGTGTACAAGTACGGAGGAGGTGGACGCAATTCCGGTTACGCGAACAGTTTCTCATACGCGTTGCACTCAGTCCATTCTCGCCCCACCTTCTGTGAGCACAGAGAGAGCAGGAGAGCAGGCCTCCAAAATTATCGTCCGCAGAGGTACACTTGCACGGCTGTGCGGGCGATCAGGTTTTTGGGGAGCGTACTCGTGACTGCTCGTTTCATCCGCTTCGGTTCTTCGTCGTCGGCGTCGTTCGAGGGACTGCACTGCGTACACCTGCCTGCATCGAGTCGTACGACTACATCTGTCGGGTACCATAATCAGGGGTACCCCCGATAGTCCTAAAACATGTTTGGAAGAACACCTTTAAAAAGACCGACAAGCGCGGATCAGAGTTAATAACCTTGTCTGCCAAGGGACGTGATCCCGTCTCGCCCGAACCCAGCCTCGAGCAGCAGCAGTAGCCCAGAACAAATTCACGGCTCGCCCGAGGGTCCCCCAAGGCGGTGGGCGCACCCCCGACTCGCCCGAGGTAAAGCTCGAGTGAACTTTGTCGCATAGCGGCCTCGGCCAAAACACCTTGCCGCTGACCGTATCACGTGCGCATTTAATGCGAGGATCGCCTGACACCTTATCCTGACACGCGCGCCTCAGTTGGCAAGGTCGAAGCGACCGCAGTC
The DNA here is from genome assembly GCA_029449295.1 of Zea luxurians. NCBI lineage: Eukaryota > Viridiplantae > Streptophyta > Magnoliopsida > Poales > Poaceae > Zea > Zea luxurians. Next base: position 85,550,713 of record JAOPSE010000008.1, on the reverse strand, counting down.
ACTTCGCCCTTTTACTGATCGTTCTGACGAATGACAACGCTATTCACCCCGTTCCCACCACTGTGCTAACCACCAAGGTAAGACTAACAACAGTAAGTCACCGCCTCTCCCGAGTTTAGCCTCGGGCGCCACAGGGAGCTCCGCCTCGCCCGACCCTAGCCTCGGTCTCGGGAGGGGTCATCGCCTCGCCCGACCCAGGCCTCAGCCTCAGCTCCGGTCTCGGGAGGGGGTCTCTGCCTCGCCCGACCTAGGCCTTGGCCTCGGCCTCGGCCTCGGCCTCGGGAGGAGACACCGCCTCGCCCGACCCCAGCCTCGGCCTCGGGAGAGGTCACCGCCTCGCTCGAGACGGCCTTAGACCGACTACGTGAGCAGGGAAACCATCATTATCCTACCCCTAGCTAGCCACCTCAGGCTACGAAGGAACAAGACCGGTGTCATATCAAATTACTCTAGTAACAGGTAATGATGATCCCCGACATGCGCTCATGACGTCGACTATCCTCAAGCTCTCTACGAAATCAAAGGAACGTCAGCAGGACCAAGGGTTGTACCGCCATCCACGATTCTACAGGGCTCAAGCACTTCTCCGTCGGCCACGATAGCACACATCTACACCCCCATATGTACAGCTGGATCTCCTCCTTATATCTATAAAAGGAGATGCCCAGGGCCTTCCCACGGCACGCTGCGAGGACGACGGAGACGGACTCGCTCAAACATCGAACTCCTCTTCGCAACACTAGACTTCTCAAGAGACCTGGGACCCGTTCCCTCTCTCACGAAGCTTGTAGCCCCTACTGCAAGCACCCCGGTGCAAGATAATATAAGCCTCATCCCACCTCTTGTGTTTCATCTTGCATCAATCCATCTGGGCAGGGACACGCGACACAAAATTCACTAGTCGGTTCGGTTGAGGGTCCCCCGGGTCCGAAACACCGATAGTTGGCGCGCCAGGTAGGGGCTCGCTGCGTGTAAACAATACTTTCCCGTAAAGTTCCAGATAGACAATCTTTAGCAACCTCTTCAGCCCGGGACGGTGCTCCGCTTTGGGAGTCTTGAGTTCATGTCCCTCGACGGCAGCTAAAACAAGATACTCCTTCCACCGTAGCATGACGACATCAACGGTTGTCGGCTCGCCCGGCGGAGGCGAACCCGATGACGACATCTCCTCGGGGCGGAAGAGGAACACTCGGGTCAACCCCGCCACCCTCCTCGCCGAAGGAGACGGAGGCGGGGCAACCATGGCCAGGCAAGGGGCAGCACCTCGTCGGTTGTCGGGCCAGAGTAGGTTGACGGCGCTGGCACCCCAATAGGGGACATGTCGGGTGTTAGCCTCGCACCTGAGACAACGATGGACGACGCTTCCCCACAAAATGCCAACCCCAGGCGGACTGATGACGCCAGCACCCTTGCGAGGGACTTGTCGGGCATCAGTCTCGCGCCCGAGACAGCGACACATTTCGTCTCCACTATGACTTCACCACCGTCCACCAACCAGGAGGTACCATCGGTTTTCCATCCTGTTCTTTTCAGATTCAGCTTCGATCCGCCAGGCGACCCCGCTTCGGCGTACGCTTCCGCAAGGGCATATCCTGACCTCCCGGGGTACCATATGTGGTCAACTTGGGACCGACTGATGGCCGCCTCTACCTTTGAACCCGCTGGTCCTGAGGAAGAGGACGGCTCCGACTTCGGTCTGGACTTCACCGGATTCCGTGATCCCGGGGCCATGTGAGACTTCATGTCCGCATGTGACCACTGCCTCTCTGGCGACTCTAACGATGGCCACAGCCCCAACGATGAGGGTTACGACCCGACTCGCGAGTGCTTCCACATCGATCAGGAGGATCACGACGGAGACAACCACCTCGGCATGCCAGGAAACAACGGCGCCCCTGCACCTGCGTCTCGCGTCGAGATCCCGCGAGAGCTAGCAGAGGCCCGGACCCCTGCAGGGAGTCAGGGCACTCCGCTTGAGCAACTCCGCGAGAGCAGGCCAAGCTCGACGAAGCAACGAGGCGATTGGTGCAGCTCCGACAAAACATCGAACAAGAGTGGGCAGGCCGAGCCCCCGGTGGAGGAGTGCGTCATCGAGCCCGAGACGTCCAGCGCCATATTATTGACAACGCCAGGGCGGGGCTGCCCCCGACCTTCAACGGGGCCAGCCAGAACCTAGCTGCAGCGGCAATGTTACTCCGAACAATGCCGGAGCCATCCACCACCGAGGGGTGGCGTGTCCAAGACGAACTCAAGGACCTCCTGGAAAACGCCGCAGTCCAATGAGCCGAGAGCTCTGCCTCCCGAAGGCGGGGAGGCCCCTCGGAACATCACGACGAGCCCTCCCAACACGTGCGAGAAGCCTTGGTCCATACCGAGCCCACAAGGGACAGTTGTAGAGCCCAAAATTTGTATTAAAGAAAACAAGGAATAAAAAAAATAATAATAAATCTTTACTAAGATACAAATAAACCATTGTGTCATATTGGATTTTGTTGGATAAAAATATTACAATAAATAGAAGAGTTAGATTAAAACCCTAGATTTGAATTTGGGATTTAAAAATTTGAAAAGGATAAGGAATTATTTCTCTTATAGTAAATAATGTGTGCCTTGCATAAATTGAAGCATTTACTCTAATAAATAAAGTAAATAATAAAATTAACCTTGCATCCATGCTGGAGTTTTACTTTTGATTGATGCATTTAATTTGATGTGAGACTTTGACTTAAATTCGAAATTGAAAATTTGTAAACCAAAATGGAAAGAGAAAACAAGGAAATAGAAAAAAAAATAGAGAAGCTCTCCTTAGCCTAGGCCGAAACCGTCGCCAGCCCAACACCATTTCCCCTTCAGCTCCTAACCGCGCTTGGGCCAAATCCCACGGCCAGGCCCAAAGTCCCACTCCACCCGCCGGCCCAATTTCCCATTTGCTCCTCTAGCAGCCCAACTCCTCCTCTCTTGGTGTCATACTGACATGTGGGACCCGCTCGTCATCACTTTCCTCCTTCACCGTAACTGAAGCCGTAACAAACCCAGGCGGACTTCACCGAGCTTCTCGCGCGCACCGCGAATCCCGCCTGGGATTTCCTTGTAGTTATTTTCCCCCCCGGTCTATATATGGAGGCCCTGGCCGCGGTCCTCTTGTCCATCTCGCCTCTGCTAGCCTCGCCGTCTAGCTGGCACCATCGCCACCTCGCCGCCGTGAAAGAGGAACCAGGGGAGGGGGCGAGCACTGGACCTGCGCCACGCTGCGGAATCCGCGCTCCAACTTCGGCCTACCTCACCACCATCAACGGTGAGTTCCCTCTTCTAGGTCGACGGCGCGGGATGGCTCGGTGGGAGGCTAATTGCTCGCCGACGCTCAGGTGCCACCATGGAACCCGTGCGGTCTGTGCACCGAAGCCACGACGGAGCGATTCACGGCTGGGCCGCTCACACCACCTTGCGCTTGGGGAAAACTCGTGGGGCCGCCACTGTCGCTCGCCGGCTCGGACACTGCTCATCGGGATGGATCGCCGAGCGCCGCCACCTGGGTGCTCTGGGCGCCGCCGTGCACACCTGCTGCCGCCGCTCCGTGGTCAATGGGGGAAAACGAGATAAAACTAAGGAGTGTTGTGCCTGCCCGTCTATTTCCTGATGAACGACTTGGATCGGGCCAACGATTCAATCACCCGGTGATCGATCCTGAGCCGTAGGATATGATCCGGTGGATCTGATTTGATATTGCCCATTTAAATCATCACCGTTGAATCCGGATCCAAGGGATGGCAGTGTGTAACGATTCGTGGGGGTTGGTTTCTAATCTGACCCGTCGGTGTGTGATCGGGCGGCTAGATCGGCCCGTACCCCTTCGTCGAGCCTATTTTGTAAAAGAGTCCCTCTACTTTACTGAAATAAACCCGCCGTCCTGTGCGGGTGTAGCCTGAGTCTCGGGAATTTTTGCGCAGAGACCCCTGCGCTTTGCAGTAATTGAGGCCCAGTCCAGAGAGTTATAAAATCAGGAAAATGAATTAGAAAATGAGTTTTTAATATAAAAATAATTCCTAGAATTTATATAATTCATAGAAAATGCATATGAACTCCAAATTAATCCATTCCACTTGCTAAAATTTTGTAATAATATGCTCTACCATTTAGAATCACTGTTTTGACATGAACTCTGTCAGAAAATTTATTTATCATTTAATCATATTATAATCACCTTAAATCTTAGGAAATTCATAACTTGAATTCTACAACTCCAAAATTAATAATTCTTTTTCCTGTGATCTTATTTTAATATGTAGATTATTAATATGTATTTTGCATATACGTTTGGTGTAATGTTAATTTTGCCTATACCATGTATGTTTGTATTGCTACGACTAGCAGTGAGGTCACGAGGATCTGAAGAATCATCCTGGTACCTGGATTCTCAAGGCCCAGGCAAGTTGTGCCCTTGATCACTTCCTTTCACCTACTCATGTTCTAATTAATCATAATGATCTGCATAGGTTAATTTTGATGGGACCCAATAGGTTACCCTAGTTTGTCTATCTTTATACCTTGTTTACCACTGGACTTTCTGGGTAGTACTTGCTAGTGCTATATGTGGTTTTGGGTATGGAGATACACATTACTATTCATGATTATACTTTTGTTATCAGTTGTTATTTATGGTTCATGTTAAGATCATTATGTTAATTGGAACATGGAGAACCACCCGGGAAAACAGTGCTACCATAAGGGTGGAATGGGACGCCCTTGGCTGATTAATTAGGAAAGCTAGTGGAAGACTACCTTACCCGAAAGGGGCAAGGGCAGTAGGGGAGAGGTCAGTGCGGGGAGGCCCTCGGGAGGATTTTGCTGCGATGGCGGTCCTGCAAGGGATTCCTGTACTGGATCTTCCTATAAACTGTAGCGGGTTTTCGGAAGCTAGTGGAACTTTGTAAAGGCCTCGTAGTGGATCCCTAGCCATTCACCTCGGAAGTGTCTAAGGGCCTTGCAAACCCTGGCGACATGGGATACACGACTTGTGGGTAAAGATGCGCAACCTCTGCAGAGTGTAAAACTGGTATACTAGCCGTGCTCACGGTCATGAGCAGCTCGGACACTCACATGATTAAATTATGGAACTAAATTCAATTTGTCATATGCATTGCACTGCAGGTGTTGTTGTTACTTTTGTTCTACTACTTTAATGGGATTGGTATTTACTTATACTTAGTAACTGCTAATAAAATTTTGACCAACTTTAAAAGCAATGCTCAGCTCTAACCATCTTCTTTGGTAAGCCTTACACTTCACGTGAGCTCCCACCTTTGGCGAGTTCATGCACATTATTCCCCACAACTTGTTGAGCGATGAACGTATGTGAGCTCACTCTTGCTGTCTCACATACATCACAGGTCAAGATCAGGTACTGCAGGATGATGCTCATGGAGGATGCTGTGATGAGTTCGTGAGAGGTCTAGGTCGTCGTCTCCCAGTCAACTTTGGGTTGCTGGACCGTTGTCTCCTTATAATGTAATTATTTATTTTGTATAGAACTCCTGTTATATGTAAAGTTGTGACATTCGATCCTGTGCCACTATACATCATATGTTTGAGACTTGGTCCCAGCATACCTGGTGTTTTAACCCCGGGTTTTGGACCCCTAAAATCCGGGTGTTACAGAAGTGGTATCAGAGCAATGTTGACTGTAGGACGAAACCTAGATAGAACTGGACAACCAATACTTACTTACCTTTGCTACTCTGATTCTTTCTAAACTTATCTTAATCTTTTCTCATCTAATTCCGCTTTACTCTGATTATTCTTACCTTTTTCTTTCTAAAGACAAATGTGGATTTCACACTTTGAAATCCTGTGCCTAAAGTGACTTTAGGAATAGGAGACCTAATCCTAGGAACAAAAACAAAACTATTTTTATAAGTATCTATATGCATGAATGTTTGTTCTTATGATACTTGTCTGATTTGGATCTTTGTTTGAGTGTGATGAGTTGTGGAGTAATGTCCACAATTGCATCTGCATATACACATAGGTATAAAAATATATTTATAAAATAACTAGACAACCTAGATTGTCCCCATTGGAACATATCTAGCTTAAGAGATTTATCTTATCCTAAAAAGATCTCATTCTAACCAATTCATCTTATCTTAAAAGATTCTCCCTTATCTTAACAGATCCATTTTATCTTAAAAGATACTCATCTTATCTTGAAGAGATTTTATCTCAGCCTAATAGATCTAACTGACCTTAAAAGATTCATCTTATCCTAATAAGCATACTTATCCACCCTAGATTAAACAACCATGATCTGATGCAACTTAATTAGATCTTATTTAGTCAAACTAGTCATACCAATCTAACCTAGATTCAATCTTGTGTAATAGATCCATCTTATCTTAAAGGATATTCTATTACCTTAATAGATTTATCTTACCTTAAAAAGATTTTATCTGGTCCTAATAAATCTAAAGATTCTAACATATCCTAATAATATTTATCCTACCCTAGTAGATCTATTTAACCTAAACTAGTCTAATCTAGTCATATTCAATCTAATCTAGCTCCTACTTAATCTAATATGATCTAATCTGGTGTGTGTTACTTAATGCTGGTGCAAAAGATATGGCCATACTCCTAAATCACTTAAGCCTAATTTGGAGACTCATATCAACTTGGCCATACACAACAACTCGACCTATATAACAAGTTCCATAACTTACCCAATCAATAGAGTCTTAATGGATTGCATAATCTATCAACCACCACCTGACATCAAACCAGATTTTGACCTACATCATGTAGTCTATCTCACCCATATATATCTAATCGTGACAAAATTCTATCCTACCTTTGATATTCACCTTATATGACTGGTTACCCCAATCTGGACATAAAACAAAGATTAAAGCCCTACCAAAGAATCTTTAGATTGTAACCAGCTACTAAGCTTATTCATTCCGCTTAGTGAACAATTTCCTTTGCAAAACTATTACCATATGCTTCTAACTTTCATGGTCAATACCAGGAAAGGAAAGATTATCACGTAACTATAAAACAGAAAATGAGTCCTCCAAATCCTCCACCTGTTGAAATCAATCAAGTGGTTGCTACCCAAAGACTAGTAATACAACAATTAACAGACCTGGTGACCGAGATGCAGAATCAGATAAGACAACAACGCGAGGAAATACGTCAAGCCCGCCAAGAAATAAGGCAAGCACGGTTGGAGAGACAACAACAACAACCTCCACCACCACCACCAGCTTCACCAAGCTACATAGATATAAATTATGATGATTTGTAAGGTCTAGATGTTACTTTAGTTAGTAAATGATATGATATTATTCTAGAAGGAACAATAAGGTCTATTGACCCCATGTTTTGTTAAAGGATTATGCCTCATGCAGAGATTTCTTTGTTTGTGCATATGTTCCAGGAACAATATGAGTATACATCCCTTTTTATTACTAATCTCGAGGACGAGATTATTTTTAAGGGGGGTAGGATTTGTAGAGCCCAAAATTTGTATTAAAGAAAACAAGGAATAAAAAAAATAATAATAAATCTTTACTAAGATACAAATAAACCATTGTGTCATATTGGATTTTGTTGGATAAAAATATTACAATAAATAGAAGAGTTAGATTAAAACCCTAGATTTGAATTTGGGATTTAAAAATTTGAAAAGGATAAGGAATTATTTCTCTTATAGTAAATAATGTGTGCCTTGCATAAATTGAAGCATTTACTCTAATAAATAAAGTAAATAATAAAATTAACCTTGCATCCATGCTGGAGTTTTACTTTTGATTGATGCATTTAATTTGATGTGAGACTTTGACTTAAATTCGAAATTGAAAATTTGTAAACCAAAATGGAAAGAGAAAACAAGGAAATAGAAAAAAAAAATAGAGAAGCTCTCCTTAGCCTAGGCCGAAACCGTCGCCAGCCCAACACCATTTCCCCTTCAGCTCCTAACCGCGCTTGGGCCAAATCCCACGGCCAGGCCCAAAGTCCCACTCCACCCGCCGGCCCAATTTCCCATTTGCTCCTCTAGCAGCCCAACTCCTCCTCTCTTGGTGTCATACTGACATGTGGGACCCGCTCGTCATCACTTTCCTCCTTCACCGTAACTGAAGCCGTAACAAACCCAGGCGGACTTCACCGAGCTTCTCGCGCGCACCGCGAATCCCGCCTGGGATTTCCTTGTAGTTATTTTCCCCCCCGGTCTATATATGGAGGCCCTGGCCGCGGTCCTCTTGTCCATCTCGCCTCTGCTAGCCTCGCCGTCTAGCTGGCACCATCGCCACCTCGCCGCCGTGAAAGAGGAACCAGGGGAGGGGGCGAGCACTGGACCTGCGCCACGCTGCGGAATCCGCGCTCCAACTTCGGCCTACCTCACCACCATCAACGGTGAGTTCCCTCTTCTAGGTCGACGGCGCGGGATGGCTCGGTGGGAGGCTAATTGCTCGCCGACGCTCAGGTGCCACCATGGAACCCGTGCGGTCTGTGCACCGAAGCCACGACGGAGCGATTCACGGCTGGGCCGCTCACACCACCTTGCGCTTGGGGAAAACTCGTGGGGCCGCCACTGTCGCTCGCCGGCTCGGACACTGCTCATCGGGATGGATCGCCGAGCGCCGCCACCTGGGTGCTCTGGGCGCCGCCGTGCACACCTGCTGCCGCCGCTCCGTGGTCAATGGGGGAAAACGAGATAAAACTAAGGAGTGTTGTGCCTGCCCGTCTATTTCCTGATGAACGACTTGGATCGGGCCAACGATTCAATCACCCGGTGATCGATCCTGAGCCGTAGGATATGATCCGGTGGATCTGATTTGATATTGCCCATTTAAATCATCACCGTTGAATCCGGATCCAAGGGATGGCAGTGTGTAACGATTCGTGGGGGTTGGTTTCTAATCTGACCCGTCGGTGTGTGATCGGGCGGCTAGATCGGCCCGTACCCCTTCGTCGAGCCTATTTTGTAAAAGAGTCCCTCTACTTTACTGAAATAAACCCGCCGTCCTGTGCGGGTGTAGCCTGAGTCTCGGGAATTTTTGCGCAGAGACCCCTGCGCTTTGCAGTAATTGAGGCCCAGTCCAGAGAGTTATAAAATCAGGAAAATGAATTAGAAAATGAGTTTTTAATATAAAAATAATTCCTAGAATTTATATAATTCATAGAAAATGCATATGAACTCCAAATTAATCCATTCCACTTGCTAAAATTTTGTAATAATATGCTCTACCATTTAGAATCACTGTTTTGACATGAACTCTGTCAGAAAATTTATTTATCATTTAATCATATTATAATCACCTTAAATCTTAGGAAATTCATAACTTGAATTCTACAACTCCAAAATTAATAATTCTTTTTCCTGTGATCTTATTTTAATATGTAGATTATTAATATGTATTTTGCATATACGTTTGGTGTAATGTTAATTTTGCCTATACCATGTATGTTTGTATTGCTACGACTAGCAGTGAGGTCACGAGGATCTGAAGAATCATCCTGGTACCTGGATTCTCAAGGCCCAGGCAAGTTGTGCCCTTGATCACTTCCTTTCACCTACTCATGTTCTAATTAATCATAATGATCTGCATAGGTTAATTTTGATGGGACCCAATAGGTTACCCTAGTTTGTCTATCTTTATACCTTGTTTACCACTGGACTTTCTGGGTAGTACTTGCTAGTGCTATATGTGGTTTTGGGTATGGAGATACACATTACTATTCATGATTATACTTTTGTTATCAGTTGTTATTTATGGTTCATGTTAAGATCATTATGTTAATTGGAACATGGAGAACCACCCGGGAAAACAGTGCTACCATAAGGGTGGAATGGGACGCCCTTGGCTGATTAATTAGGAAAGCTAGTGGAAGACTACCTTACCCGAAAGGGGCAAGGGCAGTAGGGGAGAGGTCAGTGCGGGGAGGCCCTCGGGAGGATTTTGCTGCGATGGCAGTCCTGCAAGGGATTCCTGTACTGGATCTTCCTATAAACTGTAGCGGGTTTTCGGAAGCTAGTGGAACTTTGTAAAGGCCTCGTAGTGGATCCCTAGCCATTCACCTCGGAAGTGTCTAAGGGCCTTGCAAACCCTGGCGACATGGGATACACGACTTGTGGGTAAAGATGCGCAACCTCTGCAGAGTGTAAAACTGGTATACTAGCCGTGCTCACGGTCATGAGCAGCTCGGACACTCACATGATTAAATTATGGAACTAAATTCAATTTGTCATATGCATTGCACTGCAGGTGTTGTTGTTACTTTTGTTCTACTACTTTAATGGGATTGGTATTTACTTATACTTAGTAACTGCTAATAAAATTTTGACCAACTTTAAAAGCAATGCTCAGCTCTAACCATCTTCTTTGGTAAGCCTTACACTTCACGTGAGCTCCCACCTTTGGCGAGTTCATGCACATTATTCCCCACAACTTGTTGAGCGATGAACGTATGTGAGCTCACTCTTGCTGTCTCACATACATCACAGGTCAAGATCAGGTACTGCAGGATGATGCTCATGGAGGATGCTGTGATGAGTTCGTGAGAGGTCTAGGTCGTCGTCTCCCAGTCAACTTTGGGTTGCTGGACCGTTGTCTCCTTATAATGTAATTATTTATTTTGTATAGAACTCCTGTTATATGTAAAGTTGTGACATTCGATCCTGTGCCACTATACATCATATGTTTGAGACTTGGTCCCAGCATACCTGGTGTTTTAACCCCGGGTTTTGGACCCCTAAAATCCGGGTGTTACAACAGTACCCCTGCGATCCTGGACCACCTCGACAACGAGCAACGCCGCCGCGAACGACGAGCCCGCCTCGAGGAAAGGGTGCACCAAGGCTATCACGCCAGACGTGGAGGACGCTACGACAGCGGGGAGGATCGGAGCCCCTCACCTGAACCACCAGGCCCGCAGGTCTTCAGCCGAGCCATACGACGGGCGCCGTTCTCGGCCTGGTTCCGAGCTCCAACTACCATCACCAAATATTCAGGGGAGACAAAGCTGGAGTTATGGCTCGCGGATTACCGGCTGGCTTGCCAGTTGGGAGGGACAGACGACGACAACCTCATCATCCGCAACCTCCCCCTCTTTCTCTCTGACGCTGCCCGAGCCTGGCTAGAGCATCTGCCTCCTGCACAGATCTTCGACTGGGACGACCTACTCAGGGCCTTCGTAGGTAATTTCCATGGCACATACGTGCGCCCTAGGAACTCATGGGATCTCCGGAGCTGCCGGCAGTAGCTAGGGGAATCCCTGCGAGAATACATCCGACGGTTCTCAATGTAGCGCACCGAGTTGCCTAACATCACCGACTCGGACGTCATCGGAGCATTCCTTGCCGGCACCACTTGCCGGGATCTGGTAAGCAAACTGGGACGCAAAACTCCCACCAAGGCAAGCGAATTAATGGACATAGCCACCAAGTTCGCCTCTGGTCAGGAGGCGGTCGAGGCCATCTTTCGGAAAGACAAGCAGCCTTAGGGAAGGCAGAAGGGAGACGTCCCTGAGGCATCCGTCCAGCGCGGCGCAAAGAAGAAAAGCAAGAAGAAGGTGCAAGCAAAACGCAATGCCATTGAAGCAGATCTCGTTGCTACTGCCGAGCGTAGGAACCCTCGGAGACCTCCCAGAGGGGCCAACGTGTTCGACAAGATGCTCAAGGAGTCATGCCCCTATCACAAGGGTCCCGTCAAGCACACCCTTGAAGAGTGCGACATGCTCCGGTGTTAATTCAACAAGGCTGGGCCCTCGGTGGAAGATGGCAAGAACCAAGGCAATAACAATAAGGGGGGCGACAAGGGAGAAGAGTTCCCAGAGGTCCACAACTACTTCATGATCTACGGTGGGCAAGTGGCGAATACCTCGGCTCGATGCCGCAAGCAAGAGCGCCGGGAGGTCTGCTCGGTGAAGGTAGCAACGTCAGTCTACCTAGACTGGTCCGACAAGCCCATCACCTTCAACCAAGACGACCACCCCGACTACGTACCAAACCCAGGGAGGTACCCGCTCGTCGTCGACCCTATCATCGGTAACGCTAGGCTCTCCAAGGTCCTCATGGACAGAGGCAGCAGCCTCAACGTCATCTATGTTGAGACCCTAGGGCTCTTGGGGGTCGATCGGTCCGAGATCCGAGCCGGTGCAGCACCTTTTCATGGGATTGCACCCGGGAAGCGTATCCTGCCCCTTAGACAGATTGACTTGTCCGTCTGCTTCGGAACTCTCTCCAACTTCCGAAAGGAAACCCTCACTTTCGAGGTAGTCGAGTTCCGAGGGACCTATCACGCAGTGTTGGGAAGACCATGCTACACCAAGTTCATGGTCGTCCCCAACTACACTTACCTCAAGCTCAAGATGCCTAGCCCCAAAGGAGTCATCACCGTCGGATCCACATACCGCCACGCTTACGAGTGTGACGTGGAGTGCGTCGAGTACACCGAAGCCCTCGTCGAGTCCGAGGCCCTCATCGCCGACATGGATAGCCTCTCCAAGGAGGCGCCCGACCCGAAGCGGCATGCCGACAACTTCGAGCCAGTCGAGGCAATCAAGTCTGTCTCTCTCGACCCCAGCGATGACGTCGACAAGAAAGTCAGGATCGGCTCCGAGCTTGACCCTAAATAGGAAGCAGTGCTCGTCGACTTTCTTCGCGCAAATGCTAAGATTTTTGCGTGGAGTCCCTCGGACATGCCAGGCATACCAAGGGATGTCGCCGAGCACTCACTGGGCATCCGAGCTGGTGCCCGACCCGTGAAACAGCACCTGCACCATTTTGATGAAGAAAAACGCAGGGCCATAGGTGAGGAGTGAAAGGGAAATAGGGTCAAACCTTTTCCAATAAGAATTTTGGTGGTTGAATTGCCCAACACAAATTATTGGACTAACTATTTTGCTCTAGAAAATATGTTCTACAGGTGCCAAAGGTTCACAACAAACCAATACAAGTCAAAAGAAAGGGTTCAAATAAAGGGAGCAAAGTTAGACCGAAGGCAGCCCTGGTCTGGCACACCGGACTGTCCGGTGTGCCACCGGACAGTGTCCGGTGCACTAGGGAATCCAACTCCAAACTTGCCAGTCTCAGGAATTCTGGGAGCCACTCCGCTATAATTCACCGGACTGTCCGGTGTGCCTGCGGAGCAACAGCTACTTCACGCCAACGGTCGTCTGCAAACGCATTCAATGCGCTAGAGTGAGCGCCAGAGTCAGAGCAGCGTCAGAAGACGCACCAGACAGTGTATAGTGACTGTCCGGTGCACCACCGGACTGTCCGATGGCCCAGAAGACAGAAGCTCCAACGATCGAACCCTAACGGTTGGGTGACGTGGCTGGCGCACCGGATAGTGTCCGGTGGCGCACCGGACTGTCTGGTGCGCCATTCGACAGCAGCCTCCACCAAACGGCTAGTTTGGTGTTTGGGGCTATAAATACCCCAACCACCCCACCATTCATTGCATCCAAGTTTGCTGACTTCCTACACCTTACAAGAGCTATAGCATTCAATACAAGACACACAAAGAGATCAAATCCTCTCCCAAGCCCAAAGATCACTCCCAATCAAATAGTGGCTAGTGAGAGAGTAACTTGTGTTCATTTGAGCTCTTGCGCTTGGATTGCTTCTTTTCTTTCTCATTCTTTCTTGTGATCAACTCAATTGTAACCAAGGCAAGAGACACCAATTGTGTGGTGGTCCTTGTGGGGACTTAGTGTCCCGTTTGATTGAGAAGAGAAGCTCACTCGGTCTAAGTGACCGTTTGAGAGAGGGAAAGGGTTGAAAGAGACCCGGTCTTTGTGACCACCTCAACGGGGAGTAGGTTTGCAAGAACCGAACCTCGGTAAAACAAATCCTTGTGTCTCACTCCTTATTTTCTTGCGATTTGTTTTTTACCCTCTCTCTCGGACTCGTTTATATTTCTAACGCTAACCCGGCTTGTAGTTGTGCTTAAGTTTATAAATTTTAGATTCGCCCTATTCACCCCCCCTCTAGGCGACTTTCAATTGGTATCAGAGCCCGGTGCTTCATTAGAGCCTAACCGCTCGAAGTGATGTCGGGAGATCACGCCAAGAAGGAGACGAGGTGACTAGGATCACCAAGCGAGAGACGATCGAGGGGGAGCTCGGTTGCTTCATGCTTCACCAAGGGGAGGGTCCACAAGCCATGTACAACCAGCTAAAGACCTTAGTGAACCAAGTGCGCAACCTCGGGAGCACCAAGTGGGATGACCACGAGATGGTCAAGGTTATTCTAAGATCCCTCGTTTTTCTTAACCTCACACAAGTTCAATTAATTTGAGGTGATCCTAGATACACGCTAATGTCTCCCGAGGAAGTGATAGGCAAATTTGTGAGCTTTAAACTAATGATCAAAAGCTCCAAAAAGATCATCGAGCAAGGCGCATCCTCCTCCGTGCCCGAAGCACAACCCGTTGCATTCAAAGCAACGGAGGAGAAGAAAGAAGATTCTACTCCAAGTAGAATCCCCATCGACGCCTCCAAAGCTCGACAACGAGGAAATGGCGCTCATCATCAAGAGCTTTCGCCAAATCCTCAAGCAAAGGAGGGGGAAGGATTACAAGCCCCGCTCCAAGAAGGTTTGCTACAAATGTGGTAAGCCCGATCACTTTATTGCAAAATGTCCTATTTCTAGTGACAGGGGCGACGACGAGAAGGGGAGAAGAAAGGAAAAGAAGAGGTACCACAAGAAGAAGGGTGGCGATGCCCATGTGTGCCGCGAGTGGGACTCCGACGAGAGCTCCACCGACTCCTCCTCCGACGAGGATGCCGCCAACATCGCCGTCAACAAGAGACTCCTCTTCCCCAACGTCGGCCACAAGTGCCTCATGGCAAAGGACGGCAAAAAGAAGAAGGTTAAATCCAAATCCTCCACTAAATATGCAACCTCTAGTGATGAAGATAATTCTAGTGATGAGGAGGAAAACTTGCTTACCCTTTTTGCTGATCTTAACATGCAACAAAAGAAAAAATCGAATGAACTAATTAGTGCTATTCATGAGAAGGATGAACTCTTGGACACCCAAGAGGACTTCCTAATTAAGGAAAACAAGAAGCATGTTAAGGTTAAAAATGCTTATGCTCTAGAGGTAGAAAAATGTGAAAAATTATCTAGTGAGTTAAGCACTTGCCATGATTTGATTGCCAACCTTAGGAATGAGAATGCTAAATTAATTGCTAAGGTTGATTCAAATGTATGTGATGATTCATATGCCAATCTTAGAAATGATCATGCTATTTCTATTGCTAAGATTGAAAAATTAAATGCCTCTTTTGCTAGCCTTAGAAATGAAAATGAAAAACTAGTTGCTAAGGCTAATGAATTGAATGTCTGTAATGCTTCCATTTCCAATATTAGAGATGAAAATGCCATATTACATGCTAAGATTGTTGAATTAAATTCTTGCAAACCATCTACATCTACCATTGAGCATGTTTCTTTTTGCACTAGATGTAGAGATGTTGACATTGATGCTATTCATGATCACATGGCTTTAATTAAACAACAAAATGATCATATAGCAAAATTAGATGCTAAAATTGCCGAGCATGAGCTAGATAATGAAAATTTTAAATTTGCTTGTAGTATGTTTTATAGTGGGAGACGCCCTGGCATCAAGGATGGCATTGGCTTCCAAAAGGGAGACAATGTCAAACTTAATGCCCCTCCTAAAAGATTATCTATCTTTGTTAAGGGCAAGGCTCCCATGCCTCAGGATAACGAGGGTTACATTTTGTACCCTGCCAGTTATCCCGAGCATAAGATTAGGAGAATTCATTCTAGGAAGTCTCACTCTAGCCCTAATCATGCTTTTATGTATAAGAGTGAGACATCTAGTTCTAGGCAATCAACCCATGCTAAATTGCCTAAAAAGAAAACTCCTAAAGCATCAAATAATCATAATGTTTCATTTAGAACTTTTGATGCTTCCTATGTGCTTACTAACAAATCTGGCAAAGTAGTTGCCAAATATGTTGGGGGCAAACACAAGGGATCAAAGACTTGTGTTTGGGTACCCAAAGTTCTTGTATCTAATGTCAAAGGACCCAAAACCCGTTTGGGTACCTAAAATCAAGAACTAAAACTATTTTGTAGGTTTATGCATCCGGGGGCTCAAGTTGGATCATCGACAGCGGGTGCACAAACCATATGACTGGGGAGAAAAGAATGTTCTCCTCCTACGAGAAAAACCAAGATCCCCAACGAGCTATCACATTCGGGGATGGAAACCAAGGTTTGGTCAAAGGATTGTGTAAAATTGCTATATCACCTAACCATTCTATTTCCAATGTTTTTCTTGTAGATTCTTTAGATTACAACTTGGTTTCTGTTTCCCAATTATGTAAAATGGGTTACAACTGTCTTTTCACGGATACAGGTGTTACTGTCTTTAGAAGAAGTGATGATTCAGTAGCTTTTAAGGGAGTATTAGAGGGTCAGCTATACTTAGTTGAATTCAATAGAGCTGAACTCGATACTTGCTTAATCGCTAAGACTAACATGGGTTGGCTCTGGCATCGCCGACTAGCCCATGTTGGGATGAAGAATCTTCACAAGCTTCTAAAGGGAGAACACATTTTGGGACTAACAAATGTGCATTTTGAGAAAGACAGGATTTGTAGCGCATGCCAAGCAAGGAAGCAAGTTGGTGTTCATCATCCACATAAGAACATCTTGATGACTGACAGGCCACTCGAGCTCCTCCACATGGACCTATTCGGCCCAATTGCTTACATAAGCATCGGCGGGAGTAAGTACTGTCTAGTTATTGTGGATGATTATTCTCGCTTCACTTGGGTATTCTTTTTACAGAAAAAATCTCAAACCCAAGAGACCTTAAAGGGATTCTTGAGACAGGCTCAAAATGAGTTCGGCTTGAGGATCAAGAAAATTAGAAGCGACAATGGGACGGAGTTCAAGAACTCACAAATAGAAGGCTTCCTTGAGGAGGAGGGCATCAAGCATGAGTTCTCTTCTCCCTATACGCCACAACAAAATGGTGTAGTGGAGAGGAAGAATAGAACTCTATTGGACATGGCAAGGACCATGCTTGATGAGTACAAGACTTCAGATCGGTTTTGGGCCGAGGCGGTCAACACCGCTTGCTACGCCATCAACCGGTTGTATCTACACTGAATCCTCAAGAAGACATCCTACGAACTCCTCACCGGTAAAAAGCCCAATGTTTCATATTTTAGAGTCTTTGGTAGCAAATGTTTTATTCTTGTTAAAAGAGGTAGAAAATCCAAATTTGCTCTTAAGGCTGTAGAAGGCTTTTTACTAGGATATGATTCAAACACAAGGTCATATAGAGTCTTTAACAAGTCCACTGGACTAGTTGAAGTTTCTTGTGACATTGTGTTTGATGAGACTAACGGCTCCCAAGTGGAGCAAGTTGATCTTGATGAATTAGATGATGAAGAGGCTCCATGCGTCGCGCTAAGGAACATGTCCATTGGGGATGTGTGTCCTAAGGAATCCGAAGAGCCTATTCAAGTACAAGATCAACCATCCTCCTCCATGCAAGCATCTCCACCAACTCAAGATGAGGATGAGGCTCAAGATGATGAAGAAGAAGATCAAGAAGATGAGCCACCTCAAGAAGACGTCAATGATCAAGGGGGAGATACAAATGATCAAGACAAGGAGGATGAGCAAGTTCCAAGGCCGCCACACCCAAGAGTCAACCAAGCAATTCAACGAGATCACCCCGTGAACACCATTTTAGGAGACATTCACAAGGGGGTAACTACTCAATCTCGTGTTGCTCATTTTTGTGAACACTACTCGTTTGTTTCCTCTATTGAGCCACACAGGGTAGAGGAAGCACTTCAAGATTCGGATTGGGTGTTGGCGATGCAAGAGGAGCTCAACAACTTCAAGAGGAATGAGGTATGGCATTTAGTTCCACGTCCTAACCAAAATATTGTAGGAACCAAGTGGGTCTTCCACAACAAACAAGACGAGCATGGTGTGGTGATAAGGAACAAGGCACGACTTGTGGTCAAAGGGTACTCACAAGTCGAAGGTTTGGATTTTGGTGAAACCTATGCACCCGTAGCTAGGCTTGAGTCAATTCGAATATTACTTGCCTATGCTACTCACCATGACTTTAAGCTCTACCAAATGGACGTGAAGAGTGCCTTCCTCAACGGACCTATCAAAGAAGAGGTCTATGTTGAGCAACCTCCTGGCTTTGAAGATAGTGAGTATCCTATCCATGTTTACAAACTCTCTAAGGCGCTTTATGGGCTCAAGCAAGCCCCAAGAGCATGGTATGAATGCCTAAGAGATTTTCTTATCACTAATGGATTCAAAGTCGGTAAAGCTGATCCTACTCTATTCACTAAAACTATTGAAAATGATTTGTTTATATGCTAAATTTATGTTGATGATATTATATTTGGGTCTACTAACAAATCTATTTGTGAAGAATTTAGTAGGATCATGATTCAAAAATTCGAGATGTCTATGATGGGGGAGTTGAAGTATTTCTTAGGATTTCAAGTCAAGCAACTCCAAGAGGGCACCTTCATTAACATAAGGGGGATCTCTCAGAAAGTGATATCACATAGCCTTTCGGTATCACTTTCTGAGAGATCACCAACAAAAGGGGGATATCGAGATAGCCTACATAAATACCAAAGATCAATTGGCCGATATCTTTACCAAGCCTTTAGATGAGCAATCCTTTACCAAACTTAGGAATGAGCTAAATATTCTTGATTCTAGGAATTTTGAATGATTCCTTGCACACATAGCTCATTTATATACCTTTGGTCATATCTCTTTTATGTTTATAACTAATGTGTTTTCAAGTGTCATCTTATGCTTAGTCATAGATATTGAAAGGGAAATGGAGTTCTCGGCAAAGAAGGCACTTCCACTCAACTCCAATTGTGTTTGCCGGTACTCCGCTTCGTTCTCCACTTTGGTATAATCTTCACTCATATTTTTGTGTTTGCCAAAGGGGGAGAAAGTTTGAAAAAAGGGCTTATATCTCACTCACAAGTATCCGTTTTTGGTGATTCATGCCAAAGGGGGAGAAAGTATGAGCCCAAAGCAAAAGGACCGCACCACCACCAAATTTAAAAATGAAGATTTCGATTTGATATCTTATTGTGTTCAAAAGGGGGAGAAAGTAGTATCTTCAAAAATTATAAAACCCTCTTGAACACTAAGAGGAGAATTTTATTTAGGGGGAGTTTTGTTTTAGTCAAAGGAAAAACATTTGAGACAGGGGGAGAAAATTTCAAATCTTAAAAATGCTTTCTCCAATCTTATTCCTTTGACTAATTGCAAAAGAATTTTACAAAGAATTTGCAAAAAAAAACTCGTGGTGCAAACGTGGTCCAAAATTTTAATAAAAAAGAAAACAATCCATGCGCATCTATTTGAGATAAGTATATTGGTTTCAATTCCAAGAAACCTTTGCACTTACATTATGAAAACTAGTTCAATTCTGCACTTTTATATTTGCTTTGGTTTGTGTTGGCATCAATCACCAAAAAGGGGGAGATTGAAAGGGAAATAGGGTCAAACCTTTTCCAATAAGAATTTTGTTGGTTGAATTGCCCAACACAAATTATTAGACTAACTAGTTTGCTCTAGAAAATATGTTCTACAGGTGCCAAAGGTTCACAACAAACCAATACAAGTCAAAAGAAAGGGTTCAAATAAAGGGAGCAAAGTTAGACCGAAGGCAGCCCTGGTCTAGCGCACCGGACTGTCCGGTGTGCCACCGGACAGTGTCCGGTGCACAAGGGAATCCAACTCCAAACTTGCCAGTCTCGGAAATTCTGGGAGCCACTCCGCTATAATTCACCGGACTGTCCGGTGTAGCACCGGACAGTGTTCGGTGGGGCACCGGATTGTCCGGTGTGCCTGCGGAGCAACGGCTACTTCACGCCAACGGTCGTCTACAAACGCATTCAATGCGCTACAGTGAGCGCCAGAGTCAGAGCAGCATCAGAAGACGCACCGGACAGTGTATAGTGACTGTCCGGTGCACCACCGGACTGTCCGGTGGCCTAGAAGACAGAAGCTCCAACGGTCCAACCCTAACGGTCGGGTGACGTGGCTGGCGCACCGGACAGTGTCCGGACAGCAGCCTCCACCAAACGGCTAGTTTGGTGGTTGGGGCTATAAATACCCCAACCACCCAACCATTCATTGCATCCAAGTTTGCTGACTTCCTACACCTTACAAGAGCTATAGCATTCAATACAAGACACACCAAAGAGATCAAATCCTCTCCCAAGCCCAAAGATCACTCCCAATCAAATAGTGGCTAGTGAGAGAGTAACTTGTGTTCATTTGATCTCTTGCGCTTGGATTGCTTCTTTTCTTTCTCATTCTTTCTTATGATCAACTCAATTGTAACAGAGGCAAGAGACACCAATTGTGTGGTGGTCCTTGTGGGGACTTAGTGTCCCGTTTGATTGAGAAGAGAAGCTCACTTGGTCTAAGTGACCGTTTGAGAGAGGGAAAGGGTTGAAAGAGACCCGGTCTTTGTGACCACCTCAACGGGGAGTAGGTTTGCAAGAACCGAACCTCGGTAAAACAAATCCTTGTGTCTCACTCCTTATTTGCTTGTGATTTGTTTTTTACCCTCTCTCTCGGACTCGTTTATATTTCTAACGCTAACCCGGCTTGTAGTTGTGCTTAAGTTTATAAATTTCAGATTCGCCCTATTCACCCCCCTCTAGGCGACTTTCAAGGAGGTCCATAAACTAATGGCAGCAGGGTTCATCAAAGAGGTATTCCATCTAGAATGGTTAGCTAACCCTATACTTGTAAAGAAAAAAGGGGGGAAATGGAGGATGTGTGTAGATTAAACTGGGCTGAATAAAGCATGTCCAAAAGTTCCCTACCCTCTGCCTCGCATTGATCAAATTGTGGACTCCACTGCTGGGTGTGAAATCCTGTCTTTCCTCGATGCCTATTCAGGCTATCACCAAATCAAGATGAAAGAATCCGACCAGCTCGCGACTTCTTCCATCACACCTTTCGGCATGTATTGTTATACTACTATGCCATTTGGCTTGAGGAATGCAGGTGCTACATACCAAAGGTGCATGAACCACGTGTTCAGAGAGCATATCGGCAGAACAGTCGAGGCTTATGTAGATGACATCGTTATCAAAACAAGGAAAGCCTCCAACCTTCTCTCCGACCTTGAAGTAACATTCAGGTGCTTGTGAGCAAAGGGCGTAAAACTCAATCTCGAGAAGTGTGTCTTTGGAGTCCCCCGAGGCATGCTCCTGGGATTCATCGTCTCCGAACGAGGCATCGAGGCCAGCCCGGAGAAAATCACGGCCATCACCAACATGGGGCCCATCAAAGATTTGAAGGGAGTACAAAGAGTTATGGGATACCTTGCGGCTCTGAGCCGCTTCACCTAGCGCCTCGGTGAGAAAGGGTTACCCTTGTACCGCCTCTTAAGGAAGACTGAACGCATCACTTGGACTTCCGAGGCTGAAGAAGCCCTTGGAAACCTTAAGACACTCCTCACTAATGCACCCATCCTGGTGCCCCCCACTACGGGAGAAGCCCTCTTGATCTACGTAGCCGCAACCACTCAGGTGGTCAGCGTTGCGGTCGTAGTCGAGAGACGAGAAGAAGGGCATACACTACCCATCTAGAGGCCAGTCTACTTCATTAGCGAGGTGCTATCCGAGACCAAAATCCGCTACCCGCAAATCCAGAAGCTATTGTATGCAGTAATTCTGACACGGCGAAAGCTGCGACACTACTTCGAGTCTCATCCAGTGACTGTGGTGTCCTCTTTCCCCCTGGGAGAGATCATCTAGTGCCGAGAGGCTTCGGGTAGGATAGCGAAATGGGCAGTGGAACTCATGGGAGAAACACTTTCATTCGCCCCCGGAAGGCCATAAAATCCCAAGTCTTGGCCGACTTCCTGGCTGAATGGACCGGCACCCAATTGTCGATAGCTCCGATCCAGGCTGAGCTTTGGACCATGTACTTCAATGGGTCACTAATGAAAACTGAAGTAGGCGCAGGCTTGCTCTTCATCTCACCCCTCGGAGAACATGTGCGTTATGTAATACGCCTCCATTTTTCGGCGTCAAACAACGTGGCCGAATACGAGGCCTTGGTAAATGGGTTGCACATCGCCATCGAGCTAGGGGTTCGACGCCTCGACGCTTGTGGCGACTCGCAGCTCGTTATTGACCAAGTCATGAAGAACTCTCACTACCGCGACCAAAAAATGGAGGCCTACTGTGACGAAGTTCGGCGCTTGGAAGACAAGTTCTATGGGCTAGAACTCAACCATGTTGCTCAACGGTACAACGAGACTGCAGATGAGCTGGCTAAGATAGCCTCGGGATGAACAACAGTTCCCCCGAATGTCTTTTCTAAGGATATATATCAACCATCCGTAAAACTCAACGACGCGCCCGAACCCGAAGGGACCTCGGCCTAGCTCGAGGTACCTTCGGCAGCCGAGGGAGAGGCCCTGCACGTCGAGGTGGAGCGGAATGGGGTCACACCAGTCCTAAACTGGCAGACCCCTTACCTGGAATATCTCTTCCGAGGAGAGTTGCCCCTCGACAAGGCCGAAGCCCGGTGACTGGCTCGGCGCGCCAAATCGTTTGTTTTACTGGGTGATGAAAAAGAGTTGTACCACTGCAGCCCCTCAGGCATTCTCCAACGATGCATATCCGTCACCCAAGGACAAGAGCTGTTACAGGAAATACACTAGGGGGCTTGCGGTCACCATGCAGCACCTTGGACCCTTGTAGGAAACGCTTTCCGACAAGGTTTCTACTGGCCGACCGCAGTGGCCGACGCCACTAGGATTGTACGCTCCTGTCGAGGGTGTCAATTCTACACGAGACAGACACACCTGCCTGCTCAGGCTCTACAGACAATACCTATCACTTGGTCGTTTGTTGTGTGGGGTCTGGACCTCGTCGGTCCCTTGCAGAAGGCACCCGGGGGCTTCACGCACCTGTTGGTCGTCGTCGACAAATTCTCCAAGTGGATCGAAGTTCGACCCTTAACTAGCATCAGGTCCGAGCAGGCGGTGGCGTTCTTTACAAATATCATCCACCGTTTCGGGATCCCGAACTCTATCATCACCGACAACGGCACGTGGTTCACTGGGAAAAAGTTCCTAGACTTCTGCGAAGACCACCACATCCGTGTGGACTGGGCCGCAGTAGCTCACCCAATGACAAATGGGCAGGTGGAGCGCGCCAATGGCATGATTTTGCTGGGACTAAAACCAAGGATCTACAACTACCTCAACAAGTTTGGCAAGCGGTGGATAAAAGAGCTACCCTCGGTGGTTTGGAGTCTGAGGACAACACCAAGCCGAGCCACGGGTTTCTCGCCGTTTTTCCTAGTCTATGGGGCTGAGGCCATCCTACCCACAGACTTAGAATACGGTTCCCCGAGGACAAAGGCATACGACGAACAAAACAACCAAACCAGCCGAGAGGATTCATTGGACCAGCTAGAAGAAGCTCAGGACGTAGCCTTACTACACTCAGCGCGGTATCAGCAGTCTCTACGACGCTACCACGCCCGAAGGATCCGGCCCCGAGGCTTCCAAGTTGAAGACTTGGTGCTTCGGCTACGACAAGACCCCTGAGGACGCCACAAGCTTACTCCTCCCTAGGAAGGGCCGTTCATCATCGCCAAAGTGTTGAAACCCGGGACATACAAGCTGGCCAACGATCAAGGCGAGGTCTACATTAATGCTTGGAACATCGAACAGCTACGTCGCTTTTACCCTTAAAATGTTTCAAGTCGTTTATGTATCTCGGTCCCTTTACATGTATAAATAAAGGTCTAACTGTCAAGGGAGGATCGGCCTTACTCAGCAAAAACCGATCCTCCCTCGAGGGCCAGAAGGGGGGAACCCCCTCTGCGTCAAAATTTTCCTCAGAAAAGTTTTCTACCAAAACGACTTTCGTGCCTTTCGACTATATCGATAACAGGATCCTAAAAACGAACGAGAGAGACCTCGAGCGGCAAGGCCGACCGAGCCGAGGGACTCCTACGCCTCCGGGATACGGATACCTCACTCATCACCTTTCGCGAAGGGTAACTCGCGCTCGGATAAGTGATTCTGCTACCGAAAAAGTCCTAACGCTTGAAACAAAAGGAAAGAAACGTAGCTTTATACTCAGACACCTAAAATGTTTAGGCCTCAGCGGCCGCAGAAAACATACACACACTTAAAATAACTGTTCCACACAGGCTCAGGCGTCGGCAGGAGGAGGAGCAGCACCCTCAGCGTCATTTCCGCATGCGGCAGAGCGTGGCCCAGCCTCGGACGGCGACACGGGCGGAAGGATCTCCACCTCAAACAAGGAAGCCAGCGCCGTGCCTGGACCCTCGGCAACCGCATTAAGCCTTTCAGCCTTGGCCAGGGCGGCATCCTCGTCGTCAGGTAGGCAGTAGCCCTCGCTGACCCACTCCAAATCCACGTCGTAGTGGGAAGCGAGGACGGTGAAGGCTCGCCTAACACCATGATGCAGCGCCCCGCGGAGTCTGCTGCGCACATGGCCGCCCAAGGCCCACAGGTGACTCTGGGGGAGCTGCCCGAGGGGATGTCGTCAAGGCCAAAGGTCCAGCAAAAGGCCGAGATGGCCTTGGACATGGCCATGCGGTCAATCTCCTTCTGCTCGGCCGCCTGGGCAAGCACCTTGCAGTTCTTAGCGGACTCGTTAAGAGCCGTTTCGAACCCTGAAGACAACCAGACAATATTCAGACACGAGGAGAAGAGTTAAGCTAAGGCAAAATCACAAAAGCGGGCAAGACATACCTTTGGCCCGGGCACGCTGCTGTGACGCCATAGCTTGGGCAGACCAGGCTGACCCGACGGCTACGGCCAGACCCCTCGAAAGGGTCCCGGCCCAAGCAGCCGCCTCAGCTAGCCGCTCCGTGACATCAGCCAGTTGTCCCTTAAGGGTCTCAGCCCGGCTCGCGGCCTCGGCAGCTTGGCCCCCGGAGTTGGTCCCGCTCACTGGTGACCTGGCCAAGCTCTAGCTGTCTCTGCAGCATCTCCTCGGCCTTGGAAGCCACCTGCTCCTGAGCCGACGAAGCCTCCGCCCGCACCGACGCCGCCTCTGCCCGCGCCGTCGCTGCCTCCGACTTCAGCTCCTCATAGAGCAGCCGAAGGTCTGTCACCTCGGCGCTCTGCTGGGCGAGGCGCTCGTTGGCCTCGGCAAGCAGGACCCCCGCTGCCGCAACGATTCCCAAACACTGCTCTCTCGGTGGAGAAACAGCGACTTGGCAGTACTCATGCCCGAGAGCTCCTGAAAAGAAAAATAAAATATCACAAAGAATGCCCTGACCACACGAGGTGTGCGTCTATATCCTTACGTGGAAGACCCTAGGAACGTCTTTAGAAAGGATTTCCGTGGCTATCCGAAGCGACGTCATCGCCGCCTCGTTATACTCACGAAAGAACTCCGCAGCTTTTCCTCCAACTCATCATTAAGGGCAAGGAGAGGCTCTATGGTATCGCGGCCCCAAAACACAAGCGGCTACCCTCCCCACTCATTGGGATTAAGCTGCGTGGGGATGAGGCCGCTGCTCCCCACGATGGGCCACAGGTCTGCGTGCCCCACGACCGAGACATTGGGTCCCTCTGCAGCCGACGCATCGGGCCGCTCCTTGGTCAAGGCGACAAGCCTCCGCTCATCAACCTCGGCAACGACGGCTGCCCCCTCCTCATGGTCAAAAATGGGGTAGTCGGGAACGACCAGGACCGAAGGAGCCGGGGGCAAAGGCACCTCAGCCATCTCAACATCAGCGGTGACGGGCGGCTCCGTGGGCACACAAGCGGCGCCCCCGGCAGGAATCGACATTGGCGCCGGTGATAGGGCAGGCGGGCTCAAGGCCGCGGCCACGTCAACCACCTCCCCTGGCACGATGGCCGCTCCAACAGGGGGGTCGACCTAGGAGGCTTGCCCCATGGCAGCCCGTGCCTCCTAGGCTCCCCGTCGGAGGGCGCCTTACGCGGAGGCCAACCAACCGGCATGACGCGTCATAGCTCTAGAAGAAGCAGCCGGCCCCGTCTTAAGGGCCTTCGTGGGGGCCAGACCGGCCGAGCCCTGCCTCCGCTTACTGAAAGGAAGAAAAGGCAAAATCAAGATACACAGAAAGATGACCGAATCAAGGACGCCCTCAGATACTTACCCGCTCTAGTGCAAGACCAATCGTGCCTGCTGAGAGATCTCTTGGACCCCGGTCTCTACAGACGCTACTGAGGGTTGGCCAGCAGCTGGCTTCAACGCCGCCTCCGCCTCAGACACCCGAGGAGCCAGGGGGCGACCTACCCGGGTGATGTCACAACAGCCGAGGGGACAACTTCCCGCAAGGCTGGCACGGGCACTTGCTCTTGGGGGACCTGTGGTTCGGCCTAACCCCCCGGAGTCGCCCCAATTATCTCGGCCAAGGGGTCAAGTACCCCCTCAGCCCGCCTCCGCTCCTCGGGCCAGGACCCCAGCGTCCCGGCCCCAAACACTGGTGGCGCCAGCCCACCTAGAGGCTAGCTTGATGACCCCTGGCCTAGCCTTGGATCTGGACTGAGGCCAAGTCGGGCCGCCATGTCATTGTCTTCGTCATCATCATCATCATCATCATCATCATCATCATCATCATCATCATCATCATCGTCAGGCGTGTCCGACGATGGCTCCAACTGGAGCCCATCCCTTGCTTGCCTACGACGATGCTTCTCCAAGGCGTCCCAGGCCCGCATCCTCTCGCGAGCTCGGGCCTTTTCCGCATCTTTTTTCTGCTTATCCTTCTCCGCGGCGAGCCTATGCACGGTTCGGCCCGCCGCGTCCTCCGGGACCGGTGGCCGGGAGGTTTTAAAGTTCCTCAGCCTCTGGGGATGAACAAAAAATCCCAAGAGTAAGGACTAAAGATGTAAGGAACACGGTGCAAAACAGAAGAAGGGTCGAACACTTACCAGGGACACATACCCATGGTCGGGACGCATTGGGGGCTAGTTAAGGACGCCAGCGTCCAGCCTCCCTACCGTGCCCGCTACCCGTCTGAGGAGGTCGTCGGTGGAGAGGGGGTCGAGGACATCCGTGAGCCCTCCAAATTGACCCCCGGCTTCATTTCCGAAAGTCGCAACCGCCGCTCTACCAATGGGAGCACCCTTCGGCAGTGGATAGCGGCGACGACCCCCGCGGCAGTAAGGCCTTCAGCTTGGAGCTTCAGCAGGGCATGGAGAATGGGCTGGAGCTTCTCCTGATTCTCGCGTGTGGCCCCCAGCGCCAGTTATCGCCGGCGGCGGTCACCACTCGTTAAGAAAATGGCGGTAGCACCCCGTCGTCATTCCAGAGATAGAACCACCGGTTCTGCCACCCCTTGTTCGAAGACACAAGGGAAGCCGGGATGTACTGCTGTGCGCGCCCAGACCTCAGCTAAAGGGTGCAGCCACCAGCCCGCACCGCCATGCGGACCTTCATCACGTCCGTCGACGCGGTGAAGAACTTTGCACAGAAGAGATGAGTCCATAGGTCCCAGTGGGGGTCAATCCCCAAAAACCCCTCGCAAACCGCCATGAAAATGGTCGCCTGCACGATGGAGTTGGGGTTGAAGTTATGCAGCTCCACCCTGTAGTAGTGCGGGAGCGCCCGCATGAAGCGACTCACCGGCATCCCAAACCCCCGCTCATGGAAGGGGGTGAAGCTGACCACGTACCCCGGCGGCGGAGTCGGGTCAGCCTCCCTCCTAGGGGCCAACCACTCAGGCTGCGGCCCGCCGGAGAGAGGACGGAGCGAACCCTCAGCAACGAGGGCCTGCAGATCCTCCACAGTGACGGTGGAGAAGGGGCACGGGTCGCGCGGCGGAATAATGGTCGGCTTGTCAGCCATTGCCGAACGGAGGCGGTGGAAGCGGAAGGGACAAGGTGCGCGGTTTTTCTCTTCTCTATGTCTACTCTCTCAGGTTGCGAAAGCAAAGGCAGAAGACAAGAGCGGAAGCACGAATGGCAGGGTAAAGAACCACTGCCGGTCCCCTTCCTAGGTATATAAAGGCCTAGACAGAATCTGCCCGAAACTTTGCCCGAGCCCCTCGAGAAATTTTAAAATTTGAAATCAGAGCGGTTTTTCCGTTCCTCGAATGACTCGCGCACGCGCAACGGATACCCCGCGAGTCGCCCGTCCCGTCGCATTAACTCTCTGGCAGGGCGCACGTCACCTCTAGCAGGCGAGCGGGCGTCGTTTCGCCTCCGTCATCACGACCACCTCAAAAAAGGTACGCCACACTGTCTTAGTTTATATCCTTTTTTCCTTTCCCCTCTCTCTCTCTCTCTGCAGGGATCGGGAAGGAGGTTTTACAAAAGAATCCTTCTCAGCAAAGGAAACGGGCCCCGAGCCCTCCTACTGATCAGGGGTTCGAAGGTTACACCCTGCGGGGTTCGGCAACCGCCCCAAAGCACTCGGGCTCCGAGCCCTTTACTGATCAGGGGTTCGAAGGCTAGCCCCTTAGAGGGATTCGACAGCTGCCCCAGAGTATGCAGAGTTAGGGATAACCCTGGGTATGTCCGTTACATGGCCAAGGCTCGGGCTACGTTCCCGAGGTACCCTAGGACATTTCCGAGACCAGCGGGAACGATTTTGTAATGGAATCCCACCGGAGGGAGGCACCGAGCCCTCGGACCCTATCAAATGGGACCGGGTCTAGCGAATCACCTGCAGGTACTTTTGGAGCGCGCCTCTGGGCCACTAGCCGACCCTTATCGAACGGGGCTCGGGCGTCCACTCGGATTACCCGTTAGCAACTCACTGGAAACACCGTGTTCGATGCCCACCAAGGGTAACACGGCGCGTTCCCCCCCTTCCTCCTTGCGAAAAGGCGACGAAGGGGCGTACTATGAAAAGCCGAGACGGTCCTCGATCGTCCTCTCGCTCTGTGCAGAGGCTCGGGGGCTGCTCTCGCACCAAGTTGTGGCTAAATTGTTGACAATGTCAACAAAACTAAAAAAACTCGGGGCCTAACCACGCACCCGGGCTGCAGCCAGGCCGCATGAGGGAACAACAAGGCCAACCGAGGAATCACAGGAAGAATTAAGACCTCAGAGGAGTCAAACCACTCCTTTGAGGCCTCGGGGGCTACACCCGACGGGTGCGCTTGCGCGCACACATCGAAACAAAATATTGCTAAAAAAGATCAGTCACCTGGCAAAAAGTCCGGTAGAACCTCCAAGCGAGTGCCTGCACTCCCTTTGAGGCTCGGGGGCTACTGTCGGGTACCATAATCAGGGGTACCCCCGATAGTCCTAAAACATGTCTGGAAGAACACCTTTAAAAAGACCGGCAAGCATGGATCAGAGTTAATAACCTTGTCTGCCAAGGGACGTGATTCCGTCTCGCCCGAGCCCAGCCTCGAGCAGCAGCAGTAGCCTAGAACAAATTCACGGCTCGCCCGAGGGTCCCCCCAGGCGGTGGGCGCACCCCCGACTAGCCCGAGGTAAAGCTCGGGTGAACTTTGTCGCATAGCAGCCTCGGCCAAAACACCTTGCCGCCGACCGTATCACGTGCGCATTTAATGCGAGGATCGCCTGACACCTTATCCTGACACGTGCGCCTCAGTTGGCAAGGTCGAAGCGACCGCAGTCACTTCGCCCTTCTACTGATCGTTCTGATGGATGACAACGCTATTCACCCTGTTCCCACCACTGTGCCAACCACCAAGGTAAGACTAACAACAGTAAGTCACCGCCTCTCCCGAGTTTAGCCTCGGGCGCCACAGGGAGCTCCGCCTCGCCCGACCCCAGCTCCGGTCTCGAGAGGGGTCATCGCCTCGCCCGACCCAGGCCTCGGCCTCAGCTCCAGTCTCGGGAGGGGGTCTCCGCCTCGCCCGACCTAGGCCTTGGCCTCGGGAGGAGACACCGCCTCGCCCGACCCCAGCCTCGGCCTCGGGAGAGGTCACCGCCTCGCTTGAGACGGCCTCAGACCGACTACGTGAGCAGGAAAACCATCATTATCCTACCCCTAGCTAGCCATCTCAGGCTACGAAGGAACAAGACCGGTGTCATATCAAATTACTCTAGTAACAGGTAATGATGATCCCCGGCATGCGCTCATGACGTCGACTATCCTCAAGCTCTCTACGAAATCAAAGGAACGTCAGCAAGACCAAGGGTTGTACCGCCAGCCACGATTCTACAGGGCTCAAGCACTTCTCCGCCGGCCACGATAGCACACAGGTACACTCCCATATGTACAGCTGGATCTCCTCCTTGTATCTATAAAAGGAGATGCCCAGGGCCTTCCCACGGCACGCTGCGAGGACGACGGACTCGCTCAAACATCGAACTCCTCTTCGCAACACTAGACTTCTCAAGAGACCTGTGACCCGTTCCCTCTCTCACGAAGCTTGTAGCCCCTAATGCAAGCACCCCCGGTGCAAGATAATATAAGCCTCATCCCACCTCTTGTGTTTCATCTTGCATCAATCCATCTGGGCAGGGACACGCGACACAAAATTCACTAGTCGGTTCGGTTGAGGGTCCCCTGGGTCCGAAACACCGACAACATCAAACATACACACGAGATGTCTCGTGTGAATGGAGCCACTGATGTCTTGAGTATCGGCCCCTCCGTAGAGTACTTCTTATTTTCCATAATTGTGCATGTTTTATTTCTGTTTAGTGCTTATGCAAATAGTGGTACACACGTACTTATACATGTCGTCACACATGTCACACTGGTTTTTTAATTAAATTAAAACTAATAATGCCAAATTTTTTAACATCTTTTACCACAAGGAGTCATCGGTCTAGCAGGATGTTGCGCTGATTCGTGAAGCGGCAATTCATTTTTTTTAAAAAAAAATCTTGCGGAGCATACTCGTGACTGCTCGTTTCATCTGCTTCGGTTTTTTGTTGTCGATGCCGTTCGAGGGACTGCATTGTGTATACCTGCCTGCATCGAGTTCATACGATTATATCGAACATATATACGAGATGTCTCGTGTGAATGGAGTCACTGATGTCTTGAGTATCGGCCCCTCCGCAGTTCTGTTTTCCATAATTGTGCATGTTTTATTTCTGTTTACTGCTTATGCAAATAGTGGTACACAAATGCTTATACATATCGTCACATACATCACACTGATTTTTTAATTAAATTAAAACTAATAATACCTAATTTTTTAACATCTTTTAGCACAAGGAGTCATCGGCCTAGCAGGATGTTGCGGATTCGTCAAGCGGCAAATTCGTTTTTTTTAAAAAAAAAATCTCTCCCTTTATGCATAATTTGGGTTATCATAATCGAACCTATTCTTAGCAGCCTCGTCGTCTTTCTTTATGTGTTGGGTTATCACAAATGAATCTATTCTTAGTCGAGATCTACTAGTCGCTGGACTTTACCTGCTCAAACCAATGTCACGACGAATCCTCCCTACTCGACCTTCAAAGCTTCGGTCGACACAAAGGTGAGACTCTTCTCTCAAAATAGTTTCTGACCCAGTTTACTCATGCTGCAATACCCTGAGGTCTGGGAGTCATCGACCTCATACACCATTTACATATGTATTTGAGAATATCATATTATAGAATTTTTTATTTAAACTGTAACTCTAGAACAACCTACTTAGAATTATGAAGGAAATACAGATATTCAGATATTCAGATTTAATTTCAAACATAAATCTAGTCCGAATTAATGGCGATCGATCACAACATAGTTGGTAACATCTCTGCAAGTCAAATGACATAATCGCCAAACATAAAGTCTGACAAAACAATTAAACGGCTAACATCACATATACATATCAATTTAACGGCACAAAAATTAAGAGCACAAACAGGAAATCACATACTCCTGGAGTTGGACTTGGACCCACCGGTGATGGTGCTGCTGTATTGAGACGTAGGTGCAACTTCCTCCGCACTAGATACGGTCATCTCCAGCAGATTTGGACCTCTCCTTCGAGTGGGGAGGGAAGAAGGCGAGGCCTCCGGACAGGTTTAGGACTATTTGGTTCATTGTCTAATTTATTATATTTTATCTAACTTTTTATTTAAGGTTAGTTCTTTCATTCAAACGACTAACCTTAGGTAAAGTGTAGCACAGTTAACCACAAATCAAATAGGCATGAAGTCACACGTGGGGCGTTTGGGTGGCGCGCACGTCGAGGGAGATAGAATCGGCATAGGGAAGTGGTGCATGCGGGCCAGGGATGCACAAGTCGCGCGATGAAGGGCGTCACGCGAGAAGTCGGGAGATGAGGACGGGGTTGTTACCTTGTTGGATCCCTAAACCCTAAACCTTTGTATGTCGTGGAGTAGCAAACATGACTTATATTGTTGAGGGTGCAACTCCCTAATGGACTAGCTTTGCGGGGAGTGTTGGTCCAAGAGAATTAAAACTCGCTGCTATGCATTCTGGCGCTTGTGTCGTGTGGTCCGACGGCCTGGGTGGGTGCGTCGTGTATGCGGACAACCTGACGGGCACGCCATGTGTCGGCGGTCTGGTCCCAACAATTGGTATCAAAGCTCAGGTTGGCCCAGTACATTCTCAGACAAATCTCAGGTCACAATGTGTGAGTGGGAGATTGTTGAGAATAGTCCCCACATTGTGTGTTCTTGAGGAGCAAACATGCTTTATATGGTTGAGGGTACAACCTCTAATGAGCTATCTTTTTGGGGGAGTGTTGGCCCAAGAGACATAAAGCTCGCTACTTTGCATTCGGACGCGTGTGTCTTGGCTCGACGAACTGGATAGGTGCGCCGTGTGTGCGGGCGATCTGACGGGCATGCCATGTGTCGACGGTCTGGTCCAAACAATTGGTATCGAAGCTCAAATTGGCCCAGCACATTCTCAGACAAATCTCAGGTCACAATGTGTGAGGGGGAGATTGATAAGAACAGTACCACATTGTGTGTTGTGGAGAAGCAAGCATGTTTTATATGGTTGAGGGTGCAACCCCATAATGGGCTACCTTTTTGGGGGAGGAGTGTTGGCCCAAGAGACATAAAGCCCGCTGCTATGCGTTCGGGCGCGTGTGTCGGGCTCGACGGCCTGGGTGGGTGCGCCGTGTGTGCGAGTGACCCGACAGGCATGCCATGTGTCGGCGGTCCGGTCTCAACAAGGTGTGGGTAGTGAGCGCAATAGGGAAATAGGGTGACATACGTGGGCAGAGGAGCAAGAAAACGATTGAAGCAACAATTTGTCCTGATGAACCTCTATTTTCGCCTTAATAAGCCTTCAAATTTCGTTTTGACGGCTCAACTAGGGGTCTTACTAGAGTTAACTTAGGTACTATTCTAAACCTCTAAAACTAATAGTTAGCAGCTAAAATTAGTTGAGAGTTTTAGAACGAGCCAGTTAATAGACCAGCTAATTGTTAGTTATACCTCTTAGATAGTTATTAGTTGTTAGATGTTGCAACCCAGCTAAAGCCAGCTAGTAACTTATTAGCTAACTAATATTTAGCTCCAGTGGAGGACGTAGGACGATAATTCACGAGAGGCCAAGAAGACCGTATAACAAAATCAAGCAAACCCGTAAAGCAACTAGTGTTACATAGAATTCAAGTTTTATATCAATACGCGACAAGTTCAAAGAAGAAAATTGTATGATCAAAAGAAGCAAACATACCGCTAAGTTCTTGCTGACCAAATCGAAACTATGCGTACCTTGTCGAATGTCGATCTCCTCAAAGGGTGGGGCATTCGAAAGGGGCCGGGTCAAGCGGCCCCTCCGTCAAAGAGCCAAAGCTCACTAGTTTGCTAAGCTCGCTAAGTCTTGGGGTGGGTCGCATTGTCGTGATGAGCGAGACCGGGCCTATTAAGTGGGTATGCGTCATGACAACGATGAGCAGGGTGGGCATCGGGAAGGGGATAGGGGACACCACGTAGGGGGTGGGGTCGGGTGACAACGCACATTGTCAGGCAGGGGCAGCGACGGGCGTCGTTGGGAATGGGGCATCGAGGTGGATTGGTTCGTGTGGCGTTGGGAAGAATGAGATCAAACAGATAGATGCAAGGACTGGACCGAGGAGGAGGACAAGAATCGGGAGAACTAGACTGATCTAACTAGGAGGCCCTAGACGGAACTGGTTTAGTCGATCCAAAACTTTTATTTTTTATACTTAACAGTAAATGAACATTGAGTATAAGAAGCATTAAAAATAGAGGTGGGCCATGACCCCCTTTGCCCCCCATGTGGATCTGCCCCTGATTAGCTCTAGAGGTTTGGCACAGGGCCTTGGTCTTTGCTTCTCACGACCGGCAAGCTCAACCTCTGCTAGAAAGGGGTAGCTACAAAATGGTCTGATTATACCATTTTTTAGTGGTCAAGGCGGCCATTCCTAGATTTATTTAACCATTCTTGGTCAAAGAATTACATTTACATCTTTGCTAGATAAAATATCATCTTAGACCTTAGGGGTCGACGATGTAGGCCACGACGCGGAGATAAAACAACTTAGTGCCATGGTCTATGGTGACATGATAGTGATGTGGAAACTAACCTAGTCCATTGATCTTGGTATCAAGGTGTGACATCCGCAACCAGCCACGGCATCTTCTTTCTCTATCTCTCTGTCTCTCCCAATAATATGCTCTTTGCCTCTCACTGATGCTCCTAGCCCCACCCACACCAACATCGTATGTCGGTCCTATCCACGCCACTTAAGCCAGCGACATACATGCCATGGTAGATGACTGCCTATCATGCCATAGGATTCGTCCGCCTGCCACCAGCTACGCCCACACAATCACTCTTGTGAGGATGAATGATCTGCTAAGTCTAGAGGAGGGTGAATAGGTTTGTCAAAGATGACACTTCAAAAATTATTAGCAATAGGATCAACATTGATGTGGCCTGGTACTCAGACTTGCACATGTTCACAATTCAAAAACTACCTAATGGAAATTAGATAAGGTAAATTTCTAAGCAATCTAGGGTAGAATATAGTCTAATACAACGGTAAAATGTAGTGGTAGAAGCATTAATAGAAAAGCCCCAAGTCCCCTCGCACACTAGGCACATTGCAACTAAGCCCCTAGGACTTCTTATGCCCTGAGACATTTAACAGATAAGCCCCTAGTGTACTAAGGTGCCTAGCAAATAAGCCCCTAAGGCCTCACACCCTAGAGCACCTCACATATAAGCCCTCAAGCCTCTTGCGCCCTGGGCTTTTAATAGATAAGCCCTTAAGGCATCTGATGGATAAGCCCCTACGGCCCTCACGTCGTGGGGCACCTAATAGATAATCCCCTAACCCCATGCCCTAGGACACCTAGCAGATAAGCCCCTAGGGCCACTGATGCCCCAGTGTGCCTAATGGATAAGCCCTCGAGGCCTCTCGTGCCTCGGAGCTTCTAGCGGATAAGCACCTAAGGTCCCTCGTTCTCTAGACATTTAATAGATAAGCGCCTCGGCCCCTCATACCCCAGAAGGCTTGGGTTGGAAGCGCACTCAGGCCCACAATGGGTCATAAGAGTACTAGGGCCATACGAAACTAGGGTTTGGGCCTTGCCTAATGAAATCTCAAAAAATGTTTTGATACTGTAAGGAAAATGGACCCCGGACCATTTGGCTCAAAAGGTTTTGGTGTTTGATGATCAACATAACCTGTGGACTAATGTGTTTGCTAGTGTTTATGTTTGTAGTTCACAAGATGCGAAGAGGATTGGACTAAGGCACTGAGGATGCAACACCTCAAAAGAAGACATAAAAGGAGCATAAAAGTCCAAGACTCAAGAACAAAAGAAGCCTAAGGAATCAGCAAAGAAATCTATGAAGTGGGCAGTCAGCCAGCGCTCTGGTGGCGCACCGGATAGTGAACAATACCTGTCCGGTGGGACACCCAGACAGTCTGCGCAGAGAGGCCCACAACAGGCACTCTTGGGTTGTAGCACCGGAGTATCCAATGTGCACCAGACAGTCTGGATAATAGTCGGATCCAACGGTTGACTGCTACAGACCCCAACGGTCGGCTGACGTGGCAGGCACCAGACAATGAACAGTGCATGTTCGGTGCGCACCGGACTATCCGGTGTGCCCGTCGACAGGAAGATGTTGCTTCTATCCAACGACTATATTTGGAGGAGGAGGCTACAAATACCCCCAGCCGGCCATTTGGAGGCGTGGGAGCCCAAGCAACATACCAAGGCATAGTATAGATATTTCCAAGTGCTCAAACACCCAAGTGCTTAATAGAGTCAGTCGGTGATTAGTGTAGGTGCTTTGCAAAGTGCATAGGTTAGTTAGACCGCATTAGCGCTTGCTCTAGGTGAATACTAGTTAGTTGAGTGAGTTTAGAAAAACCACACAACCCCTCGGGTCTTGCGTGAGCCGTTGTAATTGTACCAAGTGGGGCGAGAGTCTTGCGAGACTGTGACAACCGCGTTTGTGTCACGACCGCCAGCGTGTACCGAAGGGAACGAG
The DNA here is from genome assembly GCA_029449295.1 of Zea luxurians. NCBI lineage: Eukaryota > Viridiplantae > Streptophyta > Magnoliopsida > Poales > Poaceae > Zea > Zea luxurians. The sequence goes on along the minus strand of JAOPSE010000008.1, from coordinate 85,514,290 downwards.
GCCCATGACGTTTTTGGCCGAAAGCTCGATAGTGGAGACACCGGGGAGCGTCCGAGAAGAGCCAGAAGCAGAGCACCACATGCGTGTGGAGAAGGCCCGCGACTCTCTACGGAGTTACTCGACCGTGGTGCTGAGCCCTCGCATGGGCTACCCTTTGCGTAGAGGCACCAATGAGGATTAGTAGGAACCTGCGTGGTTCCAGATACCTTGGTAAAAATACCGGCGTCATCCACGAGAGTTTTCATCTCTACCTTGCTCTTTAGCTTCCACATTTTTATTAAGCATTTAAGTATCAATCTTGTCTTTATACTTAAATTGTTTAGGATTGAAACTTAGACATTGCGGTAGAGATAGCAACACTTAGACAAAACCTAGTTTGCTCATTCTAGGTTGTTTATTTGCATAGGTTTTGCTCTAGTGATTTATTTGTGGCCTAGTTTAGAGAAAGTTTTAGAAGTCCTAATTCACCCCCTCTTAGGCATCACTTGTTTCCTTCAATTGGTATCAGAGCTTGGTTTGGCTCATTTGAATCGCTTTAGCTTCACCGCTAAAAGAGCAGACGCTTTTTAGAGGAAGGGATGGATACCCATAGGCCACCACACTTCGATGGCACTAACTTCGCATATTATAGTGCTAGAATGGCTTGTTACCAAGAGGCTATTGATCTAGATGTTTGGAAAGTCACTCGTGATGGGATGAAACCATCCAGGAATCCGGAGAAACCCACCACAAGTAAAGAAAAAGAAATCCATTTAAAAGCTAGAGCCAAAAACTGCTTGTATGAATCTCTTAGCATGGATATCTTCAATAAAGTTTTTACATTAAAAACTGCTAATGAAATTTGGCTAAAAAATTATTTTGTCATGAAACATAGGTTAAAAAATTATGCACTCAATTTATTCTATATATAACACTTAAACTTCGGAAAATCATAACTCTTTAACCATAACTCCGAATTTAGTGGTTCTCGAACCCATGATCTCGTTACGATGCGTAGATCATTATTATATGATATGTTCTCATGATTGGTGTGATGTTAATTTTTGCCTATACCATGTTTGTTTGTATTGCTACGAGTAGCAGGAAGGTTACGAGTCACTTGAAGACCTAGTTTGGTGAAGTACCTAAGAATCTCAAGTCACAGGCAAGTTATGCCCTTGATCACTTTTCTCTCTACCTAATAATGTTCTGTTAATCACTGTCATATGCTCAGGTTAATTTTATGGGACCTAATAGGTATCCCTAGTATTGTCTATCCCACACCTTGCAAACATGTGAACTATTGGGTAGTTTTGCTATTGCTCTACCTGGTTTTTGGGAAATTAATGTTACATTATGATCATGTTCTAGTTATGCTATTGTTTTAATTATTGTTCATGACAAGATCATTATGTTAATTGGAACATGGAGCTTAACTTGAGATATCTGTGCTACCACAAGGGTGGAATGGGACGCCCTTGGCTGACTAATTAGGAAAGCTAGTGGAGGACTACCTTACCCGAAAGGGGCAAGGGCTGTAGAGGAGCTACGTATAGGGAGGTTCTCGGGTCGATCATGATGTGATGGCTTTTCGGACGAGGGATTCCTATATTGCTCTTCTCAGAAACCGTAGCGGGTTTTTTGAAGCTAGCGGAACTTTGTAAAGGCCTTGTACTGGAACCCTAGCCATTCACCTCGAAAGTGTCTAAGGGCCTTGTAAACCCTGGCTAGACGGGATATACGACTTGTGGGTTAAGGGCACAACCTTTACATAGTGTAAAACTAGTATATCAGTCGTGCTCACGGTCAAGAGCGACTCAGGACTCTGGCATGATTAATTTATGGAACTAAACTTAATCTATCATATGCATTGCATCGCGGGTGTTATTATCAATTGTGATCTTTTATTTAATTGGGTTTGTATCTATTTATACTTAGTAATTGCTAATAAAATTTTGACCAACTTTAAAAGCAAATGCTCAGCTTTAACCATTCTTCTTTGGTAAGCCTTACACTTCACATGAGTCCCACTGTAAGTGAGCTCATGCACATTATTCCCCACAACTTGTTCAGCGATGAACGTATGTGAGCTCACCCTTGTTGTACTCATATCCCCCAGGTCAAGAACAGGTACCACATGACGAGGCGCATGAAGGATGTTGTGATGAGTTTGTGAGTGGTCTAAGCCGTCGTCTCCTAGTCAACTGTGGTTGCTGGATTATTGTCTTCGTATGATGTAATTATTTAAGTATTTTGTACAGAACTTCATTATATAGTAAAGATGTGACATTTGTTTCTGTACCATGAGTCATCATATATGTGAGACTTGATCCCAGCACACATGTGAATCGCACCCGTGTTTGGTCCCCTAAATCAGGGTGTGACAAAAGTGGTATCAGAGGAATGTTGACTATAAGACGTAACCTAGATAGACCTGGACAACCCTTACTTACTTACCTTTGCTACTCTGATTCTTTCTAAACTTTCCTTAATCTTTTCTCATCTATTGCTGCTTTACTCTGATTACTCTTACCTTTTCTATTCAAAAGACAAATGTGGATTTCACACCTTGGAATCCTGTACCAAAGTGATCCTTAGGAATAGAAGTCCTAATCATAGGCAAAAAAACTATTTTTGTATGTATCTATACGCGTGAATGTTTGTTCTTATGATACCTGTCTGATTTGGTTCTTTGAGCGAGTGTGATGAGTTGTGGAATAATGTCCGCAATTGCATCTACATATATATATTTAGGTATAAAATATGTTTTCTAAATAACTAATAAAACTTAGATTATCCCCATTAAAAATGAATGAAGATTAATCAATTAAGAAGATGACATATCTTAATAGACCACTTTGTCTTAATAGGTTCATCTTTTCTTAATAGATCTATCTTATCTTAAAAGATTCAATCATGACCAATAAGCGTACTCCGCAGGACCGTTCCGACCACACCAAAATCCATGCCCCGGTGTCACCGACCTCCAAGATTCTTGCGTGCATTGATATATTAAGGGGAGCTGAGCCCCGCCTCCCTTGAGCCATGGCCCGAGGCACCAACATTCACCGCCGTCGCAGATGTATGGGGGATGCGGATGTCGCCACTGCAGACAGCCCGAGAACACCGCTTCCATCTCTTCAGTGGGTGGTCGGGGACGTTCGTGGCGTCTCCGGGGAGCTCCCATGGTCGCGTCGGGGGAAATCTGCTATCAGGGCAGACCCAATTGCTCGCTGGAGACACACTGCCACTGTGGATCTGCGCTTCACCATGGGTAGGGCCTGGCACTGCGTGATTCACGGTAAGGCCTCCTTCCCCAGACTCACGTTCATCTCTATCCCGGGTAGCATCGTTCGAATTAGAGTTATGGGGCACCAGTGCCATTGGTGGATTCTGTGGGCCATGGCCGCCGCCGGGGAGTGTCGGGCGCCATCGCCTGCGTCCGTCAGGGGAGGGGGAGATGTCTGGGTCGCTCGATCCGAAAACAATGGTTGGGATTAGATCTAGCATACCCGTTCGACCACTTAATCCAAGCCACTGGATCTTTGGCCAATGGTCAAGATTAGATCTCCGCGTGATGAGTTAGTATCGTTAGATTTGGATCTGATGGATCTCGTGACATGCTGGTTCAGTGTTCTGGCCGATCTAATCCTGGCCGTCCAAGTCTGACCAGTGGCCCGCATTCAACGAAACCCCTTCACCTAGACACTTTAGCGTATAGGTCCTTGTGTTGTATCAGAAATAACCCGCAATCCTATCCTATACATAGATTCATACATATGAGCCCTAGAGTTTGTCGTTTAGCCCTATACTTCCTAGAATTAATACCCACAACCCAGAGAGGAAATAAATCAGATAAATTAATATATAAAATGATTTCTAGTATAGAAATAATTCCCAAAATCTTGTTTAAATCATAACTAATCCATTTTAGCTCCTTTTTTATCCATTCCAGTTGCATTAAAATTTATATTAATATTGTTTATCATCTAGCAACATTATTTTGTCATGAAACATAGGTTAAAAAATTATGCACTCAATTTATTCTATATACACCACTTAAAATTCGGAAAATCATAACTCTTTAACCGTAACTCTGAATTTAGTGGTTCTCAAACCCACGATCTCGTTACGATGCGTAGATCATTATTATTTGATATGTTCTCATGATTGGTGTGATGTTAATTTTTTCCTATACCATGTTTGTTTGTATTGCTACGAGTAACAGTGAGGTTACGAGTCACTTGAAGACCTAGTTTGGTGAAGTACCTGAGAATCTCAAGTCACAAGCAAGTTGTGCCCTTGATCACTTTCCTATCAAACTAATAATGTTCCTGTTAATCACTATCACATGCTCATGTTAATTTGATAGGACCTAATAGGTATCCCTAGTATTGTCTATCCCACACCTTGCAAACATATGAACTATTAGGTAGTTTTGCTATTGCTCTACCTGGTTTTTGGGAAATTAATGTTACATTATGATCATGTTCCAGTTATGTTGTTATTTTAATTATTGTTCATGACAAGATCATTGTGTTAATTGGAACATAGAGCTTAACTTCAGATATCCGTGCTACCAAAAGGGAGGAATGTGACACCCTTGGCTGGCTAATTAGGAAAGCTAGTGGAGAACTACCTTACCCGAAAGGGGCAAGGGTGGTAGAGGAGTTGCGTATAGGGAGGTTCTCGGGTCGATCATGCTGCGATGGCTTTTCAGACGAGGGATTCCTATATTGCCCTTCTCATAAACCGTAGCGGGTTTTTTTGAAACTAGTGGAACTTTGTAAAGGCCTCGTAGTGGATCCCTAACCATTCATTTTGGAAGTGTCTAAGGGCCTTGCAAACCCTGGCTAAACGGGATATACGACTTATGGGTAAAGGGCGCAACCTCTGCAGAGTGTAAAACTGGTATATCAGCCGTGCTCACGATCAAGAGCGACTCAGGGCTCTCGCATGATTAATTATGGAACTAAACTTAATCTGTCATATGCACTGCATCGCGGGTGTTATTATCAATTGTGATTTCTTATTTAATTGGGTTGGTATCTACTTATACTTAGTAACTGCTAATAAAATTTTGACCAACTTTAAAAGCAAATGCTCAGCTTTAACCATTCTTCTTTGGTAAGCCTTACACTTCACATGAGCCCCACTATAAGTGAGCTCGTGCACATTATTCCCCACAACTCGTTCAGCGATGAATGTATGTGAGCTCACCCTTGTTGTACTCACATCCCCCAGGTCAAGAACAGGTACCATAGGACGAGGCACATGAAGGATGTTGTGATGAGTTCATGAGTGGTCTAGGCCGTCGTCTCCCAGTAGACTGTGGTTGCTGGATCCTTGTCTTCATATGATGTAATTATTTAACTATTTTGTACAGAACTCCATTATATATTAAAGATGTGACATTTGTTTCTGTATCATGAGTCATTATATGTGTGAGACTTGATCACAGCACACATGTAAATCGCGCCTGAGTTTGGCCCCCCTAAATCCAGGTGTGATAGTGTCGTTCTCCCTTGCCATTCCAGCCTCCATTCCTTTCGTGGATCCCTGTCCAAGATCTAATGGCACATGGTCTAGGGATTGAGTGTGGAGCGGGCATCGCCGTAGTCTAGGGTTTCAGAATGGAAGAACGCGGGTTCAGGGAAGAGGAGTGGGGAGAACGGAGGGGAGGGGAGGAGTGAATTGACTTGTGTTTAAGTCGCAGGGGCAAAATTGCCATTTAGGCCCACTTAACGGGACATAACAACATCTTTGGGTAACAAAGCTAACGACAGTGGTGTTTAAGGATAAAAAATTGTTTTCTAATGGCACGAAAGCAGTGACAAATTTTTAAGTGGTTCGTACAATTCAGATCCTTTATAATGGCTTCAAGGGAATTGTCTCTTTTTTTACTACACCCCACCAAAGGGTTTTTGACAATCAGAACAATAGCCTCCACCGTCCACCCTCACGCAACTGCCTCTTCGCGGCGGCGCAAAACACCAACGCGTCTTCTCTCCGGTTGCGAGGAGGGTATAGGATTTCGCCGTCACGCAACTGCCTCTTCGCGGCGGCGCAAAACACCAACGCGTCTTCTCTCCGGTTGCGAGGAGGGTATAGGATTTCGCCGCGGCGAGATGTCGGCGTACGACGAGGTGGAGATCGAGGACATGGAGTGGAACGCGGAGCTGAAGGCGTACACGTACCCGTGCCCCTGCGGCGACCTCTTCCAGATCACGCTCGACGACCTCCGCATCGGGGAGGAGATTGCGCGCTGCCCGTCGTGTTCTCTCTTCCTCACCATCGTTTACAACGCCGAGGACTTTGCTGACGCCAAGGAGCCGACCCACAAGCCGTCCCCGAGCCCAGTCGCCGTCGCCTGATGTGGCCCGTGCCCGGCGAGATGGTGAGGCTCCAGTTTCCTGGGAGTTTCTGTAGCCGCTCTGCAATTTCGCCTTTTGAAGCCTTCCGTTACATGTCTCGTTTGGACTAATCAGTACCTATGAAATGTTTAGCTCAGCAAGATTGGGGATTAAACTTCAGCTAGGAAATTTGTTGTAAGCCTAGTGCCGTTGTTGGATTATCGCTCTTCTTGTGGAATTGAGAACTGAGGGGCAGGCCCGGTGCAGTGTTGAGAGCTGTCTCACAGAGTCCCACCGAGTCATTAGGTCGCGGTTGAAGCAGTCCCTCCGCATTTGCAGCGTGAAAGCTTGTCTTGGTTTCCCTTTCTACGGCACTACTCATGTGGGACTTCGGCACTGGGTCTGCCCTGTGGAATTGAGAACTAGTGATTGCTGCTGGAAGGAATAGGCATTATTTATTCTATTGATGTTGTGCAAAACACACAAGTTTGATTTTTTTGTGTATATCTTTATTAGTTCCGGGATAACAAATCTTTCTGCAAAAAAAAAAGAAAAAAATGATTAAGTTGGTCAAGGATTGGTGAGAAGGTGCATAAGATCTGACTTAGGGGGTGTTTGGTTCCCACCCCCGACTAAAGTTTAGTCATTTTTAGTCCCTAAAATATCAAACGGAATGACTAAAATAGGTATTTCAAATAGAATTTCTAGGGTGACTGAAGAAACCAAACACCCCCTTAATTGCTATTTGCACAAGATTTATGAGGACAGTAAGCTGAATGTTGGCAAACTTAAAGAATTGCATCAGTTGACTGGCTGATTTGAGCTTTGTGATGTTGTTTTGCTTGGGTGACTTGTGAAGTTTTGCTTGGTTGACTTATGAAGTCTGCTAGTTGATTTTCCTGCTGGGCTATGCATTGATGCAACAACATTTGTTCTGTTTACTGGTTATGCTGCCGAGGCAAATACAATTGGAATCAAAATAGCGTATGCAAGTCCACAATATTCTGTTTGTGTTTGTCCAGGATGATGGGGTTAAGCCCACAACATTTATACCTTGTACAACATAAGTAGTTCAAGTTTGAGTAATCAAGTTTCGATTTTTGTGTGGTAAGGACAAGAAGATCGTTCAGTTAACCTGTTTTAGACTTTAGACATCCCAAATTTCCAAGACACAAGTAAAATCTGTATAGCTAGATTCATGTTGTGTCTAGTAGTATTTTCTCAATCAGTTTGGTTCACACCAAACTCTACAGTGTAATCGCATGTCATCATGATGCAGGGGTGGAGCCTCCTGGAGGCCAAACTGGGCTCCTTTTGTCCATGATGTTCTACTATCCACTTCTTGTTGTCATGCATACTTGCCAGAACATATGTATAATACCATTTTTTCCCAAGCGACACACCGGCTTTTGTCTCGTTAAATTAGCATCTGGTCATATTCTTTTTGTTTTTACTCTCTATTACCTTTAGGTGCTTGCATTAGCAGCTACTCTATGTGAAAGCTTAAATTAGTGACCAATTTACACTTATGTTAGTGTAACACTAAATTGCCTCCCCTTGATTTCATCTCACCCTCCGCCACTTCCATGTTGTATAAGGGTCGCTGATTCTTCACATTTGAATCATGTTGACATTATTTTATATTGCTTGCAGGACGCATGGAAATGGATCTCAGAGCAGGATAACGAATGAATTGTTTGGCACACATCACTACGGGAGCATTTGTACTACTCTTAGATGAGTGAACCCACTGCATATTTTCAGAGCTCAGGTTGTTGAACTATCTTTTTTTTGTGCTTGACATTGTAAAGGTGACATGGACAGAACATGCTATGAAAAAATTTGTTTAGTCACTACTTATCGTTGATCGTTGTCTTACCAAGTTTGAAACCCGATCGATCTTCGGTGAATATTCATCATTGGGTCGTGCAGAAGTTCTCTGCATGAATCTAACTTCGGTCCTTGTCTGTTTTACATAGATATACCATACTGTATTTTCCCATCCAGCGTATTATGTCCAGTATAATTCACTTTCCGCAATACATCGTGCACCTTTTTGTTCCGTTCACTTTATATGAATTCGAATAGGAGCCATCTAGCCATATTTAGAGTCTGACTGATGACTACAGCAAACTACAATGTTTCGTTACCACGCTTACTAGCATAGTAAAGATAATGTATCTTAAAAGCAAAAATCAATCGTAGGAGTATTTTTTCCCCTATGCCTTAACCTTGTAAAAAAATATATCACAACCTGCCCAGCTTTGAAGCATAGGATCGGAACAATATTAAATCCAGCTCTTTCGGTATATATCGACAAATTGCAGGTTTTGAATCAAGCCTCAGTGCACTTTCATCTGATGATGTAGGTGGTCACTGTATCCACATCTCACAGGGGCAACAATCAGCTATCTGACTTCGGTTGCCACCGTTCTCAAAATAAGAGGGCGTTAAGAACGCAGAAACCTTGAATATTTATTGTTGGGTCACAAGCCAAAAAAAAAATGTTTGCCGCCTTCACTTCACAACCAGCAGGCAGCTGTTCAGATGTACATTTACAATTTATCAGCTTGCAAGGAGCATACAAATTACTATTTACCGATCAATCAGATGGTTATATACTGTTAGCATGTTACATCACATCCATTGTCCAATGGAGATACGTATAAAAACTACAATATGTATAGAAGAATCCGTAGTTGTACGGGTTAGATTTGGCGTAAAAGGTCACTGATCTTCCTGAGTTCTTTTAGAGCTGCTACTGCCTTAGCTTGCTCTGTGCTTCCAGGAATTGCTTCCTCAAGTTTCTCCACTGAAGTCGAGAGTGAATTTGGTTTTAACAGCAATTCGATATCCTGTGATATACACTACAAATTAGCCAAGGGCAAAGACAAGAAAAGGTATCTCGTGATCTGAGCTTAAGGTGCATATATCCGACAGTGGGGGCATTATCTGCTTGTTCCAATTTATAATTTGTTTGACATTTTTACACCAAATTTGACCTGCTCGTCTTATTAAAAAATCCATAATTATTATTAGGACATTGTTTAGCATATAAGTGTGGCTTTGAATTTTTCATTTTTTCGCAAAAAAAAAATCAATAAGACGAGCCGGTCAAACTTGGGACAAAAAAGGTCAAACGAATTATAAATTAGGATGGAGGTAGTATTTGATAAAACTGTCTAGTGTCCGACTATTGGAGTAGTATGAGTCCTAAAACAGAAATATAAACTAAGAGGTATTGACAAGATAAAATATAACGACAACAATCAAGCCTTTTAGTCCCAAACAAGTTGAAGTAGACTAGTCACTAGTGTTCAAACCCAACAGAAACCAGAAGTCAAGCTTCAAGCACAACAACATAAAATACAAACTTCACAGAAAAAAAAAAGATGAATCAGGTAAATATATATGCATGGCATCTATAGTTTTTGTCAAGTAAGGTTACCTGTATGTTCTCAACCATAGATTCACCAAGAGATCTTAATGTTCTGCTCAACTCTTTATCAGCCACATTTGAAATTGAACATATTGCCAATGTTTCTTTTTCGTCACCTTTAGCACTAGTAGCATTTTGGGTTTTTATTTTCAGCTTCCCATCAACAGAACACAGTCTACGCTGTCGAACTGGATAAGTATCCACTATTCCAGATGTTCGATCTGTTGTTGCTGCTTCATCAGTTCTAGTATTGTGCACAGAGAGTGGATCAGGTTCATTAACCACTCTGTCATCACAGGGATCACATGGTTCTTCCAGATGATGGGTATCATGATCATATTCAGTACCACATGACAAAGTGATACTGCTACTCCTCGATAAATACCCGCTAGCTGCTCCAAGAGGATCTCTAATTTCACCTGAAGTTGAGCAGTAACCATCATGCTGTCCTGTCTCACATCCATTCTTTGAATTACTCCCAATAGTCTCTGCAGTACCTTTACCAACATGATGCTTTTGTTTTTCTATAAGCATGTGTGGCACACTAGTTATCAGCTCCGCAGGAACTACATCAGCATTGTGAAATTCATCGGTAGTGGACTGCCTAGTTGAAGTCATATCGTTGTTTTCAAAATTAGCAGCCTTGCTTCTGGAAACATTCGACTCAGTGCTAGACAAGCTTCTTCTCAAGAAGCCCCTTCCCTTCATCTTGAGGACACCACCACCCTTTTGGTCCATTGATGGCTGGAGAATCTTCCATGTCTCTTCCCAATAGTTGGGTGTAGACAAGAGAGAATTTCCTCTCGATGAGGATGAAGGAAGATTTGCTTCAAGGGCAAAAGATTGCAGTAACTTGGCTTTCTCAATTAAGCTCTTTAAGTCAATATCTTCTGGAAAATTTAACAACCTCACTAGGCAAGAAGTCGCATGTTCACTCCCTAATAAGGAGGATCTGAGATGGAGCATCATTGATACTGCCATCGACAAAATCAGTGCACCACGAGGAGAACATAACACTTTAAATTGATAATCTGCCCTACTCCTGATGTCAGTACAATAAGAATGGTTAGGAGAAGAGAAGATCTCATCCCAAATAAACAGAAGGCTGTCAAGTGAAAATTCACGACCAAATAGGACACGGAGCCATCGTAATGCGAAGTACTGAGGTTCGACTCCTAACTCCACAAGGTGACTATGAAGAGAGGAATCAACACTAGCAAGCAAATGATATATTGCAGACGATGCCTCTCTTACTGGTGTTAAACCCATACTTGATTCTGGGGCAGAACTCAGAGAATAGAAGTCAGTGATAGCAACCACTCCTTGTGCACCATTCATCAAATTCTCAAACATAGAGTAAGCATCATGCTCCATGAACTTTTCTGATAAAATAATACCCAGTTCACCCTCTGCTCCGTATGCATCATTGATCAAGAAAAGATCTCTAGTATCAGGATCAAGGTCAGCCAAACTTCTAATTTTACCTGTTCTACCCTCAACACTGTTTTTCCTGTCACTTCTGTTCAGCTTTGAACGATCTGGAAAAGTTTGGCCATCAAAATCATCACCCAAAAGCTCTTCATGAAGGTCCCTGACTTGTCTGAAGTGCTGCACATCAGCGTGAAGTACATAGAGAAGAGGAGCTAAGAGTTCATGCATTCCTGTAGGAGGAAAGTGATTTATGTTGACAAATGCATACGATGAGGACAGATGAATGGTTATTCTCATCAGAAAACAGAAGTTATACACCTACTGATTTGGACCCTTGTTAAGTTGTTCAAAAAGGTTTTGGCATGTTGTTACAAATTTTGGCAGAAAATAATGTTTAGTCACCTAAAATAGGCCAGACAAATTTTGCTTCAATATGCAATGTAGAAGTACTCAACTAAAGTTAGGTTAATAATTACACAAAGAACTAGGTAGCCATTTTAGAAGTAAAGTTTTGGTTCCACATAGTGACAAACATTGAATAGGCATAAGATTAGGAATCACTTGGTTGATGTGCACTTAGGCATATCATGTTGTGGCTATACGTAGTTGGTATCAACCATTTTTTCAGGAGATAAATAGCTTGCAGCGACTGAAAAAGACAACAATACTTTACCTTGTCTGTAACCAAACTCTGGGTATCTGAGGCTCCATACTAACAATACACGTCCAAGCATAGACTGACATGTGCTTGTTTGGAAGAAGTCCCCCAATTCAGGGTATAGGCGGGACAGGTCTTGGTTAAGCATTTTCTCAAGCTCCGCATTCCTGAAATATTGGCCCCATGTGCTCCCTGCATTGACAATGTACAGTTTTTTTTTTAAAAAAAAAAACTGATGTCACTAATGGTGACTTTGTGGGAGATGTCACTTTCTTACATTGTTATAGGATTGAGAAATGATTCAAGATAATATATGACTGGTGAGAAAATAATAGCATATCTTGCCCTCCCATTGTGTACTCTCTTCCCTCTTAATGAATGATGCACAAGTCTCTTGTGTGTTTGAGAAGAAAAAAAAGAATATAATAACACGGTCTGCAGGATGCACCTAGTGAGAGATAACAGAGCAACAAAAAAAGGTTTCTCTCTGCATTCCCTCCCGTTTCTTTGAAGTAACAAAAGACTTTATTCAACATTTGACTACCTTCTTGGACACATGTACTGCAACTCATATGTTTATCTAGCACAAATCATCTCCTATCCAAGCATAACCTTAGTGGTGTAGTAAATCATAGGTAACACAACAGTTTGAAGGCAAAAGCTAGTGCTACCTGGGCTCTGCGATAGTGGATTCTCCACAATCAAGTCAGGGGCACCTTCTTCATCCTTGGAGAGATGGGGATCTATTAGCAGCCTTCGCCGGAGATTAGCATATCTGCAGCAATCAACAATTAAAATTCTAGAGTCAAAGCCTTGAGACCCAACAAAATTTGCATTTTTAATTATGTACTAACAAGTAGTAGTAACAAAGATCATGTGCTTAGCAATATGCCAATATTCTGCGTTTTGATTATTAGTAGGAATTCGCCCTAATTACAATCCAGTGTTCTCAATTTCCATTCCCTTCTAGCTTGTTTCCATGGACTCAAAGCAAACAATAAAGGTCTTTAGAACAATCAATGACCATTACAGCATTTGAAGAAGCTAGATATTTTTTATGAGGAGCTGTGGCAGGCGCAATGCTAACATGAACATTATATTAGCATATGCATCTTTGGCATACAAGATTTGAGAGAAACTCAACAAAAAAATAAACAACCATCTTGGTATGAAAGCCTAAGATAGCTTGATCTACGACCGCGAAATGAGCTCAAGCTTGGTATCAAATCATTTCAAGAAATGTAAGAAGCTTCTGCAGGGTCAAACGCAACATGATTCCCCGAGACGATCAGACCTCCGGCGGGAGTCAGCGGCGGCGCGGCGGAGCTCGTCGGTGGAGACGGCGGCGAAGCCGGGGATGACGCCAAGATAGGCCCGCCACCGGGCACCGCGGAGAGCCGAGAAACTCGGCCTCGCCGGAGAGCCCGGCATTGTCATCTCGGCTCCAGCCTTCGCTGCGGGAGCACGAACCAGACACACCCTCACCGAAGGAAGCAGATGCAAGCTGGCTATGCGGAGCCGATCGGATGGGTCAATATCTGTTTGCGATCGTGACGAAGAGAGATTGAGATCGACGAGGAGGAGGACGGATGGTTTCTTGGCGTGGGAAAAGGGGAAGGACGGAAAGGAGGGAGAGAATGGGGGAAAGCGAGGAAGGAGGATGTGGAGCCGGACTTGTATCGCAACTCTCGATGGCTGGAAGCGCCCTGTTTGCTCCTCGGCTCCATCAACATTATTTATTTTTCGCCTAGCCATTTTGTCAATCGATGAAATTTAAGGTACTCAAGATATTTATATAAACTTGTTACCAAGATATTAATAATAGAAAATTCGGTGCTAAATATAAAATGATTGTTGCAAATTTTTATGTGAACAGCTTATTATAAGTGTCCAGATAAAGAAGAGGGGTGGTCGGATTCACCTATCTATTTATAGAAGTATGGTAATCAGGTGGTTTGCGTCACCTAATAGCTTGGAAGGTTTGTTTATTAAGGTGCTTGGAACTTTAGGACCGGTTTATTTAGGTTTCATATCTAGCTTCTAGACCGTAGAAGCTGTATCAAGCTAATGCATTGCTTCTTGCTAGGTTCTCCTAGAAAATATAGGATGGCATTCCCTCTTCAACTTCCATTTCTACATGGCGCTTCTTCTTTATTTGTGTCAAGTAATCAACTGCGATCCATGAAAAGCTAAGTCTCACCTATCCATCCTCATCACGAGGTTCCCTTAATCGGATGATTTCAGGGTGATACATTACTTGGTGACATCACAGCGGAAGATGTCAGCTCGCATCTAGGCTTGTGAACACACGTGCACCATACAGATTCTAATAATTACACTAGATAAATTATACATTCCAAAAATTAAAATAGTAGTGGTCATGCTTTAAATATACAGTAGTATGTATCAAGCCAATGCATTGCTGCTTGCTAGGTTCTCCTATAAAATGTAGGATGACCTTCCCTCTTCAACTTCCATTTTTATGTGGCGCTTCATCTTTATTTGTGCCAAGTAATCAACTGCGATCCATGCAAAACTAAGTCTCGTAGGTGCATCCTCGTCACCAGGCTCCCTTGATCGGATGATTTCAGGGTGATACGTTACTTGGTACCACGCGGACGCCTTCATCTCATACGCCAGGTTTTTGTTGTCAGTAGAGGCATCAATGCTCTCAAAGATGCTCCTGAACTCTTGGTGGAGTTTGGAGTACGCATAGTTGATCCTCTCTTTTAATTGATGCCGATACTTCTTGCTGCATCCGGCAAGTGACCATATCTCCCCTGTCACGAGCTCAGCCTCATTGCGCACATCGTATTGATCGAGCAGGGCATTCAGCCGGGCTTCGTACAGGCACCTGCATCGCCAAGCATCCTGAAGAAATCCTGAGGCGCCAGGGACTTCTAGGTCGGCATCGTATCGAATCTCATCTGAAATGCATGCGCCTCGTGACAGAAAACCGCCATCATTTTCCCCTAGGACTGACCGGTAGAGCCTTCCAAGGATCTTTTCGGATCTGTAGGAGATGGCGTCCTCCTTCCCCATAAAGTCGGGGTACTCTTTTGGCGAAAGGGCCGGTGGCATTCTCACAATTTTCCCGGTCTTGGCGGAGTCCACGGCGGTAGATGCGAGCCGAGCCAACTCGATGCACTTGGGATCCATCGCTCCGTCGTCGCTCCGATCAGCATGAGCAGCATGGGCGTTGCATATTCGACCAAGGTTGTCGTATACCATGCTCTCCAAGTAGAAATCAATGGTATCCTGTTACAGCAAGAGCACACGAGAAATCCATTAACTTGATGTATTATGGTAGCAAGCTAAACCAAAGGAAGAAGTAAGGTGGTACTTTGTACTTACTTGTTGGTGTACGTCGCGTGGAAGTTGCTTTGTTTTAGCTGGGGAGTAGTCCATCGGGGTGCAGCTCTTCCTCCCGGGAGGTACAAGGCTCTCGTCCCACGTCACGAAGTAGACGTCGCCGTCGAGGTCGCTCCCGGAAGCTTCGTCGGCATGTGGCCTCTCACCTTTCTTGGGGAAGACGAAGCAGTCGACAAGGTGATACAGGTCAGGGACATCCACAGCTTCAAGGATACGGACGTCCCCTGGATGAAGGCATGGGTTCTTCGCCATTACAACCGTACCCGTAATCACCTGTGCATCGGCATCGCCCTTATACTCCGAGGGAAATATCGGAGAACGGTTCACGCAGCGGCTGCCGAGTGATGGCGTCGAGACCCGGAGAAAGCACTGCCCCTGCTCAAGGATCCCAAACTCGTCGAGACAGCCCATCAGCCACCTTCCCTTGGGCACAAAGATCCACGTTTTGTTCAGAAGGCCCTGCATCTGCGAGGTGCAGATGGCTAGTAGCATCGCTCTCAGGTGTGGCTCAGTCGCAGGAGCGAAGCCAGCGCCAAGCATCAGCCCTGCGGTGCTTCCTTGCTCAGGGCAAGAGTTGGTCACGACCTCGTACGCCACATCGCTGTCTGACAAAACCCGCCTGAGCTTGCCTAGCATCGCTTCCTGCAGCTGCCAGAAGGCGTCGTCGGGAACGCCCAGGGTGGTGAGCAGCGTTATGATCT
This sequence comes from Zea luxurians, assembly GCA_029449295.1. Classification (NCBI taxonomy): domain Eukaryota; kingdom Viridiplantae; phylum Streptophyta; class Magnoliopsida; order Poales; family Poaceae; genus Zea; species Zea luxurians. The sequence goes on along the minus strand of JAOPSE010000008.1, from coordinate 85,498,357 downwards.
GGCGGTTCAAGAACGCTGGCTGGAACTTGGTCCAGGACACCACTTCCAGCACGGTGTGCGTGGACTCGAACTTCCTCATGCTGGGCCGAAGCGACATCCTCCGCGTCGCACGGTCTTCTTGTCCCTGCGGCCCCGGCGGCCAGACAGCCACGACGCCCTTGAACCCCGCGTACCTGATCTGGTACGCGGACGGGGCGAACCTGTCCGCCAGCGGCAGCATCTCGGCGACCTCCAGCGCGAGGTCCTCCGTGATCACCCCGATCCCGTCGGAGAAGTTGTACCCGTTGCGCGTAACGTCCTCGAGGTCCTCGTCCACCTCGCCGGGTTGCATCGTCACCGTCGCGTAGGAAGACGTGAAGCACAGCCCCATCCGAGCGGCGTGCTTCGCGGGGTTCCTGATCGGGAACTGCCCCATCCACTCCTTTATGCCTGCCACCGTTGTCGCTCCGTCCTCCGCGAAGAACCAGGCCGACTTCTGCTTCAGCTGGCTGGCTGAGAACGCGAGGAACGAGTACCTCCTGCCACACATGATGAGCCCCTCCGTCAGGGCCGTCTGGACACGCCTGTAGATGCTTGTCATCTGCCGGGACGTGCTGGGCGTCGACGTCGAGGGCACCGCACGGAGGGTCAGCGCGTTAGGGTTCAGCGGCAGCATACCCTCGTCCGTAAAAGTAACCCTCAAGAAGCGATCTGACAGCTCGTGGTAATGCCGGATGACGCGGTTGGAGCGCTCCACTTGAGGCGGCATACAGTATTCCCTGGTTGGAGTGACGATCAGCCTTCGCACCTCAGCATCGCAATCACTAGGCTTTCTTCTTCTGCTGCGACAGACAAGATCGAGATTCTTGGCAGCCCTGTCCTGCGCGTTCTTCAACCTCCAGCATGGATTATCACAGACTCCAAGCTTTGCACCGAACAGTTCCGTCAGCGCAGCAACGTTCACATCTTCGCGTGTCCTCATCAGCAAACCGAAGAACTCCGGTGTCATCTGGTGCGGATTGACTACCCCGTTGTGCATCAGCACGTTGACCAAGTACAGCTCCGGGAACCGTAGCCCTGCCCCTGCGTCGTCGTCGTGCTCGTGCCGCGGGGAGAAGAACGCGTCCCGCATCGGCTGCACCAAGCCTGCCTCCTCGAGCACGGTGAAGCCCCGGCACCGTCTGTCGCGTACATGGACGGGGACCCCCTGCCTCTGCATGCACTCCAGCGCGACCCTCATCATCGGCCAGAACTGCACCGCGAAGGAGACCCTGTACGCCAAGCACCGGCCGATGGCGCCGCTCCGGGTCACGTCGGTGGTCCGTATCCACGGGTCGTCGTCGGCGTCGACGAGTTGGAAGGGCACGCGGCCGTGGACGTCGTCGCCCGACGTGCGGTAGTACACGAGGGGCGCGGCGGAGAGCCGCAGGACCAGCGAGTCGTCGGCCTGGAACGCCAGGGCCTCGGCGACGTGGGCGAGCGCGAACTCGAGCTTCACGTCGCAGCACAGCAGCGCCGCGGGCCGGCGTCTGTAGGGGCACGTGAAGGCGGTGTAGCGGGCGAACAGCAGCCGGCAGCTGCCGCCGGACGGGTCGACCACGAAGTCGAGCGCCGAGGCGCTGTCGTCGGTCCCGCGCCACGCGACGAGGAAGGTGTCCGGCGCCACGACGTCGCCGATCTCGATGCGCGAGTCGGGGAAGAGCATCGGTTTGGCGGCGTCGGTGACACCATCCCGCCGGCGCGCTGCATGGCCATGTAGCATGTGTCTGCTCTGCGCGAGGATGCGCGTCGTGAAGAAGTCGCCAGCGCGGTCCGCGGCATTGCGGTGCTCGAAGTGGACGAAGGCATGAGGGGCCACGCGACCGTCCCGCGGCGGCTCGTCCTGGTGGAACACGGCGGCGGCGGCGGCGTGGACTGAGAGCTGGAAGTCCGGGTAGGACTCGGGCGGTGTGACGGAAGTCTTGATCCTGCAGCGCCAGACGGTGCCTGCCACGCGCTCCAACTCGTCGGCGAGGCCACGCGCCGAGAGGCCGGCGTCGAAGCCGGTCAGGATCGCCCGCGTCGCCGGCCCCGTCGGCCACTCCTCGGCGAAGTTGTGTCCCGGCGGACGGAGTCCAGCAGTCCGCCGGCGTTCGTGATGGGGATGCTGTTGGTTGGACTTGGATGGCTTGATAGCGCGATGGCGATGAGCAAGACGGCGAGTCGACTCGGGGCTGCGAGTACGGCTGCGCGCCATCGCTACTCTCGTCTCCTCGAATACCTCTCTTCTGCAGGGAGAAAACTGTTTGGCGATATTTATACTAGATACGGTGCAGATCGATCACCAGACTCGGAGTCGGAGTTGATCTGAGGATGCAGATCGATGACCAGACTCGGACTTATCTGGTGAGTCAGGGTCCGAACTTTCCGGGAGGCGCGAAGATGCGTTGAACGAAAGCCCTTCCTATTTTAGAGCTTGTACGGATAGGGATCTCTCCATCCCTGTAATACCCATGTAACTGAACAAGACGTTAGATCTAGTTTAGGAGAGAAAGGGAAGCTAAATCTAGAGAAAGAAACCTGTTACAAATAACTAAATATCTTATTCAAATATCACTTCTAAAGATTTACTAAGTGTAAGTGTGTACCCGTGCGTTACAACGGGAGTACGCTGAGATGAGCATCGACACATATTTGATCGGATCTTATATTTCCTTGGGGTTTGGAGAAATTTTGCTCGGGAAGCCAAACATGTTAAGACCTGAGCATGTGTTACCCTTGTGCCCCATCAGCACACTGTTACGCGCTTGTATGAGTCTTGTTAATTTGCATGCCTCGTGTATAGTCTCTCACCATCTATTCACTATAATATATATAATCTGTGTGACAAACATTATCAATATCGTACAAACTATTTTAAAGAGTCAATATAGAACTTTTAATAAGGAGCACAAGGGCTGTGGACATTCAGAGCAAAGCAGATCAAAGCACGCAGAGCGCATGCACCCTGAGCATCATCGCAATTCAATTGTGGTTCCTACTTTTTTTATGCACCATACCTAAAAAAAGAAGGCATGCACCCTGTCAACAATCAATGGCAGTATATTATAATAAAAGAACTCTAAAAGTATCATCAGCCGAAATGCTTTATGAACTATATGTAAACGAGGAGATGGAGGGAATGATGTGAGTGTCAAAACCTTGACCCAACTTCAAAATTGCAGCAGTAATAATGTCGGGGACCATAATTAAGGGTACCCCCGAGGTTCCTAAATCTCAGCTGGTAAACCCCATCAGCACAAAGCTGCAAAGGCCTGATGGGTGCGATTAGCTCAAGGGACACGATCCCGCCTCGCCCGAGCCAGGCCTCGGGCAAGGTCAGCCGACCCCAGAGGATTCACGCCTCGCCCGAGGTACCCCCTCAAGCAACGGGCACACCCTCGGCTCGCCCGAGGCCCAGTCTTCGCCAGGAAGCAACCTTGGCTAGATCGCCACACCTACCGACTGAATCGCAGCAGCATTTAATGCAAAGGTGGCCTGACACCTTATCCTGACGCACGCCCCTCAGTCGACAAAGCCGAAGTGACCGCAGTCACTTCGCCGCTCCATTGACTGGCCTGACAAGGGGACAGCGCCGCCTGCGTCGCTCCGACTGCCGTGCCACTCGACAGAGTGAGGCTGACAACGGCCAAGTCTGGCTTCGGGCGCCATAGGAGACTCCGCCTCGCCCGACCGGCGAACTCCGCCCGACCCAAGGCTCGGACTAGGCTACGACCTCGGAAGACGGCGAACTCCGCCCGACCTAGGGCTCGGACTAGGCTACGGCCTCGGAATACGGCGAACTCCGCCCGACCCATGGCTCGGACTAGGCTACGGCCTCGGAAGACGGCGAACTCCGCTCGACCCAGGGCTCGGACTAGGCTATGGCCTCGGAAGACGGCGAACTCCGCCCGACCCAGGGCTCGGACTAGGCTACGGCCTCGGAAGACGGTGAACTCCGCCCGACCCAGGGCTTGGATTCGGCTACAGCCTCGGAAGACGACGAACTCCGCCTCGCCCGACCCCAGGGCTCGGACTCGACCCCGACCCCAGGGCTCGGACTCGACCTCGACCTCGGAGGAGCCTCCGCCTCGCCCGACACAAGGCTCGGACTGACCGCGCCACGGGAGGGGCCATCATTACCCTACCCCTAGCTAGCTCAGGCTACGGGGAACAAGACCGGCGTCCTATCTGGCTCGCCTCGGTAAAACAGGTAATGATGACCCCCCGCGTGCTCCATGACGACGGCGGCTCTCACCCCCCTTACGGAAGCAAGGAGACGTCAGCAAGAGCTTGGCAGCCCCGACAGTTGTCCTTCCGCAAGGCTTCAACGCTCCTCCGACGGCCACGACATTACAGGAACAGGGTGCCAATACTCCTCCAGCTGCCACGACGGCGTGTACTTAGGGCGCTAGCTCTCTTCTGCTAGACACGTTAGCACACTACTACACCCCCCATTGTACACCTGGACCCTCTCCTTATGCCTATAAAAGGAAGGTCCAGGGCTCTCTTACGGAAGGTTGGCCGCGCGGGAGGACGGGGCTGGCGGACGGTCACTCCCCCACGCGGACGCTTGTAACCCCCTATTGCAAGCGCACCTGACCTGGGCGCAGGGCAACACGGAGGCCGCGGGATTCCCACGCTTTGCCTGTCTCTTTCCCCCCCCTTCGTGCTCCGCCTCACGTCGACCCATCTGGGCTGGGGCACGCGGGGACAATTCACTCGTCGGTCCAGGGACCCCTGGGGTTGAAACGCCGACAGTTGGTGCGCCAGGTAGGGGCCTGCTGCGTGTTGACGAAGAGCTTCCCGTCAAGCTCCAGATGGGTAGTCTCCAGCAACCTTTCCAGCCCGAGACGGTGCTTCGTTTCGGGAGTCTCTAGTTCATGTCCCTCGACGGCGGCTACGACATGATACTCCTTATTCCGCTGTGCGACGGCGACAATGGCAGCCAACAACCCGCACGCCGGCAGCGGAATCGACGACGTATTCCCCACGTGGTGGAAGAACTACATTCGAGCTTGTCCCGTCGCCTCCCCCGCCGACGGAGGAGGAGGCGGGGCAACCAAGGCCAAGCAGGAGGCGGCACCTCGTCGGCTGTCGAGCGAGTCGACGACACCGGCGCCCCAATGGGGGACACGTCGAACGTCGCCCTCGCATCTGAGACGAAGATGAGCGCCGTTTCCCCGCGACACGCCAACTCCGAGCAGACGGACGACGCCAGCACGCTCGCGGAGGACTTGCTAAGCGTCACCCTCGTACCCAAGACGACGGTGCAGTCTGCCCCCGACGCAACTTCATCACCGCCTGTCGACCAGGAGGTACCAACCGATTCCCATCTCGTGCTTTTTGGATTTAGCCTCGACCCACCAAGCGACTCCGCTTCAGTGGGAGCCCTCATAGAGGCACGTCCAAGCCCTCCGGGGTATGGTATGCAGTCACCCTAGGACCGGCTGACAGCCAACTCGACCTACGGGCCCTCGGATCCTGAGGAAGATAACGAGCCCGACTTCTGTTGGGATTTCTCTGGACTTGGTAACCCTGGTGCCATGCGGGACTTCATGACCGCATGCGACTACTGCCTTTCCGATTGTTCCGACGGTAGCCGCAGCTTCGGCGACGAAGACTGCGGCCCGAGTCGTGAATGTTTCCACGTCGATCTAGGGGGTCCCGACGAAGGCAACCATCTTGGTATGCAAGAAAACGGTGATCTCCCTAGGCTTGCGCCTCGCGTTGACATCCTACGGGAGCTAGCTGTGGTCCCAGTCCCTGCGGGGGTCAGGACGCACAGCTCGAGCAAATCCGCGAGGTGCAGGCCAGGCTCGACGAGGGAGCAGTAACACTCGAGCCGTTCCGCTGGAACATCGGGCAGGAGTGGGCGGGCCAAGCTCCAGCCGGAGAAGCACGTCGTCTACCCCAGGGCATCCAGCACCGCATCGCCGACGATGTCAGGGCGAGACCGCCCCCGGCTTCCAGCGGGGTCGGCCAGAACCTGGCTGCCGTAGCAATACTTCTCCGCACGATGCCGGAGCCATCAACCACCGAGGGGTGGCGCATCCAGGGAGAGCTCAAGAATCTCCTGGAGGACGCCGCGGTCCGACGGGCCGAAAGCTCTGCCTCCCGAAGGCAGGGGTACCCCCTGGAGCATCGCGCCGCGACTTCCCGGTTCGAACGGGAAGCCTCGGTCCACACCGGGCGCACACGCAACACGGCGCCTGCGGCACCGGGACACCTCGGCAACGAGCACCACCACCACAATCATCGAATCCACCTCGACGAGAAGGTGCGCCGAGGCTACCACCCAGGCGTGGGGGACTGAAAGGGAATTAGGCTTACACCTATTTTCCTAAATGATTTTGGTGGTTGAATTGCCCAACACAAATAATTGGAATAACTAGTTTGCTCTAGTGTATAAGTCATACAGGTGCCAAAGGTTCACACTAAGCCAATAAAAAGACCAAGAAAAGGGTTCAACAAAAAGAGTAAGGGATAACCGAAGGCAGCCCTGGTATGGCGCACCGGACTGTCCGGTATGCCACCGGACAGTGTCCGGTGCACCAGGGCACTCCATGCTCAACTCTTCTCCTTCGGGAAAATCCAGGGGCGCTTCGCTATAATTCACCGGACATGTCCGGTGTACACCGGACAGTGTCCGGTGCGCTAGAGGAGAGCGACTCTGGAACTCGCCAGCGTCGGGAATTCGTCCGCTATAATTCACCGGACATGTCCGGTGCACATCGGACTGTCCGGTGTGACAGCGGGCAACGGCTACTTCGCGCGGCAACGGCTACCTGCAACGCATTAAATGCGCGCCAGCGCGCAGAGGAGCAGGCCACGCGCGGGTGGCGCACCGGACAGCCTATAGTGCTTGTCCGGTGCACCACCGGACATCCTAGCGGGCCCACATGTCGGAGCTCAACGGTCGGAACCCCAACGGCTCGCTGACGTGGCCGCCGCACCGGACAGTGTCCGGTGGCGCACCGGACTGTCCGGTGCGCCATGCGACAGCACACTTCCAACGGCCATTTTTGGTGGTTGGGGCTATAAATACCCCAACCACCCCACATTCAATGGCATCCAAGTTTCTACACTTCAACACCTTACAAGAGCTCTAGCATTCATTCCAAAACACATAAAAGAGATCAAATCCTCTCCCAACTCCACTCAAAGCTTTAGTGATTAGAGAGAGTGATTTGCCGTGTTCATTTGAGCTCTTGCGCTTGGATCGCTTGTTTTTCTTTCTCATTTGTTCTTGTGATCAAACACTCAATTGTAACCAAGGCAAGAGACACCAATTGTGTGGTGGTCCTTGCGGGGAAGTTTCGTTCCCGGGTTGATTTGAGAAGAGAAGCTCACTCGGTCCGAGGGACCGTTTGAGAGAGGGAAAGTGTTGAAAAAGACCCGGCCTTTGTGGCCTCCTCAACGGGGAGTAGGTTTGCAAGAACCGAACCTCGGTAAAACAAATCCGCGTGTCACACTCTTCACTTGCTTGTGATTTGTTTTGTGCCCTCTCTCGTGGACTCGTTTATATTTCTAACGCTAACCCGACTTGTAGTTGTGATTAACTTTGTAAATTACAGTTTCGCCCTATTCACCCCCCCTCTAGGCGACTTTCAATTGGTATCAGAGCCCGGTGCTTCATTAGAGCCTAACCGCTCGAAGTAATGTCGGGAGATCACGCCAAGAGGGAGATGGAGACCGGTGACAAGCCCACTACAAGCCACTCATCAGAAGAGTCCCGCAACAAGGGGAAGGGGAAGGAGAAGAAGTCTTCTTCCCACAAGTCGCATCGGAGTAGCGGCAAACACAAGAAGATGAGGAAGGTCATCTATTACGAGACCGACACTTCATCACCATCGACCTCCGGCTCCGACACGCCATCCGTCACTTCTAAGCGCCATGAGCGCAAGAAGTTTAGTAAGATCCCCCTATGCTATCCCCGCATTCCTAAGCATACACCTCTACTTTCCGTCCCATTAGGCAAACCACTAACTTTTGATGGTGAAGATTATGCAATGTGGAGTGATTTAATGAAATTTCATCTAACCTCACTCCACAAAAGTATATGGGATGTAGTTGAGTTTGGTGTGCAGGTACCATCCATAGGGGATGAAGATTATGATGCGGATGAAGTTGCCCAAATCGAGCACTTCAACTCCCAAGCTACAACAATCCTCCTCACCTCTCTAAGTAAGGAGGAATACAACAAGGTGCAAGGACTAAAGAGCGCCAAGGAGGTTTGGGATGTGCTCAAGACCGCACACGAGGGTGATGAGCTCACCAAGATCACCAAGCGGGAAACGATCGAGGGGGAGCTCGGTCGCTTCTGTCTTCGCCAAGGAGAGGAGCCATAAGATATGTACAACCGGCTCAAGACCTTGGTGAATCAAGTGCGCAACCTCGGGAGCAAGAAATGGGATGACCACGAGGTGGTTAAGGTTATTTTTAGATCACTCATTTTCCTTAACCCTACTCAAGTACAATTAATTCGTGGCAATCCGAGATACACACTAATGACTCCCGAGGAAGTAATCGGGAATTTTGTGAGCTTTGAATATATGATCAAGGGCTCAAGGAAGATCAACGAGCTTGATGAGCCCTCCACTTCCGAAGCTCAACCCATGGCACTTAAGGCGACAGAGGAAAAGAAGGAGGAGTCTACATCAAGGAGACAACCCATCGACGCCTCCAAGCTCGACAATGAGGAGATGGCACTCATTATCAAGAGTTTCCGCCAAATCCTCAAACAAAGGAGGGGGAAAGACTACAAGCCCCGCTCCAAGAAAGTTTGTTACAAATGTGGTAAGCCCGGTCATTTTATTGCTAAATGTCCATTATCAAGTGATAGTGACAGGGACAACGACAAGAAGGGGAGAAGAAAGGAGAAGAAGAAATACTACAAGAAGAAGGGTGGCGACGCTCATGTATGCCGCGAATGGGACTCGGACGAGAGCTCCTCCGACTCCTCCGACGAGGATGCCGCCAACATCGCCGTCACCAAAGGCCTTCTCTTCCCCAACGTCGGCCACAAATGTATCATGGCCAAGGACGGCAAAAAGAAGGTAAAATCAAGATCCTCCACCAAATATGAAACCTCTAGTGATGAGGATGATGCTAAAAATGAGGAGGATAACTTGCGCACTCTTTTTGCTAACCTAAACATGCAACAAAAAGAAAAATTAAATGAATTGATTAGCGCTATTCATGAGAAGGATGATCTCTTGGATTCTCAAGAGGACTTCCTTATTAAAGAAAATAAGAAACATGTTAAGGTTAAGAATGCTTATGCTCTAGAAGTAGAAAATGTCAAAAATTATCTAATGAGCTAAGCACATGCCATGATTTGATTGCCAACCTTAGAAATGAAAATGCTAGTTTAAATGCTAAGGTTGATTCTCATGTTTGTAATGTTCCAATTTCCAATCTTAGAAATGATAATGTTGATTTACTTGCTAAGATTGATGAATTGAACACTTCTCTTGCTAGCCTTAGAGATGAAAATGAAAAATTGCTTGCTAAGGCTAAAGAGTTAGATGTTTGCAATGTTACAATTTCCGATCTTAGAGATAAGAATGATATTTTGCGTGCTAAGATTGTTGAACTTAATTCTTGCAAACCATCTACATCTACTATTGAGCATACTTCCATTTGCATTAGATGTAGAGATGTTGATATTAATGCTATACATGATCACATGGCTTTAATTAAACAACAAAATGATCATATAGAAAAATTAGATGCTAAAATTGCTGAGCATGAACTTGAAAATGAAAAATTTAAATTTGCTCGTAGTATGCTCTATAATGGGAGACGCCCTGGCATTAAGGATGACATTGGCTTCCAAAGGGGAGACAATGTCAAAATTAATGCCCCTCCTAAGAAACTATCTAACTTTGTTAAGGGCAAGGCTCCCATGCCTTAGGATAACGAGGGTTACATTTTGTACCCTGCCGGTTATCCCGAGAGCAAAATTAGGAGAATTCATTCTAGGAAGTCTCACTCTGGCCCTAACCATGCTTTTATGTATAAGGGTGAGACATCTAGATCTAGGCAACCAACCCGTGCCAAGTTGCCTAAAAAGAAATCTCCTAATGCATCAAATGATCATAGCATTTCATTCAAAACTTTTGATGCTTCCTATGTGCTTACTAACAAATCTGGCAAGGTAGTTGCTAAATTTGTTGGGGGCAAACACAAGGGTTCCAAGACTTGTGTTTGTGTACCCAAAGTTCTTATTTCTAATGCCAAAGGACCCAAAACCGTTTGGGTACCTAAAACAAAGAACTAAACTTGTTTTGTAGGTTTATGCATCCAAGGGCACAAGTTGGATCATTGATAGCGGGTGCACAAACCACATGACAGGGGAGAAAAGATGTTCTCCTCATACGAGAAAAACCAAGATCCCCAATGAGCCATCACATTTGGGGATGGAAACCAAGGTTTGGTCAAAGGTTTGGGAAAAATTGCTATATCTCTTGACCATTCCATTTCTAATGTTTTTCTCGTTGATTCTTTAGATTACAATTTGCTTTCCGTATCCCAATTATGTCAAATGGGCTACAACTGTCTCTTTACTGATATAGGTGTCACTGTCTTTAGAAGAAGTGATGATTCAATAGCCTTTAAGGGAGTGTTAGAGGGTCAGCTATACTTGGTAGATTTTGATAGAGCTGAACTCGACACTTGCTTAATTGCTAAGACTAATGTGGGTTGGCTCTGGCACCGCCGACTGGCCCATGTTGGAATGAAGAATCTTCATAAGCTTCTAAAGGGAGAATACATTTTAGGACTAACAAATGTTTATTTTGAGAAAGACAGAATTTGTAGCGCTTGCCAAGCCGGGAAGCAAGTTGGTGTTCAACATCCACACAAGAACATTATGACGACTGACAGGCCACTGGAGCTCCTACACATGGATTTATTCGGCCCGATCGCTTACATAAGCATCAGTGGGAGTAAGTACTGTCTAGTTATTGTGGATGATTATTCTCGCTTCACTTGGGTATTCTTTTTGCAGGAAAAATCTCAAACCCAAGAGACATTAAAAGGATTCTTGAGACGGGCTCAAAATGAATTCGGCTTGAGGATCAAGAAAATTAGAAGCGACAACGGGACGGAGTTCAAGAACTCTCAAATTGAAAGCTTCCTTGAGGAGGAGGGCATCAAGCATGAGTTCTCTTCTCCATACACCCCACAACAAAATGGTGTAGTGGAGAGGAAGAATATAACTCTATTGGACATGGCAAGAACCATGCTTGATGAGTACAAGACACCGGATCGGTTTTGGGCCGAGGCGGTTAACACCGCTTGCTACGCCATTAACCGGTTATATCTACACCGAATCCTCAAGAAGACATCATACGAACTCCTAACCGGTAAAAAGCCCAACATTTCATATTTTAGAGTCTTTGGTAGCAAATGTTTTATTCTTATTAAAAGAGGTAGAAAATCAAAATTTGCTCCTAAGACTGTAGAAGGCTTTTTACTAGGATATGACTCAAACACAAGGGCATATAGAGTCTTTAACAAGTCCTCAGGACTTGTTGAAGTTTTTTGTGACATTGTGTTTGATGAGACTAATGGCTCCCAAGTAGAGCAAGTTGATCTTGATGAGATAGGTAATGAAGAGGCTCCATGCATCGCGCTAAGGAACATGTCCATTGGGGATGTGTGTCCTAAGGAATCCGAAGAGCCTCCAAATGCACAAGATCAACCTTCCTTATCCATGCAAGCATCTCCACCAACTCAAAATGAGGACAAGGCTCAAGTTGATGAAGGAGAAGATCAAAGAGATGAACAACCTCAAGATGACGGCAATAATCAAGGGGGAGATGCATTTGATCAAGACAAGGAGGATGAGGAAGAACCAAGGTCGCCACACCCAAGAGTCCACCAAGCAATACAACGAGATCACCCCGTCGACACCATCCTCGGCGACATTCACAAGGGGGTAACCACTAGATCTCGTGTTGCACATTTCTGTGAGCATTACTCGTTTGTTTCCTCTATTGAGCCAACCAGGGTAGAGGAAGCACTTCAAGATTCGGATTGGGTGGTGGCGATGCAAGAGGAGCTCAACAACTTCACTAGGAACGAGGTATGGCATTTAGTTCCACGTCCTAATCAAAATGTTTTAGGAACCAAGTGGGTCTTCCGCAACAAGCAAGACAAGCATGGTGTGGTGACAAAGAACAAAGCTCGACTCGTGGCCAAGGGGTATTCACAAGTCGAAGGTTTGGATTTTGGTGAAACCTATGCACCCATAGCTAGGCTTGAGTCAATTCGTATATTATTGGCCTATGCTACTTACCATGGCTTCAAGCTTTATCAAATGGACGTGAAGAGTGCCTTCCTCAATGGACCAATCAAGGAAGAGGTCTATGTTGAGCAACCTCCCGGCTTTGAAGACAGTGAGTACCCTAATCATGTCTATAGGCTCTCTAAGGCGCTTTATGGGCTCAAGCAAGCCCCACGAGCTTGGTATGAATGCCTTAGAGACTTCCTTATTACTAATGGCTTCAAAGTCAGCAAGGCCGATCCTACTTTATTCACTAAGACTCTTGCAAATGATTTGTTCGTATGCCAAATTTATGTTGATGATATTATATTTGGGTCTACTAACGAATCTACATGTGAGGAATTTAGTAGGATCATGACACAGAAATTCGAGATGTCGATGATGGGGGAGTTAAAGTATTTCTTGGGATTTCAAGTAAAACAACTCCAAGAGGGCACCTTCATTTGCCAAACGAAGTATACTCAAGACATTCTAAACAAGTTTGGGATGAAGGATGCCAAGCCCATCAAGACTCCCATGGGAACAAATGGGCATCTCGACCTCGATACGGGAGGTAAATCCGTCGATCAAAAGGTATATCGGTCGATGATAGGTTCATTGCTTTATCTATGTGCATCTCGACCGGATATTATGCTTTCCGTATGCATGTGTGCAAGATTCCAATCCGACCCTAAGGAATCTCACCTTACGGCCGTAAAACGAATCTTGAGATATTTGGCTTATACTCCTAAGTTTGGGCTTTGGTACCCTCGGGGATCCACTTTTGATTTAATTGGTTATTCGGATGCCGATTGGGCAGGGTGTAAAATCAATAGAAAGAGCACATCGGGGACTTGCCAGTTGTTGGGAAGATCCTTGGTGTCTTGGGCTTCAAAGAAGCAAAATTTCGTCGCTCTTTCAACCGCCGAAGCCGAGTACATTGCCGCAGGTCATTGTTGCGCGCAATTGCTTTGGATGAGGCAAACCCTGCGGGACTATGGTTACAAATTAACTAAAGTTCCCCTTCTATGTGATAATGAGAGTGCAATCCGCATGGCAGATAATCCCGTTGAGCATAGCCGCACTAAACACATAGCCATTCGGTATCATTTTCTTAGGGATCACCAACAAAAGGGGGATATCGAGATTGCTTATATTAATACTAAAGATCAATTAGCCGATATCTTTACCAAGCCTCTTGATGAACAAACTTTTACCAAACTTAGGCATGAGTTAAATATTCTTGATTCCATGAACTTCTTTTGTTAACTTGCACACATAGCTCATGAATATACCTTTGATCATGTCTCTTTTATATATGCTATGACTAATGTGTTTTCAAGTGTATTTCAAACTAAGTCATAGAGTGAAAGGGAATTGGAGTCTTCGGTAAAGACAAAGGCTTCCACTCCGTAACTCATCTCTCGCCGACGCTCCAAGTCACGCTTCATCTTTGGGGAAGAAAGCATGAAGCAAAAGGACTCCGGCTTTGGTATAATCTTCACTCACATTTTATTTGCCAAAGGGGAGAAAGTAGTTAGATAAGGGCTTATATTTCACTCTAAGTATCCGTTTTTGGCGATTCATGCCAAAGGGGGAGAAAGTATTAGCCCAAAGCAAAAGGACCGCACCACCACCCTATTTTAAAAACTAATGATTTTCGATTGGTAAATTTCAAATTAGTATCATGATTTTCAAATTGGTATCTTATTGTGTTCAAAAAGGGGAGAAAGTAGAACTTTCAAAATTTGATATCTTAAAACCCTCTTGAACACTAAGAGGAGAATTTATTGAGGGGGAGTTTTGTTTAAGTCAAAGGAAAAGCATTTGAAACAGGGGGAGAAAATTTCAAATCTTGACAATGCTTTGCAAAATCTTACTTCTCTACCTTTGACTACTTGCAAAAGAACCTTGAAAAGATTTTACAAAAGGATTTGCAAAAACAAAACATGTGGTGCAAGCGTGGTCCAAAATGTTAAATAATAAAGAAACAATCCATGCACATCCTAAGTATTTATATTGGCTCAATTCCAAGTAACCTTTGCACTTACATTATACAAACTAGTTCAATTATGCTCTTCTATATTTGCTTTGGTTTGTGTTGGTATCAATCACCAAAAAGGGGGAGATTGAAAGGGAATTAGGCTTACACCTATTTTCCTAAATGATTTTGGTGGTTGAATTGCCCAACACAAATAATTGGACTAACTAGTTTGCTCTAGTGTATAAGTCATACAGGTGCCAAAGGTTCACACTAAGCCAATAAAAAGACCAAGAAAAGGGTTCAACAAAAAGAGCAAGGGATAACCCAAGGCAACCCTGGTATGGCGCACCGGACTGTTCGGTGTGCCACCGGGCAGTGTCCGGTGCACCACCGGAAAGTGTCCGGTGCACCAGGGCACTCCATGCTCAACTCTTCTCCTTCGGGAAAATCCAGGGGCGCTTCGCTATAATTCACCGGACATGTCCGGTGTACACCGGACAGTGTCCGGTGCACCAGAGGAGAGCGGCTCTGGAACTCGCCAGCGTCGGGAATTCGTCCGCTATAATTCACCGGACATGTCCGATGTGACAGCGGGCAATGGCTACTTCGCGCGGCAACGGCTACCTGCAAAGCATTAAATGCGCGCCAGCGCGCGTAGAGGAGCAGGCCACGCGCGGGTGGCGCACCGGATAGCCTACAGTGCTTGTCCGGTGCACCACCGGACATCCTGGCGGGCCCACATGTCGGAGCTCAATGGTCGGAACCCCAACGGCTTGCTGACGTGGCCGCCGCACCGGACTGTCCGGTGCGCCATGCGACAACACACTTCCAACGGCCATTTTTGGTGGTTGGGGCTATAAATACCCCAACCACCCCACATTCAATGGCATCCAAGTTTCTACACTTCATCACCTTACAAGAGCTCTAGCATTCATTCCAAAACACACAAAAGAGATCAAATCCTCTCCCAACTCCACTCAAAGCTTTAGTGATTAGAGAGAGTGATTTGCCGTGTTCATTTGAGCTCTTGCGCTTGGATCGCTTGTTTTTCTTTCTCATTTGTTCTTGTGATCAAACACTCAATTGTAAATTTTAGTTTCGCCCTATTCACCCCCCTCTAGGCGACTTTCTGGGACGCTACGACAGCGGGGAGGATCGGAGTCCTTCGCCCGAACCACCCGGCCCGCAGGCTTTCAGCCGAGCCATACGACGGGTGCCGTTCCTGACCCGATTCCGAACCCCGACTACTATCGTAAAGTACTCGGGGGAGACGAGGCCGGAACTGTGGCTCGCGGACTACCGGCTGGCCTACCAACTGGGTGGAATGGACGATGACAACCTCATCATCAGCAACCTCCCCCTGTTCCTCTCCGACACCGCTCGAGCCTGGTTGGAGCACCTGCCTCCGGGGCAGATCTCCAACTGGGACGACCTAGTCCAAGCCTTCGCCGGTAACTTCCAGGGCACATACGTGCGCCCTGGTAACTCCTGGGATCTCCGAAGTTGCCGCCAGCAGCCGGGAGAGTCTCTCTGGGATTACATCCGGCGATTCTCGAAGCAACGCACCGAGCTACCCAACGTCACCGACTCGGATGTCATCGGCGCGTTCCTCGTCGGCACCACTTGCCGCGACCTGGTGAGCAAGCTGGGTCGCAAGACCCCCACTAGAGCGAGCGAGCTGATGGACGTCGCCACCAAGTTCGCCTCTGGCCAGGAAGCGGTTGAGGCCATCTTCCGGAAGGACAAGCAGCCCCAGGGCCGGCAGCCGAAAGATGTCCCCGAGGCATCTACTCAGCGCGGCACCAAGAAGAAAGGCAAGAAGAAGTCGCAAGCGAAACGCGACGCCGTCGACGCGGACCTTGTCGCCGCCGCTGAGTACAAGAACCCTCGGAAGCCTCCCGGGGGCGTCAATCTCTTCGACAAGATGCTCAAGGAGCCGTGCCCCTATCATCAGGGACCCGTCAAGCACACCCTTGAGGAGTGCGTCATTCTTCGGCGTCACTTTCACAAGGCCGGGCCACCTGCGGAAGGTGGCAGGGCCCCTAACGACAACGACAAGAAGGAAGATCGCAGGGCAGGAGAGTTCCCCGAGGTCCACGACTGCTTCATGATCTATGGAGGGCGAGTGGCGAACGCCTCGGCTCAGCAACGCAAGCAAGAGCGCCGGGAGGTCTGCTCGGTAAAGGTGGCGGCACCAGTCTACCTAGACTGGTCCGACAAGCCCATCACCTTTGACCAGGGGCGACCATCCCGACCGCGTGCCGAGTCCGGGGAAGTACCCGCTCGTTGTTGACCCCGTCATCGGCAACGTCAGGCTCACCAAGGTCCTCATGGACGGAGGCAGCAGCCTCAACATCATCTATGCCGAGACCCTTGGGCTCCTACGGATCGACCTGTCCTCGATCCGGGCGGGCGCGGCGCCTTTTCACGGGATCATCCCCGGGAAGCGTGTCCAGCCCCTTGGACAACTCGACCTCCCCGTCTGGTTTGGGACTCCCTCCAACTTCAGAAGGGAAATCCTCATGTTTGAGGTGGTCGGGTGCCGAGGAACCTACCACGCAGTGCTGGGGAGACCATGCTACGCCAAGTTCATGGCCGTCCCCAACTACACCTACCTCAAGCTCAAGATGCCGGGCCCCAACGGGGTCATCACCGTTGGCCCCACGTACCGACACGCGTACGAATGCGACGTGGAGTGCATGGAGTACGCTAAGGCCCTCGCCGAATCCGAGGCCCTCATCACCGACCTGGAGAGCCTCTCCAAGGAGGTACCCGACGTGAAGCGCCATGCTGGCAACTTCGAGCCAGCAAAGACGGTCAAATCCGTCCCTCTCGACTCCAACAACGACGTCTCCAAGCAAGTCCGGATCGGCTCCGAGCTCGACCCCAAATAGGAAGCAGTGCTCGTCGACTTCCTCCGCGTAAACGCCGACGTTTTCGTGTGGAGTCCCTCGGACATGCCCGGCATACCGAGGGAGGTCGCCAAGCACTCGCTGGATATCTGAGCTGGAGCCCGACCCATGAAGCAGCCTCTACGCCGATTCGATGAAGAAAAGCGCAGAGCCATAGGCGAGGAGATCCACAAGCTGATGGCGGCAGGGTTCATCAAAGAGGTATTCCATCCTGAATGGCTTGCCAACCCTGTGCTTGTGAGGAAGAAAGGAGGGAAATGGCGGATGTGCGTAGACTACACTGGTCTGAACAAAGCATGTCCGAAGGTTCCCTATCCTCTGCCTCGTATCGATCAAATCGTGGATTCCACTGCCGGATGTGAAACCCTGTCTTTCCTTGATGCATACTCCGGGTACCATCAAATCAGGATGAAAGAGTCCGACCAGCTCGTGACTTCTTTCATCACACCATTCGGCATGTACTGCTACGTTACAATGCCGTTCGGTTTGAGGAATACGGGTGCGACAAACCAAAGGTGCATGAACCACGTGTTCGGCCAACACATTGGTCGAACGGTCGAGGCTTACGTCAATGACATCGTAGTCAAGACGAAGAAGGCCTCTGACCTCCTTTCTGACCTTGAAACAACATTCTGGTGTCTCAAGGCGAAAGGTGTGAAACTCAATCCCGAGAAATGCGTCTTCGGAGTACCCCGAGGCATGCTCTTGGGGTTCATCGTCTCCGAGCGGGGCATCGAGGCCAACCCGGAGAAAATCGCGGCCATCACCAGCATGGGGCCCATCAAGGACCTGAAGGGCGTACAGAGGGTCATGGGATGCCTTGCGGCTCTGAGTCGCTTCATCTCGCGCCTCGGCGAAAGAGGCTTACCCCTGTACCGCCTCTTAAGGAAAGCCGAGAGCTTCACTTGGACCCCCGAGGCCGAGGAAGCCCTCGGGAACCTGAAGGCGCTCCTCACGAACGTGCCCATCTTGGTGCCTCCCGCTGCCAGAGAAGCCCTCTTGATCTACGTCGCCGCTACCACTCAGGTGGTCAGCGCTGCGGTCGTGGTTGAGAGACGAGAAGAGGGGCATGCATTGTCCGTCCAGAGACCGGTATACTTCATCAGTGAGGTACTGTCCGAGACCAAGATCCGCTACCCACAAATTCAGAAGCTACTATACACAGTAATTCTGACGTGGCGAAAGTTTCGACACTACTTCGAGTCTCATCCGGTGACTGTGGTGTCATCCTTCCCCCTGGGGGAGATCATCCAGTGCCGAGAGGCCTCGGGTAGGGTTGCAAAGTGGGCGGTGGAAATCATGGGCGAGACAATCTCGTTCGCACCTCAGAAGGCCATCAAGTCCCAAGTCTTGGCAGACTTTGTGGCTGAATGGGTCGACACCCAGCTTCCAAAGGTTCCGATCCAACCGGAACTCTAGACCATGTTTTTCGACGGGTCGCTGATGAAAACAGGAGCGGGCGCGGGCCTGCTCTTCATCTCACCCCTCGGGAAACACCTCCGCTATGTGCTGCGCCTCCACTTCCCGGCGTCCAACAACGTGGCTGAGTACGAGGCTCTGGTTAATGGGCTGCGCATCGCCATCGAGCTAGGGGTCTGATGCCTCGACGCTTGCGGCGACTCGTAGCTTGTCATCGACCAAGTCATGAAGAACTCCCACTGCCGCGACCCGAAGATGGAAGCCTAATGTGACGAGGTTCGGCGCCTGGAAGACAAGTTCTACGGGCTCGAGCTCAACCACGTCGCCCGACGATACAATGAGACTGCGGATGAGCTGGCTAAGATAGCCTCGGGGCGAACAACGGTTCCCCCGGACGTCTTCTCCCAAGACCTACATCAACCCTCAGTCAAGACTGACGACACGCCCGAGCCCGAGAAGGCCTCGGTCCAGCCCGAGGCACCCTCGGCCGAGCCCGAGGCACCCTCGGCCGAGCCCGAGGCACCCTCGGCCCCCGAGGGTGAGGCACTGCGCGTCGAGGAAGAGCGGAGCGGGGTTACGCCTAATCGAAACTGGCAGACCCCGTACTTGCAATATCTCCACCGAGGAGAGCTACCACTCGACCAAGCCAAAGCTCGGCGGTTGGCACGGTGTGCCAAGTCGTTCGTCCTCCTGGGGGACGGGAAGGAGCTCTACCACCGCAGCCCCTCAGGCATCCTCCAGCGATGCATACCCATCGCCGAAGGTCAGGAGTTACTACAAGAAATACACTCGGGGGCTTGCGGTCATCACGCAGCGCCTCAAGCCCTTGTCGGAAAATCTTTCCGACAAGGTTTATACTGGCCGACAGCGGTGGCCGATGCCACTAGGATTGTCCACACCTGCCAAGGGTGTCAATTCTACGCGAGGCAGACCCACCTACCCGCTCAGGCTCTGCATACAATACCCATCACCTGGCCGTTCGCTGTGTGGGGCCTGGACCTTGTCGGTCCCTTGCAGAAGGCACCCGGGGGCTACACGCACCTGCTGGTCGCCATCGACAAATTCTCCAAGTGGATCGAGGTCCGACCCCTAAACAACATCAGGTTCAAACAGGCGGTGGCTTTCTTCACCAACATCATCCATCGCTTCGGAGTCCCGAACTCCATCATCACCGACAATGGCACCCAGTTCACCGGCAGAAAGTTCTTGGACTTCTGCGAGGATCACCATATCTGGGTGGACTAGGCTGCCGTAGCTCACCCCATGACGAATGGGCAAGTGGAGCGTGCCAACGGCATGATCCTGCAAGGACTCAAGTCGCGGATCTACAACGACCTCAACAAGTTCGGCAAGCGATGGGTAAAGGAGCTCCCCTCGGTGGTCTGGAGTCTAAGGACGACACCGAGCCGAGCCACGGGCTTCACACTGTTCTTTCTAGTCTATGGGGCCGAGGCCATCCTGCCCACGGACTTAGAATACGGTTCCCCGAGGGTGAAGGCCTACGACGACCGACGCAACCAGACCAACCGAGAAGACTCGCTGGACCAGCTGGGGGAGGCTCGGGACATGGCCTTACTACACTCGGCGCGGTACCAGCAGTCCCTGCGACGCTACCACGCCCGAGGGGTTCGGTCCCGAGAACTCCAGGTGGGCGACTTGGTGCTTCGGCTGCAACAAGACACCCGAGGGCGGCACAAGCTCACGCCTCCCTAGGAAGGGCCGTTCGTCATCGCCAAGGTCCTGAAGCCCGGCACCTACAAGCTGGCCAACAGTCAAGGCGAGGCCTACAACAACGCTTGGAACATTCGACAGCTACGTCGTTTCTACCCTTAAGATGCTTTCAAGTTGTTTGCACACCTTGTTCACGCACAAAAGTCTAACCATCAAGGAAGGGTCAGCCTTGCCTCGGCAAAGCCCGACCCTCCCTCGGGGGCTAGAAGGGGGGAACCCCCTCTGCGTCAAATTTTTCCTCAGAAAAGATCTTTTTTGCCAGAACACTTTTCGTGCTTGTTGACTACTTCGAAAGTGCGATCCTGAAAACGACGGAGTACATGTAAGCAGCCAAGGCTGACCGAGCCGAGGAACTCCTACGCCTCCGGGATATGGATACCTCACTCATCACCTTCTGCAATAAGTAACTCACGCTCGGATAAGCGATTCTATGGACCGAACGAGTCTTCATGCTCGAAAGTTCTTCTACTGAAACGATTTTTCGTGCCTTCTCGACTATATCGGTGGCAGAATCCTACGGACGAGTAAGAGTACATGTAAGCAGCCAAGGCCGACCGAGCCGAGGGACTCCTACGCCTCCGGGATACGGATACCTCACTCATCGCCTTCTGCGATAAGTAACTCTCGCTCGGACAAACAATTCTGTTACCGACAAATAAGTCCAGATACTCGAAACAAGAGGAAAAGAGACGCAACTTTACAGCACGACGGTAGTATGTTTGGGCCTTGGCGGCCGCAGAAAGCATACACACACTACAAGATGGACCGGTCCTGCAGGCTCAGGCGTCGATGGAGGAGGCAGCAGCAGCCTCGACGTCAATTCCACCCTCGGCGAGGTCTGACCGAGCCTCGGACGGCAACACGGTCGAAGGATCTTCGCTCCGAAAGACGACGTCAGCATCGCGCCCGAGCCCTCACCGCCAGGGTCTCTTCCAGGAGTCCGGCCCGAGCAGACGGCTCGGCCGGCCACCCCGAGGCCTCAGCCAGCTGTCCTCTGAGGACACCGACCCGGCCCATGGCTTCGGCAACCCGACTCCGGCGCTGGTCCCGCTAGTGGATGGCCCAGCCAGGCTCCGGCCGACGAAGACTTCTTTCCAAGCCAACTCTGCCTCTGTCCACGCTAACACCGCTGCCTCCGGCTTCGGCTCATCGAAGAGCGACCGAGGGTTCCCTTTAACTAAGCAAGAGAGGCCTCGGGCGGCAAGGCCGACCGAGCCGAGGGACTCCTACGCCTCCAGGATACGGATACCTCACTCGTCACCTTCGCACGGGTGAGCACCGACCTCCACGCAGGGGCATTGTACCAGAGCAAAGGCAGGGCAACCCAAGAACACGAACGCCACTCTAGCAGCGCGCGATGTCTTGGGCGACCCTCCGGTGCGCGTGGTGCAACGACTGCTCACATGGCGGGAGGAGGCACTAGGAGCCGAGCCGGATCCAGCGGAGCCAGCGAGCCCAACGGGCTGAAGCAGACGACGCTCGCGGCCGACCGGCCCCGCGTTGTCGAAATCCACCCCGTCCGCTAGGCCGGTGAGCGCCCTCTCCCCTAAATATCGGAGGAGAGGGTAGCTCGTGAACCCGCGCAGGAGGTAGAGCTCCGGCTCACCTCGCTCACCGCCCTAGCAAGGATGATGAAGATCCTTGAAGCTGAGGGCAGGACCAAGATCGCAGCCCGGCTCGCTCCTCCCCACCACCGAGTTGGAGGTCACCGTCTTGGGTGACCGCCGGCGAGGGGAGGCAGCCGGGCTGCACGACAAAAATCCTTCAAGCCGAACGATGGCTGAAAGGTACCAACTTCCCTGGAGTTGTGTTCCTCTGACGACGACAAGGCAGAAGAACCCCGGGCGCTCCCCACCCGGGGGCTCGGAAGGTGGAAAGACACGATGCATGAGGGGAGCACGAAGACATGGTTGCCTTTCAAGGGGGTCACCCTCCTTTTAAAGGCGACTCTCCCCACCTGCGTCCTCAGCCGTCGCGGGCCGAGTCTTCTCCAACACGCTCCAAGGTCCTTCCCCCCACGACGCGGGGGCTGGGTCCCACACGTCATGCGAGCTGCCCCAAGACGGAAGAAGTCAAACCGCCACGTGTGGTGCGCGTAACTGCCCAGCGGTTACAAGCACTCCTCCGCTTTTGCCCAGACCAACGGGTGAAAGGGCAGACCACCATGCAGGCGGCATGCAACCGCACCAAGGGGGCGCGCCCGTTCGACTTCGACACACCCAGCATGGTGACCCGGGCCCACACGTCATGTAACCGGCGTGCCGGTTACTACGTGCAAGAAACTGCACCGCCACTCGCGCCACTACCGCGCCTCCTCGACTGCGGAACCAGCACCGCGACTCGAGGCAACCCCGCGCATGACCCAACGGTGCCAACCAGGCACATCGGTCACGGGTGAGCCAGCCGCGGGAGAAGGCGTGACGGTCGATACGGCCAAAGATGGGCCGGCAGTGATGGCGGTGGCGGGCAGGCGGGAGCAGCGGTCAAATCGTCTGCAGGCTCACGTCCCCTCCATGGACAGCGAGAGAACCCTCTCCCACGGCGTGAAGACGACGCGCCCGTGGTCCGTTCCTCGAACGGCTCGCGCACGCGCAACGGCTGCCCCGCGAACCACTCGTCCCGTCGCATTAACTCTGCGGCAGGGCAGGCGGCACCTCTGGCAGGCGAAGCAGACGACGCTTCGTTTCCGCCGCATTGACCGCGTCAAAAAGGTGCGCCACGATGTTCAATTTTATATTCTTCCCCTTTTTTCTCTTTCTCTCTCTTACAACAGGGATCGGGAAAGGGGATACATGGGATCCTTCTCCACGAAGGAAACGGGCTCTGAGCCCCCCACTACTAATCAGAGGTTCGAAGGCTGGCCCCTCGGAAGGGTTCAACAACTGCCTCAGAGCACTCGGGTACGGCACCCGCTACTGGTCAGAGGTTCGATGGCTGGCCCCTCGGAAGGGTTCAACGGCCGCCTCAGGCTACTCGGGCTCCGCGCCCACTACTGATCAGGGGTTCGAAGGCTGGCCCCTGAAGGGTTCACAGCCGCCTCAGACACAGAGTGAGGGATGACCATGGGTACGTTCGATACATAACCAAGGCTCGGGCTGCGCTCCCGAGGTACCCTAGGACATTTCCGAGACCCGCGGGAACGATTCTGTAACGGAATCCCACCAGAGGGAGGCATCGAGCCCTCGAACCCCCATCGAAAGGGGACCAGGTCCGGCAAATCACCCGCAGGTACTTTTGGGCACACCTCCGGGCCACAGCCGACCCCTAACGAATGGGGCACGGGCGTCCACTCGGATCATCCGTTCGTAACTCGCTGGAGACACCATGTTCGATGCCCTCCAAGGGAAAACATGGTGCTTTCCCCCCTCCTCCTTGAGGAAAGGCGACACAGGGGCGTATGTAAAAAAGTCGAGTCTGTCCTTGACCATCCTCTCGCTCTGTGTGGAGGCTCGGGGGCTGCTCTCGCAAACCCGGCTCCGGCCAAACCGTTGACAGCGTCAACATACCAGCCCGAGAACTTGGGACTCGACGGTGCACCCGGGCTATGGCCAGTTCTTATCAGGGGACGACCAGATCGGCCAAAGCATCACAAAACGCATTAAGACCTCGAAGGAGTCTAACCACTCCTCCGAGGCCTCGGGGGCTACACCCGGCGGGTGCGCTCGCGCGCCCCCGCTGGAATAAAATGCAACCGAGAAAGGCCGGTCCCCTTGCAAAAAGTGCGACAAAAGCCTCCAAGCGAGTATTAACACTCCCTTGGAGGCTCGGGGGCTACTGTCGGGGACCATAATTAGGGGTACCCCCGAGGTTCCTAAATCTCAGCTGGTAAACCCCATCAGCACAAAGCTGCAAAGGCCTGATGGGTGCGATTAGCTCAAGGGACACGATCCCGCCTCGCCCGAGCCCGGCCTCGGGCAAGGTCAGCCGACCCTAGAGGATTCACGCCTCGCCCGAGGTACCCCCTCAAGCAACGGGCACACCCTCGGCTCGCCCGAGGCCTAGTCTTCGCCAGGAAGCAACCTTGGCTAGATCGCCACACCTACCGACCGAATCGCAGCAGCATTTATGCAAAGGTGGCATGACACCTTATCCTGACGCACGCCCCTCAGTCGACAGAGCCAAAGTGACCGCAGTCACTTCGCCGCTCCATTGACTGGCCTGACAAGGGGATAGCGCCGCCTGCGTCGCTCCGACTGCCGTGCTACTCGACAGAGTGAGGCTGACAACGGCCAAGTCTGGCTTCGGGCGCCATAGGAGACTCCGCCTCGCCCAACCGGTGAACTCCGCCCGACCCAGGGCTCGGACTAGGCTACGGCCTCGGAAGACGGCGAACTCCGCCCGACCCAGGGCTCGGACTAGGCTACGGCCTCGAAAGACAGCGAACTCCGCCTGACCCAGGGCTCGGACTAGGCTACGGCCTCGGAAGACGGCGAACTCCGCCCGACCCAGGGCTCGGACTAGGCTACGGCCTCGGAAGACGGCGAACTCCGCCCGACCCAGGGCTTGGACTCGGCTACGGCCTCGGAAGACGACGAACTCCGCCTCGCCCGACCCCAGGGCTCGGACTCGACCCCGACCCCAGGGCTCGGACTCGACCTCGACCTCGGAGGAGCCTCCGCCTCGCCCGACACAAGGCTCGGACCGACCGCGCCACGGGAGGGGCCATCATTATCCTACCCCTAGCTAGCTCAGGCTACGGGGAACAAGACCGGCGTCCCATCTGGCTCGCCTCGGTAAAACAGGTAATGATGACCCCCCACGTGCTCCATGACGACGGCGGCTCTCACCCCCCTTACGGAAGCAAGGAGACGTCAGCAAGAGCTTGGCAGCCCCGACAGCTGTCCTTCCGCAAGGCTTCGACGCTCCTCCGACGGCCACGATATTACAAGAACAGGGTGCCAATACTCCTCCAGCTGCCACGATGGCATGTACTTAGGGCGCTAGCTCTCTTCTGCTAGACACGTTAGCACACTGCTACACCCCCCATTGTACACCTGGACCCTCTCCTTATGCCTATAAAAGGAAGGTCCAGGGCTCTCTTATGGAAGGTTGGCCGCGCGGGAGGACGGGGCTGGCGGACGATCACTCCCCCACGCGGACGCTTGTAACCCCTTACTTCAAGCGCACCTGACCTGGGCGCAGGGCAACACGGAGGCCACGAGATTCCCACATTTTGTCTATCTCTTTCCCCCCCTTCGTGCTCCGCCTCGCGTCAACCCATCTGGGCTGGGGCACGCGGCGACAATTCACTCGTCGGTCCAGGGACCCCCCAGGGTCGAAACGCCGACAAATAAATATGCTCAAAACCTTCTTAAATACTCGAACATCAAAAATATCACTTGGTGCTCCACGATTCCAAGCAATAATTATCAAGGCCTATATGAAAATCAGAAACCGTCACAAAAAGGATGGTAATGTTTAACAGAGGTGTTTAAGGAATTATAGCAGAAAGAAAGTGCACAAAACATAGTAACTAACCTATAAGGAAAATATTAAGAAGATATATCTCTACAAAATTAACTTTCCTCATCCAATGGTTATTGCCTATAGATCTGTTCTCCTAGATGACAGTAGGAAAAATGGGTTTCAATAGAACTGGTAGTTCAGGGACAGGGAGTCTTTGTTTTACTTGTTTTAAGTTGAAGGACACACTAAGCAACACATCAGATCATGGTGTTAGAGTGGCACACTAACAAATTCAACCCAAAACATAAGCTTTTGAGAGAAGATAAGCAATCTAATTATACACTTCAACACATAAATCCCATACAACCAGGTGACCCAACCTAAACCAAAGATTATGACATTACATATTGTCAAAGTAAAACCATTGTTAAGGTTACAACAACACCACAATACACACAGGTACACGATAAGAAATACAGGGTTCAATCACTCCTAGAATAGGCTATTCTATAGTAATATAAGTACATATTACAACCCTTTGCCCTGCGCTCTATGGACCTATTTGGTTCGCTGCCTAACTTGTCACACTTTGCTTAACTTTTCTGCATAAGGTTAGTTCTTCAATTCGAGCGACTAACCTTAGGCAAAATGTGGCGCAGTTAGCTACGAACCAAACAGGCTCTACATCTTTCATAATCCTCTCATACTCAGTTAGATTTCCTTTCATAGATTGTTATATGCCCTTTAATAATGTAGACATTTTCTTTAATGTGCATATTATTTTTAAATTGGACAAATTTGGGAAAGGTGTTGAATTTTAGATTACACGCAATGGACAAGCATTAAAGCAACTTTTTTCTCAAGGGACAAAAAACAAATTTCAATAAATGCACTAACAGCAGGTGAGGTCTCCAACTTTGTTTACATGTGAATATCTAAGTCATCCCCATCATTTTCCATTTCTTATGTACAAATATACCTTACGAGAAAATACAAAAGATAAATAACAAAAGTGGATAGTTTACTGATTGATCAAATAAACAGATAACAAGAACTTTTTCACCCCAAGAAATCAACCCAGACGATAATTTGTACAAGCAGGTAAAGACCTGTATATAGTTTTCATAACACCATTGAGTTGAATAGTCTGTTTCTTTCCAAGAATTAGACACCTGCAAGAATAAAAAGTTAGCATTGACCATATGGTCTGTCTATCTGTGTTCTTAGAAGGTTTTAATAAGTTTACCATAATAGTTATTTCTGAACGTTACAGATGTTTAATCCACCGAAGCTACATTAACATTTTTCATTAGAACTTTTATGTATTTCTTGTTAAAGCCTAGGTAATAACCAACTTCATTAACACAAGATTTGCAACTTTATTAATAGAGCATCTAGAACTCACACCTCATTCTACAGTTGTACAGTTAATGTTCTTGCAATTTGGCAATGGTTCTGTTTGTTCAATATTCAATGCCATTTCAGCAGTAGTTTACAATTTTGCCTTAGCTGCAAAAACAAATGGCAAACATAAGCATCCCAAAGAGGTGCAGGTGCATGAGCTAAACTGGCAGTTAGTTTTCAAAAGAAGCTGGTTCAAATTAATGCAGTAGAAAATTGTTGATGCAGTAGACCAGTAGAAAAATGTTGATGCAGTAAACTGTTGGCAATGGTTCTGTCCTGCTACTACTTCCTCTCTCTCAACCAGTTCTCTGCTTCAGAACACTCATTGATGACTTGTGTGCAACAGAACAAATTAGAAACTACAAGTAAGATTTACCTCTTCTACTACACATGCTTGGCAATAAATCACAGGGCATGACAACCATAATAGGGAACAAATCAATCATGTCCACCCCTGCCCATGAGCATGGCTCGGCTAGTCTAATGCTACTGAAACTGAAGAATTAATAAATGTCACTCTTGACCTACCTTCTGTTTCTCAGATATGTCGATATGGCCAAACTTTTGGTCATTGGACAAAGCAGCCTCCCTAAAACTGTTGATGCAGTAGACCAGTTGATCTACAGAGGAACCCCTTTCCGTCGACTCCTTGTACCGTGCTTCAACTGGGTCACCAATCTGTAATTGGAGAAAACTTATGTCATCTAACGTATATGCAATTTATAGATTTTTGTTGTGTTCAAGTGAATGAAGAGAAAAATAAAAGTTGTAATTGCTCTGAATAATATAAATGATGGTGAAGATTAATTTGTGTATTGTAATATCTTAACACTTAGACAATATGCCACTTTATTATGTATTTGTGGAAACTACAAAATATTTGTGGGACCACAAGATCTCATCAGCCATATTGCCGTCTCCCGAGATGACATGGCTCCTTCACCGAATGGTCGATGGACACCTACAAGTTCGTCGAGCCTTTCCTGCTCTAGGAGCTTTGCGCAGTAGCTCTTTTGATAGGCAGCACAGCGTATGGCTCAAAGTAGCATAGTAGCTCTTTTGATAGGAAGTTTAATAAATGACATGCTTATTAGTATCCAAATACAAAATTACATTTTAGCAAGTGCCTAGAAAAGGATGAAATATGGCATTTTCTATTTAGCAGGTGCACGATGTGTATGTTTTCTGGTGAAACAAATCTAAAAAGGTACTATCATCGCAAATTTGTTGATTTGCAATCAGATTGCAGTACATGTAATTATGCAGGGAGAATTCTCTTTCCTCCAACAATGAAAGAAAGTTGAATTGCAAACATGAAACTATGATTGACTGAACCTGCTTTACAACACTCGATCTCCTATCCCAAATCTAAGTTATTAGAGGTGTCACGAGTTGTTCTAGGAGCATGGGGAAGGCTGAATAGTTCGCAGCACCTGGCACAAAGATGAATTAGAAAAGGCCCTCAAAAGACAACATAAAAAAGAAGCATTCATGACATTGAGTATTCGATGAATAAGATGTCATAACGCTGCAACACACTTTCTACCATCCACTGGCTACAAACACTGAGTCCAGCCGCATGCCTGCGAGGATCAGACCTTCAGTAAGCCCTCCATCATAACTGGGATTATTCTGTTTAGCCCGATTCTCCATTACGACGATGACAAAGCCAGATGCTAGGAAGTTTGCATGTGCCAAGAAGGAGACCATCCATCTTGGTCTCACCGAGTCGGACCATATTTGCATGAGGGGGACGAGAGAGAGCATCGAAGGGGAGCGAGGACTTACTGGTGGTGCCGGTGATGAGGACGATAATGGGGTGGTGGCCCTCTTGAACCCAGATGGATGCGTTCCTGTGGGTGCCTCGGGCGGGTGCCAGCGTGTCGGGACAGGGTCGGGCGAGAGAAGCGGGATGACGCCCGCGACTGCGATGCCGTGGAGGGGGAGGGATGATGCTTGCGCGAGCCCACGGTTGTGATGGGGGGCGAGGGATGCGTCTTAGGAGGCGAGAGAAGCTGCGATGCCAGGGGAGGGGCGGGTTTGGCAGCGAAAAAGGCGAATGGATTGCGACGGGCGGGCAGTTCGTGGAGCTGGAGGAGTGGCGGGCGATTCGTAGGAGATTGAGGAGCGGCTCCGCAGGCAGGGTGCGGGTGGAGGCGGGTTCCGCGGTGGGGGAGGCGCGGGATTCGTGGTGCTTCAGGTGTGGGCGGGCGTGCGGGTGGGATTCGCCGCGGGGGAGGCGCGAGATTTGCGGTGCTTGAAGCACGGCAAATCGGTTCACGGAGCTTGAGGAGCGAGCGCCTGTACGTGGAGCTTGAGGCGCGGCGGGGAATTCGCGGAGCTTGAGGAGCGGCGGGCGATGGCTGGTTTTGCGAGGGCGTGCGGGTGATGGCTGGTTTCGCGGCGGGGGAGTGGCGGGTGGGATTCGCAGGCGGGGGCAGTCTACACTGCCCTCTTAATAGTTAGTACAGATTGCCCCGAAAATGAAGGGGAACCCATGGAGATTTATGTTTCCAAACTAGTCTTTAAAGGTTTGTTCGATTGCGTCCAGATCGAAGGGGATTAAATCTCTCGCTAGTCAAAATTGAATAATGTTTTTTGTAATATTTGTTTTAGTATTTTCTATACGGATTTGAATTTTATCAAGTTGTGTTGGATAAGATTAGAATGGATGTCAACATATTAAATATCCAACTATGAATATACAGTTATAAATTGAATACGAATGAGATACTGAATGCTGGGCTCGAATATGGATCAGATCTTTAGACCTTGTTCGGTTGTGTGGGGATTAGAGGGGATTGAGAGGATTTAAATCCCTTTTCTATTTAAAATTGATTAGGAAGGGATTTAATCTTCTCTAATCCCCTCAATCCACCCCTAATCGAACAAACCCTTAAGCGGATCGAATTTGAATATGGACAGATAATATCCATACCATTTATATGCGGGACAGATAACCTCTGGGTCCACTAGAAGGCGAAAACCCTGCTTGGAGCCATAAGCCAGTCGCCCCGCAAGGCGCCGTGTTGTGGGCCGCAAAGACAACGGTGGAAATGGGCCGACCTAGAAAAGCGATGGGCTCACGTCCAGATTATTCGTGACTTGGGTGTGATCCTGTTGAAGCTGCTCGCTTTTCCCACGCCCGACTTCCTCAAACGCCGGGGATAGCTCCGAATGGAGGTGCCGGGTTTTCCTCGGGATAAGCAAAGTTTGTTCGCTATTAGCTAGGAGATAAGCTGGAAGAGTGTGATCAGCATGTGTGCAGGGAGTGCCCTACGGTCGTGTATATAAGTCCTAGGGAGATCCCCATCATTTTTCATCTCATTAGCACCTCTCCACTCGGGAGACACCACTTTTAAACACCCCACACATACAAAGCCACCATAGGAAGTAGGGTATTACGCTCCTCAAGCGGCCTGAACCTGCAGAAAATCGCTCGACTCTCTTTTCCTCGTGCCCTCGGCACGAACCATCGAGTTACAATCTGCGACACCGTCCTACCCAAAAGCACCACGAGGGTACTCTTGGGTGTGTGGTCGGACACTAAACATCGACAGCTAGCGTGCTAGGTAGGGGGTGTGTCATTGATAAACGCTAGCTCCATGGCCATCATCTTCAAGAGCAAGATCACTCTCAGCCCAGGAGCAATGTTCTGCTTCGGAACCATCCCATGCGTAGCGTACATAGAAGGAACTATGCACCGTGTTAGGGGCCTGCTTCGTCGCTGAAGGTCTTCTAAGCAAAAAACCTTTGGCAAGTTGGCACATAAGCAGACAGAGCATGAAGGTACAAGCCGAAGCTACGATCTAGGGAACTTCGACATAGTGACATGCCTTGAGACGAAGGGCTGCACCGACTTAAAGAGAAAAAGACCAATCAGTCCACAATAGTTTGTGTCATGTTTATAGTTATTTATCGAGGGCATGAATGTAATTTCAACGGGGCTGCGTCCCGTGCCTATAAATAAATGAACAGTAACCCCGTACTGTTCACGCTGACTGGTATTCACTCGTACGTCGCACTCGGATTTTTGCCTTCTGTCAAGCCGAAGGTATAATTGTAATTCAATATTGTTTATATTCATTCATGATGCTATATAAAAGAGATATTTATGATGTCATATGATAATTGTCATATGCCTTCTGTCATATGATGTTTATATTCATTTCATATGCTTCTACTTCTATTATGATACACTGTGATGATGAAGATATGTCCTTCATAACCTTCGTCTGAAGATCATTATATCCTAAGGGAGATAATGCTTCGAAGGACAAAGGGCTTTAATCATTAATGTTTTGTGTTGCCTTGTTCTTGATTCATAGCATTTGAGAACAAGTCCCCAACATTGGCACCCACCTCCAGTGAACTTACTTCCACAATTGAGCTGATGGCTTCGTTCAGCAACCAAGTTGCAGCATCTTTGTCTACGAAGCTGGTGCTCCCAATCACGGGTGGTTCAGGTTTAGAGCCAGCCAACAAGAAGTAAAAGAAGGAAGCACAAAGAAGAGTGCAGCATGTTGGGGTGCAAGGACCCTTCGTCAAGTCCAAGTGGTCTCACATCCCAATCACCTTCTCCCAGGAGGATCTTCAGCTAAAAGATTATCCTCACAATGATGCTATGGTCATATCTTGTGACATCAATGGTTTTCTGGTCCACAATGTTCTGGTTGACACAGGCAGTGCAGCGGACATTATATTTGCAAAGGCCTTCAAGCAGATGCAAGAGCCAGAGGACAAGATTCATGATGCTACACACCCTCTTTGTGTCTTCGGAGGACGGCAGATTGTCGCACTTGGCAAAATCACAATGCCAGTTACCTTTGGCTGTGTCCATAACACAAGAACTGAGCAAGTTGTTTTTGACATTGTCAACATGGAATACTCATACAATACAATCATTGGTCGAGGGACACTTAATGCCTTCGAAGCAATACTTCACCCAACATACTTATGCATGAAGATACCTTCGGAACAAGGGCCCATTGCTGTCCATGGAAGTCAAGAAGCTGCCAGAAGGGCTGAAGGGAGTTGGACAGATTCAAAGGCAATCCACAACATAGATGGAGCCAAAGCTTGTCAGCAATATAAGCACAAAAGAGAGAAGGCTGCTTCGGCAGATCAGCTGAAGGCTATGCTTTTATGTGAAGACATAGCAGAACAAAGGGTACTGCTGGTAGGACAGGATGAAATACTCATGGCTCGATAACTCGCTCGACTCGGCTCGTTAGTAGCTTGGCTTGACTCAGCTCGTTTTAATTTTGTAGCGAGCCAAGCTAGCATTCTAGCTCGGTTCTCTAATGAGCTAGCTTGGGTTATCTCGTGAGCTAGCTCGCGAGCCAAACGAGCCAATTCACAACACAAGTTTGTCTAGTCATTGATGGCATCTCATCTCTCATAGTCTTGTTTTCTCGTAGTTATGATCTGTGATATGGACATGTGTGGATGTGCCATGTGCTTAAATATTTGCATTATTGTATGGCTACATACCTACATTGCATATTTAATATTTGATTATAGGTTATGGTTTTGTGAACTTTTTTTCTAGTAGCATATGATGTTAGTGTTGTGCAATGAAATGTTACATGTTTGTGGAATGGATGATGAATTGCTTTATAATGATGCTTGTTGCTATCTTATTTTAATAAGGATTTGTAAATCTGTAAGTTAATACATATTTGATTATTTAACTTAATATTAAAAGTTAGAAGCTAGGACGATGATATGATAATAATATTATAAAGGTTTTGGGTTTGTAGTGTTAAACACTTAAAATATGATTTTTCAGTTATATATATATTATATACATAAATTTTTGTATTTAGTTGTGTGGCTCGCGAGCCTAACAAGCTGGCTTGAGCTTCTTAACGAGCCGAGTTGAGCTAGATGTTTAGCTCGTTAGTATAACGAGCCAAGCCATAACGAGCCGAGCTGGCTCGATATCCACCCCTAACTACTGGGATCTCAGCTATCTGATGAGCAGGAAAAAAACTTTGATAAGATTTTTGTTCAACAACAAAGATGTCTTTTCTTGATCAGCCAATGATCTCTATGGTGTCAACAGAGATGTCATCGAGCATTCACTTAATGTGGATCCATCTTTCAGGCCAAGGAAGCAAAGACTTCGGAAGATGTCTGATGATAAAGCTGAAGGTGCTCGGAACGAAGTTAAGGGACTTCTTAGTGCCGGTGTCATCAGAGAAGTAACATATCCAGAATGGTTAGCCAACACTGTTATGGTGAAGAAGGTTAATGGTAAATGGAGAATGTTATTGATTTCATAGACCTCAACAAGGCATGCCCAAAGGACGAGTTCCCATTACCAAGAATAGACTCCCTTATAGATGCAGCAGCTTCTTCAGAGCTCATGAGTCTACTGGACTGTTACTCAGGCTATCATCAAATTTGGATGAAGAAGGAAGATGAGCCAAAGACTAGCTCCATAACTCCTAGTGGCACTTATTGCTACCTTCGGATGCCTGAGGGGCTTAAGAATGCCGGAGGAAGCTTCAGCAGAATGACAGCCAAGGTTCTTCATTCTCAAATAGACATGAATGTGTTGACTTATATTGATGATATCATAGTAAAAAGCACAAAGCAAGAAAATCACATTGCTGACTTACAAGAAACATTTGCCAACTTCAGGCAAGCTGGTTTGAAATTAAATCTAGAAAAGTGTGTTTTTGGAGTGAAGAAGGGCAAGTTTCTTGGCTGTCTGGTATCAACGAAGGGAATCAAAGCTAACCCCAATAAGATCGAAGCTATCTGTAAGACCCAAAATTAGTAGGGAAAAAAAATTAAACAAAGTATCATAATGCTTTGGAAATTAGGAAATAAGAAAATGATGAGAAAAGGATTTTTCTTTTAAAGGAAACCATTTATACATCCCATGAAATAAATAACAAGGAGAATAAAACTTCAATTAGTAATATTAAAATAGTATGGTTTATATTCACCTTTGGGTTTCAATTGATACATTTGAAAAATCTGAAAACTAAAATAGAAGTATAAATTTGAATTTGGAATAGAAAATAGAAAATAAATGGGAAGGGAAGAAAAGAGAAGTAATATGAAAACATGAGTAATATATTTGAATAAATATTCTCAAACCAAATACTTTTAATTGCACCAAAATGAACCAGTTACAAGTTTGAATTGAATTGGTATTTTAAATTTGAATTTGTGAAAGAATGGAGAAAGGAGAAAATAAAAGAAAAAAAAAAGAAAAAAAAGAAAAGGAACACTATACCTAACTGGGCCGCCAACCTGAATTCAGCCCACCTAGGGAATAACACCGCGCGGCCCATTAACCCTCACGGGCGCGCGCCGACATCATGGGCCCACTAGGCCAGCCTCTCCCTCACGCCAGTCACTTCCGTGCGGGCCACCCTCGTCAGTGCTCCCTCTACCGCGCTCGCTACTCCTCACTATCTCTGGCGCGTGGACCACCGGTGTCAGCGTCTTCTTCGTAACAACCGCGCCCACCCCGCGACTTCCTCGCCGGTGACCTCGGCGTCCAGCGGAGTCCGACCGGGCCGGTTTCCCTTGGACTCGGAACCCCGTAGCTGTATAAAACCGAGCCGTTCCTTTGCGTCCGTGTCATCCGCCATTACTGTCGGGGACCATAATTAGGGGTACCCTCAAGACGCCTAATTCTCAGCTGGTAACCCCCATCAGCATAAAGCTGCAGAGGCCTGATGGGTTTGATTAAGTCAGGGATCAGTCCATACGAGTGACTTGACCACGCCACGCTCGAGCCTAGCCTCGGGCGAGGGCAGCCGACCCTAAGATGACTCCGTCTCGCCTGAGGCCTCCTCTTTCACGGCAGACGCATCTCCGGCTCGCCCTAGGCCCCGCCTTCGATAAGAAGAAACCCTGACTAAATCACCGCGCCGACCGACCGAGTCACCGGGGTGTTTAACGCAAAAGGTAAGACCAACGGGCGACCAGACTTCGCCAGAGGCGCCATAGGAGGCTCCGCCCGACCCAGGGCTCGGACTCGGGCTAAGGCCCCGGAAGACGGCGAACTCCGCTCCGCCCGACCCCAGGGCTCGGACTCGGGCTAAGGCCCCGGAAGACGGCGAACTCCGCTCCGCCCAAGGGCTCGGACTCGGGCTAAGGCCCCGGAAGACGGCGAACTCCGCTCCGCCCAAGGGCTCGGACTCGGGCTAAGGCCCCGGAAGACGGCGAACTCCGCTCCGCCCGACCCAGGGCTCGGACTCGGGCTAAGGTCCCGGAAGACGGCGAACTCCGCTCCGCCCGACCCCAGGGCTCGGACTCGGGCTAAGGCCCCGGAAGACGACGAACTCCGCCTCGCCCGACCCAGGGCTCGGACTCCGCCTCGGCCTCTGCCGAACAATCTCCACCTCGCCCGACCCAGGGCTCGGACTTTGCCTCTGTCTTGCAGGACGGACTCGACCTCGGCTTCGGAGGAGCCTCCACGACGCCCGACCTAGGACACGAGACCGCCACGTCAACAGGGAGCGTCATCATCACCCTGCCCTGAGCTGACTTGGGTCGCAGAGGACAAGACCGGCGTCCCATCTGGCCAGCCACGCCAGATAGGCAAATGATGGCGCCCCGCTAGACCATGACGACGGCGACTCTCAGCTCCCTTACGAAAGCAGGAGGACGTCAGCAAGGGCCCAGCCACTCCGACAGCTGTCCCCCCGTCCGGCTCCGTTACTCCTCCAACAGCCACGACGCCACACCAACAGGGTGCCAAGATCTCTCCGGCTGCCACCTTGGCATGTACATAGGGCGCTAGCTCTCTCTCGCTAGACACGTAGCACCTTGCTACACCCCCATTCTGTACACCTGGATCCTCTCCTTACGACTATAAAAGGAAGGACCAGGGCCTTCTTAGAGAAGGTTGGCCTCGCGGGGACGAAGGGCAGGGGCAGGCGCTCTCTCGGGGCCGCTCGCTTCCCCTCACCTCGCGCGGACGCTTGTAACCCCCTACTGCAAGCGCACCCGACCTGGGCGCGGGACGAATACGAAGGCCGCGGGAATTCTCCGACTCCCTCACGACCCGGCTCCGGCCACCGACCTCTCTCTCTGTTCCCCCCTTCGCGCTCGCCCACGCGCTCGACCCATCTGGGCTGGGGCACGCGGCACTCTCACTCGTCGGCTCGGGGACCCCCCTGGTCTCGGAACGCCGACAGTTGGCGCGCCAGGTAGGGGCCTGCTGCGTGTTGACGTTCGATTTCCCGTCAAGCTCCAGATGGGCAGTCTCCAACAACCTCTTCAACCCGGGACGGTGCTCCGTTTCGGGAACCTCGAGTTCATGTCTCTCGACGGCAACTACGACATGGTACTCTTTCCACCGCCGCGCGGCAGCGACATCGGTGGCGGACAGCCCGCCCGCCGGCGGCGGAATCGACGACGTCTTTCCCGCGTGGGGGAAGGACAACTTTCGAGCTCGCCCCATCCTCTCCCTCGCCATCGGAGGAGGAGGAGGCGGGGCAACCGGGGCCGAGCGAGGGATCGCGCTCCGACGGCTGTTGAGCAAATCGACGTCCCCGGCGCCTCAACGGAGGACGCGCCAAGCGTCGCCCTCGCGTT
Source organism: Zea luxurians (assembly GCA_029449295.1). Classification (NCBI taxonomy): domain Eukaryota; kingdom Viridiplantae; phylum Streptophyta; class Magnoliopsida; order Poales; family Poaceae; genus Zea; species Zea luxurians. Next base: position 85,461,663 of record JAOPSE010000008.1, on the reverse strand, counting down.
CGAGGCGAAGGCGAGCGTCATCCCCCCGCAACGCGTCGACCCCGGGCAGAAGGACGACGCCAGCACGCTCACGGAGGGCCTGCAGGACGTCGCCCTCGTACCCAAGACGACGGCGCGGTCAGCCCCCGACGTGACTTCATCGCCCTTCGTCGACAAAAAGGTACCGACTGCTACCCATCTTTCGTCATTTCGACTCGGCCTCAGCCCGCCTGGCGACCTCGCTTTGGCGGGCGCTCACATTGAGGCGAGTGCAACCTCTCTGGGGTTTCGTGTGCGGTCGCCTTGGGACCGATTGACGGGTGTCTCGACCTACGGACCCTCTGGGTCCGAGGAAGATGACGACCCCAGCATCTGCTAGGATTTCTCCGAATCTGGCAACCCTAGTGCCATGCGGGACTTCATGACCGCATGTGACTACTGCCTCTCCGACTGTTCCGACGGCAGCCGCAGCCTTGGCGACAAGGACTGCGGCCCGAGTCGCGAATGTTTCCACATCGAGCTAGGGGATCCCTCCGGAGGCGGCTGTCTCGGCATGCCGGAGGATGGTGATCCCCCTAGGCCAGCGCCTCGCGCCGACATCCCGCGGGAGCTAGCTGTGGTCCCCGTTCCGGCGGGGGGTCACGACCCACAGCTCGAGCAAGTCCGCGGGGCGCAGGCCGGGCTCGATGAGGGAGCAGGGGCGCTCAAGGCAATCCGCCAGAACATCGGGCAGGTGTGGGCGAGCCAACCCCCGGCCGGAGGAATACGTCACCTGCCCCAAGGTCTCCAGCACCGCATCGCCAACGATGCCAGGGACAGACCGCCACCCGCGTCCGGCGGAACTGGTCAGGACCTGGCCGCTGCAGCGATGCTCCTCCGCGCGATGCCGGAGTCATCAACCACCGAGGGTCGGCGAATCCAGGGAGAACTTAAGCATCTCCTGGAAGGCGCTGCGGCCCGGCGGGCCGAGAGCTCTGCCTCCCGAAGGCAGGGATACCCCTCGGAACCTCGTGCCGCGACTTCCCGACTCGCGCGGGAAGCCTCGGTCTTCACCGGGCGCACGCGCAACACCGCGCCTGCGGCCCCGGGCCACCTCGGCGACGAGCACCCTCATCGTGACCGTCGGGCACGCCTCGACGAAAGGGTGCGCCGAGGCTACCACCCCAGGCGTGGGGGACGCTACGACAGCGGGGAAGATCTGAGTCCCTCGCCCGAACCACCCGGTCCGCAGGTCTTTAGCCGAGCCATTCGGCGGGCGCCGTTTCCGCCCCGATTCCGACCCCCGACTACTATCACGAAGTACTCGGGGGAGACGAGACCGGAATTGTGGCTTGCGGACTACCGCCTGGCCTGTCAACTGGGTGGGACGGACGATGACAACCTCATCATCCGAAACCTCCCCCTGTTTCTCTCCGACACCGCTCGTGCCTGGTTGGAGCACCTGCCTCCGGGGCAGATTTCCAACTGGGAAGATTTGGTCCAGGCTTTCGCCGGGAACTTCCAGGGCACGTACGTGCGCCCCGGGAATTCCTGGGACCTCCGAAGCTGTCGGCAACTGCCGGGAGAGTCTCTCCGAGATTACATCCGGCGGTTCTCGAAGCAGCGCACCGAGCTGCCCAACATCACCGACTCCGATGTCATCGGCGCGTTCCTCGCCGGCACCACCTGCCGCGACCTGGTGAGCAAGCTGGGTCGCAAGACCCCCACCAGGGCGAGCGAGCTGATGGACATCGCCACCAAGTTCGCCTCCGGCCAGGAGGCGGTAGAGGCCATCTTCCGAAAGGACAAGCAGCCCCAGGGCCGCCCGTCGGAAGATGCTCCCGAGGCGTCTGCTCCGCGCGGCGCCAAGAAGAAAGGCAGGAGGAAGTCGCAAGCGAAACACGACGTTCCCGATGCAGACCTTGTCGCCGCCGCCGAGCACAAGAACCCTCGGAAGCCCCCCGGAGGTGCTAACCTCTTCGACAAGGCACTCAAGGAGACGTGCCCCTACCATCAGGGGCCCGTCAAGCATACCCTCGAAGAGTGCGTCATGCTTCGGCGCCACTTCCACAGGGCCGAGCCACCCGCAGAGGGTGGCAGGGCTCACGACGACGACAAAAGGGAGGATCGCCAAGCAGGAGAGTTCCCAGAGGTCCGCGACTGCTTCATGATCTACGGGGGGCATGCGGCGAATGCCTCGGCTCGGCATCGTAAGCAAGAGCGTCGGGAGGTCTGCTCGGTGAAGGTGGCGGCGCCAGTCTACCTAGACTGGTCCGACAAGCCCATCACCTTCGGCCGGGACGACCACCCCGACCACGTGCCGAGCCCAGGGAAGTACCCGCTCGTCGTCGATCCCGTCATCGGCGACGTCAGGCTCACCAAGGTCTTGATGGATGGAGGCAGCTGCCTCAACATCATCTACGCCGAGACCCTCAGGCTCCTGCGCGTCGACCCGTCATCCGTCCGAGCAGGCGCTGCGCCCTTCCACGGGATCATTCCCGGGAAGCGCGTCCAGCCCCTCGGACAGCTCGACCTCCCTGTCTGCTTCGGAACGCCCTCCAACTTCCGAAGAGAGACTTTGACGTTCGAGGTGGTCGGGTTCCGAGGAACCTACCACGCAGTGTTGGGAAGGCCATGCTACGCGAAGTTCATGGCCATCCCCAACTACACTTACCTGAAGCTCAAGATGCCGGGCCCCAACGGGGTCATCACCGTCGGCCCCACGTACAAACACGCATTCGAATGCGATGTGGAGTGCGTGGAGTACGCCGAGGCCCTCGCCGAGTCCGAGGCCCTCATTGCCGACCTCGAAAGCCTCTCCCGAGAGGTGCCGGACGTGAAGCGGCATGCCGGCAACTTCGAGCCAGCGGAGACGGTCAAGGCCGTCCCTCTCGACCCCAGTGGCGACACCTCCAAGCAGATCCGGATCGGTTCCGGGCTCGACCCCAAATAGGAAGCAGTGCTCGTCGACTTTCTCCGCGCAAACGCCGACGTTTTTGCGTGGAGTCCCTCGGACATGCCCGGACATACCGAGGGATGTCGCCGAGCACTCGCTGGATATTCGGGCCGGAGCCCGGCCGGTCAGACAGCCTCTGCGCCGATTCGACGAGGAAAGGCGCAGGGTGATAGGCGAGGAGGTCCACAAGCTGATGGCAGCAGGGTTCATTAAAGAGGTATTCCATCCCGAATGGCTTGCCAACCCTGTACTCGTGAGGAAAAAAGGGGGGAAGTGGCGGATGTGCGTAGACTACACTGGTCTCAACAAAGCATGTCCGAAGGTCCCCTACCCTCTACCTCGCATCGACCAAATTGTGGACTCCACTGCAGGGTGCGAAACCCTGTCTTTCCTCGATGCCTACTCAGGGTATCATCAAATCAAAATGAAAGAGTCCGACCAGCTCGCGACTTCTTTCATCACGCCCTTCGGCATGTACTGTTATGTCACAATGCCGTTCGGGTTGAGAAACGCGGGTGCAACGTACCAGCGGTGCATGAACCATGTGTTCGGCGAACACATTGGTCGCACGGTCGAGGCCTACGTCGATGACATCGTAGTCAAGACGAGGAAAGCCTCTGACCTTTTCTCCGACCTCGAACTGACATTCCGGTGTCTCAAGGCGAAGGGCGTCAAGCTCAATCCCGAGAAGTGCGTCTTCGGGGTGCCCCGAGGCATGCTCTTGGGGTTCATTGTCTCCGAGCGGGGCATCGAAGCCAACCCGGAGAAGATCGCAGCGATCACAAACATGGGGCCCATCAAGGACTTAAAAGGCGTACAGAGGGTCATGGGATGCCTCGCGGCCTTGAGCCGTTTCATCTCGCGCCTCGGCGAAAGAGGCCTGCCCCTGTACCGCCTCTTAAGGAAGGCCGAGTGCTTCACTTGGACTCCCGAAGCCGAGGAAGCCCTCGGGAACCTGAAGGCGCTCCTCACCCAGGCGCCCATCTTGGTACCCCCAGCTGATGGAGAAACCCTCCTGGTCTACGTCGCCGCAACCACTCAGGTGGTCAGCGCCGCGATCGTAGTCGAAAGGCAGGAAGAGGGGCATGCTCTGCCCATTCAGAGGCCAGTCTACTTCGTCAGCGAAGTGCTGTCCGAAACCAAGATCCGCTACCCACAAGTCCAGAAGCTGCTATATGCAGTGATCCTGACGAGGCGAAAGCTACGACATTACTTCGAGTCCCATCCGGTGACTGTGGTGTCATCCTTCCCCCTGGGGGAGATCATCCAGTGCCGAGAAGCCTCAGGATGGATCGCGAAGTGGGCGGTGGAAATCATGGGCGAGGCAATCTCGTTTGCCCCTCGGAAGGCCATCAAGTCCCAGGTACTGGCGGATTTCGTAGCCGAATGGGTCGATACCCAGTTGCCAACGGCTCCGATCCAACCAGAGCTTTGGACCATGTTTTTCGACGGGTCGCTGATGAAGACGGGAGCTGGCGCGGGCCTGCTTTTCGTCTCGCCCCTCGGGAAACACTTGCGCTACGTACTTCGCCTCCATTTCCCGGTGTCCAACAATGTGGCTGAGTACGAGGCTCTGATCAACGGATTGCGAATCGCCATCGAGCTAGGGGTCCGACGCCTCGATGCGCGCGGCGACTCGCAGCTCGTCATCGACCAAGTCATGAAGAACTCCCTCTGCCGCGACCCAAAGATGGAGGCTTACTGTGAGGAGGTTCGACGCCTGGAAGACAAGTTCTACGGGCTCGAGCTTAACCACATCGCCCGGCGCTACAACGAGACTGCGGACGAGCTGGCGAAGATAGCCTCGGGGCGAACGACGGTTCCCCCGGACGTCTTCTCCCGAGATCTGCACCAACCCTCCGTCAAGATAGATGACGCGCCCGAGCCCGAGGCACCCTCGGCCTCGTCCGAGGTAACCTCGGCCCAGCCCGAGCCATCCTTGGCTTACCCCGAGGAACCCTCGGAGCCCGAGGGCGAGGCACTGCGCATCGAGGAGGAGCAGAACGGGGTCGTGCCAGATCAAGATTGGCGGACCCCGTACCTGCGATATCTCTGCCAAGGAGAACTGCCCCTCGACCGAGCCGAGGCTCGGCGGATGGCGCGACGCGCCAAATCGTTCGTCTTGCTGGGCGATGAGAAGGAGCTCTACCACCGCAGCCCCTCGGGCATCCTCTAGCGATGCATTTCCATCGCCGAGGGTTAGGAACTCCTGCGGGAAATACACTCGGGGTCTTGCGGTCACCATGCAGCACCTCGAACCCTCGTCGGGAACGCTTTCCGCCAAGGCTTCTACTGGCCAACGGCGGTGACTGACGCCACTAGAATTGTCCGTGCCTGCGAAGGGTGCCAATTCTATGCGAAGCAGACCCACCTGCCCGCTCAGGCTCTGCAGACGATACCCATCACCTGGCCCTTCGCTGTGTGGGGTCTGGACCTCGTCGGCCCTCTGCAGAAGGCGCCCGGGGGCTACACGCACCTGCTGGTCGCCATCGACAAATTCTCCAAGTGGATCGAGGTCCGACCCCTGAACAGCATCAGGTCCGAGCAGGCGGTGGCGTTCTTCACCAATATCATCCATCGCTTCGGGGTCCCGAACTCCATCATCACCGACAATGGCACCCAGTTCACCGGCAAAAAATTCTTGGATTTTTGCGAGGATCACAACATCCGGGTGGACTGGGCCGCCGTAGCTCATCCCATGTCGAATGGGCAAGTAGTGCGTGCCAATGGCATGATCCTACAAGGGCTCAAGCCTCGGATCTACAACAACCTCAACAAGTTCGGCGAGCGGTGGATGAAGGAACTCCCCTCGGTGGTCTGGAGCCTGAGAACGACGCCAAGCCGGGCCACGGGTTTCACGCCGTTTTTTCTGGTCTACGGGGCCGAGGCGATCCTGCCCACGAACCTGGAATACGGCTCCCCGAGGACGAGGGCCTACAACGAAGAAAGCAACCAAGCTAGCCGAGAAGACTCGCTGGACCAGCTGGACGAGGCTCGGGACAGGGCCTTACTACACTCGGCGCGGTATCAGCAGTCCCTGCGACGCTACCACGCCCGAGGGGTCCGACCCCGAGATCTCCAGGTGGGCGATCTGGTGCTTCGGCTGCGGCAAGACGCCCGAGGGAGGCACAAGCTCACGCCCCCCTGGGAGGGGCCGTTCATCATCGCCAAAGTACTGAAGCCCGGAACGTACAAGCTGGCCAACAGTCAAGGCGAGGTCTACGGCAACGCTTGGAACATCCAACAGCTACGTCGCTTCTACCCTTAAGATGTTTCCAAGTTGTTTATATACCTCGCACCCACGCAAAAGTTTAGTCAACAAGGAAGGGTCAGCCTCGCCTCGGCAGAGCCCGACCCTCCCTCGGGGGCTAAAAGGGGGGAAACCCCCTCTGCGTCAAAATTTTCCTCGAAAAGAAAATCTCTTTCACCAGAACATCTTTCGTGCTTTTTGACTACTTCGAAAAGTGGGTCCTGGAAACGACGGAGTACACGTAAGCAGTCAAGGCTGACCGAGCCGAGGGACTCCTACGCCTCCGGGATACGGATACCTCACTCATCACCTTCTGCGATAAGTAACTCGCGCTCGGATAAGGCGAATCCGCGGATCGAACGAGTCTTTACGTACGGGAGCTCTTCTGTCGAAGCGATTCTTCGAGCCTTCTCGACCAAGTCGGTGACAGGGCTTCATGGGCGGGTAAAAGTACGCGTAAGCGGCAAGGCCGACCGAGCCGAGGGACTCCCACGCCTCCGGGATACGGATACCTCACTCATCACCTTCCGCGAGAAGCAACTCTTGCTCGCACTAACATCCCTGCTACCGACAAAAAGTCCAGATACTCGAAACGAGAGGAGAAGAGACGCAGCTTTATAACGCAACAAGGGTATGTGTTCTGGCCTCAACGGCCGCGCAAGGCCCACGCTACAAGACGATTTGACCCTGCAGGCTCGGATCTTGACGCTGGAAGAGGGCGACGACACCCTCGGCATCAACAGCACCTTCGGCAAGGCCCGACCTAGCCTCGGACGGCGACGCGGTCCGAGGGCCTCCGCTCCGAAGGACGACGTCATCACCACGCTCGAGCAATCTCTGCCAGGGACTTCTCCGAGAACCCGGCCCGAGCGGACGGCTCGGCCGGCCACCTCCGGGACCTCGGCCGACCACCTTCCGAGGGTGCCAGCTCGGTCCGAAGCCTCGGCTGATCAGCTCCGACGTCGATCCTGCCAACAAACAACCCGGCTAGGCTCCGGCCAACCAGGTTTCGTTTCCGAGCCAACTCCGCCTCTGCTCATGCTGATATCGCTACCCCTGGCCTCGGCTCGTCGAAGAGCGGCCGAGGGGTCTCTTTAACTAAGCTAGAGGAGCCTCGGACAACAGGTCCGACCGAGCCGAGGGATTCCTACGCCTCCGGGATACGGATACCTCACTCGTCACCTTGACACGGGGCGACTCACGCTTGGTGAAGCGATTCAGGCAATCAGCAGACGAGTCTTAGTGCTCGGAAATGAGGAAAAAACACGGCTCTGTGCCGTAAGTTACATACATGTTCAGGCCCCAAAAGCCGAAATGAACAAAAAACCCGGCACACGCCCCTCCTCAGCCCTGGTGATGAAAATCCTTGAGGCTGAGGAAGGGGCGGATGCCGCAGCCCGGCTCGCTTTCCCCCACCATCAAGCCGGAGGTCGCCCTCTTGGGTGACCGCCGGTGGAGGGGTGCAGCCGGGCTGCATGATGAAAATCCTTGAAGCCGAACGATGGCTGAAAGGTACCAACTCCCACGGAGTTGCTTTCCTCCAGCAATGGAGCGAAAAGACGGCGGTTTCCCCCCATCCGGGGGCTCGGAAGACGGAGAGACACAATGCATTGGGGAGGAAGGAGACGCGGTTACCTCACGAAGGGGGTCGCCCTCCTTTTAAAGGCAACTCCCCCTGCTTGCGCCCTCAACCGTCACGGGCTGAGTCTTCTCCAACACGCCTCCAAAGCCCCTCCCTGCGGCGCGGGGGCTGGGACCCGCCTGTCATGCAGACCGGCTCTAAGCAGAAGAAGCCGAACCGCCGCGCACGACGCACGCAACCACCTAGCGGTTACAAGTAACCCTCCACCTTTGCCCGGACCAGCGGGCGAAAGGGGCAGGCGGCCATGCAGGCGGCATGCAACCGCGCCAAGTGGACGCGCCTCTCTGACTCCTGACAGGCCAGCGCGACGGCTCAAGCCCACGCGTCGTGCAACTGGCGCGCCGGGCGCTGCATGCTAACCGCTATGCCACTCGCTCCACCACCGCACCTCCTCGATTGCGGAACCGATACCGCGATTCGAGGCGACCTAGCCCGCGACCCGGCAGCGCCAGCCTGGCGCAGCGGTCAAAAGCGGTCAAAAATGGGCCGGCAGTGATGACGGTGGCAGGCGCGCGAGAGCAGCGGTCACGCCATCTGCCAAGCTCATGTCCCATCCGGAGGCAGCAAGAGAGCCCCCTCTCACGGTGTGAAGACGACGCACCCGTGACCCGTACCTCGAACGGCCCGCGCACGCAACGGCAGCTTCACCGACCGCTTACCCCGGCGCATTAACTTCGCGGCGAAACAGGTAACGTTTCTGGCAGGGACAGCTGGCGACGCTTCGCCTCCGCCAAAACGACCACGCCGAAAAAGGTACGCCACGACGTTCAATTTCGAATCCTTTTTCCCTTTTCCTTCTTTCTCTATCTCTTGCAACAGGGACCGAGAAGGGGGATAACCCCAAAGGGACCCTTCCCCGTGAAGGAACTAGGCTCCGAGCCTCCCTACTGATCAGGGGTTCGAAGGCTGGCCCCGCGAAGGGTTCAACAGCCGCCTCAGATCGCGTGGGCCCGACACCCACTACTGGTCAGGGGTTCGAAGGTCGGCCCCCGAAAGGACCCGCGACCGCCTCAGGCTATTTGGGCTCCGTGCCCCCTACTGATCAGGGGTTCGAAGGCTGGCCTGTCGAAGGGTTCACAGTCGCCTCAGACGCCGAGCGAGGGATGACCAGGGGTACGTTCGATACATAACCAAGGCTCGGGCTGCGCTCCCGAGGTACCCTAGGACATTTCCGAGACTAGCGGGAACGACTCTGTAACGGAATCCCATCGGAGGGAGGCAACGAGCCCTCGGACCCCGTCGCTAGGGGACCGGGTCCGGCAGATCACCCGCAGGTACTTTTGGGCGTGCCTCCGGGCCCCTAGCCGACCCCTAACGAACGGGGCACGGACGTCCACTCGGATTACCCGATCGCAGCTCACCGGAGACACCATGTTCGGTGCCCATCGAGGGTAACATGGCGCACTCCCCCCTCCTCCTTGCGGAAAGGAGACGTAGGGGCGTATATAAAAAGTCGAGTCTGTCCCTGATCGTCCTCTCGCTCCGTGCGAGGGCTCGGGGGCTGCTCTCGCAAACCCGGCTCCGGCCGAACCGTTGACAGCGTCAACATACCAGCCCGAGAACTTGGGCCCCGACAGTGCACCTGGGTTACGCCCTGCTCGCATGAGGGAACCGCCAGACCAGCCGAGGCATTGCGCAAGGCATTAAGACCTCGAAGGAGTGAAACCACTCCTCCGAGGCCTCGGGGGCTACACCCGGCGGGTGCGCTCGCGCGCACCCACCGGAACAAAGTACCACCGAGAAAGGCTGGTCCCCTTGCAAAAAAGTGCTACGCAAGCCTCCAAGTGAGTGTTAACACTCTCTTCGAGGCTCGGGGGCTACTGTCGGGGACCATAATTAGGGGTACCCTCAAGACGCCTAATTCTCAGCTGGTAACCCCCATCAGCATAAAGCTGCAGAGGCCTGATGGGTTTGATTAAGTCAGGGATCAGTCCATACGAGTGACTTGACCACGCCACGCCCGAGCCTAGCCTCGGGCGAGGGCAGCCGACCCTAAGATGACTCCGTCTCGCCTGAGGCCTCCTCTTTCACGGCAGACGCATCTCCGGCTCGCCCTAGGCCCCGCCTTCGATAAGAAGAAACCCTGACTAAATCACCGCGCCGACCGACCGAGTCACCGGGGCGTTTAACGCAAAAGGTAAGACCAACGGGCGACCAGACTTCGCCAGAGGCGCCATAGGAGGCTCCGCCCGACCCAGGGCTCGGACTCGGGCTAAGGCCCCGGAAGACGGCGAACTCCGCTCCGCCCGACCCCAGGGCTCGGACTCGGGCTAAGGCCCCGGAAGACGGCGAACTCCGCTCCGCCCAAGGGCTCGGACTCGGGCTAAGGCCCCGGAAGACGGCGAACTCCGCTCCGCCCAAGGGCTCGGACTCGGGCTAAGGCCCCGGAAGACGGCGAACTCCGCTCCGCCCGACCCAGGGCTCGGACTCGGGCTAAGGTCCCGGAAGACGGCGAACTCCGCTCCGCCCGACCCCAGGGCTCGGACTCGGGCTAAGGCCCCGGAAGACGACGAACTCCGCCTCGCCCGACCCAGGGCTCGGACTCCGCCTCGGCCTCTGCCGAACGATCTCCGCCTCGCCCGACCCAGGGCTCGGACTTTGCCTCTGTCTTGCAGGACGGACTCGACCTCGGCTTCGGAGGAGCCTCCACGACGCCCGACCTAGGACACGAGACCGCCACGTCAACAGGGAGCGTCATCATCACCCTGCCCTGAGCTGACTTGGGTCGCAGAGGACAAGACCGGCGTCCCATCTGGCCAGCCACGCCAGATAGGCAAATGATGGCGCCCCGCTAGACCATGACGACGGCGACTCTCAGCTCCCTTACGAAAGCAGGAGGACGTCAGCAAGGGCCCAGCCACTCCGACAGCTGTCCCCCCGTCCGGCTCCGTTACTCCTCCAACAGCCACGACGCCACACCAACAGGGTGCCAAGATCTCTCCGGCTGCCACCTTGGCATGTACATAGGGCGCTAGCTCTCTCTCGCTAGACACGTAGCACCTTGCTACACCCCCATTCTGTACACCTGGATCCTCTCCTTACGACTATAAAAGGAAGGACCAGGGCCTTCTTAGAGAAGGTTGGCCTCGCGGGGACGAAGGGCAGGGGCAGGCGCTCTCTCGGGGCCGCTCGCTTCCCCTCACCTCGCGCGGACGCTTGTAACCCCCTACTGCAAGCGCACCCGACCTGGGCGCGGGACGAACACGAAGGCCACGGGAATTCTCCGACTCCCTCACGACCCGGCTCCGGCCACCGACCTCTCTCTCTGTTCCCCCCTTCGCGCTCGCCCACGCGCTCGACCCATCTGGGCTGGGGCACGCGGCACTCTCACTCGTCGGCTCGGGGACCCCCCGGTCTCGGAACGCCGACAATTACCGAGCGCAGAGAGAAAAGGGAGGAGAGAGGCGGCCGCACGACCATCTTGGTGTCCGGGCCGCGTGTGAGCTGAAGCTTGGGTCGGTGATCGTCGCGGGTTCACGGTGGAGCTTTCCGCGGGTGAGCCAGGTGGTGTCGGTCGGGGAAGCAGCCCGAATTGCTCACCGTCGTCGTGACTTCTGCCGTGCGCCGTGGGCGAGCCTCCTGGTGACCTAATCCCCGGTATTGTTCCCACCTCTGTGCTCGCCATCTTCCCCTCTCGGTGTAGTAGCGATCAATTTCTATATGGAGGCGGTTTTCACCGGATTTCGTGCTCGCCGGCGAACCGGCCGCCGTGAATGGGCGGCGCTGCCGTCGCTCGTCGGGCGAATTGAGGGAGACGGCCGCGGGCCGTAGATCTTGGAGTGTGCGGCCTAGATTAGAATCAGAATACCCCTTCGGTTATTTAAATCGTAACCGTACATCATAGATCGTGCGGTTGGCCTCGCTTATCGATCCGATGAGATGAAGGTCTAATCTCTGCCGTTGAAACCCGATCGGGCGGCTGGGGGCATGCGCGGGTGTGTGGCGCGCCCAGATCTAATCTGGCACGTCCGTTCCGATCGGACGCCCGAGATCTTACGATACCCCTTCGCGCTGGCACTTTTGTTAAAGAGCCCCTCTGTTTATACGAATTAGAACCCGCCGTCCCAGGGTAATATTCACTGAGTCTTAAGAATTTTACCCCGAGACCCCTGTTGTTCTCAGTAATTGAGGCCCAGTCCAGAACTCATTTAATTTGAATAAATGAAATAGAAAATGGATTTTTAATATGAAAATAATTACTAGAACTTGATAAATTCATAGAAAATTCATACTTGCTCCAAATTAGTCCATTCCACTTTCTAAATTTTTATAATTTAATTCTCTATCACTTAGAGCCTCTGTTTTGTCATGAAAACAATTAGAAATTTAATCTCTCACTTAATCCATTTTAAACACATAAAACCTTTGAAAATTCATAACTTAAAATCTATAACTCCAAAATTAATGGTTCCTGTTCCTATGATCTTATTTTAATATGTAGATTATTAATATGCATTTTGCATATATGTTTGGTGTAATGTTAATTTTGCCTATACCATGTATGTCTGTATTGCTACGTTTAGCAGTGAGGCCACGAGGATCTGAAGAATCATCCTGGTACCTGGAATCTCAAGGCCCAGGCAAGTTGTGCCCTTGACCACTTTTTACCCAATAATGTTCTTTAATATCAATTATCCATGCATAGGTTAATTTTGATGGGACCCAATAGGTCACCCTAGATTTGTTTATCTCACTACCTTGTTTACCCCTGAATCACTTGGGTAGTTTGCTATTGCTTTATATGGTTTTGGGATAATCATTTATCACCTCTATGTTCCAATTCTTGTTGTATTTCTGTTTATGTTCATGCTGATATCATTAATGTTAATTGGAACATAGAGCTTAACTTGAGTAACACGTGCCACCACAAGGGAGGAATGAGACCCCTTGGCTGATTAATTAGGAAAGCTAGTGGAAGACTACCTTACCCGAAAGGGGCAAGGGCAGTAGGGGAGTGGTCAGTGTAGGGAGGCCCTCAGGAGGATTTTGCTGCGATGGCGGTCCTGCAAGGGATTCCTGCATTGGAACTTCCTATAAACTGTAGCGGGTTTTCGGAAGGTAGTGGAACTTTGTAAAGGCCTCGTAGTGGATCCCTAGCCATTCACCTCGGTAGTGTCTAAGGGCCTTGCAAACCCTGGCGACATGGGATACACGACTTGTGGGTAAAGGGTACAACCTCTGCAGAGTGTAAAACTGGTATACTAGCCGAGCTCACGGTCATGAGCAGCTCAGGACTCTCTGATGTTTAAATTATGGAACTTAAACTCAATTTGTCATATGCATTGCATCGCAGGTGAAGTTGTTACCTTTGTTCTACTATTTAACTGGGTTGGTATTTACTTATACTTAGTAACTGCTAATAAAATTTTGACCAACTTTAAAAGCAATGCTCAGCTCTAACCATCTTCTTTGGTAAGCCTTACACTTCACGTGAGCTCCCACCTTTGGCGAGTTCATGCACATTATTCCCCACAACTTGTTGAGCGATGAACGTATGTGAGCTCACTCTTGCTGTCTCACACCCCCCCACAGGTCAAGAACAGGTACTGCAGGATGAGGCGCTTGGAGGATGCTGCGATGTGTTCGTGAGAGGTCTAGGCCGTCGTCTCCCAGTCAACTTTGGGTTGCTGGACCGTTGTCTCCTTATAATGTAATTATTTATTTTGTATAGAACTCCTGTTATATATAAAGATGTGACATTCGATCCTGTGCCATGATTCATCATATGTGTGAGACTTGGTCCCAGCACACCTGATGAATATGTTTACGCCCGGGTTTTGGACCCCTAAAATCCGGGTGTTACAGAAGTGGTATCAGAGGAATGTTGACTGTAGGACAAACCTAGATAGAACTGGACAACCCTTATCTCCTTACCTTTGCTACTCTGATTCTTTTCTAAACTTTTCTTAATCTTTTCTTATCTATTTCCGCTTTACTCTGATCATTCTCATCTTTTCTTTCCAAAGACAAATGTGGATTTCACACTTTGAAATCCTTAACCTAAAGTGACCTTTAGGAATAAGAGACCCACTCTTAGGAACAAAAAAAAACCCAAAACTATTTCTTTTAGTATCTATGCTCTTGAATGCTTGTTCTTATGATATTTGTCTGATTTGGATCTTTGATTGAGTGTGATGGGTTGTGGAGTAATGTCCACAATTGCATCTGCATATACACATAGGTATAAAAATATATTTATAAAATAACTAGACAACCTAGATTATTCCCATTGGAATATATCTAGCTTAAGAGATTTATCATATCCTAAAAGATCCCATTCTAACCAATTCATCTTATCTTAAAAGATTCTCTCTTACCTTAATAGATTCATCTTATCTTGAAAGGATTTTATCTCCCCCTAATAGACCTAACTGACCTCAAAAGATTCTACCTTATCCCTATGAATGCATCTTGCCCTAATAAGCATATTTACCCCACACTAGTGTAACAACCATGATCTAATCCAAAGAAATTAGACATTATCTAGTCTAACCTAGTCGTACCGATCTAATCTAGATCCCATCTAATCTAATATGATCCAATCTAAAGTGAGTTATTTAATAGATTAGTTAGTACTAGTGAAATGGATTAGACCTCACTCCTATAAAAATGATTTAAGTTAAATTGGTGCCCTAGATTAACTTGACTATATACAACTATCTGACCATATGCAACTACCTTACCCATCCGATAGTTGCATAATCCCTCTGTGTTAACCTAATAGAGCTTCTGACCTACCTACACCGTATACCCCATCCTATCTCAAAAGATTCTAACATATCCTAACAAGATATATCTTACCCTGATAAATCTATCTAACTTAAACTGGTCTAATCTAGATCATATCTAATTTAATATGGTCTAATCTAGTGTGAGTTACTTAATGGACCAGTTAATACTTGTGAAATAGATTAGACCCTCTCCACATGTTTTAACTTAGTTCACCCTACACTAAATAAAGAATGAGAGACCAACCCAACCAATAGAGTCTTGATGGATTGCATGATCTGCCTATCCCCACCTAATAACAAACAAACTTTTAACCTACATCTGGTAGTCTATCTCACCCATATATATATCTCTCATCTTGACAGATTCCATCTTACCCTTGGATATTCACCTTATACGACTGGTTACCCCAAACTGGACGTAAAACAAAGATTAAGCCCTACTAAAGAATCTTCAGATTATAACCAGCTACTAGCTTATTCATTCCGCTTATTGAATAATTTCCTTTGCAAAACTATTACCATATGCTTCTAACTTTCATGGTCAATACCAGGAAAGGAAAGATCATCACGTAACAACAAACAGAAAATGAATCCTCCAAATCCTCCACCTGTTGAAATAGATCAAGTGGTTGCTGCCCAAAGACTGGTAATACAACAATTAACAGACCTGGTGACCGAGATGCAAAATCAGATAAGACAAGAACGCGAGGAAATACGTCAGGTCCGCCAAGAAATAAGGCAAGCACGGTAGGAGAGACAACAACAACAACGACCTCCACCACCACCACCAGCTCCACCAAGCTACATAGATATAAATTATGATGATTTGTAAGATCTAGATGTTACTTTAGTTAGTAGATGATATGATATTATTTTAGAAGGAACAATAAGGTCTATTGACCCTATGTTTTGTTAAAGAATTATACCTCATGCTGAGATTTCCTTGTTTATGCATATGTTCCGAGAACAATATGAGTATACATCCCTTTTCTTACAAATCTCGAGGACGAGATTTTTGTTAAGGGGGGTAGGATTTGTAAGACCCAAAATTAGTAGGGAAAAAAATATAAACAAAGTATCATAATGCTTTGGAAATTAGGAAATAAGAAAATGATGAGAAAAGGATTTTTCTTTTAAAGGAAACCATTTATACATCCCATGAAATAAATAACAAGGAGAATAAAACTTCAATTAGTAATATTAAAATAGTATGGTTTATATTCACCTTTGGGTTTCAATTGATACATTTGAAAAATCTGAAAACTAAAATAGAAGTATAAATTTGAATTTGGAATAGAAAATAGAAAATAAATGGGAAGGGAAGAAAAGAGAAGTAATATGAAAACATGAGTAATATATTTGAATAAATATTCTCAAACCAAATACTTTTAATTGCACCAAAATGAACCAGTTACAAGTTTGAATTGAATTGGTATTTTAAATTTGAATTTGTGAAAGAATGGAGAAAGGAGAAAATAAAAGAAAAATAAAAGAAAAAAAAGAAAAGGAACACTATACCTAACTGGGCCGCCAACCTGAATTCAGCCCACCTAGGGAATAACACCGCGCGGCCCATTAACCCTCACGGGCGCGCGCCGACATCATGGGCCCACTGGCCAGCCTCTCCCTCACGCCAGTCACTTCCGTGCGGGCCACCCTCGTCAGCGCTCCCTCTACCGCGCTCGCTACTCCTCACTATCTCTGGCGTGTGGACCACCGGTGTCAGCGTCTTCTTCGTAACAACCGCGCCCACCCCGCGACTTCCTCGCCGGTGACCTCAGCGTCCAGCGGAGTCCGACCGGGCCGGTTTCCCTTGGACTCGGAACCCCGTAGCTGTATAAAACCGAGCCGTTCCTTTGCGTCCGTGTCATCCGCCATTACCGAGCGCAGAGAGAAAAGGGAGGAGAGAGGCGGCCGCACGACCATCTTGGTGTCCGGGCCGCGTGTGAGCTGAAGCTTGGGTCGGTGATCGTCGCGGGTTCACGGTGGAGCTTTCCGCGGGTGAGCCAGGTGGTGTCGGTCGGGGAAGCAGCCCGAATTGCTCACCGTCGTCGTGACTTCTGCCGTGCGCCGTGGGCGAGCCTCCTGGTGACCTAATCCCCGGTATTGTTCCCACCTCTGTGCTCGCCATCTTCCCCTCTCGGTGTAGTAGCGATCAATTTCTATATGGAGGCGGTTTTCACCGGATTTCGTGCTCGCCGGCGAACCGGCCGCCGTGAATGGGCGGCGCTGCCGTCGCTCGTCGGGCGAATTGAGGGAGACGGCCGCGGGCCGTAGATCTTGGAGTGTGCGGCCTAGATTAGAATCAGAATACCCCTTCGGTTATTTAAATCGTAACCGTACATCATAGATCGTGCGGTTGGCCTCGCTTATCGATCCGATGAGATGAAGGTCTAATCTCTGCCGTTGAAACCCGATCGGGCGGCTGGGGGCATGCGCGGGTGTGTGGCGCGCCCAGATCTAATCTGGCACGTCCGTTCCGATCGGACGCCCGAGATCTTACGATACCCCTTCGCGCTGGCACTTTTGTTAAAGAGCCCCTCTGTTTATACGAATTAGAACCCGCCGTCCCAGGGTAATATTCACTGAGTCTTAAGAATTTTACCCCGAGACCCCTGTTGTTCTCAGTAATTGAGGCCCAGTCCAGAACTCATTTAATTTGAATAAATGAAATAGAAAATGGATTTTTAATATGAAAATAATTACTAGAACTTGATAAATTCATAGAAAATTCATACTTGCTCCAAATTAGTCCATTCCACTTTCTAAATTTTTATAATTTAATTCTCTATCACTTAGAGCCTCTGTTTTGTCATGAAAACAATTAGAAATTTAATCTCTCACTTAATCCATTTTAAACACATAAAACCTTTGAAAATTCATAACTTAAAATCTATAACTCCAAAATTAATGGTTCCTGTTCCTATGATCTTATTTTAATATGTAGATTATTAATATGCATTTTGCATATATGTTTGGTGTAATGTTAATTTTGCCTATACCATGTATGTCTGTATTGCTACGTTTAGCAGTGAGGCCACGAGGATCTGAAGAATCATCCTGGTACCTGGAATCTCAAGGCCCAGGCAAGTTGTGCCCTTGACCACTTTTTACCCAATAATGTTCTTTAATATCAATTATCCATGCATAGGTTAATTTTGATGGGACCCAATAGGTCACCCTAGATTTGTTTATCTCACTACCTTGTTTACCCCTGAATCACTTGGGTAGTTTGCTATTGCTTTATATGGTTTTGGGATAATCATTTATCACCTCTATGTTCCAATTCTTGTTGTATTTCTGTTTATGTTCATGCTGATATCATTAATGTTAATTGGAACATAGAGCTTAACTTGAGTAACACGTGCCACCACAAGGGAGGAATGGGACCCCTTGGCTGATTAATTAGGAAAGCTAGTGGAAGACTACCTTACCCGAAAGGGGCAAGGGCAGTAGGGGAGTGGTCAGTGTAGGGAGGCCCTCGGGAGGATTTTGCTGCGATGGCGGTCCTGCAAGGGATTCCTGCATTGGAACTTCCTATAAACTGTAGCGGGTTTTCGGAAGCTAGTGGAACTTTGTAAAGGCCTCGTAGTGGATCCCTAGCCATTCACCTCGGTAGTGTCTAAGGGCCTTGCAAACCCTGGCGACATGGGATACACGACTTGTGGGTAAAGGGTACAACCTCTGCAGAGTGTAAAACTGGTATACTAGCCGAGCTCACGGTCATGAGCAGCTCAGGACTCTCTGATGTTTAAATTATGGAACTTAAACTCAATTTGTCATATGCATTGCATCGCAGGTGAAGTTGTTACCTTTGTTCTACTATTTAACTGGGTTGGTATTTACTTATACTTAGTAACTGCTAATAAAATTTTGACCAACTTTAAAAGCAATGCTCAGCTCTAACCATCTTCTTTGGTAAGCCTTACACTTCACGTGAGCTCCCACCTTTGGCGAGTTCATGCACATTATTCCCCACAACTTGTTGAGCGATGAACGTATGTGAGCTCACTCTTGCTGTCTCACACCCCCCCACAGGTCAAGAACAGGTACTGCAGGATGAGGCGCTTGGAGGATGCTGCGATGTGTTCGTGAGAGGTCTAGGCCGTCGTCTCCCAGTCAACTTTGGGTTGCTGGACCGTTGTCTCCTTATAATGTAATTATTTATTTTGTATAGAACTCCTGTTATATATAAAGATGTGACATTCGATCCTGTGCCATGATTCATCATATGTGTGAGACTTGGTCCCAGCACACCTGGTGAATATGTTTACGCCCGGGTTTTGGACCCCTAAAATCCGGGTGTTACACTATCCTTCGGATGGAGCCACCAAATACAAAAAGGGGGCCCAACGGCTGGTAGGAAGACTGACATCATTAAATAGATTCATATCCAAATCAGCAGAAAGAAATCTGCCATTCTTTGAAATACTAAAGTCAGCCGAAGTGTTTCAATGGGGTCTAGCTCAGCAAAAAGCTTTCGAAGAGTTGAAGCAATACTTGATAGACTTGACAACTTTAACTCCACCTTTGCCAGGGGCTCCATTGCTCCTATATGTAGCAACTTCTCACTCTGCAGTCAGTGCAGCGCTTGTACAGGAGAAGCAAGATGGCCAAATCAAAAAGCAGGCCCCAGTATACTTCATCTTCGAAGTTCTAAGTTTATCAAAGAAAAACTATACAAAATTGGAGAAGGTGTTGTATGCTGTGTTAATGGCCTCCAGGAAGCTTCGGCATTATTTCCAAGCATATCATATAATTGTTCCTTCATCACAACCTCTGAAGAATATAATGAGAAACAGAAAATCTACTGGAAGGATTGGAAAATGGGCTGCAGAGCTCAATGAATTCACCATTGACTATGTACATAGATCCTCAATTCAGTCCCAGGCATTAGCATACTTCATTGTTGATTGGACGCCAGGGGCTCAAGAAGAAGAAACAAATAAAGACGCCGAAGCTTGGATAGTATTCTGCGACGGTTCCTAGGGAACCTTCAGTGCAGGAGTGGCTGCTGTTCTAGTAGCGCCTTCTAAAGTCAGAACATGTTACGCAGCAAGGCTTAACTTCAGTTGTACGAATAATATTGCTGAATACGAAGCTCTTCTATTGGGGCTTCGGAAGTTAAAGGCAATGGGAATAAGAAGGGCAATCCTTAAAAGTAACTCTTAAGTCATTTCTGGTCATGTAGACAAAAGTAGCAAGGCAAGAGATCCGAAGCTTGAAAATTATCTGGATACAGTTCGAAGGTTGGAGGCTTCTTTCGAAGATTTTTCTGTCAAAAATATTCCAAGAGGAGAAAGTGAGCATGCAGATCTGTTAGCCAAATCAGCGGCACAGGGGCTCCCTCTACCTTTGGAAGTATTTTTTGAGACAATAAAAGCACCTTCGGTTGAACTTATGGAGAGAGCAGTGCTTGCAATATCCCCTGTTCATAGTGAAGATTGGAGGACCGAAATTATATCTTTCCTCCAAGGTAATTGTCTTTCGGATGACGAAGCTTATAATAGGAGAATGGAAGCAAGGGCAATACCGTATGTGATAATAGAAGGGAAATTATACAAACATGGAGTCTGTTCTCCACTTCTCAAGTGTTTATCTAGAACCGAAGGTATAGAATTAATGAAGGAAATACATGCAGGTCTGTGTGGATCTCATATTGGGTCTAGGCCCCTGCTGGGAAAAGTTTTTAGACAAGGATTTTATTGGCCGAAGGCAGCTTCGGATGCAACAGAGCTGGTTCAAAAGTGCGAGAATTGTCAAAAATGTGCAAGAGACTAGAAGCAACCTTCATCTCTCATGCAGCTGATACAGCCTACTTGGCCATTGCAAAGATGGAGCCTGGATTTGTTAGGTCCACTCTCACCGACACAAGGTAATTTGAAGTATGTTGTGGTGGCAGTAGAATATTTTTATAAGTGGATTGAAGCAAAGCCCTTAGCTACAATAACTTCGGCCACAGTTCAAAAATTCTTCTGGCAGAATATTGTTTGTCATTTCGGCGTGCCGAAGGCAATAACCGTGGACAATGGAACAAAGTTTGATGCTGAAACATTCAAAGATTTCTGTGACCAGATTGGTACGAAGATCCATTTTGCATCAGTTAGGCATCCGGAGTCGAATGGGTTGGTAGAAAGAGCAAATGGCATCATAATGACAGGAATAATGAAGCTAATCTTCAATCAGCCCAGAGGAAAGTGGCCAGACGAGCTGATTAAAGTGGTGTGGAGCCACAATACAACTGCGTCAAGGTCAACAGGATTTACACCCTTCAAACTATTGTTTGGAGATCAAGCAATAACTCCAGAAGAGGCAAAGGCAGGGTCAATAAGAACAACAGCTTAGGCAGAAGACAAAGCTGATTATCAAGTAACAAAAGATACTATAGAAGGGACCAGACTTCAGGCTATAGAGCACATCAATAAATATCAGGCCAAAATGATAAAGTGGCATGATAGAAAAGTTCGATTGAAAAACATCAAGCCAGGGCATTTGGTGCTTCGGAGAGTAGCCAACCCAGACACAATGGACAAGTTGCAACTAAGGTGGGAAGGTCCTTTTCTGGTAGTATCTTCGTCAAGAACCGGTTCTTACAGATTGAAGGATATGGACGACAACGATATACCCAGATCATGGAATGCGGATGAGCTTCGACAATATTACGTGTAATTTGATGTAATCTTTCTTTTTCATATTTTCTATGGCACCCTTTTCCTTTCAAGAGGGGAGAAAGGTTTTTAATGGGACCATAGCTTGTAATTTTTTCATTCTTATTTAAGCTCCACGAGGGCCAAATCCTCCAAAGATGTAATATGTAAAATCTGAACTTGCACCATCGAGTGCAAAAAGAAAACAGGGAGAAGCTCAAAAGACGTCCCCAAGGGGATGCAGAGCATGACGAAGCCACAAAAAGTCGTTCTTAAGGGAGCGCAGCGTAAGTTTTTGCTCAAAAGTCATTCCTAAGGGAATGCAGAGCCAAGAGCATGACGAAGCTACAAAAAGTCGTTCCTAAGGGAGCGCAGCGTAAGTTTTCTGCTCAAAAGTCGTTCCAAAGGGAATGTAGAGCCAAATACCACCGAAATATAAGGCGAAGAAGTTCAAAAGTCGTTCCTAAAGGGATGCAGAACTTATACCACCGAAATAGAAGGTGAAGAAGCTCAAAAGTCGTTCCTAAGGGGATGCAGAGCTTAAGACTCAAAAGACATTCCTAAGGGGATGCAGAGTCTGGGTGTGGCTTCGTGTGTGTCTGGACATTCATTTGCACATTACATTACATCATTCGTTGCATTCATACACATTCATGTAGACATTCATAGGATCGTCATCATCATAACATAAAGCACAAACAGATACTTCAGCTTTGATAACAATGCTTCGATGAGCATGAAGAAGCAAGATATGCTTCGTTGTGTACGAAAAGAAGGGAAGGTGTTTTTTGCCTCTGGCTCAAAAGATACAAGTTTCGTCCATAGTCAAGCAAATCATACACGGACGGAAAGGTAAAATTATATTACAAGGTATGGACAAATTTACAAAGTAATGTTCGATTCCTAACTACAATGTCTTTTACAAAGATATTTCAAATGTTTTCTAAGCTTTGTTCAGCAGCTTCAACAATCTTCAGAATGAGCTTCGGACTATTGACCTTTGGCATCATCATCCTGCACACAACAAAGTAGTATAAGGTAACAAGTAATTACAAGAGAGCAAGCAACAGGTACAAGTATCGTACCAGCTTTAGTAGGCTTCGGGCTTCGTCGCTAGCCAACTCTCGACCACCCTTTGCCCAAATTTGCGTTATAAACCTACTCCCTATGCTTTGGGTTATATTGGGGATGTCAGCCAAATCTGATGCAGAACTAGCTGAAGTTTGGTCTATTTAAAATTTTTGCGTGCGTACTGTGACGGAACCTTCCAAGTCATTAGGCCCACCTACGGTTGTCCTTGTCCAACAGACATTAGACAACCCCGTAGATGTTCCTGAATCACTTGATAAGTTCGGTATCTTTCCTTACCTTTCCAGGAACGTTTCACCTGTCTTGCAGACATTACAGAACATTGGAGATATTGAAATGCGGAAGTGATTACATAAACTTATATTTATTGCAAAAGTAAGATTCAGTACTTATTACAGACCAGAAATATAAACGAGTGCAGAGTAGTATTATTACATAACCAAGGGAGGCAAAAACTCCTCCCATAAGAGTTTATACACAAAAGTTTTTATGGAGGACCATGTCCTCCCGCATCTTCATTGCTGATTTTCATCATGGGGAACCACCTTGGTACAAAAGCAACAGAAATCTGCTGCTCCCTCACCTAAAAACAACGAGGGAATAAACCCTGAGTATGGAATTACTCAGCAAGTCTTACCCGACTAAAGAAAAGACTCTCAAGGGTATGCTGGTTATAAGGGAGTCAAGGTAAGGCTTAACAAGGATCAAAGACTCTATTTTGCGGAAAAGCTTACTAAGAGTGGATCCTTAGAATCCAATTTTATTGTCAGATTAAGTAAATTACCTGTAACTAGAGTTCTTGCTATCCTAGTTCAAACACTTGTCCTGAACTAGCCAGTTTCTCATCAATCCCTTCATCTTTAGTGGATTGCTACGTGTAGGGCAGTGACCAAGTCTTCATAACCGCGAAGGTACGACGATCCGAATCGATTATACTCAGCTGAGGATCTCCAATCACACGACATTTGTAGCACTTAACCCTTGCATATGTCAACCCGCCACCGGGGTTCTTAAGACCAGATCAGGTTCACGCAAACCGAGAGCACAGATACACCACCGTCCAGCCTCTTGCCACGGAGGGTACACGCTACTCTCGCCACCGCTCCACGCCCATTTCGTGTTATCTTATTCTGGCCTTAGTCTGCCCGAGGCAAGGCTTACCCATGACGAGGCATGTGACCAGTTAAAGGGTCCTCGATCATCAAGCCTACATCGACAAGGTCCTTAATCGACTCAGACAGAGACACTACACCGAGACTCTCTTCTCGTGCAAGTAACCCGCCCGGTCTTAGCTTAATCATTTAATCCCAAAGGTTGGTACCTGGCAGAGGTACATCTTTTCCGATGTTGGACCCATCATGGCCATGATGGATCCACCATCAAGTTTTGTTTTCAAAAAACATCCCACCCACTTTTGCCACATCATCTTTTTGTAAAAACAAAACATTTTGTTTTTCTAAAGCAAGACTAAGCATCAAAAATCTTTTGTAAAATGGTGATCAAGGAAGGTAATCAAATTCAAGGAAGGTAATGCAGGAATTGTTTAAGCATTCAACTCCTATAACCTAATGCATCAATCAAGTGAGAAAGATTTTAAAAACATCAAGGGAGGTGGCAAATGCACCGGGGCTTGCCTTTGTTAACAGGTGAGTCTGGCTCGGATCCACAGATATCAAAGTAGAAGCAGTTGCCTGCTTGAGAATCCGAGGGTGGTGGTGTCCTTTCTTCGGTGACTTCCACTTCTTCTTCGCGTTCTAACATAACCATATATATATATATAAGAATGGATGCCATGGGATGCTTATGAGAATGCAAAGATAATATAAACTTATTATCTATGTCTTGAATACAACCTTCCTTCACGGAACTCCGAGAACTTAGGGTTTCCGGAGTCAGTAAAGGAGTTCATAGGGCAGGGGGGTGGTTTTGGGTTCTAGTTATCAAACATGGCCCAAATCAATTCAAACTCTACCCAAGGCTTCTAAATATTGTTTTAAGTTCACATAAAAATTTTGAGTATTTTTGGGATTACCATTTATCTTTTAAAAATCCAGAATTACTTCTTTAAACTCCTTAAAATGCCCTAAAATTCCCAATTTAAACTAAAAATCATGAAACTATTTTTATTAAATACTATGGAAAATAAGGAGCCTAGGAAAATTGGTTTCACAATTTTATCATTTTTCTACCCTTTTCTATGGATTTCTAAAGTTCTACCGAAAAAGAAAAGGGAAAAACTCTAAACAGTAATGGGCCGGTTCACGCCCAGTCAGCCCAGGTCCAGGGGAAAACGTGCGCGCGCCCGCGCCCTCGCTGGCGACTTTACAGAAAAGCCCTGAGCAGACGAATAACTCGAAGCGGGGTCATTTACTATTGCACAGAGTCACTGACAGATTGCAGTTAGGTCCCCAAGCTTCTAATTCTTTACAGCCCGCGGTCCACGACGACGGTGAACACAGCCGCGCTCCGGTGAGCCACTATACCGGCCAATTGAGGCAACGGCTAGGTTCTCCAAGCAGCAGACATGAAATCGGGGCTACCTTGATCATTTCCCCCAACCTAATTGCATCTAAGACCAACTAAGGAGCTCTGGCCACGGTGGCCGTGAGTATCGCGACTTGGCGATCGTGTTCCCGGCGATCTCTGGCGGTTCGGTTCAATTAAAATGGTCGGGGAGCATCACTAACATGTAAGGATGCTAGAACAAGCAGCAGAGAGACTTGAGCTTACCTAAATCGAGCTGGCCACGATGAGCTTGATTCTACGGTGGCGGAAAGTGAATTTGGGGAGAATTGGAAATTCTCGAGCTCTGGTGAACGATTGTGGCTGATTAGTGGTGGCTGGTTAGCTGACGACCTTGCGGAGCTAGTTACGGGCTCAATTTATAGGAAGGACGGGCGGTGGTGATCAATTTGAGTGGATAGCGGAGGTGGCCGGAGATGAGGAAGAATCCTGGCGTCGTGGTTACGTGTTCTCAGCCGTGGCAAGCTCATCGACGATGATGGGACGGTAGTAGGGAATCACGGCGGTGCCGTGGAAAGGCTCGGACACGCGGCGGGCATAGAGATGGCACGATGGCGGCGAGCGGCTTTAGCTACGGCGGTGGGCAAAGGGAGAAGGATCGCGGTTAACCGGGGTGGCCTCCAGCTCGACGGCGACGGCGATCTTTCTACCACGAAGGGTTATCCGATTGCCAGCGAGCGTTAACCTTAACGGCGGCGTGAATTCTAGCGTGGGGGGGGGGGGGGAGAGTCACTGGCGGCGACCACACGGTGCTGGCATCCTGATCTCTTTTGACTACTGTACCATCAGAACTCCCATCAGACAGCCTGACTAGAGCATTTTGGAGCATCATTTTCTTTAGTTTTTATGTGAAACCAATGCCCACCTTCTGCAGCAAAGTTGTAGAGCTATAATTCATCTACAACTTTGATACAATATGCTCCCACAAAAAGTCACTGGATCCCATTCAAAATCGAACTCAAAGTTCATCCCATTACACTGTTTCTGAAAATTCAGACTTCAGGCAGTCTGACAGCCCACTTTGGAGCATGATTATCTCCAATATTTTCTTAACAACTCTGCTCCCACTCTTAAGCAAAGTTGTTCTCCAATAATTGGGCTACAATTTTGATGTGGTGATCTAGGGCAAAAACCCTCTGATTTAACAGTTACAAGACTCCAAAGTTGGGTTAACCATACTGAAATCCAGACTTAACCCAAAAAGGGTTAAGTGTGGCACTTTTGCACTTAAGTCCAAATCTTAAGTTTTGGATTGCAAATTCACATATGAGTGACCCAAATAACTTAAGATACTTATTTGACTTGATTTTTGCACTTTAGTCCAAAAGTGGACTAATTTTGCACATAGGTCCCTAGGGTTTGGTTTTAGGGTTTTCCTAGGGTTCTATTTGAGATTTTTGGTATCCCAGGGGTATAAATGTGACTTAACTTTGTTTTTTGGGATATTTATAACTCTTTCCCCTAAAGCCTTTAGGTTTTCTCATCTTGGGTTAAGTTTTTACCCCATTAATCTCTATTCAGGGTCAAGTTCCTTAACCAGGGGTCTATTTGCAAACTATCAAAAACAATACACTTGTTTGAAATTTTTACCTAGTAAATGCACTCTAGGTATGTCAAACATATGCAATGCCAATGTTTATGATGTCATGCTCAAGTTTTAGTTACAGTAACACCAGGGGTGTTACATCCTTTCCCCCATAAAAGAATCTCGTCCCGAGATTTAAAGTCCTAGGGTGAGTAATGGAAAAGGAAATGTGTCACATTTTTATTTCCTTATTTCTGGTATAAGGCAGGGGTGGTGTGGGGGTTTACTCCCTTATTACAATAACTAAATGTACTTTACAGATTACATGAGGCTAGAAAGCCTGGGAAATTCTTATTCAAAAAGTCTTGCGTTTCCCACGTAGCCTCTTCTTCAGAATGTTGGTTCCACTGTATCTTATAGAACTTGAGAGTTTTTCTCCGGGTAACCCGGTCCTTTTGATCCAAGACTCGAATAGGGTGCTCAGAATATGTCAAGTCTGGTTTAAGGATAACATCTGTCACTTCAATGGTTCGATCAGGAACCTGAAGACACTTCTTCAGTTGCGACACGTGGAAAACATTATGTATAGCAGACAGGGTCTCGGGAAGCTGCAGTTGATATGCCACTGGTCGACATTGCTTAAGTATAGGGAATGGACCAATGTACCTGGGTGCAAGTTTTCCTTTGACCCCGAAACGGGATACCCCCTTTGTTGGTGAAACCTTCTGGTAGACATAGTCTCCTTCATGAAAATACAAGGGCATTCGTCGTTTGTCTGCATAACTCTTCTGACGAGCTTGGGCTTTCTTCATATTATGGATTATTTTCTGAACCTTTTCTTCGGTTTCTTTTACCATATCAGGCCTAAAGAAATATCTTTCCCTAGGTTCAGACCAATTTAGCGGAGTACGACATCGTCGTCCATATAAAGCTTCAAAAGGTGCCATCTTGATACTTTCTTGATAGCTATTATTATATGAAAACTCCGCTAAGGGCAAACACTCATCCCATTTTTGTGAGAAATCCAGGACACATGCCCGCAACATATCTTCGAGTATTTGATTAATCCTCTCAGTCTGTCCACTGGTTTGGGGATGATATGCCGAACTATGGAGCAGTTTAGTACCCAGGGATTTATGAAGTTCTTCCCAGAATTTGGATACAAATTGAGATCCACGATCCGACACTATGGTCTTGGGGATACCATGCAAACTGAGAATGCGAGCAATGTATAATTCCGCATAGGTGATGATAGGATATTTCACTTTAACCGGGAGAAAGTGGGCAATCTTGGTGAGTCGATCAATTATCACCCAAATAGAGTCATACCCTTTTGCGGTTCTGGGCAATCCCACAATGAAGTCCATACTTATGTCTTCCCATTTCCTGGTTGGAATTGGCAAAGATTGTAATGGACCAGCAGTTTTCAAGTGTATGGCCTTGACACGTCTACAGGTGTCACATCTGGCCACATAGCATGCAATCTCGATCTTCATTTTTGTCCACCAATAATATTGTTTCAAATCTTGGTACATCTTAGTGCTTCCGGGATGAATAGAATAGCGGCTAAGATGTGCTTCATCAAGAATTTGTTGGCGGATCTCTTCATTCTTTGGCACCACTATACGGTTATTAAACCATATAATGCCTTGCTCATCTTCTTTGAAACATTTGGCTGTTCCAGCCCTTATCTTTTCCCGAATGTGTTTCATACCCTCATTATCGTTTTGAGCATCAATTATTCTTTGCAAGAGAACGGACTCCAGCTTTAGCTGACTTAAGGTTCCTTGTTGGACCATCCCCAGGTTTAGCTTTTCCATCTCTTGACACAAGGTATTGTCAGAGTTCTTCATCATAAGACAGTGGCAGGAAACCTTACGGCTAAGTGCATCTGCCACAACATTGGCTTTGCCTGGGTGATAATGAATTTCCAATTCATAGTCCTTAATAAGTTCAAGCCATCGCCTTTGTCTCATATTCAATTCTGACTGGGTGAAGATATACTTCAAGCTTTTATGGTCTGTGTAAATGTGACAGACATTTCCCAGTAGATAATGACGCCAGATTTTCAGGGCATGAACCACAGCAGCTAGCTCCAGATCATGAGTTGGGTAATGCTCCTCATGTCGGCGCAACTGCCTTGAAGCAT
Organism: Zea luxurians; assembly: GCA_029449295.1. Lineage (NCBI taxonomy): Eukaryota > Viridiplantae > Streptophyta > Magnoliopsida > Poales > Poaceae > Zea > Zea luxurians. Next base: position 85,433,193 of record JAOPSE010000008.1, on the reverse strand, counting down.
ATGCAATCACTCGGCCTTCTTGCATCAACACACAGCCGAGTCCACTGCCTGACGCATCACAATATACATCAAAAGGCTTGGTGATGTCCGGTTGAGCCAATACCGGAGCAGTGGTTAATAATGTCTTCAATTGCTCAAAGGCTTCTTCACACTTGGAAGACCAATTAAATTTACAATCATTTTTCAATAAACTTGTGATTGGTTTCACAAGCTTAGAAAAATCGGGTATGAATCTATGATAATACCCAGCTAGTCCAAGAAAACTCCAGACTTGATGAACAGTGGTCGGGGGTTTCCACTCCAGAATATCCTTGACCTTGCTAGGATCTACCGCAATTCTCCTGGCAGATAGGATATGTCCTAGAAACTGAATTTCCTCCAGCCAAAACGCGCACTTACTTATCTTGGCATATAGCTGATGTTCCCTCAAGCGCGTTAATACAATCCGCAAATGTTGAGCATGCTCCTCTTCATTTTTGGAATATATCAAGATATCATCGATGAAGACCACGACGAACTTGTCCAACTCGGGCATAAACACCGAGTTCATCAAATAAGTGAAATGGGCAGGAGCATTGGTCAATCCGAAAGACATTACCAGATATTCAAATAACCCATATCGCGTAGTGAACGCGGTCTTCGGTATGTCCTCGGGCCGAATACGGATTTGATGATAGCCTGACCTTGAGATCAATTTTTGAAAATACCCTCGCCCCGGTCAGTTGATCAAATAGGATGTTAATCCTCGGAAGAGGGTACTTGTTCTTGATCGTGACCTCATTCAGGGGCCGATAATCCACGCACATCCGTAAGGTTTGATCCTTCTTTTTGACGAATATGGCTGGACAACCCCAAGGTGACGAGCTTGGCCGAATAAATCCTTTTTCCAAGAGATCTTGTAATTGAATATTCAGTTCTGCCAACTCATTTGGAGGCATACGGTACGATCTTCGAGAAATTGGAGTCGTACCGGGCTTTAGCTCAATTACAAATTCTACATCCCGCTCAGGTGGCAATCCCGGCAAATCTTTGTGAAAGACATCGGGAAACTCACACACTACCGGAATATCCTTGATTTCCGGTACTATGGCTTCGTATACTTTGCCAGTAGCTTGGGTTGGAATGGGGATAGGTATAAGAATTTCTTCTTGATTATAACTCAACCTGATAATTCTTTGATCAGTGTTGAGGATTGCTTTATACTTGGCCAACCAATTCATACCCAGAATAACATCTATATCCTGGCCTTTCAAAACTATCATATTAGTAAGAAAATCTCGTCCGGCCAAGGTTATGGGCACTTGATAGGCCACTTCTCTAGTAAAAATCTGTCCCCCAGGTGAGTGAATTTTAAATCCTTCTTTTGATTCATGACATGAAATGTGATGTTGCTCCACAAATTTCTTGCTAATGAAGGTATGCGAAGCACCAGAATCAAAGAGAATGATTGCAGGATGATTGGCCACGAGGAACGTACCCATCATTACCGGCTCCCCGTCCGGTGTAGTGGCCACTTGTGTATAGTATATACGTCCCGTCTTCTTGGTATTCTTGCCCGAAGTACTTCCCTTGCTTGGAGCTGAATTCCCCGATCCTTGCTGATTATTAGCCTGATTTTGCTTTGGATAGGGGCAATCTTTAATAAAATGCCCAGACTTGCCACAGTTAAAACACCCAGTTGAAGAACTTGGCAGAGCAGGGAATCGAGTGCCTGGGGCACCCGGCTGACTTGGGGCAGTAGGAGCTTTGTTGGGACGAATAATTATGGGCTGCTTGAAAGGGAAGGATGGTGCACTTGAACGATTCTGGTTAGAAGGCCGGAAAATAAACCGTTGCCTCTTCACCGGGCCCTGACTAGGCCTATCACCTCCAGATCCCTTAGATTTTCCGGCTCCTGCATATTTTGCTTCCACAGCCAAAGCTATACTGACAGCTTTCCCATATGTGAGATCTATGCAGGTTGCCATCTTTCTTTGCAGTCGATCATTTAAACCCCTCATGAAGCAATTCTTCTTTTTCAGGTCTGTATTTACTTGATCGATTGCATACTGCGACAGGTGGTTAAACTTGTTGAGATATTTATTGACAGTATCTCCACCTTGTCTAAGCTTCATAAATTCTTCTTGTTTCATATGTAGAACTCCCTCCGGAATATAATGCTCACGGAAGGCCACCATGAATTCCTCCCAGGTTATTTGATGATTGGCCGGTTGAACGGCCATGAAATTTCCCCACCAAGTGCTGGCAGGGCCACGTAGTTGTTGGGCTGCAAACAACGGCTTCTGGGTTTCTGAACAGCGCAGAAGTCCGAATTTTTGTTCAATGACCCGTATCCATTCGTCGGCTTCCAACGGGTCTTCAGCCTTCACAAACAGGGGTGGACGAGTCTCTGAGAAATCTAGATAAGAAGTTTCGTGGGGGCCCTGTTGATAACCCCGCCCGCCTTGTTGTTGAAACTGCTGACCCGCCATTTCTCTCAAGAAGTGGGTGTTATCTGCGGTCGCATTTACCAAGGCGGCAATCGCCTCGGCCAGAGTGGGAGGAACAGGAGGCGGATTTGGTGTAGATTCCCTCCCACTAGAGGGTCCTGCTGCATCCTGGGATCGAGTTTTGGACGGCATCTGTGGCAATAGTCATTTGAAAGAAAAACAAATATTATATGCCAGAGACAAAACCTTCCAAATTACATTACCAAAAAGAGTAATGTACAGACTCGATTTTACAATAGGATACATTACTCAACATACAATACACTATCTATTGTACAATAGTACAATCTACAATACTCTACTTTTATTTTTTTTATTACTACACTACTACTTCTACTTCTGGTTACTCCTAGCAGCCTCGTCATTAGGTGTGGGAGACCATTCATCGACCAGCCTCATAGAAGGAGGGGGTTGAAAAAGGTCTAGCTCACCACCAAGCGCTTGTCCCATCACGTGGGAGGGTCCAGCTTCCGACTCAGCAGGATGTATGGGCTCACTGGGATGCAGTTGCGAATACAATACATGCATTTCCTCATGTAATGTATTGCAGTATGTCTGCAAGTCTTCAACAGCCATGTTGAGCTCAGTTATACGGGCCTGAGCCCTTGCCTCCTTGGCCCATGCCAATGAACGAGATTGAACGACCCAATCGAGTGCCAAATCCCGATCTGCCAGCTGGTCTTGTAGATGGCGAACGTCTCTTCGTAACTCATTTATACGGTCACCATCTCCAATCCATATAGCTGTCCTGCGGCGGAGTTCTGCTTGGAGCCTACTTACTTCTGCTTCCAGATCCCCTATAGGATCATTGCTTCCGCTACTACTATCTACATCTCGCGGAGCAAGTTGATGTCGAGGTACTCCAATGGGTCCAGTCGACTTACGCGCAGTTTTTCTTGTGCGCGGCGGCATTTCTCTAAGGGGGAAATTTATTAGTACAATTCTTAGCATGATGCATGAATAATTACAGAATCAAACTCGATTCAACCTTCTATACATTGCACTCTTCCTACCTGGTCTTTATAGGTTCTTCAGATATAAGGGATAAGAAAGGAAGAAAAAGGTAAGTCTTTCTTTTGAAATTCTTTTGAATATGCCTTATAATATCTGCAAAGAAGGGCTTCACTCCGATACCAGCTGTGACGGAACCTTCCAAGTCATTAGGCCCACCTACGGTTGTCCTTGTCCAACAGACATTAGACAACCCCGTAGATGTTCCTGAATCACTTGATAAGTTCGGTATCTTTCCTTACCTTTCCAGGAACGTTTCACCCTGTCTTGCAGACATTACAGAACATCGGAGATATCGAAATGCGGAAGTGATTACATAAACTTATATTTATTGCAAAAGTAAGATTCAGTACTTATTACAGACCATAAATATAAACGAGTGCAGAGTAGTATTATTACATAACCAAGGGAGGCAAAAACTCCTCCCATAAGAGTTTATACACAAAAGTTTTTATGGAGGACCATGTCCTCCCGCATCTTCATTGCTGATTTTCATCATGGGAAACCACCTTGGTACAAAAGCAACAGAAATCTGCTGCTCCCTCACCTAAAAACAACGAGGGAATAAACCCTGAGTATGGAATTACTCAGCAAGTCTTACCCGACTAAAGAAAAGACTCTCAAGGGTATGCTGGTTATAAGGGAGTCAAGGTAAGGCTTAACAAGGATCAAAGACTCTGTTTTGCGGAAAAGCTTACTAAGAGTGGATCCTTAGAATCCAATTTTATTGTCAGATTAAGTAAATTACCTGTAACTAGAGTTCTTGCTATCCTAGTTCAAACACTTGTCCTGAACTAGCCAGTTTCTCATCAATCCCTTCATCTTTAGTGGATTGCTACGTGTAGGGCAGTGACCAAGTCTTCATAACCGCGAAGGTACGGCGATCCGAATCGATTATACTCAGCTGAGGATCTCCAATCACACGACATATGTAGCACTTAACCCTTGCATATGTCAACCCGCCACCGGGGTTCTTAAGACCAGATTCAGGTTCACGCAAACCGAGAGCACAGATACACCACCGTCCAGCCTCTTGCCACGGAGGGTACACGCTACTCTCGCCACCGCTCCACGCCCATTTCGTGTTATCTTATTCTGGCCTTAGTCTGCCCGAGGCAAGGCTTACCCATGACGAGGCATGTGACCAGTTAAAGGGTCCTCGATCATCAAGCCTACATCAACAAGGTCCTTAATCGACTCAGACAGAGACACTACACCGAGACTCTCTTCTCGTGCAAGTAACCCGCCCGGTCTTAGCTTAATCATTTAATCCCAAAGGTTGGTACCTGGCAGAGGTACATCTTTTCCGATGTTGGACCCATCATGGCCATGATGGATCCACCATCAAGTTTTGTTTTCAAAAAACATCCCACCCACTTTTGCCACATCATCTTTTTGTAAAAACAAACCATTTTGTTTTTCTAAAGCAAGACTAAGCATCAAAAATCTTTTGTAAAATGGTGATCAAGGAAGGTAATCAAATTCAAGGAAGGTAATGCAGGAATTGTTTAAGCATTCAACTCCTATAACCTAATGCATCAATCAAGTGAGAAAGATTTTAAAAACATCAAGGGAGGTGGCAAATGCACCGGGGCTTGCCTTTGTTAACAGGTGAGTCTGGCTCGGATCCACAGATATCAAAGTAGAAGCAGTTGCCTGCTTGAGAATCCGAGGGTGGTGGTGTCCTTTCTTCGGTGACTTCCACTTCTTCTTCGCGTTCTAACATAACCATATATATATATATATATATATATATATATATATATATATATATATATATATATAAGAATGGATGCCATGGGATGCTTATGAGAATGCAAAGATAATATAAACTTATTATCTAAGTCTTGAATACAACCTTCCTTCACGGAACTCCGAGAACTTAGGGTTTCCGGAGTCAGTAAAGGAGTTCATAGGGCAGGGGGAGTGGTTTTGGGTTCTAGTTATCAAACATGGTCCAAATCAATTCAAACTCTACCCAAGGCTTCTAAATATTGTTTTAAGTTCACATAAAAATTTTGAGTATTTTTGGGATTACCATTTATCTTTTAAAAATCCAGAATTACTTCTTTAAACTCCTTAAAATGCCCTAAAATTCCCAATTTAAACTAAAAATCATGAAACTATTTTTATTAAATACTATGGAAAATAAGGAGCCTAGGAAAATTGGTTTCACAATTTTATCATTTTTCTACCCTTTTCTATGGATTTCTAAAGTTCTACCGAAAAAGAAAAGAGAAAAACTCTAGACAGTAATGGGTCGGTTCACGCCCAGTCAGCCCAGGTCCAGGGGAAAACGTGCGCGCGCCTGCGCCCTCGCTGGCGACTTTACAGAAAAGCCCTGAGCAGACGAATAACTCGAAGCGGGGTCATTTACTATTGCACAGAGTCACTGACAGATTGCAGTTAGGTCCCCAAGCTTCTAATTCTTTACAGCCCGCGGTCCACGACGACGGTGAACACAGCCGCGCTCCGGTGAGCCACTGTACCGGCCGATTGGGGCAACGGCTAGGTTCTCCGAGCAGCAGACATGAAATCGGGCTACCTTGATCATTTCCCCCAACCTAATTGCATCTAAGACCAACTAAGGAGCTCTAGCCACGGTGGTCGTGAGTATCGCGACTTGGCGATCGTGTTCCCGGCGATCTCTGGCGGTTTGGTTCAATTAAAATGGTCGGGGAGCATCACTAACATGTAAGGATGCTAGAACAAGCAGCAGAGAGACTTGAGCTTACCTAAATCGAGCTGGCCACGATGAGCTTGATTCTACGGTGGCGGAAAGTGAATTTGGGGAGAATTGGAAATTCTCGAGCTCTGGTGAACGATTGTGGCTGATTAGTGGTGGCTGGTTAGCTGACGACCTTGCAGAGCTAGTTACTGGCTCAATTTATAGGAAGGACGGGCGGTGGTGATCAATTTGAGTGGATAGCGGAGGTGGCCGGAGATGAGGAAGAATCCTGGCGTCGTGGTTACGTGTTCTCAGCCGTGGCAAGCTCATCGACGATGATGGGACGGTAGTAGGGAATCACGGCGGTGCCGTGGAAAGGCTCGGACACGCGGTGGGCATAGAGATGGCACGACGGCGGCGAGCGGCTTTAGCTACGGCGGTGGGCAAAGGGAGAAGGATCGCGGTTAACCGGGGTGGCCTCCAGCTCGACGGCGACGGCGATCTTTCTACCACGAAGGGTTATCCGATTGCCAGCGAGCGTTAACCTTAACGGCGGCGTGAATTCTAGTGTGGGGGGGGGGGGAGAGTCACCTGGCGGCGACCACACGGTGCTGGCATCCTGATCTCTTTTGACTACTGTACCATCAGAACTCCCATCAGACAGCCTGACAGAGCATTTTGGAGCATCATTTTCTTTAGTTTTTATGTGAAACCAATGCCCACCTTCTGCAGCAAAGTTGTAGAGCTATAATTCATCTACAACTTTGATGCAATATGCTCCCACAAAAAGTCACTGGATCCCATTCAAAATCGAACTCAAAGTTCATCCCATTACACTGTTTCTGAAAATTCAGACTTCAGGCAGTCTGACAGCCCACTTTGGAGCATGATTATATCCAATATTTTCTTAACAACTCTGCTCCCACTCTTAAGAAAAGTTGTTCTCCAATAATTGGGCTACAATTTTGATGTGGTGATCTAGGGCAAAAACCCTCTGATTTAACAGTTACAAGACTCCAAAGTTGGGTTAACCATACTGAAATCCAGACTTAACCCAAAAAGGGTTAAGTGTGGCACTTTTGCACTTAAGTCTAAATCTTAAGTTTTGGATTGCAAATTCACATATGAGTGACCCAAATAACTTAAGATACTTATTTGACTTGATTTTTGCACTTTAGTCCAAAAGTGGACTAATTTTGCACATAGGTCCCTAGGGTTTGGTTTTAGGGTTTTCGAGGGTTCTATTTGAGATTTTTGGTATCCCAGGGGTATAAATGTGACTTAACTTTGTTTTTGGGGATATTTATAACTCTTTCCCCTAAAGCCTTTAGGTTTTCTCATCTTGGGTTAAGTTTTTACCCCATTAATCTCTATTCAGGGTCAAGTTCCTTAACCAGGGGTCTATTTGCAAACTATCAAAAACAATACACTTGTTTGAAATTTTTACCTAGTAAATGCACTCTAGGTATGTCGAACATATGCAATGCCAATGTTTATGATGTCATGCTCAAGTTTTAGTTACAGTAACACCAGGGGTGTTACACGTACAACCAGCCTTAAAAATGCTGCGGCTGTGCCACGAGAAGCTAGCAAGACACAGAAGTCATCGTGCCCGGCTATTACTTCGTCGAGTGCCTCTAATTCGCCCTCAATATGTTCGAAGGTGCTGGAAATGTTTTCGGCCGAAGGAGTAAACTTTTCAGCGCTGGCCCCAACCGAGTTAAAAACCTTTTTTAGTCGTTGTATGCAGCGGCTGCCAAAATCTAGGCACATGTTCCGAAGCTCTTCCAAAGATTGTTTCAGCTTCGTATTTTGTTTGCAAGTCTTTTCTTTCCTATTCGAAGCTCTCTGATTTTTGCAGGAGTTCCTTGTTTAATCTAATATTCTCGACCTGTGCTTCTACAAGGGAACCTTCCACTGCATGGAGTAGGAAATCTTTCTTTTCAAGAGAAGCTTCGTATTCTTTGATTTTGCTTTCTAGACCCTCGACTATAATTTCATTCTTCTTATCCTCGAGGTCCTGTTGCATTTGTAGCGCTTTGCTCAGCAGCATACTCTATACAAAATAGACCTTCATCAGCTAACTTCATTGATTCAAACAAATAATAAAATTTTGTTTTATTATAAGAATCTTACCTTAAAATTGGAATAAAACAAACTACCGACGATATGTTGTCGTCGGTAGCTGCTAATATCGGCTTCAAGCTTCGGAAAACTGACACTCTTCGATAGAGTGCCGATTACCTTTGCCCCGATACAGGTCATGAACACATCCCAGGGCCTCTTCATTGATTGTCCCAAAGAGCATGGCTCCTGGCTGGTAGCCACAGGAAATGCCATATTCCTGTAGCTCCTTCTTCTTGGCCTCGGATAGTTCTTGACCGATCAGGTTCCGAAGCTCAAAATCTTTTTCTTCCAAAGCAGCATCGACAATTTTCTTTCCTTTGTCAGGCACTGGGGCCATGACCTGTTCAGCAGCTGCAACTGTTTCTTCTGTAGGCATATCCAATAGCAGTTTATCAATCCCAGATAATGTGCTCTCCAAGTTAGCAGCTTTGGCTGACACGTTTGCTTCGGCGCTTACAGCAGGTGCTATCTTAGATGCCAAGGCCGATGGTGGCATCTTCTCAATAGCTTGCATTACACTACCAATTCTTCGCTTCTTCAGCCCATCTGTCTTCTTCTTAGCCAAAGGCTCTCCTTTCTTCTGAAAAAGCTATATCAGTTCTGGTCCCAGAGGGCTTGGAAGCTTGATAGGTAAAGATTCAGTCATTACCTTTAAAATCTCTTCTACTTCGGCAGCAGGAGGTGTTGAAGGAGTTTCCTCTTCCATCTCAGTTACCTTCGGCTCTGGAGTTGAAGCCTTTCTCTTCTTCAAGGCTACCACCTTCGGCTCAGGACTGGATTTTCTCTTCTTTAAAGTTTTTTCATTTTATTTCACCATTCTGGCAGCCTGCCTACTTAGAACGCTGACAACCCTCTTTCTCTTTGTCCCTTCGGAACCCTTGTTGAGCCGCTCATAATCAGGGTATTCAAATTTTAGAGCGTCCATCACACGGTTCAACCTTTGTTTTGGCCGGGTGCCGAAGGTTACTGTCATTATTTGGTCTTCCTTTTTAGTGTAGTTCTCCAGAATTTCATTGCACATAGTTTCAATCATCTCCAGCCATTCTTGGCAAGGCTCTTAGAATTGTTTCTCAAACTTGAAACGATAAGGCAAACGAACAAGCTCATATTTTTTCTTTGTTCCTTTCAGCTTTGGCATGCTCCAATCACTTGACATTGGAGATGTCCTGTTGGCCAGGTATTCTTGTACCAGGTCTCTAGTGCTAATCTGTTCAGCTACCACCCTAAATTCTACTGCAGCCAGCTAGCATGCTGACCCTAGCTACATGTTGCACAAAGGTCTTGTCATTCAGAAGCTTAAAACCAGCGGGCACATGACCATCGTCATCAGTTCCTCCTCCTCTTTTCATCGGCTTTGATATAAAACCATTCACTCTTCCAACCGGTTGGCCACTTGGTATGATAGCTGAGGACCGGAGCCTTCGTATCCTTGCGATATGCGAAATTATAACAACAAAAATTCTCATGTAAGCCATCTGCCCTGGCCTTCGTTTGGTAGTGCAGCTCGTGCACTCGACAGAATGCTTCGGCATCTGGGTTCATCCCTTGGCTTCGAAGGGCCCAGATGTAGATACTGAGCTTAACGATAGCGTTAGGGGTCAGCTGATGAAGATAAATTTCAAAATTATTCAACACTTCTCCTATTACCTCGTTCAGAGGGAACCACAGTCCTGCTCTGAAAAAACTTTTGAAAACAATTACTTCATCATCTTTCGGCACTAGGGTGGTCTCTTCTCCGACAAATCAGATCAGTTTCCATTCAGCTTCTCCGAAGTAACCCAGCTTCATCATCATGGGCACGTCAGCTTCAGATACGGTAGATTTCTCAAAATCTAGGTGGTTGGGTTTTGACAGGATCAAAATGCTGTAATCCTCCTCTTCTTCATCAACATTTTCTTCTTTAAGGTCAACCTGTTCAGCTTCGGCAGCAGGTGTGCCTTCGTTAATGGTTCCTTCTATCACAACTAGGCCCGACTGTCTCATGACTTCAGAAATTGAAGCTATCTCGACGGCCTTGGTCTCCTCTCCTTCACGAGTCACCCTTGCAGTCGAGCGTACTCTAGCCATCTGATGGATATTTTCCGGTTTTTACAAAGTTGATGTCTTTTACAGTTTTGACGAAGCTCTCTTTTTTGATGAAGCTAACTCAAAATAACTGTCCGCTCGAGAGTGCGGTGGAAAAGCTTCGGCTATGGTTAAATTTTTTAACAACACAACAGTGCAATGACAATGAATGCTGTGGTAACTCCACACCTACCTGTCTGTTTATATAGTGCTGCAGGTGGGAAGGTGAAACGCCAAGTCGCCCGCACCCGCTGAACAGTCGCCCGCACCCGCTGAACGGTGGACCACTCGTCGCCTAGAAGGTGAATCGCCTGAACGCTCGTACCCGCTGCGTGGTGGGCTACCTGGTTTTCGAAATATTTTAATCGTTTCTCGGCAACGAGCTCAGGGAAGGTGTTTTTTGGACCTTCGGTATTCCGAAGCCTTTGAGATTTTTTCACAGATCAAGCTCGTTACTGAAAAAGGATCTAGCACCGTGAAGGGGCTACTATTGGGGGCTTGCTTCGTCACCGAAGGTCCTCTAAGCAAAAACACCTTTGACAAGTTGTCACATAAGCAGACAGAGCACAAAGGTACAAGCCGAAGCTACGATCCAGGGAGCTTTGGCATAGTGACATGCCTTGAGATGAAGGGCTGCACCGACTTAAAGAGGAAAAGACCGATCAGTCTATGATAGTTTGTGTCATGTTTATAGTTATTTATCGAGGGCATGAATGTAATTTCGATCGGGCCGCGTCCTGTGCCTATAAATAGATGAACAGTAACCCCGTACTATTCACGCTGACTGGTATTCACTCTCACGTCACACTCAGATTTTTGCCTTCTGTCAAGCCGAAGGTATAAATGTAATTCAATATTGTTTATATTCATTCATGATGCTATATAAAAGAGATATTTATCATGTCATATGATTATTCATGATACTTCTCATGTTTCATATGCTTCTACTTCTATTATGATACACTGTGATGATGAAGATACGTCCTTCATAACCTTCGTCTGAAGATCATTATATCCTAAGGGAGATAATGCTTCGAAGGATGAAGGGCATTAATCATTAATGTTTTGTGTTGCCTTGTTCTTGATTCATAGCATTTGAGAACAAGTCCCCAACGCACCGCATAGCAGATCCACCCGAGAAGAGACCCTCCTCGTGAATTCCATGAGAAGCTGAAGCGAGTCCACGAGCCATGCCTCCGCTAGCTACCCGAGAGGGCATGGCCCCACACAAGTAAGGGCTCAAAGGCTCCCGGAGAATGCAAGGCCAGCCGACCAAGGCCTCTCCCGCCCAAAGAACTCCGTTGTCCATCTCGCCCACTAAGGAGTGGACACGGATCACTCGAAGGAAGGAAGCGAATATCCCATACCGGGGAAGGAAAACACAACAAGCAATCCTCCCGGCACCTTCACCCTCAAAAGAGAATGGGAAGAAGCACACCGCCATACCTGCTCCTTTCTACCCCGACGTCCTCTTCATTCAGGGGAGATTGGAGTCATTTCCCATCTTCGACGATGAACCTACCCTATAGGGGGAGGAACCTCCCCAGCGTGATGCCTGACGACGGAGAAACAGATGCCGTTATGTGCGGCGATATCATGAAGCCGGAGAACGAGACCCAGTGCAACCTGTACCTCGAGATGAAGCCTCAGAAGTGGGAGAAACTCCTAATGAATGGGTACACCGAGAAAGACGCAGCTCCTATCACCGTGATCGCCGATAGGCTCAAGAACGAGAGCAGGAACTAGCTGAATAAGATGCTAGACTCCGACGGGAGAATCCTCTTCTCACTCGAAACCTGTACCCTGACTTCGCTCGGGCATTGAACACGTCGAGTGAAGTCGGAGGAGTGCTAGCGCAGATAGCCGACGACCTTCCGCGAACCCCAGACGAGGAGGGTTATCGGCGGCTGCTTACTCAGGCGGCCAATCATCTTCTACCTCTTGCTCATCCTGCGAATGACCTGCGTCACACCATCAACAGCCGACGAGACGCGTGAAGCACCATCAGCGCTTCACGCTGACCGACGGTACGAGAGTGAAATAAGGCACCGGGAGGAGTACGACCGAGATCATGGTGTACCGGCGCGCAGCCGTGCAACACAGATCGAGTCGGCGACAACTTCAACCAAAAGTCCATTCCGGGGATGGTCGAGATGACCTAATACCGACTCCCCTCCCCGGGACCAACGGCACGATCATCGACAAGAGGATGCGTGCGGAGTCTCTGCGCTTACTCCTCGCCTCCGGGCCATCCAACGGCCTCCTAACTTCAAGGTCTCCAACGTCAACAAATATGAGCCTAAGCAGGACCCGGGAGGATGGTTGGTCGTCTATACAACCACCACCTGGGCTGCTGGGGCAATGGAGGATGTCATGTTGGCATACTTGCCCATTATTCTAGGACAGGACGCGCTGCAATGGCTTCAACACCTACCTCGACACTGCATCGATGACTGGAGTGTCTTCAGTCGCCGGTTTATCGTGAACTTCCAGTCTCTCTCCTATAAACCTAGCGCAGCCATGGGACCTCAAATCCATTAGGAGTTAGAATGATGAGACTCTCCAATCGTTCCTCAAAAGGTTCAAACAATGAGGAATCGTATTCCCAAAGTCGCTAAGGCGGTTGTGATTGAAGACTTCTATCGGGGATCCAACAACCCGGTCTTTGTCTGGGCCATACTTCAAAAGGCACCGGCCACCTCTAAACAACAGTTCAGGGAGGCGGACATCTACATCACCACGGATGAGCAGGCCTAGTACCTCATCGGAGGCACAAACCCCGCACCGCCCGCGCTGTGGCAGGACATGAACCAACAATCGGACAAACACTAGGAAAAGAGGCCCCGCGAGAAGGTGCACACCATCGGGCCACCTGCTGCTCGAGCCCACGACGCACCCCACGGAGGAGTACGAACACTGGACAAGATCCTCGACTCCTAGTGTCCGTATCACAAAGACATGCGCCACACCCTGCGGGACTGCAGAGATTTCAAACACTCCATTGGGCATGGCCAACCATTCCAGCCACTACCACCTCCCCCGCCCCAAGGAGAGCCTAGCGATCCTAGGCAGCCTCAGCAGCAGGAAGGGGGAGGGATGGAGCTTTCCCGTGCATTGACAGGGAGGTCAATGTCATATTCAGAGGCCATGGTGCACAAGAAAGCAGAAGGCAGCAAGAGCTTAATGATCGACAGGTCCTAGTGGCCACGAATAGTGCTCCGGCTCCTTACCGATAGTCGAAGCATGCGATAACCTTCAGCCGAGCCGATCAATGGCTTAACTTAGATCACCCCGTCAAATATCCACTACTCATCGATCCTATGATCCGAGAAAGCCAGGTGAAGAAGGTGCTAGTGGATGGTGGCAGCAGCATCAACGTCACCTTCCCCTGGACACTCCAGGCCCTGGGGGTCGCCATCGACGACCCCACTGAGTTAGATACTCCTTTCTTCAGCATTGTGCCGACCGAAGGAGAGTACCCACTAGGACACATCTACATGTCCATCACTTTTGGAATCCCAAAGAACTACAAAACTGAGTTCCTGAGGTTTGAGGTGGCACGCTTCGATTGCGGGTACAATGCCATCATTGGAAGACCAGGACTAACAAAATTCATGGCCATTCCACACTACCCGTACATGATACTCAAGATGCCAGGGCCTCAAAGGATTATCACCGTGCGCGTCGACTTGCAAGGCGCCACGGGATGCTTTTGGGGAGCCATTCGGACGACTCTCACTGCTGGGACCCCGATAGCCCTTCCCGCATAGGCTGATGGCAAGCTGGTGGATGAAAATTTCACGATCGCCTCGAATGAAGCTCCGGTTGCGACCTCTATGTGGCTGACTAAGGATACTGAAAGGATCAATCTAAGATTCTCCAATGAACGTAAGATTGTAATCATCAGCTCTAGCCTCAACGACAAATAGGAAAACATGCTCGTCCAGTTCCTGCAAGACAATTGGGATGTGTTCGCATGGAAACCTGCGGACATGCCGGGAGTCCCGAGAGAGCTGGCCAAGCACAAACTCAAAGTGTGCCCTCAGGCAAGGCCGATCCGACAAAAGCTACACCATTTCACGCCTGACAAAAGAGAAGCCATTCAGGCGGAATTAGCTCGCTTAGTGTCGGCAGGGTTCATTAAAGAAGTACTACATCCTAAATGGCTGGCAAATCCTGTTCTTGTGCTAAAAAGAATAAAATTGATTAGGCGCATGTGCGTCGACTATACTGATCTCAATAAGCACTGTTCGAAGGATCCCTTCAGACTCCCTAGAATAGATCAGGTAGTTGACTCGACCGCTGGCTGCTCTATGCTCTCCTTCCTAGATTGCTACTTTGGATATCATCAGATCAGTCTAGCAAAGGAAGATGAGGAGAAGACTACATTCATCACACCATTTGGAGCCTTCTGCTATACCTCCATGCCGTTAGGCCTCAAAAATGCTAGAGCGACTTACCAGAGGGCCATCCAAACATGCTTAGCCGACCACTGGGGCAAGCGAGTAGAGGCCTATGTTGATGATGTAGTCATCAAGACAGAAAACTCAGACAACTTCATCGAGTATTTGCAACAGGTCTTCAACAGCTTGAGGTGCTACCGATGGAAACTGAACCCAGAAAAGTGTGTGTTCCGGGTGCCGGCTGGAAAGCTACTCGGGTTTATCGTTAGCCATTGAGGAATAGAGGCAAATCTAGAGAAGATTGAAGCCATTATGAGGATGGAGCCACCACGATCACAAAAGAAAGTACAGAGGCTCACTGGATGCATGGTAGTGCTGAGCAGGTTCATATCAATGCTGGGTGAGAAAGGGATGCCATTCTATAAGTTGCTAAAAAAGGTGGATAAATTCCAGTGCTCAAGCCGCCATGCCGAGCTACATCCAATCAGCCGGCTGAAGACCTGCTACTATATATCTCCTGCACGACTCACGTGGTAAGCACTGTGTTGGTAGTCGAGTAGGCAGAAGAAGGGCGCACATACCCAGTACAACATCCGGTTTACTTCATCAGTGAAGTCCTCGATCCCTCGAAGATAAGGTACCCTTGTAACACCCTAGGTGTTTATATTCCGCTCGACAACGAGTGCGGATTTAAGTACGTAATATCAGTGAATGAAACAGATGTTAAATTTTAATCGTCTTCGTTTATCGCGATTTTAATATCGCATCTGTTTCATCTGTCGTGAGTGCGACATCATTTTTATTTTCGTCTATCTGGGCTCTTCCGAAATTTTCGTGATGTTCGGAATGTCGTGTTCCGAAAATCGGTGCGTCCGATGATTAATTAAAATTCATCACCGCGCGAATCAGAATTCAGAAGCTCGACCTCATTCTACGCCTTTTTATCCCGGACAGATTAATTTGAACTCGACGACTAAAATACTCGGTGCAAAATAATACGAATCGTGCGTCATTTGAGTGAAATCGTGCGCGAGGATATAATTCAATTTATTCTTCGGCACGCTGCTTTGGCGATGAAATTGCGTATACATTTATGGCTCTGGTTTTGGCTAATCACGCAAAGTAGATTAAAATACCGATGCCGAACTCGTTGTAAATTGGTCTGTTTACATCGTGACCGGAATAGTCACGAAAACTACCCAATGAGATCCGGACAGAACCGTCTACGCTGTTATTCCTCGGATTTCCATTTCGTGATTCGGAAAATGAAATACGTAGTCCGAAACTTATTTTGGACCAGTTCGTTTAATCCCTCCAAATCTTAATACTAAAACTTGGATTTATTTATATCTATAATTCGTTCTCCTTGAAACATATTATATGAAAAGAGGAAAAACTACAATTTTCTTTCAAAAGCCTTATCCCATCGATTTTTGTTATCAATACTAGTCATGGCGTGGTATTTTCTCTATGCCTCTCTTCATCGTGTGCAGGATTCTAGACCTTCTCCACGCGCGCTCTCTCCTGTCTTCTCCCTCGCGGTGCTTCGCTGACCGGCGTTCTTCTCCAGTCGATCTCATCCGCGCAGGGGTAAATCTTCTCTACCGCCACTCAAAAAAAAATCTTCCGTTCCTATCCGCTACGCCGCCCAGCCACCCTCTACCGGATTTTTTCATTCGTAGCTCAGAATCCTCACCGCGCCGCCCTGGGATTCTTCAAATATCCCACCGTGTTCTGCTCCTGTCGCTCCCTATGAGCTCCCACGGCACCCTGCGTCTTCTTCCTCGCCGACGTGAGCTTCATCCCTGGCTCGCTGCGCGCCCATCTCTGATGTCTTCTTCCCCAGCTCGATCTTTCCTCCACCGGACCGCGCCTCTGCTCCTCCCTGGCACCCATGGCCGCGCCCCTTAGCTACCTGCTCGCCACCATCCGGTGCTTCCTCCAGTGGAACAGAGGGCAACAGTAGACGCGGCAGCCAAAACCACCGTGCAGCCTCCTTCAACCGGACCAAGCACCGCCCGCTTTCCATGGCCGCGGCGACGTTCTTCTTCTTCCCCGGATTCCACGCGCCCTGGAGCTCTTCCCCATCCCCTCCCCAAGCTCTCTCTGCTCGTCCTGCGTGCGCTCGAATTTCTTTTCTTCTCCACCGTGCGGCTCTGCTCGCCGTCGGGTCTCTGTATCCATGGAGCGCTAGCTCTCAACACCGAGCACTCCCAGCCAAGCGTCCTCTGCCTGCTAGCGCCAGCAGCCGCGCCACTGCTTGCTCCCCTTCCTTCTCCATTCTCTGCTTCCCCTGCTCGCCATGGAACTCCCTGGTCGAGCTCGCCCCTGCCTTTTCTGCTCGCTCGGCGCTCAAGCTCCGCTCGGCCGCGCGTCCTGTTCTTCCTCCCGTGTGCATGCTCTGCATCCATGGCATCTCCCTGCGTGCGTCGAACTTCTGCTCGGTGTCCTGCTGGCCGAAGCTTTGGATTGCCGCACCGATGGCCGAGTTCGGCCCATGCCTTCCCTGTCCTCTGTACACGCGCAGCTCGCCCCCTCAGCTCGTCGCGCGCCTAGGACGCTTGCCGGCACTCAGCTCCACCACGCGCAAGCAATTTGTTGGCCGTGTGTGAAACTCTCTGTTAGCCGTCAAATCGCTTGCTTGCCGTTCGCGCCGTGCCAGTTGTCTGTCTTTGATCCTCGCCTCGATGTCGTCTTGCCCGTGCAATGCTTGCTTGGTGCTCGACAAAACGACTGAATCAGGACCATCGTCGTTCTCGCGATCATCGAGTTGGTTTAGGTCGGTAAGCTATCTGTAATTCCTATTAGTTAAATTGTTAGATGAATGAAACGAATGATGTGTTTAGTAGGATCCGTCGGTGTTGCTTGTGCTTAGCTGATTTTTGTTTCTGTGATAAAAATTAGCTCTAGCGTAGGACTCTTCGGATGTTCGGTAAAATGGGTGAACTGTAGATCGTCGTCGATATCGTGAATTTGAGTTCGGTTTAGTGTGGTAAACCTAAGTGAAGTAGGATTGAATCGTTTCTATATTTGCGACATGGTGTATTAGTAAGACGAAGGATAGGTTTCGTGTTTCGAATGTTTTACTGGTAGGCGTGGTCAGTATTGCCTGTGATGAATGATGTTTGTTTAAAGAAGTCGATGCTTTGCTCTAGTAGTCGTATTCTATGTTGGGTGATCGGTTAAATCACATAGAGGAATATTGATTATTTAAATTAATAGTCTTGAATAACTATTTATCGTGGTCCAAATCAGTTGGAGGTAAGCAGCATCGGTTAGTTCGCTTTAGTTAAAATCCAAAAGCTACTTAGTGGTCATCATTCCTTAGTTTTTTAAGTCTTTAGATTGTAAATTGTGGACTTGTGAAAACTCTATGTGGTTTGATAAGGCTCTACTTGTTAGAATAAGTGGTGTGATGCTTGATTTAGTTGATGTGCTATACATGATAATCTAGATTAGTAATTCTAAAAGCTAATTAAAGTATTTCTATTCGTTACCTTAAATTATAGGTATCCGTGGTTGATGTGTCTAAGTATTGTTTGCCTTCAGTGTTATGCTTAGCTAAGCAAAGCATAGATCTTGTGATAAATTATTGTTCGTGATGTTTGCGTTAGGTTCGAGAAGCGTAATTATTGCGCGTAGTCGTATATTAATAACTAGTGTTTCCGTACAAAATTGTACAACACCTCGCCGCTAGGTGTTTAAATTCGCCATCGCGTAGCACTATTTAGGGTTTTTGATATCCCTGTCGATATGCATTCATGTGCATAAGGCATTCCATTCAGGTACGTTAATTAATCGCATGATGCAGAAGACGAGCCAAGTCAACCCCAAGCGCGGGCTCCTCCACAGGATGATGCTGACGTACAAACCTGAAGATGATCGTCAAGCGGACATCATCTAACAACACTAACCTAGTGTTACTCAGGCAAGCCCCGGTGCATTTTCCACCTTCCTTGATGTTTTTAAAATCTTTCTCACTTGATTGATGCATTAGGTGATAGGAGTTGAATGCTTAAACAATTCCTGCATTGCCTTCCTTGATCTTTGATTACCTTCCTTGAAACCCTGTTTTTACAAAAATATTTACTATGCTTAGTATTGCTTTAGCAAAAACAAAATGTTTTGTTTTTACAAAATATGATGTGGCAAAAGTGGGTGGGATGTTTTTGAAAATAAAACTTGATGGTGGATCCATCATGGCCGTGATGGGTTCAACATCAGAAAAGATGTACCTCTGCCAGGTACCAACCTTTGGGATTAAATGATTAAGTTAAGACCGGGCGGGTTACTTGCACGAGAAGAGAGTCTCGGTGTAGTGTCTCTGTCTGAGTCGATTAAGGACCTTGTCGATGTAGGCTTGATGATCGAGGACCCTTTAACTGGTCACATGCCTCGTCATGGGTAAGCCTTGCCTCGGGCAGACTAAGGCCAGAATAAGATAACACGAAATGGGCGTGGAGCGGTGGCGAGAGTAGCGTGTACCCTCCGTGGCAAGAGGCTGGACGGTGGTGTATCTGTGCTCTCGGTTTGCGTGAACCTGATCTGGTCTTAAGAACCCCGGTGGCGGGTTGACATATGCAAGGGTTAAGTGCTACATATGTCGTGTGATTGGAGATCCTCAACTGAGTATAATCGATTCGGATCGCCGTACCTTCGCGGTTATGAAGACTTGGTCACTGCCCTATACGTAGAATTCCAGTAAAGATGAAGGGCTTGTTAAGAAATTGGCTAGTGCAGGTCAAGTGTTTGAACTAGGGTAGAAAGAACTCTAGATGCAAGTAATTTTACCTAACCTGACAATAAAACTGGATTTTTAAGGATCCACTCGTAGTAAGCTTTTCTGCAAAAAAGGGTCTTTGATTCTTGATAAGCCATACCTTGACTCCCTCTAGCCAGCATACCCTTGAGAGTCTTTTCTTTAGTCGGGTAAGACTTGCTGAGTAATTCCATACTCAGGATTTTATTCCCTGTTGTTTTTCATGTTCTAACCTTGTGCTGTTGTGATGGTGTTAAGTGCCGGTGGGCTCGGCCTTCTTATAAGTCTAAGTAACCCTTCTATACTTCTTATTGAGGATGGTCATTTGAGCTAGCATATATTTCAAACTTATACTTTTGTAACCACTCCGATAAAACAATATAAAATTTTTGTAACTTGTAAAATTTGGTAATAGTATTTCCGCTGCAAAAATGTTGTGTGTGTGATTTGTATTACTTAATCCCGCGGTTCTGGTTGAAAGTGGTTTATCCAATGTCCTTGGGGCAATCAGACAGATCCTGTTGAGTTATCTGGTGCACATGCATGGCTGTCTGAGGTCTTAGGAACAAGGACAGGTGCATGTGGGCCTAATAACTTGGAGGTTCTGCCACAGGCTGGTATCGGAGCTGGATTAAGTGTATACAGTCACATACGTATTTTCAAAACAAAAGTTTTGGTTTTGAAAACCCTATTTTCAACTAAAACATTGTTTGGCTTTGAAAAACAGTTTTGAAAAACTATAATGCTAGCGACATCCTCTGTTAAGCCCTAAACTAAGGACTATCAGGTGGCTTAGTTGAAAACCATAACCCACAACCGGGTGGGTATTGCATACATGTGTATTGTTATTTTTTAGGCCATTCAGTTTTTAATGGATCGACGCTCAAGGTAAGGTGAGATGTGAGAGCATGACCGAACAACCGTCGGTCTAGGGGAGTGTTTAAAAGTGGCGTCCGATTATATACATGTTCTACATATGTATATATGAAGACTGCGATGTGGAGTATTTACTTTTCTGGGAATTTAGTACCCCATGGATGTATATGGGTATACAGACATGGGAATACTGAGAAGTGTAATGTACTTATAACGATGCACCTACGCTCAGGTAAGAAGGTGAGTTACCATAATGAGTTGCCCTATGGTTAAAGTGTGGCAACGGTGCCTATGCGTGGCTCGGCGCTTAATGATGAGCTGGCCTCCATATAGCAATATATGGAGTATAAACTGTGATAAACTGCCATGTGTGAACTGCATCATGGGAATTGGGCTGTAATGGAATTTTCTGCAGGTACACTAACCTCGAAAACGTATGTGTAGTTGACGACTAACAAAATACCGAGAGAGAACGTATGCCACCGAGATAGAATGCTATTGCCACATTAGATTGGCAAAAACTCGTGAGGACGTGTAGGACGAGCATGCATCCTGATTGTTGCATCATGTTTGTCACCTATACACCCAAGATGCTTCTCTCATCTTTATTCCAGTAACCATTGATTGCAGATAATATGGTGTAATATTGTATTACGAACTTCGATGAAATAGGTGTCCTCCATTCTTTAGGTGACCTCTTAGGGTGCTTTATGTGCTTGCTCTTGTGCTTGATGTGTCGATAGAAGGTTAGTGACGTGTTTGCCTAAACCCAAAATTAGGCCATGTTCTTAGTTGGTGAACCATGACCCAAACTTGAATTTTCCGTTATCACCCCATGACCAAACTCATACAAATTTAGGTTATGGCCATACCTCGTTCATTTCATCGGCCTATGATCTATTTGGCTTTTTACTTGTAACCATCCTTACAGGTGGAATATCTCTTTGTATATTGTCACCCTTGCCCAATTCATTTGTGTCACTGTGAGATTTCTTATTGGTTATGTCTGATACTGGTGTTATGACTAAAACCAGTGGTGCCGTGACGAAACTGAGGACCTTCTGTGTGTGCACACATGGTTGTGCTACTCAGCGCACGTTAGTATCACAGTTAGTAGTCATAATCCATTATGAGATTATATCAATATGTTATCTTCCGTCGACCTTCCCTTGAAACGATCTCGGTGTTGTTTGTCGAAGTGACCAACCAACATCTGTCATCTCCGCTGGATCAAAAGAGCATACCACTTTCATGTGTGGTCTTATTTCTTTTGATCTTGGTAGAGACTACTTATACAAGTTCCCTTTACATCCTTCTTGTAAAGGTGAAGCCTTGGAGCTTTTTAGTGTTGGAAAACAACTGATTAGCTCTCAAATTGGAGATTGACTTTGCCCTGCTGCTGAGATGCAGGAGTTTGTTCATTCGCCCTCTTATTTAATCCAAGTATTCCCTAACCAAATGGATTTCTGCCCAAGTGCATGATCAACTATTAGTATGAGTGAACTCTCAACCCTTGGCTTACCGATGGTACTGAGAGAACTTGCTCAATGTCAAAAGTAGTTCAACAAGTTGGTTTTACTAACTTGTAACTGCCCAATGAATGAAGGTTGAGTTTAGAGATCGTTTTATTGAGTTGTCTAAACTCACTTTGGTTCAACCCACCCTGAGAAAGTACTTATAAAAAAAATCAAAAAAAAATCAAGATTAAGTCAACTAGTAACCACCTAATCATCGCTCTAGTCGTGCCTCGATCATCTCGCGTGTGCTTTTCCAGCATGTGTGATCAAGTCAAGCAGTGACTAGTGCTAGATAAAATGGACTGGTTGCAAAGCCCGCATCTGTAGATCCCTCCGTGGGTGGTTTTCTCGAATCTATACCATCATTTGTGGACTTGAATTCTTGGGTTAGCCATATGTTAACCGCGACAGTATTCGACATCCACACCCGTCCCCTGTGCTATGAATTTTCTGTAACCACTTGTTGGTAAACCTCCTTTCTGTGTGTTTTACCCAAGATGGTGCATCTGGTTCTCTTTGGGTAAAATTGCGTAATTGCCGCTCGCCCAACAGACTCAGATAGTACAGTGTTATCAGAGAAAGCAAACTGCACACATGGAACCTTATGTGTTCCTCTGGCAGACATTGTCTCTACTGATGGACATATCTGATTTAGCTTGTGGCAATACATGCTATATCCACTAGAGAAACCACATCCTGAGGTACTCGCCTTCGATCAGGATTATTTTATGATTATCGTTGATATGGATATGGGGCAAATGCTTCTCTACCCTTAGAAGTCTTTCGCTCCGAATCTCGGGACGAGATTCTTTTAAGGGGGAGGGCTGTAACATCCCAGGTGTTTATATTCCGCTTGTCAGCGAGTGCGGATTTAAGTACGTAATATCAGTGAATGAAACAGATGTTAAATTTTAATCGTCTTCGTTTATCGCGATTTTAATATCGCATCTGTTTCATCTGTCGCGAGTGCGACATCATTTTTATTTTCGTCTATCTGGGCTCTTCCGAAATTTTCGTGATGTTCGGAACGTCGTGTTCCGAAAATCGGTGCGTCCGATGATTAATTAAAATTCATCGCCACGCGAATCAGAATTCAGAAGCTCGACCTTATTCTACGCCTTTTTATCCTGGACAGATTAATTTGAACTCGACGACTAAAATACTCGGTGCAAAATAATACGAATCGTGCGTCGTCTGAGTGAAATCGTGCGCGAGGATATAATTCAATTTATTCTTCGGCACGCTGCTTTGGCGATGAAATTGCGTATACATTTATGGCTCTGGTTTTGGCTAATCACGCAAAGTAGATTAAAATACCGAAGCCGAACTCGTTGTAAATTGGTCTATTTACATCGTGACCGGAATAGTCATGAAAACTACCCAACGAGATCCGGACAGAACCGTCTACGCTGTTATTCCTCGGATTTCCATTTCGTGATTCGGAAAATGAAATACGTAGTCCGAAACTTATTTTGGACCAGTTCGTTTAATCCCTCCAAATCTTAATACTAAAACTTGGATTTATTTATATCTATAATTCGTTCTCCTTGAAACATATTATATGAAAAGAGGAAAAACTACAATTTTCTTTCAAAAGCCTTATCCCATCGATTTTTGTTATCAGTACTAGTCATGGCGTGGTATTTTCTCTATGCCTCTCTTCACCGTGCGCAGGATTCTAGACCTTCTCCACGCGCGCTCTCTCCTGTCTTCTCCCTCGCGGTGCTTCGCTGACCGGCGTTCTTCTCCAGCCGATCTCATCCACGCAGGGGTAAATTTTCTCTACCGCCACTCAAAAAAAATCTACCGTTCCTATCCGCTACGCCGCCTAGCCGCCCTCTATCGGATTTTTTCATCCGCAACTCAAAATCCTCACCGCGCCGCCCTGGGATTCTTCAAATATCCCACCGTGTTCTGCTCCTCTCGCTCCCTACAAGCTCCCACGGCACCCTGTGTCTTCTTCCACGCCGACGTGAGCTTCATCCCTGGCTCGCTGCGCGCCCATCTCTGATGTCTTCTTCCCCAGCTTGATCTTTCCTCCACCGGACCGCGCCTCTGCTCCTCCCTGGCACCCATGGCCGCGCCCCTCAGCTACCTGCTCGCCACCATCTGGTGCTTCCTCCGGTGGAGCAGAGGGCAACAGTAGACGCGGCAGCCAAAACCACCGTGCAGCCTCCTTCAACCGGACCAAGCACCGCCCGCTTTCCATGGCCGCGGCGACGTTCTTCTTCTTCCCCGGATTCCGCGCGCCCTGGAGCTCTTCCCCATCCCCTCCCTAAGCTCTCTCTGCTCGTCCTGCGCGCGCTCGAATTTCTTTTCTTCTCCACCGTGCGGCTCTGCTCGCCGTCGGGTCTCTGTATCCATGGCGCGCTAGCTCTCAACACCGAGCACTCCCAGCCGAGCGTCCTCTGCCTTCTAGCGCCAGCAGCCACGCCACTGCTTGCTCCCCTTCCTTCTCCATTCTATGCTTTCCCTGCTCGCCATGGAACTCCCTGGTCGAGCTCGCCCCTGCCTTTTCTGCTCGCTCGGCGCTCAAGCTCCGCTCAGCCGCGCGTCCTGTTCTTCCTCCCGTGTGCGTGCTCTGCATCCATGGCATCTCCCTGCATGCGTCGAACTTCTACTCGGTGTCCTGCTGGCCGAAGCTTTGGATTGCCACACCGATGGTCGAGTTTGGCCCATGCCTTCCCTGTCCTCTGTACGCGCGCAGCTCGCCCCCTCAGCTCGTCGCGCGCCTGGGACGCTTGCTGGCGCTCAGCTCCACCGCGCGCAAGCAATTTGTTGGTCCGCGTGTGAAACTCTCTGTTAGCCGTCAAATCGCTTACTTGCCGTTCACGCCTGTGCCAGTTGTCCATCTTTGATCCTCGCCTCGATGTCATCTTGCCCGTGCAATGCTTGCTTGGTGCTCGACAAAACGCCTGAATCAGGACCATCGTCGTTCTCGCGATCATCGAGTTGGTTTAGGTCGGTAAGCTATCTATAATTCCTGTTAGTTAAATTGTTAGATGAATGAAACGAATGATGTGTTTAGTAGGATCCGTCGGTGTTGCTTGTGCTTAGCTGATTTTTGTTTATGTGATAAAAATTAGCTCTAGCATAGGACTCTTCGGATGTTCGGTAAAATGGGTGAACTGTAGATCATCGTCGATATCGTGAATTTGAGTTCGGTTTAGTGTGGTAAACCTAAGTGAAGTAGGATTGAATCGTTTCTATATTTGCGACATGGTGTATTAGTAAGACGAAGGATAGGTTTCGTGTTTCGAATGTTTTACTGGTAGGCGTGGTCAGTATTGCCTGTGATGAATGATGTTTGTTTAAAGAAGTCGATGCTTTGCTCTAGTAGTCGTATTCTATGTTGGGTGATCGGTTAAATCACATAGAGAAATATTGATTGTTTAAATTAATAGTCTTGAATAACTATTTATCGTGGTCCAAATCAGTTGGAGGTAAGCAGCATCGGTTGGTTCGCTTTAGTTAAAATCCAAAAGCTACTTAGTGGTCGTCATTCCTTAGTGTTTTAAGTCTTTAGATTGTAAATTGTGGACTTGTGAAAGCTCTATGTGGTTTGATAAGGCTCTACTTGTTAGAATAAGTGGCGTGATGCTTGATTTAGTTGATGTGCTATACATGATAATCTAGATTAGTAATTCTAAAAGCTAATTAAAGTATTTCTATTCGTTACCTTAAATTATAGGTATCCGTGGTTGATGTGTCTAAGTATTGTTTGCCTTCAGTGTTATGCTTAGCTAAGCAAAGCATAGATCTTGTGATAAATTATTGTTCGTGATGTTTGCGTTAGGTTCGAGAAGCGTAATTATTGCGCGTAGTCGTATATTAATAACTAGTGTTTCCGTACAAAATTGTACAACACCTCGCCGCTAGGTGTTTAAATTCGCCATCGCGTAGCACTATTTAGGGTTTTTGATATCCCTGTCGATATGCATTCATGTGCATAAGGCATTCCATTCAGGTACGTTAATTAATCGCGTGATGCGGAAGACGAGCCAAGTCAACCCCAAGCGCGGGCTACTCCGCAGGATGATGCTGACGTACAAACCTGAAGATGATCGTCAAGCGGACGTCGTCTAACAACACTAACCTAGTGTTACTCAGGCAAGCCCCGGTGCATTTGCCACTGTTGGGGACTTGTTCTCAAATGATAAGAATTAAGAACAAGGCAACATAAAAAGTGTTAAATGTTAAAGTCCTTCGCCCTTTGAAACATTATTTCCCTTCGGGATATAATGAATTTCGGACGAAGGTCGTGAAGGACATACCTTCGTAAGCACAAGACATAATGATGAAAAATTTACATAGACAGACATTGTTATTGGATCATTTCTATTTTATTATCATGGAAAAGTAAAAATGATTATATATTACAAATGTACCTTCGGCTCGAAGGAAGAGGAAAATACAAGCGTGACGCAAAAGCAAGATGCCCAGTCAGCATGAACAGTACGAGAGTACTGTTCATCTATTTATAGGCAAGGGACGCAGCCCATGCAGAATTACATTCAACACTTTTTATGTTGCCTTGTTCTTAATTCTTAGCATTTGAGAACAAGTCCCCAACAGCCACCTTCCTTGATGTTTTTAAAATCTTTCTCACTTGATTGATGCATTAGGTGATAGGAGTTGAATGCTTAAACAATTCCTGCATTGCCTTCCTTGATCTTTGATTACCTTCCTTGAAACCCTGTTTTTACAAAAATATTTACTATGCTTAGTATTGCTTTACCAAAAACAAAATGTTTTGTTTTTACAAAATATGATGTGGCAAAAGTGGGTGGGATGTTTTCGAAAATAAAACTTGATGGTGGATCCATCATGGCCGTGATGGGTTCAACATCGGAAAAGATGTACCTCTGCCAGGTACCAAACTTTGGGTTTGAAATGATTAAGCTGAGACCAGGCGGGTGACTTGCACGAGAAGAGAGTCTCGGTGTAGTGTCTCCGTCTGCGTTGATTAAGGACCGTGTCGATGTAGGCTTGATGACCGAGGACTCTTTAACTAGTCACATGCCTCGTCATGGGTAAGCCTTGCCTCGGGCAGACTAAGGCCAGAATAAGATAACACGAAATGGGCGTGGAGCGGTGGCGAGAGTAGCGTGTACCCTCCATGGCAAGAGGCTGGACGGTGGTGTATCTGTGCTCTCGGTTTGCGTGAACCTGATCTGGTCTTAAGAACCTCGATGGCGGGTTGACATATGCAAGGGTTAAGTGCTACATATGTTGTGTGATTGGAGATCCTCAGCTGAGTATAATCGATTCGGATCGCCGTACCTTCGCGGTTATGAAGACTTGGTCACTGCCCTATACGTAGAATTCCAGTAAAGATGAAGGTCTTGTTAAGAAATTGGCTAGTGCATGTCATGTAACACCCCTGGTGTTACTGTAACTAAAACTTGAGCATGACATCATAAACATTGGCATTGCATATGTTTGACACACCTAGAGTGCATTCACTAGGTAAAAATTTCAAACAAGTGTATTGTTTTTGGTGTTTTGCAAATAGGACCCTGGATAGGGAACCTACCCTAAATAAGGTTCAAAGGGGTAAAACATAACCCAAGGTGAGAAAACCTAAAGGCTTTAGGGAAGAGTCATAAAATGTCCCCAAAAACAAAGTTGAATCACATTTATACCCCTGGGATACCAAAAATCTCAATTGGAACCCTGGAAAACCCTAGAATCAAACCCTAGGGACCTATGTGCAAAATTAGTCCACTTTTGGACTAAGGTGCAAAAACCAAGTTAAATAAGTATCTTAAGTCATTTGGGTCACAAATATGTGAATTTGCAAGTCAAACCCTAAGTTTTGGGCTTATTTGCAAAACTCACCTCTTAAGTCCTTTATAGTCTAAGTCTGATTTTCAGTGATATTGGCTCAACTTTGGAGCCTTGTATCTTTCAAAATCTAGGGTTTTTGCCCTAGGTCACTGTGGCGGAACTGCCCGAATTATTCCAACTTAAGTGCCCAAGCCCTGCCTTAGAGGCTAGACCACACTTAAATGGGAATAACCCGTCAATCCCTCGGATCTAGTCCGACACGGCCACTGACAGGATCAAGTACCACAATCTCACTCGATGGTGA
The DNA here is from genome assembly GCA_029449295.1 of Zea luxurians. Taxonomy (NCBI): domain Eukaryota; kingdom Viridiplantae; phylum Streptophyta; class Magnoliopsida; order Poales; family Poaceae; genus Zea; species Zea luxurians. The sequence goes on along the minus strand of JAOPSE010000008.1, from coordinate 85,405,185 downwards.
GTCACAGAGCAGATACAATAAAGCATAAAACCATACATGTCAGAGTATTAAATTATTACATCATCATCATCATCATCGGAGTTTTTTTGCAAAAGTGACCATCATTGTTTTGAAGTGCAGCGGAAATAAACTAACGGTAAATAAATAGAGAGATGGGGAAGCCTGTCCCATCACTCCTCATGCTCCTCCTCAGCCGAGGCAGGGTCCCACTCGACAGTCCAACCTGGTGGCAGGGTGGATGGCCAAGTCACTCCAGCAGCCATTTCCTCCAGAGAACCTGTAAAATTATGCCACAAGCAAGGCTGAGTATACTAATACTCAGCTAGACTTACCCGGTGTGAGGAGTCTATACTCCTCTACCTCTAGACATGCAGCTGTTTGGCTGTGGGGTTTGGTTGCCAAAAGCACTAGCTGAGTTTCTAAATCAAGATTTTAACTTTGTCAAGATTAAGTGTGACTCTCTTAAGGCTAAAAGTGTACTATCTACTCATACATAGTAGCAAGCATTTTTAGCAATCAACAGCTTATATCATCTCAACACAGTTCCACTTGTTACTCAATGTAGCAGCATGGATCAAGCAGTCTCATTAGCTGCGAGAAGCAGACGATTCGAATCGAGTTTTTAAACCTTGCAAGGTAAACCTAAACACACGACGTGGCGAGGCACTCCGTCCCCACACACATCAACCGTCCCCATCGATTCCCTGGCAACAGATCAGGGCTCACCGCCTTGGCGTACAATGCCTCACTGACCCCGACTGGCCGTCGTGCAGTGACCGCACTTGTACCCACCATAACCGGAATGGGAGACTACGTCTCAGGTCGCGTGAGGGGATATGTCTGCGGGCAGGTTCACTCAGGTACTAGGCTTACCGATTTACCATATTTCTCGGCATGTGCTTAGTACGTTCAAACGCTTGACTCACGGTACCACACCTTAATCCTTATTCAAATTTTTATCCCGTGAACAACCAATCCCCATGGATTGTTGCCCACAAACCAACATCAATATGATAAGAAAGTGGATACAGCCAATTCCTGACCTCGCGCGAGTGCTAGAAAAATCACTCGACTTCTACCGAGATCCTAATTAATAAAGCAGCTACTCGACCTAGCATACTAGTATTCATCTCAATAGGATTCCTGAGAACATGCAACTAGGGTTCAAAACAACTCCTACACTTAAGTGCACAAACAATCCTACAATCATTAAGTGTAGTAAAATAGCATAAATAACAGGTTATGCATAAAACCGGGGCTTGCCTTCCAAAGCAGTGGCAGGCAGGTCCTCTGGTGCAGGCTCTGGTGCTGGGTCTGGGGCAACCTCCTGGGCAGCTCCTTGCTCCGGCACGAGGATGTACTCTCCGTCAGCAAGATTACAGTCTATCGAAATGCAATGAACATGTATGTCATGATTATGCAAGATTTAAGAACATGAAGCTACAGAAACTAAGTTAAGAATTAACTTAGGGTTCCCTGGCTATGTGGGTCTTCTAGTGGTTTATGTTAGCACTTTTATATTTAAGTCTTTATTTGGGGTAAACAAGGAGAATTGGTATTGCATTTGTATATTTCTATTTCCGGGAACAATTTACAAGGGTCTTAGGAGGATACTAATTTCCATTGTTCATTTTCCTCTCTTTAGTGTTCATTTATGAATTCTAGTGGGGTTTGAACTACCAAGGTGAATTAACTATTTTCAATAATTCCACAAAAATTACAGTGGCTTGCCCTTGGTTAATAGGGCCTGTCTTAAGAATATGGGATTCAAAATAAAAAGGCTAGGCTGTATACAAAAATAACAAAAAGTGGGGCAATTAAGCCACTTTGCACTACAAGTCCTTTATTAAAGTGGATCCTGACCTAAGGGTTATTTTTGTTGGCCTCTAACAGTGATAATAAGCTCTTGTACCAAAAATGACAAAGAGCCACATGATGGTTATTTAATGGTGGATTTCTAAAGTTTGGTGCAAAAAGGGTGTTTAGAACTAACTTGTCATTTGAAAAATATCAAACAACAGATTTCAGATTTTTCCTAAGTTCTTATTATCAAAACATTAGTTGTCCTAAGGTTTGAGGAATTTTCACCTTAGGGTTATTTTTGTAGGGATTTTCTAAGTTTTCCTTGTTTTCTTAGAATAAAAGGTATCCTATTTATTTTATACTAAACCAGGGTATGATGTATTTTTCCAGTGAACTATATTGAATAAGTAACCTAACAAAAATAGAGGTACTCTCTGGTTCATTAATTAAATTACCTTTTCTATTTTCCTTATCCTTAAGCATATTATAGAATAAGGGGTAAAACTAATTTAAATGGAGTAGACAGAGAGGTTCAATATTTTTAAACAGGTCAGTAGGTAGATATAAACTTCTCCAAATTTTTCTAACCCTGGTCAAATAATATTCCTATTTTTCCTTCTAATATTGAGTTTTGAGTGGTTTTCTTATTTAATTCAAAGCTTCAGAAAAGGATAGAGGAACTATGGGTTTTATTATTTTTATCTGATAGTTCATATTTTCCAGAGTCTAGCAAAATTGGTTTGATAATTTTTGGATGATTATTCTTCAAGTTATGCATTTATTAAGTTATCTGTCATATAAAAAGAAAAATAAATTTGAAAAAGGAAAAGAAAACCGGTTTACGCTAAGGCCCCTGGGGTTTCTCCTTTTCTTTTCTCACAGAACAGCCCTTGGTCCACTATTGGCTTGGGTCACTGACATCGCGCAAAGCCCCCTGGACTTATCGGAAATCTAACCAGCGCTCCCTGACCGGCTTAAACAGTACCCGCGGCGTAGATTACGGCGGTGGGGCTTACCGGCGGCGGTAGAGCTCCGGCAGGGTGGTCAGTGACGTCCGGGAGGTCGCGACGGTCACGTCGATGTGCGGGTCGGCGTCGGAGGTGGTCGGGGTTACCCTGGCCACGAGCATAGGCGGCGGGGGTCGTCGGCGGCGCCTGCTCCGGCCAAACCACGACGGTATAGTTCAATTAGGGTGCACGAGGAGCTTCACGGGGTGACACAGAGGCCATGCGCGCAACGAATTGGAAAACGGTGAAGGGGCTTACCCGGTCCACGTGCGCCGGCGGGTTCTTGAACTCCGGTGAGCACGATTGGGCTATTCCGGTGACGGGGGTCCTCGGGTCAAGCTTGAGCAAGTCTCACGGCCTCACCAGGAAGCTATCTGGGGGCTTGGATCGAACGGAGGAGGACGGGAGAGGGGTTGGCCACGGTGGTTGCTCTCGGGCGGCACTGGCGGGTCGCGGGGAGGTCGCCGGAGGCAATGGCTGGCTCGGGCAAGTCAGGCGAGGTACGGAGGAGGCGATGGGGAAGGCAGCTGAGCGCTGGGGCGGGTTTTATAGCCGTGGCACGACCAGGGCGCCGGCTCGACCGTTTGGCACGACGCGGGGCACGCGGGGGCGCGCGCGGGCGTGCTCTGGCGAGCTTAGAGCGCGTCGAACACGTGGCGTGTTGCTTCTGCCCGTGTTCTTCGCTCTGCTGAGCGGCCAGGCGTACGAATCTTGCCCTACCGCCTGTGGGAGATCTCTTCCCTGCACCTAGAGCTACCTAGTTCATGTGAGTTCCAAGAGTAGATGTGGTCTGGTTGAGGAGATATGGTGGCGCCAAGTCTTGTCTGTCTGCACTGTTCAATCCGAGACAAAACCAGTGCCAACTCGTGTCAAACGGTTTTGGCTTGGGTTCAAACTTTTCCAGGGCATTCTAGGGTTAATTTGGCGCCATTTTGTCAATTGGGTCGACAGGTTTTGAAAAGGGGATCAAGGTGAACATGTGGGATCTTTGCTCAAGGGTTGGTTTTTCACTTAAGCAAATCCTGAATTTCTCCCTTGTGTTCAACCTTTGGTGATCTTTTTAGGGTCTTTCTGAAAACTTTTTGGGGGTACTTCCTTACTATTAATTGTAAGTTATTAAGTGTATTACAACTTTTGTATTTGGCCCAAACTATGATCATAAGGTTTACATGATCTTTTGGTCATGGCTTCAATTAGGGTTCTTATTGCCTATGGGGGTTTTGCTTTAGGATTTTGGGAGATCCCCACTTAGATGTGCATTATAAGCTAGGGCAGGACATCCAAGGTAGTTTGCACTTGATTAGGACCTTGAATTCCAAGATTGAAGTACTTTGCCCATAAATCTTTATGTAACAATGGGTTAAAAGGGGTAACCCTGGGGTGGACACCCTGAGTAACACCTAGGGTGTTACAGCCCTCCCCCCTTAAAGGAATCTCGTCCCGAGATTTCAGGTAGAGTCCCTTGGAGGGATGCTTGAAGGTGTGTTGGTGCTACTTTCCCCTTATACTCAAGTTTCACCTTTTTAACTGTTCTTCGAATGTCATCCTCTTTGCAACTTCAGAAGGAAGCCCATTCTTAAGTTAAATCCACAACTTAGACTATCCTTGTTATCTAAGTTTTTCTTATAATTGACTTCAAAGGGCAGGTGGGGGTGGGGTTTTTGGGGTTACATACCGACTCCTTTGGGCAGAAAGTCGGGGAAGCGAGAGCGTAGAAAATCCTCCGTCTCCCATGTAGCTTCTTCTGCTGAATGGTGACTCCACTGAACCTTATACATTTTGATTGATCTTGTCCGAGTTGTTCTCTCCTTTTGATCCAATACCTTGACTGGGGTACTCTTGGTAGGACAAGTCTGGTTCTATTTCAATGTCTGGTTCTGGTAGCACTTCAGTGGGTAGACGAACACATTTCCGCAGCTGAGATACATGGAACACATTGTGAACTGCTGACATACAGGGTGGCAATTCCACTTGGTAAGCTACGGGTCCACAACTTGCCTTGATCTTATAGGGTCCAATGTAACGAGGGGCTAATTTGCCCTTGATCCCGAATCTCTGGACACCCTTGGTTGGTGATATCTTAAGATAGACATGATCTCCCACCTCAAACTGTAGAGGCTTCCGCCTCTTGTCATGATAACTCTTTTGCCTGGCCTGAGCAGCTTCTAGGTTCTTCTTGATAATTCTAACCTTTGCCTCTGCTTCAAGTACTAAATCTGGCCCAAAGATTTCCCTCTCTCCTGCTTGTGACCAATTTAGTGGGGTCCTACACCTTCTCCCATATAATGCCTCAAAAGGTGCCATCTTCAGACTAGACTGATAGCTGTTATTGTAAGAAAACTCTGCCAAGGAAAGACACTTGTCCCAATCCTTTCCATAATGTAGTGCGCATGCTCGCAACATGTCTTCCAAAATCTGATTTACCCTTTCTGTCTGACCATCTGTTTGGGGGTGGTATGCTGAGCTTCGTATGACCTGGGTTCCAAGTGATTCCTGTAATTGCTCCCAAAATCGTGCCACAAAAGGTGCTCCTCGGTCGGAGACTATAGTCCTTGGTATCCCATGCAGACGAACTATCTGGTCGATGTAGATCTCCGCATACTTCTCCGCCCGGTGGGTGGTGTGCACTGGCAAGAAATGAGCAGTCTTGGTCAATCTGTCCACAATAACCCATATAGAATCATGGTGCCTGGAGGTATTGGGTAATCCTACTATGAAGTCCATGCAAATGTCCTCCCATTTCCAAGATGGTATGGGAAGGGGTTGCAAAGGGCCTGCTGCCTTCAAATGACTAGCTTTTACCCTCTAGCAAGTGTCACACTCGGAGATGTACTTGGCAATTTCCCTCTTCATTCTGGTCCACCAATATAACGATCTGAGGTCATGGTACATCTTGTTGCTACCAGGGTGTATGGAAAATTTGGAAAGGTGAGCTTCATCCAGTATCTTCTTTCTGAGCTCAGGGTCCTTGGGAACAACCAATCGATCTCCAAACCATAAAATTCCCTTGCTGTCCTGACGGAAACACTTGTATTTTTCTGCCTTTTGCTTGAGCATATCTTTGATAACCTGAACACCCTTATCCCCAACCTGTGCCCTGACTATCTGTTCTTGCAATGTGGGCTCCACCGAGATATAGCTTAGGTCACCCGAAGAAACAACTTCCAGGTTCAGCTTGCACAACTCATCACACAGGGTGGTGACTTTTGCATCCATGTTCATACAATTGCACTGGGCCTTTCTACTCAAAGCATCAGCCACAACATTGGCCTTCCCTGGGTGGTAATGCACCTCCAAATCATAGTCCTTGATTAACTCTAACCATCTCCTTTGCCTCATGTTCAGGTCTGCCTGAGTGAAGATGTATTTGAGACTCTTGTGATCAGTGTAAATGTTAAAGTGAGCTCCCATCAAGTAGTGTCTCCATAATTTGAGGGCATGAACTACTGCTGCCAACTCAAGATCATGTGTCGGGTAGTTCTGCTCATGGGGTCTGAGAGCTCGAGAAGCATAAGCAATCACCCGACTATCTTGCATTAAGACACATCCCAATCCGGTACTAGAAGCATCACAATAAACTTCAAATGGCTTGGTATTGTCTGGTTGGGCTAGCACTGGGGCTGTTGTCAAATGTTGCCTCAAGGTATGAAAAGCATCTTCACACTTTTGGCTCCACTCAAATCTGACTTCCTTCTTCAACAATTCAGTCATTGGCTTGGCAATTCTGGAGAAATCCGGAATAAATCGTCGGTAATACCCTACCAATCCCAGAAAACTCCGAATCTGTCTCACTGTAGTCGGAGGTTTCCAGTCCATCACTTCTTGCACTTTCTCAGGGTCAACTGATATCCCATTCTGAGAAATTTTGTGACCCAAGAATTTAATCTCCTTCAGCCAGAACTCACACTTAGACAACTTAGCATACAGCTGATGGTCACGGAGTCTCTGAAGTACAGTATGCAGATGTTTAGTGTGCTCAGCTTCATTCTTGGAATAAACCAGAATGTCATCGATGAAAACGACCACGAACTTGTCTAACTCTGGCATGAATACTGAGTTCATCAAGTACATAAAGTAAGCCGGGGCATTGGTCAGCCCAAAAGACATCACCAAAAACTCATAGAGCCCATATCTGGTAGAGAAAGCCGTCTTGGGAATGTCACTGGCACAGATCTTAATCTGATGGTAGCCTGAGCGAAGGTCTATCTTGGAGAATACCTTGGCTCCCACCAACTGATCAAACAGAACATCAATGCGGGGTAACGGGTATTTGTTCTTGATAGTCACCGCATTGAGAGGGCGGTAGTCAACACACATCCTCAAACTCTCATCCTTTTTCTTCACGAATAAGGCGGGACATCCCCATGGTGAAGTACTTGGACGAATAAACCCTTTGTCCAACAATTCTTGCAATTGTTTCTTCAATTCTGCCAATTCCGCGGGAGGCATCCTATAGGGTCTCTTGGAGATAGGAGCAGTCCCGGGTTGCAATTCGATGGCGAACTCAATATCTCGGTCAGGTGGCATCCCTGGCAATTCATCCGGAAACACATCCGGGTAGTCACAGACCACTGGGATCTTTTCCACTGGGGATTCTACCATAACAAAGGCACAAGATCGGGTACAACCCTGGTTGGGTAAATATAGTGTGATTTCACCACAGGTTGGTGAGTGCACTTCGATGGCCCTAGCTGCAATGTCAATCACTACCTGATGTTTGGTCAACCAATCAGTTCCCAGTATGATATCCACACTATCCAGTCCCAAGATAAGAAGGTTGGTTTTAATTATCAAACTACCAAACTTTAGAGGCACATTCTTGTTGATTTGATAAGTGGCAACTCTGCCTCCGGGTGTTGAAATTGTAATGCCCCCATCGGTATGGTGAAAGGGCAACTGGCATTTGGCACTAAACTTGGCACTGATAAAACTATGTGAAGCACCGGAATCAAAAAGAACAATAGCGGGGAAATTTAAAACTGTAAAGATACCAGTCATGACGGGTGCCCCCTCTGGAATGTCAGCCATGGTAGTGAAGTTCAGCTTGCCCTGCCTCACTTGCACCTTCTGTCTCTTGCCTTGGTTCTGATTAACATTCTACCCCTGCCTCTGCTGGTTTCTGGGGCAATTCTTGGCATAATGCCCAGTGCTGCCACAAGTGAAGCACCTGTTGTCATTGGCCTGACGGTACTGCTGCTGCTGCGGGTTGCTTCTCTGAGCGGGAAATTGGGTGCGGTTGGGTGCCTGCTGCTGCTGCGGTGGTCTGATCACCCATCTCCCTTGCTGCTGCTGAGGTCCCTTGTTCTGCGTGTCAGACACAATCCTGAAGCGCTGTGGCTGAGCTGAGGGTCCTGCCACAGGGGTCTTCCTCTTCTTCTCTGCCTGTCGAGCTAAAATGCAGTCCTCCTGGGAGATAGCCATGTTGACCAACTCATTGTAGCTGTTGGCCCTGACGGTGTTGAGATGATCACGGAGCTTAGTGCTGAGCCCCCGTCTGAACCTATCCCGCTTCTTTTCATCCGTATCGGCATGATATCCAGCATACTGACACAAGTCATTAAAAGCCTGGGCATACTGCAACACTGTCCTGTTGCCCTGAGTGAGTGCCAGAAACTCATTGAGCTTCCGGTCCATGATGCCAGCTGGAATATGGTGCCCTCTGAAAGCTGCCTTGAACTCCCTCCACTCCACCTCTCTACCTTCTTGCTGCATGGCAAGGAAATGATCCCACCAAGTCCTTGCAGGTCCGCGAAGCTGCTGGGTGGCGAACCTGACCTTGGCGACCTCTGAGCAAGCTCCATGGAGCAGTGGGAATTTGGATTCCACCACCCGCAACCATACATCTGCATCAAGTGGGTCCTCTGCCCGTGTGAACAATGGAGGCTGAGTACTGAGGAACTCCTGGTAGGTAGCAGCGAACGGGGTGACACTGATGGTCTCCACCACCATAGTGCTGTGGTGGTGGCTGGCGCTGAGCCAGCTGCCTCAAGATCTCATTCTGCTGAGCCATGAGCTCCTGCAGAGTGGGAGGCGGTGGCGGTGGAGGAACGTGCTCATTCTGACCACGGCGCGCTCTCCCAGCCATCTGAAAAATCACATGGTTGCTTAATAACACATCTCCAAGCTTAAGGTTCAAACACGGTAGGGGAGTTAAAGCAATTTGATAGATTCCACATAAAACAAAAAGAAACATAAACCTTTCGTCCAAATTTAAACTGCCATTAATCATCCCCAAACCTCCAAAAGAGTTTAACACGGTTACATCAATGATCCAAAAGACTCAACTCTACCTAGCCTAGTACCCTAAGGGTGCAAAAGCTAAGCTAGTGGCGAGGAGTCCCACTATCATCAACCTCTAGGATTAGCCTGGCATTTAGTGAGCGAACGAGGCAACGCTTGACTCCGGGGAAGGTGGTCTCCCTGAGTCAGCGGTGTCTACACTGGAAGCAGGCTCCTCCCCTCCCTCGATGTCAACGTCCTCGTCAGCCTCCTCATCATGGATCTCTTGGTGATGCATGTCTAGGTGCTCATTTGCCTCTGCTAGCTGCTGCTGAGTGTTGAGGAGCTGATCTTCGAGAACCTCGATGGTGTTCTCCCTGGTGCCCACTAGCTCCTCCAACTCATGAATCTCATCAAACAACTGCTCCACTTGCAAATCTTTTTCCACCAGCTCCTGGGATAAGTCCACCACGAGCTCCTCCCTATTGTCCAAGGTTATCTTGGTCACCTCCAACAATGCCATCAGATGAGACTATTGCCTCCCCACGCATTACTTGCAGACGATACAGAGCGTTCATGCATCGTACCGACAAGTGAGCGGTGTGGCCTGGGTAGAGAGCCCAGATGTCCTTGGCATGCTCCACCCGATCCTTCCACATCGGGTCGTCCTCCTTTTCCGCGGGGAACAACCCAATGGGGTGGGTAGCCAGCTCCAAGGGATGAAATCCGCAGAAAGTAGTCAACCCATGCAGAGCGATTGCCTCGATCGTATCCTCCGCTCGGTATCCGAAAGACTCGGAGTCCAAGGAGCGCCAGCCTGGCTGCAGGGGATGAGGCTCCAAAGTCATCCTCACTCTACAGCGAGGCACCCGGTGCTTCTCGAACTGCTGCACCGCGTACTGAGGGGGTGTCAAGTATCCTGCCCCCTGAAGTACCTCCCACAAGATGCGGGGAAAACCCTCCCGTGCAAGTCCGTCAGTGTGGGTCAGTGCATTTCCATCATCGGAGGATCCGTGGGAAGTCATCTATGTACGGTTAAGCGTAAGTAAAAGAAAAAGAATTACAAAAAGAACAAGGAAAATAAAACTCAGCCTGTCTCTAGTTAAAAGAAAAAGGCATTGGGGACCTAGTTGGCTGTTATCTCATTTTTAAGCCCTTTTACTTAGTTATCCATTTGCTTAATTAAGAATGCATGCATGCGCGTCCTGAACGACCTCTCCAGAAGATAAAAAGGACTAGGGAAGAACTCCCATCCTTTAAAAAGTGGCCTGTAGGGCCTAGTCACTTAGCCACCTAGCTACCCTTCTATTATCCTAAGGCTTCATGTCCTAGGTCTATCCTGCTCGTCCTACGATCTATCCAACATTGTTTCTATCAAATTTTACTTTAGAAAAGGGATGGCATTTATGGTTTATTGATTCCTCTGTGGTGGTACAAGCTCCGATACCAGCTGTGGTGGAACTGCCCGAATTATTCCAACTTAAGTGCACAAGCCCTGCCTTAGAGGCTAGACCACACTTAAATGGGAATAACCCGTCAATCCCTCGGATCTAGTCCGACACGGCCACTGACAGGATCAAGTACCACAATCTCACTCGATGGTGAGTCATAGAGCAGATACAATAAAGCATAAAACCATACATGTCAGAGTATTAAATTATTACATCATCATCATCATCATCAGAGTTTTTTTGCAAAAGTGACCATCATTGTTTTGAAGTGCAGCGGAAATAAACTAACGGTAAATAAATAGAGAGATGGGGAAGCCTGTCCCATCACTCCTCATGCTCCTCCTCAGCCGAGGCAGGGTCCCACTCGACAGTCCAACCCGGTGGCAGGGTGGATGGCCAAGTCACTCCAGCAGCCATTTCCTCCAGAGAACCTGTAAAATTATGCCACAAGCAAGGCTGAGTATACTAATACTCAGCTAGACTTACCCGGTGTGAGGAGTCTATACTCCTCTACCTCTAGACATGCAGCTGTTTGGCTGTGGGGTTTGGTTGCCAAAAGCACTAGCTGAGTTTCTAAATCAAGATTTTAACTTTGTCAAGATTAAGTGTGACTCTCTTAAGGCTAAAAGTGTACTATCTAATCATACATAGTAGCAAGCATTTTTAGCAATCAACAGCTTGTATCATCTCAACACAGTTCCACTTGTTACTCAATGTAGCAGCATGGATCAAGCAGTCTCATTAGCTGCGAGAAGCAGACGATTCGAATCGAGTTTTTAAACCTTGCAAGGTAAACCTAAACACACGACGTGGCGAGGCACTCCGTCCCCACACACATCAACCGTCCCCATCGATTCCCTGGCAACAGATCAGGGCTCACCGCCTTGGCGTACAATGCCTCACTGACCCCGACTGGCCGTCGTGCAGTGACCGCACTTGTACCCACCATAACCGGAATGGGAGACTACGTCTCAGGTCGCGTGAGGGGATATGTCTGCGGGCAGGTTCACTCAGGTACTAGGCTTACCGATTTACCATATTTCTCGGCATGTGCTTAGTACGTTCAAACGCTTGACTCACGGTACCACACCTTAATCCTTATTCAAATTTTTATCCCGTGAACAACCAATCCCCATGGATTGTTGCCCACAAACCAACATCAATATGATAAGAAAGTGGATACAGCCAATTCCTGACCTCGCGTGAGTGCTAGAAAAATCACTCGACTTCTACCGAGATCCTAATTAATAAAGCAGCTACTCGACCTAGCATACTAGTATTCATCTCAATAGGATTCCTGAGAACATGCAACTAGGGTTCAAAACAACTCCTACACTTAAGTGCACAAACAATCCTACAATCATTAAGTGTAGTAAAATAGCATAAATAACAGGTTATGCATAAAACCGGGGCTTGCCTTCCAAAGCAGTGGCAGGCAGGTCCTCTGGTGCAGGCTCTAGGTGCTGGGTCTGGGGCAACCTCCTGGGCAGCTCCTTGCTCCGGCACGAGGATGTACTCTCCGTCAGCAAGATTACAGTCTATCGAAATGCAATGAACATGTATGTCATGATTATGCAAGATTTAAGAACATGAAGCTATAGAAACTAAGTTAAGAATTAACTTAGGGTTCCCTGGCTATGTGGGTCTTCTAGTGGTTTATGTTTAGCACTTTTATATTTAAGTCTTTATTTGGGGTAAACAAGGAGAATTGGTATTGCATTTGTATATTTCTATTTCAGGGAACAATTTACAAGGGTCTTAGGAGGATACTAATTTCCATTGTTCATTTTCCTCTCTTTAGTGTTCATTTATGAATTCTAGTGGGGTTTGAACTACCAAGGTGAATTAACTATTTTCAATAATTCCACAAAAATTACAGTGGCTTGCCCTTGGTCAATAGGGCCTGTCTTAAGAATATGGGATTCAAAATAAAAAGGCTAGGCTGTATACAAAAATAACAAAAAGTGGGGCAATTAAGCCACTTTGCACTACAAGTCCTTTATTAAAGTGGATCCTGACCTAAGGGTTATTTTTGTTGGCCTCTAACAGTGATAATAAGCTCTTGTACCAAAAATGACAGAGAGCCACATGATGGTTATTTAATGGTGGATTTCTAAAGTTTGGTGCAAAAAGGGTGTTTAGAACTAACTTGTCATTTGAAAAATATCAAACAACAGATTTCAGATTTTTCCTAAGTTCTTATTATCAAAACATTAGTTGTCCTAAGGTTTGAGGAATTTTCACCTTAGGGTTATTTTTGTAGGGATTTTCTAAGTTTTCCTTGTTTTCTTAGAATAAAAGGTATCCTATTTATTTTATACTAAACCAGGGTATGATGTATTTTTCCAGTGAACTATATTGAATAAGTAACCTAACAAAAATAGAGGTACTCTCTGGTTCATTAATTAAATTACCTTTTCTATTTTCCTTATCCTTAAGCATATTATAGAATAAGGGGTAAAACTAATTTAAATGGAGTAGACAGAGAGGTTCAATATTTTTAAACAGGTCAGTAGGTAGATATAAACTTCTCCAAATTTTTCTAACCCTGGTCAAATAATATTCCTATTTTTCCTTCTAATATTGAGTTTTGAGTGGTTTTCTTATTTAATTCAAAGCTTCAGAAAAGGATACAGGAACTATGGGTTTTATTATTTTTATCTGATAGTTCATATTTTCCAGAGTCTAGCAAAATTGGTTTGATAATTTTTGGATGATTATTCTTCAAGTTATGCATTTATTAAGTTATCTGTCATATAAAAAGAAAAATAAATTTGAAAAAGGAAAAGAAAACCGGTTTACGCTAAGGCCCCTGGGGTTTCTCCTTTTCTTTTCTCACAGAACAGCCCTTGGTCCACTATTGGCTTGGGTCACTGACATCGCGCAAAGCCCCCTGGACTTATCGGAAATCTAACCCGCGCTCCCTGACCGGCTTAAACAGTACCCGCGGCGTAGATTACGGCGGTGGGGCTTACCGGCGGCGGTAGAGCTCCGGCGGGGTGGTCAGTGACGTCCGGGAGGTCGCGACGGTCACGTCGATGTGCGGGTCGGCGTCGGAGGTGGTCGGGGTTACCCTGGCTACGAGCACAGGCGGCGGGGGTCAGTCGGAGGCGCCTGCTCCGGCCAAACCACGGCGGTATAGTTCAATTAGGGTGCACGAGGAGCTTCACGGGGTGACACAGAGGCCATGCGCGCAACGAATTGGAAAACGGTGAAGGGGCTTACCCGGTCCACGTGCGCCGGCGGGTTCTTGAACTCCGGTGAGCACGATTGGGCTATTCCGGTGACGGGGATCCTCGGGTCAAGCTTGAGCAAGTCTCACGGCCTCACCAGGAAGCTATCTGGGGGCTTGGATCGAACGGAGGAGGACGGGAGAGGGGTTGGCCACGGTGGTTGCTCTCGGGCGGCACTGGCGGGTTCGCGGGGAGGTCGCCGGAGGCAATGGCTGGCTCGGGCAAGTCAGGCGAGGTACGGAGGAGGCGATGGGGAAGGCAGCTGAGCGCTAGGGGCGGGTTTTATAGCCGTGGCGCGGCCAGGGCGCCGGCTCGACCGTTTGGTGCGACGCGGGGCACGCGGGGGCGCGCGCGGGCGTGCTCTGGCGAGCTCAGAGCGCGTCGAACACGTGGCGTGTTGCTTCTGCCCGTGTTCTTCGCTCTGCTGAGCGGCCAGGCGTACGAATCTTGCCCTACCGCCTGTGGGAGATCTCTTCCCTGCACCTAGAGCTACCTAGTTCATGTGAGTTCCAAGAGTAGATGTGGTCTGGTTGAGGAGATATGGTGGCGCCAAGTCTTGTCTGTCTGCACTGTTCAATCCGAGACAAAACCAGTGCCAACTCGTGTCAAACGGTTTTGGCTTGGGTTCAAACTTTTCCAGGGCATTCTAGGGTTAATTTGGCGCCATTTTGTCAATTGGGTCGACAGGTTTTGAAAAGGGGATCAAGGTGAACATGTGGGATCTTTGCTCAAGGGTTGGTTTTTGACTTAAGCAAATCCTGAATTTCTCCCTTGTGTTCAACCTTTGGTGATCTTTTTAGGGCCTTTCTGAAAACTTTTTGGGGGTACTTCCTTACTATTAATTGTAGGTTATTAAGTGTATTACAACTTTTGTATTTGGCCCAAACTATGATCATAAGGTTTACATGATCTTTTGGTCATGGCTTCAATTAGGGTTCTTATTGCCTATGGGGGTTTTGCTTTAGGATTTTGGGAGATCCCCACTTAGATGTGCATTATAAGCTAGGGCAGGACATCCAAGGTAGTTTGCACTTGATTAGGACCTTGAATTCCAAGATTGAAGTACTTTGCCCATAAATCTTTATGTAACAATGGGTTAAAAGGGGTAACCCTGGGGTGGACACCCTGAGTAACACCTAGGGTGTTACAGTCACCACATCAAAATTATAGCCCAATCATAGGAGCACAACTTTGCTTAAGAGTGTGAGCATAGTTGTTAAGAAAATATTGGAGATAATTAAGCCTAAAGATTGGCTGTCAGGCTGATTCAGTCTGAAATTCAGATGTTCAGTGTAGCAGAGCCAACTTTGAGTATGAATTCCACCTTGATTTAGTACTCAAATGAGTTCAAGTCCTATAGCCGGATTATTGCTGGTTTATAGCCCTACAATTTTGCTGCAGGGCTTGGGAGGAGTTGCCATATGAAATTGGGAGGAAATTCCTCTGCAAAATGCTCTGTCAGGAGATTGAATGAGAATTTTGATGGTACAATAGTCAATAGGATCAGGATGCCAGCGTAGCCTGCTCGCCGCCGGTGACCCCCCCCCCCTGCGCGAGGATTCGCGCCGCTGCCGTTAAGATTAACGCTCGCTGGTAACCGGAAAACACTTCGGGGTAGAAAGATCGTCGTCGCCGTCGAGCTGGAAGCCACCCCGGTCAGCCGCGGTACTTCTCCCTTTGCTCACTGCCGGGGATACAGCTGCTCACCGTCGTCGTGTCATCGCCGTTGTCCACTGCGTGTCCCAACCTCGCCACCGCATCGCCGTGACTCCCTCTAAACTCCCTGTCGACCACCGGACTTAATGCCACGCCATTGGACACGTATTCACCGTGCCAAGGTTCTTCCTCATCTCCGGCCGCCCCCACAGTCCGCTCAAATTAAGCGCCACCGCCCCGGGGATCTATAAATTGACCCCGCAGAGAGCTTCACAACATCATCGCGCACCCAGCCACCAAATATCGTCCTCAATCGTTCACCTGAGAGCTCGAATTCCTAATTTCCCCCCAAATCGGTTTGAACACCCCGTAAGAACACTTCACTGCGGCCAGCCTATTCCAGGTGAATTCATACTCCTCTGTTGATTGTTCTAGCATCCCTAGGTCCTCCTTAAGCTCCCCGACCCCTTTAATCGAACTGAACCGCCAGGGATCGCCGGGAACACAACGCTCTAGCCGCCATGCTCTCGGTCACCGTGGCCAGAGCTCCTGTAGTTGATTATTAGTGCAATTAAGTTAGGGGAAAAGCTTAGGATAGGTCCGATTTGGTATCTGTCGCTCGGGAGCGCCGGTCATCACCTCAATCGGCCGGTACAGTGGCTCACCGGAGCGCGGCTGCGTTCACCGACGTCGTGGACCTCGGGATGTAAAGAATTAGAAGCTCGGGGACTTATTTGCATTATGTCAGTGACTTAGTGCAATAGTGAATGGACCTATTTCTATTTAGCCGTTAAAGCCGAGGACCTTTTTGCGAAGTCGCCAGCGCTGCGCGCGCGCAGGCGCTTTTCCCTCTGGATTGGGCCGCCTGGGCCGAAATCAGCCCAGTCCTGTTAACTCTTTTCCTTTTTCTTTTTCAGAAGAACTTGGGAAATTTTTTATAAATCATAGAAAAATCCTAAAATTGTGAAACCTATTTTCCTAGGCTCATTATTTTCCCTAGAATTTAATAAAAATAGTTTCATGATTTTTAGTTTAAACAGGGAATTTTAGGGCATTTTAAGTAGTTTAAAGAAGTAGTTCTAGATTTTTAAAAAAATAGGTAATAATCCCAAAAATGCTCAAAATTTTTAGATGAGCTCCTTTTATTATTTAGAAGCCTTGGGTAGAAATTGGGTTGTTTTGGACCTTGTTTGATCACCAAACCCCAAAATACCCCCCTGCCCTGTGAACTCCTTTACTGACTCCGGAAACCCTAAGTTCTCGGAGTTCCGTGAAGGAAAATTGTATTCAAGACTTTGATAATAACTTTATATTATCTTTGCACCCTCATGAGCATCACATGGCATTCATTCTTATACAAATGTATGGTTATGATTAGAACACGAGGAAGAAGTGGAAGCCACTGAAGAGCAAGTACCACCACCTTTGGAAACACAGGCTGAGAACTGTTTCTACTTCGATATTTGTGGATCTGAGCCTGACTCACCCATAAACAAAGGCAAGCCTCGGTGCATTTGCCACCCCTCCTTGTGTTTTAAAAATCTTTATCACTTGCTTGATGCATTAGGTGATAGGAGTTGATTGCTAAAACAATTCCTGCATTACCTTCCTTGGATTTAATTACCTTCCTTGAAATCCCTGTTTTACAAAAGATTTTTGATGCTTAGCCTTGCTTTAGAAAAATAAAATGTTTTGTTTTTACAAAATATGATGTGGCAAAAGTGGGTGGGATGTTTTCAAAAATAAAACTTGATGGTGAATCCATCACGGCCGTGATGGATTCGACATCGGAAAAGATGTACCTCTGCCAGGTACCAACCTTTGGGGTTATATGATTAAGCTGAGACCGGGCGGGTGACTTGCACGAGAAAGAGAGTCTCGGTGTAGTGTCTCCGTCTGAGTCGATTAAGGACCTTGTCGATGTAGGCTTGATGATCGAGGACCTTTTAACTGGTCACATGCCTTGTCATGGGTAAGCCTTACCTCGGGCAGACTAAGGCCAGAATAAGATAACATGAAATGGGCGTGGAGCGGTGGCGAGAGTAGCGTGTACCCTCCGTGGCAAGAGGTTGGACGGTGGTGTATCTGTGCTCTCGGTTTGCGTGAACCTGATCTGGTCTTAAGAAACTCGGTGGCAGGTTGACATATGCAAGGGTTAAGTGCTACATATGTTGTGTGATTGGAGATCCTCAGCTGAGTATAATCGATTCGGATCGCCTGTACCTTCACGGTTATGAAGACTTGGTCACTGCCCTACACGTAGCAATCCACTGAAGATGAAGGATTGATAAGAAATTGGCTAGTGCAGGTCAAGTGATTGAACTAGGGTAGAAAGAAGTCTAGCTGCAGGTAATTTTACTTAACCTAACAATAAAATTGGATTTTAAGGATCCACTTTAGTAAGCAATTCTGCAAACAGAGTCTTTGATTATTGAAAGGACTTACCTTGACTCCCATATGACCAGCATACCCTTGAGAGTCTTTTCTTTAGTCGGGTAAGACTTGCTGAGTAACTCCATACTCAGGGTTTATTCCCCCGTTGTTTTTAGGTGAGGAGACAACAAACTTTTGTTGTTTTTGTACCAAGGTGGTGGAAAGTGAAGATAATCAAGAATGAAGCTGCTGGAGGACTGGGTCCTCCTTAAAAACTTTTATGTAAAGAACTTAATGGGAGGAGTTTTTGCCTCCCAGGTATTGTAATAATACTTTTTAGCACTCTTTGGTCTATACAAATAACTTACTCTTACTTTTAAAATAAATGTAAGTTTATGTAATCACTTCCGCATTTCCGCATCTCCGGTGAACATATTGTCTGTCAGTCGGGTGAAACGTTCCTGAAAAGGTAAGGATAAAGATATCGAACTTGTCAAGTGATTTAGGAACATCTACAGGGTTGTCTGATGTCTGTTGGACAAGGACAACTGTAGGTGGGCCTAATGACTTGGGAGGTTCCATCACAGGTCAAGTGTTTGAACTAGGGTAGAAAGAACTCTAGATGCAGGTAATTTTACCTAACCTGACAATAAAACTGGATTTTTAAGGATCCACTCGTAGTAAGCTTTTCTGCAAAATAGAGTCTTTGATTCTTGATAAGCCATACCTTGACTCCCTCTAGCCAGCATACCCTTGAGAGTCTTTTCTTTAGTCGGGTAAGACTTGCTGAGTAATTCCATACTCAGGGTTTTATTCCCTGTTGTTTTTCAGGTTCTAACATTGTGCTGCTGTGATGGTGTTAAGTGCCGGTGGGCTCGGCCTTCTTATAAGTCTAAGTAACCCTTCTATACTTCTTATTGAGGATGGTCATTTGAGCTAGCATATATTTCAAACTTATACTTTTGTAACCACTCCGATAAAATAATATAAAATTTTTGTTACTCGTAAAATTTGGTAATAGTATTTCCGCTGCAAAAATGTTGTGTGTGTGATTTGTATTATTTAATCCCGCGGTTCTGGTTGAAAGTGGTTTATCCGATGTCCTTGGGGCAATCAGACAGATCCTGTTGAGTTATCTGGTGCACATGCATGGCTGTCTGAGGTCTTAGGAACAAGGACAGGTGCATGTGGGCCTAATAACTTGGAGGTTCTGCCACAACCCTCAAGTTCAGAAGCTATTATATGCAGTACTTCTAACTGCTCGCAAGCTTCAACACTACTTTGACAACCACAAAGTCATAATAGTCATAGGATTCTCAATAGGAGATATACTCCACAACAAGGAAGCTGTTGGGAGAACAGCCAAGTGGGCATGCGAACTCGGAGCTCATGATATAGAATTCCGGCCTTGCACTGCAATAAAGACTCAAGCACTGGCTGATTTCGTATCAGAATAGACTGAGCACCAGGTTCCAGAAAACCTAGAAGCTGCTGAAGTTAATGTACTTTGATGGCTCGCTAAGATTGTAGGGAGCCAGGGCAAGGATTCTTTTCCTCGTTCCTGGAGGTGATCAACTCAAGTATGCGCTTCAGCTCCTGTTTCCGGCGTCCAACAATGCTATAGAGTACGAGGCCCTGGTTCATGGGCTGAGCATCGCCATCTCACTCGGCATCAAAAGATTAATGGTATACGACGATTCACTGGTGGTCATCAGCTAGGTAAACAAAGACTGGGACTGCTCAACCGACTCAATGAATAGATACTACGTAGCGGTACAGAAGGTGGAGGACAAATTCGAGGGTTTAGAATTGCATCATGTAGAAAGGGGTCGCAACGCAGCAACAGATACAACAGCCAAGCATCGAAGCTAGGGTCCAGTCAGGCCCAAGTTTCACCTGGGGTTTTCGTCCAAGAGATACAACAGCCAAGCGTCACCACAGAGCAGGTTGAGGAGTGCCACATTCTGTTCAGGCAGAAGCAGATCCCAACGACTAGAGGGAACCAATTATTAGATACATAAAAAACGAGGAAGAAATAGATGATAAAGCCACAGCAGAACGCATCGCGAGACAGTCGGCCCACTATATCATCATAGGGGGTCTACTATATAGAAGAGGTGTAGAAGGAGTCCTCATGAAGTGTGTTCACTCGGCTACTGGAAGGCAGCTACTGGATGAAATCTATGCGGGGCAATGTGGCGTGCATGCAGCATCAAGGACATTAGTTGGGAAAACTTTCAGGTCTGGGTTCTACTTGCCAACAGCGAAGAATGATGCAGCAGAGTTGGTTTAGAAGTGCAAAGTATGCCAATTCTTATCAAAGTAGTAACCCTTACGCGCCCAACAGTTGCAGACTATTCCTATGACCTGGCCTTTCGCATGCTGCGGGCTAGACATGATCGGGCCCTTGAAAAAAGCTCAAGGGGGATACACTCACATACTGGTCGCCATTGATAAATTCACAAAATGGATAGAATACAAGCCTGTCGCCTCTTTGACCTCAGCAAAGGTGGTGGAATTCATTCAGGAAATAATGTTCAGATTCGGGATACCTAAGAACATCATCATAGACCTGAGATCTAACTTCACTAGCTCAGAGTTCTTTGATTTTTGTGAGCAAAGGAGCATCCAGATCAAGTATGCATCAGTGGCACACCCAAGAGCTAATGGGCAGGTGGAAAGAGCCAACAGAATGATACTTGAAGCACTCAGGAAGAAGGTGTTCGACAAGAGCGAAAAGCTTGCAGGAAAATAGATCAAAGATCTACCGTACATGGTCTGGAGCCTACGAACACAGCCAAGCCGAGCTTTACATGGAAACACCCCATTCTTCATGGTATATGGATCAGAGGCAGTACTAGTAGTAGATTTGATCTTTGGAGCGCCTAGGCTAACATTCAAAAACATAGCTAAGGCATAAGCAACCCGGCTAGAAGACATTGATATATTAGAGGAAGAACGACTGAACATGGTCATTCAGTCGACTAGATACCAGCAAACCTTGAGGCGCTACCACGACAAAGCAGTGTGACATCGATCCTTCGCAATGGGAGACCTAGTCCTCCGCCGAGTACTAATGGGAGAAGGACGGCACAAACTGTCACCCCCATGGGAAGGACCATACATCGTTGCAGAAGTTACCCGGCTAGGATCCTACCGACTCACCAAATGGATGGCACCGAAGTGAAGATTTCGTGGAACATTGAGCACCTCAGGAAATTCTATCCATAGCAGTACCTCAAAACTCTGGTGGACAAGCTTGTACTTTGTAAGCAAAAGGTCTCATTATCAATAAAGCTTCTATGTTCTACTGCATACAAATTCTAGATCAACAACTGGTCTGAGTCGGATACGACTTAAAACCGGCGCAACATACCTTCACACTTACATGACTCAGGGTGGTCACTATACCCTACTAATGGAGCAATCGACTTAAGTCGGAAACGCCTTAAGTCAGTGTGACATGCTCACACTTACATGACTTAGGATGACTACTATACCCTACCAACTGAGCAATCGGCTTAAGTCAGAAACGCCTTAAATCGGTGCGACATGCTCACGCTTACACGACTCAGGGTGATCACTATACCCTACCAACAGAGCAATTGACTTAAGTCGGAAATGCTTTAAGTCGGTGTTACATGCTCACACTTACATGACTTAGGGTGACTACTATACCCTACCAATCGAGCAATCGGCTTAAGTCACAAACGTCTTAAGTCAGTGCGACATGCTCATGCTTACATGACTTAGGATGACTACTATACCCTACTAACGGAGCAATCGGCTTAAGTCGGAAAAGCCTTAAGTTGGTGCGACATGCTCACACTTACATGACTTAGGGTGACTATTATACCCTACTAACAAAGCAATTAGCTTAAGTCAGGAATGCCTTAGGGCAATACAGCATGCTCACACTCGTATATTTGAGGGCGATCTCAACACCCTACTGACAGAACATTCGGCTTAAGCCAACATAGCGTGGTCACGAACGCATGAACACTATGATACAACGTCTTGATAAAAATACTAACTCAATGAAAAGTGTTTCTTATCAAAAGTATGTCTTCATCATGCAAATTACTATGCAGGAGCATTCTTGCAGGGGACCTCACCAACAGGATTACTAGAGGAAGAAGGTTTCCTCACACCAGCGGACACAACAAGAATGTCAGCAACAATGTCCTTAGGCACCAAAACACCAGGTCTTTTCATCAGGATTTGCCCAGCATGTCACACCCGGATTTAAGGGACAAAGCCAGGTGCATCTCATATATGCACCAAAAAAGACAACACATATAATAACAGAGTGTATAGAGATAAATGTCACAATAACATCAGAGTACTTATTATATTGCGGAAGTCTTACAAAATAAAAGATAAATATAAAACAAACTAAAGTCCATCCTTGGCGCCATAAAGTCAACTAGGAGACGCCACCTAGATCAAGTCAAACTCCTTGTTGTGTGGCTCCTCTTGAACCACATGTTCTTCTCCTGTGGGGGGTGTGAGATAGCAAGGGTGAGCTCACACATGTTCATCGCTCAACAAGTTGTGGGGAATAATGTGCATGAACTCACCAAAGGTGGGAGTTCATGTGATGTGTAAGACTGATCAACAATATGGGTTAAAGCTGAGCATTGCTTTTAATAAATTGGTCAAATTTTATTAGCATTTACTAAATGTAAGCAAATACCAAACCATAATAAGAATAATAGAACAAAACTAATAAATAATCCCATGCAATGCATATGACAAATTGAATTTTAGTTCCATAATTTAATCATGCGAGAGTCCTAAGCTGCTCATGACCAGTGAGCTCGGCTAGTATACCAGTTTTACACTTTGTAGAGGTTGTACCCTGTACCCACAAGTCATGTTACCCATCTGCCAAGGGATCGCGACTCCCATACACCACTACCAAGGAAGCGAAGCAGGGCAACACTATGAGGCCTTTACAAAGTTCCACTAGCTTCCGAAAACCCGCTATAGTTTATGGGAAGAGCAATTGTAGGAATCCCTCATCTGACCGCCATCGCAGCAAAATCAACTCGAGAACCTCCCTACATGCCTACTCCCCTACTGCCCTTGCCCCTTTCGGGTAAGGTAGTCTTCCACTAGCTTTCCTAATTAGTCAGCCAAGGGCATCCAAGTCCACCCTTATGGTGGCACGTGTTTCTCAAGTTAAGCTCCACATTCCAATTAAAGATAATGATCTTGACATAAACATAAATAAAATAACAAAATAATTGAAACATGGATATAATGAAATATTATCCCAAAACCATGTAAAGCAATAGCAAAACTACCCAAGTGATTCAGGGATAAACAAGGTAAAAGATAATCAGACTAGGGAGACCTATTGGGATCCATCAAAAATTAAACCTATGCATGAATAAGTGGTATTAAAGAAACATTATTGGGTAAAAAGTGGTCAAGGGCACAACTTGCCTTCAATGAGTTCCTGCTCAACAACTTCTACCTACTGAACACCGGGATCCTCAGCCACTGGCTCTTCTGCTCACCACAATGCAAACAAGCATAGTATAAAGAGGAAATTAACATCACACCAAACATGTAAACAAAATACACATTAATAATCTACATATTAAAATAAGATCATAGGAACAACAATCATTAATTTTGGAGTTATAGATTTTAAGTTATGAATTTCCAAATATTTTATGTGTTCGATACAAGATTAATTAGGATATAAATTTTAATGTGGCTTTCATGTCAAAACAGTGGCACTATTTGATAAACAATAATATTACAAAATTATAGAAACTAGAATGGATTAATTTGGACTAAGTATGAATTTTCTATGATTTAAACAAGTTCTAGCATTTATTTTTACATAAAAATTTCATTTTCTAATTACTTTTACTGGATTTTCTATTTCCTGGATTGCGCGTCAAAAACTAAAAAGTGCAAGGGTCTCGGTGTAAGAATTCCAAGACTCAGTGAATAGCTGTAATGGACGGCGAGTTTATTCTATAAAAACAGAGGGGCTCATGTGCAAATCTGACCCGCGAAAGGGGTATCGGCTGTGTGTGGCCATTGGATCTAAAATGTGTGCTTCGAATTAGATCTAGAGTGAACCGAAACGGTACACGATCGCCACCATCGGATCGGAATTCTAGGGTTTAGGTTTTTATGAAGCCTAACGTGCCCCAAACCGTTTGATCAACTCTACGGTCCAGATTGAATCGCCCAGGGAGGTATCTACGATTAAATCTGCACCACATATCTATAATCTCATGGCTATCTTTCGCCCAACACATCATCTAATCCCGGCCATCCAACGACGGATCTATGGTCGAGTTCGCGCGCACCAAACTGACGGCAAGCACGACGGCGGCGCTTTGGTCCCGCAACGGATAGCTCGCCAGCGAGCGTGCAATTTGGCCAACCACTACCCCATGCCCAAAATTAAACAGCGCTACACATTGAGAAGGACATGGCGAACTATATGGGTAACATCTCACTGAAGTTAGGGCGGCAAGCACAGGTGGTCCCGACAATGGCGGATCCGCGGCACAGACCGAGCTCCAATGAGTGATTGCTGCTGTGCTGGACCATTCTGGGCGAGGGCGAGTCTCACACGGTCTTACGTGATGGGTGGTAGTCGCCCCACATGTATCCGCAGGGACCGGAACGATGACGAGACAACGATGGCCAATGGAGTAGCTACGCCGTGCGCCAGCAACCGGTTTCCTCACGACGATGGTGAGCTGACTTAGGGTTTGGGGAACAAGGGAGGAGAGGACGAGTCAGCATGGGGCTCGCGACACTTATACTGCGGCGCGCGCACCAGGACGCGGCGAAAACTCTGGAGGTGGGTGCGATGTCGAGGTCGTGGGGGAGAAGACGGCGCTGACCGCCTGACCCCACCTGGACGTCTCATCGAGCGAGAACGGGACGCACTAGCGTGTATGACAAGTGGGATCCGCACGTTAGGGCGAGTGACGTGCGCGAGTCACCACAGCTGGCGAATGGGGCCCACATGTCGGTGCAGATAGAATTGGGCTGCGCGGGGTAAATGAGGGATGGACCGGATTTGAGGTTGGCGGCCCATGTAAGCTTTCCTCTTCTTTTTCTTTTCTTTTTCTTTCCCCATTATTTCCAATTTCAAAATTCAAATTCCAATTTAAATTCAAACTTTGTGGTAATTTTGCCTTCTCATTAAATATTCAACTTGGACATGGTAGGGGTGAATTTACCTATTTTTAATATTTATTTCATGTTAACTAGTGTTCTCTTTCTCTAAATTCTAGGATCCCAATTTAAGTATGAATTCAAAATTAAACATTAACATCTTCTTATAATTTTTATTGCTCTCATGTGCACACATAAATAAAGCCCAGCATGATGCATATATTATTTTTGGTGTCATTAGTTAATTAATGACTTTTGTAGTGTTTGTTCACATGTGATAATAAATACATGCAAAAATATGTATGTAATCCAACTATGTTTCCATTTTACATTTTTGGGTATTTGTAACACCCTGAATTTGGGGGTATAAAATTTCTTTTCTAATATTCACCAAATTCAGGTGTTACCCTCTCTTTTTCTTGCTTTTCTTTTCTTTATTCTGAATGGAGAAGAGTTATTTTATATATGTATAAGTTTTTAGCGTAGTAAAATAAAATCCTGGAGAAAACTTTGGTTGTTGCATTTCATGCCGAAGCACAATTTTTGTCTGCTATCACATTTATGCTAGTTGGACACGATCTAAAATAAACAAAAACATTCATATGTATATAAATACATTCATATCTATATCTAAATAAAAGGAATAAATAGAAAAGGAAGAGAGAAAGTAGGAATGGTTTTTGTGTGTGCGTGTGGAGAATTGCATGTGGAGCCCACGTGCATGCATCCCAGCAACGTGCATGTAGTGCCCGCACAGCCGCTCGCCCGCACGCGCATGCAGCCCAGCAGCCGCGCTGCCCAGCCGCCGCCACTACCCCGGGCCCACCGGTCAATGCTACAGCTGCGCTGCCCACTATTCCTCTTCCCCAACCACCTGTCCGCTCCTACCGGCACACACGACGCAAAAATCCATCCAAGAGCTTGAAACTTCCCCATTCTTCTCTCCCATCTCAACGCCCAGGCCCTAGGCGACCTGCTCCCTCGCGTGGCCTAGCACGGCGCGCATCCGGCGTGGCCCGCGGCGTGCAGCCTGCGCGGCCGGCGGCTCGGCGCAGTCAGCGTGGCCAGCCCCCAGCGGCCAGCCTGCGCGGCGCGGCGGCCAGTCCTGACCAGCCCGCCCAGGCCGATGCCGGCCATGGCATGTGGCGTCCCCTAGCGCGGAGGCGCGCCCCCGGCGGCGCGGCCAGCGTGGCTCGCAGCCAACGCGGTGTGGCCGGCGTAGCACGATCGGTCCGGCCATGGCGCGGCCAGGCCGTGCTCCAGCGCGGCCCGTGCGTGTGCCCCAGCGCGGCCTCGCTGTCACACCCGGTTTTAGAAGGCAAACCGAATGCGAACCATGTACGTGCCAGGATCAGCAATTCACATACACAACAGTTACATAACATGGACATCATCACACAATGCTCAAATAGTATTAAAAGGGAAATAATAGTCGATTACATCATATGTCTGAGACATCCACATAGTCTTTACAATAATCAAAGTGCGAAAAACGAAACATAGATAAACGCGGCCTTCACAGGCAGCCAACTGGGGGTTGCCGCTAACCCACACCTAGAACTCGTCGTAATCTTGGAACTCCTGCAAGTCTCCTTCCACGGCTTCATCTTCTCCTGAGCAGTGGTTGCAATGCGGACAACCTGGGGAGGGGGGGTTTGGTGTGTAGAGCAAGGGTGAGTACACATCAACATACTCAGCAAGTATCCTGTTTTGGCTGTAGTGGACTAGCTTTATGTGGGGGTAAGTCAAGCAGTTGCTTTTAGTTGGTCAAATTATTATTACTAGTAGAGAAAGCCAAGTTTTAGATTTAACCCACGTTATTAACCCAAACGTACTCCTTTCCAAACGGAAAGAGTACCACTTACCATTACCAGAGTCAATACCCAGAACCATCAATCTCATTGCCACATGTAATCCGAACATCTCTGATCAAGTACCACTAACCACTGGAGCTCCCTTGGCCGCTCATAACCGTGAGGACGGCTGATATATCAGTTTTCATACACTCTGCAGAGGTTGCACACTTTACCCATGAGCCATGATTCCCTTTTTGCCTCGGATTGTACGGACCCTTGAACACTCCTAAGGTGAATAGGCAGGGTCTCACTACGTAGCCTTTACAAAGATTCCCCGAGGCTGTAGCCGCCCGTTAGGTTTCCTAAATGCACCGCACTCCTCCCAAGGGGCGAACCAAACTTGGCAGAGCGAGCCGCATACACCGAGCCCCATTAACGGCACGACGGCTAAGCGAACTACACCCTGGTTCCTCTAATTATTTAGCTAAGGGCATCCCATTCCACGCTCATGGTTGCACTGTTTTCCCGGGCGGTCATCCAACGAATAGGTCCTTACGGAGAGGAACTCGAGAAACCGCTCGAGCCCCCTTGAATGACTCAAGTATAACAAATAATAAAGAAGGAAAACATCGTATCATTGATAAATCTTAGCATGTTCATTGATTAGAGTTGAGCAATAGCATAAAGCTAAACAATAATAATCCAACCCAAATAGGTAAACAAGGACATGGATAACAAAAGCTAGTCAATCCTTAAGTATAACTGTGAAATGTGGGAGGTGAATTAAAGAATGTATAGGACAGAGATAGGTCAAGGGACACTTGCCTCCACCAACCGATTGCTGCTCAGGGGCTTCTCCTGTGAGTTCTTCGGGCTCCTCAACCAGATCGTTCTCTATGCGAGCGCAAACATACATACATCCATCCATTCTAATTAGGAAATAAACAGTAAACCATACAAGAGAACAGATAGATTGAATATGCATAGAGTATGACATACGATATTGCATTTGCTATGGCTAGAAAGAGAAGAAGGAAGGTCTTGCAGTGGTTAAAGCTATACTCAAGGCGTATTACGGGTAGACGCATAACTAGTCATTACATGCTCTAGTTCCACTTAGTTCCAATAACAAGGATTAGTCACATGCACTAACAGAATCATAACCATTTTCAGTTGATTGACATTAAATAAGGTAGATGATTAACTACATGAATTAACTAACGTAACCAATTTCTAAATTGAGTTTCCGTTTATCGGATTCAATAACACGATCACTACGCATGGAATACATGGGGGGGGGGGTAGATGGGCACGTCTAGGGGGTACACTAGTACACAGAAGCTCTATAGTGGCGGTTCTAAACCTATTTACACAGGCGTTTTTCAGTACCGCCAGTGCTAGGGGTCAGTGGAAATCAGCATTTCCACTGGCGGTTATTTTGGAACCGCCAGTGAAAAGTGCATTTTCACTGGCGGTTTTCTTAAGGAACCGCCAGTGAAAAGTGCATTTCCACTGGCGGCTGAATAAAGAAAACCGCCAGTGAAAATGCATTTCCACTGGCGGTTTTATAAAGCAAACCGCCAGTGGAAATGCACTTTTCACTGGCGGTTTTCTTTATTTAGCCGCCAGTGGAAGTTTTCCCGCCTTTTTTTCAAAATTTCAAACAATACTGAATTATATATATATTTATTTACACACACACAAACATATATATATATAGATCTATATTGATAT
Source organism: Zea luxurians (assembly GCA_029449295.1). Taxonomy (NCBI): domain Eukaryota; kingdom Viridiplantae; phylum Streptophyta; class Magnoliopsida; order Poales; family Poaceae; genus Zea; species Zea luxurians. Next base: position 85,376,755 of record JAOPSE010000008.1, on the reverse strand, counting down.
TGAAAAGCAACATGAAATTAAATTCTATCATACATTTATATACATCAAAGTATTCTGTTTACAACCATATATGCTTCATGCATTCTATACATCATAAGTTTTCACCTAAGCTCTAATAACTATCTCGGCTAAGAGATAATCTACTAATTTCTGTTAGTATTCTAAACTCTGGCAAAGCTAATGTTCCGGAAGCATCGTGATATTTTCCTTCTGCGGGAATGACCTCTTTCAATATGAATGTGCAGAGGTCCTCGACTATGCCATACAATGCAGCTTCGGTCAAGTTCTCCGGGTTTCCTCAGTTGAAATTGCTGTAAAGGAATTTTATAAACATCATCTATTTATACTCAATAATAACACATTTGCATCTTTAATGACATAAATACATACTTGACTATTACTAATAATACCTTGTCAGGGTTCGTGATGTATCGTCCGTTCACTCTCATGAACTCGCACGCATAGAATCCACATAGGACCGATCCTTGTGGTTGCTTGTGGCACTACATAACGGGAGATTGGTTATTTAGTTGCAACATTGTGTATGATATGTATTCATAAAATCACATACTTACCGACCAGTGATGATGGATGTCTAGTGGCACGCATTTTTTCGACAGGTCGTACTTTCCACCTCTCATCTTATAGAATCTATAAGCCCTGTGATCTCAAATAGAATCACCATGTTATTCTCAAATTTTAATCGATAAAAGTATGCATGCATAGAAATGGCTTACAGCTCTAAGATGCTGAGGAATTCTGCATATGTCGAAGGGTCGAAGTTCAAGGAGTCGAGCACTAGCACCTTTCCAACCTTAGGATAAATGAGGAAGCATATCCAGTGGTCCCTGTATGAATCAAATTTGTGATGCATGTGTATTGAAATTATTAATTTTATTTATGCAAAATCACACTTACTTAAAGTTGTACGGGGCCATTATGGCTTCCCTGTCTTGAAATTGAAGCATTGCATGTCCTATGTAGGTGGCGTATCGAGCTTCAAAATTCTTCTTCATATCCTTTATACGCTTCTCAACTTCTTCGTCCGTCTTTCCCCGTAATTCATCGTTGTCTTTCCCGATTCTAAAAGTGTGGCTTTCCTCGGATATAAGTATTGGGTTGAGATACCCAACCCTTTTACTGGCACTAGCATTGGGCTTGGTACCGTAAAGGATCTCCTGCTGATCATGTTGCATTCTGCTAGTCACACGTGCATGTCAGATATTGAAATTTTATACAGCTCACTAATAATAACACACATATGTGGAAGTATGAGCGACACTTACAATGCAAACATCGTTACAAGTTGCACGTCGAGTCTCTGAAGGTTCATCATTAACCACATGTCCTCGAATGTAACAACGACCTTTTGGTCCGAACCAATAAAAGCATGGTCTGGTATATGCACACTGATGGTGTCGATGCCAACCGATGATGCCCGCATGTACCAGTCATGCAACCTTTTAACACCAGCCGGGACCTTTCTTAGTTTCTCAAGAGGTAGCAGAGGTCTGCCCGGCACATATTTTTTAGGCACGTTTTTGTAATCTGCCTTAGTTGGCTTCTTTATCTTTGCGGCCATTGCCTCAGCCTTTTTTGCAGACTCCTCGTGCTTGGCCAAATCAACAGTTTGTGACGTGAGGCTCCGTCCAATCCCTTTCAAAAACCGAGCTGTGCCAGCAGTAGTAGCTTTACTCTTCTTTTTCTGATACGGGGACACCAATTTTGGAATAGGAAGTTTAGATTTCTTTGATGGCCTTGGATCCTTTGATGGTTGTGGAGAAGGTGGATCCCTTGATGGTGGCGTAGACAGTGGGTCACCAAGAGGATGGGGAGGAGAAGGTGGTGGAGCCCTGAATGGTGATGCTTGTGGCGGAGACGGTGGGTCAGAAAAAGGATGAGGAGCAGCATGTGAAGTTTGAGGAGGTGATGATGGATGTACAATAGGAACAACAATTTGAGAAGGCGGAGACGGTTGGGCCTGCGACGCCTGCGACGAATTCGACCAATCAAGCAATTCGACATCCCTTCGAGGCCAAAGGATAAAATTCTTGATAGCTTGTCCAAGTTTCTCGATACCTTCGGGCCCAGGGATGTCTAGCATGTCGTCCTCGGATCCTTGGACGACCGTTGTCACTTCTACTTTGCAATAATCATCTGGAATATCGTTTCCATGGAACTTGCGTCCTGGGATCGCAAGGCCTGTGGCTACTTTCTTTGTACTGTTTATTGTTAATACCATATCTTATAACCAGTGTGCACGCCACAGGCCTTGTGATGTCATCAACTGGATAACGGTCCTTATTTCCCGTTGAAGCAACAGAGCTTGGTAATGTCGTACAATCTGTGGAAGCCGGCGGTTGAGCTGCTGGAATTATTTGTATCTGTGGAGTGGTCATCTGTTGAACAGACATCGCACTCGCCAACTGTTGCATCAATTCTGGAGGAGGATTCGATAGCATTTGAGACATCATGGCTTTGAACTCTTTCTTGGCCTCCTCCTTAAAATAATCCGCCATCTCTTCCTTGTATCGATCACGTTTCCTGTACAGACCTTCCCACTGTGGTCCGAATCCTTCCTTCCATCCTTCCTTAGACGAGATTCCTCGTACACGGCCAGGATGCTCAGGGTTACCGAGACCAGCCGTTAGGATGTCTCTTTCCCTTTGTGGCTTAAAAGTTCCTTGGCTCTGCTTAGCTGCCATTGTATATATGTTTTTTGCCGCTTCTTCGATAATGGGATCATCAAAAGATACACCGGTCTCGGTTTCCCTTGGTTTTCTAGCACGGAGCCAATTTGCCGCCCTTTCACCAAGTTGCTCGGACAACGTCCGCAACCCTGCGGCCTTCTTCTCGGCGTCTTCTTGTCTCCATTTAGGAACCTGACGCTTGTAACCACCTGTGCCTAGGTGGTGGCGGTACTTGTTCTTCTTTGATAGTTCCGAATTTGCCTCACTTAGAGATATGAAATCAGGGCTGCTCCTCTGCTCTAGAAATACTGCCCACTGACCTGCTGAGATTTTATATTTTTTGGTCGGGTCCAGACCTTTCTTTGCAAACTTTGTGTTCATCTCAGACCTCCAGTTTCGGAAATTGATTGCAAGCTGCTTCATCGTGTATTCCTTCACGAGTTCTTCTGAACCCCGAGGCAGAACGAACCTCATTAATAGCTTATTCCATATTTGATTCTTGACATCATCTGACACATCTCTCCACTGTCGTATTGTTATGTCAAGATTATCTCTAACTAAAAACCCAAGTGCATTCCGGAACTTAGGTAGTGCCTCTTCTGGAGCTAGGGGCTGACCTTTCGGGCTCACGTCTGAGATTTTGTATGTTTTGTCGGGAAACTTGTTCAGCCCCCTGTCGCCTCTTTTTCGATCGCTCTGCTTCCTTTTCCTTGACGTCTCGGTTGTTGTCTTGGTCTGTTCCGGTGCGTCTTGGGTCGGCTCCGGTACGTCTTCGTTTCGTGCCACGGCTTCTTCGAGTATCGCACGAAATTCAGACACGACCTCCTATTCATGTAATAAAATGCACAAGAGATCATGCATGTGAAATCAGTAGGGTACACATACGAAGCTAAAGATGCGTACTTTTACCCCAGCTTCTCGTGGATCATAAGTAGGGTCACGTTGCAACTCACGGAGAGCGGCCCTATCTATGCTAGTGGTAGGAAAAGGGTCGCTAGGCGTTTCATATCCTTCACTGCTGGATTGTTCTTGAGCAACACTCTTGTCCATGTGCTCGGGCACTAATCCTTGGTCCTTGATCGGAGAACTCATTGAGCTATATATATACAAATACATAAGCAATAATTAAATACATATTAACACATATTAACGTAAGCAATAATTAAATTTATATTAACAAATAGTATAATTAAATACATCCTCGGGCACTAAACCCTTAACCCTAACCCTAACCCTAAACCCTTAACCCTAACCCTAACCCTAAACCCTTAACCCTAACCCTAACCCAAAACCCGAACCCTTAACCCAAAACCCGAACCCTTAACCCTAAACCCTAACCCTAACCCTAACTATAACCCTTAACCCTAACCCTAACCCTAACCCAAAACCCGAACCCTTAACCCAAAACCCGAACCCTTAACCCTAACCCTAACCCTTAACCCTAACCCTAACCCTTAACCCTAACCCTAACCCTAACTATAACCCTTAACCCTAACCCTAAACCCTTAACCCTAAACCTAACCCAAAACCCGAACCCTTAACCCAAAACCCGAACCCTTAACCCTAAACCCTAACCCTAACTATAACCCTTAACCCTAACCCTAACCCTAACCCAAAACCCGAACCCTTAACCCAAAACCCGAACCCTTAACCCTAACCCTTACCCTAACCCTAACCCTAAACCCTAACCCTTAACCCTAACCCTAACCCTAACTATAACCCTTAACCCTAACCCTAACCCTTAACCATAACCCTAACCCTAAACCCTAACCATATAGTATCGTATAGTCGTATAGTATCGTGTAGGACGGGGAGAGAGTCGCATAGGACGTATAAAGAGGGAGAGAGGGAGAATCGTATGGATATTATCGAGTTACGTATAGAGAGGGAGAGAGGGAGAGTCGTATAGGACGAGGAGAGGGAGAGAGGGAGAGTCGCATAGGACGTATAGAGAGGGAGAGAGGGAGAGTCGTACGGAAATTATCGAGTTCAGATCGAATTCGGATCGGATCGAATACGTATGTTATCAAGTTGTGACGGATAAAATTACAATGTATATATTCAACATACATTTGAACACATATGAACACACATATATATATTGAACACATACATTTGAACACATATGAACACACATATATATTGAACACATACATTTGAACACATATGAACACATATATATATTGAACACATACATTTGAACACATATGAACACACATATGAATAAAAATAAGTATTGTATGAATACTCTCATCTCCTCTCCTCTCTCTCCCTCTCCCTCCTCTCTCTATCTCTCTCCTCTCCCTCCTCTCTCTCTCTCACCCTCCTCTCCCTCCCTCTATCTATCTCCTCTCCCTCTATCTCTCTCCCTCTCTCTATCTCTCTCCTCTCCCTCCTCTCTCTCTCTCACCCTCCTCTCCCTCCCTCTATCTCTCTCCCTCTCCCTCTCCCTCCTCTCTCTTCCCTCTCCCTCTCCTTCCTCTCTCTTCCTCCCTCTCGGCGGCGGCAGCGCGTGCGCCCTCCTCTCTCTTCCCTCTCCCTCTCCCTCCTCTCTCTTCCCTCTCCCTCTCCCTCCTCTCTCTTCCCTCTCCCTCTCCTTCCTCTCTCTTCCTCCCTCTCAGCGGCGGCGCGTGCCCTAGGGTTTACTAAACGCGGCGGCAGCGGCTGCCGGCGCGGTAGACGGCGGCGGTACGGCAGATTAGGGGAAAGAGAAAGAAACCTGGAGACGGCGGTGCGGGGGCGGGAATGGCGGCGTGGGGACGGGCGCGGGGACGATCGCCGGCGAAACCTCGGGGTCGAAATCCAGCAGCCTGACGGCGTCGTCTTGAAGTGAACTGGCGCCAGGGACTTGTAAATTTTTCGGCTCCCGCTCGCCACCCTTTATATAGGCGCCATTTCTACTGGCGGTTGACAACGAGAACCGCCAGTAGAAATGGCTTCCACAGACTGTAGAAGCCATTTCTACTGGCGGTTGACAACGAGAACCGCCAGTAGAAATATTTTCTACTGGCGGTTCTCATAGAGAACCGCCAGTAGAAATGGCTTCTACAGTCTGTGGAAGCCATTTCTACTGGCGGTTCTCTGTGAGAACCGCCAGTAGAAATAGTATTTTATTATTATTAACATAGTTTTTTATATATTGTTTTACTTCACTTTTTATATATTATATTAAGTATACTTTTATATATTGTTTAGTATACTTTTACCTCTCTCCATCCCCTCTCTCTCTCCTCTCTCTCCATCCTCTCTCTCCCTCTACCTCTCCTCTCTTTCCTCTCCACTCTCTCTCCCCTCTCCCTCTCCATCCTCTCTCTCCTCTCCACTCTCTCTCCCCTCTCCCTCTCCATCCTCTCTCTCCTCTCCACTCTCTCTCCCCTCTCCCTCTCCATCCTCTCTCTCCATCCCCTCTCTCTCCTCTCTCTCTCCTCTCTCTCCATCCTCTCTCTCTCCTCTCTCTCCATCCTCTCTCTCTCCTCTCCCTCCATCCTCTCTCTCCTCTCCCTCTCCTCTCTCTCCTCTCTCTCCCCCTCTCCTCTCTCTCTATAAAGTCAATAGAAAGTCATGTAAAATTGTAAATGGTAGCCACGAAAATTGAATGAAGACAATTACATGCTTCGGTTTGTCGCTAACAATAATCAATTACATGACAAGTCCTAACAATAATCAATTACATGACAAGTATATAATCTAGGAAGCTATTGTTCTGCCTTGTCCATCGTGGCGTACCCAGGGCAACGAATTGCGTGGGATGCTTCGCTCAACGTTCCTTATCTTGGTTGGATGGTCTATGAAAAGAGACATGTCGTTGAACTGGTTAAAATTCTCTAAATCAGATACACCATCAACTCCTATAGCTTGTTGTTTTCCAGGAAAAACTACATGCTTCGGTTTGTCGGTGCTTTTCTTCTCATTGTTAGAAATGATCTGTTCAGCATAGAAGACCTGTGCAGCACGATTAGCAAGGATCCATGGGTCATCTTTGTAACCTACCTTACTTAGATCAAGAACTCTGACCCCATAGTTGTCTACCGTGACATGTTTGTCTTCAACCCATTGACATCGGAAAACCGAGATCTGAAATGTACCATAGTCTAGTTCCCATATGTCCTCAATAAAGCCAAAATATGTAATAATCTCACCAGTTTCATCATCTATGGCTTCGCATCGAACACCACTGTTTTGTGACATGCTCTTTTTGTCCTTGGACTTGGTACAAAATGTGAATCCACTAATGTCATAGGTTTGCCATGTTGTGACCTGGCGTGATGGTCCAGATGCCAAGCCCTTGATGGTTTGTTCTTCTATTGTTTCTCCACGTGGAATGTCCTTCACCATTAGCCATGTGTTGAACCACTGCTTATGTTGCTTCATTACCCAATCATCCGTATGCCCAGGATTTTGCTCGCGAAGCTCATTGATGTGTTGTTGGATAAATGGCTCCATTATCGTTAGCTGATGTAGGATGCTCTGATGTGCCTCAAGTACTATATCGTAATCTGGTGGGATGAAAGATTTCCGTCCCATCCTCCCGCTTCCATACAGTCTACCCTCGTGTCGTGACGGAGGCAGACCTATTGCAACCTGGTCTTTTAGGATACTATTGCAGAATGGACCTCCGGACTCAATGGCCTCTTCGGTACAGTACCCCTCTATCATGGATGCCTCGGGACGAGCACGGGTTGATACATAGCCATTCAGTATTGACATGAAACGCTCATACGTCCACATTTCATGCAAGTACATAGGACCCAATGCCTCTATTTGTGGCACCAAGTGCACCACAAGGTGCACCATAATATCAAAGAACGATGGAGGGAAACACATCTCAAACTGTGATATTGTCTCCACTGCGAATTCCTGAAGAGATGCCAACTCATCATGGCCAATTACCTTTTGTGAAATCCTGTTGAAAAAGTAGCACAACCGTGTGATTGACATCTTTAAAAACAAAGGATTTATAGCCCTGATGGCAATAGGTAGGAATGTAGTAAGCATGACATGGCAATCATGTGAGTTGTAGTTGGTGATTGTCAGGTCTTTCATTGACACAATACTCCGTATGCTAGAGCAGAATCCGGATGGGACTTTCAAATTCTTGAGCCAAACACACATCGCATGTTTCTCATCTACATTGAGATTGTAGCTTGCTGCTGGGAGATGGTACTTCCCATTTTCTTGAAGAACGGGATGTAGTTCCTTTTTTATGCCTAAATCTACCAAGTCCATGCGTGAATTGAGCCCTTCTTTTGTTTTGCCCTTTATGTCTAGCAAGGTGCCCATTATGCTTTCAAACACGTTCTTCTGAACGTGCATACCATCGATCGCATGCCGCACATCTAACTCTTTCCAGTAAGGCAAGTACTCGAAGAAAATAGACTTCTTCTTGAATATAGCCCCCGAAGCTGGTTTGACATCCTTCCTTGTTTTTCCGTCTTTTGTCTTCTTCCCGAAAACAAACTTGATATTCCTGACTATTTCAAAAACTCTATGACCTCTATTGTTACCCGATGGAGCAGTAGAATGTAGTTCACCATTATTGTCGAAGTACTTATCCATCTTTCGCATGCGGTACCTGTGTCCTTCCAATAAAAAGCGTCTGTGCCTCATGTAAACTATCTTCCTAGATGCAGCAAGGGATACGTAAGCAGTTCCATCAATGCATACTGTGCAACCAACCTTTCCCTTAAACTGGCCTGATAATGTGAAGAGAGCAGGGTAATCGTTGATCGTAACAAAAAGAATTGCTCTCAGCGTGAATGAACCTTTACGATACTCATCCAACATTTGAACACCCGTTTCCCACAATATTTTCATATCCTCCATTAAGGGCTCCAAAAATACATCCATGTCAACTCCAGGTTGTGTAGGTCCAGAAATAAGGATGGTTAGCAAAATGTACTTCCGTTTCTGCATCAACCATGGAGGAAGGTTGTATATGGTGAGGATCACCGGCCATGTGCTATGCTTGCTGCTCCTCTCAGCAAATGGGTTCATTCCATCAGTACTCAGTGCGAACCTAACATTTCTCGGTTCATCGGCAAAGTCTCGGTGGTTGTCATTGAAATCTTGCCACTGCTTCCCATCGGCTGGATGTCGAAGCTTCCCATCGTTTTTGTGCTCATCAGAAGCATGCCAGCTCATAAGTCTGGCATCCTCAGGATTAGCGAACAAACACCTCAATCGATCGACGACGGGGAGGTACCACATCACCAAAGCAGGAATCTTTTTGAGCGCATAATAGTCTACTTCTTCTTTTTCTTTGCTCGTGGATTTTGAAGTCTTTTTTGGGCTTTCTTTCGCTTCTTCCCTTTAGACACGGATGCAACACACTCTTCGTCCTCTCGATAGTCTTTATTCGTCTTGTACCTACTTGCACCGCACTTTGGGCAGCTCTCCAAGTCTTTATAATCATCACCTCGATAAAGGATACAGTGATTTCTACACGCGTGGATCTTCTCCACACCCATAGTGAGCGGACTGATTAGTTTCTTTGCATAGTACGTGTTAGCAGGCACATTGTTCTCCTTTGGAAGCATGTCTACGATAATACTCAAGAACGCATCGAAGCCAGCATCAGACACACCATATTTAGCTTTTAACATCAACAGCTTTAGCACAGACCGGAGCGTCGTGAACTCTTTGGTACAACCCTTAGACTCGTCGTACAAAGGCTCTTCTGCTGCCTTCTTAAGGGACTCCATACCTTTCATTAAGAACATCGATTGATCTGTATGACGACGCAACATTGCCTCTAGCAACTCTGCATCTTCCTCATCCATAACACTTGGCAGAACATGAGGTCTATCATGTTCATTTCCTCCAGCGTAACCATGATCAGTAACATTTTGCACTACATGTTCGCTCTGTGGAAGAGGTTGGTGTGTCTCGTGAACGAACTGAAATCTGTCGTCGATGTTCTCAGGGTTTCCAGTCGTATAAGGCGAAGAGCTACCCTCTCCATGCTTTGTCCAAATTGTGTAATCCTTCATAAATCCTCGGCATACCAGATGAGATATGATTTGTTCTGTGTCATTAAATACAGCAGCATTTTTGCAGTCCATGCATGGACAATATATGTGTTTTGTCTTTGTTCTCCAAGCATGGTTCGTAGCGACATCAATAAACCTATGGACCTCGGATATGTATGATGGATCTAGCCTTGATAAGTTATACATCCAGGATGTCCTCTCCATCACCACCTGTAAAAAAGTAACATAAAACACATGGTGAAACCCTATATCCAAAAATGTGGCTAAAATGTGAAACCCTCTCTCTCTCTCCTCTCTATCTCTCTCCTCTCTCTCTCTATCCTCTCTCTCTCTCCTCTCTCTCTCCTCTATCTCTCTCTCTCCTCTATCTCTCTCTCTATGGAGGATGAGGAAGAGGCGGGGTTGGAGGATGAGGAAGAGGCGACTGTGACACTATCCATGGAGAAGGACGTGTTGGAGTGCGACATCTGCTGCCTACCCTTCCAGTCCGAAGTTTTCATGGCAAGTCAGATTACCATGCATGTATATATACAGTACATATTGATCGGTAGACTCCAGCATGATGCTCTGCTCTGTGTAAAATCAGTGCAAGAACGGGCATTCTGGATGTGCAAAGTGCTGCATCCGCACGGACGGTAAGTGCTGCACCTGCTCCGAGCGCATTGGCAACAATAGCTCTCTCTCCCTCTCCCTCTCCTCTCTAGAAAGTCGTGTAAAATTACATGCTGCACATGGAGGATGAGGAAGAGTCGGGGTTGGAGGATGAGGAAGAGGCGACTGTGACACTATCCATGGAGAAGGACGCGTTGGAGTGCGACATCTGCTGCCTACCCTTCCAGTCCGAAGTTTTCATGGCAAGTCAGATTACCATGCATGTATATATACAGTACATATTGATCGATAGACTCCAGCATGATGCTCTGCTCTGTGTAAAATCAGTGCAAGAACGGGCATTCTGGATGTGCAAAGTGCTGCATCCGCATGGACGGTAAGTGCTGCACCTGCTCCGAGCGCATTGGCAACAAGAGCTCTCTCTCCCTCTCCCTCTCCTCTCTAGAAAGTCGTGTAAAATTACATGCTGCACATGGAGGATGAGGAAGAGTCGGGGTTGGAGGATGAGGAAGAGGCGACTGTGACACTATCCATGGAGAAGGACGCGTTGGAGTGCGACATCTGCTGCCTACCCTTCCAGTCCGAAGTTTTCATGGCAAGTCAGATTACCATGCATGTATATATACAGTACATATTGATCGGTAGACTCCAGCATGATGCTCTGCTCTGTGTAAAATCAGTGCAAGAACGGGCATTCTAGATGTGCAAAGTGCTGCATCCGCACGGACGGTAAGTGCTGCACCTGCTCCGAGCGCATTGGCAACAATAGCTCTCTCTCCCTCTCCCTCTCCTCTCTAGAAAGTCATGTGAAATTACATGCTTCGGTTTGTCGCTAACAAAATGTAGTTAGACTACTTTATCTCTTCCAATAAAAGTAGTTAGACTACTTTATCTCTAACACATGGTGAAACCCTATATCCAAAATGTGGCTAAAATGGAGGAAAAATGAACAAAATTTGGCAAAAGAAACATAAGCCAAACTTTCCTAGCAACTAATAAACAAAAAAATATAATACCCAAACCTATCTTTAACACATGGTGAAAGCCTAGTTTCAAAATGTAGTTAAAATTGAGCAAAAATAAACAATAACTGACAATTGAAACATAATTAAACCAACCTTCCATACAACACATTCACCATTCATTAAGCAACTAAATATGTGTTATGGATAAACTTATTTGAGAACTAAACATGAAAAAGGAGAGGGAATAGACAAAAACTAACCATCTTATGCAACCTCATTTGAGGAAATAGAGAAAATTACCTAGCTATACTCTTCTCTCTCACATGTAAAACCCTAGATCCAAAATGTGGCTAAAATTGAGCAAGAATGAACAAAAATTGACAAAGAAACATAAACCAACCTTTCTTATCCACCTTCTTCCAAGAAATGAAGACCAAAACCTCCCCCCTTATATTTTTGTGAGATCTGGACCTCCAAAATCGCCTCCAATGGAAGCTGGCTGTGAGCATACAGTTCACTGTCGCGGGGAAGAAGAGGGGTATTTATAACAGACAGTTCACTGGCGGTTGGCTTGAAAAACCGCCAGTGGAAACCTATTTCCACTGGCGGTTATCTTAACACAACCGCTAGTGGAAATAGGGTATTTACACTTGCGGTTCTGTTACACCAACCGCCAGTGGAAATTGGTTTCTACTGGCGGTTCTGTTACACCAACCGCCAGTGTAAATACCCTATTTCCACTGGCGGTTGTGTTAAGATAACCGCCAGTGAAAATAGGTTTCCACTGGCGGTTCCTAAGTCGGGTCCACCTTGTTTTTTTACTGGCGCGTGATAACTGAAACCGCCAGTGATAATTTATGGGTGCCGCAGGCTATGAGCTCTTTTCTACTAGTGGTAGACGAGCGCGTCACGAACGTGGCAGGGCGCTACACGTCGCGCCGAGGGCACGGCGAGCCACGCCAAAGCACTGTGCACCACGCGAGCGCAAGGCCACGTAACGTGACGCGAACGAGCAGTGCACACGTCGGGGCCGAGCTGCGCACGCATCGTGCTGCACGCCGGGGATGAATGCGCGGTGCCGCGCGCTGGCCGAGCTTAAGGCCGCGCGCCATAGGCACGCTAGGCCGAGCTCAAGGCCGCGCCAGGGCACGCGAGGCGGGCGCGCGGGGTCGCCATGGCCACGCCAGCCGAGCTCCTGCCGTGCACCGGAGGCACGCCGGCCGAGCTCCAGGCCACGCACCGGAGGCACGCCGGCCGAGCTCCAGGCCGCGGGGACGGGACGGGGCGCTGCGCCACCACGCCGAGCCGCGGGCCGCGCGAGCACGCGCGCGCAGGGCAGCGGAACAGGGCAGGGATGTCGCGCCGGACGAGGACGAGCCAGGACACGCCGACGGGCGCGCCGATGCCGCGGCCGGGCCGAGGGCTGCACACCGCGCGGGGCAGGGGAGCGCGCCAGGTGGGGCCAAGACCGCGATGTGCCGAGCGCCACCGCCGCACTGAGGGCAGGGGGGATCGGGCGGACGCCGGGGAAGAGCGGGCGCGGCCGCGCCATGGCCGGCCAGCCGTGGCCGAGATGCGGGGGAGCCGGGGCCGGGCGCGGGTGCCAGGATGCCGGCGAGCCGCGGGCGAGGCCACGAGGTCGCGCGCAGGCGAGGAGGAGGCTCGGCGGAGCCACGTCGGGCGAGGGGTGGGGCGGGCGCAGGCGTCGAGGCCGCGCTAAGCCGAAACGGCGCCATGGTCAGGACGGGCACGAGGGAGAGGAAGGGGGGTTCACGCCGAGGAAGGAGAAGGGGGAGGAAAAGCAGGGAGGAGGAGGGAGAGGGAGGGGAGGCCGGGGTTCACCGCGGGCGAGGGCGCAGGCGGGCGGCGGCGGTTTCGGTGTTGGGCAGGGGAGCGAGGGTGAGCGGGCATGGGGGGAAGAGAGAGATTTTGGGGAAGGGGAGAGGGTGATGGGTGGGGCCCACGGGAGGGGTGGCGGCGGCGGTTTTCCAACCACCCGCGCGCTGGGCGCGGCGTGCGCGAGGGGGGGGGGTAGGCCGTGCTGGCCAGCTGGGCCCACAGCGGGGAGGGGAGGGGGAAGGCCGGCTGGGCTGAAAGGGGAGAAAGTGGGGGAGAAGAGAGAAGAGAAAAAAGAGAAAAGGTTTTCCCCTTTTTAAAATCTATTCTCTAGATGAATGATTTCATAGTTTTCACTCAATCGAAATAAATGTATGGTTCGACATGGTGCAGCAAACAAAAGAAAATATTTCTAGGGTTTTGCTTTACACGAGATCTAAAGCCGAATCCTGCTATAACTTTGGAAAAGATCAAGGCTTAGCGAGGGGAAAAAGGAAAAAAAGAAAGGGTAACACCCGAATTTGGCGAGTGAAGAAAAGAAAAAATTCAACTCCAAAATTCGGGGTGTTACAAACCTATCCCCCTTAAAAGAATCTCGCCCTCGAGATTCAGGATTGGCTAGCTAAGAGCTCAGGGTATTTGGCCATCAGATCATCTTCGCGCTCCCAGGTTGCTTCTTCCTCAGAGTGATGATTCCATCTGGCTTTGCACATTCTGATGGTCTTCCTTCGGGTGACTCTGTCTGCAGTCTCAAGGATTTGCGTTGGCTTCTCAATGTAGGTCAAGTCCTCCTGGACTTCAAGACCTTCAAATAGCAACTGCTCTTCTGGCACTCGCAGACACTTCTTCAACTAAGACACGTGAAAGACATCATGCACAACAGACAAATTTTCTGGCAGGCTGAGCTGATAGGCCACTTCTCCACGCCTTGCAAGAATCTGATACGGACCAATGTAGTGGGGTGCTAGCTTGCCTTTGACTCCGAATCTTCTGACTCCTCTGATCGGTGACACTTTCAGATAGACAAAATCTCCAACTTCGAAAATCAGCTCTCTTCTTCTTGTGTCTGCATAGCTTCGCTGCCTTGATTGCGCTATCTTCAGATTCTCTCGAACCATCTTGATGTTCTCTTCGGCTTCAAGCAGAATGTCTGGCCCGAACACTTGCTTTTCTCTAGGCTGATCCCATTGCAATGGAGTTCTACAACTCCTTCCATAAAGCGCCTGAAAGGGTGACATCTTCAAGCTGGCATGATAACTGTTGTTATAGGAAAACTCTGCATAAGGCAATCTCTTGTCCCATCCGGACTGATCTTGCAACGCACAGGCTCTCAACATGTCTTCGAGGATTTGATTAGTCCTCTCGGTCTGACCATCTGTCTACGGATGATAGGCTGAACTGAAATTCAGATGTGTACCCAAGGCTTCATGCAACTGCTGCCATAAATGAGAGGTAAACTGTGTTCCTCTATATGACACTATCTTCTTCGGCACACCATGGAGACAAATGATCCGAGACATGTACAACTCTGCCAATACTGCACTGCTATAGTTGGTCTTGACTGGTATGAAGTGGGCTGACTTGGTTAAGCGATCCACTACTACCCAAATGGAATCGTAGTCGGCTCGAGTGCGAGGCAATCCGACTATGAAGTCCATACCGATTTCATCGCACTTCCACTGAGGAATTTGCAACGGTTGCAACAATCCAGCTGGTCTCTGGTGCTCTGCCTTGATTCGTCGACAACTACCACACATAGCCACATGCTCTGCGATTTCCCTCTTCATTCCGTACCACCAGAATTTCTTCTTCAGATCCTGATACATCTTCTCACTTCCAGGGTGAATCGAATAGGCTGTCTCATGAGCTTCCTTGAGGATCAACTCCCGAATAGATTGGACATTGGGAACGCACAAGCGATCTTTGAACCATATCACACCTTCTGCATCTTCCCGAAAATCTTTGCCTCTGCCGTCTTCTCATCATTCTTCTAGGGTAGGTTCCAACTCAATGGTGACTCCTCACGAATTATTCAGAAATCCGAGACTCAACCTGTCAAACTCTTTGGCCAACTCATAAGGCATCGGACGAGCGACCATCAGGTTGACTTGACTCCTCCTGCTCAAAGCATCTGCCACTACGTTCGCTTTGCCTAGATGGTAATGAATCTCCAAATCATAGTCTTTGATCAACTCTAACCATCTCCGTTGCCCCATATTCAGCTCTGACTGAGTGAATATGTACTTCAGACTCTTGTGGTCTGTGTAAATATCACATTTCTGTCCATACAGATAATGCCTCCATGTCTTCAATGCGTGAACCACTACTGCCAACTCTAGGTCATGGGTTGGGTAATTCTTCTCATGAACCTTCAGATGTCGGGATGAGTAAGCCACAACTCTTCCCTCTTGCATCAACACACATCCCAAACCTGTGTAACAAGAATCGCAATACACCGAGAAGGGCTTGTGCACATCAGGCAAGACTAAGACAGGCACTGTAGTCAACTTCTCTTTTAATGCTTCGAAGGCCTCTTGACATTTCTGGGTCCACTTGAACTCGACCTTGTTGCCTAGCAAAGCTCATTGGTTTCGCAATCTTCGAAAACTCTTCAATGAATCACCGATAATATCCGGCCATTCCAATAAAGCTCTTGATTCCTCGAGCATCTGTTGGCGCTTTCCAGTTCAGAATGTCTCCCACTTTCTTCGGATCCATAGCCAATCCTTCTTTGTTGATTATATGACCCAGGAATAGAACTTCACTGATCCAGAACTCGCACTTGCTTAACTTGGCATACAACTGGTGCTCTCGCAATCTCTGCAATACCATCCTCAAATGACTTGCATGCTCTTCATCGCTTTGTGAATATATCAGAATGTCATTAATAAATACCACCACAAACTTATCAAGACAGTCCATGAATACACTGTTCATCAAGTTCATAAAGAAGGCCAGTGCATTCGTTAGACCGAAAGACATCACAGTGAACTCATACAACCCATACTTGGTAATGAATGCCGTCTTTGGAATGTCTGAAGGTCGGATCCTGAGCTGATGGTAACCTGACCTCAGATCTATCTTGGAGAACACGCTGGCTCCTCTCAACTGATCGAACAGATCTTCTATTCTGGGCAATGGGTACTTGTTCTTGATGGTGACCTCATTCAGAGCTCGATAATCGATACACATCCTTTTGGTGCCATCTTTCTTTTCCACGAATAAGACAGGGGCGGCCCAAGGCGAGGTGCTTGGCCGGATGTAACCTTTCTCTGATAGCTCATCAATCTACTTCTTAAGCTCAACCAACTCTGGTCCGGATATTCGGTAAGCTCTCTTAAAGATGGGGGCGGTGCCAGGAAGAAGCTCTATAGCAAACTCAACTTTCCGCTCTGGTGGCATACCTGGTAAGTCATTTGGGAACACATCTGGGAACTCGGACACAACCTTGATACTCTCAATTGGGTCTGCTTCACTGTTATTGACGACCATTTGATAACAACCTCCTTTTCGTGGCTCAGGCGGGACTAACTCGGTCACCACTTCCTCTCCTAGTGGAGACACCAACTTGATTGTCCTCTTATCACAACTGATAACTGCCTGATATTTATCTAGCCAATTCATCCCTAGGATGACATCTATTCCCTGAGTACCCATTACTATGAGATTAGCGGGAAACACTATCCCCCTTATTTCCACAGATACATTCAAACAAATGCTATCAGCTCGAATTCTACCACCGGCTGAGTCAATTTGAATGGGGGTTGACATGGTAATTATTGGAAGACTATGTGCTTCTACCCATGATGCAGTAATGAATGAATGCGTTGCTCCAGTATCAAATAACACTTCTGCAATATGAGAGTCGACTGGAAACATACCTACTATCATGCCGGCGGTCTCCTGAACTGCTTCAGCCTCCAAGTGGTTCAGTCTCCCATGATTATAACGTGGCTAAGAGCGGTTGCCTGCTCCTAGCTGAGGCGCATTCTGCTTTGCTGGGGCATTGGGGCCTGACTGCTGCTGGGCTGCCTTCTTCGGACATTGCATCACCTAATGGCCTTGCTCTCCACAGTGGAAACATGCTCTGCTTCCGCCTTGAACTGGTGCTGCCTGATTGTTCTGCTGGTTTGCTGGGGCAGGAAGACGAGGTGCCTGCTGATTCTGCCTTTGGAACTGACCTCCTCTTGACTGATTGTTCTGGCGATTTTGATGCTGATGATGAGGATACTGCCTTTGAAACTGGTGCTGCTGAGGTGGATGCTGGTTCTGCCTGAACTGCTGAGGTTGATTGCTTGAGAAATGAGGGCGATTGCTGCTTCCAGGCTGGGGTCCACTGATCTTGCGCTTGTGATCCTCCATCTCCTTACGCTTCCTCTCTGTCATGATTGCTCTGTCAATCAGGTGCTGAAAAGTGGGGAAGGTATGATTCATCAGCTGATACTACAGGGGATCAACCAAGCCTCTTAGGAAATGGTACTGTCGCTTGGCGTCGGTGTTGACATCTTCAGGAGCATAGCAAAACAACTGCAGAAACCTGTCCCAGTACTCACTGACAGACAATGACCCTTGCTTGAGGGCTAGGAACTCCTCCTTCTTCACTATCATCAGACCTACAGGAACATGGTACTGACGAAAGCTACCTCTAAACTCTTCCCAGGTGATGGTGTCGGGGTTGGCATGAGTGGTGAGATAAGACTCCCACCAATACTGGGCTGCTCCTCTCAACAGGCGGGGACCATATAGAACTTTCTCCCTGTCATCACACTGAGCGGTATGCAACTCCCACTCCATAGTGCGCAGCCAGTCTTCCGCATCCATGGGGTCAGAAGAGTGAGCAAACGTTGGGGGATGACCTCTCATGAATTCAGCACGCTTGTCCCTGGGCATCTGAGGCATCTGAGGTTGAGGTGGTGGCTGTTGCTGCTGCTGAATGGTAGCCAGAGTCTGACCAATGGCTTGAACTGCCTAGGTCTGCATCAGGAACATCTATTCGATGGACATCGGGGGTGGGGGCGACAGCTGCTATTGCTGAGGTACCTCATCCTGCTGAGCGGCTTGCTCCTGCTGAGCACGCCTTCCTCCTCTACGCCTGTTTTCTGACATCTACAGAATGCAACCACACATCAGAACTGATCTTGCAAATCTTACAGCATAAGAAAAGAGTATAGAATTCTCCACAACACTGAACATATGAATGTCTTCACTAATCTCCAACATAGACCAACAAAACTTCTCAGATAAAAAGGAAAGTGGAATAAAAGGCTTCCCAACTAGATAACCAACTTCATTAACATATAACAGGTAAACCAAAATGCAGGGGATACCCACACCCTAGTGACAGTCATTACGAAGGTCCAACTCCAACATTGTTCATCATAACAAGCATAAAAGCACAGGATATAGCAAACTACCCTGTCTAACTAAGACTAACTAAGAGCGAGACTAACGCTAAGACTGAGACTAAGACTAAAACTTCTATATTAAGCATTTATTACAAGACTCAACACTGACGATCTATGGTTCTAAGTCTATCTTGGTCTTGCAGTCGGGATTGCCATAAGACTGGTGTCCACGCCGAGGTGAGCGGCACGGGTGCTGAGTCCCGACGGGAGCAGGGGAGCCATCATCCAGGTGACGACGCTCCATGCGCTCAGCCCGCAACTTGGCGATCTCAGCATGAGCCCTACTCATCTTGTCTAGTGCATGGTCCAGCTCTGTGTTTAGCACGGCGGCTAAGTTGGCTGTGCTGCTCAACTTAGGATTGTCCTCACCGACAGGTGAAACAATCACGCCTCCTGTGCTGCCAGATGGACGGCAGGGGTAGTACTTCAGGTTGAGACCGTCGGCTACCCCGCCGAGAACTGAGCAGTAGTGCGAAAGCGCACGCCGTGCGGCATCTTGCATGGCCGCCTCAGCTGAGTCCTGCTTAGAGATGGAATAGTGCTCTGAGCAGACCTCTGCACCCCGGAGGCTATTCTCCAGACGGCGCACCAAGCAGGTCGCCTCCCAGCGGTCTAGGTAGACCCCGTGACTGTGCTGGAAGACCACACAGCGATACTCGATAGACCAAGTACGCCAGTCAAGTGCCTGACGTAGCAGGGTGTCGAGCGCATCATGGAAGTGACACCCGTGAGCAGCGTCACGAGTGATGGGTCGAGCAACCCATCCTTCCGGCTCCTGGTCAGCAGAAAAGTCGGTGTCATGGCTCGAGCTACTGTCGCCACCTCCGTCGTCTGGGTCTCCTCCAGCAGCTACTCTAGCGGCTGGGGCGCTCAGTGGTGGTGCAGGGGGCGCCTCCAGGGGGAGCACGGGGGAGCAGCTCCTCACAGACTCTTTCTCCTGCTGGAGCGAGAAACAAGAGCCTTGCTGCTCCTATCATCGACGCTCCTGCTCCTCATGTAGGCGGTGGTGCAGCCTCTCCAAGTGGCTGGACTGACCAGTCATGGGACGACGAAGAGGACGCTCCGCGAGATGGGAGGGTAAGAAGGGGATGATAGACTTCCGTGCGATGTGCCTAAGACGAGCCATCTACAAAAGACACCGCAAGCATAAGAGTGAGAACAAAACTGATATGACCAGCAAGTAATGAACCATAAATAAATGAAGGATTAGAATAAAACACAGTTTTCAGCAAGGTATAATATATAGTAGAACATAGGTTTGGTCGATATGACCAACTTTTGAAGGGATACCAAAGTCAAGGCAGGGACAGAGGTCTATAATCCTTAGAACGACCATTCTACTCTAGGTTAGCGGTCCTACAGTCAGCACAGCTTTGATACCACTTATGTCACACCCGGTTTTAGAAGGCAAACCGAATGCGAACCATGTACATGCCAGGATCAGCAATTCACGTACACAACAGTTACATAACATGGACATCATCACACAGTGCTCAAATAGTATTAAAAGGGGAAATAATAGTCGATTACATCATATGTCTGAGACATCCACATAGTCTTTACAATAATCAAAGTGCAAAAAACGAAACATAGATAAACGCGGCCTTCACAGGCAGCCAACTGGGGGTTGCCGCTAACCCACACCTAGAACTCGTCGTAATCTTGGAACTCCTGCAAGTCTCCTTCCACGGCTTCATCTTCTCCTGAGCAGTGGTTGCAATGCGGACAACCTGGGGAGGGGGGGTTTGGTGTGTAGAGCAAGGGTGAGTACACATCAACATACTCAGCAAGTATCCTGTTTTGGCTGTAGTGGACTAGCTTTATGTGGGGGTAAGTCAAGCAGTTGCTTTTAGTTGGTCAAATTATTATTACTAGTAGAGAAAGCCAAGTTTTAGATTTAACCCACGTTATTAACCCAAACGTACTCCTTTCCAAACGGAAAGAGTACCACTTACCATTACCAGAGTCAATACCCAGAACCATCAATCTCATTGCCACATGTAATCCGAACATCTCTGATCAAGTACCACTAATCACTGGAGCTCCCTTGGCCGCTCATAACCGTGAGGACGGCTGATATATCAGTTTTCATACACTCTGCAGAGGTTGCACACTTTACCCATGAGCCATGATTCCCTTTTTGCCTCGGATTGTACGGACCCTTGAACACTCCTAAGGTGAATAGGCAGGGTCTCACTACGTAGCCTTTACAAAGATTCCCCGAGGCTGTAGCCGCCCGTTAGGTTTCCTAAATGCACCGCACTCCTCCCAAGGGGCGAACCAAACTTGGCAGAGCGAGCCGCATACACCGAGCCCCATTAACGGCACGACGGCTAAGCGAACTACACCCCGGTTCCTCTAATTATTCAGCTAAGGGCATCCCATTCCACGCTCATGGTTGCACTGTTTTCCCGGGCGGTCATCCAACGAATAGGTCCTTACGGAGAGGAACTCGAGAAACCGCTCGAGCCCCCTTGAATGACTCAAGTATAACAAATAATAAAGAAGGAAAACATCGTATCATTGATAAATCTTAGCATGTTCATTGATTAGAGTTGAGCAATAGCATAAAGCTAAACAATAATAATCCAACCCAAATAGGTAAACAAGGATATGGATAACAAAAGCTAGTCAATCCTTAAGTATAACTATGAAATGCGGGAGGTGAATTAAAGAATGTATAGGACAGAGATAGGTCAAGGGACACTTGCCACCACCAACCGGTTGCTGCTCAGGGGCTTCTCCTTCGAGTTCTTTGGGCTCCTCAACCAGATCGTTCTCTATGCGAGCGCAAACATACATACATCCATCCATTCGAATTAGGAAATAAACATTACACCATACAAGAGAACATATAGATTGAATATGCATAGAGTATGACATATGATATTGCATTTGCTACGGCTAGAAAGAGAAGAAGGAAGGTCTCGCATTGGTTAAAGTTATACTCAAGGCGTATTACGGGTAGACGCATAACTAGTCATTACATGCTCTAGTTCCACTTAGTTCCAATAACAAGGATTAGTCACATGCACTAACAGAATCATAACCATTTTCAGTTGATCGACATTAAATAAGGTAGATGATTAACTAACGTAACCAATTTCTAAATTGAGTTTCCGTTTATCGGATTCAATAACGCGATCACTACGCATGGAATACAGGGGGGTAGACGGGCACGTTTAGGGGGTAGACGAGCGCGTCGTGAACGTGGCAGGGCGCTACACGTTGCGCCGAGGGCACGGCGAGCCACGCCAAAGCACCGTGCACCACGCGAGCACGCGCTCGCAAGGCCATGCTAACGTGACGCGAACGAGCCACGCACACGTCGGGGCCGAGCTGTGCACGCGTCGCGCTGCACGCCGGGGACGAACGCGCGGGGCCGCGCGCTGGCCGAGCTCAAGGCCGCGCTAGGGCATGCGAGGCGGGCGCGCGGGGTCGCCATGGCCGCGCCAGCCGAGCTCCGTCCGTGCACCGTAGGCACGTCGGCCGAGCTCCAGGCCGCGGGGGATGGGACAGGGCGCTGCGCCGCCGCGCCGAGCTACGGGCCGCGCGAGCGCGCGCGTGCAGGGCAGCGGAACAGGGCAGGGATGTCGCGCCGGGTGAGGACGCGCCGGCGGGCGCGCCGAGGCCACGGTCGGACCGAGCGCCACACACTGGGCGGGGCAGGGGAGCGCGCCAGGCGGGGCCAAGACCGCGCTGTGCCGAGCGCCACCGCCACGCTGAGTGTAGGGGGGATCGGGCGGGCGCCGGGGAAGGGCAGGCTTGGCCGCGCCATGGCCGGCCAGCCAAGGCCGAGACGCGGGGGAAGGGGGAGTGGGGGCCGGGCGCTGGGACGCCGGCGAGCCATGGGCGATGCCGCGAGGCCGCGCGCAGGCGAGGAGGAGGCTCGGCGGAGCCACGTCGGGCGAGGGGCGGGGCGAGCGCAGGCGCCGCGGCCGCGCCGAGGCCGGGCCATGCCGGAGACGAGGCGGGCGCGTCGCGCCGCGCCGGGCCGAAACGGCGCCATGGCCAGGATGGGCGCGAGGGAGAGGAAGGGGGGGGTTCACGCCGAGGAAGGAGAAGGGGGAGGAAAAGCAGGGAGGAGGAGGGAGAGGGAGGGGAGGCTGGGGCTCACCGCGGGCAAGGGCGCAGGCGGGCGGCGGCGGTTTCAACGTCGGGCAGGGGAGAGGGCGAGCGGGCGTGGGGGGAAGAGAGAGATTTTGGGGAAGGGGAGAGGGTGACGGGTGGGGCCCACGGGAGGGGTGGCGGCGGCGGTTTTCCAACCGCCCGCGCGCTGGGCGCGGCGTGTGTGGGGGGGCGGCTGGGCCACGTCGGCTGGGCCCACAGCGGGGAGGGGAGGGGGAAGGCCTGCTGGGCTAAAAGGGGAGAAAGGGGCGGAGAAGATAGAAGAGAAAAAAATAGAGAAAAGGTTTTCCCCTTTTTAAAATCTATTCTCTAGATGAATGATTTCATAGTTTTCACTCAATCGAAATAAATGTATGGTTCGGCATGGTGCAGCAAACAAAAGGAAATATTTCTGGGGTTTTGCTTTACACAAGATCTCAAGCCGAATCCCGCTATAACTTTGGAAAAGATCAAGGCTTAGCAAGGGGAAAAGGAAAAAATAAAGGGTAACGTCCGAATTTGGCAAGTGAAGAAAAGAAAAAAATCAACTCCAAAATTCGGGGCGTTACAGTCGCGCTCGCGTCCGGTGCGGCCCGCAGGTGTGCCCTCGGCGCGGCCTGCGCAGCTTCGGCTCGGTTTTCGCCTCGCCGCGAGCTCGTTTGGCGTTCTGTCGTAGTTGCAAGGTGAGCTTCGTCTACCCCTTGCGTGCAGCCCCATCACACCCTCGCTGTCGCATGATTCGCGCCGCGCGCAGCACGTCTGATTTGCGCGTAATTCACGGGTTGTCGCGCGTGTCGTCATGCGTCGTTCGCGTGCTGTTCACGCGCGTTGTCGTTCGCATAAATCACCATTTGCGCGCTTTAATAAAATCATTTCGCCATATCTTTCATGTTAGATAATTAATTAATTGTTTAGTTTCGGTTATTAAAACAACAATTTAATCGAATCTAATTTATAATTTTAATTATGTGTTTGTAGATACCTTTTAACCTCATTATGCCAACTTAAATGTCATATTTAATATTTCTTTAATATAAAAACGACATGATTTAGCCGTACTCATATGTCGCGTTGTTTATAAATTCATCACATGATTAAATATAGTGAGTCTTATGCGTCGTAAACCTATTTCGACTCGTTTCAGTCGTGTCGGCTTCGTAACAACGTCGATTTCGTAATAGTAACGTATTTTGTCACGTCACAAGTTTATAATTATTTAATTGGTGGTTCATTCGATACTTATTAAGAATGACCTTCTAATTAAAACTAGTTATATTTTTAACTTGCGCTTTTGTAAATAAATGTTAACTTAATTAATACCAACTTAAACGCTTTTATTTAATACTTATTTAGTATAATCGTGATATCTGTTAGCGATTCCCATGTATCGTCCACGACGTCGCACAATGTCTGCGTGTAGTTTGTGCGTGATGGGCTCGTCATCGCATTGCTCGCACGTTGTCGTTGTCGCGTGCGTGTTCACGTGTCATTCGCGCACTGTTCGCGTGTCGTCGCCTTTCCTTCGCGCGTTCTGCCGCGCGTCTGGCTCACGTGTCGCGCGTGTTGTTCGCACGCGTGTCCGCGCGTCGTTCGCACACTGTCATGCCGTTTCGCGCGTCGTCCGCGCGCTATGTCGCGCGTGTCGTTCGTAAGCTAGCGTGCTGTTTCGCGCATAGTTAACTCGCCTCACTTAGAATCTCTCGTGCTACTTATATTAGTTATTTATTTAACAGCTATGGGTGTAGCAAATTAAGTCAAAACTACATAGCAGTTATAATTTATATTTTATAATGTCGAGTTAAATGTCCTGACTATTACTTGCGTAACGTAAACGTTATAACCTCTAGACGTAGCTTCGACGATCGCGTTCCTGTCCTCGCGTGACCATAGAAGCGAGCTTTATTTTGTATTGCACTTTCTTGTATTGTTTTCCTTTGTATGGTGTGATGTTCTTATACTTGTATATGTTTGTTTGCTTGTGCCTATTCATATTCGTTGCATGTCGCGAATAGAATGCGATCCGTTTTCGAGCTTCGAGGAATCGACGGTCAGGCTTCAGCGACCAAATGATCCAGTTCTTCGAGTTATATGAGAATGAAGACCCTAAGCATCTGTTTGGTGAAGGCAAGTGTCCCTTGACCTATCCATGTCCTATACATTCTATAATTCACTTCCCGCATTTACACAGTTATACCTAAGGATTGACTAGCTTTTGGTTTATCTTGTCCTTGTTTACCTATTTTGGTTGGGTTATTCTGGTTTAGCTATATGCTAGTGCTTCACATTAATCAATGAACATGATGAGATTATCTATGATACGTTGTGTTCCCTTTTGGTTATGATGATATACCTGTGATATTTAAGGGGACTCGAGCTGTTTCTCGAGTGCCTCTCCGTAAGGACTGGTTCATTGGATGACCGCCCGGGAAAACAGTGCAACCATGAGGGTGGAGTGGGACGCCCTTAGCTGAATAATTAGAGGAACTGAGGTGTAGTTTGCTTTGCCGTCGTGCCGTCAATGGGGCTCGATGTATGCGGCTCGCTCTGCCAAGGTTGGTTTGCCCCTTGGGGAGGAGTGCGGTACATTTAGGAAACCTAACGGGCAGCTATAGCCTTAGGAAATCTTTGTAAAGGCTACGTAGTGAGACCCTGCCTATTCACCTTGGTAGTGTTTAAGGGTTTGATCGGCCCGAGGCAAGAGGGAATCACGGCTTGTGGGTAAAGTGTGCAACCTCTGCAGCGTGTTATGAAACTGATATATCAGTCGTGCTCGTGGTTATGAGCGGCCAAGGGAGCTCCATTGATTAGAGATACTTGCTCAGAGATGTTTGGTTCATAAGTGGTGATGAGAATGATGAGTCTGATTGTGACTATGGTACTGGTAAGTGGTATTCTTTCCGTTTGGAAAGGGTACATTGGGTTAATTCTAAAACCTGGCTTTCTACTAGTAAATAATAACTTGACCAACTAAAAGCAACTGCTTGACTTAACTCCACATAAAGCTAGTCCACTACAGCCAAACGGGACATATTGCTGAGTATGTTGATTGTGTACTCACCCTTGCTTTACACACCAAACCCCCCCCCCCCAGGTTGTCCGCATTGCAACCACTGCTCAGGAGAAGATGAAGTCGCTGAGGAGGACTTCCAGGAGTTCCAAGACTATGATGAGTTCTAGGCATGGGTTAGCGGCAAACCCCCAGTCGGCTGCCTGTGTATGCCGTGTGTATCTACATTTCTTTTCCGCACTTTGATTATTGTTAAAGACTATGTGGATGTCCTGGACATCATGATGTAATCGAATATTATACCCTCTTTTATGTCATTATTTTGAGCACTGTGTGATGATGTCCAGTTATGTAACTGCTGTGTACGTGAATTGCTGATCTTGGCACGTACATGGTTCACATTCGGTTTGCCTTGTAAAACCGGGTGTGACATAGGTAGTATCAAAGCCGTGCTGATTGTAGGACCGCTAGCCTAGACTAGCATTGA
This sequence comes from Zea luxurians, assembly GCA_029449295.1. Classification (NCBI taxonomy): domain Eukaryota; kingdom Viridiplantae; phylum Streptophyta; class Magnoliopsida; order Poales; family Poaceae; genus Zea; species Zea luxurians. Next base: position 85,350,657 of record JAOPSE010000008.1, on the reverse strand, counting down.
CCGTTTTAATGACTTATTGATTATTACTTCACCTCATCCTTGATTCTGCTTCAAAATATTAGTCACCTCGACTAATTCTATGTTGTGCTCCTATATGCCCCCTTGCCAAAAGTATTTTATTCTAGTATGGTCTATACTTATCTCAATCCATTAGATCTGATCTCACTTTTGTGCTTGCGACATCTTTGTAGATGCCCCCTGACCATAACCTTCTTGCCTTTGGAATTCTTTCCTTTTCCGTCATTAATTTGCCACCGTTTAGCCATCTCTATTCCCTTAGTATTGACATGCTCGTATCCCTAGATTCTTCAATACTATTGTTTCAAATACTTACCTCTGAAAACTATGTTGCATATTTAAATATTTCAGTTTATATATCCCTGACCTTCTTGTCTTTTGATATCCCTTCATAATCCGTTGTTAAATCATTATTCTTCAACAATTTATATTCCCTTGGTCTTAGTATGCTCGCGTCCTTGGAGTCTTGCATACTCTCATATTTTTATGTATGCTTATCTTCATACCCCCAGTGTCTGTTTAAGACATTTCAGTTCACATGCCCTTGACCACCCTGGTTTCTTGACGATCCATGAATGATCATTCTATTTGGCACATCCTTGATGATCTCATTGTTCCCTCATAACATCCCTCGGTAATGAGTTTTTACTTCAACCTTTCTGTGGGGACCTTATCTATCTTACCCTTTATTGTTTTCTCCACTTCGCCACTTCGCGAGTCTCATCTTAACGCTATCCTTTGTTATGCGTTTCATTATTATCATCTTTACCTTCGACATCATCATATCTTACATTGATATTTATCTTATACCTACCCTTCAAAATCTTCTCTCTTCCATCTCGATCTGAGAGTTGTAGATTTTTACCTAATTTTCCCTTGGTCGTATTCTCCTCCTTGTCACCTGCGAGTTTTTAACTCTAACCTTTGTTGTGCTTTTGTTTGTTATTTCCTTTATGTTTCTCGTCTCTCTATCCTACCTTGTGATTACATTATATTTGTTATTTAAAAATCTCAAATCTCCTATCCCAATTTGAGGGCGGTGTTTTACTTATCTCACCCTTGGCAATATCCTCTTCTTCACGGCGTGTAAGCCTTGACATAACTCCATTCTTTGTTGTACTTATACCACTAGCTCTTCAATGCCTTCGTCTTTTCTCTCATACCCTTGTTGGTTATTACCTTTGACCCTTGTGACATTGATGTTTTCTACCTAAATGTTGACCTTGAACTTATCCTTTAAAAGCCTTCCCTTTCTTTCCACCCAGTTTGAGAGTTGCGAGTTACCTATCTCTTCCTTGATTTCTTTTCACTTCTTATCGCCTTACAAGTTTTGTGTTAATTCCATCCCTTGCTGTATTTTTTATTTGCTATCACTCTCACCTTGTAGTCCATCGATCTTGCCTTGATACTTATCTTTATTCCTAGTCTTTAAAAATCCCCTCTCTTCCACCTCAGTTTGAGAGTGGCAATTTACCTATCCGGCCCTTGGACGTATCCTCTTCTTTTCCACTTGCAGGTCCTGTCTTAACTCCATCCTTTGTGGTACTCATATCCTTTGTTTTTATGCCCTTTTTCCTCCTCTCCTACATACCTGTCTGTTATCACCTTTAAACGCTCGTGATATCTATGCCCTTGCCCTCATGCTTACTTTGAACCTACCCTTTAAAGCCTCCTCTTTTTCATCGCTGTTTGAGGATAATGCCTCACCTACTTCACCATTGATTGCTTTCCCCTTCTTTGATGCCTCGTAAGTTTTGTCTAAGATACATCCTTGGTTGTGTTTGTCTGTTATCACCATAACCCTTGTCATCCCTTGATCTTTACCATGATGCTTATTCTGCACCTTCATTTTAAAGCCTCCTCTCCCATTTCAGTTCAAGAGTGTTGTCTTACCCCTCCCCGCCCTTGTTCGTTGCCTATTCCTCTGTCGCGTTGCAAGTCTTGTCTTAACTCGATCTTTTGGTGTGCTTTTGCCTGTTACCTCCTGTACCCTTGTAATCACTAGATCTTTTATGATACTCATCTTATGCCTATCTTTTGAATTATCATCTTTCCCATCTCGATTTGAGAATGGTATTTACCTACCCTACTCTTGGTTGCATTTTCTCCCTTGTAGATTACAATCCTTGCTTTAACTCCATCCCTTATCGTGCTCATGCCTCTATCCCACACGTCTTGTTCTTCTCCTCGTCCTTCGACAACCTTAGAGAGTAGTTATTCCCTTTTTAAGAAAGACCACCATTTTATTAAAAGGAACGTATAGCAACGAGATGTTTGTTGTTGTATGCTTGTGCTGTTTTCTTCGTGTGATGACTGATTTGCTTCTTTGTGATGAGTGTTGATGTGTTGTAGCCCTTGGTCTGCAATGACATCAGTTTACTAGATAAATGCCATAGAGTTAGGTAGCTGGGTGCTCTCCCTTTTCTCTCTTTAATCCATCTATGCTTACCTTTCTATCTATACCCTTCCCTCTTGCACCTGTCCTATTGGTAGCCCTCTCTTAATCAGTTAAGATCAAAGTTGGCAACATCTTCATCAAGTGCATATCAACGCTCCTGTTAAGGTGGTTATCCGCTAACCCCAATGAAGACAATGCAATCAACATCAACCAACAAGATCAGAGTGGCGTAGCGAAAGCGTGTGTGGGTCCTAACCCACAGGTCCAGGAGATCCTCAGGAATTGCATCAATCAGCCTCAAGCATCTGAAGGTCAAAGCAACCAATCCACAAGTCAAGTCGACAGAGTCGAAGCTGGGTTAGAAGAAGCTATGAAAAAATCAATGGACCAATCTCATTTTCTTGCTAGCCTCTTCTTGAATCTCGAGGACGAGATTCTGTTAAGGGGGTTAGATTTGTAACACCCTGAATTTGGGGGTATAAAATTTCTTTTCTAATATTCACCAAATTCAGGTGTTACCCTCTCTTTTTCTTGCTTTTCTTTTCTTTATTCTGAATGGAGAAGAGTTATTTTATATATGTATAAGTTTTTAGCGTAGTAAAATAAAATCCTGGAGAAAACTTTGGTTGTTGCATTTCATGCCGTAGCACAATTTTTGTCTGCTATCATATTTATGCTAGCTGGACACGATCTAAAATAAACGAAACATTCATATGTACATAAATACATTCATATCTATATCTAAATAAAAGGAATAAATAGAAAAGGAAGAGAGAAAGTAGGAACGGTTTTTGTGTGTGCGTGTGGAGAATTGCATGTGGAGCCCACGTGCATGCATCCCAGCAATGTGCATGTAGTGCCCACACAGCCGCTCGCCCGCACGCGCATGCAGCCCAGCAGCCGCGCTGCCCAGCCGCCGCCACTGCCCGGGCCCACCGGTCAATGCCACAGCTGCGCTGCCCACTATTCCTCTTCCCCAACCACCTGTCCGCTCCTACCGGCACACACGACGCAAAAATCCATCCAAGAGCTTGAAACTTCCCCATTCTTCTCTCCCATCTCAATGCCCAGGCCCCAGGCGACCTGCTCCCAAGCGTGGCCAGCACGGCGCGCATCTGGCACGGGCCCGCGGCGTGCAGCCTGCGCGGTCGGCGGCTCGGCGCAGTCAGCGTGGCCAGCCCCCAGCGGCCAGCCTGCGCGGCGCGGCGGCCAGTCCCGACCAGCCCGCCTAGGCCGATGCCGGCCATGGCGTGCGGCGTCCCCTGGCGCGGAGGCGCGCCACCGGCGACGCAGCCAGCGTGGCTCGTAGCCAGCGCGGCGTGGCCGGCGTAGCACGATCGGTCCGGCCATGGCGCGGCTAGGCCGTGCTCCAGCGCGGCCCATGCGTGTGCCCCCAGCGCGGCCCGCAGGTGTGCCCTCGGCGTGGCCTGCGCAGCTTCGGCTCGGTTTTCGCCTCGCCGCGAGGTCGTTTGGCCTTCCATCGTCGTCGCAAGGTGAGCTTCGTCTACCCCTTGCGTGCAGCCCCATCACACCCTCGCTGTCGCATGATTCGCGCCGCGCGCAGCACGTCTGATTTGCGCTTAATTCACGGGTTGTCGCGCGTGTCGTCATGCGTCGTTCGCGTGCTGTTCACGTGCGTTGTCGTTCGCATAAATCACCATTTGCGCGCTTTAATAAAACCATTTCGCCATATCTTTCATGTTAGATAATTAATTAATTGTTTAGTTTCGGTTATTAAAATAACAATTTAATCGAATCTAATTTATAATTTTAATTATGTGTTTGTAGATATCTTTTAACGTCATTATGCCAACTTAAATGTCATATTTAATATTTATTTAATATAAAAACGACATGATTTAGCCGTACTCATATGTCGCGTTATTTATAAATTCATCACATGATTAAATGTAGTGAGTCTTATGCGTCGTAAACCTATTTCGACTCGTTTCAGTCATGTCAGCTTCGTAACAACGTCGATTTCGTAATAGTAACGTATTTTGTCACGTCACAAGTTTATAATTATTTAATTTGTGGTTCATTCAATACTTATTAAGAATGACCTTCTAATTAAAACTAGTTATATTTTTAACTTGCGCTTTTGTAAATAAATGTTAACTTAATTAATACCAACTTAAACGCTTTTATTTAATACTTGTTTAGTATAATTGTGATATCTGTTAGCGATTCCCATGTATCGTCCACGACGTCGCACGGTCTACGTGTAGTTCGTGCGTGATGGGCTCGTCATCGCATTGCTCGCACGTTGTCGCTGTCGCGTGCGTGTTCACGTGTCATTCGCGCACTGTTCGCGCGTCGTCGCCTTTTCTTCGCACGTTCTGCCGCGCGTCTGGCTCGCGTGTCGCATGTGTTGTTCGCACGCGTGTCCGCGTCGTTCGCACACTGTCGTGCTGTTTCGCGCGTCGTCCGCGCGCTATGTCGCGCGTGTCGTTCGTAAGCTGGCGTGCTGTTTCGTGCATAGTAAACTCGCCTCGCTTAGAATCTCTCGTGCTAACTATATTAACTATTTATTTAATAGCTATGGGTGTAGCAAATTAAGTCAAAACTACATAGCAGTTATAATTTATATTTTATAATGTCGAGTTAAATGTCCTGACTATTACTTGCGTAACGTAAACGTTATAACCTCTAGACCGTAGCTTCGACGATCACGTTTCTTTCCTCGCGTGACCATAGAAGTGAGCTTTATTTTGTATTGCACGTTCTTGTATTGTTTTCCTTTGTATGGTGTGATGTTCTTATACTTGTATATGTTTGTTTGCTTGTGCCTGTTCGTATTCGTTGCATGTCGCGAATAGAATGCGATCCGTTTTCGAGCTTCGAGGAATCAAGGGTCAGGCTTTAGCGACCAAATGATCCAGTTCTTCGAGTTCTACGAGAATGAAGACCCTAAGCATTTGTTTGGTGAAGGCAAGTGTCCCTTGACCTATCCATGTGCTATACATTCTATAATTCACTTCCCGCATTTACACAGTTATACCTAAGGATTGACTAGCTTTTGGTTTATCTTGTCCTTGTTTACCTATTTTGGTTGGGTTATTCTGGTTTAGCTATATGCTAGTGCTTCACATTAATCAATGAACATGATGAGATTATCTATGATACGTTGTGTTCCCTTTTGGTTATGATGATATACCTGTGATATTTAAGGGGACTCGAGCTGTTTCTCGAGTGCCTCTCCGTAAGGACTGGTTCATTGGATGACCGCCCGGAAAACAGTGCAACCATGAGGGTGGAGTGGGACACCCTTAGCTGAATAATTAGAAGAACTGAGGTGTAGTTTGCTTTGCCGTCGTGCCGTCAATGGGGCTCGGTGTATGCGGCTCGCTCTGCCAAGGTTGGTTTGCCCCTTGGGCAGGAGTGCGGTACATTTAGGAAACCTAACGGGCGCGCCTACAGCCTTAGGAAATCTTTGTAAAGGCTACATAGTGAGACCCTGCCTATTCACCTTGGTAGTGTTTAAGGGTTTGATCGGCCCGAGGCAAGAGGGAATCACGGCTTGTGGGTAAAGTGCGCAACCTCTGCAGAGTGTTATGAAATTGATATATCAGCCGTGCTCGCGGTTATGAGCGGCCAAGGAAGCTCCATTGATTAGAGATACTTGCTCAGAGATGTTCGGTTCACAGGTGGTGATGAGAATGATGAGTTTGGTTGTGACTATGGTACTGGTAAGTGGTATTCTTTCCGTTTGGAAAGGGTACATTGGGTTAATAACTTGGGTTAATTCTAAAACCTGGCTTTCTACTAGTAAATAATAACTTGACCAACTAAAAGCAACTGCTTGACTTAACTCCACATAAAGCTAGTCCACTACAGCCAAACGGGACATATTGCTGAGTATGTTGATTGTGTACTCACCCTTGCTTTACACACCAAACCCCCCAGGTTGTCCACATTGCAACCACTGCTCAGGAGAAGATGAAGTTGCTGAGGAGGACTTTTAGGAGTTCCAAGACTATGATGAGTTCTAGGCGTGGGTTAGCGGCAAACCCCCAGTCGGCTGCCTGTGTAGGCCATGTGTATCTACGTTTCTTTTCCGCACTTTGATTATTGTTAAAGACTATGTGGATGTCCTGGACATCATGATGTAATAGAATATTATACCCTCTTTTATGTCATTATTTTGAGCACTGTGTGATGATGTCCAGTTATGTAACTACTGTGTACGTGAATTGCTGATCCTGGCACGTACATAGTTCACATTCGGTTTGCCTTCTAAAACCGGGTGTGACAGTATTACACAGCACGAACAGCTTTGTCCATCGCTTTGTCACACATTGCTTTCATGACACCACGGTCATCCTCTAAGGCCTTAATGTTGTGACGAGCGACTTCCAACTCCTGCGAGACAAGTTTCTTCGAGGCACGAGACTCCTTGATGTCAGAATCTTTTGAAGACAGTAGCTTACTAAGTCGTGACACTTCAGTCTAGGAGGCCCTCAGCTCATCTCTATGATGGTCAAGCTCCGACATAGTAAAATGATGACTCCTCTCCAAGATAGTAAGGGAATTGCTAGCATCGCGGTACAATCTATCCAGATTGTCACGGGAATCAAGAAGTTTTCGCCTCTCCTCCTACAGGCAAGAAGAGCACTGAATATCAGGGTAAAGGCACAAAACAGAAGCATCAGAAACAGTTAGGAGGATCTACCTCATGGGCCCTCTTCTCTAAATCAAGTTGAGCGTTCAAGGAAGAATTCAGGGTCTGAGCGCCATCCAAGAACGCAGAAACCTAATTCGGATCGGCTTGACTCTGAGCATACCATTCCTCAGCATCGGAACATCATTGAGTCAGAGCTTGTAAAGCAATAGGAAAAAATACAGGAGGTAAAACGAGAGAAGCAATAAACAGCAAAGAAAGCTACAGACCCACTAACCTATGTTCGAGGCTTTTAGATCATCTATTTGCCTCTGGAGTAGGAGAGGATTCCAGTCCAGCAAGGACAAAACCTGATCAAGAATAGGAGCACCACAAGACCTTAATTGAGCCAACACAGAGTTCAAAACATTCTACAAACACAAAAGTTAGCAAAAGAGACTGTTTGTCGACATAAGTAACGCAGGGCAAAGATCAGCTCACCTGAAGGTTAGAAAGGAACAAGGAAATCCTAGAGCCAGAGGCATTAGCGTGCTATCTGACGGTGGAGTATCGGCAGAAGTAATATTGAGAGCAGACTCGAGCCTCAAAGGAGGATTAGAGCTCATGCCCAAGGCATCACTTAGGGAGACCTCAGCTCCAATAGTAGGCAGCGGATTCCTAGCATTCGGGTCACTGACCTCTAAAGTGACTGGACCAACAAGAGCAGTAGGAGGACCTGTCATCACGGGTTCCTCAGATTGAACCAGTGGCGATCTAGCATGAACATCCATGGAAGCAGCCGAAGAGGAGCCAAGCTCAGCACCCTTGGGGGCTAGGTCATCCTCAGCAGCACCCTCGGGGGCTGAGTTATCCTTAGCGGCACCCTTGGAAGCTAAAGCACCCTCGATCATACCCATAGAAGCTGGGTAACCCTAGCCTGCAACCTCAGGAATCAATGTGTTCCCATGAACTGGGCCACCCTCAAAGGTCAAAGAAGCGTGAGAAATCGTTCGGGTTATTTCTTGCCCAACTAGATTACTAGCTAAGGGGATGACATTCAGGACTTCTGTATGGATGGCAGCACCTTCAGTCTTAGGAAGCTCCAATAAAAGATCCTTAGGGATAATCTCCTCCAATGCATGGTCAATGGCAGACATTATCAATCTCTGGAGACTAACCAGTCCTGATAGAGCTTGAATTAGGACATCGTCGCTGCTTTGGCTATGACTGTTCTTACGAATCAAAGGGAGAACTTCCTCTTCATCCTCATCAAGCGCACGACCACCGACTCTGGCACCATCACAATTCTCAATATCATCCTCGAGGTTGGCACTCGCCGAGCCATCGCTGAGAACTGATATAGTAGAGTCAGCACCAAGTTCCAAGCTAGATGACCATCGAAGTCTTTTCTTTCTGTTCTTCAGCTCGGCAGACGCGACTGGATGGCTCGTTCGATGCAATCAGTTTACGACGAACACTTCCAAGACTGTGAGTTCCTTCATCCTCGCCGAGGATATGCCCAGTTGCAGCACTCGCCGACTCAGTATGGGCAGAGTCAGACGACTCACCCGCCAGCATACTAAGAACAACATTCACCTCAGCCTCATTAGCAGTCGTTTGCATCTGGAGATGGCTCTGTCTTTCTTCTTCAAGGATATTTCGGTATGAAGCAATGAAGGCCTCAATATCTTCTAGAGAGGGTCGCACTCTATGGCCCGGACTGGCGTCTTAAACAGGAGGGTTGGGTACAAACTTGGAAAAAGGCTCTGTGGGGTAAGATTCTAGACAGAATACGAAAAGGGAGCACCGGCATTCGAAACCTTGGCTCTCAGCATCAAATCAACTTGACTCAACACGTCTTCCTCAGAAATCTGTTGGTAATTCGAGTAGGGTCATTAACCCCAGTGTACAGGTAGGCAGGGTAGACTCTATCCTTCAAAGGTTGAATATTCTTGAAAACAAAATCAACAACAACAACTTCAATAGTCAAGCCTCTGTCCTTCAATGCACATATCTCTGCAAGCAGCACTTTGGACTCAGCAAGCTCTGGATCCATAGGGACTTTTGTCTAGCTAGGCATTCAGACGTCAGGCTGCCTCCCTGATCGAGCAGTAAGGGACTTGTTATGGTTTTCCATGGTAAACCACTCGAGGCGCCATCCCGAGGTGCTCTTCCTATCAACCTTGCACCTGATATAGTTGAAATCTGAATATTTGATTAGGTCAAAGGTAGACCCCTTTGGATACCAGATCCCGAGGCAAGGCGTAGAAACTAAATATCTAAGAATTCGCTTAAAGGCCACAAGATGACACTCCTTGGGGTTGGATTGAAATCTAGCACACATGCATAAACTTAGCATAATATCCGGTCTACTAGCACAAAGATAAAGTAAAGATCCTATCATAGACCGGTATGCCTTTTGATCAACAGACTTACCTCCTTTGTTGAGATCCAAATGTCCATCTGTTCCCATAGGTGTCTTTGTGGGCTTTGCATCTTTCATCCCAAGCCTCTTGAGTAGATCTTGAGTGTACTTCGTTTGGGAGATAAAGGTGCCTTCCTTGAGTTGCTTCACTTGAAATCCAAGGAAGTAGTTCAACTCGCCCATCATCGACATCTCGAACTTTTGCATCATCACCCTTCTAAACTCCTCACAAGACTTTTGATTAGTAGAACCAAATATAATATCATCGACATATATTTGGCATACAAAAACATCACCATTGCAAGTCTTAGTAAAGAGAGTAGGATCAGCTTTCCCAACCTTGAAAGCATTAGAAATGAGAAAATCTCTAAGGCATTCATACCATGCTCTTGGGGCTTGCTTAAGTCCATAGAGCGCCCTAGAGAGCTTGTAGACGTGGTCGAGATACCTGTCATCCTCAAAGCCAGGGGGTTGTTCAACATACACTTTCTCCTTGATTGGTCCATTGAGGAAGGCGCTTTTCATGTCCATTTGGAACAACTTAAAAGAATGGTGAGCAGCATAGACAAACAATATTCGAATTGATTCTAGCCTAGCCACAGGAGCGAAAGTCTCCTCAAAATCCAAACCTGCGACTTGAGCATACCCTTTTGCCACAAGTCGAGCCTTGTTTCTTGTCACCACTCCATGTTCGTCTTGCTTGTTGTGGAACACCCATTTAGTTCCCACAACGTTTTGCTTTGGACGTGGCACCAGGCTCCAAACTTCATTTCTCTTGAAGTTGTTGAGTTCTTCCTGCATGGCCAACACCCAGTCTGGAACCTGCAAGGCTTCTTTTACCCTAAAAGGCTCAATAGAAGAAACAAATGAGTAATGCTCACAAAAATTGGCTAAACGTGAGCGAGTTGTTACTCCCTTGCTGATATCACCCAGAATTTGATCCACTAGGTGATTCCTTTGGATTGTGGACCGAACTTGAGTTGGAGGAATTTGTGACGCTTCTTCCTCCTTATCATGTTCTTCCTGTGCTCCCCCTTGATCCTGCCCTTCTTCTTGAGGTACATGTTCACCATCTTGAGTTGGGGGATGCACCAGTGTAGAGGAGGAAGGTTGATCTTGCTCTTGTGGTTCCTATGGTCGCACATCACCTATCGCCATTGTTCACATTGCGGCCGTCGGAACCTCATCTTCATCTATATCATCAAGATCAACTTGCTCTCTTGGAGAGCCATTAGTTTCATCAAATACAACATCATAGAGACTTCAACTATTCCAGATGATTTGTTGAAGACCCTATATGCTTTTGTATTTGAGTCATACCCTAGTAAAAACCCTTCTACATCTTTGGGAGCAAACTTTGAATGCCTACCTTTCTTTACCAAAATGTAGCATTTGCTCCCAAATACACGAAAGTAGGAAACATTGGGTTTGTTACCAGTTAGGAGTTCGTATGAGGTCTTCTTGAGGAGGCGATGCAAATAGAGCCGGTATATTGCATGGCAAGCTATGTTCACAGCTTTTGACCAAAACCGCTCAGGCGTCTTGTATTCTCCAAGCATTGTCCTTGCCATATCAATTAGTGACCTGTTCTTCCTCTCTACTGCACCATTTTGCTGTGGTGTGTAGGGAGCGGAGAATTCGTGCTTGATGCCTTCCTCCTCAAGATATTCTTCAACTTGAAGATTCTTGAACTTAGATCCATTATCGCTCCTTATCTTCTTTACTTTTAGCTCAAATTCATTTTGAGCTCTCCTTAAGAAGCATTTTAGTGCTCCTTGGGTTTAAGATTTATCCTGCAAAAAGAACACCCAAGTGAAGCGGGAAAAATCATCAACTATAACAAGACCATACTTACTTCCCCCGATGATGAGATAGGCAACAGGCCCAAAGAGATCCATATGTAGAAGTTCCAGTGGTCTTGACATCGTCATCACATTTTTGCTATGATGAGTGCTACACACCTACTTTCCTGCTTGGCATGCTGCACAGGATCTGTCTTTCTCAAAATAGACATCGGTTAGTCCTAACACATGTTCTCCCTTTAGAAGCTTATGAAGGTTCTTCATTCCAACATGTGCTAGACGGCGGTGCCAAAGCCAGCCCATATTAGTCTTAGCGATTAAGCATGCATCTAGATCGACATTCTCTTTTGAGAAATCAACTAAATAGAGCTTGTCGTCTAATACACCCTTAAAAGCTAATGAACCATCACTTCTTCTAAATACAGATACATCAATATTTGTAAATAAACAATTATAGCCCATATGACACAATTGACTTATAGATAATAAATTATACCCGAGCGATTCTATTAGAAACACATTTGAAATTGAATGATCGTTCGTGATGCTATTTTGCCTAATCCCTTAACCTTGCCTTGGTTCCCATCTCCAAAAATGATAGTATCTTGGGAATCCCTGTTCTTGACGTAGGAGGTGAACATTTTCTTCTCCCCGTCATGTGGTTTGTGCATCCGCTATCAATGATCTAGCTTGAGCCCCCGGATGCATAAACCTGTAAGGTAATTAAGCTTGGGTTTTAGGTACCCAACTCTTGTTGGGTCCTACAAGGTTAGTTACAATAGATTTTGGAACCCAAATGCAAGTTTTGTCTCTCTTCATTTAGATACCAACTTTCTAGCAACTACTTTAGTATTTTTACATGACAATACAAAAGAAGCATTACATGTCTGATAAATAGTAGTTGGACCAGTGCATACTTTCCTAGGTGCATGAGAAACAACATGATTACGCCTAGGCCTACTTCTACCACGAGCATGAGAGGAGCTAGTTGCAAACATGGCATGAGAATCATGATAAGCAGGTAAAGTAGCATGATTATAACACCTATCATGATGAGCAACATTTGAAGTATTCTTGACATGAGCATAACGATAAGCATGGTTCTTTTGGTCATGTGAAGAGTAAGAGCTACTAGCCATAGGAGCCTTCCCTTTCTCCTTGTTGAGACTAGAAGTCCTTTGGCTTGTTAAGTTCTTGTTTCTTTTCGGAAACCAAGTCCATCCTTAATAGAGGGGTGTCTACCAACGGTGTAGGCATCCCTAGCAAATTTTAGTTTCTCATAATTATCTTTGCAAGTCTTAAATTGAGCATTAAGACTTGCAACATCGTTGTTTAACTTAGAAATAGTAGAAACATGTTCATTGCAACTATCAATATCAACATCTTTAATCGTTCATAATCAGGATATTCGAAGTTTAAAGCATCCATTACCCAATTCAGCCTACGTTTTGTTCGGGTGCCGAAGGCTGCAGTCATCAATTGATCTTCTTTCTTTGTATAATTTCCCAGAATTTCATTGCACATAGTTTCAATCATTTCTAACCATTCCTGGCAGGGCTCTTTGAATTGCTTCTCAAACTTGAAGCGATAGGGCAATCAAACAAGTTCACCCATCTTCTTTGATCCTTTCAGCTTCGGCATGCTCCAATTACTCAATGTTGGAGATACCCTGTTCGCCAGGTATTCTTGCACTAGATCTCGGGTACTGATATGCTCAGCCACCACTCTGAATTTTGCCACGGCTAGTTGGCATGGTAACCCTAGTTTCATGTTGCACAGGGGTCGGGTCATCCCAAAGCTTAGGCTTAGTGGACTCATGACCAGCTTCTTCAGCTTCTCCCTTTTCTTCTTGTCAGCTTTAACATAAAACCACTCACTTTTCCATCCAGTTGGCTATTTGGACCGATAGCTCAGGACTGGAGCCTTTGTATCCTTGCGATACACGAAGTTATAGCAGCCAAAATTTTCATGGAGCCCGTCTTCTCTAGCCTTCGTCTAGTAATGTAGCTCATGCACTTGGCAAAAAGCTTCGGCATTCGGGTCCATCCCCTGGCTTTGAAGGGCCTAAATGAAAATACCGAGCCTAACAATGGCATTAGGGGTCAGCTGATGAAGAAATATTTCATAATTAGCTAAAATTTCTCCAATAATCTCATTCAGCGGAAACCGTAATCCTGCTCTAAAAAAACTTTTGAAAACCACCACTTCATCAACTTTCGATGTCGGAGTGGTCTCCTCCCCAGCAAAACGAATCAGCTTTTTCTCGGCTTCTCTGAAGTAGCCTAGCTTCATCATCATGGGCATATCAGCTTCAGAAACAGTAGATTTTTCAAAATCCAAGTGACTAGGTTTTGACGGGATCAAGATACTATAATCCTCTTCTTCTTCTTCGTCAGCAATTTCTTCCTCGACGTCTTGTTCTGTTTCGACAACAGGTGCACCTTCTTCAATGGCTCCCTCTATCACAACTAATCCTGATTGTCTCATCACTTCGGAGATCGGAGCAGTCTCAGTAGCTTCGGCCTCCTCTCCGTCATGGGTCACTCTCGTAGTTGAATGTACTCTGGCCATTTGATTTTCTTGCAGTTCTTACGAAGTTGATTGTTTTTTCGCAGTTTTTGACGAAGCTCCCTCTTTTGACGAAGCTAATCTAGAATATTGGCTCGCTTGGAAATGTAGTGAAAAAGCTTTGGCTATGATTAAAATTTTCAACAGCACAACAGTGCAATTGCAATGAATGCTGTGATAACTTCACATCTACCCGTCCGTTTATATAGTAATGCAGGTGGGAAGGTGAATCGCCAAGGTGACCACACCCGCTGAACAGTTACTCGCACCCGCTAAACGGTGGACCAACCGGCGCTTGGGAGGAGAACCGCCAGACCGTGCATACCCGTTGTATGGCGGGCCATCTCTCGTGCTTGGAATATTTTAATCGTTTCTCGGCAATGAGCTCAGGGAAGGTGTTTTCGGACCTTCGGCATTCTGAAGCTTTGAAGATGTTTTCACGGATCAAGCTCGTTACGAAAAACGATCTAGCACCACGAAGGGGCTACTGTTGGGGGGTCTGCTTCGTCGCCGAAGGTCCTGCAAGAAGAAACACCTTCGGAAGATCAACACAGAAGCAACGCCAAAGCTACCATCTAGAGAGCTTCGGCATAATAACACGCTTTGAGATGAAGGGTAGCACTGACTTAAAGGTGAAAAGACCGATCGACCCATGATAATCTATGTCATGATTGTAACTATTTATAAAGGGCATGAATGTAAATCCACACAGGCTGCGCCCTGTGCCTATAAATAGATGAACAGTACCCCCGTACTTGTCGGGGACCATAATTAGGGGTACCCCGGAGGTTCCTAAATCTCAGCTGGTAAACCCCATCAGCACAAAGCTGCAAAGGCCTGATGGGTGCGATTAGCTCAAGGGACACGATCCCACCTCGCCCGAGCCCGGCCTCGGGCAAGGTCAGCCGACCCCAGAGGATTCATGCCTCGCCCGAGGTACCCCCTCAAGCAACGGGCACACCCTCGGCTCGCCCGAGGCCCAGTCTTCGCCAGGAAGCAACCTTGGCTAGATCGCCACAACTACCGACCGAATCGCAGCAGCATTTAATGCAAAGGTGGCCTGACACCTTATCCTGACGCACGCCCCTCAGTCCACAGAGACGAAGTGACCGCAGTCACTTCGCCACTCCATTGACTGGCCTGACAAGGGGACAGCGCCGCCTGCGTCGCTCCGACTGCCGTGCCACTCGACAGAGTGAGGCTGACAACGGCCAAGTCTGGCTTCGGGCGCCATAGGAGACTCCACCTCGCCCGACCGGCAAACTTTGCCCGACCCAGGGCTCGGACTAGGATACGGCCTCGGAAGACGGCGAACTCCACCCGACCCAGGGCTCGGACTAGGCTACGACCTCGGAAGACGGCGAACTCCGCCCGACCCAGGGCTCGGACTAGGCTACGGCCTCGGAAGACGGCGAACTCCGCCCAACCCAGGGCTCAGACTAGGCTACGGCCTTGGAAGACGACGAACTCTGCCCGACCCAGGGCTCGGACTCGGCTACGGCCTCGAAAGACGACGAACTCCGCCCGACCCAGGGCTCGGACTAGGCTACGGCCTCGGAAGATGGCGAACTCCGCCCGACCCAGGGCTCGGACTAGGCTACGGCCACGGAAGACGGCGAACTCCGCCCGACCCAGGGCTCGGACTAGGCTACAGCCTCGAAAGACGGTGAACTCTGCCCGACCTAGGGCTCGGACTCAGCTATGGCCTCGGAAGACGACGAACTCCGCCTCGCCCGACCCCAGGGCTCGGACTCGGCTACGGCCTTGGAAGACGATGAACTCCGCCTCGCCCGACCCCAGGGCTCGGACTCGACCCCGACCCCAGGGCTCGGACTCGACCTCGACCTCGGAGGAGCCTCCGCCTCGCCCGACACAAGGCTCGGACCGACCGCGCCATGGGAGGGGCCATCATTACCCTACCCCTAGCTAGCTCAGGCTACGGGGAACAAGACCGGCGTCCCATCTAGCTCGCCTCGGTAAAACAGGTAATGATGACCCCCCGCGCGCTCCATGACGACGGCGGCTCTCACCCCCCTTACGGAAGCAAGGAGACGTCAGCAAGAGCTTGGTAGCCCCGACAGCTGTCCTTCCACAAGGCTTCGACGCTCCTCCGACAGCCACGACATTACAGGAATAGGGTGCCAATACTCCTCCAGCTGCCACGATGGCGTGTACTTAGGGCGCTAGCTCTCTTCTGCTAGACACATTAGCACACTGCTACACCCCCCATTGTACACCTAGACCCTCTCCTTACGCCTATAAAAGGAAGGTCCAGGGCTCTCTTACGGAAGGTTGGCCACGCGGGAGGACGGGGCTGGCGGACGGTCACTCCCCCATGCGGACGCTTGTAACCCCCTACTGCAAGCGCACCCGACCTGGGCGCAGGGCAACACGGAGGCCACGGGATTCTCACGCTTTGCCTGTCTCTTCCCCCCCTTCGTGCTCCGCCTCGCGTCGACCCATCTGGGCTAGGGCACGCAGCGACAATTCACTCGTCGGTCCAGGGACCCCCCGGGGTCAAAATGCTGACAGTTGGCGCGCCAGGTAGGGGCCTGCTGCGTGTTGACGAAGAGCTTCCTGTCAAGCTCCAGATGGGTAGTCTCCAGCAACCTTTCCAGCCCAGGACGATGCTCCGTTTCGGGAGTCTCGAGTTCATATCCCTCGACGGCGGCTACGACATGATACTCCTTATTCCGCCGTGCGACGGCGACAATGGCGGCCAACAACCCGCACGCCGGCGACGGAATCGACGACGTCTTCCCCACGTGGCGGAAGAACTACATTTGAGCTTGTCCCGTCGCCTCCCCCGCCGACGGAGGAGGAGGCGAGGCAACCAAGGCCAAGCAGGAGGCGACACCTCGTCGGCTGTCGAGCGAGTCGACGGCACCGGTGACCCAACAGGGGACACGTCGAACGTTGCCCTCGCGTCTGAGACGAAGACGAGCGCTGTTTCCCCGCGACACGCCAACTCCGAGCAGACGGATGATGCCAGCACGCTCGCGGAGGACTTGCTGAGCGTCACCCTCATACCCAAGGCGACGGTGCAGTCTGCCCCCGACGCAACTTCATCACCGCCTGTCGACCAGGAGGTACCGACCGATTCCCATCTCGTGCCTTTTGGATTTAGCCTCGACCCACCAAGCGACTCCGCTTCAGTGGGAGCCCTCATAGAGGCATGTCCAAGCCCTCCGGGGTACGGTATGCGGTCACCCTAGGACCGGCTGACAGCCGACTCGACCTACGGGCCCTCGGATCCTGAGGAAGATGACGAGCCAAACTTCTGTTGGGATTTCTCCGGATTTGGTAACCGTGGTGCCATGCGGGACTTCATGACCGCATGCGGCTACTGCCTTTCCGATTGTTCCGACGGTAGCCGCAGCTTCGGCGATGAAGACTGCGGCCGAGTCGTGAATGTTTCCACGTCTATCTAGGGGGTCCCGACGAAGGCAACCATCTTGGTATGCCGGAAAACAGTGATCTCCCTAGGCTTGTGCCTCGCGTTGACATCCTACGGGAGCTAGCTGTGGTCCCAGTCCCTGCGGGGGGTTAGGACGCACAGCTCGAGCAAATCCGCGAGGTGCAGGCCAGGCTCAACGAGGGAGCAGGAACACTCGAGCCGTTCCGCCGGAACATCGGGCAGGAGTGGGCGGGCCAAGCTCCAGTCGGAGAAGCACGTCGTCTACCCCAGGGCATCTAGCACCGCATCGTCGACGATGTCAGGGCGAGACTGCCCCGGGCTTCCAGCGGGGTCGGCCAGAACCTGGCTGCCGCAGCAATACTTCTCCGCGCGATGTCGGAGCCATCAACCACCGAGGGGCGGCGCATCCAGGGAGAGCTCAAGAATCTCCTGGAGGACGCCGCGGTCCGATGGGCCGAAAGCTCTGCCTCCCGAAGGCAGGGGTACCCCCCGGAGCATCGCGCCGCGACTTCCCGGTTCGAACGGGAAGCCTCGGTCCACACCGGGCGCACGCGCAACACGGCGCCTGCGGCACCGGGACACCCCGGCAACGAGCACCACCACCGCAATCGTCAAATCCACCTCGACGAGAAGGTGCGCCGAGGCTACCACCCCAGGCGTGGGGACGCTACGACAGCGGGGAGGATCGGAGTCCTTCGCCCGAACCACCCGGCCCGCAGGCTTTCAGTCGAGCCATACGACGGGTGCCGTTCCCGACCCGGTTCCGAACCCCGACTACTATTGTAAAGTACTCAGGGGAGACGAGGCCGGAACTGTGGCTCGCGGACTACCGGCTGGCCTGCCAACTGGGTGGAACAGACAACGACAACCTCATCATCCGCAACCTCCCCCTGTTCCTCTCCGACACCGCTCGAGCCTGGTTGGAGCACCTGCCTCCAGGGCAGATCTCCAACTAGGACGACCTAGTCCAAGCCTTCACCGGTAACTTCCAGGGCACATACGTGCGCCCTGGTAACTCCTGGGATCTCCGAAGCTGCCGCCAGCAGTCGAGAGAGTCTCTCCGGGATTACATCCGGCGATTCTCGAAGCAACGCACCGAGCTACCCAACGTCACCGACTCGGATGTCATCGACGTGTTCCTCGCCGGCACCACTTGCCGCGACTTGGTGAGCAAGCTGGGTCGCAAGACCCCCACTAGGGCGAGCGAGCTGATGGACATCGCCACCAAGTTCGCCTCTGGCCAGGAAGCGGTTGAGGCCATCTTTCGGAAGGACAAGCAGCCCCAGGGCTGCCAGCCAGAAGATGTCCCCGAGGCATCT
The DNA here is from genome assembly GCA_029449295.1 of Zea luxurians. Taxonomy (NCBI): domain Eukaryota; kingdom Viridiplantae; phylum Streptophyta; class Magnoliopsida; order Poales; family Poaceae; genus Zea; species Zea luxurians. The sequence continues at coordinate 85,332,109 of JAOPSE010000008.1, read as the reverse complement.
ACTCAGCGCGACACCAAGAAGAAAGGCAAGAAGAAGTTGCAAGCGAAACGCGACGCTGCCGATGCGGACCTTGTCGCCGCCGCTGAGTACAAGAACCCTCGGAAGCCTCCCGGGGGCGTCAATCTCTTCGACAAGATGCTCAAGGAGCCGTGCCCCTATCATCAGGGACCCGTCAAGCACACCCTTGAGGAGTGTGTCATGCTTCGGCACCACTTTCACAAGGCCGGGCCACCTGCGGAAGGTGGCAGGGCCCCCAACGACAACGACAAGAAGGAAGATCGCAGGGCAGGAGAGTTCCCCGAGGTCCACGACTGCTTCATGATCTATGGAGGGCGAGTGGCGAACGCCTCGGCTCAGCAACGCAAGCAAGAGCGCCGGGAGGTCTGCTCGGTAAAGGTGGCGGCACCAGTCTACCTAGACTGGTCCGACAAACCCATCACCTTTGACCAGGGCGACCATCTCGACCGCGTGCCGAGTCAGGGGAAGTACCCGCTCGTTGTCGACCCCGTCATCGGCAACGTCAGGCTCACCAAGGTCCTCATGGATGGAGGCAACAACCTCAACATCATCTATGCCGAGACCCTCGGGCACCTGCGGATCGACCTGTCCTTGATCCGGGCGGGCGTGGCTCCTTTTCACGGTATCATCCCTAGGAAGCGTGTCTAGCCCCTCGGACAACTCAACCTCCCCGTCTGCTTTGGGACTCCCTCCAACTTCCGAAGGGAAACCCTCACGTTCGAGGTGGTCGGGTTCCGAGGAACCTACCATGCAGTGCTGGGGAGACCATGCTACGCCAAGTTCATGGCCGTCCCCAACTACACCTACCTCAAGCTCAAGATGTCGGGCCCCAATGGGGTCATCACCATTGGCCCCACATACCGACACGCGTACAAATGCGACGTGGAGTGCGTGGAGTACGCCGAGGCCCTCGCCGAATCCGAGGCCCTCATCACCGACCTGGAGAGCCTCTCCAAGGAGGTACCCGACGTGAAGCGCCACACCGGCAACTTCGAGCCAGCAGAGACGGTCAAATCCGTCCCTCTCGACCCAGCAACGACGTCTCCAAGCAGGTCCGGATCGGCTCCGAGCTCGACCCCAAATAGGAAGCAGTGCTCGTCGACTTCCTCCGCGCAAACGCCGACGTTTTTGTGTGGAGTCCCTCGGACATGCCCGACATACCGAGGGAGGTCGTCGAGCACTCGCTAGATATCCGAGCTGGAGCCCGACCCGTGAAGCAGCCTCTGCGCCGATTCGACGAAGAAAAGCGCAGAGCCATAGGCGAGGAGATCCACAAGCTGATGGCGGCAGGGTTCATCAAAGAGGTATTCCATCCTGAATGGCTTGCCAACCCTAGGCTTGTGAGAAAGAAAGGAGGGAAATGGCGGATGTGCGTAGACTACACTGGTCTAAACAAAGCATGTCCGAAGGTTCCCTATCCTCTGCCTCGTATCGATCAAATCGTGGATTCCACTGCCGGATGCGAAACCCTGTCTTTCCTCGATGCATACTCCGGGTATCATCAAATCAGGATGAAAGAGTCCGACCAGCTCGCGACTTCTTTCATCACACCATTCGGCATGTACTGCTACGTTACTATGCCGTTCGGTTTGAGGAATGCGGGTGCGACATACCAAAGGTGCATGAACCACATGTTCGACCAACACATTGGTCGAACGGTCAAGGCTTACGTCGATGACATCGTAGTCAAGACGAAGAAGGCCTCTGACCTCCTTTCCGACCTTGGAATGACATTCCGGTGTCTCAAGGCGAAAGGCGTGAAACTCAATCCCGAGAAATGCGTCTTCGGAGTACCCTGAGGCATGCTCTTGGGGTTCATCATCTCCGAGCGGGGCATCGAGGCCAACCCGGAGAAAATCGCGGCCATCACCAGCATGGGGCCCATCAAGGACCTGAAGGGCGTATAGAGGGTCATGGGATGCCTTGCGGCTCTGAGTCGCTTCATCTCGCGCCTCGGCGAAAGAGGCTTACCCCTGTACCACCTCTTAAGGAAAGCCGAGAGCTTCACTTGGACCCCCGAGGCCAAGGAAGCCCTCGGGAACCTGAAGGCGCTCCTCACGAACGCGCCCATCTTGGTGCCTCCCGCTGCCGAAGAAGCCCTCTTGATCTACGTTACCGCTACCACTCAGGTGGTCAGTGCTGCGGTCGTGGTTGAGAGACGAGAAGAGGGGCATGCATTGCCCGTCCAGAGACCGGTCTACTTCATCAGTGAGGTACTGTCCGAGACCAAGATCCGCTACCCACAAATTCAGAAGCTACTGTACGTAGTAATTCTGACGCGGCGAAAGTTGCGACACTACTTCGAGTCTCATCCGGTGACTATGGTGTCATCCTTCCCCCTGGGGGAGATCATCCAGTGCCGAGAGGCCTCGGGTAGGGTTGCAAAGCGGGCGGTGGAAATCATGGGAGAGACAATCTCGTTCGCACCTCAGAAGGCCATCAAGTCCCATGTCTTGGCAGACTTTGTGGCTGAATGGGTCGTCACCCAGCTTCTAGAGGTTCCGATCCAACCGGAACTCTGGACCATGTTTTTCGACGGGTCGCTGATGAAAATAGGAGCGGGCGCGGGCCTGCTCTTCATCTCACCCCTCGGGAAACACCTCCGCTACGTGCTGCGCCTCCACTTCCCGGCGTCCAACAACGTGGCTGAGTACGAGCTCTGGTTAATGGGCTGCGCATCGCCATCGAGCTAGGGGTCCGACACCTCGACGCTCGCGGCGACTCGCAGCTTGTCATCGACCAAGTCATGAAGAACTCCCACTGCCACGACCCGAAGATGGAAGCCTACTGCGACGAGGTTCGGCGCCTAGAAGACAAGTTCTACGGGCTCGAGCTCAACCACGTCGCCCGACGATACAATGAGACCGCGGATGAGCGGGCTAAGATAGCCTCGGGGCGAACAACGGTTCCCCCGGATTTCTTCTCCCGAGACCTACATCAACCCTCAGTCAAGACTGATGACACGCTCGAGCCCGAGAAGGACTCGGTCCAGCCCGAGGCACCCTCGGTCCAGCCCGAGGCACCCTCAGCCGAGCCCGAGGCACCCTCGGCCTCCGAGGGTGAGGCACTTCGTGTCGAGGAAGAGCGGAGCGGGGTTACGCCTAATCGAAACTGGCAGACCCCATACTTGCAATATCTCCACCGAGGAGAGCTACCACTCGACCAAGCCGAAGCTCGACGGTTGGCACGGCGTGCCAAGTCGTTCGTCCTCCTGGGGGACGGGAAGGAGCTCTACCACCACAGCCCCTCAGGCATCCTCCAGCGATGCATACCCATCGCCAAAGGTCAGGAGTTACTACAAGAAATACACTCGGGGGCTTGCGGTCATCACGTAGCGCCTCGAGCCCTTGTCGGAAAAGCTTTCCGACAAGGTTTCTACTGGCCGACAGCGGTGGCCGACACCACTAGGATTGTCCGCACCTGCCAAGGGTGTCAATTCTACGCGAGGCAGACCCACCTGCCCACTCAGGCTCTGCAGACAATACCCATCACCTGGCCGTTCGCTGTGTGGGGCCTGGACCTCGTCGGTCCCTTGCAGAAGGCACCCGGGGGCTACACGCACCTGTTGGTCACCATCGACAAATTCTCCAAGTGGATCGAGGTCCGACCCCAAAACAGCATCAGGTCCGAACAGGCGGTGGCTTTCTTCACCAACATCATCCATCGCTTTGGAGTCCCGAACTCCATCATCACTGACAACGGCACCCAGTTCACCGGTAGAAAGTTCCTGGACTTCTGCGAGGATCACCATATCCGGGTGGACTGGGCTGCCGTAGCTCACCCCATGACGAATGGGCAAGTGGAGCGTGCCAACGGCATGATCCTGCAAGGACTCAAGCCGCGGATCTACAACGACCTCAACAAGTTCGGCAAGCGATGGGTAAAGGAGCTCCCCTCGGTGGTCTGGAGTCTAAGGACGACACCGAGCCGAGCCACAGGCTTCACACCGTTCTTTCTAGTCTATGGGGCTGAGGCCATCCTGCCCACGGACTTAGAATACGGTTCCTCGAGGGCGAAGGCCTACGATGACCGACGCAACCAGACCAACCGAGAAGACTCACTGGACCAGCTGGGGGAGGCTCGGGACATGACCTTACTACACTCGGCGCGGTACCAGCAGTCCCTGTGACGCTACCACGCCCGAGGGGTTCGGTCTCGAGACCTCCAGGTGGGCGACTTGGTGCTTCGGCTGCGACAAGACGCCCGAGGGCAGCACAAGCTCACGCCTCCCTGGGAAGGGCCGTTCGTCATTGCCAAGGTCCTGAAGCCGGCACCTACAAGCTGGCCAACAGTCAAGGCGAGGCCTACAGGAACGCTTGGAACATCCGACAGCTACGTCGTTTCTACCCTTAAGATGCTTTCAAGTCGTTTGCACACCTCATTCACGCACAAAAGTCTAACCATCAAGGAAGGGTCAGCCTTGCCTCGGCAAAGCCCGACCCTCCCTCGGTGGCTAGAAGGGGGGAACCCCCTCTGCGTTAAATTTTTCCTCGGAAAAGATCTTTTTTGCCAGAACACTTTTCGTGCTTGTTGACTACTTCGAAAGTGGAATCCTGAAAATGACGGAGTACATGTAAGCAGCCAAGGCTGACCGAGCCGAGGAACTCCTACGCCTCCGGGATACGGATACCTCACTCATCACCTTCTGCGATAAGTAACTCACGCTCGGATAAGCGATTCTGTGGACCGAACGAGTCTTCATGCTCAAAAGTTCTTCTGCTGAAACGATTTTTCGTGCCTTCTCGACTATATCGGTGGCAGAATCCTACGGATGAGTAAGAGTACACGTAAGCAGCCAAGGCCGACCGAGCCGAGGGACTCCTACGCCTCCGGGATATGGATACCTCACTCATCGCCTTCTGTGATAAGTAACTCTCGCTCGGACAAACAATTCTGTTACCGACAAATAAGTCTAGATACTCGAAACAAGAGGAAAAGAGACGCAACTTTACAACACGACGACAGTATGTTTGGGCCTCGGCGGCCGCAGAAAGCATACACACACTACAAGACGGACCGGTCCTGCAGGCTCAGGCGTCGATGGAGGAGGCAGCAGCAGCCTTGGCGTCAATTCCACCCTCAGCGAGGTCTGACCGAGCCTCGGACGGCAACACGGTCGGAGGATCTTCGCTCTGAAAGACGACGTCAGCATCGCACCCGAGCCCTCACCGCCAGGGTCTCTTCCAGGAGTTCGGCCCGAGCAGACGGCTCGGCCGGCCACCCCGAGGCCTCAGCCAGCTATCCTCTGAGGACACCGACCCGGCCCATGGCTTCGGCAACCTGACTCCGACGCTGGTCCCGCTAGTGGACAGCCCGGCCAGGCTCCGGCTGACGAAGACTTCTTTCCGAGCCAACTCTGCCTCTGTCCATGCTAACACCGCTGCCTCTGGCTTCGGCTCATCGAAGAGCGACCGAGGGTTCCCTTTAACTAAGCAAGAGAGGCCTCGGGCGGCAAGGCCAACCGAGCTGAGTGACTCCTACGCCTCTAGGATACAGATACCTCACTCGTCACCTTCGCACGAGGCAACTCACACTTGGTTAAGTGGTTTAGTTAGCTGGCAGGCGAGTCCTAGAGCTCGAAGATGGGAAGAAACACGGCTCCGTATCGAAAATACATACATGTTTAGGCCCCAAAAGCCACAATGAACAGATAATAGCACTCAAGGTGCCATTACAAACAGAACTCCAGTTCCACCTCCGCAGGTACGAACAACCCCCCACGATGGAGGGCCTGCAGAGCAGCAGAAGGCCGACGAACGGCTCGCCGACGCCCGCGCTGACAGCAGCGACAACGATCTCCGCTCCGGGTGGCCAAACAGCAGCAGCGATGGCCTCAGGGCGGACGCTGCCGCTGCGAACTCCTCGCCCACGTCCCCACTCGAGGGGCGAGGACAAGCTATCAAAGCCAAAGAGCCGGAGACCCGGAGCGCGGATGGTGGCGGTGATCCCATCGGCGACGAAGACTTCTTCAGCCGTCGCCACCCCAGCGGCGACGACGGAAGTCATCTTCCCCTTGGCAGATCCCCACTCGGATCCTCCCAGACGGGCGAGCACCGACCTCCGTGCAGAGGGGTTGTACCGGAGCAAAGGCAGGGCAACCCAAGAACACGAACGCCGCTCTAGCAGCGCGCGATGTCTTGGGCGGCCCTCCGGTGCGCGTGGTGCAACGACTGCTCACACGGCGGGAGGAGGCACTAGGAGCCGAGCCGGATCCAGCGGAGCCAGCGAGCCCAACAGGCTGAAGCAGACGACGCTCGCGGCCGACCGGCCCCACGTTGTTGGAATCCGCTCCGTCCGCTAGGCCGGTGAGCGCCCTCTCCCCTAAATACCGGAGGAGAGGGTAGCTCGTGAACCCGCGCAGGAGGTAGAGCTCCAGCTCATCTCGCTCACCGCCCCAGCAAGGATGACGAAGATCCTTGAAGCTGAGGGCGGGACCAAGATCACAGCCCGGCTTGCTCCTCCCCACCACCGAGTTGGAGGTCACCGTCTTGGGTGACCCCTGGCGAGGGGAGGCAGCCGGGCTGCACGACGAAAATCCTTGAAGCCGAATGATGGCTGAAAGGTACCAACTTCCCTGGAGTTGTGTTCCTCCGACAACGACAAGGCAGAAGAACCCCGGGCGCTCCCCACCCGGGGGCTCGGAAGGTGGAAAGACACGATGCATGAGGGGAGCACGAAGACATGGTTGCCTTTCAAGGGGGTCACCCTCCTTTTAAAGGCGACTCTCCCCACCTGCGTCCTCAGCCGTCGCGAGCCGAATCTTCTCCAACACGCTCCAAGGTCCTTCCCCCCACGACGCGGGGGCTGGGTCCCACACGTCATGCGAGCTACCCCAAGACGGAAGAAGTCAAACCGCTGAGCATGGTGCGCGTAACTGCCCAGCGGTTACAAGCACTCTTCCGCTTTTGCCCAGACCAGCGGGTGCAAGGGCGGACCACCATGCAGGCGGCATGCAACTGCACCAAGGGGGTGCGCCCGTTCGACTTCGACGCACCCAGCATGGCGACCCGGGCCCACACGTCATGTAACCGGCGCGCCGGTTACTACGTGCAAGAAACTGCACCGCCACTCGCGCCACTACCGTGCCTCCTCGACTGCGGAACCAGCACCGCGACTCGAGGCAACCCCGCGCATGACCCAACGGTGCCAACCAGGCACATCGGTCACGGGTGAGCCAGCCGTGGGAGAAGGCATGACGGTCGATACGGCCAAAGATGGGCCGGCAGTGATGGCGGTGGCGGGCAGGCGGGAGCAGCAGTCAAATCATCTGCAGGCTCACGTCCCCTCCAGGGACAGCTAGAGAACCCTCTCCCACGACGTGAAGACGACGCGCCCGTGGTCCGTTCCTCGAACGGCTCGCGCACGCGCAACGGCTGCCCCGCGAACCACTCGTCCCGTCGCATTAACTCTGCGGCAGGGCAGACGGCACCTCTGGCAGGCGAGGCAGACGACGCTTCGTTTCCGCCGCATTGACCGCGTCAAAAAAGGTGCGCCACGACGTTCGATTTTATATCCTTCCCCTTTTTTCTCTTTCTCTCTCTTACAACAGGGATCGGGAAAGGGGATACATGGGATCCTTCTCCACGAAGGAAACGGGCTCCGAGCCCCCCACTACTGATCAGAGGTTCGAAGGCTGGCCCCTCGGAAGGGTTCAACAACCGCCTCAGAGCACTCGGGTTCGGCACCCGCTACTGGTCAGAGGTTCGATGGCTGGCCCCTCGGAAGGGTTTAACGGTCGCCTCAGGCTACTCGGGCTCCACACCCACTACTGATCAGGGGTTCGAAGGCTGGCCCCCGAAGGGTTCACAGTCGCCTCAGACACAGAGTGAGGGATGACCATGGGTACGTTCGATACATAACCAAGGCTCGGGCTACGCTCCCGAGGTACCCTAGGACATTTCCGAGACCCACGGTAATGATTCTGTTACGGAATCCCACCAAAGGGAGGCATCGAGCCCTCGGACCCCCGTCGAAAGGGGACCGGGTCTGGCAAATCACCCGCAGGTACTTTTGGGCACGCCTCCGGGCCACAGCCGACCCGTAACGAAAGGGGCACGGGCGTCCACTCGGATCACCCATTCGTAACTCGCTGGAGACACCATGTTCGACGCCCTCCAAGGGAAAACATGGTGCTTCCCCCCTCCTCCTTACGGAAAGGCGACGCAGGGGCGTATGTAAAAAAGTCGAGTCTGTCCTTAACCGTCCTCTCGCTCTGTGTGGAGGCTCGGGGGCTGCTCTCGCAAACCCGGCTCCGGCCAAACCGTTGACAGCGTCAACATACCAGCCCGAGAACTTGGGACTCGACGGTGCACCCGGGCTACGGCCAGTTCGCATGAGGGGACGACCAGATTGGCCAAAGCATCACGAAATGCATTAAGACCTCGAAGGAGTCTAACCACTCCTCCGAGGCCTCGGGGGCTACACCCGGCGGGTGCGCTCGCTCGCCCCCGCCGGAATAAAATGCAACCGAGAAAGGCCAGTCCCATTGCAAAAAAGTGCGACAAAAGCCTCCAAGCGAGTATTAACACTCCTTTGGAGGCTCGGGGGCTACTGTTGGGGACCATAATTAGGGGTACCCCCCAGGTTCCTAAATCTCAGCTGGTAAACCCCATCAGCACAAAGCTGCAAAGGCCTGATGGGTGCGATTAGCTCAAGGGACACGATCCCGCCTCGCCCGAGCCCGACCTCGGGCAAGGTCAGCTGACCCCAGAGGATTCACGCCTCGCCCGAGGTACCCCCTCAAGAGACGGGCACACCCTCGGCTCGCCCGAGGCCCAGTCTTTGCCAGGAAGCAACCTTGGCTAGATCACCACACCTACCGACCGAATCGCAGCAGCATTTAATGCAAAGGTGGCCTGACACCTTATCCTGACGCACGCCCCTCAGTCGACAGAGACGAAGTGACCACAGTCACTTTGCCGCTCCATTGACTGGCCTGACAAGGGGACAGCGCCGCCTGCGTCGCTCCGACTGCCGTGCCACTCGACAGAGTGAGGCTGACAACGGCCAAGTCTGGCTTCGGGCGCCATAGGAGACTCCGCCTTGCCCGACCGGCGAACTCCGCCCGACCCAGGGCTCGGACTAGGCTACGGCCTCGAAAGACGGCGAACTCCGCCCGACCCAGGGCTCGGACTAGGCTACAGCCTCGGAAGACGGCGAACTCCGCCCGACCCAGGGCTCGAACTAGGCTACAGCCTCGGAAGACAGCAAACTCTGCCCGACCCAGGGCTCGGACTAGGCTACGGCCTCGGAAGACGGCGAACTCCGCCCGACCCAGGGCTCGGACTCGGCTACGGCCTCGGAAGACGACGAACTCCGCCACGCCCGACCCCAGGGCTCGGACTCGGCTACGGCCTTGGAAGACAACGAACTCCGCCTCGCCCGACCCTAGGGCTCGGACTCGACCCTGACCCCAGGGCTCGGACTCGACCTCAACCTCGGAGGAGCCTCTGCCTCGCCCGACACAAGGCTCGGACCGACCACGCCATGGGAGGGGCCATCATTACCCTACCCCTAGCTAGCTCAGGCTACGGGGAACAAGACCGGCGTCCCATCTGGCTCGCCTCGGTAATACAGGTAATGATGACCCCCCGCGTGCTCCATGACGACGGCGGCTCTCACCCCCCTTACGGAAGTAAGGAGACGTCAGCAAGAGCTTGGCAGCCCCGACAACTGTCCTTCCGCAAGGCTTCAACGCTCCTCCGACGGCCATGACATTATAGGAACATGGTGCCAATACTCCTCCAGCTGCCACGACGGCGTGTACTTAGGGCGCAAGCTCTCTTCTGCTAGACACGTTAGCACACTGCTACACCCCCCATTGTACACCTGGACCCTCTCCTTACGCCTATAAAAGGAAGGTCCAGGGCTCTCTTACGGAAGGTTGGCCGCACGGGAGGACGGGGCTGGCGGACGGTCACTCCCCCACGCGGACGCTTGTAACCCCCTACTGCAAGCGCACCCGACCTGGGCACAGGGCAACAAGGAGGCCGCGGGATTCTCACGCTTTGCCTGTCTCTTTCCCCCCTTCGTGCTCCGCCTCGCGTCGACCCATCTGGGCTGGGGCACGCGGCGACAATTCACTCGTCGGTCCAGGGACCCCCCGGGGTCGAAACGCCGACAGTACTGTTCACGCTGACTTGTACTCACTTGTGCGTCACGCTGGTATCTTTCCCTTCAATCAAGCTGAAGGTACAAATGTAATTGGATAAATCGTTCTTATTCATTCCTGATCATATAAAAGAAAGATATATTATGATGACATGTAATTATCCATGTTATTATATTTCATATGCCTTGTCTTTCATTGATTTATGTTGCAATGATAAAGGTACGTCCTTCATAACCTTCGTCCGAAGATCGTTATATCCTCAGGGAAATAATGCTTCGAAGGACGAAGGGCATTAAACATTAACCTATTTTTGTGTTGCCTTGTTCTTAATTCATAGCATTTGAGAACAAGTCACCAACATTTACACCTATTGTAGATTACAACATGCTCTACACATGAACTAGCCATATTAAGTTTTTCTAGCTTAGCATTTAAATCAACTTTCAAATTCTTTAGACTAGAAATAGAATCATGACAGGTAGACAATTCAGAAGACAATAGTTCATTCTTCTTAATTTCTAGAGCAAGAGATTTTTGAACACTAATAAACTTATCATGTTCCTCATACAGTATAACTTCTTGCTTTTCTAGAAGTCTATCTTTTCATTAAGAGCATCAATTAATTCATTTATCTTATCTACTTTAGATCTGTCTAATCCTTTAAAAAGATCACTATAATCTATCTCATCATCATCAGAAAGTTCCTCATCACTAGAAGAAGTGTACTTAGGTGTATCTCGTGTATGTACCTTCTTCTCCTTGGCCATGAGGCATGTGTGGCGTTCGTTGGGGAAGAGGGAAGACTTGTCGAAGGCCGAGGCAGCTAGTCCTTCATCATCGGAGTCGAATGAAGAACAGTCGGAGTCCCATTCCTTTCCAATGTGCACCTCGCCCTTCGCCTTCCTATAATTCTTCTTGAGAGAGGGTGTTTTTATGTTCTTTTGTTGCTCTTGTTGCTTGGATTGCTTTCTCCTTCTCTATTCTTATTCTCATAAGTGCTTTGTAAAGCTAGCAAGAGACACCTAAGTGTGTGGTGATCCTTGCGGGGTCTTAGTGACCCAAGTGATTAAGGAGAAGCCTCGACCAGTCTGTGTGACCGATTAAGAGAGGGAAAGGGTTGGAATAGACCCTGCCTTTGTGGACTCCTCAACGGGGACTAGGTTCTTTGGAACCGAACCTCGGTAAACAAATCACCGTGTTCACTTGTTGATCTTCACTTGATTTTTTTCCGCTTTTTTCTCTCTCTAAAAGTTCCCTTGCTCATATTGTTTGAGTTTGCTCCCAAATGTTATCCGCATTGATTAAGCAACTCTAAGTGAGGAGAACTATCTTTCGAACTCCGATTTAATTCTAATGCTAACCTCGACCTTAGTGCGTGTTTAAAGTTTATAAATTTCAGGTTTTGCCTATTCGCCCCCCTCTAGACGACTTTCAAATACGTATAGCTGATCTAGAATATGCCTTATCTATTCAAGTTGGATTGCACAGATCTGAAGTAGCAGGATTGGAAAAGAAACTTGATGAACTTACTGAAAATTTCAACGTGGAGCAATTGAAACATGAAATATCTGACACCGAGCAGTTGAGAGTTCAAAAGAATGTCGAAGAGCTTTGGCAGGCGAAGGAGGAATGTTATAATATTGCCATGCAGTGCTCAGATAAACCAAAAAAATACTTTTGCTAGTTTGGCGCGTTCTCGGCTAAGCGGAATTTCATTCGTGGTGACCCCAAGGGTGTGATCAAGTGGACTGAGGGCAAAGTCGAAGCATTTGACAAAGTTCTTTCTGGCAGGGGGGATTTCTGTGCATGCATAGGGGCTCGAGAGGCTGTATCACTGTTAGAAAAGGCTGGCTATGAACATGCTAAGGCTGCAAGTTAGCCAGAATTTTCAGCTTCGACGACTGACATCAAAGAGCCTTCAGCCAAAGCTACTATCCTTAGTGGGAAATTCTATTCTGAAGCATGGATGAATGACGACTGAGAAATAACGGACGAAGCTATCAGGCGAAATGAAAAAGAGACTCATCTTGCCTCAGACGAAGCAAGAAAAGCTAAAGAGGCCGCTGAGCGCGAAAGGCGTATAGGTACATTTGTCATATTTTAGCTTCATAAGTATATTAGCTTCGTATCTGACAAAAATCTTATATTTTGGTGTAGCTAAATTGTCCCCTCCTCCAGAGCCATACAACCCTGATGTCGATCCAGCCCTAAAGGGTACTCTCGATGAAATCAGAATAGCGAATGCAATAATTGATGAAGCGGTGAATAAACTTCTAAACGAAGTTGCTGAGAGAGTCCTGAAGGAGGATGATTAGATCATGTATAAAACACTTGCAGAATTTTGTATGCTATTTTTATGTAAAAAAACAACTGCAAACTATGTGTCTCATGATGTAATATATTTCTTTATGTAGCGTGAATTTGTCATACGTACCGTTTTTGAGCCGAAGGCCAAAAAATACCTTCCCTTCTTTTCACGCTTCATAAAGAAAAATCCCTTTTCGTCGAAGCGGCATTATTGTCACACCCGGTTTTAGAAGGTAAACCGAATGCGAACCATGTACGTGCTAGGATCAGAAACTTACGTACACAGCGATTACATAATTGGACATCATCACAAAATGCTTGAAATAAATAGCGGAAAGGTACTTTATTACATCAAGATGTCTGAGACATCCACAGAGTCTAATACATAACCATTGTTCAACATAACTATCAAAGTGCGGAGAAACGAAATGTAGATGAAAATCCTACATAGGCAGCTGACTGGGGGTTGCCACTAAAGTAAACTAAAACTCATCATATTCCTGGAACTCCTCGAAGTCCTCCATGTTGCCAGCATCATCTCTTGAGTACTGAGTACAGTGGGGACAACCTGGGGTGGGGGTGGTGTGTAAAGCAAGGGTGAGTACACATCAACGTACTCAGCAAATGTCCCGTTTGGCTAAAGTGGACTAGCTGTATGTGGGGTTGAAGTTAAGCAGTTGCTTTTAGTTGGTCAAGTATTTATTATTATTAGTAGAGCCAAGTTTTAGTAATAAACCTAGTTATCACCCAAAAGTACTCCCTCAAAAGAGGAAATACCAGAGATCAGATTTATATCATCATTGTTAACCATTAACATAAAAGTAATCAAAATTCTTCTAATCAAAGAGGGTCCCAAGGCTGCTCTTAACCATGAGCTTGGCTGATATACCAGTTTCTAACACTCTGCAGAGGTTGCACACTTTACCCATGAGTCGTGATCCCTTTCCAGCCTAGGTTGTACAGACCCAATCTTCACTACCAAGGTGAATGGCCAGGAATACACTACGTAGCCTTTACAAAGACTCCCCTGGTGCGTAGCTGCTCGTTAGGTTTCGCCTGTCGTACAAACGCAGTACACCTCCCCAAGGTGGGTGACTAACAAAACCAAATCAAATGAACCTCTGCACCCCAACCTTGGTAGAGCGAGCACTACGCCCCGACCCCCATTGACGGCCCTCTGGCAAAGCCAACTACACGCCTAGGTTCATCTAATTAATCAGCTAAGGGTGTCCCATTCCACCTTCATGGTTGCACTGTTATCCTGGATGGTCACTCCACGAACAGGTCCTTACAGAGAGGTACTCAAGAAAAAGGGCTGAGCCCCCTAGAGTATCACAAGATCATCAACATAATCAGGATAACAATATCGTATCATAAATGTTCGTATCATGTTCATTGATTAAAGTTAAGGCAATAGCAAAATGCTAACCATGATAACCCAAAAGGTAAATAAGGATAAGGTACTTACAAACTAGTCAATCCTTAGGTTTAGATAATGTAATGCGGGACAGTGAATCGTAAAGTATGTAGGACATAATACGTCAGAGGACACTTGCCTTCACTAGGTTGTTGCTCAGGGAAGTCTCCAACAACACACTCAGGAACCTCAGACTGTTCGTTGTCTAAATAAAGCGAGCATGCATTCAATACATTTTGTAAGTACAAATAAACATCACACCAAACATGTACAAACATAGGAATACATCTTAAAAGACACAATACTACATAAGGGATAATGAGTTCAAAGTATAAGATAAACTATAACATAAACTAACTTCATTTGGAAATAGATTATTATTTATCTAAGTGTTACTCACAAATGCATAACATAGTTCAATTTATTTTATTGTGACCTAAAAATTAGAACAAAGACGAATTCATGTAATACACATTATAAATCTCACAAGATTAAACATGCTTTAATCTCTAGGGTTTTCCCTTTTTATTTCATTAAATAAATAAATCTAAACATATACTAGTTCATAGTTAACCATAAAATTAGAAAGCACAGAATGTAAATGGAACTAATTTATTTAAACAGAGAATAAACCTATGAACATTTTGCAATTTGAATCACTAAATTTGGAGTTCATATGTAAAAGATATGAAATAAACAAGTTTAGGAGTTTGAAATACAAAATTAAGCCCTAATCTGTAATTATTTAAAAGGATAGGGTCTATTTGTAATAACTCAGGGACCTACGCATAAAGTCTAAGGACGGCGGGTTCTATTCGTAGAAAGCCGAGGGGGTCTTAAGCAAAACAACCACAGCGAAAGGGTATCCTGGCTTCTTGGCCATCCGATCGGGAACGGACACCCGAGATTAGAAGCGGGCGCGCGGGATCGGACGCGAGGACTGACCAGGGGGTCCCACGCGTCAGCGACTCGGGTATCTCTGGTGCGAGATGCGAGCGCGGGCACTCCCTGGCAGACGGGGCCCACGGGTCGACGACTCGGACCAATGGGGGGGAATGGTGGGAGTCTCACAAACGGGGCCGGAGGGAGGTCGGGCCCGCTAGTCAGCGGTGGAGGGCATGTGCAGGTGCGACATCGCGGGCGCGCGCTGACAAACGGGGCCCTCCAGACAGTGACAAAGAATGGGGAAAGAAAGGGGGAGGCTGACGGGCAGGTCCTCCTTGTTACGATCGTTATCTACCTCGGTAGCGCACACGGCGCGAGCGCCATGGCCGGAGCCGGCGACTCCACGTGGGCGAAAAAGGCATGGGGCGGCCGCGGTTGGCAGGGTGGTCTTGGTTCAACGGCGCGGGACCGGCACCGACGATCACCGGCGACTAATCGACGCAACAGAGAAGATGGGGGAGAGAGAAGAGAAGGTCCGGTAGGGAAATTTGTGACGGAACCTCCCAAGTCATTAGGTCCACCTATAGTTGTCCCTATCCAACGGACCTCAGACAACCCTGTAGGTGCCCCTGAATCACTTGACAAGTTCGGTATCTGCTTTTCTTACCTTTCCCAAGAGCGTTTCACCGGTCACGCAGACATTATAGATCATCAGAGATACGAAAATGAGGAAGTGATTACATAATCTTACCTTTATTTAAACGTAAGATAAAGTTATATATTATAGACCAGGATATATTAAACTGAGTGTAGAGTATTATTATTACAGAACCAAGGGAGGCAAAAACCCCTCTCGATAAGTATCAAACAAAAGTTTTCATGGAGGAACCCCTTCCTCCCGCAGCTCTATTCTTGGTTTTCCTCTTTTGAGACCACCTTGGAACAGAAACAACAAAAGTTTGTCGCTTCTTCACCTAAAAACAACAGGGAATAAAACCCTGAGTATGAAATTATTTAGCAAGACTTACCCGACTAAAGAAAAGACTCTCAAGGGCATGCTGGTTATCAGGGAGTCAAGGTAAGGTTTCTCAATAGTCAAAGACTCTGTTTGCAGAAATACTTACTAAAGTGGATCCTTAAAATTCCAAATTTTACTTGTCAGGTTAAGTAAGATCACCTATCTCTAGAGTTCTTTCTACCCTAGTTCAATCACTTGACCTGCACTAGCCAATTTCTTAACAACCTTTCATCTTTACTTGAGTTCTACGTATAGGACAGTGACCAAGTCTTCATAACTGCGAAGGTACGGCGATCCGAATCGATTATACTCAGCTGAGGATCTCCAATCACACGACATATGTAGCACTTAACCCTTGCATATGTCAACCTGCCACCGGGGTTCTTAAGACCAGATCAGGTTCACGTCAATCAAGAGCACAGATACACCACCGTCTAGCCTCTTGCCACGGAGGGTACACGCTACTCTCGCCATCTCTCCACTCCCATTGCCTGGTATCTTATTCTGGCCTTAGTCTGCCCGAGGCAAGGCTTACCCATGACGAGGCATGTGACCAGTTAAAGGGTCCTCGGTCAGCAAGCCTATATCAACATGATTCTTAGTCGACTCAGACAGAGACACTACACCGAGACTCACTTCTCGTGCAAGTCACCCGACCGGTCTCAGCTTAATCAATTTCAAGCCCAAAGTTTGGTACTTGGCAGAGGTACATCTTTTTCGATGTTGAACCCATCATGGCCATGATGGATCCACCATCAAATTTTATTTTCAAAAACATCCCTCCCACTTTGCCACATCATCTTTTATAAAAACAAAATCTTTTCTTTGCTAGAGCAGGACTAAGCATAGCAAAAACTTCTTATAAAACAGGGACCCAAAGGAAGGTAATCAAATTCAAGGAAGGTAATGCAGGAATTGTTTTATCAATAAACTCCTATCACCTAATGCATTAATCAAGTGAGAAAGATTTTAAAAGAGTCAAGGAGGTGGCAAATGCACCGGGGCTTGCCTTGGTTTACAGGTGATTCAGGCTCAGTTTCATAGATCTTAAAGTAAAAACAGTTGTCTGCCTGAGGTTCCTGAGGTGGTGGTGAAGTCTTCTCTTCTTCTACTTCAACTTCTTCTTCGTGTTCTAAAGATAACCATACACAATAATGAATTCCCATGTAATGCTCATGAGAATGCAAAGATAATAAGAGTTTATTATCTAAGGTCTTGAATACAATTTTCCTTCACGGAACTCTGAGAACTTAGGGTTTCCGGAGTCAACAGTGAAGTTCAAAGAGCAGGAGGTGGGGGTTTTGGGTTCTAATTATCAAACAAGGTCCAAATCATAACAAAATCTACCCCAGGCTTCTAAATATTATTTTGAGTTCATATAAAAAAATTTGGGCATTTTTAGAATTATTATTGATTTTCTAAAAATCCAGAAGCAATACTTTAGGCTATTTTAAATGACCCAAAATTCCCTATTTGTCCTAAAAATCATAAAACTATTTTTATTAAATACTATGGAAAATAAGGAATCTAGGAAAATTGGTTTGACATTTTTAGGATTTTTCTACAATTTCTTACAGATTTCCAAAGCTTGCTAGAAAAAAGAAAAAGAAAATTAATGAACAGTCTCGGGCCGAAACCAGCCCGAGCCGGCTGAGAGCACCTAGTGGGGGGGGTGAATAGGTGATCCTGTAACA
Organism: Zea luxurians; assembly: GCA_029449295.1. NCBI lineage: Eukaryota > Viridiplantae > Streptophyta > Magnoliopsida > Poales > Poaceae > Zea > Zea luxurians. Next base: position 85,314,659 of record JAOPSE010000008.1, on the reverse strand, counting down.
CTTAAAACTTGAGCCACAAAAACTTGGTTAAGGTTAGCACAGTAATTGCCAAGTGGCTAGAGAGAGGAGTCTCGTCAAAACACAATAACCAACAAGAGATCAATCACAGAGATGGCACGATGGTTATCCCGTGGTTCGGCCAAGACCAAAGCTTGCCTACTCCATGTTGTGGCGTCCCAATGGACGAGGGTTGCAATCAACCCCTCTCAAGCAGTCCAAAGACCCACTTGAATACCACAGTGTTTTGTTTGCCTTTCTTAATCCCGTTTGCGAGGAATCTCCACAACTTGGAGCCTCTCGCCCTTACACTTGAAATTCACAAAGAAACATGGAGCAAGGGAGGGATTAGCAACGCACACAAGACACAAGAATCCGAGAGTCAACACGCACACAAGTCGCAACAAGAGCTCGCAACACAACCCATTGAGTTTACAACTCCACTAGAGCTCTATATGCTATCACAATGAAACAAATGCGCGAAATCGATGTCTTGGTGCTTAGAAATGTTGTAGGAATGCTTGGTGTGCTCCTCCATGCACCTAGGGGTCCCTTTTATAGCCCCAAGGCAGCTAGGAGCCGTTGAGAGCATTCTAGGAAGGCTGATCTTGCCTTCTGTCGACTGGCGCAACGGACATGTCCGGTGCACCACCGGACACTGTTCGGTGCCCGATTCCTTTCCTTAAATGGCGAAGCCGACCGTTGGCGCCTGATAGCCGTTGGCGCACCGGACACTGTCCGGTGCACACCGGACAGTCCAGTGCCCCCTTCTAGCCGTTGGCTCGGCTACGTGTCCCACGCAGATCGAGCGGCCGACCGTTGGCCCGGTCGACCGTTGGCTCACCGGACAGTCCGGTGCACCACCGGACAGTCCGGTGAATTATAGCCGTACGTCGCCGGTGAATTCCCGAGAGCAGCCAGTTCGCCCCAGCCAGCCTGGCGCACCGGACACTGTCCGGTGCACCACCGGACACTGTCCGGTGCTTCCAGACTGAGCAAAGTCTTGGCTGCTCGAGCCAAGACAATTCCAATTGATCTTTTCCTGTTTCCAGCACTTAGACATAATACATTAGTCCATAAATTAATGTACTAAGTCTGAGAAACATACCTTTACACTTGATTTGTATTTTGTCCACCATTTAACACTTAGGCACATGTGTTTGACACTAAATCACCAAAACACTTAGAAATGGCCCAAGGGCACATTTCTCTTTCAATCTCCCCCTTTTTGGTGATTTATGCCAACACAATATAAAGCAAGTGGAACAAATACAAAAACACTTCAAATAAGAACTCAAATTGTTTTGATTCAAATTTGACATATATGGATCACCCTTTGCCACCACTTGGTTTGTTTTTGCAAATCAAACTCAAATTCCTATCTCTAAGTCAAATTCACTTGTAGAGACAAAAAGAGAGGTATTCCAAAGAAATTTGATCAAAGATTTCAAAAACTCCCCTTTTTCCCATGATCAACACTTCTCCCCACAAGAAGCCAAATTTTGACAAGAGAGACAACAAAAGAGTTTTGACACACGAAAAGCTCTATTCTACTGTTTTCAAAATCTCTCAAGTGGTAGCTGATCCATTTATCACTTTGGCCTTTATTTTCTCCCCCTTTGGCATCAAGCACCAAAACGGGATCAATCTTGGCCCTTTAACCCCATTGCCTCACCAATTCTTCAAATAAGAGTTCAATGGCAATAAGAGTTCATGAAATGAACTTGGAAGTAGTTACCCTCGCATCGGAGTGCAGTGGAAGTCTTGCATGGTCCAAGTCCACCTTTCCCTTTCAATCCACCTTTGAGACTAAAACAAGTAAACTCAAGCACACGGTTAGTCTCAAAGGGTCAAGTTGTAGCGCAGCTCCCCCTAAACATGTGCATCACTTGCAAAAGGACTTGTGAGGTCCAGGGAGAGTTTGTACAACTTGAGCACCATACATAAGCAACAATTGCAGAAGGAACATGATCAAATGCATAGATACAAGTATGCTATATTTCAATCCAGGTTCCGCGAATCTAGGATATTGAGCTCACTACGCAGCCTGCAAAAGGTCTTTTCATCTAAAGGCTTAGTGAAGATATCGGCTAGCTGGTTCTCGGTGCTAACATGAAACACTTCGATATCTCCCTTTTGCTGGTGGTCTCTCAAAAAGTGATGCCGGATGTCAATGTGCTTGGTGCGGCTGTGCTCAACAGGATTTTCCGCTATTCGGATAGCACTCTCATTGTCACATAGGAGTGGGACTTTGCTTAGATTGTAGCCAAAGTCCCTGAGGGTTTGCCTCATCCAAAGTAGTTGCGCACAACACTGTCCTGCGGCAACGTACTCGGCCTCAGCGGTGGATAGGGCAACGGAAGTTTGTTTCTTAGAGTTCCATGACACCAGGGACCTTCCTAGGAATTGGCACGTCCCCGATGTACTTTTCCTATCGACCTTACATCCAGCATAGTCGGAATCTAAGTACCCAATTAAGTCAAAGTTAGACCCCTTTGGATACCAGATCCCTAAGCAAGGCGTAGCGACTAAATATCTAAGAATTCGCTTCACAGCCACTAAGTGACACTCCTTAGGATCAGATTGAAATCTAGCACACATGCATACGCTAAGCATAATATCCGGTCTACTAGCACATAAATAAAGCAAAGAACCTATCATGGACCGGTATGCTTTTTGATCAACGGACTTACCTCCTTTGTTGAGGTCGGTGTGTCCGTCAGTTCCCATCGGCGTCTTTGCGGGCTTGGCGTCCTTCATCCCAAACCGCTTTAGCAAATCTTGCGTGTACTTTGTTTGGGAGATGAAGGTGCCATCCTTGAGTTGCTTCACTTGGAACCCAAGGAAGTAGTTCAACTCGCCCATCATTGACATCTCGAATTTCTGCGTCATCACCTTGCTAAACTCTTCACAAGACTTTTGATTAGTAGAACCAAATATTATGTCATTGACATAAATTTGGCACACAAATAAATCACCATCACAAGTCTTAGTAAAAAGAGTTGGATCGGCTTTCCCAACCTTAAAAGAATTAGCAATTAAAAAGTCTCTAAGGCATTCATACCATGCTCTTGGGGCTTGCTTAAGTCCATAGAGCGCCTTAGAGAGCTTACACACGTGGTCGGGGTACCGTTCATCCTCGAAGCCAGGGGGTTGCTCCACGTACACCTCCTCCTTGATCGGCCCGTTGAGGAAAGCGCTCTTCACATCCATTTGGTACAACCTAAAAGAATGGTGAGCGGCATATGCTAGCAAAATGCGAATCGATTCTAGCCTAGCCACAGGAGCGAAAGTCTCCTCAAAGTCCAAACCTACGACTTGGGCATAACCTTTTGCCACAAGTCGAGCCTTGTTCCTCGTCACCACCTCGTGCTCGTCCTGTTTGTTGCGGAACACCCACTTGGTTCCCACAACATTTTGCTTGGGACGTGGCACCAGTGTCCAAACTTCATTGCGCTTGAAGTTGTTTAGTTCCTCCTGCATGGCCAACACCCAGTCCGGATCTAGCAAGGCCTCTTCTACCCTGAAAGGCTCAATAGAAGAGACAAAAGAGTAATGCTCACAAAACTTAACTAATCTTGAACGAGTAGTTACTCCCTTGCTAATATCACCCAATATTTGGTCGACGGGATGATCCCTTTGAATTGTCGCCTGAACTTGGGTTGGAGGTGCCTGAGGTGCTTCTTCCTCTTCAACTTGAACATCCTGTGCTCCCCTTGTTCATGCGCCTCCACTTGAGGTACCTGTTCGTCATCTTGGGTTGGGGGATGCACCATAGTTGAAGAAGACGGTTGATCTTGCTTATCTTGTTCCTGTGGTCGCACATCACCAATCGCCATTGTTCGAATTGTGGCCGTCGGAATATCTTCTTCATCTACATCATCAAGATCAACAACTTGCTCTCTTGGAGAGCCATTAGTCTCATCAAATACAACGTTGCTAGAGACTTCAACCAAACCTGATGATTTGTTGAAGACTCTATACGCCTTTGTATTTGAGTCATAACCTAATAAAAACCCTTCTACAGCTTTGGGAGCAAATTTGGAATTTCTACCCTTCTTCACTAGAATGTAGCATTTACTCCCAAAAACTCGAAAATACGAAACATTGGGTTTGTTACCGGTTAGTAGCTCATACGATGTCTTCTTGAGGAGGCGGTGAAGGTAGACCCGGTTGATGGCGTGGCAAGCCGTGTTCACGGCTTCTGACCAAAAGCGCTCGGGGGTCTTGAACTCTCCAAGCATAGTCCTCGCCATATCGATGAGTGTCCTGTTCTTCCTCTCTACCACACCATTTTGTTGTGGTGTGTAGGGAGCGGAGAACTCGTGCTTGATCCCCTCCTCCTCAAGGAACTCCTCCACTTGAAGATTCTTGAATTCGGACCCGTTGTCGCTCCTTATCTTCTTCACCTTGAGCTCAAACTCATTTTGAGCTCTCCTGAGGAAGCGCTTGAGGGTCCCTTGGGTTTCAGTTTTATCCTGCAAAAAGAATACCCAAGTGAAGCGGGAGAAGTCATCAACAATAACAAGACCATACTTACTTCCTCCTATACTCAGATAGGCGACGGGTCCGAAGAGGTCCATATGAAGCATCTCCAGTGGTCTTGACGTGGTCATCACATTCTTGGAATGATGTGAGCTCCCCACCTGTTTCCCTGCTTGACAAGCTGCACATGGTCTATCCTTTTCGAAATGCACGTTAGTCAAACCTATCACGTGTTCTCCCTTAGAAGCTTGTGAAGGTTCTTCATCCCCACATGTGCTAAGCGGCGATGCCACAGCCAGCCCATGCTAGTCTTAGCAATTAAGCATGCATCTAGACCGGCCTCCTCTTTTGCAAAATCAACTAAATAAAGTTTGCCGTCTAGTACATCCTTAAAAGCTAGTGAACCATCACATCTCCTAAAGACAGACACGTCTACATTTGTAAATAGACAATTATATCCCATTTGACATAACTGACTAACAGATAGCAAATTATACCCAAGAGACTCTACTAAAAACACATTAGAAATAGAGTGCTCATTTGATATTGCAATTTTACCTAACCCTTTTACCTTGCCTTGATTCTCATCACCGAATATTATTGAATCTTGGGAATCCTTGTTCTTGACGTAGGAGGTGAACATCTTCTTCTCCCCCGTCATATGGTTTGTGCATCCGCTGTCGATAATCCAGCTTGAACCCCCGGATGCATAAACCTACAAGGCAAATTTAGGCTTGGGTCTTAGGTACCCAACTCTTGTTGGGTCCTACAAGGTTAGTCACAATTGTCTTAGGGACCCAAATGCAAGTTTTATCGCCCTTGCATTTTGCCCCTAATTTCCTAGCAACAATCTTTCTATCCTTTCTACAAATAGCAAAGGAAGCATTTAAAGCATGGTAAATTGTAGAGGGTCCATTCATAACTTTCCTATGAACAATATTAACAGTATTTCTCCTAGACATATCTCTATCATTCTTATAGGAAGAACTAGGAGCAATCATGGTATGAGAATCATAAACATGTGAATTAAAACCATTACAACTCCTATGAGACTGTCTTCTATCATTGTACATAAAGGCATGATTCTTTTTAGTACTACTTGCCATAGGGGCCTTCCCTTTCTCCTTGGCGGAGATGGGAGCCTTATGGCTCGTTAAGTTCTTGGCTTCCCTCTTGAAGCCAAGCCCATCCTTAATAGAGGGATGTCTACCAACAGTGTAGGCATCCCTAGCAAATTTTAGTTTTTCAAACTCATTTTTGCTAGCCTTAAGTTGGGCATTAAGACTAGTCAATTCATCATTAAGTTTGGAAATTGAAACTAGGTGTTCATGACAAGCATCAATGTCAAAATCTTTACACCTATTACAAGTTGTAACAATTTCTACACAAGATGTTGATTTACTAGCTATTTCTAACTTAGCATTCAAATCATCATTAATGCTCCTTAAGTTAGAAATTGTCTCATGGCAAGAAGATAATTCCAAAGAAAGCATTTCATTTCTCTTAACTTCTAAGGCATGAGATTTTTGAGCTTCTACAAATTTATCATGTTCTTCATATAACAAGTCCTCTTGCTTTTCTAAGAGCCTATTCTTATCATTTAAGGCATCAATCAATTCATTAATTTTATCTACCTTGGTTCTATCTAGGCCCTTAAATAAACATGAATAATCAATTTCATCCTCATCACTAGATTCGTCCTCACTCGAAGAAGCATAAGTAGAGTCTCGAGTACATACCTTCTTCTCCCTTGCCATAAGGCATGTGTGACGCTCGTTGGGGAAGAGGGATGACTTGTTGAAGGCGGTGGCAGCGAGTCCTTCATTGTCGGAGTCGGACGAGGAGCAATCCGAATCCCACTCCCTTGCCAAGATGAGCCTCGCCCTTTGCCTTCTTATAGTTCTTCTTTTTCTCCCTCTTGGTCCCTTGATCCTGATCACTTTCATTATCGGGACAGTTAGCAATAAAATGACCAATCTTACCGCATTTGAAGCATGAGCGCTTCGCCTTGGTTTTGGTCTTGTTTGGCTGTCCCTTGCGACCCTTTAGCGCCGTCTTGAATCTTTTAATGATGAGGGCCATCTCTTCATCATTAAGTCCGGCCGCCTCAATTTGTGCCACCTTGCTAGGTAGCGCCTCCTTGCTTCTTGTTGCCTTTAGAGCAAGGGGTTGAGACTCATTGATTGGACCGTTCAACGCGTCGTCCACGTACCTCGCCTCCTTGATCATCATTCGCCCGCTTACGAATTTTCCAAGGACTTCTTCGGGCGACATTTTAGTGTACCTGGGATTCTCACGAATATTATTCACCAAATGAGGATCAAGTACGGTAAAGGACCTTAGCATCAGTCGGACGACGTCGTGATCCGTCCATCGCGTGCTTCCATAGCTCCTTATTTTGTTGATAAGGGTCTTGAGCCGGTTGTATGTCTGAGTTGGCTCCTCGCCCCTTATCATTGCAAATCTTCTGAGCTCGCCTTCTACCAGCTCCATCTTGGTGAGTAGGGTGACGTCATTCCCCTCATGAGAGATCTTGAGGGTGTCCCAGATTTGCTTGGCATTGTCCAAGCCGCTCACCTTATGATACTCGTCCCTGCACAAAGAGGCTAACAACACAGTAGTAGCTTGTGCATTTCTATGAATTTGTTCATTAATAAAAGTGGGACTATCCGAGCTATCAAATTTCATTCCACTTTCCACAATCTCCCACATGCTTGGATGGAGAGAGAATAGGTGACTACGCATTTTGTGGCTCCAAAATCCGTAGTCCTCTCCATCAAAGTGAGGAGGTTTGCCAAGTGGAATGGAGAGCAAATGTGAATTCGAACTTAGAGGAATACGCGAGTAATCGAAAGAAAAGTTTGAGTTAACCGTCTTTCATTTGTCGTAGTCATTATCGTCGTTGTCCTTATGAGAGGAAGTGGACTCATCACTGTCGGTGTAGTAGATGATCTCCTTGATGCGTCTCGTCTTCTTCTTCCTCCCATCTTTGCGTCTATGGCCTGAGCCCGAGTCGTTAGGCTTATCATCCTTAGGCTCGTTGACTGAAGGTCTCCTTCTCTTTATCGTTGATCACAACACCCTTCCCCTTAGGATCCATCTCTTCGGGCGATTAGTCCCTTAGTGAAGAGAACGGCTCTGATACCAATTGAGAGCACCTAGAGGGGGGGTGAATAGGTGATCCTGTAACACTTAAAACTTGAGCCACAAAAACCTGGTTAAGGTTAGCACAGTAATTGCCAAGTGGCTAGAGAGAGGAGTCTCGTCAAAACACAATAACCAACAAGAGATCAATCACAGAGATGGCACGATGGTTATCCCGTGGTTCGGCCAAGACCAAAGCTTGCCTACTCCACGTTGTGGCGTCCCAATGGACAAGGGTTGCAATCAACCCCTCTCAAGCGGTCCAAAGACCCACTTGAATACCACAGTGTTTTGTTTGCCTTTCTTAATCCCGTTTGCGAGGAATCTCCACAACTTGGAGCCTATCGCCCTTACACTTGAAATTCACAAAGAAACACGGAGCAAGGGAGGGATTAGCAATGCACACAAGACACAAGAATCTGAGAGTCAACACGCACACAAGTTGCAACAAGAGCTCGCAACACAACCCAATGAGTTTACAACTCCACTAGAGCTCTATATGCTATCACAATGAAACAAATGCGCGAAATCGATGTCTTGGTGCTTAGAAATGTTGTAGGAATGCTTGGTGTGCTCCTCCATGCGCCTAGGGGTCCCTTTTATAGCTCCAAGGCAGCTAGGAGCCGTTGAGAGCATTCTAGGAAGGCTGATCTTGCCTTCTGTCGACTGGCGCACCAGACATGTCCGGTGCACCACCAGACACTGTCCAGTGCCCGATTCCTTTCCTTAAATGGCGAAGCCGACCGATGGCGCCTGATAGCCGTTGGCGCACCGGACACTGTCCGGTGCCCCCTTCTAGCCGTTGGCTCGGCTACGTGTCCCGCGCTGATCGCGCGGCCGACCGTTGGCTCACCGGACAGTCCGGTGCACCACCGGACAGTACGGTGAATTATAGCCGTATGTCGCCGGTGAATTCCCGAGAGCACACCACCGGACACTGTCCGGTGCACCACCAGACAGTCCGGTGCTTCCAGACTGAGCAAAGTCTTGGCTGCTCGAGCCAAGACAATTCCAATTGATCTTTTCTTGTTTCCAGCACTTAGACACAATACATTAGTCCATAAAATAATGTACTAAGTCTGAGAAACATACCTTTACACTTGATTTGTATTTTGTCCACCATTTAACACTTAGGCACATGTGTTTGACACTAAATCACCAAAACACTTAGAAATGGCCCAAGGGCACATTTCCCTTTCACCGGCCCAGCTAGGGCAGAAACGCGCCCACGCGCGCGCGCCCGCTGCGACTTTGCAAAAATGCCCCTGGCTAACTGAAATAACTGGAAGCGGGACCGAAACACTGTTTAGATGAGTCACTGACGATTGCAGAAAAACCCCTCTGGTTCTATTTCTTTACACGATGAGGTCCCCAACGGCGCACCGAACAGGGGGCAAAACTCCGGTGAGCTAGACTGGCTGGAGGGAGCCAAGACTGGTGCCCCCGAGCGGTTGACACCGAATTGGACCTTCCCCGATCAATTCCCCCAACTTAATTTTATGGTTGGTAATCTATCAAGCTCTGTCCATGCAGACCACGGACGATGAGGACAATTGCACGCGTTCCCGGTGACCAGTGGTTTCCCAGTGCAATTGGGTGGGTTGACGAGTATCACAGACGTATGAGAATGCTTAAACAAGGGAGCAGAGGGGAGGAGCTGACCTGAATTGAGCTGACCACGATGGGGTGTGTTTTACGGTGGCGGAAACCGAATTGGGGGAAATCCAAAATTGAGGCTCACTGGCGATCAACTGAGGACGATTCTTGGTGGCTAGGTTCGTGATGATCCAACAGAGCTCACTGCAGGGTCAATTTATACTAAGTGAAAGCGGTGGCCGAGGATTTGAGCGACGACACGCGGCGGTCAGGAGAAGTAAGAGCTCACTGGCGCGCGATTAGTGTCCTATTACCGTGGCAGTCATTCCGATGAGCCACGAAGAGTCACAAGGGTTCACAGCGATGTGGTGGACAGGTAGAGACACGCGGCGGACAGCGGTGATGGCTTAACGGCGGTGAGAACCTTATCCAAGGGATCAGTGACCAAGGGGAGAGGCACGACGGCTAGCCGGAGTGGCGGCCAGCTCATGGACGGCGATGTTTTTTCACCCCTCGATGTTATCTACTTGCCACGAGCACGAATCTAGACGCCGGCGACACGAATCGCGGCGGAGGTATCGTCAGCGGTGAGAGCTCTACGCTGGCAGCCTGATCCAATTCAGGTTACTGTACCATCGCGAGCTCCCATCAGTGCACCTGACAGTCAATGTTTGGGCTCAATTTTCTCTCAAATTTCCATGGCAACCTACCTAAAGCTTTGCAGCAAAATTGTAGACCAAGGATGTGGCTATAATTTTGTCACAGCAGCTATAGCCAAATTCCTATCAAATCATGTTTGAATTTGTGCCCAAAGTCTCTGTAACTACACTGTCAGTCTGAAATTCAGACTTCAACAGCCTGACAGCCCATCTTTGGTTGTAATTTTCTCCAATCTCTTCTCAATAACTATGCTTACACTCTTAAGCAAAGTTGTTCTCCTTTCATAGAGCTACAAAGTTGATGTGGTGCCCTAAGGTGAATTCTCACTAATTTGAAAGTTATAAAGCTCCAAAGTTGAGCCAAATACTGATTTTCAGACTTAGTCTATATAGGGTTCAAGTGGTCCTTTTTGCAAATAGACCCAAAATCTTAGGGTTTAACTTGCAAATCCATATATTTGTGAACCATAAGACTTAGGATACATTTTTGTCATGGTTTTTGTACTTTAGTCCAAAAGTGGACTAATTTTGCACTTAACCCCCTAGGGTCTGGATTTAGGGTTTTCCAAGGTCCTTATTAGGGTTTTTGGTATTTCAAGGATGTGAATGTAATGTATGTCCCTTTTTAGTAACATTTTATGACTATTTCACTTAAGCGTTAGGGTTTTCCCTATTTGGGTATTGTTTTACCCCTCAGAACCATTTTTAGGGTTAAGTACCCTACTCTAGGGTTTTATTTGCAAAATACCACAACAATACAACTTGTTTGAAAATTTTGCCTAGTGAATGCATTCTAGGTGTGTCAAACATATGAAATGCTGATGCTTATGATGTTATGCTCAAGTTTTAGTAACTGTAACACCAGGGGTGTTACATCCTTCCCCCCATAAAAAAGAATCTCGTCCCGAGATTAAAAGTCCTAGGGTAAGTAGTGGAAAACGAAATGCTTCACATTTTTATTTCCTGAGTTTTGGTACAGGGCAGGGGTGGTTTGGGGCTCACTCCTTTATTACAACAATGTTGTACACTTTACAAATTACAAGAGGCTAAAAAGCCTGGGAAATTCTTGTCTAAGAAATCTTGAGTTTCCCAAGTAGCCTCATCTTCGGAATGCTGGTTCCACTGTATCTTATAAAACTTGAGAGTTTTTCTTCGGGTAACCCTGTCCTTTTGATCCAAGACTCGAATAGGGTGCTTAGAATACATCATGTCTGGCTCTAGGACAACATCTGTTACTTTAATGGTTTGATTTGGAACCCGAAGACATTTCTTTAACTGAGACACGTGGAACACATTATGTACAACAGACAAGGTTTCAGGTAGTTGAAGTCGATATGCCACTGGTCCACACTATTCAAGTATAGGGAATGGACCAATGTACCGGGGTGCAAGCTTTCCTTTAACCCTGAATTGTGATACGCCCTTCATTGGTGAAACTTTCAAGTAAACATAATCTCCCACGAGAAAGTATAAGGGTTGTTGTCGCTTGTCTGCATAACTTTTCTAACGAGCTTGAGCTTTCTTTAAATTATGAATGATTCTCTGAACCTTTTCTTCGGTCTCTTTCACCATATCAGGCCTGAAGAAAGATCTTTCACCAGGTTTGGACCAATTTAGCGGAGTACGACATCGTCGTCCATATAAAGCTTCAAAGGGTGCCATCTTGATGCTTTCTTGATAGCTATTATTATATGAGAACTCCGCTAATGGTAAGCATTCATCCCATTTTTGTGGGAATTCCAAAGCACACGCCCGTAACATGTCTTCAAGTATTTGATTCACCCTTTCAGTCTGCCCACTGGTTTGAGGATGATAGGCTGAACTATGGAGCAACTTAGTATCCAAGGCCTTGTGAAGTTCTTCCCAGAATTTGGACACGAATTGCGATCCACGATCTGACACTATCGTTTTTGGAACACCATGCAAACTGAGAATACGGGCAATGTATAATGCTGCATAAGTGGCCACTGTATATTTTACCCTGACGGGTAGGAAGTGGGCAATCTTGGTGAGTCGATCAATAATAACCCAGATAGAATCATACCCTTTCGCGGTTCTGGGCAATCCCACAATAAAGTACATACTAATATCTTCCCATTTCCATGTTGGTATTGGTAGAGATTGTAATGGACCAGCAACCTTCATTTGTATGGCCTTGACACGTTTACAAGTGTCACATCTAGCCACATAGCGTGCGATTTCAATCTTTATTTTCGTCCACCAATAATGATGTTTTAGATCTTGATACATCTTAGTGCTTCCAGGATGAATAGAATAGCGACTCAGATGTGCTTCATCTAGAATTTGCTGGCGGACCTCTTCATTCTTTGGCACAACTATGTCGTTGTTGAACCATACAACACCTTGGTCGTCTTCTCTGAAACAATTGGCCTTTCCAGCCCTTATCTTCTCACGTATATGTTTCATACCCTCATCATTCTTTTGTGTGTCAATTATCCTCTGTAGGATGACTGACTCCAGCTTCAAGTGATTTGAAGTCCCTTGTTGAATCATTCCTAGGTTCAGATTTTCCATCTCCTCGCATAAGGTAATGTCAGAAGTCTTTATAGTTAAACAATGGCAGGAGGCCTTGCGACTAAGTGCATCTACCACTACATTTGCTTTGCCTAGGTGATAATGGATCTCCAATTCATAATCTTTAATAAGCTCGAGCCATCTCCTTTGTCTCATGTTGAGCTCAAACTGGGTAAAGATGTATTTCAGACTTTTGTGGTCTGTTAAATACGATAGACATTTCCTAGTAGATAATGACGCCAGATCTTCAGGGCATGAACCACTGTAGCTAGCTCCAGATCATGAGTGGGATAATGCTCCTCATGCCGGTGCAACTGCCTTGAAGCATACGCAATTACTCAGCCCTCTTGCATTAATACGCAACCGAGACCACTGCCTGATGCGTCACAATACACATCAAAGGGCTTATTAATGTCTGGTTGAGCCAATACCGGAGCAGTGGTTAATAATATCTTCAGTTGCTCAAAGGCTTCATTACATTCTGAAGACCAATTGAATTTAGTCTCATTCTTCAATAGACTTGTGATTGGCTTCACAAGCTTAGAAAAATCTGGTATAAATCGGCGGTAATAGCCAGCTAGTCCAAGGAAACTTCGGACTTGATGAACAGTGGTTGGGGGTTTCCACTCCAAAATATCCTTGACCTTGCTGGGATCCACCATAATCCCCCTGGCAGATAACACATGTCCTAGAAATTGAATTTCTTCTAGCCAAAACGTGCACTTACTGAACTTAGCATATAATTGATGTTCCCTTAGGCGCATCAATACGATCCGTAAATGTTGAGCATGCTCCTCTTCATTCTTTGAATATATTAAAATATCATCTATGAAGACCACCACAAATTTGTCCAACTCAGGCATAAATACCGAGTTCATCAGATAAGTGAAGTGGGCAGGAGCATTCGTCAGTCCGAAATACATTACCAAGTACTCAAATAATCCATACCGCGTGGTAAATGCGGTCTTTGGTATATCCTCGGGCCGAATATGGATCTGATGATAGCCCGACCTGAGATCAATTTTGGAGAATACCCTTGCTCCAGTCAGTTAATCAAATAGAATGTCAATCCGTGGAAGAGGGTACTTGTTCTTGATAGTGACCTCATTCAGGGGTCGATAATCCACGCACATCTGTAATGTTTGATCCTTCTTCTTGACGAATAGGGCTGGGCAACCCCATGGTGATGAGCTTGGCTGGATGAATCCCTTCTCTAGTAGATCTTGTAATTGTATCTTCAGTTCTGCCAGCTCATTTGGAGGCATCCGGTACGATCTTCTAGAAATGGGAGCCGTACCGGGCTTCAACTCAATTACAAACTCTACATCTCTTTCAGGTGGCAATCTAGGCAAATCTTCTAGAAAGACATCTGGGAACTCACATACTACCGGAATATCTTTGATCTCCGGTATAATGGCTTCATATATTCTGCCAGTAGTTTTAGCTGGAATGGGGATAGACAAAAGAATTTCCTCTTGGTTATGACTCAACCTAATGGTTCTCTGATCAGTGTTGAGGGTTGCTTTATGTTGGGCCAACCAATTCATGCCCAAGATGACATCTATGTCTTGGCCTTTCAGAACAATCATATTAGTAAGAAAGTCCCGTCCGGCCAATGTTACAGGCACTTGGAAAGCCACTTCCTTAGTAAATATTTGTCCCCCAGGTGAATGAATTTTAAACCCTTCCCTTGATTCATGGTATGAAATGCAATGTTGCTCCACAAATTTCTTGCTGATGAATGTATGCGAAGCACCATAATCAAAGAGAATAATTGCGGGATGATTGGCCACAAGGAACATACCCATCATTACCGGTTCATCGTCTGGTGTGGTGGCCACTTGAGTGTAATAAATTCGTCCCGTCTTCTTTATGTTCTTGCCCGCATTTCCCTTAGCTTGAGAAGAATTCCCAGTACCTTATTGATTGTTTGAGAGATTCTGCTTCAGGTAGGGGCAATCCTTAATAAAGTGCCCAGATTTTCCGCAATTGAAGCAGCCTGTTGACGAACTGGGAAGGGCAGGGAAACGAGTGCCAGGGGCACCCGGCTGACTTGTTGTAGTGGGGGCAGGAGTAGGACGAATAAACACTGGTTGTTTGAATGGGAATGAGGGTGGGCGTGATGAAGAACGACCCTGATTAAAAGGTCGGAGAACTAATCGTTGCCTTTTCTCGGGGCCCTGATTAGGCCTGTTGCCCCCATTCCCTTGGACTTTCCAGAACTTGCATATTTAGGTTCAACTGCCAGTGCTGTGCTGACAGCCTTCCTGTAGGTGAGGTCGATGCAGGTAGCCATTTTCCTTTGCATCCGATCATTTAAACCCCTCATGAAACAGTTCTTCTTCTTTATGTCGGTGTTGACTTGGTCAGTCGCATACTAAGATAAGTGATTAATTTATTGAGATACTGGGTGACCGTATCTCCACCTTGCTTCAACTTCATGAATTCCTCCTGTTTCATGTGGAGGACTCCTTCAGGTATGTAATTTTCCCTGAAGGCCAGCTTGAATTCATCCTAGATTACTTGATGACTAGCCGGTTGTACGGCAACAAAGTTCCCCCACCAGGTGCTGGCAGGGCCAGACAATTGTTGAGCTGCGAACAGGGGCTTCTGAGTTTTGGAGCACCGAAGAAGTCCAAATTTCTGCTCAATGATGCGGATCCATTCATCCACCTCTAAAGGGTCTTCTGCCTTGATGAACAACGAGGGGTGTGTTTCGGAGAAATCCAAATAAGAGGTTTCACGGGGGCCCTGCGGATAGCCCCGCCCGCCTTGTTGTTGGAGTTGCTGACCTGCCATCTCCCGTAGGAAACGGGTATTATCTGCTGTAGCATTCACCAAGGCGGCGATAGCCTCGGCAAGTGTCGGGGGTACTCGAGGTGGGTTTGGTGTTGCCTCCCTCCCACGGGAGGTACTAGCCCCATCCTGAGCACGAGTCCGGGAAGGCATCTATGGCAACAAACATTTGAAAACAATATAATATGCCAAAGAAAACCATCCATTTTACATTACTAAAAAGAGTAATGTTACAGACTCGAATTTTACAACAGGATTACACTACCTATTATACATCACTACTATTTCTACTATTAAACTATACTACTCTTGTTTCCTGTTGCTCCTGGTAGCCTCACTGTTGGGCGTAGGAGACCACCCATCGACCAACTTCATAGAGGGAGGGGGCCTGAAAAGGTCCAATTCGCCACCAAAAGCTTCTCCCGCTACATGAGAAGGTCTGGCTTCTGTCCCGACAGGATCCGCAGGTACACTGCGGTGCAATTGTGAATAAAGTACATGAACTTCTTCATGTAGAGTATTGCAATAAGCCTGCAGGTTATCAATGGTTGAGCTAAGCTCTTCAACTCGGGCTCGAGCTTTTGCCTCCTTAGCCCAGGCAAGCAAACAAGAGTGAACCGCCCAGTCGAGCGCTAAATCTCGATCCGCGAGCTGATCTTGCAGGCAGCGAACGTCGCTTCTAAATTCATTGATTCTGTCGCCATCCGCGACCCATATGTCAATCCTGCGTTGGAGTTCTGTTTGAAGCTGATTAACTTTCGCTTCAAGATCCCCGATCGGATCATTACTCCCACTACTGCTATCCTCATGTCTTGGGGCAAGTTGATGACGTGGCACACCAATTGGGCCAGTATGCTTGCGTGCAGTTTTCCTTGTGCGCGGTGGCATTTTTCTAAGGGGGAAGATTTTATTATCATAGTTCTTAGCATGATGCATGTATAATTACAGAATCAACCTTAGTTGATTCACACCTTCTATATGTTGCACTCTTACTATCTGGTCTTTAGGATAAACACTTCAGAAATAGTAGATAAGAAGGGAAGAAATTTTCTAGATAAGTCTTAGAAAATTCTTTTGAAAATGACTCATAATATCTGCAGAGATGGGCTTTGCTCCGATACCAGCTGTGACGGAACTTCCCAAGTCATTAGGTCCACCTATAGTTGTCCTTGTCCAACGGACCTCAGACAACCCTGTAGGTGCCCCTGAGTCACTTGACAAGTTTGGTATCTACTTTTCTTACCTTTCCCAAGAGCGTTTCACCCATCACGCAGACATTACAGATCATCGGAGATACGAAAATACGGAAGTGATTACATAATCTTACCTTTATTTAAAAGTAAGACAAAGTTATATATTACAGATCAGGATATATTAAACTGAGTGCAGAGTATTATTATTATAGAACCAAGGGAGGCAAAAACCCCTCTAGATAAGTATCAAACAAAAGTTTTCATGGAGGAACCCCTTCCTCCCGCAGCTCTATTCTTGGCTTTCCTCTTTTGAGACCACCTTGGAACAGAAACAACAAAAGTTTGTTGCTTCTTCACCTAAAAACAATAGGGAATAAAACCCTGAGTATGGAATTACTCAGCAAGACTTACCCGACTAAAGAAAAGACTCTCAAGGGCATGCTGGTTATCAGGGAGTCAAGGTAAGGTTTCTCAATAGTCAAAGACTCTGTTTGCAGAAATACTTACTAAAGTGGATCCTTAAAAATCCAAATTTTACTTGTCAGGTTAAGTAAGATCACCTGTCTCTAGAGTTCTTTCTACCCTAGTTCAATCACTTGACCTGCACTAGCTAATTTCTTAACAACCCTTCATCTTTACTGGAGTTCTACGTATAGGGCTAGTGACCAAGTCTTCATAACCGCGAAGGTACGGCGATCCGAATCGATTATACTCAGCTGAGGATCTCCAATCACATGACATATGTAGCACTTAACCCTTGCATATGTCAACCCGCCACCGGGGTTCTTAAGACCAGATCAGGTTCACGCCAATCGAGAGCACAGATACACCACCGTCCAGCCTCTTGCCATGGAGGGTACACGCTACTCTCGCCATCTCTCCACTCCCATTGCGTGGTATCTTATTCTGGCCTTAGTATGCCCGAGGCAAGGCTTACCCATGACGAGGCATGTGACCAGTTAAAGGGTCCTCGATCAGCAAGCCTATATCGACACGGTCCTTAGTCGACTCAGACGGAGACACTACACCGAGACTCACTTCTCGTGCAAGTCACCCGCCCGGTCTCAGCTTAATCAATTTCAAGCCCAAAGTTTGGTACCTGGCAGAGGTACATCTTTTCCGATGTTGAACCCATTATAGCCATGATGGATCCACCATCAAATTTTATTTTCAAAAACATCCCTCCCACTTTGCCACATCATCTTTTGTAAAAACAAAATCTTTTCTTTGCTAGAGCAGGACTAAGCATAGCAAAAACTTTTTATAAAATAGGGATCCAAAGGAAGGTAATCAAATTCAAGGAAGGTAATGCAGGAATTGTTTTATCAATCAACTCCTATCACCTAATGCATTAATCAAGTGAGAAAGATTTTAAAAGAGTCAAGGAGGTGGCAAATGCACCGGGGCTTGCCTTGGTTTACAGGTGATTCAGGTTCAGTTCCACAGATGTCAAAGTAAAAACAGCTGTCTGCCTGAGGTTCCTGAGGTGGTGGTGAAGTCTTCTCTTCTTCTACTTCAACTTCTTCGTGTTCTAAAGATAACCATACATAATAATGAATGCCCATGTAATGCTCATGAGAAT